>CP106712.1:121896795-123246856 GCA_025503065.1 Gossypium bickii | reverse complement strand
CTCCTGTATTCTTCTTCATCTTTTGTTTTCCCAGGAGAATCAAAATTCCAAAGTTTGGTGAAGGTTTGATGTTGATTTTGCAGGAGCAATTGGCCTAAGCAATTAACCCTGAAATTAATAATTCAGCTGCTTTTGATCTCCTTTGGAGGGTAACTAAGATGAATCAACCCTTTTCTTCTTTTTTTTCTTTTTCAAAATGGATAATCTCTGTCCCGTAATCCTCTTTCATTAGATTTTTTTTCCCTTCCTCTTTAGTGGCATATTGCATGTAACATGGAATAAACTTTCACAGGTTTTCATTATATAAAATTAATTTTTTAGTGCATACTGCATCTAACATGGAATAATCAGTATATTGGGATTAATCTTTGTTACAGCGTAACTCTCTTCCAATCCCTATTCCTCAAAGGAATTAATCTAACTTCACCAGCAGTGGCAACAGCCATGCCAAATCTTGCTCCAGGGCTTATCTTTATAATTGCTTGGACTTGCAGGTTTCAATATTCTCAATTCTTTTTTCTTTTTTCCTCTTAAACCAGACTTATAATCCAATTACAGTGCGTGAAAATCCAATGGTGTATTTTGACTGCAATGCTGATGCAGGTTAGAAAAAGTTGATTTAAGTTGCCTATACAGTAAAGTAAAGATCGGTGGTACATTGTTGTGTGTCTTAGGTGCCCTTACAATGAGCCTCATGCATAGCTCTGTCTTACCGGAAAGCGCAAGAATGTTCGCTGCCCCGACCAGTGATTTCGTTTTCAATAAAGATAAGATCATCGGTTGCATGTACCTCATGGCCGCCGTCCTAGTTTTGTCGAGCAATGTGGTATTGCAGGTACCCTTGACTTGAACCACATATATATAGAAGGCAAAGTATGAGTTTTATTGTTTCTTTTCGTTTCCCTAAGATATTACGATTCACAGGCGACAACTTTGGGCGACTTCCCTGCTCCGATGTCCTTGTGCGCGATAACATCCTTGATCGGAGTGATTATAACGGCACTGGTTCAGTTGGTCGAAAATCATGTTTTCCAATGGAGTTGGCCCCTTGTTGATGTCAGGGAGCTACTTGGCTTTTCTCTGCTGGTATGCAACTCCTTTATTCAATGATCTTAGTAGTCTGAATTTCAAAAGCTCCAATTAACTGTGAAGCTGTTGCTTTCATACCCCAAATGCCTAGCCATCTCAGCTTTATACATATTTGCCTTGAAGCAAAAGCGGGTTTCGAGGTGAAATGAAAGCGAAACCATTTTCGAGACGAGGAAGTAAATAGCCATGGTCATTCATGCATTGAAAAGCCTGAACTAATGCAGCTCTTTTTCACTGCAGGGAGGTGCTGTGGGTGGAGCATGTCTAAGCTTCAATGGATGGGCAATGAAGAAGAGGGGACCGGTTCTAGTCTCAATGTTTAGCCCCATTGGAACAGTGATCACAGTCCTCCTCTCTTTTATTACTTTAGGGGAGACCATTTCAATAGGAGGGTAAATCACATACATAAATATTCACCAATCTATATGTGCAAATTCCGAAACAAAATTTTAATTGCAGTGTTGTATAAATGCAGCCTTGCCGGAATGTTACTCATGTTCAGCGGTCTCTACATCGTCTTATGGGCTAAAGAAAAAGAAGAAGATTGCTCCGATGGGGAGGGCTCGGAAAGTGAGTTAGAGTCGGAGAAGCTTCTATTAAGTTAACATTGCTATCATCTAGTAGGCCACCTTTAGCTTTTGGAAGTTTACTTGTGCTGAAAAACCAATAATTGATGCAAAGCAGTGTGTATATTATATATATATATATATATGAAGTATGATTGAAGCTTTGAATGGCAATTAATAATATAAATGGTGCTATATTTTTCTACTGTGTTTTGCAGAAACATGATAAACCCGCAGGGCTGTAAAGTAGGTTGGGGAAGAGAAACTCAGGAGTTTCCACCAATGTTATTAGTTTTGTTTTGTTTAGAAATTGTCTTCAAATGATTTTTTTTTTGATCTCTGATTAATCTCATCATAATCAATAAAAACTTGAGCAATATCACTACCTGTCTGTAATATTAGCATTGTTTATAAGATTTTTTTAAAATGCTTAATTTTGGGCATTATAGGACCACTTTACTTAATCTAATGAATGACAAAGTAGAGAAATATTTTTCTGGGTAATCCATGTGAGGAATAGGAAGAGGAAGAGCAAGATTCTTTACTTATGCACTTTAACTTAAAAATGCTTTGCTTTGCATCCTTCCATCAATTACGCACTGATTTTGATGATAGAGAAAAGTAAAATCTAAATTTAAATTAAGAAAAAAGGTTTCCTTAATTAACTTTGTTTTTGCAGTTCAATTTTGGTGTATTGCAGTCCTTAAACTTGTTTTTTGTGATGATATGGATGGATTCGCCTTTTGCCTTTTGGTTCAGCCTTGCTGTTTTCTTTCTAAATTTAATTTTTTTGAAAATTAATCATCATACTCAAAACAAAAACTTAGTTTTATATTTCACCCTACTATCCACCGCGTAATCGGTTCCACTTTTTTATAAAAGAAAAAACTAAAATTCAATTTTATTCGAAAAAATTTAAAATAAATTAAATTTTGAGTTAATAGAATTGAGTAATTCGAGTCCAAATCAAATTGAATCTTACAACTCAAATCATTTGAATAACAGTTTGATGTAAATACTCTTTTAGTCATTGTTAAATTTAAAAATGAGTAAATTAGTCTCTTTCTCAATAAAAAATACGAAAAATTTTAAAATATTAAAAATATAAACAATGTTTAAAAATTATTAAACTTTTAGAATAATAATTTTGGAACCTAAAAATATTAATTAATAATTTAAGTTTATCATACTAAAGTTTTTTTATTATTATTTTGTTTTAAAAAAATTTTCAAATATATATAGCGTCAATTTGATGTGCTCTAATATGAAATTAATTATAACGTAATAATTTCGCTCGATTTGATTTGACTCGAATTTCATTTCATTCGATTTAAGACAATAAAATAAAATTCAGTAAATCAAAATTTTTTACTCGATTCAATCCAACGTTCCCTCTAAAATTTTTTTAACCAAACACCCAAATCTTTTCTCAAAATGCCCATTACCCATATTAATTGTCTCTTCCAAGACACTTTTTGCGAATCTTCTTTTTTACTTGATATATTTTACAAACAAGTGTCTTAAAAACTTTTAAAAAATTAATATATTGTTTATGAAATATTTTTATGTTAAATATAGTAATTTGATATATAAAGAAATTAAAATTTAGTATTTAGAGGAAAAGAAAAAGACAGTTGAAGGCTGAGTGATTATGAAAGATGGGCATTCAAATTGAACATACGTAGAGTAGAAAAGCATGCCTTGTGATTTGGTAAAAAAGCCTAATTAGGAAGGAGCTTTGCACTAATACCTAAGCTTAACCTTACTTCTATGTGTTTCCGGTCCCAAATCTTCTTTGACTCCACTTCACCTTTTACCCATTTTTCTTAATTCAAGTTAAAAAGATTGGTCAAATATCATATTTATTTTAAAATTTAAATTTAATATAATATTTTTTTTATACAAGTGAACAATTATATTATAATGGAAAAAGAGAGTATCAAACACAAGGACTGAACTTTGGACCTTAAGCCAAGTTTACCTATGCAATGATATAATTGACATATATGATAATTATCTTATATCCATATGTTATATTTATATTTATAAAATGAAGAGAAAAGTATTCAAATACTAAAATTTTATGGGTCTTAACATTGTCAGTTTGATTGATTTGTAAGTTTGTTTTTAAAATTTATTATCAACAATAAATATATTATATTTTATTTTGTGTTTTTTCTTTTTATTTTAAATATTTGTTAAACAAATACATGTTAGATATTTAGAACTTAACTTTAATTTAATTAAAGTTTATCTTTTATTATTTTTATTTTTAAAAAATTCTTTTTTTTAAATCTTAAATTGATTTTACTTACAAATAATTTAATAAATCATCTCAATATTAATATATATAATTGAATTAAATATAAAATTAAGATAATTAATTTTAATTAAACTCAAATATATTTTTTATGAAACAAGTGAAATAATTTAATTAGAGTAAATAAATTTCTTTATTTTGTAATTAAAATAAATAAATAAATAATACATAGATAAACAAATGACAATGGTATAGTTATATTTTTTTATTTTAAATTACTTGGTAAATAGATTTAAACTAAATTGTAAATAAGTAATTTTCAAATGATAGGAAATGTATTTTAGTCTAAAGATAAGGGTAAATTTTTTTTTTTTAACCTTGAAATAAATTATTATATTTATTTCATATGAAAGAAAGAAAAAAACGTTAAGCAAGTAGGAAAAAATTAGGTGCGTATGTTGTTACACGCGCATAAGTTAGAGAGTGGGAGTTGTTGTCCATTAAAAGCACCTGCCGGCTGCAGTTACATTGCCAATTTGGCTCAAAAAGGTAACAGAATCTTAAAATTTATCCTTTACAAAACTGAATGAATTAAATTAAACAATAAACCATTTATTGTATAAAAAAATATAACTTTTAATATTTATTTATTAATATCTACCAAAAATTTATATTAACTGTATTAATATGATAATTAACATGACAATTTATGTACATTTCATAAAATTTTAAATAAAACAAAAAAATTATAAAAAATATTCATAAATTATTATGCTTAAAATTTTAATAAATTTAGCTTCTTGTAAAAAATGATTAAACTAAAATTTATAAATCAGGTGTCACAAATAAACGAATAAAAAATTAAAATCAAAGTGATAAAATGAATAAATATTAAAAAAAAAAGCAATACAAATTTAAGTTTTGTGAGAAAAAAAGCAGTGAGGCATGGAATTAAAAAACTTGGTGATGGGTATATGAAATAATTAAGGGTCAGATTTATTAGTTTATAAAAATTGTATAAAATAGTGATTCGGCTGGTTTGGCACTTCTTTTGGCCATGTGGTTTATATCATGGATTTCTCGTATGGCTATTATCCTCATTTCACCCCAATCATTTGCAACTATCAATCATAATTTAACATCATCAATTTCTTTTTATTAATAAAACCCACACCATCAAATACAAAGCTTTTACTATATTATTAACATTTCACACTTTTTTTTAATTTGATATCTAAATTTTTTAGTTCAATTTGATAATCAAACTCAACATTTTTTTTTTAATTTGATATCTAAATTTGATGCTTTTTCTTAAGTTGGTACTTAATCTTTTTGGGATTCAATTTGGTATCTAAACTTGACTCTTTTTTCCTAATTTGTACCTTTTTTTTGTTCGATTTGATACTTGAACTTGTCAAAAGTTTTACAAATTACTCCAATATGCTAACGATGTTACTTTTTTCATGAGGCAGTAAAAATAATCAATGTATGACTGACATGTGACAAATAATATTATATACTTTTTATTTTATATGTTCAATTACTTTTAGTTTTATTTATTTAATTAAATGTTTTATTAATTGAAAATGATAAATTTCTTTTAATTTGGGTTTTTACAACTCTTTTTTCTTAATTTGGGTTTAAGCATGAATTTCTTTTAATATTGATAATAATTTTATAGCATAACAAAAAAAAATTTAACACCGTAAAAAAAAAAAGCTTAAATACCAAATTGGGCCCCAAAAATTTAAGTACCAAATTAAAAAAAATACCAAATTTAAGTACCAAAAGTTATATTAAGTCAAAATTAAAATATTGTTTGTAACAACAGTATATCATATTAAATGTGATAATTTAATTTTGTAGTGTTTAAAATATATATAATTAATTTTTTTTATATGTAAGTAATGCAAATTTTGTATATAAATTAATAAGGTAAGGATGAGTAATAAATGGGCAGAAATTGAAGTTGGGGAATTGACAGGACACTGGCCCTCCATTTTTCGTGCGTAAAATTGTTGAATTCAATAAATTCATATGCATCAAACACATGGCATTCCCAATTAAGTGACAATTTGATAACACTATTTTATTTACATATAAAAAATCCCTTACAATTTCAAGTATTTTTAAAGCTTATTGTTGTTAAGTCTTAACAAACTTCACTTTTTTTAAACATATATATTTCAACTTAATTTATTTTAAAAGATAGATATTTGAATTTTTTAAACATATATACATTTAGCATACACGAGTTAATTTATTAATATATATATTTGAAATTTTCATTGAAATTTTATCGAGGTTTATTGGATAGACCAAATTATAAAAAATTTATTGTTTTTTTCCCTAAACCAACACTTAAAAATTAAAAGATTCGTTCTTACTTGGCTTTAAATTTAATTAGAATTCAATTGACTACGAAGTAATAGATATTAAGGGGTGTTGGACAAATATTATTAAAATTTGATTGATTGTACCTACAAATGGTTGGAAAAATTAGAAATGAACTTATTTCCTACGAATTTAGACCAAAATTAAATTTTGGAGTTGTCATTATGGGTGTAATCGAGTTGAGCCGAGTTTGAATACTGCTAAGCTTGAGCTCGATACTTGGCTCGATCTTATTGAACATTTATTTTTAAGCTCGAGATATAATCGAATTACTTGAGCTCAAACTCAATTAAGCTTGTCTATCAATTTTGTACTCAAGTTTGAACTCTAGCTCGAGCTTAACTCAATAATTAAATATAAAAATATGAAAAGCTTGATAAGTCTCGTGAGTGTCAAGTATTACTAAGCTAAAAATTACTTAATTGAGTTCAAATATTTTTTAGTTGGACTCAAGTAGTTTCCAAACACTAGTATCTCATTTACATCCCTAATTATCATTGTTGAGAGTCTAAATATCACCATTGACTTGAACAAAACAAATTTCATACTGTAAAATGAACGAAGACACTCGTGAGCTTTTATTGATTGTTATTATTTTATTCTTTTGGTATACATTAAAATATTATTTAATTATCATTATATTCATCGTATACAAATAATGAAATAGCAAACAAGTTGCATAATTGCCTAACTAAGTACCAAATTACCAATTTATGGTTTATTACTCAAATACGCAACGTAAAATTTTTATTTAGGATGGATTTAGATGGGTGGCAGTGTTGATGTGCATTTAGAATATTTTTTTGCCTTATGCTATAGTGTCGTTACAATATATAATTTTACCGTCATTTTTATTTTTACACTATTCATCTAAACTTACCCTTAGTTACTATATTAAAATTGATTTTTCTTTTACATTTATAAAATATTTTATAAATAATTAAAAAAAAAAGAGTTGATAATATTGGGTTGGGTTGGGTTGTGTGTCTTTTGGTGGAGGAATGCTTGTCACGTACTCCTTTTTAAGTTCCAAATCTTTCTTTCATTTACTTTCTCGCACTTTTTACAAAGAGAAATAGGGATTTTGAGAGAAAAAATAAAAATAAAAATAAAGGTTTGATCTTTGATCTTTGATCTTCGCTTTGCTTTGCTTTGCTTGTGTTTTGCGACAATGGAGAAGCACAAATGCAAACTCTGTGCTCGAACGTTCTCTAATGGCAGAGCTTTAGGAGGTCACATGAAAGGTCACTTAGCAAACCATCCACTGCCCCCTAAAACAACCCACCACCAACTCAGTAACCGCACCGACTCAGCTTCTTCCTCGTCCTCTTCATCTGGCGATGATGAGCAAGGGAAAAGCAGGGAAACACTACTCGAAGACAAATCTTTGGTTTATGGGTTAAGAGAGAATCCCAAGAAGAGTTTCAGATTCGCAGATCCTGAATTCTCATTCGCCGGTGATTCCGGCTCCGTCGTCCAAGACAGAGAGAGCGAGACTGAGTCCAGGAACCCAACTCGGAGACGATCCAAGAGAAAACCTAAGGTGGGTACTGCTAATGCAACAACAGAAACTGACGAAATCAAGAAACCGAAGCTGTTGACGAGTTTCCCCAGTTTCATCGACTCACCGGCGGAGCCTGAACCGTTGAGCTCAGTCTCCGATACCTCGCCTGAAGAGAATGTGGCGGTGTGCCTTATGTTGCTGTCGAGAGATGTTTGGAAAAGGAACAATGTGGAACAAAGATCAGAAAAACCAATGGAGTCAAGCAAGAAGAAGATGAATGGGAAACATCGATGTGGGAAATGTAAGAAAGCATTTGGATCTTATAACACGTTGGAAGAACATAAAAGGGTTTGCCTTTCATCAGCTGCTGACAGCAAGAGATTTGAGTGTCCATTTTGTTACAGAGTGTTCGGGTCAGGACAAGCACTCGGAGGTCACAAGAGATCTCATTTACTTGCTTCAGCTTCTTCATCCAACACTGCTGCAAATTTTACTAAATTCGACAACAATTTCATAGATCTAAATTTGCCAGCTCCCTTGGAAGATGATGAGTTTAGTGTGGTATCCGATGCATAAACCAGCAGTTAAAGCAATTCACGTGGATCTGATGCTATTCCATTCAATGTTTTTCATTTTTTTACTTGGCTGGTATTCTTTCTATTATTCAATCTAATCTGCATTGTTGCTGACCCACAATTCATTTTCTTGAATCCTCCGCAAATGTTGTTGCTCTTTTAGAACTGAAACAGGCAACTACTGTTTTGTTGTTTTTTTGTCATTGTACTAGTGACATTAATGTAAGGTGAAACTGTTGATTAACTGAAGCAGACAGCCATTGTTGAGGAACCAGAATAGCAATGACTTGGATCAATGCTTCACTTAAAGTGTACCCCATGTCAGATTTTTTTAAAAAAAAAAAGAAAAAGAAAAAAAGAGTAAAGCATTTTCTTTGCTTGCTTGTGGACCAAGCACTGGTTTCTCTCTCTCTATCTGCAACTGCAGCATGTACCGAAGGGGTTGAATTCTGTTAGTATGTCCTGTTTCTTTGTTTTTCAAGCTGTTTATTATTTATACCCTTTTGAAAGCTTGTGTTTTTTCTGTGTCTATGCTACAATGTGGAGGATCAAATGGATGATTGGAACCTTAGTGGAACATTGGAGTTAACAGTTGAATTTTGATATGGTTTTTGGTATATTGAATGGTAGTGATGGGCAGTTTTTTTAGGGGGGGTCCAAAGTCCCTTGAAATTCTGCATGAAAAGATAATATAAAGGGTTTTTGTATGCCTTGAAACGAACGAAATATCCGGGCAAAAAGAAGGTGCTACAACCCACGCCTTCGGCTATTCTTATGGAGGAATCAGTCAGATTTATTTATTTCATTTTTACTTAAAACTTTTTTAAAAATTTACGAATTAAAATAAAATATCATAAAACCTTCAATTCTGGATTTGATTTTTTTTTTCAAAAATTGTTGAATTACTTGAAAAATTTATGTGTGTGTGTGATGGATTTAGAGAAGTGGGTAACTAAAATGCAAAATTGGGTTGATTTATGCTAATCGGTATAATACCATATTTAGTTCCATTAATTTGATCCTAATTTTAAATAATTCAATAAATTTAACTCTTTTCATTTACAAACTCTATCAAATTGATTCTCAAACTTCCTAACCAAAGCTTTTAGCTTTTATGATAGAGGCATTCCACATCTATTAATTGTTTTATTTATGGTTGAAATTATTTAATTCAATATATAACCCTTTTTGTTTATATTTTTAAGAAGTTAGTGTTAGAAATTAACTAAATACTATTAAAAATGATAGAAAATATAAATTTTGAAAATATAATATATATAATAAAATTATGTAATATTTAATATTTGTTGAAATATTTTTCACTTTTAGCCCGAATAAGTACCCAATAGGTTCTAGATCCAACTTGTTAAAAATTATTTTTGAAATTATGCTCATCAAAGTAAAAATTATCTTTTACAAATATTAAATTATTTATATAATTTTATTATATATTATATTTTTAAAATTTGTATTTTCTATTATTTGTAATGGTGTTTAGTTAATTTCTAACACTAACTTCTTAAAAATATAAATAAAAAGGGTTATGTACCGAATTTGATAATTTCAACTATAAATAAAACAAGTAATAGATATGGAATGCCTTTATCTTAAAAGCTAAAAGCTTTGGTTAGTAAGTATGAGGATCAAATTGATAGAGTTTGTAAATGAGAAGGGTTATATTTATTGAATTATTTAGAATTAGGATCAAATTAATAGAATATATAAATATTGAGGACTAAATGTGTTATTATACCGGTTAGAAAAAAGTTTTTCATTATCAAATTAATGAAGGGTGACCAAATAGGAATAAATTCAAACATTAGTGCTAAGTTAAAAATTTTTAAAATTAGGTGACCAAAACAACACCACGTATAGTTGAGTAACCATTTGTATAGTTTACCCATTATATTATCAATTTATAGGAGCGCAAAAGAGTAAATTGAAAGTTGGGTCAGCGTGAGTTGTGCCACTCTTTTATGGAAACTGGGAGCAAAGAAATGACCTGAAGATGAAGTGGCAGTCCCTTTTGGGTCAACTCTTAATATCTTCTGCTTTTTCCTCGTAGAAATTGCTGTGGACCCCATGGGATCTACCATGTTACTTTATTATTTAGGCATAATTATATATTTTGCCCTCCAATTTTATAAAAAAGTTATTTTAGTTCTATATTCAATTTTTCGTATTTTTTAGCCCTTAAACTTCTTTTTTATCAAATCACCCCAAAATAGATTTGCTGATGTGAGATACACGTGGATTACCATGTGGATGATATGTAAGCATTTAATTAATTTTTTTAATTTTTAAAAATTTAATTAAATGATGACATGTCATCTATATGTATGCTGCTCAACAAAGTTAACAAATATTAACTTTCTCATTTATTTTAAGTGATTTGACAAAAAATGTAAGTTTAAGGGATAAAAGAGATGAAAAATCAAATGAAAGGCTAAAATGACATTTTTGTAAGTTGGGGGCAAAAAAAATTATTATGCTTATTATTTATTATACTATATAAGAAAAAAATATTACTATAGATAATTATTAGTTTTTTACCGTGTAATGCACGAACTAATAGTATGTATTAATTAAAATAATATAATTAAAAAAATAAAAACATTATAATATAAAATGTTCAATTTTACAATAAATTCATCAAATTAATAATTACTATTTTTTTTACCATGCATGGATTCATGTTGTTTTTTTTAAAAAGATTGATAAATCCTTTTTTTATATATATTGTTATATCTCTATCACAATTAGGACCCGGTTGGACCCTCCGTTAGGCCCTCACCCCTCCTATAAATACCCCCAAATATTACTTAGTAGAAGGACTCCTCTCCACACAAAATCCTAATATGCTAAGCATTCATCACGAATCCCTCTATTTGTCTAGACTATTGTTATACCCCTGCCCTAATTTGGATCTAATTGAGCCCTCACCCCTCTTATAAATACTATAGGAAATCACTTAGTCGAGGGAGTTTTCTCCACGCAAACCCTTAATATGCTAAGCATTCATCTCGAGTCCATCTACTTGTTCGGCTTTTAGCCCTAGAATGAATGACTTGGCCTTCTTCAACATCACCCTCTCTTTTTTTTTCTCCACCTCCGTTGATACTGTATATTAACATTTATAATAGATTTGTACGTAATATAATTCAATAATTAAAATGATAATTGATAACTGAAATATATAACAAATAAAAATACTATTTCAATTTAATATTTGAAATTTAGTCATTGTATAAATTAAAGTTAGTTGAAAGACATAAAAGTAAATAAATATGAATTTATTAGATATAGATTTTAATTATGTATAATTTTTATTTTTACTATTTAGAATTTTTAAGCTTTATAAATTTTTTTAAAAGAAGAGAGGCTAAGCCATAATTATTACAAAATGAAATTAAGTATTACAGTTCCCAGCATACGTAACTCTCATTCTATCACCAAGAAGGATGTTGCTCAACCCCAAAGGAGTCTATGAATTTTCATACAAAATAAAATGGGATAAATCTCAAAAGTAGTCATAAAATTTAATTTAATATAAAATTTTATACATGATTTTGATTTTGTATAATTTTATATGAGAAATTTTAATTTGATACAATTTTCACAAATTATTAACACAATTATTGATATAACATGATTTTATATTGATATATTGAATACACAAATAATTATATTTATCTAATATAAAAATAATTTGATGTATTTATTTCTTTAAATGTGCACAATTGAATCAAAATTAAAGATTCATGTATATATATAAATCACAATCAAAGTTTCATGTGTATTAATGCACTAAGTCAAAGTTTATATATCAAATTGCACATTAAATCAAAATTCATGTATAATTTTGATATTTACCCCAAAAAATTTGTATCAACTTGTAAACTTGTTTTGCTGCAAATATGATTCCCTAAACAAATGATGGATCTTCCCTTCTCAACACGAATACATTAATTTTTTTTAACAATCTCATTTTAAGTTCTGATCATATTTGTTTTTTTGATTCAATGCCTAGAACTATCCATAGTCCTTTCCAAACCTTTAAATAGGAGGATAATGCACTTTAGCGCACTCAAACTTACGTCTTCCTGTGCTTACAATAATGTTCATGCCAATCGAGCCAAGATTTAATCGACTACTTTTTAAATTTAAAAAAAAAAAGTGTTATAAAGAATATGATAATATGATAATTATTTAAATAATTTAATTTAATTTAATTTTTGTTTATAAGGAGACTAAATTCCATCTATATTTAAATGTAATTTAATAATTTTGGGAAGATTGAAAGCGGCCAAAGAAAGTGTTTATAATGTGGAGGGTTTGTTTGGTTTGTAAATGAATAAATATTTGTTTAGCAACAAAAACACTGTAGTTGTTATTGCTGACTTTAACGGCCATTCTTGCACGCAGTATGTCCCTTTTTTTTTGTAGTGAGGGTGGAAAATTTTAAATGGGCGGAGGAGGTTAAAAGCATGATTGACGGCACAAAATGACATGATGTGGTGCCTCATTTTTTGGTTACAAATAGAGATTTTTGGCTGACCACTGCCACTCCAGGGTGGCTCTCACATGTCCAACCACCTCAACCCAACCCCCACCATTCCCCTCTATCTACTGCTACATCAAGATTGGGTTGTTTTTAATTACCATTCACAATATATAATGAGTGGATTTTAAGAGTGAATTATAGGACCATGCACATATACTTAAAGAAGTCTATTATTGCAAGGTGGGAAAATTAGATGATAAATTGATGACTTTTGCCCTTGCAATTCCATTAATGAAGTACAAACATTTATGCACTTTTATTTCTTGTCACCTTTTAATTATACAATACAACCACATACTTTTTTTTTTTAAATTATATTTGATTGTTGATTTTTATGCCGATAACATATATATTTATTTAATTACTTGATTGCTACAATATGATTTTAATTTTTTAAAAATATTTCTCCATTATTTTATCTTTATAGTAGAGAATGCTAATTACATTTACCTAATGTATATCTACTTGTTATTAGACTTAATCATGGGTTGGGCCATTTGGCCCGAAGATCTATTTGAAAATTGAGAAAATTTGAGCAAAAAAATAAAACTCATTTATTGGCTTGGTCCGACCCGAATTTGTAAAAAAAAATTGTTGTTGTTTTGCTGCCGTTGTTTTACTATTTTGTTGTTATTTCACTATTTTATTACTATTATTTTGTTGTTATTGTTTGGATATTGTATAACTCTTAATTTATTATAACTATTTTAAAGATATTTACTTGTTAAATTACACTTATTTTAATGTTACTCAAGTATAAAGACTATTTTAGTGAAATTGTTGAGAAAATATCTTTCATATATCACTTAAAACTTGATTATTACACAATTTCATGATTTAATTCAAGTTTATTTTTCCTTTAATTTAAACTCTAG
The DNA here is from genome assembly GCA_025503065.1 of Gossypium bickii. Classification (NCBI taxonomy): domain Eukaryota; kingdom Viridiplantae; phylum Streptophyta; class Magnoliopsida; order Malvales; family Malvaceae; genus Gossypium; species Gossypium bickii. Next base: position 123,233,029 of record CP106712.1, on the reverse strand, counting down.
AAATGTCATTAATTTGTATAACAAATAATAATTAACACAATCTCTTTTTCTTTTTAATACTCATAATACTATAACCAATAATTAAGGTAAATTTTAAAAAAAATACGAAGTTTTTTTTTTTTCAAATCCACAATATAATTTTATAAAAAATCATTTGAAAATTCAGTGTATTAATCATTTTGTCATTTTGTGAATTCGAGCTGGGCCTAGCTTGGGTAATAAATACCTTACCTGAGGCCAGTCCAGTTTTTTAAACGAGTCTTGTTTTTTCCCCAAACCTATTTTTCGGGTAGCCCGGCCCATAAGCAAGTCTACTAATGTGATTGAAATGTATATACTATAATTAAATTTAATTGTCCTTATTATTATAACTTACAGTTTTAAGTAAATTACATCACTTAAAAGGGTTAACGTATCAAACGGCAGTTTAACATCATTTTTTAAAAAGCAAAATAATATTGAAGCCAATTTTTTTTACATTAGATTACATATTAATAAATACATGCTAATAATAAGTAAATCAGATTTTATTCTACTTTATTAATAGTATTTTTTTGGGGGGGGGTGATTAAACTAAATGATCCAATACTTATTTTTATTTAGAAAAAAATAAAGCAAATATAAAAAATCAATTATGCAATTTTAATATTTTTTATTCAAAGTTATTATAATTTAGAAATTATTGAAAATTTTGAGTTAATCGAGTTGATGAGTTCTATTTTATTATCCTAACTCGATTTAAAATTTTTTCGAATCGAGTTGAGTGAGATGAAATTCAAGTCGAGTCAAATTAAGTGAAATTATTCGAGTTAAATTAAAAAAATTAAATATATCAAATTTAAATCTTGTTACAGTATAATTAATTTCATGTTAGAGGACATAAATTTGAAACCATATATATTTGAAAACTTTTTCAAAGTAAAATAATAAAAAAATACTTTAGTATGATAAACTTGAATTATTAATTAACTTATTTATATCCCAAAATTGATTCGAATAATTCGAATTTTTTTTTTGAATCAAATCAAGTTTTACTCACTCCTACTTTTAAGAAGTGCCTATTGACTCAAATGGAGAAGCTAGTATCAAGTGGAGTGGTTGTTGGCTTTGGTTGTTTAAGGGTAGGGGTGTACAAAATTCAGGTAAAATTGAAAAATTTCGTTTAACCGGTCGGTTAATCGATTTTTTTCGGTCGAGAGTCGGTTAATTATTTTTTGATTTTTCGGTTAACGGTTAATTCGGTTCGAAACCGGTCAGTTAACCGAATTTTTTCGGTTTAACTGAAAAAAATAATAAATAAAATTATAATATATAAATAGGCTCACTATTCACCTAAACCCAATCCAAACCCAAGCATCCAACCCAACCCAATTACCCAACCCAACCCAATCATAAAACTTACAAATAATTTAATAAATAAAAATAAAATTCTAAAACTAAAACTAAACCCAACTCAACAAACAGGCGATAGAAAAAAAAAAAAAAAAAACCTAATCTTCAACTTCAAATCCCTAATTAAAAACTCTCAAAATCTCTACCAGGCCAGCCACCTTCCGTCCGGCACTCCGGCGTCTACCAGGGCACCATTCATCACTGGCGAGTTGAGGTAGGCTTTTACTAGCTCAAGAGTACTTTCACATGGTGACAGGTTTTTGATTAAAACATTCCCCTCTCTCTCTGTGATACTTGTTCTATTACTAATACTACTTCATAACTGGAAGCCAAATCAGAGTAAAAGGGGAAAGGTTTCGATTGTTTTTAGTGATAGCAAAGGGATGGAAAACTTTGTGTTGGGGCTTTTATAGGGTAGAATATTTTTGGGAGTATTTTGATTTTTATATTTTAAAAGGATATAGAATCCATGGTTATACAGTTCTAAGAGAAGAATAGGGCATAAAGGGTAGGCTTGCGGCGTGAGATGAAAGAAGATGGAGATTTTTTTTCCGTGCAAGATGAAAATAATTTCTTAGGGATTTTCTCTGTAAAAGCGTAGGATTGCTAGGGGGAAGAAATTTTCTTTTCTGTTTCGGGATATTTCCAATATATTTCCTTCTTAGTTTGAACTTCTTATAAATTCGTCCTTAGCTTGTTCTAATTCATTTCTCGGGCCTTGATCCAAATTGTTTCAATTCTCTAGTAAAACCCTTCAAAACCCATCTATGTGACTATGTCACCCATCCAGGCTCTCTCTTTCTCTCTATTCTTTTTTTTTTTGGGTGGGGTTTATGTACAGTGTAATTAAAGAAAGGTTCTTTTTGTGTTGTTTTGCAAGAGTTCATGCTGTCTTAAATTAAATTAAGCTGCTGTTTAATGTTTCAAATTGAGTATTATTATGATGTCATAAATTGAATTAAAGTTGGTGTTTTAGTGTATCAAATTGAGCATTTTCATGCTGTCTTAAATTAAATTAAGCTGATGTTTAATGTTTCAAATTGAGTTTATTATGCTGTCATAAATTGAATTAAAGTTGGTGTTTTAGTGTATCAAATTGAGCATTTTCATGCTGTCTTAAATTAAATTAAGCTACTGTTTAATGTTTCAAATTGAGTATTATTTGCTTCAGTGTCTCAAAGTAAGCATTATTATGCTATTGAAAAATTGTTAAGAATGCTACTTGAAAAGGATATTTCATTTCATTCCAAAATTTAAGTATATTTACTGCCTTAATTAATGTTATATTGCTCATGTTATGTTGTTTAAAATGTGTAAATATTTTGTTTAACTGTGTTTTAAAGTGTGCAAATTGTGGCTGTTCAAAAGATTATATTAATCTCTCACATTTTTAACATAATCCAACTCAACTATGTTTTTTCTAAAACTCAACATCAGAATATGTTTAATATTATAAATGCATTTTAATTTATTATATACTTTTTTTCTTGCAGAATGTCAACCGAACCAACATCTATTGAGGGTAGTATTACACCTCCTACTTCGATAGATTCTGAAAAATTCGGGAGTTAGAGCTTCAAGCCAAACAAAAGGGACTACTGGAAAAAGAAAAGCCACTCCTCAAAGGTCAGAAGTTTGGTCTCACTTCACTAAGATTATTAATAGAGAGGGTGCAAGTAAGGCTAAATGTAATTATTGTCAAAAAGAATTTTGTTGTGATATGAAAAAAAAAAGGTACAGGGTCATTGAAATATCATATTGGTTCATGTAAGAAAAATCCTAGTAATGTTGTTGACATTAGTCAAGGACAACTAGTTTTACCTAGAAAGGGAGTTGAAGGGGGAGAAAGGAATCTTTCAACTTGGAGATTTCAAGAAGCATGTAGGAAAGGATTAGCACAAATGATTGTGATTGATGAATTACCTTTCAAGTTTGTTGAAAGTGAAGGTTTTAAGAAATTTATGTATGTGGCATGTCCTAGGTTTCATATTCCTTCACGAACTACTATGACTAGGGATGTTTATCAATTGTATTTAGATGAAAGGGTTAAGATAAAACAACTTTTGAGAAGTTCTTGTTCTAGAGTTTGCTTAACTACTGACACATGGACTTCTTTGCAAAGAGTTAATTATTTGTGTATCACTGCTCACTGTATTGATAACGATTGGAAATTGAATAAAAATATTTTAAACTTTTATCCAATTTCTAGTCATAAGGGTGAGTCCATTGGGATGGTGATTGAAAAATGCTTGTTGAATTGGGGATTGATAAGTTGTTTATTGTTACTATTGATAATGCAAGTTCAAATGATGTTGCTATTAGTTATTTGAGAAAGAAATTTAACTCTCGAGGGGGTTTAGTTCAAAATGGTAAATATCTTCATATGATATGTATGACACACATTGTGAATTTGATTGTTGTTGAAGGCTTAAAGGAAATGAATAAATCTGTTGAACGTGTTAGGGGGTTGTTAAATATGTGAGACAATCTCCAGGTAGATTACAAAATTTTAAGGAGTGTGTTGTGGTGGAAAAGATAGAGTGCAAGAAGATGTTGTGCCTTGATGTTTGTACTAGTGGAACTCAACCTACTTAATGTTAGACACTGCTCAGATTTGAGAGAGCTTTTGAGAGATTTGAGGAGCAAGATACAAACTTTAGGGCTGAACTTGAAAGGGAAAGGGTTGGCCTAGTGTGGATGATTGGGATAATGTTAAAAACTTGAGGGATTTCTTGGAACACTTTTATGAAGTCACTTTGGGTATATCTGGCACTTCATATGTCATGTCCAATAATTTTTTTGATGAGCTTTCTGAAATTGATATTCTTTTACGAGATGCTCAGTTAAATAGTAATGTTGATTTCAATGTTATGGCCATCAAGATGAAAGAGAAGTATGATAAGTATTGGGGTGATATTGATAAGATGAATTTGCTTATGTTTGTTGTTTGTGTTTTAGATCCTAGACAAGAACTAAAGTTTCTTGAATTTGCACTTAGTGAAATGTCTAGTTTTGAAAAAGCTTGCGAAATGATGCAAAAATTGAAGGAATCTTTGTATGAATTGTTTGATGAGTATAAGCCTTCACTTTATAGTACTTATAGCCAATCGAGTGTGCCAACACATGTTTCTCCCGGTGAACCACAACAAAAAATGAAAAGGTAAATGCAAGCTTTGTATAAAAATCGTGAGTTGGAAATTTGTGATGAGGATAAAACATCTGAGTTGGATAAATATCTAGCTGAGGCTAATGAGGAATTTGTTGAAGATTTTGATATTTTATTGTGGTAGAAAGTGAACAGCCCTAGATTTCCACTCTTTCAAAAATGGCCAGAGATGTGTTAGCTATACCGGTTTCTACGGTTGCTTCAGAGTTTGCATTTAGCACAGGGGGACGTGTGCTTGATCAATATAGGAGTTCTTTAACTCCTAAAATTGTACAAGCTCTTGTGTGTAGTCAAGATTGGATTCGAAAATCATCATCACAAGAAGACATCAAAAAGATTGAAGAACAAATCCAAGAGCTTGACAAGGTTGAAAATGGTATATTTATTGTTTTATTCTAATAGTTTCAAATTTTTTACCATATCGCTACTACTTATTTAATTGATTCAATGTTTAGACTTTTCTTGGAATGCATCAGAGCCTACCCTAAATTCATGAGCTTTCGTGAGTTGAAGGGTATGCTTACTATCTTATTCTTGTTAAATTATAATCTATTCGTTTGTTTATATTATTTGATTTTTTTAAAATGCGTATATTTCTATTATATGCTAAATTTTTGCACATGTTTTTTTTTTTTCTTTTTGTAGGTTTAATGCAAATGGAGATATTTTGGAGAGAAGAAATGGATACAAATGGACAATATTAAAGACTTACATTTCAATTATGTGTTAATTTCAAGACTTATGTAATGTTTTTAATTATGTAGTGATTCAAAGACTTATGTAATCTTTTTAATTATGTAGTGATTCATTTCAGTTAATTCGGGTAATTTGGTTAATTCGGGTAATTCAGTTAATTTTTAACCAAAAATAAAAAAAACATATAATTTTCGGTGAACCGACCGAATTAATCAAAAAAATTTCGGTTCGGTTACTTTTTTTGAAAAAATTTCGGTTCGGTTAACGATTAAAAATTTTGAAAGGTCGGTTAATTTGGTTAATGTTATTCCGGGTCGATTAACCGATTGAACACCCCTATTTAAGGGTGAAAAAAATACAATTTTACCCTTATTAATTTACTCTTATCTACTCAAGTACAAAGTGAAGTAATGTAAGCCTTTATTCAAGCATAGTTTTGGGGTGTATTTGCAAAATATCAATTGTTGTTAAGCCATTTTTCAGACCTCTGTTTCAATAAAAAATTGCAGAGCAAGTTGTTGAAGGTATGCCCAGTTCCTTAATGATTATTTCTGGTTTCTTTTTTGGTTTTTTAATCATATTAAAGTAAGTTATAATCTATCATCTATTTTTATTAATTATACATTTGTTATTTTGTGGTATTGTTGTAGATTTTAGTGTGTTTTGTTTCTAAAATGCTTGCTTTCTTTTGTTTAAGACTGATAAATTGTGGAATGTTAGTTGAATAGAAAAGACCACGAACACTACAGGAAATTTAACTTTTAGCGGCGTTTTTAGTGGCATTTGGAACAAAAACGCCACTAAAATTATACATTAGTGGCGCTAAACATAAAACGCTGCAAAAGGTTGGAGCTATAGCGGCGTTTGCACAAAAAACGCCGCTAAAATGTATTAAAATTTTTCCAAACGGCGCCGTTTCAGTACAGGAGGAAAAAGTTTTAGTGGCGCTTTGAAAAGAAACGCCGCAAAGTTGTTACATTAGTGGCGTTTCTAATAAATGCTGCAAATTTGCAATACTAATTCGACAAAAATGACGCAATTCCAATACAACGTATTATATTTTTAGTGGCATTTTTCAAAAACGCCGCAATTTTGCAATAACCATTTGCCTTAAACGACGATGTTTCACAACAAGGAATTAAATTTTTAGTGGTGTTTTTAATAAACGCCACCAATTTGTAATACCAATTCGACTTAAACAGCGTCGTTTCATTTTAGAGTATTAAATACTTAGTGGCATTTTTAAGAAACGCCACAAAGTTACAATACCCATTTGCCTTAAACAACGACGTTTCACAGCAAGGAATAAAATTCTTAGTGGTGTTTTCCATAAACGCCTCAAATTTGAAATACCAATATGCCCTAAACGACTTTGTTTCACATTAGGGAATTAAGTTTTAGTAGCGTTTTTAAAAAAACGCCGCAAATGTGCAATACCCATTTGCCTTAAAGGACGACGTTTCTGAATAGGGAATTAAATTTTTAGTGGCGTTTTTCGTAAACGCCATAAATTTGCAATACCAATTCCACTTAAACGGAACTGTTTATTATAAAGCATTAAACTTTTAGTGGCGTTTTTTAAAAATGCCTCAAAATTGCAATACCCATTTCCTTCAAATGACAACATTTCAGAACAGGAAATAAAAATTTTAATGGCGTTTTCCATAAACGCCGCAAATTTGCAAAACCAATTTGCTCTAGACGACGTCGTTTCACATCATGAATTAAGTTTTAGTGGCGTTTGTGCTGAAAACGGCGCAAATGTTATGCATTAGTGGCGTTTTCATAAATGTCGCAAATAATGTTATTTCAATTTGACTTAAACGACTTCGTTTTGTTTACCCTGAAAATCCTTTAGTTTTTTTTTTCCAAATCAAATTTCCCCAAAATTTTTCACAAAACCCTTTATTTCTTCCCTAAATTCTTTTCCCCAATTTCCCAAAATCCTTTAGTTTTTTATTAAAAAAATTGCAATAAATATGTTATTTTAGGGTTTAGCATTTAAGGTTTACATGTTATGGTTTATGGTTTCATATTTATTGGTTATGGTTTTAGGGTTTAGTGTTTATGATTTAAAGTTTAAAGTTTAAAGTTTATGGTTTAGGGTTTTGTGTTTAGTGGTTATATGGTTCGGGTTTAAGGGTTTCATGTTTAGTGGTTATATGGTTTAGGGTTTGTGATTTGTGACTTACGGTTTAATGTTTTAAGTTTAGGGTTATATAGTTTAATGGTTTTGGTTTACGATTTAGGGTTTAGAGGTTTCATCCTTTTCGATCTATTATTTAACTAATTTCTTTATATTAATTAAAATACAGTTTATTTGTAATTTAATATTTAAAATATTTAAAAAAATTAATGACACGTAGAAAAAATTTGAAACTAATAACATTCAAAAATATATGTTAAAAATGAAAAACATCAAAATACTATAAATTTAATGTTTTATGGGTATATGACTGATTGTTTTTTAATTTATATATCAAATAATTTCTTATATAATTGTAAAAGAGATAATTTTAATTTTAATATATTAAAATTATCATTATAGTTTAAATTATTTAAGATAGTAGATAAACTTTATATATATTAAAATTTAAAAAATTGTAAATAAGTGAAGCATTAGGGCGTTTTTCTCATAAATGTCGCTAAATGTAACACCCCAAACCCGGCCCATGAGCCTTGACCGAATCTGGTATGTCACAGAGTAAAAATGTTTTGAAAGATTTTGATTAACAGGTAAAAATCTGAAAATTTGCTGAGTTTGTAAAACGGTGTCTATTAAAACTCAGGTGGGGTCGATTTGATAAACACGATTGAGTTGAAACCTTTTTCCTTTGAAACCATTTGATCATTTAAAATTTTAAATCCATCAGAGTTATTGTTAACTAGGTAAATTTTGTTACCCGATGGTAACATTTTTGAAAACGCGTACGAGCACAATTTTGATAACGTTACTTTTAACCGATTTGCTTAACAGTTCATAAGTTCATTAGTAATATAATAGGAATAAAGTAAAAACAACTACTTGAACATCCAAAATAATAATTAGCGGCCATATTACAAACCAAACCAAAATTTAGTAAATATAAACTTAAACGGTGCGAAATAAAATTTCAAATTCGAGGAACAAGCATGGCCGCCTCGAGTCCTCTCCGGCTCCATCTCCGCGATCTACTCACCTGCAAAATGATATGGGAAGGGGTGAGTCACCAAGACTCAGTGTATAAATCCCCAACCCGAGAATGCAACTCATACACAAGGTATTAGTAAGAATGCAAATATGCAACCCAAGCTAGCCATCCATACTCCTTTTTACTACCCCGTGTGGTCAAAACCACTGGTGGTCAAAACCACTGGTGACCGAAGTCACAAATATATCAAGTGATGGGGCCAACCCATCGTGTGGTCAAAACCACTGATGACCATAGGTCACAAATATCAACATGTGGTCAAAACCACTGGTGGTACCAAACCACTGGGACTTAGTCACAAATTATATCAACGGTGTGGTCAAAACCACTGGTGGTCAAAACCACTGGTGACCGAAGTCACAAATAAACTGATGGGGCCAACCCATCTTGTGGTCAAAACCACTGGTGACAGTCCAAGAGATCATCCCCCTCCTCTCATCAATCCCACCATCATCATGCTCACATAACAAATATCATGATCCCATATATCATGCATATATATATAGCATAGCATTTAGCAGTATATGATGGCATACACAATATACATCATAGATCAAGTAATAGTGGACTTACCTGAAATCCAAGCTTATGCCCCCGAGGCAAAAATTTACTGCACGAGAGGTTATATAGCAACATAATAAACAATCTATACTAATAAAGTGTGTAAGAGTTTACACACCTATTTAATCGAAGATCTAAAGAGAAATCCCGAATCTATGCGATATCACAAAAGTCCCGAAACGTGTCCCCGTATTGTTCCTACATTCGGCCACTATAGGTTAGTATTAAAAAGTCTTATTCGGCTACCACAAAATCCCGAAGGATATGTCATACTTGAAAACGCTTACCAACGCGATTTGAAATCCCGAAAGCCTCTGTTTTCCTTAGCCGATTAGCCCCTAAAATCATAACACACATGCGGTTACCACTTGAATACCTTACATGGCCCATTGCCGAATATAACAACCACTTACCTTGCCTATCAAATCCTGAAATTTCCCCTTGTGCCTTGAGTAGTTGAGATCCTACACACCATATGTCAGATTCGACTTTAATACATAAACCATATTCAAAGCCCTTGGCCGAAACCATATGTCACCTTACCTTGAAGAAGCGAAACCCGAAAGACACCTTCAAAGCCCGTTAGCGTCGGCTACACACAAAAGATACACTATTAAGACCCTAAACATATTCGGCCAACCTTACCAAGGCCTAAACTCAAACTTTCGGCACATTAAAAGGAAGAGAAAAGAACCCGATCTTAAAAGGAACACTTACTTCTATTGTTTCCTTAAAGAGACTAAAAGTGAAGAGATTCCGGCTATGGCTCCTGAGGGTTGATGAAGATATTCGGCTAACATCAATTGGATGATGAAATTTTTGAGTATAATGGGGGTGATAGGTTCGGCCAAGAAGAACAAAAAGGAGAGAAGGATTTGAAGAATTTTGAGTAATGTGGCCAAGAGACAAATTGAAAAGAAAAGAAGAACAACTCTAAAGAATTTCGGCACCCTCTTGCTTTTCTCAAAACCGATTGTGGAGATCCCAAAGCATGCTTCATTCGGCCATGCTCTCCCTTTTTGTGATAATTTTTATCACCATATAAAAAAAAAATAAAACATTGTTAATAAGTTGCCCATTACTACCCCATTTCCAATAATTAAAATAAGGGTTTTTACCCATACATTCCAACACAAATTTAAAAAAAATACAAACAACCCATCAAGCATCAAATTTTAAGCCCATGCGCAGGCCATTACTCACGCCGGCCATAAAAAAAAGAATACCCATGCTGCTGCTCATGGGTTTCGAACCCCAGACCTGCTGGAGACCCCCCACGCCTCCAGCCACTCTGCCACTGCTCCTTTCGTGACATAAACCCGTCACGCTTTCTTTTAAGCACTCCCTCGTTAGCTCCCTTTCGTCTTAATACCAAAGCAAAATAAAAACACCCATGCGCTTCCATCAGGACTCGAACGCGAGACCTTATTGCCGAAATCACCAACACGACCCGCGCCACTTTACTACCTTGACTTTCATGTCCATCAAAGCTCCCAAATTTCTTTTAAAGCCTTCTTAGTTAGCCCCTTCCTTTTTGGCGCCAAAAACCCAAAAATAAAGTACACCATGCGCTTCCATGGTGACTCGAACCTGAGTCCCTTCGCCCCCAGGCCCTTAAGTGGCGCTCCCAAACCACTTTGCCAGGGCGTTCTCTTTGGTCTAAGCTCGCCACAATTATTTTTAAAGCCTCCTTCACCTAGCTCCTTTAACGCCAAAAATAAAAACTCCCCAACGCGATTCCTGCAGCTCGAACCCCTTACCTCCTGAAGCCCCCTGCACCCTAGCGCCCCAAGCCATTCTACCAGCTGCTTTCTTGTGTCAATCTACTTCAATTATTTCTCTTAACCCTTATCTCACCTAGCTTTTTCTCCTTAGGCACTAAAAGAAATTTTTAGCCCTAAGTCAAAACTAGCTCGGGTTTATGACTAGATCCTAAAACAAGTCAAGTGAGCATAATACTCCATCTCTTCGAGCATATACAAGAAAATAATTTAATAAAAAAATTTTACCCCTATTTCAGGATATTACACTAAAGGTAAGCAATAGCGTCGCTTTTATAAAAAACGCCGCAAAAACTCGTTTTATGTTAGAGTCAAGCATTAGCGGCGCTATGGGAAAACGCCCAAACTTTAATTTTTTTAGCAAAACGGTGCCGTTTTGCTATGGTCAATTTTATTCCCCCCATCCCTGAAATCCCTTATCGTTTTCCCCTAAAAGTTTTCCCCAATCTCTAATTTCCCAAAAATCAAAATCCTCAAATCTTCATCCGACCATCTACTGTTTTGCCGTCGATTGTCCACTCTGGCGGATCACCGTCTACCTTCCTCTGTCTCATCGCTGTCGACTTTCTTTTGCATCACCGTGTAAGTCTTCCTTTGTATGTTCCAAATGCAAAGAACAATCGGGTTTTTTTGAGGAAATTTTGAGTAGGTTTACCAATGTTTTTCTTGAACTGCCATGAGAACATGATAATGCTAAAGTTTTGCTTGTTGGTCGATTGCAATAAGATGGAAACTGTTATTGATGGGTCTGTTTCTGCAGAAAAAGTTCTTGAATCATATAAGTACTGTAATAGCTCAAATTTCAGCGATGTCGAAAATAGTGGTTCGAGACCACCAAATTCGATAAATGAACTCGTAAATTATATTATTTAATATTTACGAGCCAAATGTAGCTTTTAAAAGATTTTTAAAATAGTAAATTGTGTTTTATAAAGATTTATTTGGTCAAGAAATTGAGAAAAAGAAGTATCGAGATCTCGGTGTTATAAAACGAGTCATAAATATTTTTATAAATATTTAAGGAATGTCAATAAGGTAGTATTAAAATTTCCTTAGAAAATTTTGACGTTTGGGTGGTTAATTAAATAAAAAGGATTAAATTGAAAAAGGTGTAAAAGTTGCTAGAAGGATTAAATATCTTAATTGTCAAATGAGGAAGGACCTAAAGTGAAAATAAGCTAAAAGGAGATATTTTGGGCGGCAATAGCTGAGAAAAATCAGGAAATGGGTGAAATAAGGGCAAAATTGGAAAATTACCAAAATTAGCTAAATAAAAATGGGACCAAATTGGAATATCTAGAATTCTCTTCATTTCTATTCTTTTTCATCAACTAAAAAACATCCATGGAAGAGCGTTCAAGCTGGTTTTCATACTCTAGCTTCATGTAAGTTTGATTCTTGCTTTCTCCTTGAAATTTTTATGTTTTTGGACTTTTACAATTGAGTCCAACTTACTATGTCATTAGTTTTTGATTCTATGGCTAATTTTTAAAGTTTCTATGGATGAGTGTTGGAAGCATATGATGAATAAATATAGAATTAAAGCTTTAATTTTGATATATGATGATTTTATCAAGTAAAATTAATGGAAATTGGTTTTAGGACCTAATTGTAAAAGAGTTTAGAATTAAGGTTTAATGCTAAATTTATGATTTTCAAGGGTTATGGAGTAGTTCAAAATGATATAATAAAGTATTAATTGAGAAAAAAATAGCTCAATTGAGGGGTTAATTGAACAAGGACTGAATTGTATGAACTGTGAAATTTGGGGTAAAATGGAAATTAACACTTTGTACTAAAACAGTTTTGGACAACAACAGTAGTATAACTTTGAAAAATAACTAAAAATTGTAGAAATCGAACTAGAGGATGAATAAAATATGAAATTAAATATTACTGAGTCTAGTTTCTTATAGAAGAAATAGTGTAAGCAATGGAATTGTAAATAATGAGATATAATAGGTTTTGTGAGACAAGGTCAGAATGATTTCGGGTTCCCCTGTTCTGACTTTGAAAAATTGTCAAAAATTGGATAAAAAATAATTAGGGGCTTAAATTTATATGTTTAAAATTCTGAATGAGTCTATTTTCAAGAGAAACAAAAAGGAACATCATCCAAATCCCATATAAGGAGATAATTAATTTTTAGTGAAGAAGGGTCGGAACTGTCAGACAGTAGAACAGGGGTGACTTTAAAGAATACACTGTACTTATTGGATAAACCAAAAATTCTGAAAATTTTATGATGATAAAATATGTGAGTCTAGTGTCAGAGAAAATTAGCGGATCTTAATTTGGAGTTTTTTAGCTCAAGATAAAAATAATTTAATGACTATGACACAGATGGACAGCTTGAATATTCACATAAATAAATAGTGAAAAATTATAGATAATGTTATTTACAAGTGTGTTATTTATACTAAGGATGTGGATGGAGAGGAGGAAGAGGAAAAATATATGAATGACTTATGCATAAATAGATCACATGCTCGATTATAATCGATAAACATTGAATTAGAAATGATAAAATATTTTATTTCAAATATTTATTATGAACCTAAGATTATCGTTATGGTATAAAAATCAAATTGTAAGTTCGTGTAACTTGAATTATATTCTTAAATGCTTGAAATATGTTTTTATTGATGTGAATATGATTTGGATGTTTATTGTATGATAATTGATGAAGTATTGATATTCTTGATGAAAATAGAAAATAAATCCCGGTTGAATGAAAGGAAAATTCGATGGATCTCTGAAAAGGAATTAACGGTAAAAAGGATCTAGCCCTCCCGAAGAATATGTGTGAAAAGGATCTAGCCCGGACAGGTGATCCTGATATAAGCCCTCCCGAAGAATATGTGTGAAAAGGGTCTAGCCCGGACGGGTGATCTTGATATAGCCCTCCCAAAGAATATGTGGAAAATGGATTTAGCTCGGACGGGTAATCCAAATTAGGGTCTGAATTTAGCCTGGACTGGTAATTTAGATCCAAGCTCATTAGACTAATTGTCGTTGTAGGGGATTTAGCCTGGACTGATAATCCCGACAAATACTCTATGAGTTTATATTACAGGGGATTTAGCCTGGACTGGTAATCCTACTGTAAGAAATGAGGTTCGCCAGAGTGTGCTTTCTTACTGGGGATTTAGCCTGGACTGGTAATTCCACTGTAAGGATGAGGTTCAAGGGAGTGTGCTCTCTGAAATGGAAATGTACTCATATAAATATGAATTGACGAACCCGAATTTGTGCACTAAAGTGTACCCCTGAAAATCCATCAAAATTCCGAGAAATTCAACGGGATAAATATAAAAAAAATAACAAGGGAATGGAAATCATGAACATAGAACTTGGTTGATGAATGAGTTCATTTTTGATTATATATTTGTACACCCTTGAGTGTTGAGTGTATTATCCATATGAATTGGTATTCCAATTGAGTTAATGAGAAGAGTTCTAATATGAAATAATCTGAATTTTAAATGAAATATTATGAAAACGTATTTGAAATACATTGGTATGTCTTGTATATGTTATTTGAGTTCATAATGTGGAAAGTAAATGTATGTGGAAATATGAGATGATGATACCTGTACATGGAATTTATTGGTGGATACGTACATCCAAATTTATATGATAGATTTTAGTGAACATTGAAATTGGGCTCAATAAGTGATTTGTCAATTTAAGTTGTGATTGGCAGGAAGAGTTAGTGAATTGCATGTTTATGAATTGTTACACATATTTGTCGAAATACGAGGAAATGATGGTAATTGATACATGGAAATATGAGACTACGATATATATATAAAAACATGACATATGTTTAATAAATGTGTTCATTCATAATTATAGAATTGTACACCTCAAGTGCACTATATGTGTAAAGATAATGTTTCAAATGATTTGATAAGGAAAACTCCAATATGAAGTAGTTTGGAACCAAAACAAATTGTTATAAAAATGTACATGAAATACAGAGGTATGATTGTTATATGTTATATGAATACATAATGTGAAAAAGTATAAGTACAAGAGAAATTTAATGAGAATTGAGCCTACATACTTTTCTTGTTAATTATATGAAGTGTGCAACTAACAAATGGTATTAAGTATAAGGCTCGGTTGAATATCTTAAATTGGTTTTTGTATGTACTAAATGCGTGTGAAGAATAAGGATCAAATGAGTGAGAAATATAGCTTGGAAAATAGCCTAATTTGTGAAAATTAACTTTACCACACGGCCTAGTAACACGGGCGTTGGACACTTGTAAATGAGATAAACTTAGGGATTTTGCGAAAAATTTCATACGATTTTGATTTAGACCCGACCCGATCCTAATGCATGATTTGGACCTCAAGGATCCGTTAAAGATGTAACATCCTGGAAAGCGCCTATGCATTTTCGGTTGAATTGTACGAAGTGACATGATTTATGTACTAAGAATAAATTTTTAATATTTTTGGAAACCCAGAAATGAATGGAAATGATTTGGAAATGAATATTTTTGGAAACCTGAAAATGTATGGACATGATCTAGAAATGATTCAAAAGAGGAAAGTGAACATTTAAAAAACTTGGAAATGTAAGAAAATGTCAAGTTTACTGAGAGAACGAAAATTTTTGGAAACTTAGAAATGACTTAGAAATGTCGAGTTTTAAGTTTTAAAATAGGAAATTAAGGCAAGGTGGCCTTAAAAGAAAAAGTTTGTGAAATTTGACACACAAACAGGCTTGGAAAAGTGGCCTGAAGATGCTACCTAGGGCCTCTGGAAATGGCGCCACATGCAAGGTGTTGGGCCTGAGTTCGAGTCACTTGGGAAGTAAATAAAAGAAGTTTTATTTTGCTTCCAGAAGCTCTGAGGTGGACGGCACAAGCCTTCTAGAAAGGAGGAGTTTTATTCTCTTTAATATTCGATTAACAAGGTGATAAATAAGGGATTTAATTTGGAAGAGATAATAAAGGATTATTCTCTAATTAATTTAAATTAAAGAGATAAAGCTATCAAATAAAGAAGAGTGGTGGCCAAGTAAGGGATTCTGAGTAGTAGTTTCGGCTATAAAAGGAATAACACAGGGCTACTCATCAATTTTTCTTCCTCCTCTTCTCTCTGCCGAATTTCTGAGTGCTCTCCTCTCTTCTCTTTTCTTTTTCTTTTGTCGATCCGAATCTATAGTCCACCATTGCCAAAATTCTCAAGTTTTCTTTTCTTTATTTTCGTGGAAACCGAATACCCCAAGAGAACCCCTATTCGACTTCTCCATTAAATCTCAAAAGCCGAAACTTTAACATCTAGTCATCAAGGTCGATTCTTTAAGGAGCTTTTTAACAAAGGTGCTACCGATTTCTTAAAAAAGGGTAAGACCCAAAGTTTGGTTTCAATTCTTTTATATTTTAAACCTATCTAAAATTTAGGGACTAATCTCTATTATGGATTTTGGCCGAATTATGGAAGGGTGTTTCGGGATTTAAGAAATTGTCAACTACAAGAAGGTATCTTTCGGGACTTCTAAGATCTAAGGTAAGTTATGAATACCATTCGGCCATAAGCTATATTATTATGATTTAATGTTAGATTGGATCTAACATGGGTACATAGGATTTCGACAAGCATTAAAGAAGCAAGGATCCAATTCGGGATTTAAGATTTGGAAGGTAAGAACAAAGGTAAATTCGGCCAAGGCCTATTTTAGTAGTAGATCTATTATTATGTATTTTAAATCGAAAACTAACCGATTCAAGGGATTTAGTGATTAGCCAATTTCAAAGGGGTAGAATACAAGTATCCGGGGTTTGATTAAATCATCAAATCGACACCAAGGTAAGATTTAAGAATACAAATCCTACTAGGATTTGGTTTTATAGCCGAATAGGCTTTGTGCTAAATAGTAAGTGATTAATCAATTGTAGGAACTTGAGATCTAAGGCAGTAGATTAGATTTCGGGATTTCAGTGAAGTGGTTAAGCAAATCAGGTGTGTACCCCACACTACTTCATAATACGTTTTATGGCATGTTTAATTAAAATATGTGACATTAAGAATATGAAAGTGGCTAAGGTATCATGTTATGGTACTAAGTACTCAGGTACGTTTCCTACTCCTACTAGGATTATGAAATATGTTAGTTATAACATGAGAATAAGAATAAGAATGTGAACTCTGGCATATTTATGCATATTATTATTATATGGGGCATATGGGTTTTATTTTGAAAGGGGAAGTGAATGTGGTGACCTAAGACCACGAACACGGTGACCTAAGACCGTGATATCTGAAAAGTGGTGACCTAAGACCACAGTAATCTAAAAGTGGTGACCTAAGACCACGATGTCTGAACGTGGTGACCTAAGACCACGAATACGTTGACCTAAGACCGCAATTTGGTGTGTAGCGGAAGGAGGGTCGACTTAGTAGTCCCACTGTGTGATTGGCGTGTGCAGGGGTGTGTGTAGCGGATGGACAATTAGGTTTGGGTTTGGGAATGCATCATAACTTGTATTCCATGTTTTGAATGTGTAATTCTTGTATGCCTGACTCTATTATGATTAAGTGTCGTGTACAAATTGAGTCTCTGCTTGACTCACCCCGTTGTGGGACTATTTTCAGTGTGACGAATGTGGGAATGGACCTGGGCTCGAGCTTAGGGATGGCCATGCACAAAGAAGGAATTTAATTAATGTGGATTTTTATTTTTATCAAGTATTTAAACTTAAAGTTTGGGGAATTATTTGATGTAATAAGGCCATAAGGCCATAGTTGGTTTTCTTTAATTCTTTTACTCTTATTTATTATGTTTACAAATTATTATTTATGGATTCAAGTAAATTTATTTTGAAATAAACCTTAAATGTTTATCATCGTAAATAAATGGATTTTAATGTAAGATAAATTGGTTTTCAATAAAAGCCCAACCCAAACAAAATTTTTTTAAAAATCGCACAAATTTTCTCTAAGTAACAAAAGAATTTGAAACCGGTTTACTTGAGGGACATACCAGATCTGGTTTAGGCTCGTGGGCCGGGTGTAGGGTGTTTCAGTTTGGTATCAGAGCCCAGTTTTAAAACTCTCGGCCTGTGGGTTAAGGCCCAAAACGTTTTCAAATCAAGCCCAAATGAGTTTCTTTAAAGTTAAGCAGGTTTTCTAGCATGGCACCTAAGTCTCCGACCCGCAGTCCACCAGGTAAGTAACCCTAACTATTTGTGTGATTATGTGACTTATGAATTATGAAAGGGTAGAAAAGGCATGGAACGTAGAATAGCATGATAGGGACTTGAACCCTAGGACTAGTCTACTCAAACACAAACACATAAGACTTAATTCCATTAAACAAACCTATGGCTAAGTCACTGAGTTAGGGTGTGGTAAACTCAGTGCGCATGTCTAGGATTGGATCCGGAAGAGCACAGTATTTAAGCGGTCTAGTGACTCACCTCCTCTCTCGCAAGAATCCTACCCAGTGCGTAGCTTCTGGTTCACCCTAACCTGCAGGCTCGGTTGGTGTGGCAACCTCTCATGCGCATGTCTAGGAATGGTTTCGGTGGGAGCTTGGTATTTAAGCGATCCAGCGTGACTCACCTCCTCTCCATTCGAATCCTCGCACAGTGCGTAGCTTTGGTTCACCCCGACCAAGAGGACTCGGTCATAAATTAAACACAATAACTAAAACCCGAAAGGGAACTAGCCGTGCTTTTATAAAAACAACAAAACCCTAGTTTTAAAACTCTTAAAATTACTCTTTTAATTTGTGAAAACTATCTTTACAAAATTTTCCGAAAAATTTTCGATTTATGAAATTACAAAAATGCCCTTAGTGGTAAAATGACAAAAATACCCTTGGTTTATAAAATGTCCAACTACTCAACAGTTTTTCTAAAATTTCATTACAAACATTCAAAAAACCCTAAATTGCAAACTATCAAAAATACCTTGATTTTGAGAAAAATTACAAAATTGCCCCTAATTTACAAAAATTACCAAAATAACCCTGGATTTTCAAATTTTTGAAAACATCACTGTTTTGGAAAGTACAATTCTCAAAAGAACCCTCAAAGTTTTGCAACTTTTGAAATATCCCTGATTTATTAAATTTTACAAATTTACCCCGACTTGTGGAAAATTACCGAAATACCCCCGGATTTCAAAATTTTTCCAAAATACCCCGGGAGTTTAAAAATACCAAAATACTTTGTGGCAAAATCACCAAAGAACTTTTTCTTTTGAAAAATTTCGAAAATACCCCTGTAGGACAAAAATTACGAAAATACCCCTAGGTAGTGGGAAAGGCAATAACAATGAAAATGACAACATTTCTCTGAATGAACGAAAGTTCATAATTGTTTGATGGATGGATGAATGACTGAAAAGACTGTGTGCATGTATGAATACGAAAGAACCACTCCTAAAATTTTCTCCATAAAACTTCTTCGCGGATAATCAAGTGAAACAAAAGTACTAATTCATAAAACTTCTTAATCAGATCACGACGTAGAAATGAGCTCTAGAGGACGTGGTCGCCGTGGACGCAGGTAGAGGAAGGATGATCGTGTCGTAACCGCTAGATCGGGTCAAGGTCCGACAATGAGATACCACCGCCACCACCACCCCTATGTTGGTGTTTGAGCAACAAGCTCGGGCGACGGAAGAAGATCTTTGTCGCAGGTCGTACTACGAGTTTTGGAATTGGTGGTGGTGCAGCGAGGAAAATTAGGAACCCGTGTTCATGCTCGAACGGCTCGGAGCTAATGGAGCCGAGATGTTTCGTTGAGTATCTCAGTGTGGCACCCAAGATGGTGAGCATCGTTGGAAGCAATCGAGCGGCGCATCATGGATGAGCTTGACTCGACCCCCGAGGAGAAGTTAAAAGGATGGTGGCACCGCATTACGCGATAAAGCGTATCAATGGTGGTTAACTGTGCGGGATGGTGCCACAGCTGAGGATCTGACTTGGGAGTACGTTAAGGAAGCATACCAGGAGAAGTATGTTGGAACCAGGTATACGATGAGCAAAGAAAAGCATTTCTGGCCGGTTCAAGGAATAAGTCGCTGCTGCGAAATATGAGGCCGAATTTACGAGGTTGAGCCGGTATGCTCGAGGTGTAGTGGCAATTGAGCATGAGCGTTGTGTCCGTTTTGAGGACGGGCTAAGAGATGATCTGAGACTGTTGATAGCACCGCATCAGGAGCGGGAGTTCTCTGCTTTGGTAGAAAAGGCTAAGGTGGCCGAGGAATCAAGGATTCTACAAAGCGTGCTATGGATAGGAATAGGCCCAAAAGAGGTTTTGGGTCACCCGAAAGGTTCATAAGAGGCCTAGAGTTGATGGGTCGCGAGGTCGCATAGTCGGATCGGAAGGCGTGCTCGACCTTGTGATGTGTGTGGAAAGAAGCACTTGGGAGAGTGCTGGAGGAAAACAGAAGGATGTTTTAGGTGTGGGTCGAAGGACCATGTGATCAAGGATTGTCCCAAGAACTTAGAGGAAAGCTGACCAGAAGCTTAGAATGTTAGTCAGGCTGGTAGAGGAGGACCGCAGCCTCAACGAGGTCGTGGTAACCGAGGTAATGGTGCTGGCAGAGGACGTGAAACACAGGGCAGAGGTGCTGCTAATGCTGAGGCAAGGCAACCGGGTTTGGTTTATGCGGTTCGCCGGAGGGAGGATGGAGACGTGCCGGATGTTATGACTGGTACATTCTTTATTTTTGACAAGCCCTATTTTGCTCTGATTGATGTGGGCTCAACCCATTCCTATGTTGCATGTAGTGTAGTGGAAACAATAGGCCTAGACTCTGAACTTTCTGATAGGCAGATGACTGTAGTAAGCCCATTAGGCCAAACTGTAGTGGTGGATAAGATCTTCCGGAATGTACGCCTAGAGATTCAGGGAGTGAACTTTCGGGCTGACTTAATGGAACTACCCTTTTGAGAGTTTAAACTTATACTTGGAATGGATTGGCTAGTAGAGCACCGAGCCGTGTTGGATTGTGCGGCTAAACGAATAGAACTAAGGACTCCAGAGGATGAAGTAGTAGTAATGATCGGAGAAAGAAGGAACTACCTATCTAACGTAGTTTCAGCGCTGAAGGCTGAGAAAATGGTTAGAAAAGGGTGCAAGGCGTTCTTAGCCTTCGTAAGTACGTTAGGTGGAAAGGAAGAGGGTGTCAGTGGAGTTAGAATGGTAAGGGACTTTGTAGATGTGTTCCCAGAGGAATTACCAGGAATACCCCCAGATAGGGAGGTGGAATTTGGAATAGATTTGCTACCAGGAACAGCTCCTGTGTCAATCGCTCCATACGGAATGGCGCCAAAGGAGTTAGTGGAGCTCAAGGCTCAAATCCAAGAGTTGTTGGATCATGGGTTCATTCAACCCAGTGTGTCTCCATGGGGAGCACCGGTCCTTTTGTAAAGAAGAAGGACGGAACTATGCGGATGTGCATAGATTACCATCAGTTGAACAAGCTGACCATTAAGAAAAAGTATCCTTTGCCAAGGATTGATGACTTGTTCGATCAGCTGAAGGGGGCCGCAGTATTTTCAAAAATCGACTTAAGGTCGAGATATCATCAGTTGAAGGTGAAGGAGGCCGATATCCATAAGACCGCTTTTAGGACAAGATACGACCATTTTGAGTTTGTGGTGATGCCGTTTGGATTGACGAACGCTCCAGCCGCGTTCATGGATATGATGAACCAGGTTTTTCAACCCTACTTGGATAGGTTTGTCGCCGTGTTTATCGATGACATTCTTGTGTATTCGAAGTCGGAGGAGGAGCATGATGAGCACTTACGGATAGTGTTACAAGTATTAAGGGAGAAGAAGCTTTATGCCAAATTCAGCAAGTGTGAATTTTGGCTCAAGGAGGTGGCATCCTTAGGGCATGTGGTATCCGCAGAGGGAATAAGAGTGGATCCTAGGACGATCGAGGCAGTTTTGGATTGGAAACCACCTGTGTCCGTGGATCGAGATTCAAGTTTCTTAGGTTTGGCAGGCTATTACAGAAGGTTTGTGAAAGGGTTCTCGTCAATAGCCGCGCCTTTGACCAAGTTACTAAGGAAGGAAGTATCTTTTGAATGGACTGATAAGCAACAGAAGAGTTTTGATAAAGCTTAAAAAGGTGTTGACGGAGGCTCTAGTATTAATTCAGCCGGAGGCTCGGAAGGATTTTGTGGTGTACTATGACAGTTCGCATACGAGATTGGAATGTGTCCTAATGCAAGATGGAAAAGAAGTCGCGTATGCGTCTCGGCAACTAAGGCCGCATGAGGTTAACTACCCAACTCATGACTTGGAACTGGCAGCAGTGGTTTTCGCCCTTAAGGTTTGGAGGCACTACCTTTATGGATAAAGGTCGATAATTTACACAGACCACAAGAACCTTAAGTACTTGTTGACTCAGAAGGAGTTGAACTTGAGGCAACGAAGGTGGGTGGAGTTGTTGAAGGATTATGATTGCTCGATAGAGTACCACCCGGGCAAGGCAAATGTAGTGGCTGATGCCCTAAGTCGGAAGGTTGTGTCAGATCTAAGGGCTTTGTTCGCTCACTTGAGTTTGTATGATGATGGAAGCCTGTTGGCAGAATTGCAAGTCAAGCCCACGTGGCTGAATGAGGTGAAAGAGGGACAGTTGGCTGATAAGGACCTAAGTGCTAAGTTACAGCAAGTACAGAACGGAGAATTAAAGGATTATGACGTTAGCGACGAAGGAGTATTGTGCTACAAAGAAAAGGTCTGTATGCCAAGAGACAAGGAGTTAAGACAAAGGATTCTTCGGGAGGCGCATAGTAGCCCATATGCTATGCATCCCGGAGGTATTAAGCTGTATAGAGATCTAAGGGAACAATTTTAGTGGTCTGATCTTAAACGGGAAGTTACTGAATTTGTGGGAAAATGTCTGACGTGTCAGCAAGTCAAGGCTGAACACCAAGTTCCATCGGGATTGCTTCAAACAATTGAGATTCCACAATGGAAGTGGGAAAGAATTACCATGGACTTCGTTAGTGGGCTTCCCCTTACGCCTACTAAGAAGGACTCGGTATGGGTGATAGTGGACCGTTTGACTAAGTCCGCGCACTTTATCCGGTAAGAGTTGACTATTCTCTTCAGAAGTTGGCCAAGTTATATGTGGCGGAAATTGTGAGGTTACACGGAGTGCTGGTATCAATCATCTTCGATAGAGACCTAAGGTTTACGTCTCGGTTTTGGAGAATACTTCATCAAGCTTTAGGCACTAAGTTGGATTTTACAACGGCTTTTCATCCACAATCAGACGGGCAGTCTGAACAAGTTATACAAGTGTTGGAAGATATGTTGAGAGGCTGTGTGATGGATTTCCGAGGAAGTTGGGAAGACTACTTACCTTTAGCAGAGTTCGCCTACAACAACAGCTATTAGGCTAGCATTCGGATGGTACCATATGAAGCATTGTATGGTCGGAAGTGTCGAACTCCTACTTGTTGGACCGAGTTAGGAGAACGTCGAGTTTTGGGACCGGAGTTAGTGGTAGAAACTGAAGAGAAGGTTAAGATGATTCGGGCACGGTTAAAAGAAGCCTCCGATAGGTAGAAGTCGTACGCAGACCTTAAGCGGAAGGAAATAGAGATTGAAGTGGGAGACCAAGTGTTTCTGAAAGTCTCGCCTTGGAAGAAGGTAATGAGGTTTGGTCGCAAAGGGAAGTTAAGCCCAAGGTTTATAGGGCCCTATCGAGTATTGAAGCGAGTTGGACCAGTGGCATACCAATTGGAGTTGCCACCAGAGTTGCAGCAGATGCACGACGTATTCCATGTATCCATGCTGCGTCGTTACCGATCGGATCCGTCTCATGTGGTACCAGTCGAAGAAGTAGAGCTAAGGCCAGACTTATCCTACGAGGAAGAGCCGATTCTGATATTGGAACGTGATGTGAAAGTGCTACGGATGAAGTCAGTTCCTCTAGTCAAGGTGTTATGACGCAATCATGGATCGGAAGAAGCTTCGTAGGAACCAGAAGAGGCAATGCGACAACAACACCTTCAATTATTATAGTTAGAAAATTTCAAGGACGAAATTATTTTAAGGGGGTAGAACTGTAACATCCTGGAAAGGGCCTATGCATTTTCGGTTTAATTGTACGAAGTGACATGATTTATGTACTAAGAATAAATTTTTAATATTTTTGGAAACCCAGAAATGAATGGAAATGATTTGGAAATGAATATTTTTGGAAACCTGAAAATGTATGGACATGATCTAGAAATGATTCAAAAGAGGAAAGTGAACATTTCTAGAAACTTGGAAATGTAAGAAAACGTCAAGTTTACAGAGCCGAGCGAAAATTTTTGGAAACTTAGAAATGACTTAGAAATGTCGAGTTTTAAGTTTTAAAATAGGAAATTAAGGCAAGTTGGCCTTAAAAGAAAAAGTTTGTGAAATTTGACACACAAACAGGCTTGGAAAAGTGGCCTGAAGATGCCACCTAGGGCCTCTGGAAATGGCGCCACATGCAAGGTGTTAGGCCTGAGTTCGAGTCACTTGGGAAGCAAATAAAAGAAGTTTTATTTTGCTTCCAGAAGCTCTGAGGTGGACGGCACAAGCCTTCTAGAAAGGAGGAGTTTTATTCTCTTTAATATTCGATTAATAAGGTGATAAATAAGGGATTTAATTTGGAAGAGATAATAAAGGATTATTCTCTAATTAATTTAAATTAAAGAGATAAAGCTATCAAATAAAGAAGAGTGGTGGCCAAGTAAGGGATTCTGAGTAGTAGTTTCGGCTATAAAAGGAATAACACAGGGCTACTCATCAATTTTTCTTCCTCCTCTTCTCTCTGCCGAATTTCTGAGTGCTCTCCTCTCTTCTCTTTTCTTTTTCTTTTGTCGAGCCGAATCTATAGTCCACCATTGCCAAAATTCTCAAGTTTTCTTTTCTTTATTTTTGTGGAAACCGAATACCCCAAGAGAACCCCTATTCGACTTCTCTATTAAATCTCAAAAGCCGAAACTTTATCATCTAGTCATCAAGGCCGATTCTTTAAGGAGCTTTTTAACAAAGGTGCTACCGATTTCTTAAAAAAGGGTAAGATCCAAAGTCTGGTTTCAAATCTTTTATATTTTAAACCTATCTAAAATGTAGGGACTAATCTCTATTATGGATTTTGGCCGAATTATGGAAGGGTGTTTCGGGATTTAAGAAATTGTCAACTACAAGAAGGTATCTTTCGGGACTTCTAAGATCTAAGGTAAGTTATGAATACCATTCGGCCATAAGCTATATTATTATGATTTAATGTTAGATTGGATCTAACATGGGTACATAGGGATTTCGACAGCATTAAAGAAGCAATGATCCAATTCGGGATTTAAGATTTGGAAGGTAAGAACAAAGGTAAATTCGGCCAAGGCCTATTTTAGTAGTAGATCTATTATTATGTATTTTAAGCCGAAAACTAACCGATTCAAGGGATTTAGTGACTAGCCGATTTCAAAAGGGTAGAATACAAGTATCCGGGATTTGATTAATTCATCAAATCGACACCAAGGTAAGCTTTAAGAATACAAATCCTACTAGGATTTGGTTTTATAGCCGAATAGGCTTTGTGCTAAATAGTAAGTGATTAATCAATTGTAGGAACTTGAGATCTAAGGCAGTAGATCAGATTTCGGGATTTCGGTGAAGTGGTTAAGCAAATCAAGTGTGTACCCCACACTACTTCATAATACGTTTTATGGCATGTTTAATTAAAATATGTGACATTAAGAATATAAAAGTGGCTAAGGTATCATGTTATGGTAATAAGTACTCAGGTACATTTCCTATTCCTACTAGGATTATGAAATATGTTAGTTATAACATGAGAATAAGAATAAGAATGTGAACTCTGGCATATTTATGCATATTATTATTATATGGGGTATATGGGTTTTATTTTGAAAGGGGAAGTGAATGTGGTGACCTAAGACCACGAACACGGTGACCTAAGACCGTGATATCTGAAAAGTGGTGACCTAAGACCACAGATGTCTGAAAGTGGTGACCTAAGACCACGATGTCTGAACGCAGGTGACCTAAGACCACAAATGCGGTGACCTAAGACCGCAATTTGGTGTGTAGCGGAAGGAGGGTCGACTTAGTAGTCCCCACGGTGTGATTGGCAGGTACGGGGGTGTGTAGCGGATGGACAATTAGGTTTGGGTTTGGGAATGCATCATAACTTGTATTCCATGTTTTGAATGTGTAATTCTTGTATGCCTGACTCTATTATGATTAAGTGTCGTGTACACATTGAGTCTGTTTGACTCACCCCGTTGTGGGACTATTTTCAGGTGACGAACAAAGAATGGACCCGGGCTCGGCGAAGCTTAGGGATGGCTATGCACAAAGAAGGAATTTAATTAATGTGGATTTTTATTTTTATCAAGTACTTAAACTTAAAGTTTGGGGAATTATTTGATGTAATAAGGCCATAAGGCCATAGTTGGTTTTCTTTAATTCTTTTACTCTTATTTGTTATGTTTACAAATTATTATTTATGGATTCAAGTAAATTTATTTTGAAATAAACCCTAAATGTTTATCACCTTAAATAAATGGATTTCAATGTAAGATAAATTGGTTTTCAATAAAAGCCCAATCCAAACAAAATTTTTTTAAAAATCGCACAAATTTTCTCTAAGTAACAAAAGAATTTGAAACCGGTTTACTTGAGGGACATACCAGATCCGGTCCAGGCTCGTGGGCCGGGTATGGGGTGTTTCAAAAGAAACTTTTATAATCAATTTCGTTATTTGAGTGATAAATGGTTTAAATTGTCTGTAAGTGTTTCGTACTCCTCGGTAATGCCTCGTACTTTATTCCGACAACGGATACGGGTAGGGAGTGTTGCAAATACTTGGTTTAAATTTTATCAGTAATATTTGAGGCTTTAACAATGAATGGGAATTTGGTACTTGGTTTAAATTTCTAGCACCGAGTTCTTTATGAGAATTCTCTATACATCCCAACTGAATCTTACGGTCACACTGTATACTGCCATCTATTGCTTTTGTTATGCTTTCTGTATTATCCCTCTGTTCTAGTTAGAGGAATATCTATAACATTGAGAGTGGTGGATTTGGTACTGATCTCCTTTAAAAGTAATTCAAAATATTCTGCATCTTATAATATTCTTCTATGTAAAAGGCTGGATTAAATCTACTTGTATGCCTTCATAATATATGGTTTTGGACATTTTGGTGTGGTTTAGACTTGTGTGACATTTCTTTTGGACTAATTACTTGGTTGAAGGCCTACATTTGTTCAAATGTCTCACTTGTAACCCATATCGGCATCCTTTGTTAGTAATTGCTAAGGTCTAAAACATAAATAAAGTTATTAGTTGGTTCTTTATCCCCTTTTCTTTAAGTGAAACTATATGCCACTATTTGTTTTATCTTATAATTTTCCAGTGCTTTATTTTAGTATTATAATTATTGCATGCTTTATTTTTATGTGCCACTCATTGTTTTGCCTAAGAGTGGTCTTCACATTCTTTTGGGAGGCATTTGTGCTTTAACAGTTGTGGTCTTCTTTCGCTTTGTAAGTAACTTGGATGTCATATCTGTAGTTATTTGTGCTCTAAACTGTGTGCATTTTTTATTTTAGTAAATGTTGAATATATTTGGAAGTTGATACACAATGTGTTCTTTATGTTTCTGTTCCTTGACAAACAATTATCTTGATAAACTTAGTTATACTTTTACTATATCTTCAGAATTGGCATGCTATTATTTTGATGCTTTGTAGTTCTGTACCAACCGTTGAGTAACGTGTTTTTGTCCTTTGGGGTTATTGTAAGTCGATCAAGGTTTTCTGCATACTGAAGCAGTTATATTGAAAAAAATTGAATTAAAGTTTTGCACAACCTTTACAATAGGCATGATATTGATAGAATGATGCAGTCTCATCATTATTACCTTAAATTTGGAATTATATCTGATGCTGAAAACATTGCCCTTTTATATATCTAAGGAAATATGTTGTTGTCAGGTTCATGTGTTGTGTGCCATGTTGAGTATTTTCAGTTGAATTCTGAATTTGAGTTAGTCATATGGTTCATGTGCTTGTGATTATGGGATGCATAATCTTTATCATTTTTGTTTGAATTTGCTGTCCAGTTTTCTTCCATCCAGTTTTCTGTTTTCTGCCATCCAGTTTGCTTAGCTTCAATTCACATTGTCTCAGGTAAGATAGTTCTACTTTCTTTCTTTCTCCAATTTCTGTTGCTTGTTTTCCTGTGCAGTTAGCAACTCAGCATCATTTGCTTTCTTTTTTATTAAATTTTATTACCATGTTCTTCTTTAAAATTTATGTATGCCTTTTGTCTTTGAACATTATTATATTAAGGAAGTAATTAATTTTTTTTTAAAATCTTGAAATCCATGTGAGCTTGGAATCAGCAAAGGTGACTGATGATGTGAAGCAAAACAAGTTTTAATGTGTTTCCTGGATCTTCCCCAAGCATCCTTATCAATGCAAACAATTCCCCAGATTAAAATGGAACCGAAGCATCACGTTAACCATTTTTTGCTTCAATCGTCCAATATTATACGCTTAACACTAATATATATAGAACAACTATTTTATTTAGATGTTTCAAAATTATGCCGAATAATTATAATTATAATAAAATTATGTTTATTTTATTACAAGGTAAACAAAAATTTTGTCTTGATATGTTTTTTTAAGGGGAAATTAAGTAAATACGCTGCTTTTGAATATTGTTCTTTTCGAAATTTAAGTAAATATGTTGCTTTTGAATATCCTGTTTGAATTATTATTATTTGATATATTAATTATTTTGTTAAGTTATTTCTTTTTTTATGTTTTTATCATAATGATTTGATTTTAATAAAAAATTGTTTCCCAAAAAATATTAAAATATAAAATGTTTAAACAATTTGTTAGAGCTATTCGATTCACAAAAAAATATTGATTTTATTTTAATAAAAAAATTGTTTCCCGAAAAATATTAAAATATAAAATGTTTAAACAATTTGTTAGAACTGTTCGATTCACAAAAAAAATATTTTGTCTACTTCTATTTTATTTTTAAATTACCTAATTAAATTAAATTGTATTTAAAGTTTTAAGTTCTCAGGTTGATTCAAATAACGAGATCAACTTGGAAAATTTTTAAATATTATTAAAAAATTAGACTTGACTTACTTGCAAAATATATATTTTTTAATTTATTTTAAGGAATTAGCCCATTTATTCGTGAGTTGATTCAGCGTTCAGGTGACTCAATAAAAAATAACCATAATTGAGCACACATGATGGACTTAATCCAAAATAAATAATTAACCCTAAACTTGTAAATTTAATCTAATAATTTCCCTAAAGTAATATAGTTTAAAGTTCAAATTTTATAACTTACATAAGTTACATAAGTTACATAATACATAAATATATATCATATCATAACTTACATAACTCACATAACATACATAATGATTTATATAAATATATATCATATCATAACTTACATAACTTACATAATACATAAATAGATATTATATCATAACTTACATAGCTTAATTATACTTATAATTAAACAACTTACCCATGTAATTTATTGTCAACTTTAGACTTCAAGAAATACAAAATGGATAAGACTTGGATGAAATTGTCAAGGGCAAGCAACGACTATCGAAATGGAGTACAAACTTTTCTAAATTTTGCATTTCAAAATTCAAGCCAAGAGAATATGATTCTTTGCCCGTGTAAGAAGTGTGGCAACATCAATTGTCATTTTCGTGAAGTTATCTACGAACATCTAATTGTTGATGGCTTTATTCGGAGGTATAAAAAATGGATTTTCCATGGAGAGTATACACGTAGTAGAACCTCTTCAACGATTAATCCGGCTTATCCTCATAGTGCTTACCATCAGTTTGTTAGAGAAGATGACATGGAAGGTATGTTGTGGGATGTATTTAATATGCACAGTCATGGTTTGCCACCTTTTCCACCTGACTTTATTGCATCCGATGATTGTAATATTGGTGGAAATAATTTTACCGAAACGGGAAGAAGTGTACCTGATGAAGAGCCAAATAGAGAAGCGGCGAAGTTTTAAAAGTTACTTAATGAAATGAATGAAGAACTTTACGAGGGATCAAAATATTCAAAAATGTCCTTATGCATTCGCCTATTTCACTTAAAATGTTTGGGAGGGTAGACCGGAAACTCTTTTACAATGTTGTTAGAGTTTTTGAGAGATATGTTTCCGTTTGAAAAAATCCCTCATTCATGCAAAGATATGAAGAAATTGATAAAAGATTTAGGCCTTGGGTATGAGAAAATTCATAGTTGCCAAAATGATTGCATGTTGTATTGGGGTGATCAGAAAAACCAACAGTCTTTTCATGTTTGCTGTAAATCTCATTGGATGAATAGGAATACAAAATATGTGAATGAGGATGAAGGTGAGGCACAGTCAAGAAATAAGCCAGTAAAGATTTTGTGATATTTTCTACTAATACCAAGGCTTCAAAGGCTTTTCATGTTCTCAAAGACAACTGAGTCTATGATGTGGCATCATGATCAACGAACAGATGATGGATTATTAAGGCATCCTACGGATTCTTTAGCTTGGAAATCATTTGACAGTAAATTTTTAAGCTTTGCAACTGATCCTAAGAATGTGAGGCTTGGGCTAGCTTCTGATGGGTTTAATCCTTATAAAATCATGAGTACTCCATACAGTACTTGGCCTGTAGTGCTTGTTCCTTACAATTTGCCTCCGTGGATTTGCCTGAAGCAATCTTCTTTTATCTTATCCATGATTATCCCTGGAGAGAAAGGTCCCGGAAATGATATTGACATTTATATCCAGCCGCTTATTGAAGAGTTGAAACAGTTATGGGCGGGTGTTGAAACTTATGATGTATTGAGAAAGGAGAACTTTTTTTTACGTGTAGCTTTGTTATTGTAACACCCCTAACCCGTAATCCGTCGCCGGATTAGGATTAGCGGTATTACTAAACCTTACATCCTACGATAAGCTTTAATACGTCTACCGAATACCAATCCATAACGTCATGACAGAGATAAACATTTCCATAAAAAAAATTATCAACTTGGTTTATAATATTAACATCAATCGCATCACCAAATACTTATCTTCAATTTATAAGCAATTTTCCTAATCACATAGTCATTTATCCGCCAAAAGCCACATACAAAAATGATACTCGTCTATTTGTCAAAACATATATATATATGAAACAGTTTCCTAATGTTCATGCATATATTGATAAGAAGCACTTGTTGCACTTTCCATCTCATTATCACTTAGGTTTATTTGTTCCATTTATCAACCTCGAATAAGTTAACCATACTTCAACCATGAGTTCAACCAAACATTCAAATTGGGATATGTCACAAACGGCATCAGATAATTAATAGGTATAGCAAGAGTTCACGAATACATTTCAATAAGCACTTCCTTCAAATAGAAACCCTACCATTAAAATTCTTATGACCAAGGGCTTACAAGAACAACCCAAACACTTCTTCAAGAAACCTGCAAGATGACCAATTACAGAGGCCGAATAATTCCCACCCTCCTTATACATTAGACCGACACATTAAGGTTCCCCTACTAATCAACCCAGAGAAAGTTTTCAGACTAACATCAATAGTAACGTAATTCATTCATTTATATCATACACACAACCATGCCGAATTGATCTTGTGAAACCACATTTACCAAACAAGGACATATAGCATAATCGGCAATGAAACATCAAGACCACATCCCAAGCTAAGATAAAATTTCAACCCGAACCTATAGCCATTTTCGTATGGCAATATTACATTCTTTCAGCTAAAGAGTGGATTCTCCCAAAAGAGTTTAACCTATACATGCCATACTAATAATTACATACAAAAATATAAGTACCAAAATATCGTTAATAGTGTGATGAGTTTTCAAAGCAATTCCCGAGCACGAGATAAACCTTTATGAAGAGATCTACAATTCACAAACACATATATATATATAAAAAAAGAGGTAAGCTTTTATAGCTTAGTAAGATTTAAGTAATTCAAAAGCAATTAAAATAATTCAAGATTCCACACTAACTTCCTTGTCATGCTCTAGTCGAATAACCAAGTGTACTAAAATAAATTCATAGTAAACACCTATATATAAATGTTCTTATATCCATGTGCATACATCACCATTTCATGTTAACTAATTCGCATACATCCATTTCCACTAGCCGAATCTTATGCTTCCATTTCTAACTTTCATAAATTTTACGATTTTGCAAGTACATAATACATATCTTTAATTACTTACCTTCCATGCATCACATATAATATATCCGATTCTTCATATATATATATAACAACATTAACACTAAATTCAATTAACAAACCTCTTACCTGTACATTTAATGGTAGAATAAAATTTAGTAACGTATCGCACACTAAGTGCCGTTACTCAACACTTCTCGTAACGTATCGCTCACATAGAGCCGTTACTTAACACTTCTCGTAACATATTGCTCACATAGAGCCGTTACTTAACACTTCTCGTAACGTATCGCTCACATAGAGCCGTTACTTTAATAATTTGCACACATAGTGCCTTATGACCGGTATCGCACACTTAGTGCCCGGATATGTACTCATATACTTAATGACGTTTAATAAGCATATAAAATGTTTAACTTCACAAATATGAATTCCCAACATGTAAATTAATCATCAAACATGTAAATATAATGAATGAATCCATACCTCAATTTGGCACCTTGTATTCGGGCAAATTATAAATCATGCAATAGTATCATAATTACATACCACCAAGCCATAATTTGACACTCCCCATCTATAATCAACATTAGCATTTCAACGAAGAGTATTCATCCAAAAATTTCGAACCAAAGTACCAAGTAATAAGCATTTAACCAAATAGGAATTAACATCTAGTATTTCCCTTCACATTCGGCAATGTGACATTTTATGCATACCTAAATTCATATTAACACATATAATTGTAAGAAGCATAAGCTTAATTAAATTACTTAAACCTTACCTCGGATAACAACGGCTAATGCTTCTCGATTAATTGATCAACTTAGCTTTTCCCTTATCCTCCCCTTTCCCTTTTGAATCTTGATCTAATCAATTTCAATTGAAGATCTCTTAAAAACATTTCATTCAATTTGATCCACAAACGCACAATTTATCAATTTATGAATTTATCCCTAAATTTTATAATATGCGCAATTTAGTCCCTAATGCCAAACCCAACAAATGCTCAAAATTTAATTTGCTACCCTCAAAGCCGAATGCTCACAAGGACTTTATAAGTCCATAATTTCAATAAATATTTCAATTCAACCCATTACTAAATAATTCCTTAAATAATGCCCCAAATTTATTACCCTCTTCAAGACTCACAATGAGAGATGTTCATCTATCTTTAAACAAAATTTATTTCAAAGAAATTCATCATAATACTCAACTCATCTTTCATGGCATTTCCATATGCATGAATATTGTACAAAATTAACAAGTGGGTTTGAAAATAGAATGAGTAATAACCACAAAATGCACAAATTTATGAAATTTTAAAGCTTGAACTTACCCAATTCAAGCTTGCTCCTTGCCAAAACCCTTAGGAAATTTTCTCCCCTCCCTTTCTCTCTTAGTTTCGGCCAACAGCACCCAAAAGATGAGCATGCAATTTTTTTTCTTTTGTTTTATTAAATTATACTAATTTAACACCCCATTATCAATAATAATATTATTTTATGCATTTAACTATTATAAAATGTTTAATGGGTGCATGCTGTCTCCCACTATAAAAAAAAATGAGCATTTTGCAATCCAAGGCCACAAATTTAAAGAAACCAATTAATTTAATCCCTCACTTTACATAAAAGGCTATTTTTACCACCTTTGTAATTAAGTCCCTTGACTAAAATTAAGCATCCAAACAAATGAATTAACCTACCTTATTTTAAGACATACTCAAGCACATAACATAGATATCAAAATAATAATAAAAATATTTTTCTAACCCTTATTCGTGGTCCCGAAACCACCGTTCTGGTTAGGGTCGTATTTGGGCTGTTACAGTTATAGACTATTAATGATTTCCCGACTTATGCCAATTTATCTGGTTGGAGTACCAAAGGACGTTATGCTTGTCCTTGTTGTGCGGTGCAAACATGTTCGAAGTGGTTATATAATAGGAAGAAGTTCTCCTATATGGGGCATCGTCGATGGTTAGATGGAAATCTTATATTTAGATTTTAGAGGAATCTATTTGACGGTACTGAAGAGTTCAGAGAAGCTCTTGAGTAGACCATTGTATCTAAAATCTTGTTCATGTTAAAAGATATTAATTTTAGTTATGGGAAGATAAATCAACCACACAACACGCAAGCAAAGAGAAGACCGAGGGAGGAGTATGTTGGCGATGTTGATGAGCAGATTGATGATAAATTTGATGAAGAGGATGATCCTAATGAGGTGGACTTGTGGAAAAAAAGAAGTATTTTTTTTGAGTTGCCTTATTGGGAGCATCAGATTTTGCGACACAATCTTGATGTCATGCATATTGAAAAGAATGTTTGCGAGAACATCATTAGGATAATTCTGAATGTCAATAGAAAATCGAAAGACAATATTCAGAGTCGACTTGATCTAGTTGAAATGGGGATTCAGCGTGAACTTCATCCCCAAGTACTTCTGAATGGGAAATATAGGTTGTCGCATTCAATTTTTCCAATGTCGAAGAAAGAAAAGAAAGTGTTCTGCACGGTGTTGAAGGACATAAAGGTCCCAGATGCGTATGCATCAAATATATCTCGATGTATGAGTCTTAAAAATTGAAGACTATGTTCTCTTAAATCACATGATTATCACATCTTGATGCAAGATTTACTACTAGTTTCTTTACGGTGTTATATGTCAAAAAAGGTGACATCTTGTATAATTGAACTATCTAATATAATGAAAGCTATTTGTGGCAAAGTTTTGAATGTTGAAGAACTTGAGAAAGTACAAGATCGAGCCGTCTTGACTTTATACAAATTGAAGAAGATCTTTCCACCTTCTTTCTTCACTATTATGGTGCACTTGATAATCCATCTCCCTCATGAAGCAAAACTTGGGGACCGGTTTTCTATCGGTGGATGTATCCCATAGAGAGGTGCTAATTTATTTGTAAAGTTTTTCATTCATTCATGTAACACCACACACTCGAGACCGTTGCCTAAGTCGAGTACGAGGCGTTATTTAACTTATCTTACTACTTCGGGTATAAAAAAAATAAAATAATTTATTTCATCATTCAGAATAAATCTGTCCATCTGCGCAACAATCATTAATTTAATTATAACTCGAGTTGCGAAACTTGAAATTTAGATCCGTAAATTTTCCTTGAAACTAGACTCATATATCTTCTCACCATAAAATTTTCAGAATTTTTGGTTTGGCCAATTAGTACATTTTATTCATTAAAGTCTACCCTGTTTCACAGTCCAACGGTTCTGACCACTCTTCACTAAAAATCAATTTTCTCATTATACAATTTTTATAGTTTATTTTTACTAAGGAATCTATACATATATATTATAACTCATAATTATTTTTTTACAATTTTAAATGTTTTTCTAAAGTCTAAACAGGGGACTTCAAATACCATTCTGACCCTGTCTTACTAAAATTCAAATATCACAGAATATAAAATTCCTTTGCTTACACTGTTTCTTTCATATGAAAGTAGACACAATAAGCTTTAATTCTATTTCTTATTCACTTTTAATTCAATTTCTCCTATTTTTGGAGATTTTTCAAAGTCACGTTACTGCTGTTGTCCAAAAACTGTTTCATTGCAAATTTTTACTTTTTCATACTTTCTTTGTAGTAAACATCACTTAGGTATCCATACAAAATAATTTGATCCCTATACATGCCATAACTTAAAAGATTAAAAAGCATTTATATACCAAAGTAAAGGCTTGATAGTGTGATACGAGGCTTCGACGATCTCCAATCCAAGTACGTTTAACACACTATAAAACAAAGGAAAGGAAAAAAAACGAGTAAGCTACTAATAGCTTAGTAAGTTACATGTAAACAATAAGCACTCAATCAATAATTAACATTTTCACATACAATTAATTAATATCCTTCTTAGCAAATTTAATCACTTACACATGTATAATCTTACCAGTTCACTTGCACATACATTTAATTACTTAATCATTATCACGTATGCTCATTCTTTCAATTATACCTGCATACACACTTCATCTCATATTCACTTTAATTTATTATTAATCCCGTTAAACACTCAGAATATACACGGATACGTAGAGAATTAGCACATAAGTGCCACACTGATATGTAGCCGAGGCTACCACTGTAATGTAGCCGAAGCTACCACTGATCAATAACACTGGAAATGTCCACGGGCCTGCTCACACAAGCTATCAAATGTCTGCAACACATGCTAGATCACCCAGCACCCGGGACTCACTGTAAAACTGTAACACTGGTCTCTAGTGATATATCACTTGTATCCACTTCTATTCCTAAGTTCAACCGGGAATTTACTCTGAACACTTATCTTGAACACTTTATCACTTGAATAATTCATGAACAATTTTCCTTCCACATTCAATGTTAATTCACATATCAAATATAATTCACAATTTATAAAAATATTGCTATTATTTACACATAACTTACCTCGGATGCAAAACGACTATTTTTGTAAATTAGTCGATAACCTTCTCTTTTCCCCGATCACCTTCACTATTCCTTCTTTCTTGATCTATATTAGCACAATTTAATATATTTATCAACATTCCATTCAAATACAATTCATACACAATATTTTGGCAAAATTATATTTTTGCCCCTAAAGTTTTATATATTTACACTTTTGCCTCAAAGCTCGAAAATTAAACTTTATCCCTTATTCTTATGTTTTATGACTTGCTGATAATTTTTCCCTTCCATGACAACATCAAATTCTCACTCTAACATGTACTTATGAACATTAGGTATTTTTACCGATTAAGCTGTTTTACTCGTTTTCACTTAAAATCGCTTAGCAAAAGTTGTTTAACATAATTTCAAACCTCATGTTCTATCATAAAACATCAAAATAAACACATTTCGCCTATGATTATTTTTCCAAATATGAACCCTAGGTTAAATTATTGCCAGTATAAGCTAAATAAAGTTACCGGGACTCTAAAAACGGAAAGAACATTAAAAACGGGGCTTGGAATAACTTACTATGGAGCTTGAAAGCTTGAAACAAAAGCTACCTATGGAGAACCCTTGAAATTTCGTCCTAATGAAGAAGATGGACATATTTTTCCATCTATGTATGTCCATTCTTGTCCATGGAAATATAATGGTCTAATTACCATTTAAGGGCTCCTACTTCAAACCCCCATTACAATCAAGTACTCTATGAATTAGAACCCCTATTTAGCAACTTTTGCAAACAAGTCCTAATAGGCAATCTAAGCATGCAATCAATAAAATTTCTTATCGATACTCTAACACATGTATTTAATCACTCGGTAAATCATAATAATTAATTGTAATAAACTTTTATATCTCAGATTCATGGTTTCGCAACCACTATTCCGATTAGGCTTTATTTCAGGCTATCACAATTCTCCCCCTTTAAGGATTTTTGTCCCTGAAAATCTTACCAGTGAATAAGTTGGGATACTGTTTCCTCATAGCCTCCTCAGTTTCCCATGTTGCCTCTTCCACTCCATGTCATTGCCATAACACTTTCACTAAAGCAATTTCTTTGTTTCTCAACTGTTTCACTTCTCGTGCTAAGATTCGAATTGGCTCTTCTTCTTATGTCATATCCAATCAAATTTCCACTTCAGTTGGTGAAATCACATGCGAGGGGTCCGATTGATATCGCCTCAACATAGAAACATGAAACACATTATGAATTCTTTCTAATTCTGATGGTAAAGACAATTGATAAGCCACTGGACTGATTCTTTCTATCATTTCATACGGACCAATAAATCTTGGACTTAATTTACCTTTATGGCCAAATCTCAAAATTTTCTTCCATGAAGACACTTTCAAAAATACTTTATCACCCACTTGAAATTCAATCTCTTTTCTTTTCAAGTCCGCATACGATTTCTGTCAATCTGATGCAGCTTTTAAACAATCACGGATTATCTGTACTTTTTCTTTGATTTCTTTTACGAAATCAACTCCATGCAACTAATTTTCTTTAAGTTCAGTCCAATATAATGGAGTTCTACACTTTCGTCCGTACAACGCTTCATAAGGTGCCATTTTTATGCTTGATTGATAACTATTATTATATGCAAATTCCACAAAAGGTAAATATCTTTCCCAATTACCTTCAAATTCCAATACACAACATCTCAACATGTCTTCGAGCACTTGAATTACTCTTTCAGACTGTCCATCGGTTTGGGGATGGAATGCTGTACTAAAATTTAATTTAGTACCTAATGCCTCTTGTAACTTCTTCCAAAACCTTGAAGTAAACCGTGGATCTCAATCAGATATAATAAATATAGGCACACCATGTAATCAGACTATTTGAGCAATATAAAATTCGGCTAACTTGTCAAGTGAAAAAATCATTCGCATAGGAATGAAATGAGTCGACTTAGTCAATCGATCAACTATCACCCAAATTGACTCTTTCTTTTTCGGTGACAATGGTAATCCCAACACAAAATCCATAGTAATTCTTTCCCATTTCCATTCCGGTATAGTAATTGGCTGGAGTAATCCTGAAGGTACATGATGTTCTGCTTTGACCTGTTGACATATCAGACATTTTGATACAAACTCAGAAATATCACGTTTCATACCTAGCCACCAGTACATCTTCTTCAAATCATTATACATTTTATTACTTCCTGGATGTACGAACATAATACCACTGTGTGCTTCGTGTAAAATCTTCTATACAAACTCTAAATTTTTCAGCACACAAACTCTGCCCCTGAATAATAAACAACCACCAGTCCCAATCTAAAATTCTAAATCATTACCTGACTCACATTGTACCCGTTTATTCTGTAATTTCTTATCATTTTTCTTAGCTTCACATATTTGTTGTAGAAATGTCAATTTAGCTCTGAATTCAACTATAATTGAACCATCATCAGTCAGTGACAAACGGGTATTCATAGCTCATAAAGCAAACAGAGATTTCTGACTCAAAGCATCAGCTACAACATTAGCCTTACCCAGATGGTAATCAATAATCAAATCAAAGTCCTTTATCAGTTCAAGCCACCTGCGTTATCTCAAATTCAAATCTTGCTGTGTCATCAAATATTTGAAGCTTTTTAATCAGTATAAATATGACATTTCTCATCGTACAAGTAATGCCGCCATATCTTCAGCGCAAATACAATAGCAGCTAATTTAAGATCATGTACTGGGTAATTTCTTTCATGTGGTTTAAGTTGTCTTGAAGCATAGGCTATTACTTTACCTTCTTGCATCAAGACACAACCTAAACCATTTAATGAGGCATCACTGTAAATAACAAATTCTTTACCCGGTTCAGGCTGCACTAATATAGGTGCTTTCGTTAGTAGATCTTTCAATCGGTCGAAACTCTGCTGACATTCATCAGTTCACTCGAACTTCACATCTTTCTGCAATAATCGAGTCATCGGAGAAGCTATCATAGAGAATCCCTGTACAAATCTTCGATAATAACCAGCTAAATCCAAGAAACTTCTAACTTCAGATACATTCTTCGATAGGCTCCAATTGACAATAGCTGAGATTTTACTTGAATCTACCCTGATGCCTTTGGTGGATACAATATGTCCAAGAAAACCCACTTCTCGAAGCCAAAATTCACATTTATTGAATTTAGCATATAACTGCTTCTCACGCAGAATTTAAAACACAATTCTCAAATGTTCTGCGTGTTCTTCTTCATCTCGAGAATAAACCAAAACATCATCAATGAATACTACTACAAATCTGTTTAAGTACGGTCTAAATATTCGGTTCATCAAATCCATGAATACTGCAGGTGCATTAGTTAACCCAAACGGCATAACCAGAAACTCATAATGCCCATACCTAGTTTTGAAAGAAGTCTTTGGTACATCTGACTCTTTAACCCTCAATTGGTAATATCCGGATTTCAAATCAATTTTGGAAAACACAGTGGCATCCTTTAACTGATCAAACAAATCATCTATTTGAGGCAATGGATGCTTATTTTTCACCGTCACTTTGTTAAGTTGATGATAATCAATACATAATCTCAATGTCCCATCCTTTTTTTCACAAATAGCACGGGAACACCCCACGGGGAGTAACTTGGTCTCACAAATCCTTTATCAGTCAACTCTTGTAATTGCACTTTTAATTCTTTCAGTTCAGTTGGTGCCATTCTGTAGGGAGCAATTGATATTGGAGCGGTACTGGGCATTACTTCAATACCAAATTTCACTTCTCTAATAGGAGGTAAACCTAGCAACTCCTCCGAAAACACATCTAAATATTCACATACCACCGGCACTGATTCGATCTGTATTTTAGACACTTTTGTATTCAACACATAAGCAAGATATGCTTCACAACCATTTTTTAAACATTTTAAAATGTCAGGAGTCGTCACACTATCAATATTCAATTATGGCATGTATAGGTAATCTATTACACTCACTACGTTTGTCTGAGAATTGACTAAACCGTAGCTCTGATACCAATAAATGTAACACCACACACTCGATACCGTTGCCGGAGTCGAGTACGAGGCGTTATTTAACTTATCTTACTACTTCGGGTATAAAAAAAATAAAATAATTTATTTCATCATTCACAATAAATCTGTCCATCTGCACAATAGTCATTAATTTAATTATAACTCAAGTTAAGAAACTTAAAATTTAGATCTGTAAATTTTCCCTAAAACTAGACTCATATATCTTCTCACCATAAAATTTTCAGAATTTTTGGTTTGGCTAATTAGTACAGTTTATTCATTAAAGTCTCCCTTGTTTCACAGTCCAACGGTTCTGACCACTCTTCACTAAAAATCAATTTTGTCATTATACAATTTTTATAGTTTGTTCCTACTTAATTTTACTGAAAGTAGACTCACTAGGGAATCTAAAAATATAAATTATAACACATAATTAGTTTTTTACTATTTTAAATGTTTTTCTAAAATCTAAGTAGGGGACTTCAAATACCATTCTGACCTTGTCTCAGTAAAATTCAAATGTCATAGAATATAGAATTCCTTTCCTTACATTATTTCTTTCATATGAAACTACACACAATAAGATTTAATTATATATCTTATTCACTTTTTAATTCCATTTATCCTATTTTTGGTGATTTTTCAAAGTCACATTACTACTGTTGTCCAAAACCTGTTTCATTGCAAATTTTTACTTTTTCATACTTTCTTTGTAGTAAACATCACTTAGGTATCCATACAAAATAATTCGATCCCTATACATGCCATAACTTAAAAGATTTCAAAAGCATTTATATACCAAAGTAAAGGCTTGATAGTGTGATACGAGGCTCTGACGATCTCCAATCCAAGTAAGTTCAACACACTATAAAACAAAGGAAAGGAAAAGAACGAGTAAGCTACTAATAGCATAGTAAGTTACATGTAAACAATAAGCACTCAGTCAATAGTTAACATTTTCACATATAATTAATTAACATCCTTCTTAGCAAATTTAATCAATTCACTTGCACATACATTTAAGTACTTGATCATTATCACGTATGCTCATTCTTTCAATTATACCTGCATACACACTTCATCTCATATTCACTTTAATTTATTATTAATCCCGTTTAACACTCGGAATATACACAGATACATAGAAAATTAGCACATAAGTGCCACACTGATATGTAGCCGAAGCTTACATCGATATGTGTGCGTGTTACCATCAGAATGTAGCCGAGGCTACCACTGTAATGTAGCAGAAGCTACCATTGATCAATAACACTGTAAATGTCCACGGGCCTGCTCGCTTTCGCACAAGTCGTCGGTGATCACCCAAAGACCGGGACTCATTTGAAATCAGTAACATCGGTCTCTAGTGATATATCACTTGTATCCACTTCTATTCCTAAGTTCAACTGAGAATTTACTCTTAACACTTATTTTGAACACTTTATCACTTGAATAATTCATGAAAAATTTTTCTTCCACATTCAATATTAATTCACATATCAAATATAATTCACAATTTATAAAAATATTGCTATTATTTACACATAACTTACCTCGGATGCAAAACGACTATTTCGTAAATTAGTCGATAACCTTCTCTTTTCTCCGATCACCTTCACTATTCCTTCTTTCTTGATCTATATTAGCACAATTTAATATATTTATCAACATTCCATTCAAATACAATTCATACATAGTATTTTGGCAAAATTATGTTTTTGCCCCTAAAGTTTCATATATTTACACTTTTTTCCCAAAGCTCGAAAATT
This sequence comes from Gossypium bickii, assembly GCA_025503065.1. NCBI lineage: Eukaryota > Viridiplantae > Streptophyta > Magnoliopsida > Malvales > Malvaceae > Gossypium > Gossypium bickii. The sequence continues at coordinate 123,190,724 of CP106712.1, read as the reverse complement.
AAACTTTATCCCTTATTCTTATGTTTTATGACATGCTGATCATTTTTCCCTTCTATGACAACATCAAATTCTCACTCTAACATGTACTTATGAACATTAGGTATTTTTACCGATTAAGTCGTTTTACTCGTTTTCACTTAAAATTGCTTAGCAAAAGTTGTTTAACATAATTCTAAACCTCATATTCTATCATAAAACATCAAAATAAACACATGTCACCTATGGATATTTTTCTAAATATGAACCCTAGTTTAAATTATTGCTAGTATAAGCTAAATCAAGTTACTGAACTTCAAAAGTGTAAAGAATATTAAAAACGGGGCTTGGAATCACTTATTATGGAGCTTGGAAGCTTGAAACAAACCCTAGCTATAGAGAACCCTTGAAATATGGACATATTTTTCCATCGTTTTCCTTTTTTTTAATCTTTTAATTACTAGATGACTAAAATACCCTTCATTAAAAACTTTAGTTATTTTTATCTATGTATGTCCATTTTTGTCAATGGAAATATAATGGTCTAATTACCATTTAAGGACTCCTACTTCAAACCCCCATTATAATCAAGTACTCTATGAATTAGAACCCCTATTTAGCAACTTTTTCAAACAAGTCCTAATAGGCAATTTAACCATGCAATCAACAAAATTTCTTATCGATACTGTAACACATGTATTTAATCACTCGGTAAATCATAATAATTAATTGTAATAAAATTTTATATCTCAGATTCGTGGTTTTGCAACCACTGTTCCGATTAGGCCCTATTTCGGGCTATCACAATTCATGAATATACCTTAAGTTACAGCTTTTGATAATGTTGTATATCGTCTTTGGGTTTCGATTCAAATTGAAGTCTTATTGTCGTAATAAGCGTTATCTAGAAGGATCATTAGTTGAAGGATACTTGGCAGAGGAGTGTATGACTTTCTGTTCCAAATATTTAGAAGATGTTGAAACAAGACTGAATAGACCAAGTAGAAATGTTGGGCTCACTGATCATAACTTGGCCGAAAGTTATTTATTTCAAAGTTATTGGGAACTAATTGGTAAAGTTGAAATTACAGAACTAGATGATATATCTTGGGTACAAGCACATCGATATGTTCTTTTTCACCATGATTCGATTGAACCATTATGCAAGGAAGTTTTAGGATTTGATAAATATTCATCTTTTTTATTTGTTTATCTTCTAACCAAGTAATCCACTTTTTAACATAGCGGGTACAAACAAATATTGAGATCTCGTTCAAGCTCCCAAAGATTACCACATCGAGAGATTAATAAGTTATTCATGGAATCTTTTCATGAATGGTTAAGCGAAACGGTATGCAATTGAAGCTTTCATTGACAAAAAATAATGTTCTCTCATAACATTTATAATTACTCAATTTACTTTCGATTCAATAGGTTTGGAGTGGAAAGGACGTCAAGGACGAAGTTAAATGGCTTTCCCAAGGTCCGAATAGAGTAGTAAAAAGATATATTGCCTTCCTTATCAATGGATTCAGATTTCATACAAAAAATCGTGAGAGATTGAGGAGAATTCAAAATTGTGGAATAGTTTTTAATTCTTCAATTACAAGTTATACTAGTGTTAGGGACAGTAATCTTATTGGGGGAAATATGGAGTATTATGGACTTCTTACTGACATTATTGAGTTGGATTACTATGGAAAATGGAAAGTTGTCTTATTTCAATGTGATTGGGCTGATGTTAATACTGCTCGCGAAATTAAAAAAGATCAATTTGGTTTTACAATGGTGAACTTCTTTCGATTAATTCACACTGGACAACAATTGATAGACGAGCCGTATGTATTTTCTTCTCAATTGAAACAAGTTTTTTACTCGAAAGATCCAACTGATGAGGGTTGGTATGTTGTACTCTGAAACGCCCCAAGAGACTTGTTTGACATGGGCAATGGAAGTAGAGATGACATTGTCGAAAGATCAGAAACTTTGTCTTTTCCAGAACAAAACTTAAATGAAAATATCCCTAGTACTAGTACACAATCTCAATGGGTTCGCTAGGATGTGGATGAAGATATTTACGAATTGTGATGTAGTAAGATTTTACGATTTTTTAATTATATGTAATATTATAATTTAAATCTTGGTATTGTTAAATATTTCAACTATTTTACATGTACTATTCTTGTTGTAATTAGTTACTAAAATTTCAACTATTTTATGTGTATGCAAAAAAAATACCTAGAAGAAGATTGCGAGATCTAAGTATTGTTCAGAATACTCCAAATTTGGAAGAAACAAATAGTGAACAATAGACTGTCATTGGATCTTCGAATGTTCCGAATACATCTGACGAACCTGCAGAAATTCAAAATAATGTTAACTTTAATTTACATGCGTGTTGACTTTTATTATTGATTTCTTTTTCAAATTCTTATATTATAATATACCATTTTTCAGCTGAAAGTGGTGGGATGCGCAAAGCTCGAGGACGTACGCTACTAAAAGAATTATACGAGTTAACTCCTGTCGAGCATGTCAAAGTATCTAGAAAAAGTCATGGTCAGCCTGTTGGATCAGAAGCTCAACTTTTAGCAGGCTATTTGGGCATTATAGCACGAAATGCCAATATGTTGCCTATCAACTATGAGTCATGGCATCAAATGCCTGATAGTAACAAAAATCAAGCTCTCAATAATATTAAGGTAACAAAACTGAATGTAATTTATAATACTTTGGTTTAAGTTTCATTTATATTTACTTTCTAAACTTGTGTTTTTTGTAGGAGAGATTTGCTTTAAAGGTCTCGGATAATTATGTTAAGAAGGCATTGGGAAAAAATGGAGAGACCATAAAAGCACTTTAAAGAAAGAATATTTTAAGAAAAATATAAGCCTCGAAGAGAAATCGCGAAATGTCCCGCCGGGAATGTTGAGGTACCAATGGGAAGATGCGATTAGATTCTGGAATTCAAAGAAAGTAGAGGTATTACGTGCTTTCAAACTCTTAAAGAATATTTCGGTTTATAGTATTTACTATATACGTAATAATAATTTCATAATGTAGGATCGTGAGCGAGTTGGAACAACAAGCAGGTAAAAACAAAAATTCACGCACACAGCAGGGTCGAAAAGTTTTACTTGTGTAGCTCAGGCCGATGTATTTTGAATTTATTAATTGTGTCAAATTTGAATTACTTTCTATTAAATTATATTTTTACTACTATATTGCAGGAACTCTCGTCTGGTCAAAAAGTTGGACACCTTCAGCTTTTTGACATTACACATAGGAAGAAAGATGGATCTCCTATGACTTCTGAAGCTGGAGAAATTATGGTCTATTTACTTAATAAATTTTGATTTATTTTAAATATTTATAATGTTTAGTTATAATGGTTTAATTTGTCATTAGTAGTTTTAAATAATGTTAAGTTATGTTGCATTTGTTTTTATTATATAATCTCGTTTCTAACTCTTTGATTAATTTTTTTGGAGAAACTTAAGGAAAAAAAGGCGAAGTATGAAGCTGTTGCTTCGAGTGATAGTTCTGTTAATCTTGACTACATTGATAACAAATTTATTACTGAAGTTTTGGGTCCTGAAAGGTATGGTCGGGTTTGATTTCAAGGATCTGGTGTTATCCCAACCTAATATTTTGGATCCAGTTCGCAATAATACATGCCTTCTGGGAGTCAGGCTCAAGCTGAAGTTCTGAGGTTAAAAGAACAGATGGCTCAGATGCAATGTAACACCCCTAACCCGTATCCGTCGTCAGATTAGGGTTACGACATTACCTATCCGACCATAAGTCAATGCACCTTATAAAAACTAGTTCATTAATAGATGCGTACCAATCTATACTTTCACGATTAAACATGTACATCTCTTCTAATACCAAAATATTAACGAACATATCACAAATGATATCATTATCATCAATTAAAACTAATTACATTCAATTAGCAAACACTATTCATTTGGTCATTTTGAATAGCATAGCCAAATATATATAGGTTTATCTATAGTTAACTTAAACCAATCAATTGACCACCTATATTCAGTCACATGCATACCATAACTAATTATAAACAACAATGATTTAACATTTTTAAAACCCCATGACCGAACATATGCATACATAATCAATCCAAGAAAAATATAAATACCAACTAAAACAATGCCATAACTGAATATTTACGAGTGAGAATAATTCCATTTGATCATTAATACATCAAATTCATTAACTACATGCCTATAGTTTAACCTTATTCATTCATATCTTGTCTTGTAAGTGTATATAAAAATATAAGCAAAATTTATCCATTATCCACAAAGTATGATATACCTTATTCAAACCAAAGTCAAACACTCAAGTATTACACATAACCTAATATGAAATAACTTCCAAGATAAGCTTATAGTCACGCATGGCATTCTTATTTGAACATAAAGATAATATCCCTTACATAATTTCATGAAACACATACATACCAAACAAGTTTATACTATGACCGAACATGCACAAACATATAAGACATCTCAAACATGTTCAACCAAATCAAGCATAGAAAATAAAGCCATTTTCGCATGGCATTTATATATATACATATACATTATTTGAGTCAAAATAAAAGTAGTTTAGCCTTACATGCCATAGACTTAAAGTTCATTCACAAAAGAGGTACCAAAATATTGACGATAGTGTGATGAGCTTCAACGATGATCCCCGAGCACGAGATGAACCCCTAAAAGTGATCTACAATGCAGAAATAACCAAAAACAAGTAAGCTTTCACAGCTTAGTAAGTTTTAGGCAATTACATCACATATAAGTTTTATCATGATTTAGTAAATAAATTCAATTATAACCTCTTTGTCGAATGGTCAAATATACAAAAGTAGATTTCATAGCAAACGTTATATGCATATACATCCATATACTACCTTCACATGATAAAATAAACAGCATGTACATCTACTACTTACCGAACCTTTACTTACATTTCAAGCTCCAATCAAACACAAGTCGATATATATATAATTCATATTTCTAGTTCATTCACCACTCTAAACTTTACCATTCGTGCATAACACATAGTTGTATACCCAATCCTTTTACTATACTTAACGGTATTAATAGTAGGCATCTTTTACAGAGCATCAAACCTACACACTTATTACTAAGATTCAGTAACGTATCACACACTTAGTGTCGTTACTTTGACATTCCGCACACTTAGTGCAAATTTTCTATAACGTATCACACACTTAGTGCCGTTACTTTAATAGCTCGCACACTTATTGCCATGTGACTGATTTCGCACACTTAGTGCTCAGTGATCAGTTCGCACACTTAGTGCATTTCGTAAACCTATTATTCATTTAAATGTACACTTATACATATAAGATCAAATCCACAACTTCACATATAAGCACGTATATATATCACTTTATTATCTCATACCCAATTCTATATCACATTCGGCCAAAACATAGCTTGTAACTAACAATTCCTTTGGCTATGTTCATACTCTAATTTAATATCTCCCATATCTATTTGCATCATTACCATATAGGTATACATTTTACTCAATCGAATCCAACTTCCAATCAACATCACATTCGGCTAACCCACATTAAACACATCTAATTCTATTAATTAAATATGATACATTATAAATAAAGTTCGATTCAGCCCAATTGCATTAAAACATACCTCGGAAATTAATGGATTAGGGTTTCCCGGCTATTCGTTCAACTTCGCCTTTCCCCGATCCAATCCCGATTCTTTTTGTTCTTGCTCTAAATAATTCTAAATTAAGCTCATTAAAATATATTTTCATTCAATTTAATCCAAAAACACATAGTTATGCAAATTACCATTTTATCCCTGACTTTTACAATTTTTACAATTTAGTTCCTATTACAAAAAACACAATGTACACAAAATTTGAACTCACACCTTTAGGGCCGAATGTTAATCATGTTCATACAAGTCCATACAATCCATTTATTTCACATTTTGACCCCTTCAATTTACAAATTTTACAATTTAGTCCTATTTACTCAAAATCATCAATATCTTCAACATATAACATGTTAACCTAAAACATATTTTTAATATAAAATCATCAAACATCACAAAACACAAGCTTTCATCAATGGCCGAAAATCACATATGCATCAAAATTAGAAATTCTAACATGGGTCGGATAGTATTCGAAGCAACGATCTGAAAAACGTAAAAATTATTAAAAAAACCGAGCTAATTACATACCTCAATTTAAGCATGCAAGGGCCGAATAGTTGAAAGATTTAGTTCTTTCTTTCTTCTTTTAGTTTCGGTGAAGAAGAAATGAAAATGATGATGATTAAAATGTTTCTTTATTTTAATAATATTAACATATATTATAACTTAACATTTTAACTTTAAAAATTATATTTATAAAACACTTTAATAAAAAATTAAAGCCAATACCGTCCACTAACATGTAAAAACGTAAATTTGCAACTTAAGTACTCATCAAAAGAAGACAAATCAATTTAGCCACTTAATTTAATAAATGGCTACTTTTACCACTTACGCAATTTAATCCTTTTGTTTAAATTAAACACACAAACGGTCAAATTAATTCACGAAAATTTTTGCACATGCACACTCATAAATCATAGACACCAAATATAATATATAAATATTCTATCGACTCGAATTTGTGGTCCCGAAATCACTGTTTCTGATTAGGGTCAAAATCGGGCTGTTACATGCAAGCGAGCACAGTTGAGCAAATTACTCAACTTAAAGCGGAGGCAACATCGAGAGAAGTTGAGGTTCAAAGAAAATATGAAGAAATCCAGCTACAACTTAAAGCGGAGGAGCAGCAAGGAAAGCTGAGGTTCAAAGAAAATATGAAGAACTCTAGCTACAACTTAAAGAGGAGGCAGCAGCGAGGGAAGTATAACAGAGCAGAAAGTACGATGCACTTCAGCTACAACTTCAGAATATGATGAAAATGTTTCAGCAGTTGCAAAATCTGCCGTCTTAGACATTTGTTTTCTTATTTTAAGAATATTTTTAACATTCTAAATTTTAACATTATTGTAAGAATATTTCGAATTATACTTCATTTATTAATTTATATCGTATATATTTCATTGAATTTGAAGTATCATTTAGATTTGCTGTATTTGGTTGGATTTCATATTACAGGAAGGGTTATATATGGATGAAAATAGGATGTTGCAAATCTATAAAAGTTAGTGGCGTTTCTAAAAAAAATGCCGCTAAAGGCCATGCTCTATAGCACCGTTTGTGATAAAAGCGCCGCTAAAGGCCATGTTCTTTAGCGGTGTTTCTGATAAAAGTGACGCTAAAGGCCATGCTCTATAGCGGCGTTTCTGATAAAAGCGTTTGTGGGTAAAGCGCCGCTAAAGGTAATGTTCTTTAACGGTGTTTTTTTCACATAAACACCGCAAAATTTAGTGGCATCGTCTATGGCGGCTTTTTTTCGGCGCTTGTAAAATTGCCGCTAAAAGTCTGTTTTGCTGCGGTGGATGAGCTCCATTAGTACACAAAAATTTCTAAAAGTTGAATATTTTGATATGAGTGTAGAAATTTTGGTAAATCTTAAAATTTTTGGTGAGGGATAAGTTTTTTTTTTTAAATAATAAGCTATTTAGAATATCTTACATGGGAAATTTCTAGGGTGACCTCTAAGCTCATATTAAAATATCCAAGCTCCAAGCTCATACCAAAATTTTCAAATTCATACCAAAATATCCAAATTCTAGAATACATGCAATTTCAATTTATTTTTTTGTTCTTATTTATGACTCTCTTGAAACAATTCGAGATTAAAGACTCAAATTTCCACACCCACCAGATAGTAATTATTTCATTCATTTATTTATATATGATGGTCTCGAAACTAACTATTATTTCGACAAAGGCAAGCGCACCTATTGAACAGTAGTATAGTTATGGTGAGTCTGGAATATCGTATCCTCAAAGACTAAAATTACTAGTAATAACTATCTTTTAATTATCTAGCCTAATAATTAAGGGGATTTATTTCTTTAATCTAAATTTAACTAACTAATTTAACTAACTAAATGATTATGAACCTGACAGAGAGTGAATTGGGAAAATACTTTTTAGACAACTTATATGAGATAGGCAATACCTAAGGAAGAATCCACCTAGACTTCACTTATTACTTTTGATTCATACGATTTATTCACTTGACTTAATCCTTAGAAATCCCTGATTTATGTTAATATCTCTTTCAAGACTAAAAATAACTGACTCTAGGTTGATTAATTGAAATCTCTTTCTAATTAAAACTCATATTTCCGCATTAACTCGATCTATGGATTCCCTTATTAGATTTGACTTTAATTTGGCAGATTTTCGTCTCCCTATTTCTAGGGTTGCAATCAACTCCGCTTAATTGTGTTGATCTTCTCTTAAATAGGGACTTTTGCTCTACTGAATAAGCCCATTCGACTTTGAATCAATAACTTGAATTATCAAAATAACTCACAATTAAGAATAAGAACAAGTATTTATCTTATAAATCAAATAATAATAAGATCTATCTTAGGTTTCATCCCTTTAGGTATTTAGGGAATTTAGTTCATACTGATAAAGAGAAACATCTTAAAATAGGGAAAACAACAAAACATAAGAAAACCCAAAAACTTCTAAGGAACTTGATGGGAGATCTTCAGTCTTGATGGAGATCCTTCTCCTAAGCTGTTCCTGACGGGTGTCTTGGAGTATTTTCTACCTTCTACTCGGCGTCCTCTTTTAGGTTGCCCCTTAGGGTGTTTATATAGGCTTTAAGATGCCTTTCTTGGCCCACAAGTAGCCTTTTCCGAATAGAATTAAACTTAGGGTCGGCAGGGACACGCCCGTGGTGGACTCCTTTGGCTGTGGTCGATTCTGCTCGCCATACACAGCCGTGTGATCTGCCCGTGGTCGATAGTCCAGGCCATGTGATTTCTGATGTAGGCCCATTTTGTCTATTTTTGGCCCGTTTCTCGATCTTTTGGACTCCCTAAGCTCTTCTGAGTATAAAACATGAAATTAAGGGATTAGGCGCATCGAATTCATCAAATCTAATCAAAATTCATCCAAAAGTAAGCCAAGCATGGGGTTAAAATATGTGTAAATTATGGTTTATCAAATATCCCCACACTTAAGCCTTTGCTTGTCCTCAAGCAAAATCCTCAATTCACAATTAAAATTAACTTCCTCAATTCATAATTTTTATCAATAATGTTTCATTATAATTCATAGACAATCCATACATTGACAATTTAACTAAAAGAGTCTTAAAGATTCAAACAATTTAAGTCATAAATTTTTATAGCACTAAAACATAGGTGTTTCCCTTTACCTAAATAATTACCTCTGATTCAAAATCTGACAAGAATTGGCATCCTCACTAAAGATTCACTCAAATCACTCAAGGTGTTTAAGGTTCAAATTAAGCACTCAAAAAGTCAAACATGAAAAGTTAATCCCATAGGCTTACATGAAAATCAAATTTCCACCACTATAAAATGAGATGATACACAAATTAAAAGATCTTTAAAGGGTTGTAATGGGGCTTGGGTTAAAGGTGTGGATACAGGCTGAATTAGAGGGTTAAGAATCAAGATCGAATTTACCAATTACCTAACTAGAAAAATAACTAATACTGAATAATTATATTGATTGAAAACTAAAACACGAGCTTCTTCTAAAGATATGAAATTAATAATTTAAGCTCACAATCACTAATAATGAATAAATCTTCAACCTTTTTTATATAATAAGAACAAACAATGATAAGAAAGAACTTTAAAACTTGAAATAGAGAAAATAGATAGGCGTCCGATCAAATCAACTCTCGACAAAAGGGACGTCAAAAGATTAGGGGAAGTAAAAACTTGGTTTTGGGTTAATATTAATGGGTGAGTCAAGAAACACTTTATTAGGATCAAAGGGGTTCACTAGGGGTTAATTATGAGGGTAGGCTTTTTGTGGAGTGAGTGGGTTAAAACCTAGGTGCCTCTATCATCTCAGTATATCAAATCAAAAGTGTGGTCTCGACATGTATAATCGAAGCAAGTTCTAGAATAACAAATCAATATTGACATACGCATAATCAATAAAGTGAGCAAGAAAAATATATGCTCTAAAAGGCTCAAAATCTCACACAAATTATGGTTTTTGATGTCAACCTTGCAAATTTCAAACTTCAAAGTAATATTTAAGATTAGGGAAACAACCTAATCAAATTTTTAATTCTGAAAATAGACTTATCATGCTTGATTCTCTAATATCTTAAAGTTTAAATCATCAATGCACATTTATCTATGACTTACTCCGAAACATATCAATGAAAATCATAAATCAATAAAAGTTTCATTCTAATAGTAATATGAGAAAATTACTTAAGAACAAGGCATAATTCATAAGGCATAATTCAATATTGTTGACACCTCCCCACACTTAAGATGTACATTGTCCTCAATGTACAAAGATAGATATCTACAATATATAAAATCATAAGATAGGGAGAGACGTGAACTTCCTGAATTTTAGATGGAGTCAAGGAAAAGAAACGGTAAGTTGGGCATAGATAAACGTGGAGGTGGATATTCCGGTGGGGTTGTGGCCGTTCCTTAATAGCCCTTTGAACCTAAATTAAAGAAATTAAAATATAATAATATAAATTAAAGACAAGAAAGATAAAGGGACAGAATTTAAAAATAAAAATAAAAGAAAAAGAAAAAATAAATGGACTCAAAGGTCCTTGTCCTATCGAGTTAATGAAGTGGCCGGCATGAACTTATGTAGATTGATCTTGCACGGGGAGACTGTGTTAGGGTCCTTTCGCTTCTTCGACATGGGGATGGTGGTGGAAAGAAAGAATGAGGGAAAGAGGGAAAGAAAAATGAAAGGAGAAAGATAATAGAAAAAGAAAGGGGTGTCGTGGCTAGGGTTTAAGAGAAGAAGAATTGGGGGAGAAAGTGAGAAGAATGGGGTTTAAATAGAAACCAGGGCACCTGGTTGCTACCCACGCCCGTGTGCCATGGGCGTGTTAGGTCATACGGCCGTATCGCACGGTCGTGTGGTGCTTTGTTTGTTTCTCCCACGCCTGTGTAGAGGCTTCCACGCCCATATTGATTAATCAATGCCGACCACGGCCTAAGGACACAGGCGTGTCGCACGCCCGTGTTACTTTCTTAGTGTCGACCACGGCTGTATCGCACGGCCGTAGCATTTTATCGCCCCCCGTGGTTTGGGGATTTTTCGTCCATGGTTCATACGATTTCTGCCACGCCGATGTGCCTATTCGTGGTGTCCACACGGCCACGGCAACGCCCGTGTGCAAGGCCGTGTGGTAAGGAAACCTGCGCTTCATTAATTTGGTTAGTTTTTAGTTAGATGCTAAAAATCGAAAGTATGACATTAGTGAAGTTAGTGCTCGGGTTGCCTCCCGAGAAGCGCTCGTTTAAAGTCTTAAGCTAGACTTACTTCTCATTCGCATAATCATGATGGTTTGAGGAGTAGAAACTCATCATTCCTACTATCAGTTTTATTATCAATATATAGTTTGAGACGAGTAGTGTTTACCTTAAAAGTGCTGAACTTAGGATTAGTTACTTCGACTGTTCCGTATGGAAAGACAATAATTACCTTAAAAGGGATCTCTTCGCTTGTATTAAGGTCTGAAGTGGCAATTCAAGGGTCGGTTTTATCCAATAATACCTGATCTCCGATTTTAAATTGGTTTGGCTCATCCTTAAGCTTGTTATGGAGTCGATTTGGTTCATCGTGATTTCTTGGTTTCTCCTTGACATGTGTCTTCAACTCGTCTAGTTCATCGATCTGAAGCCTTCACTGCTCATAAGTTATTTCTCTGTTGGCATGAGGTCTAGGATATAGCTCAGTTGTGTAATTTCGTGGTGCTTCATGAAAAGAAGGTTGAACCGAATGGTCATTAATAGAATTTATGTTCTCACCTTTATTACTCGATGTCCTAGCCGTGTCAAGAGCCTGAATAGTGATCGTTTTGTCACCTACACGAAGTGTGAGTTCACTTGTGCCAACATCAATTTTAGTTTTAGCAGTTGCTAAAAAGGGTCTTCCTAAAATTAAAGGAACATTATTGTCATCATCCATGTCTAAAACAACAAAGTCTAATGGGAATATGAATTTATCAATTTTTACTAGTACATCTTCAATTATACCCCTAGGAACTTTAATAGTTTTACCAACTAATTGAATGCTCATCCTAGTTTGTTTGGGTTTCCCAAGACCTAGCTGTTTAAACATTTTATAAGGCATAACATTTATGCTTGCCCCTAAATATGCTAAAGCATTATTAACAGATAAACTACCAATTAAGCAAGGAATCGTAAAACTCCCTGGATCTTTTAACTTTTTTGGTAGTCTATTTTGTAAGATTGCAGAGCATATTGTATTTAGCTCCACATACGATGCCTCGTCTAACTTCCGTTTATTTGTCAAAAGCTCTTTTAAAAACTTTTTTGAATTGGGCATTTGCGAAAGAGCTTCAATAAACGGTAAGTTAATATGTAATTTTTTTAGGAGTTTAAGAAATTTACCGAATGGCACACGAGGTTGGTATTCTGTACTTATCAGTTTTGGTTTATCATGGCTTATCTCAACCTTACCTTCCTCTACCACATTCTCTTCCTCAATTTTGGCTCATCTAACCCTTCACTATCGTGAGCAGAAAAGGCATGAAGTTGCTCCTTTGGGTTAGTTTCAGTGTTGCTCGGAAAACTACATTGTGGTCATTCTGAAATCAGCTTAGCAAGCTGACCTAATTGATTCTCGAGCCCTTGAATCGATGCTTACTGATTTTTGAGTGCTATTTCGGTGTTTTGGAAACGAGTTTCTGACACCGCAATAAATTTTGTTAGCATCTCCTCAAAGTTCGGCTTTTTCTCTTATAGTTAAGGTTGCTGTTGAAAGCCTGGAGGGGGCTGTTGTCTTTGATTTCTTTGGCCACCCCATGAGAAATTTGGGTGGTTCCTCCAACCTGAACTGTAAGTGTTACTATAAGGATTATTCTGAGATCTAGAATTATTACCCCATGTAGTTTATCTGTTCGCTTTCTATGCCAGGGTTGTAGGGTGGGTACTCTGTATTGTTCATCTCTCCTCCATTTGTATTGCATTGCATCACTGGGTGTACCTGCGAAGAACCACACAAACCATCAATCTTTTTACTTAAAAGTTCTACCTGGTTTGATAGCATAGTCACTACATCGATGTTGAAAACACTGGCGACTTTTGTTGGTTTTGTCCTCATAACTTGTCACTGATAGTTATCTCCTCTATAAACTCATAAGCCGCTTCAGGGGTCATGTTATTTAGGGTTCCACTGGTGGCTGAATCAATCAACTACCTAGTTGAGGGGTTCGCACCATTGTAAAAGGTTTGAACCTGTAGCCATAAAGATAACTCATGGTGAGGGCATCTCCTTAGTAGATCTTTATATCTCTCCCATGCATCGTAGAGTGTTCTAGATCCATCTGCACAAAAGAAGAAATATCATTCCTCAAATTAGCCGTTTTAGCCGGCAAAATATATTTAAGTAAAAATTTTTCGATCATTTGGTCCCATGTATTGATTGATCCTCGTGGTAACGAGTTTAACCATTGTTTAGCTTTGTTTCTCAATGAGAAGGGAAACAACCGAAGGCGAATGGCATCATCAGAAACGCCATTAATTTTGAACGTATCGCATAATTTCAGAAAATTTGCCAAGTAATTGTTTGGATCCTCATCCTGCAAACCATCAAACTGAACAAACTACTGAATCATTTGTATAGTGTTAGGTTTCAATTCAAAACTATTTGCAACAATAGTAGGTCTAACAATACTTGATTCGGTTCCTGTTAAAGTAGGTTTAGCATAATCATATATAGTACGAAGAGTAGGATTTTGATTCACCGGATTTGCGGCAACTACAGGAGGTAGCGGATAATTGTCGGCCATCTCCTTAGTAGTATTGGCTTCGTCTTCTTGCTCTTCTTCTATGTATTGTAGGCTTCGTCTTTCTCTTCGATTTCTGCGAACGACACCTTCTATATCACTGTCAAAAAGTAATTATCCTGACGGGTTCCTTCTAGTCATAAACTAAAATTACCTGCCAGAAGCAAAAGGAAAAATTAGCAAAGTTAAAAATAAAATAAATATAAATTGCAAATAAAAAAAATGGCTGAAGTAATAAAAATTTAGTTTTCCTAATATCTTAGTCCCCGGCAACGGCGCCAAAAACTTGATGGTCTCAAAACTAACTATTATTTCGACAAAGGCAAGCGCACCTATCGAACAGTAGTATAGTTATGGTGAGTCTGGAATATCGTATCCTCAAGGACTAAAATTACTAGTAATAACTATCTTTTTATTATCGAGCCTAGTAATTAAGGGGATTTATTTCTTTAATCTAAATTTAACTAACTAATTTAACTAACTAAATGATTATGAACGTGACAGAGAGTGAATTGGGAAAATACTTTTTAGACAACTTATATGAGATAGGCAATACCTAAGGAAGAATCCACCTAGACTTTACTTATTACTTTTTATTCATACGATTTTATTCACTTGACTTAATCCGTAGAAATCCCTGATTTATGTTAATACCTCTTTCAAGACTAAAAACAACTGACTCTAGATTGATTAATTGAAATCTTTTTCTAATTAAAACCCCTATTGTCGCATTAACTTGATCTATGGATTCCCTTATTAGATTTGACTCTAATCTGACAGATTTTCGTCACCCTATTTCTAGGGTTGCAATCAACTCCGCTTAATTGTGTTGATCTTCTCTTAAATAGGGACTTTTGCTCCACTGAATAAGCCCATTCGACGTATCAAAACAAGAATAAGAACTCACAATTAAGAATAAGAACAAGTATTTATCTTGTAAATCAAATAATAATAAGATCTATCTTAGGTTTCATCCCCTTAGGTATTTAGGGAATTTAGTTCATACTGATAAAGGGAAACATCTTAAAATAGGGAAAACAACAAAACATAAGAAAACCCAAAAACTTCTAAGGAACTTGATGGGAGATCTTCAGTCTTGATAGAGATCCTTCTCCTAAGCTGTTCCCGACGGCTGTCTTGGAGTATTTTCTACCTTCTACTCGGCATCCTCTTTTAGATTGCCCTCTAGAATGTTTATATAGGCTTTAAGATGCATTTCTTGGCCCACAAGAGCCTTTTCCGAATAGAATTAAATCTAGGGTCGGCAGGGACACGCCCGTGGTGGACTCCTTTGGCCGTGGTCGATTCTGCTCGCCACACACGGCTGTGTAATCTGCCCGTGGTCAATAGTCCAGGCTTTGTGATTTCTGATGTAGGCCCATTTTGTCTGTTTTTGGCCCGTTTCTCGATCTTTTGGACTCCCTAAGCTCTCCTGAGTATAAAACATGAAATCAAAGGATTAGGAGCATCGAATTCATCAAATCTAATCAAAGTTCATCCAAAAGTAAGTCAAGCATGGGGTTAAAATATGTGTAAATTATGGTTTATCAATATATAAGATTAATATTGAGTTTTTTAATTGAATGATTATCATCTTATAACATGGAAGAAAATATTATGTTGTTAATTCTGGATATCCCCAAATGAAAGGGTTCCTTGGACCATCTAGAGGAGAGCAGTATCATTTACTTGATTTTCGTAAAGGTACATATGGTAAAGAAGAAGTATTCAATCATGCCCATTCACCATTATTGATTGAACGGACCTTTAGTGTACTTAAAAAAATGGACCATTTTTAGGGATATGTCAAGTTATAGTTTTGAAAAACAAAAGTTGATTGTTGTTATTACAATGGCAATACACAATTTTATTTGAAAACATGAAGGTCTAGATGATGTGGATTTATGGAAGTTGAAACTAATGATAGAATATATGAAAACATTATTTAGCTAGAAGATATGCATGATGGAAAAAGTGACTATGGCAGTGAATTTGACAATTCATATGGTTTTGAAATGAAAGCTACAAGGGATGTCATTGGTTGTAACTTAATAAGTTCACTTTAACTTGGATACAATATGTTGTATTACTTTTGTAATATTAAAAATGCATAGATGCATAGGTTTGATGGTAATTGTTATTATCAAACTAATAGGAATTATTATATTACTTTTCCCGACCGTAGCTTTTCAAAAGCACTTTGAGTCGTTGACCTTTCTAAACTCTCCCTATATAAAGATAAATGTTAGATTAAATGTAATATTAAAATAATTAAGTTTAATCACAGTTGAACTCTCTAAACCCCCTATATAAAGATAAATATTAGATTAAATTTAATATTAAAGTAATTAAGTTTAATTATAGTTGAACTCTCTCAACTCACCCTATACAAAGAGTCTTGGGTCATTATTTACAAATAATTAAATTCAAGATAAAGTTCTAGAGATAAAATTCTTTAAACAAATTATTTCAGAAAATTTCTAAATAGACTAGTATTTTTTGTGAAAAACTAAACGAAGCGAGCCCATACTTGGCAGACATGAGCTTGAGGATAACAGAGAAAACTACTCGATTGAAATGTTCATTCTAGACGAATCGAAAAAAAAAACTATTTTAATGAAGTGTTTGGAGGTGAGGGAAGTCAATACGCTCTCACTCTCATTCTCATTCCCATCCGGAAAGTTAGGAACCTTGTGCCCTAGTCGTCATAGCTCTTCTGGAAAACGGCATCGGAACCACCCAGACAAGGTCTCCGCCCAAGGATAGCAAGAAGAAATATGTGAACAATGAGGAAGATCTTGTGAGTCCCCGTTCAGAGTTTACGCTTTAGTTATCTTTATCCATTTGTTTTTATTTTGTTTTATAAGTTAGGTGTCTTTTTGTTTTCTTGGCATGCACAGTAGGAAAAAGACTTGGCTCTAAAGCAATAGTTGGAGTCAGTGGCGAATCAAGGGGGCTGGCAGGGGTCCCACCCCCCTAAAATGAAAAATTTTCCTTTAAGGCCCTTAAAATCTTAAATTTGTAATAGCAAAATTGCAATTTGTCCCCCTAAAATGATAAAAATTTGATTTAATTTTTAAAAAAATTATAAATATATAGGTTATTAAAATGATAAATTTACATTTTTACTATCATAAAAAAATACAACTTAATTTCGCTTCCTCTTTAAAATTTTCTGGCTTCGCCTCTGGTTGGATGTTGATCCTAAAGTCCAAAAAGCAGCTCTTAAGAGCATGAGGCAATCAGTTATTTGCGAATTTGAAGTTAAAAAATGTAGAGGAAAAAAGAGTTTATTTTATAGTTCAACAGTCTTCATTGCATTCTTGTATGCTTTATTAATATCTGATCAGGTTGATGCGACAATCTATCAAATTGGGGTGTTTACGTGAGTTTTACTGTTTGTGGGAGTAGTTCGAATGCCAAAATAGAACATCATTTTTAAAGTTTGGTTTAATATCCTTTTTAAGCAAGAAGTCTGCACCTCAACCAGCTCCATGACTTTTGTTCCAAAGTTGTTAAAGTTTATCCGCCCCCACTATGGAACCCTAAAGGCATTTTATGAGACTGTGTGTGAACTAGATTTGAAGGTATTACTTGTTTTGCTTTATTGGTCTTCCATTACATCTTTTGTAAATATAATTTGATTAAGCAATGTAGAGAACATGGGCGAACCTAAAGGGGCACGCAAGGGCCTAAGCCCCCATAAAATGAAAATTTTTCTATTTAGGCCTTTTAAATTTTTTGAAATTCTAAATTAATAAAAGTAAAATTGCACTTTATCCCCTAAAATTTTTTTGACTTCGCCCGAGATAGGGAAGAATGATTATGATGGAGGCATTATTTAATATTGGGACTTTGTTAGTAATATACATGGAATTATTGCTTTTTATATGAAATTTAGGGCACTTGATTTATTGGTTTCAGTAGGTTTGTTTGTTTGTTAATTAGGTTAATAAATTCATCTTACAACTAGCTATATTTTTACAAATCAAGAACTTCCCTCTATTTTAAGAATTTTCTTCCCTAGTTATATCCTTTTTCTTCATACGTCTTGCACCATTAAATTACTTTCATTTGTTTGCAGAAATACCTAGCTGAAGTCTTGCCAGTGTTGGCACTGACCATGTCTGCAGAGGGCAAGCAAGTAGCCCTCAGTTCTTTTTTCATACTTGGAGAATTACGTAAGTTCTGCTTTATCTTCTCAATCCTCTCTTGCTTTTGCTCCAAATTATCTATCATTTCTTTTATTTGAAAATCAAACAGGAGAGTTTAAAGTTCAGATTGTTGGGTTCAAAAGGCGACATTGGTTCATGGGGCCATGGATATGTGAGGTGAGCATTTATTTGGTCTAATAAGTTATTATATTTTACTCCTTTGCTACTAGAATTTGTATAACCAATGCTTCATTCGCTATTGCTGGCAGAACTTGTTCAGATCATGATAATGGTTTACGTTTATCTGTCTTGCTAATCTGACTTTCATTTTTTAGAATACATAACCAAAGGATGACCTATGTGAATCTCTTCCTTCTCATGTTGTTGGGTAAACAATATTATATGCAGGTCCAGAAGCTTCCTTGTAATATGAAGTTATATGATTTCCGAGACATTTTGAAGTTACAAATGTCTCAATAATTCTTATCAAAGCATATAATTATAAATTACTAAATTGAATATTTAACTCAACAATTAACTAAAAAAACTAACTATAATTAGAATAAATCTATTGCCATTATTGAAACCTTAATAAATAGGTCAACTTTTTTTTAAAGAGAAATTTATTAATTCATTCAATGAATAAGAACATAAAATTTAGGGGGGAGGGAATAACAATCACCAGTTGTACGCGCTAAATAACAAGCTCCATCAACACAACAAAAGCGCATCAACAGAACATTATGGCACGTTGACAATCAACTTTGTCACAACTCAAGCACAACATATCAGGAATGATTGCAAGCACTTAATAAAATAAGGAAATCAACCCCGAATGGTCCAAAGTTGCGGGCATAAATCAACAAAAAAAATCGAGCATCCACCAAACTAGAGGGGACAACGACAAAACAACCATAAACTTACTCAGAAAAGCAAAACTACATGCATAAGCAAGACTAAAAAGCGTACTACAAGAGTAGGCAACAACTTCTAAAAGTGAAGACTTACTAAACACTAGAAAAACAAACAAAAAAACATGTAAAACGTAAACAGAAACAGATTAAAAAGTCAACGAAAAGCTACTCACTTTCTAAAAGAAAGTGTCGATGGTGTTTCAACAATGATAGGCACTGTTATCTCCATCACCGTTTGTAAAGATAACAAAGCTACCCAAAAAATAGATCTGTAAACTAAAAAGAGAGAAGACGCATGGAGTGAATGAGAAGAAAAAAAAAAAAAAGAGGTTTGACGGATAGGAGAAAAAGAAGGGCAGTAGCTAACCTGTAAGCTAAAACTACTGCTGGGCAAAAATAAAAAGAAACAAACAAGTTGGAGGAAAAAAATTAAGAGTTTTTTAAGCATTACTTAATAGGCTTTTTTCAATGAAAGAAATAATATAAAACTCTTACAATATTATAGTAATTATTTTATATTTGTTCTTGAATATTTAAAAATTATAAAATATATCTATTATTAAAATATTAATAATAAGGCATCCGAAAAATATACTTTTTTTTTTTAACAAATAACAAATCAATGAAATCTTATATATTGATTGATGGGGGAAAAATAATAGAATAAGAACATACTTGATCCATGAAACTGAAATAAAAGTGGAATTTTATAAACTAAAAATATTCTGTTCCTCTTATAAGTCTTCCCATAGCCCACAATATTATTTGCAAAATGCAAATAATATTGTTAACAAATAGTTATGTTATTCAGAAAATTATAGTAAAAAAAAAATAAAATTCATGCAGTAAAAAGAATATCTAAAAAATAAAAGCATTAAATATTTGCTACCAAATGTACTCATTATTTCATATTATTTTCCAATATGTTGTGCTGTGTTTTGAGTAATACACAAAAAATAAAACTTAAAAGCTATTTTATTTCTCATTGTGTCGAATATATTTCTCGTTTTTTTAATTTCCATGACCCTCAATCATTTCTAACATTTCGAGTAGGATTATTCAGGACATTATTGTCCTTACCATTCTCTTTCTCCGCTACTACAAGGACAAATTAAAACAAATTAATTAAACATTTTCAATGATAATAATAAATAACAATTTAGAATAAATAATTGAGGAATATACCACGATAGATACATGTATTTTTGATGCTAAAAATCAAAATTTGAATTTATTTCAAAATAATATATACAAAGAGAAAAGCTAAATGCTGTTTTTAGTTTCGGGAAAGAGAAAAAGACAACTTATATTTTGCTTCAGTATTGTTAAAATAATTAGAGTATCTATTTCTTGTTAACTTATTGAATCAAATTATTAATTTTTAATGTCTACTATATTCCTTATTAATTACATAATGTCGTAATAGTTTAACATCAAATATAAGAGAACTCACAGAGGATAAAGCCAAAGCCAACAGACAATCACTTTAACTTTAAAATTGATAAATTTTTCATTTAATCTTTTAAATTTTTATAAAACGACTCTCCAATAATTTATAATTTATCTACAATCTCTTTATCAATATGTATAGTTCGTTGTATCAGCCAACACCTTTTTTTTTTTTTTTTTTTTTTTTTTTTTGCTTTTCTTTTCCTGATTTTTAAATAAAATAACATTATTACGTAACAAATACTATATTTCATTATGTAAAAGCAATGTTATTGAAAAGTACATGTCGAAACTTTTTTAGAAATCGACTTTTTATTTTAAAAATGAAGACGGAGTTGTCACCAATTCTTTTTATTAAGTGTAATTGGATCACTTCGAAATTTAATCATTTTAATAAAAAGGCTAGAGTTATTAAAATGATGATTTTCGGTCTACAAAATTCACAGAATGAGTTCGTAAGTCTGTTACGTATGAGGAAGGGTTAACACCCTCATAGCGCCCAAAATTGGTACCTAGTTGATTACTTGATATCTTAGCATCGACAATTGGGAATTCAAAGATAATTTAAAATGTGATCCCCTTTTTGCATGATGTTATTCGATTAAAATATCAATAATTAAATTTTATGGAGAAGCAATCGAGAAGAAAAGGTCGTGTCCCATAAGTTAGGGCACAACATCTCAAATCTCTGCGAATAAAGATACTCGCCGTTTAATTATTACCTAAATCCTATGTGTTTTGAATTTTAAAAGGATGTTTGATTATTTCGGTTCGAGGAGAAAGTCATACTCCGTAAGTTAGGAACACAATTTCTCGAATCCCCTAAATAAAGAACATTGTCTCAATTCTAATTATTTTCTTATGCGTCGTATAAAAAACGAATGCAACATTTAACACGATACGTGATTAATTCATTCGAACATGGTATGAAGATGAACAAATATTTAAGCATGTTACGTATTGTACAAAATAACTTCGTGGGGGAAAACGGAACTATAATATAGACAAATAATAATGAGAATAAAATAATAGTAATCATGTTAATAAATAATAATACATCTATAATAGTAATAATAATATTAATCAATGATGGTAATACAAAAATAATTATAATATGATTAATACCGTAATTAATGAAAACAAAAGAAAAATGAAAATGAAAGTATAAAAATGCAAATTAAAGGGGCAAAAATATAAATAATATAAATTAGAAATGTTAAAAAAATTAAGAAGAAAGGGCTGAATTAAATAAATGAAGGACTAAATTGAGATTAAAAAAATCCAAAGCATGAATTGCAAAAAAATAAAGAAAGAAAGGGGAAATAAAGGACTAAATTGAAAATATAACTGAATTTAAAGCCTAAATTACAAGAAAACAGAATATAACGGATTAAATTAAAATGGAATAGAAAAGTACAGGGGCTCAGAGGGAAATTATCCCAACCGCATTTACACGTGTCATTCCCTCAGTGGGTCAATGGACTAAATTGCACAAGAATAAAATAAAAGGGGTAAAAATAAAATAAAATAAAAGATGCTGGACGAAAATGAAAACAAACAAAAAAGCAGAAGGGCCAAAATAGAAAATAGCCCCTCCCTTAAAAAACACGCAGATCTTGGGAGGGATCGGGTCGGATATTCGGGTTGTGCTAAAAACGACGTCATTTTGGGGCTTTTGAAGCCAGGCCAAAACGACGTCATACCAATACCCCATTTAAGTTCAATTTTAAAAAAATGATTTATCCCCTTGTTTTTTTTTAAAAAAAAAAGTTTATTTTCTCTCTTTTTCCTCTAAAGATGGCCCTTGGGCCAGCCATGATGTCCGGTGAACTGCCGTCGCGGCCACAGGTCGCCATGGTAGTTGAGTGACTAGGGATATTGAATTTTTTATTTACATTTTAAAATATTTTAATATCTTACTAGTAAATGTTACGTAGAGGTCCTTGTATTAGAAGTCACTTTGTATGTTGGTTCAAAAATTAGTCTATGTATGTTAGATAAAAAAGCAAATCAGTCCTTCTGTTAAAATTTTCATTCATTTTTAATATTAAAAACTGGTCCATGTACATCAGCATGAGATACATATGGCAAGTCACGTGTCAGTGTCCTATTATTCTGTCAGTCACACCAATTTTTAACAGTACAAAAGAATGAATTTTTTTACGAAAAAGACCAATTTACACTTTAGTCTGACGTATAAGGACTATTTTACTCATCAGACAAAATACAGTCCGACTCTTAATACAATGAAATTATAATACTTTTACCGTCTAACATGTTAAAACACAAGGATCAAAATTTCAGAAAGTTATTTCTTTCTATTAACACCTCATTATTCATACAATAGTTATATATTTAAAATTTGATCCGAAATTAATGATTAAACTGATAAAATAGGGGTAACGCGTTGCATTGGTCAGGCAGGGGCCTGCCGTTCAGCTGCTTATAGCTGTCCTCAACCGCAAACCAAGTGGAAGAAATTTAGATGATATAATTTGTAAAGAAATAGTCGTGAAAACATGAAAAAGAGCATTTATATTTTAAAGGGAATTGATGTTAGAAAACGTACGAGTCGATTTGGTTTGGTCCTGCTTTTTGCAACCGACAAATGTACAAATTAAAGAGTAGCTTTGATTTTTGCAGACTTGTCTTACTTAGGCAACAGAGGTCCCCAATGTGATGCATAATTTACCTTTTCTTGTACTCAATTGTTGTATATTCCATTGTTTTAAGTACCCTAAAAGGAAAATGGTATTCTAAATTAAAATTTTAATATGATAATAATTTACTTCTAGCCAATGAGGGAGTAGTGGTAAGCATCTTCTTAAATTTGAAATTTAGAGATAACACTCTTACCAACAATAATTTCGAATCTCGAATATGTAGAGAATACTAAAAAATCATAATATCTTAAATTTAAAATTTAACATATATGAATTTTTATGAATTTTATATATATAATAAAGAAAGAAAAAACAACTTCATAATAATACGCTTAATTTTGTAAAAAAGAATGATTTCTTTAATCATTTTCTAATTCATTTGATTAATTAACTTGTGATATTAATTCAATAAAGAATTGTAAGTATAGAATAAGTTGAATTTTAAATTTTTTATGGTTTTCTATAGGTTCATGAATATTTTTTTATTATAAAAGTTATCAATTAAATTGTTGTATATTTAATTTTACACTATATTTGGATTAATGTTAATAAAAGAAAAGATAATAAGGAGGGTTAAGGAAAGAAAATGGTCAGATATTATCTTATTTGGATTATTAAAACTAAAAATGGAATATAAAGTAAATTAGTTTTCTTAATTTTTGTTTCCTTAAACAGTGGAGGAGAAAAGAAATAATTATTTATGATGGTTTTTAAAATTGTAACGTTTTATAAAATAATTTAATATAAAAAATTGAGGAGGACAAAAAAATACTATTTTATAGTTGTTGATACAAAGTATAACAAAGAGAAAGAGAGGGAGGAGATTGTGGGGGTCCAAATGAGGCCGGTTCACCTTAATAGACGGAGAGTTGGAAAAAGATAAGAGGATAGGGAGAATGTTGTGAGGGTTAAGGAAGTTTGGTTGTAAGGAGTAAATGCTCAGGGGTTGCTAAAGGGGAGAAGGATCTTTTCTCATTGTAAAACCCTATACCCGATCCGATCGCCATGTCCAGATACCAATGTCACAAATAACCCGAGTCACATAATCTGCCTTTCGAACTTGCTCTATTGATAAACTTAGACAAAGTCAAATTATAAACTCATATTTACCACATAAATTTATTCTGAGACTGATTAAAATCATGTTTCAAATATTAACTTCAAATAAAATCTCTAACAAACAAGTAAAAGTTATACAATCATTAGCCACGCTAGGCCCGTATTTTTACACCTACAACAACTTTAAACTTAACTCAGACAATACACTTGACCAATCCCCCGAGGCGTAGCCTCTAAAGGTGCCCTTCTCTATACATGATACAACTGGCATCGTTTGCACGAGCCTGGCGAAGTCTGGCTTCGTCCCTCCATATGACCCTTGAGTCATTCATTGACCTTGCATACAAAGTAGTACAATCATAAGTTTAGATAAACTTAGTGAGATTCTGTATAGTGTTAGTAATAAAAGATTTTAAATTTCCAGATAAATAAGGATAAGAGTACAAAATTAAAACTCCCTGGTTAACTTAGAAGATATCGCAGTTTGACTGGCATGGCCGTCTGATCATTGGCGGACATATTTTTTGACTTAATCGTAGGTGTACTCTTTCAAGCAACACTTTTCTGGGACTTAACCTTGTCTTGTTCCATTTCAGGCTTCCATT
Source organism: Gossypium bickii (assembly GCA_025503065.1). NCBI lineage: Eukaryota > Viridiplantae > Streptophyta > Magnoliopsida > Malvales > Malvaceae > Gossypium > Gossypium bickii. Next base: position 123,165,891 of record CP106712.1, on the reverse strand, counting down.
TTCCTTTCTGTCTCAACTTATTAAAGATAACCATACATGCGAATATGCGGATTATCGACTGCTACTACTGGTGGACTTGCAATCGTCTTCGCCACAACGACGGATCCTTCCCTAATCCATTCATTCCACAGTGAACTCAACATATGTTTACCATACTACCCCGATGATTATCTTCTTTTGACTTAGCCCCTGCATGGACCATTCCTTCAAGAAGACCCATTCTAACATCCTTATTTGCGGTCTTGAATATGAGATTTAGCTTATTGATAAACACCCTTTCTTTCTTTCCAAACTTGTATTTGCAATATAGTCTCATAGGACTTTTCCACTTTAGACCATTTTACCAGGATACCCAATAACAGATAGTTCCCAACGAACTATCTCCTTCTTAGATTATCTTTGGCGGACTTCCACTTTTGATAGTTTTAAGTGGACTTCCTCGCGCTAGAAAGTCTTGACGGACATCCTCTTCCTTTGAAATTCTCTGGCGGACTTTACCTATCAGTTAATTTCGGCCAGACATTTCCTTTAAGGGGTCATTGGTGGACTTTCCACTTTTTTGGCGACCTCTTTATCGATTACCATTTATAATTCCAAATCTAATGAACCATTCTGTAAACACTTAGCCAATGATGGCTCTACATCAACTCTGATGAACTCTTAATGGTTGATACTTATTTACAAATACCTCAAAGGAAATACCTCTTCCTTCAACATATGTCGCGTTTAAGAAGCTTTTACTAGTTCCTCTTACCTTAACATTTTGGCAGATTCATCTATTTAGCACGCTTACCCACGTCCTCAAATGTATCATGATCATCTTGTCAAACTACTCGCTACGTGAGTCATATAGTAACCTCCCTTTTATGCCTTGACAAACTTCATGTTTTCCATCTTAGGGGACTCCGTTTTTGTAATGAGGTGTACCTGTTTGCCACTAGATCATGTCATGGCTAACCATGGACTTTTGATTTCGAAGAATCAATAAATCCCTTTCGAGGTGTCGCCTCGTAGGACTTGTATACCATTTACTTGGTGTCGCCCTGAACTACCTATATATTCGTTACATGGTGTTGCCCTGAAGGACCAGTTGATATACGTTCCGCGATGCTGCCAAAACCCCTTTATGTCACCTATCAATCCAATCATTCCTCTATTTTGCCCAATTTTCTTATCTTTAACTAACCTATCAAAGTAACTCCCTTCGTACTTCGCATTTTATAAACAAACATTTCACGCATAACATCCCAAATACTATTATAACGAAGAGTACGCCACACTTCAACACATCAATACACAGTTCTATCACACATAACATACTTGCAGACCTCCATGAAATCACACAACCATAAGTATGCATGACATACTCGTTCATTGTAATTATGTACAACCATAGGAATCAAACAGATCTCAAAGCAGGTATAGACGTAGTACACACAAGCAGCATAACATCCATCAATCACCCAAAAATAGAGTACAGTTACTCACCTTAAATCCTTCGTCCTTGCCAAACTTAACTTGTCCAAACTCTAGAGCTTCCTTCATCCTGAAAACTAAGCATGAATACCATATATATCAGTTAAACCAAAGGTATTCAAACCTTAAAATCTCGAATCCATTATTATACAAAAACTTTTTAGGGATCCTTACTTCCCTTTTCCTCTTATTCACAACTATAGAGAGACTTAGAAGCTTACCAATTTACTGGATTCTTTACTTTTTAAACTCAAGTCTCACATTCACCTCCGCATGTAGAGTTTTCCTTAACTTTCTCTTATTCGAAGCACTCGAAGAAGATAATACAGATGAGAAGGAAATTATAAACAAAATTTAGAAGAATTCCTTTGTAGAAATACCTCTTCTCACACATATTGTTGTTAGAGTATGCCCAAAGATCAATTATGAGATGATTGTAATCACATACTTGTTTTACCTTGTTTATTAATATAAGACAATTGTCATTATTATTTCAGTTTCTTTTTCTATGTATATAAATAAACTAAATTGTAATAAAGTGCTAAGAAAATATGATTATTCTTAAAAAGGTTATTAGTCAAATATTATTGTGGGCTTGGAAAATAATAATGCATTGAGACTAATATGTAGTTGATTGATGACCAAGAATTGTCATTAATATAGGGATGTCAAAATTAATACATGAGTATGTGTTAGAGAACAACATATTGAACTGACCCGCTATGAGTATGTTTCTTGGATTATTATGTAATAGTCACAATATTACTCATAGTGATAACTATGTATATGATCCTCAGACTTGATATCATCATTGTCCCACCATCGTGGGTCATATATTTTGATATAGTTAAAATGTCTACCGTAATAGGTTGTACTATAAAGACTGATGTTGGATATACCATAATCCATGTAATGGGATATGGTTGATCAAGATAGGATTTATCCCTCCTACATAATGGGAGCAATATCTTAGGCCTCTAGATGGAGTGAGACTAGAAATGCATGGTCATGCTTGAATAAGTTGATATGAGATATCACACTTATTTGTTTATTATAGCCTGCTTAGAAAATCAAAAAATATGAGATTGGACTATACAAGTGTGACTATTCCATAACTTATGTCCAATCTAGATATTAAGGATAAAATGATATAATACATGAAAATATTATCATAGAAAAGTTATGTCGAATAACGACTTCTTCTAACTTGGGTGGCAATAATGCATTGCTAGATGTCACTCATTGTTTGTAATGTTAGAAACGTTCTACTATTACTACCAACGTTAAAAGAGCCTACAGGGTCACACCCTATAGTTGAAACGAACAGAATTTAAATACATTTTGTATTGTATTGAGTTGTCATATGAATTAAATTAATTGTTGAATTAATTTAATTTAATAGTTAAATATTGAACACATTATATGTACAAAATTGTTGTACACAAATAGAGAACATAGATAAAATTAATATATTAATTTGACTCATACAAGATATTAATTGTATATATTTTACCGAATTTATTAATATAAACAGTTATATTAATTAATTTCGGTTAAAATATAAAAGACATGGAAATTAATATTATTTTAGAAAGAATATAATTCATTTTTTCTAACTTTCCATTTGTCTTCTCTATTAATAAGGGAATAATCTTGGTTTTCCTTTTTAATATGTGATATCAAAGAGGATAAAAGGAAGATAATCCCTTCGTGTGTTGAGGTTACCAACTTAATAATTTAAAAGGTCTGGCAACCGTTTTTAATTCTCTTTGAAAAGTTCAAGAGAAAGTGGTTATTCATTTTTTTAAGGGGTGAACTACGTAGAGGCCAGGACGTTTTCGTTGTGGCTTGGAATCGACACCGAATCAGCAACATCCTTTCAACTTTTTCAATAAAGAAGGTATATTTTCAACCTTATTCGTTCCTCATACATGGATCCTTAGCTGTGGATTGCTGGAATAATTTTTTTTTTGCGCCACAGGGTGTACCGAAGGTCCCAACAATTATCACACCCCGAATCTGGCGAATCCAGATTTAAGGCATAGAGTTGTGAAGTTATCAATTTGGCGTAGTGTAATCCGCCACGTGATAGTCTTCTGGCGAATTGGAATGTGGCATATAGTAATCGCCGTAGTGTAATCTAGCATTTGTTTCATATTCTCGTCAGTTTGTGTAAGCAGCATCGTGTATTGGTTAACGTACCGATGATCAACTTGTGTGAGTATATATTTTCCCGTATTTCGAGTAAAACAATTAATGAATTGTTGAGAAATGAAATTCATGTCATGAATGGCTAAATATTTATTAGTTGCGAAATGGTTTATGAAACATATGTCTTGTGATCTTGCCAATGTTAAGTGTATAATACTAATCATTTGGCATGGTAGGTAATGTGAAATACGGCAAAGATTGTTGCTATATGTTAAATTAAATTGTATGCTTTAATTGACAGGTATGTGATGTTTGAATTTTACGACCTTACTAAGCTTTAAGTAAGCTTATCTTGTTTGTTTTTCTTCCTTGTAGATTGTCCAATTCAGTCTGTCTATTGGATCATTTTTGGAGATCGCACTATCCGTCAATCTTTCAGTAGCTATTTGTTTATTTTGACACAGTTATGCGTGGCATGTAAATAGGGTCTTGACTATGTATGTTTATAAACACTTTGGTCATTTTTAGTGCTATTTGAGATATACAATATGTATTGTAGGTAAATCTTTAATGGTTATGCTGGTTGGTTGTGGTGTCTAATGGCATAAGCAAGTTTTGGTACCTAAATACATTTTTAAATGATTGAATGGGCATATATGGTTTAGGTCATTTGGAGTGCCTTATTTGATATTGTTTAAGTTTTGTGAAAATAAAGTATAGTTGTGGTTTGGATTGGATATGAAATGCTAAATTATTTATGCTTGAATGGTTTATGTTTTAATGTTTGAATTGTGGTGCCAATGAGGGCATATTGGTTAGGCACTTATGTTGGATGTTGTTTGGTATATTTTGGTAAGTTTTGATGCATTTTAGGTAGGTATAATGGATGGTAATTGCATGGCTTGTGATCTAAGTAATTGTAGGTGAAATGACTTGGTTTTGAAGGCATGTTTAGGTGCAGACGACCTGTGACATAGTCTGCCACATGGTCATGTGCCATACACGGTTGCATGGCACGACCATGTAGTCTGTTTGACTTTTGTGCATGTTCATTCAGACGGCATCAGTCTGTTACACAGCCTGACGACATGGTTGTGTGACCCAAGATTACATGGCATCAGTTTGTCACACTATTATGCAATAGGACCATGTTTTAGGACCACACAATCTCAGCCTTATCACATGGCCGTGTGACCCTTATTTGCACTTTTTACCTGAATTTTCGTAAAAGTTTCAGTTTAGTTTTGAGTTGATTTCGAGTTGGTTTAAAGGTCTTCTATTCTTAATTAACGCCCAATTTTGATTGTAAATCACATCATACTTGTGTTAATGTTGTTTAATATAATTGTGATTATTTATGCTGAATAATTGTATTATAGTAACGTTTAACAACCGTAATACCTTATAGCTCAAGTTAGGTGATTGGACTAGGTATATAGTGTTACATAATTAAAATAGTTAACAATATTAACTATTTAGACTAACAAATGACATTATAAAAAATAAATGAAACAAATTATGGCAAAAATTAAAGTATATGAATTCAATCCAAGTTTTAGCTTAGTATAAGGGTCAAAATTAAAATTTGACCATCACTTATAGTGTCAAAAAAGGTAAATTCAAAAATGTATGCAAATTATATAATGTATACAAATTATATATAATCATGTAACGTTTTAATTGAAAAATTAACTATATTAATTATTTGGTCTAACTAATAATACTATAAAAATATTAAGACCAAATTATATTAGAAATGAAAAATATATTGATTAAATCTTAAATTTAGACCTTATATAAGAACTAAAGGTGAAAATTTATATTTTTTATAGTGTAAAGCAAAAGAAAAAAATGATACACGTGTAAAAGGAAACGCCCTTTAGACGTTTCTTTTATATATAATTATAATCATCTAGATTAACTCTTCAACTATGGTGTAAATACTCACAAAATAATTTAAACTTCAAAATTTATTAGTAGTTATATATAGTTAGTTTGGTTAGTACACGCTTCGCGTTGAGTTAATTATTTGTTTGTATTAAAATTCTAAGCAAAATTTTTAGAACTAAAGCGATGATCGAATTGATTAGGTTACTGATTCGTATGGTTCGATTAAATTAATCATTAAAAATATAAAAATAAAAAATTGGTTCAACCGAACTTTAACTTGGTTCTATTGGTTCAAAGGACAATTGGTCTGATGACTCTCTCCTAACTGGTACCCTGGTCGGTTCAATCGGTTCAAATAACTATGACTCTAAGGCTCTACACTTCATACATTTAGAATTTAGTTCTCCAACTTTTAATTATAAGAATTTAATCTCTTAATTTTATGGATTTAAAAATTCGCTTTCAATTTATATATAACCATGTAATATTTTAATTGAAATTTTAACAATATTAGATATTTAAATTAATTAATAAAATTATAAAAATATAAATATTATATTATATTAGAAATTAAAATATCTCAAATTTAAACATATGAGAATTAAAAATTAACCATTTTTCACAAAACAAATAAAAAAATTTGATGGGTGTATGCCACGTGTTTTAAGGAGTTAGGCCTTCATTCAATATGTAGGTATATAGATAATAAGGCTTGTGATTTAAGGCTTGGATTTGGGGAATTCAACCGACAGACCACTTTAATCACAGTGCCTAAGGCTTTGCTGCCCAAGCAAACTAGAAAAAAGCGAGAATCTTAAATTAACCTCTTTGCCAATTATTCTCACTATCACTATTTATTTAATTATAAGTTAATTTTATTAGATGATTCTTATTTTAAATTATTTTCTAAATTTTAAGAGTTCTAATTATATTTTTAAACTATTAATTTTATATTAATTAATTTTTTTGTTATTAAAATAATTAGTTTAATTAAATTTTATATAACTAAATTTAAAACAAAAAAATTTAAAAAACAAAAAATAAAGTAAAATCGAAAAAAAAAATAGTGAATGATAAAGTTAGCTTTTTTTTTTATTTAGATAATACAAAAATAAAAAATAAATACCAAAATAGTATGCGGTCCCCATTACTTACAAAAATGAGATATTGAGGGTGGTGGAGAGGTGGCACCACCCTCGTTTTTTAGCCTAATCATTAGCTTGCTAGTTAAAAAAAAAAAAATAAAGGTTGGGGTCTGGGATAAGCAGCATTGATTTATACTAGTATGAAATACAAATACCTGTGTTTTGGGAGTTTGGGTGGTGCATCAGTCAGCATTGATTGGGTTATGGGGTGCTTGCCATTTCTTCCTTTTCTATCTTCTCTAAGAAAAACTAAACCCTAAAAATCAAGTTGCTGCTATCACTCTTTTTTTAGTCTTTTCTTTCTCTTCTATCTTCTCTATTAAGCTAAGCCCTCTTCTTTCTTTCTTTTTTTTGTCGTCTTCTTCCTCTCTACTCTATTTTTTTTTTACAATTAGTACAATATTGGGTTTTTACAACCCCTAAAACCATGGTTATAATCTCCATAACTTGTGAAACCTTGAAACATTGTATGACTGGTCAATTTGTCAGATCGGTGTCGCCTGTCAGAAAGACACCACCCAATTAGTGTCACCTATCAAGCAGGCAGCACCCGAACTCCCCAAAATATGGGTATTTGTATTTCATACATGTATAAACTAATGTCGTCTGTCCCGAACCCTCAACTCTTAAATTTTTTTTTTTTTACTAGCAGGCTAATGATTGGACGGAAAAAATGAGGGTGGTGTCGCCTCTCTACCACCCACAACAGACCATTTCCGTAAATAAAGTGGGTGGCATACCATTTTGGTATTTATTTTTTTATTTTTTTATGATATAGGTAAAAAAGTCGATGAAGTTTCTATAAAAACTTCAAAAAACCTCAAAATCAAAATTTTTACAATATCTAGATTGTAATTTTCTTTTTTTTTTTCCTTAAAAATTTTCATTTTAAATTATGTCACGTAATATCAAATATGTTATGTGACAGTTAATTTAATGATTTTAGCAGAAGAAGGACCTAATTGATATAACTTCAATGATTTAAAAGTGTAATTAAAATGATATAAAATTTATGAACTAATTCAGAATCACTATCATAGTTTATGGATATATTGTGCAGTTAACTTTTTTTATTTATTAAAGAGTTTAGTAGTACAAATCAATTATAAATCATACGTGATTATAATTAAAATTAAATTATTGTAGAAAAAAATTATTGAAAATAAAAATATGTGTAGGTTGCGAACTTTTAAATTAAAATAAATGTAAATATGATTAACACTGATAAAATATAAACTTAGAATAAAAATATAATTTATTTTAAGTATGAAAGAGCATTAAAGTTGTAATGGCCTAAATTCAAGGTTATCGGAATAATAGTTTCGCAACCATAAATCTGATTTAAATAGAAATTTATTTCAATATATTTGCATGAATATTTATATGATAGGAAATATTTTTATAAATATTTATAAAATGTTAGTAATGTGGTATTAAACTTTCGTTAGAAAATTTTAACGTTTGGGTAGGAAATTAAATGAAAAGGATTAAATTGAAAAATGTGTAAAAATTTAATTATAGATTAAAAGAAAGTATAAAGGGCCAAAATGGCAATTAAGCCATTTTGTCTAGTTGAGGCAATTTATTGTGAAGAAAATCTGAAATTTTTATGTTAATATATATTATTATATTATTATATAATAAAGATATTTTAATATATTATATTATATTGTTATTATATATATTATAAAGAGAAAGTAAAAGAAAGAACAGAAAAGAAACAGAGAGTAAAGACGAAACAGAGAAGAAATAGGGGAGAAAGAAAGAAAAAGGGAGAATAGAGTTTTTAAAGCTTGGAGTTTAATTTGGTAAGTTAATTTAGTCATTTTCTTTTAATTTTGATGCTTTATAAGTTTTAGAACAAAGTTTTGATGAATTTAAGTTGAAGTTTTTGAAGTTTTAGAGTTTTTGAATATAGCATATGATGAATAAAATGATGAATTAGTGGTTTAATTGAAAGAATTTGAAGTTAGAATTGGATAAAGGACTTAATTGCAAAACAGGCTATAAGAAAACAGTTTTGGGACAGCAGCAGTAGAGTAAGTTTGAAAATTCACCAAAAATCGTAGAAGTGGAATTAGAAGTTGAGTGAGATATGAAATTAAAGCTTATTGAGTCTATTTTCATATGAAAGAAACAAGGAAAGAAAAGAAGTTCTGTATTTTGAGATATTTAGAATTTTGTAACTGCTTTGAATTTAGAAAATCATCAAAAATTGAAGAAAAATAATTAGGGGCTTAAATTTATATATTTGGAATCTTGAATGAATCTATTTTCAATAAAAATAAACGAGAACATCATTCGAATTCTGTATGAGGAGATAATTAATGTTTAGTGAAGAAGGGTCAGAACTGCTAGATAGCAGAACATGGGTGACTTTAAAGAATAAACTGTACTTATTTGCTTAACCAAAAATTCTAAAACTTTTATGGGTAGAAGATATGTGAGTCTAGTTTCAGGGAAAATTAACGGTTCTTCATTTGGAGTTCTGTAGTTCGAGAAATAAATAATTTAGTAACTATGACTCAAGTAGACAGATTTGAACAAACTAAAAATAATAATAGAATTATAGAAAATGCTACATGTGAACATGAAATGTATTGAATTGATGATTGAATTTATTTATTTAGATCCGGAAAACTCAAATACGAAGCTAGATCGAGGAAAGGAAAAAGTCCCGGATTAGTAGATTTTGTAAACGAACTAGTATCAAGGTAAGTTCGTGTAACTTGAATTATATTCTTAAATGCTTGAAATGTATGTTATTGATGTGAAAATAATTTGAATGTTCATTGTATGAAGATTGATGATACATTAATATATTTGATAAAAAGGGAAAGAAATCCCGGTTGAATGAAAGGAAAATTCAATGTATCTCTGAAAAGGAATTGACGGTAAAAAGGATCTAGCCCGGACGGGTGATCCTATCTTGATATAGCCCTCCCGAAGAATATGTGGAAAATGGATTTAGCCCGGACGGGTAATCCGAATTAGGGTCTGAATTTAGCCTGGACTGGTAATCCCGACAATACTCTATGAGTTTATATTACAGGGGATTTAGCCTGGACTGGTAATCCCGCTGTAAGGATGAGGTTCGCGGGAGTGTGCTCTCTGAAATGGAAATGTGCGCACATGAATATGAATTGACGGACCCGGATTTGTACACTAAAGTGTACCTATGAAAATCCATCGAAAATTCCAAGAAATTCAACAGGATAAATATGGAAAAAGAATAACAAGGAAATGGAAATCACGGTATTGATGAGCTCATCAATCATGGTGTGTATATTATTGATATATGGAAATTAATGGACTAACTTGAATGTTGAGTTTGTGATTGTTAGGATAATAGTGCATTGAATGGTTATATGAATGTTTAATGCATTATATTGAAAATATTAGGTAAGTATAATTCTTGTTGCATGGGCTTACTAAGTACAAAGTGCTTACTCTGTTTTCCTTTCCCTTATTTTGTAGTATTAAGAGCTCGGAGGTCGGATCGGTGGGAGACTCATCACACTATCAACCCCAAGATTTTGGTATTTTAAGAAACTTTATTTTGGAAATCAATGGCATGTATAAGTTAATAAAATAAATGTTAACATGAATGAGTATAAGGTCAGCCATTGATATGGCTTATGTGTTGAATTTATCTTATAAATATGCATGAATTTTATTTTGAAAATATATTGAATTGGAATGGTTTCGGTTTCAAAAAAAAAAATTGTAAACTCCGGTAATGCCTCGTACCTTATTCTGACAACGAATACGGGTAGGGGGTGTTACAAAAGTAATTTTCTGTTGTACAAGCGTTAGTAAAATAACAATAATATAAATTTATATTAATCACTAGATTGAACAAAAATAATATTTTACATATATAACTGGAGAATAGGAAAAAAACTTAAATTGAAATATTATATTGGTAGTTGAGGCCTGTTTAAATAGTCTCCTTAAGACAGATTCGACCCCTCCTTTGTTGCTGGAAAAATGTCGGTTGGTTGTCTCCCAGGATACAATAACAAGATGAGCATGGCAGTAGCACGACTGCAGTGACCAACGAACAGTGGCCTTGACTTCGTCTATTACTGGAAAATAGATTGAATAATATGCAGGGAGAATATATCTAAAAAAAGTTGGAAAATTCAGTGTGTATCTTCCCTGTCAGATTGTTAGGTTTTTAAAATAAATTCAAGGGAAGAATTTTTGAAACTATTTGACTGATGGAGCCAAAACTTATTTGTGAATCAAGGAGACATTTAAACCTTACTTAAAGCATTAAGGCCTTTGGATTCCAAAAAGATAAGCTCTGTAGCAAGGAAAATTAAGGATACAGATTGGGCTATAATAGCCACAAGCTTGATCAGTTCAGACATTTCATACGAGTACCACCCCCAACCTCAACAAGTTTGAATTTGCACCCCCTATGTGCGAGAAAGAACATTAGTTTAGTCATTCAATAATTATCAAGTTAGTTCACGTATATAAGTATATTCCACTCTTGATATCTAACCAATGTGGGACTAGGCTTTCCATTTTACTTAACATAATTCATAAGTGGCTTAATTTTAGCATCAATTTCCCATTCATCACTCAAACATTTTGAGCATATGATATACCATTGTAAATATCTCATGGAATAGAATATAAAACCATAGTTTTATGATTCAAATTCCCACCTTTACTAATTGAGAATATGCCTCAACACTTTCAAAATATCCATTTTTTTCCAACATTTTCTTAACTGAGTTGAGACCCGGTGGGTGACATCAGCTCAATAAAAAGCTTTATAAATAGTATAGATAAATTGTTTATTTGTATTAAGAATATTGAATATAAATAATTAAATACTCAAGTTTGTATTTTTAACCTTTAAAATTCAAATTTTTTGTTTATTTCTTAAAATCTATCAAATACATTAAATATTATTTTTGTTTCAATGTGCAATATTATATATAACACTTTGATTTAATTTGATTCAATTTTCATAAATAACACACAACATTATTGATATAATATCCTTTTAAGTTTACATATTACAAATACAAATAATTATACTTATCCAATATAAAAATAATTGATATATTCAATTCATTAAATGTACATAATTGAATCAAAATCAAAATTTTATATATCAATGTGAACTAAAATAAAAACTTAATATCTATATATATAGTTATACAAAATTAAATTTTATTTATTAAACTACACATTAAATTAAAATTTTATGCATAATTTTAATATTTATCCAAAGGGACAATAAATGTAGATAAGTTCGCAAAGCTAATCCAATGACCAATCTAATCAATTATCGTTTTGCCTCTTCTTTTCGGCCCTCACTATTGGAACCATATAAAATAAGAGGATCTCAGCCTTCAAACAAGATGAACCTATGAAATTACATTATTTTTAGAAAATTTTTACTCTCAATTAATTATTAAAGGGTAAATTACATTATTTATTGTTGGACTTAAAATAAAATTTACACTAAATTATTTTTGTCCGTATACACTAAAAGCTTTTAATAAAAATTAAAAAAAAATTAACTCTATATAAGTTTAAAATTTAACCTTTATATTTTCATTTTCAAAAATTTGATCTATTTACTTTTTCTTTTATAAAAAATGGGCCCAAAAGTCGTTACATTAAATTAACAAGCATCAACAAGTACAAACTCATATGTTAAAAGGAAATGTACAACGTTTGTTAATAGTAATTTACAAGACTATTAACCATTCTATTGCTCGAATGAGCGACCCACTCAATCTTAACATCAACGAAAGACTCCAACAATCCAAAAATTTCCTTCAATTCAAGAATCTAAGATTGAAATATGATTTTCTAAATTTCAAGATTCAGGTTCAATTGTTAATACTATTACTTTTTTTTGTTATTTTTTCATGTGACATTTTGAAATTAAAAAGAAAAATACTTACTTAGTAGCCATGTACATACAAAAAAAAAAAGATGTTGTAATGAACTTGAATTTAACAACATAATTTTAACAATTGGACTTGTATTTTTAAATTTAAAAAGTAAAAATATTAAATTCCTTAAAATAAAAATACATAAACTAAATTCCAAATTTATGAAAAATACAAATACTTATAACATATTTTAACCTTAATAAAAATATATCATTAAAATTTTATTTAACAAATTAAATTATTTCAACTAATTTTTAGGTAATTTATTTTTGAAATGTTGATAAATATATAATTATAAACAATACGACCTAAAAGATTAATATTACTGAGGAGTAGAGGTGTAATTGAGTTGAGTGGAGCTTGAATACTTCTAAGCTTAAGCTCGAGCTCAGCTCAATCAAACATTTATTTTTAAGCTCAAGATATAATTGAGCTATTTGAGCTCGAGTTCAATTAAGTTCGTCTGCCAATTTTTGACTCAATATTTAAGTTTATGGTTAATAATATATATTAAGGGCGATAATGTATTTTTATAATATACAAATACAAAAAGTTTGATAAGACTCACAATCCATTCAAGTCGAGTATTACTAAGCTTAAATTCGACACATCGATAGCTCGAGCTCGACTTGGTAATTACTGAATCGAATTTGATCTTGTTGAGTATAACTTATATTTCAGTCAAATTTGAGAGATAATCTCTTTCTGTTTATTTGTTTCAATCGAACTTTAGTTAGTCTAGATTATTCTATTAATTATTTGAGCTACGAATTTAGCCTATAAATATGCTCTTTTACACATTAATGGATAATTTTGTATTTACGTTTGGAGGGTTTTTTGTTTTTGGGTTTCAAGGTTTAGTTTTTATTTACATATTTTATATTATTCGTTCTTTTGCCATTATAGTGATTGGAGGGTTTTTTCACGTGTTGTTTTTCTGTTATTTTTTATTTATTCGTTGCTTAATCAGGTCGATCCCAACAAAATCTTTTTCAAGTTGAAGTCAAGTAATTTACGAGCATCAATATCTCTATTACACCCTATCAATTACTATCAAATAAAAAATTAAAATAGATAAAATAAAAAATTAAAATATATCTAAAGATATTTAAAATTTAAAAACTTTTAAGTCAGCCAAAATCTCATTTACTACTAGCACAAAGTAGATTGGAGCCATTATAAAATTTTAATTACATGACGTTAATTATGAGTAGTTATTAATTACCATAATGGAGCGGAAGCATAGAATGAGGGAGTTTTATTTATTAAAATATCTGGCGGTAAAATTATTAACAAAAAAGGGAAAAAAAACACAAAAAGAAGGAAAAAAAATTTTAAAAAACTAAAATAACAAAAACAACCAGAAAAAAGGCTCTCTCGCTCTTCATCTTCTCTCTCTCTCTCTCTCTCTCTCTCTCTCTCTTGTTGGGTGGATGCTGCAAAATCGATTTTTCGTTCTCTCTCTTTCAATCACTCTCTAGTTTTTCATATTGTCTCTGCTAATTTTCGGTGGAACCTGTAAGTATTTTCTATTGTGATTTGACTATTTGTTGTTTCTATTAGATTTATCTTGTTCTTTCCAATTTAAAAGCGTTTTTGTCTGGATTTCTTATTCTTATTTTGTTATTGAAAAAGTTTCACCTGATTTTATGGTTTTAGGATTGCAGAGTTGTCAAAACCCTAGATCTTGCTTGTTTGGTTCCTGTATTTCGTCTGATTTGGGCATTTAGCGGTTGGATCTCGATGTTTTCGTAACCGTTTCAGCTCGATTTTCGAAGATCTTCCCCATTAATTTACGTGAAAGTTTCGGGAGCAAATATTTTGCTTATTAGACCGTTAGTTTTTTCATCTTCTTTTAATTGATTTTGTCGATGGCTTCGAATCCTCCATTCCATGTGGAGGATACGACAGATGAAGATTTTTTCGATAAGTTGGTTAATGATGATGACGATGACATAGGCCCCACCGTATCAAAATTTACGGAGGGTAATGACTCGGACGAAGCTAGAGCCTTCGCCAATTTGACAGTCGGTGAAGATTTTGGCAGCGTGTCTGACAATTCTGATGAAAAGGAAAAAGATCCTGTGGATGCAAGTCCTACACCAGCTAGTGCACAAGCAAGAGATGACGGTAATGATTCATTACGATTTGACACTAGGGTGATAGATTCGAATAATCACGGCAATGAAGGGGCGGAGCCAAAGGTTGGATTGGATCTGAATTTAACTGAGAATATTGGATCTATGGATTCTTGGGTTAAGGAAGTAGGGTGGAATTCGTTTTATGCTGATTCTAACGAGAATGGTGTGCATGGGTTCGGTTCATATTCTGATTTTTTCAATGATTTAGGGGAGAACTCCCCAGGGGAGTTCCCTGGGAAAGTTGATGCCAGTATGACAACGTATGTGTTAGATCAGAATTCGGTTAATAGTCATGGGCAGTATTATGATGGTGGCCAAGTTTATGGAGCTTCTACAGCAGATAATGGAAATGAGCAAGATTATAATAGCATTCAGTACTGGGAGAGTATGTATCCCGGATGGAAGTATGACACAAATACAGGGCAGTGGTATCAGGTGGATGGTTACGAGGGGAAATTTCAAGGGGCATTTGAGAGTTCAGCTGGTGATGGCAGTGGGCAAGCAGGGGTTTCTTTCTTGCAGCACACAGTTCAGTCTCTTGCTGGGACTATGACAACTTTGGAGAATGGCGTCCATGAGAGTTTGGCAAATTGGAATCAGGTTTCACAAGTGAATAATGTGTATCCAGAACATATGATTTTTGACCCTCAATACCCTGGTTGGTATTATGACACAATTGCCCAAGAATGGCGGTCACTGGAGAGCTATAATGCTTCTGTTCAGTCAATGATTCTAGGTAGTAATCAGCAAATTCAAAATGGATTTGCTTCTACTGATGGGCATTCTCAAAGTAACAGTTATGATGATTATGGTGAATATGGGCAAGGTGATAGCTATGCGTCACAAAGCCTTGGAAGCCCTGGTGGACATGGTAATTGGGGAGACTCCTTTGGTAATTTTAATGGTCCTAGTTTGAATATGTGGCAACCTGGGGCTGTTGCCAAAACTGACACAGTTTCTAGCTTTGCTGGAAAGCAGCAACTGGATACATCGTTTGGTTCGAATATGGCTGTGAACAACCTTGTAAGTCACTTCAAGTCATCCCATAATGTTCTGCAGGAAGTTCAGTCACTCAATAGTGCTAATCAGGTTCATGCTGAGGCCAATGGAGTTACCGGGTTAAGGAGCTTTATTCCTAGTGAGAAATTCAACCATCAGTTTAATCAAACAAATATAAAGCAAAATGAGCAAATGCATTTCTCAAATGATTTCTATGGGGGCCAGAAGTCTGTAAATGTTTCCCAGCAGCCGCTTAAGAGTGACCAGCAGTTTCCTTATGCTTCTAACACAGGGAGATCATCTGCCGGGCGTCCTCCACATGCACTAGTTACTTTTGGTTTTGGTGGAAAACTCATAGTAATGAAAGATGCCAGTCCTCTGCAGAACTCATCATTTGGTGCCCAGGTTAGAGTTAAACTGCTTAATTTTGTGTATATGCATGTGTATGTATATAAAGAAGATCTACTTTGTCCGGCAGAGGCTGGTGAAATTAAAAATAGATTCTCTGAAGTTGTCTAATGTTTGAAATTCCATAAAAGAAAAATATCTTTCTTTATTGAAGGTATAAAGCTCAGTTTTGAAGCACAGGGGAAGCTTATCGAGTTTAAATGCCAAACATGAATTGCTCTTGCTATAATGCTTGTTTCCCCCTATGCTAATGTTGTCTGATTGTGTTTGTTTGAAGGGTTCTTTAGGAGCCTCTATCTCTGTTCTCAATTTGTTGGAAGTTGTCAATGGAAACACAAATCATTCTGCTGCTGTAGTGACGGCTTGTGATTATTTTCGTACTCTGTGTCAACAATCCTTTCCTGGTCCATTGGTTGGTGGAAATGTAAGCGGTAAAGAGTTGAACAAGTGGATTGATGAAAGAATTGCCAGCTGTGAATCACCGGACATGGACTACAGAAAAGGTGAAGCTTTGAAGCTGCTTCTCTCATTGCTTAAAATATCTTACCAGCATTATGGAAAACTTCGGTCTCCTTTTGGTGCTGACACTCTATTGAAGGTACACACTATGATTGTAATTTAACTTTTCTTTCTTAACCATCAGTTCTCGCTTTATTTATTTTTCATTTTTTAGCTTGTAAAGATATCTTGTAAAGATGCCTGTCATGTGATTTTTTTAAAAAAAATTCAATCCAATTCCCTTAGGCTTTCTAGTACAGAATTCACTGAATAACTGATCTTCTGAAGATTTCTTTTTCCAGTTTCAACAAAGTAAATTGAGACTGTTGTTTTTCACTACTTTTTTTCCCCCCTTTTGCATGTTATATTTTATTTCATTCTAAGTGGAATGTATCCTTTAATAGGAGACTGATACTCCAGAATCAGCAGTTGCTAAGCTCTTTGCATCTGCAAAGAGGAAGGACACACCTTATGACACTCTTAGCCACTGCTTGCAGCAAGTGCCGTCTGAAGGGCAAATTCATGTATGCCATCAACTTTATTTTACTATTGTCATTTGTTACTGCTACAGGCTGCTTTATCATATTTAATATTTATGTATGTTCTAGGCAACTGCTATTGAGGTACAGAATCTTCTGATTTCTGGTAGAAAGCAAGAAGCTCTACAGCGTGCACAAGAAGGTCAATTGTGGGGACCTGCACTTGTCCTTGCATCACAACTTGGTAATCAGGTTTGTTTTCTGCTTCATGCTATTGCCTGCGACTTAATTCTGATTTTCATGTATGAGGCAGATTTCAATTGAAGCTTCAATATATCTCTTTACCTTTTCTTTTGGGTGGTGGCTTTGGATCATTGCAGTTCTACATTGATACCGTGAAGCAAATGGCAGTTCGTCAGCTGGTAGCAGGGTCTCCTTTACGGACATTATGCCTGCTAATTGCCGGGCAACCAGCAGAAGTTTTTTCTACTGGCACCAGCATTGATAGCTTGAATGTGTCTGAACAGCATACTCAGGTGATATATTGGTGCATGAAATTCAGCTGTAAAGGTTATTTATCAGGAAGGAGAAATGCATATTCAGAGGGTTACTTTATGAAGACAACCAATATGATCTGATCAGTTTTATGGTGTAATTAATTAAACGGATTGCATTTCATACTTATGATGCTTCTATTATGTAGCTTTTTCTAGAATGATCATTTGATACTTTTGGCAGAGGAATACCTTATTTGTGGAGAATTTGAGCTTTATTCAACTATTGCTGCCTTTATAATTTGTTTTCTTCTCATTTGATGTCCATATGTTTGAATTTATTTAAATAGGAATGTTTTTGACATGTGAAGCTAAGTTCCCCTTTATCTTTTGTGGGCAGATTGGGGCTAATTGCATGCTCGATGACTGGGAAGAGAACTTGGCTGTAATCACTGCTAACAGAACCAAAGATGATGAGCTTGTAATTATTCATCTTGGAGATTGCCTGTGGAGGGAAAGAAGTGAGGTGCATTATTGTTTACTCTATCTTCATTTTCTCCCTTTTTGGCTGCACAGTAGTGCTCTCTAGCACATTTACTTGGTGTTTATAACTATGGGTCTTACTTGAGAATTTTAATTTATAGATAACTGCAGCGCACATCTGTTATTTAGTTGCTGAAGCAAACTTTGAGTCATATTCGGATAGTGCTAGACTGTGTCTTCTTGGAGCGGATCACTGGAAGTTTCCCCGAACCTATGCTAGTGCAGAAGCTATCCAGGTGCTCTTCAAATTTATTTGACCTTCAATTATTGACTCATTATTTTGTAATTTATGGAAGTCTGGAAAACTATTTCAAGCATAGTGTCAACACTTTGTCACGTGCACCAGAATTTCGACTGTGATTGATTTACAGTTTTTGTCTGTTAGGGGAAAAGTAATTGAAAGATTCTGCTTTCAAGCAAAGTTGATTAGGCTGAAACCTAAATAACAAATTTGCTGTGCATTCTCAGCATCTCTCTCCCTCTATGTATACATGCATGCATAGAGCATACATGTATGTATGTGTATGCATGTACATGATCATCCTAATGAAATTTTTGTAATTTCTTATTTGAATAAAATGTGCAAATCTTTTCTGTTTATCTTTAACTTTTTCTGTTTGTTTCTCACAGAGGACCGAGTTATATGAATATTCAAAGGTTCTAGGAAACTCTCAGTTCATCCTGCTACCATTTCAGCCTTACAAGCTTGTATATGCATACATGCTGGCTGAAGTTGGAAAGATTTCAGATTCATTGAAGTAAGTATATTTATGTTCTTTTTGCTTTTGATTTCTGAACATACTCTACCTTCAATGCTGTTAACATGATGGGGCTAGTTCAGGTACTGTCAAGCCATATTAAAATCTCTGAAAACTGGACGAGCGCCTGAGGTAGAAACGTGGAAACAATTAATTTTATCTCTAGAGGATAGGATAAGAATCCATCAACAGGTAATTATTTAGCTTCTCAGTTTTGCTTCTCATTGATTCTTTCTCTAATCATATTGGGCTTGCTTTCATCTTGCAGGGGGGGTATGCTGCAAATTTAGCTCCAGCTAAATTAGTTGATAAATTGCTAAATTTTTTTGATAGTACTGCACACCGTGTTGTGGGGAGTCTACCACCACCTGCTCCATCAGCATCAAACGGAAATTTTCAAGGTAATGATCAGTTCCACCAACAAACTGGGCCAAGAGTATCAGCTAGCCAATCAACAATGGCTATGTCATCTTTGATGCCCTCTTCTTCAATGGAGCCTATAAGTGATTGGGCAGGCAGGGGGGCTGATGGCAAAATGACAATGCATAATAGAAGTGTTTCAGAGCCAGACTTTGGCAGAACTCCAAGACAGGTTTACACATATCTTTGGTTGAAGAACTATATCTGGTGCCAACTGCTGTGCATCATACCCTAAATGAAGTTAATAAGGTCTTGTTGATTTTCTATTTGATCAGGTTGATTCATCAAAGGAAGCAGAGGCATCCAGTACACAAGTCAAAGCATCAGGGTCGGTAGGGGCATCTCGCTTTGGTTTTGGTTTTGGCTCACAGCTTCTCCAGAAGACCGTGGGATTAGTCTTAAGGCCTCGCTCAGATAAACAGGTAGTTCCTTCTTTCTTATTGTTATTATTTGTAGTATATCTCTAGTTTTTGTTCGTTTTCTGTTGAATGGGCATGCATTATCACTATTGATGTACTAATTGTTTTATTTAATTTATTTTGCATTCTTATCTGAAGGCTAAGCTGGGTGAAAAGAACAAATTCTACTATGATGAAAAACTTAAGAGATGGGTTGAGGAAGGTGCTGAACCTCCAGCTGAAGAACCAGCCTTGGCACCACCTCCAACAACTGCTGCATTCCAGAATGGAAGGTCTGACTACAACTTGAACCCTACATTGAACAGCGAGGTCTTTCCTTCGAATGGGAGCCCAGAATTAAAAAATCTAACCCCAATAGAACCTGCTTCTGGGGTCCCACCTATTCCTACCATCTCCAATCAATTCTCGGCTCGTGGACGAATGGGTGTTCGAGCAAGGTACTCCATAAGTTCTATTCTTTTGCCATTACCATTTGTCGTGTTTGAGTTATGATGATAAGGATCAATCTTGGTGGAAGAAGGATCAGGATAAAGAATGCTGAAAGTAAGATAAGGAAGAAATTTAGAGTTTCATTAGACTTAGACAATAACTAGCTTCTTGCCCAGAAAAAGGTAATAACCAGCTAAGCGATAAGGTTTTAGATAACCGTGAATATGCATCTATGAATTCATAAACATATAAGATTTCCAGATCACTGTTATTGATGAAACTAAGAAAACAATTGTGGTTTAGAAGCTGAATTTATTTGGCTTTGTTGTGTTACTTGAATCCAAGGGAGTATATTTATATATTTATGAAATCTTGACAGATATGTGGACACATTCAACCAAGGTGGTGGTGGCCAAGCAAATTTATTCCAATCACCTGCTGTTCCCTCTGTTAAGCCTGCAATGGCAGCAAATGCAAAGTTCTTTATTCCCACTCCTGCATCAACAAACGAGCAAATGATGGAGGCAATAGCCGAAAATGCACAAGAAGAAAATGGAACTAGTAATAACCCTACGACATCCAATGCGAATGAGTTCTATGAATCTGCCTTGAATATACAAAAGTTTCCTAGCGTGGATAATATTACAAAAACTGCCAATGGTTTTCCACCGCACTCAAGACGAACAGCCTCATGGAGCGGAAGCAACTTTGGAAATGTAGTTACTCCTAGTAAGGCTGAAATCGGACAACTAGGGGAAGCAACAGGAATGTCTCCATCTTCGTTTATGCCGGGTCAAAGGAATGGTAGTTTCGGTGATGAACTACATGAGGTAGAACTTTGAGCCAAGAAATGTCAAGATGTACATATCCAAGTTTTGTTGCTGCAAACACCAAATACAAGACTCGAATTATAATTCCCTGCCCCCTGCATCTTCCAAGTTCACTTCATCAAATTGGCAGCAATCACCTGAACTGGTTCGGTTAAAAATGGAAACAAAAAAAAAATCATTTCTTTTGGGCGAGGCTAAAACTTGTTGACCCTTTCCCCCTTTCTTCATTATGTTTCGAAATTCAGTTGCTTATTTAGTTGTATTATTAGGTTTCATATTGTATTGTTACAGCCCATGGTTGAAGGAGCTAGTTTTGTTTTTGTTTGTTTTCACTAAAAAGCAACGAAAAGGCCGAACAGGCAAACATTGTACAGTCATTTGTTCATTTGTTGAAAAATGGAAACATGGTCTTGAGATAAAGTAATAGAAAGAAATTAATAATGCCTGAAAGATAGCCTCAATCTCAAAGGGTATTAATTTTTTTTGTCAGCATTACTGTGTAATTCATAAAAAGAGATAACTATTGCTATAGCTTATCCATAATATTACTAAGCAAATTTCTTTTATTATCGTATACCAATTTAATTAAGCTTTAGCAAATTTCTTTATTTTAACTTTTTTTTCTCAAACGATTCCGTGCTCCCTATCAATATTAGGGTGAGCTTTCCATTGCCCAAAACATTGTTTAATTATATATATTTTACAAAATATTATTCAATTACACATATTATCACAACTTTTATAATGTTTATCAAATTACACAAATTAGAGAAATTATTGTATAGACTCTTCCTACCACACCCATTTTCAATTATTTAATGAGCAATTTTTTTCATGTCATTACCACAATTTTAATACTTTTTTTTACCTTGAGCTTAGACCTCAAATCTAAAACATAGATTCCTAAACCATGAATCAGACCCAAAATCTCGAATTCGAACACTGAACCTCGAACTTGAACTTTGAATCTTGAACTCGGGTTTCATGGTTAAGGATTAAGGTTGAGAGTTCGAGGTTCAGGGTTCAAGTTTTGGGTTCGAGATTCAAGGTTTAAGTTTTGAACCCTAAACCCAAATCCTAAACCTTAAACCAAAAACCCTAAATTGGAATCTCAAACAAACTATTATAATTTTCATACATAAAACATTGTGTGTTTTTCTAATTACACAATATTAATGAATTACATAAATTATTACGAATGTTTATGTAACACTAATTATACAAAACATTTTCCAATCATACAAATTATTGCCATTTTTTTGTGTAATTATACAAATAAAAAAAGAACTTTACTCAATTACACAAAACATTATACACAACTCTGTTGATGGTTTTTTTAATTACTTAAAAAATTACCAATTATACAAATTATTAAAATATTCGAAATATTTTGCATAATCACATAAAAATTACCAAATCATAATAATCCAATTATAAAAATTATTACCATATTCGTAATATTTTAAACGAATACAGAAAAAATTATTTAATTACACAAATTATTTCACTTAGGTAAGGTTATGCTTGTAAGGATTTTCCCCAAATTCCAGCCAGTTACTGTTGAGCCATCATCCTGTCAAAATGAGTCAATCCCTTGAAGCAATCTGAACCGTTGGATATTGATCCTCTCACTCAACCCCATATCGGTTGCACCGCCTAATTGCTCTACCATTCCAATTCAGCTCAACCCAAATTCCCTTAAAGCCGAAACGAAAACACAAATTCTATTACTTCAACGTTTACCTATATATTATATTATATTATATATACAGAGATAGAGAAGCAGCAAGTTACTAGTTTCTGATAGCAAAAATGGCTGACCACTCTGATGATTTAGACCAACTTCTTGATAGTATGTTTCTATGTCTAAAATCTTTGTATGTCTATATTCTCTGTCCCCCCCCCCCCCAAATTTTCTGTTTCTTAAACCTGTACATTGAATCCATTGTTTTTTTTCAGGTGCTTTGGATGATTTCCAGAATCTCAACCTCACCCGTCCTCCTCAAAAGTATCCTTTTTCTCTCATGTATTTTTATATGCATATTATGAACAGTTTTGTCTTGTCCCCCCCCCCCTTTCTCAATGCCCTTTTATGTTTTAGGTTTAAAATTTTGGCCTTAAGCTAAAAATTCTCGAAAGTTAGATATTTCATCAGATATCTTGGATTTAGCTTTTAGCTTTTATATTTGGTTAATAGGTTAGGTGGAGGAGATGGTGAAGGAAAGAAGCAAGAATCTGGTTCCTTACCAAGTGGGGTTCAAGGGTTAGGGATGGGTTTACCTGACTTGAAGAGCAAGAAAAAGGGAAAGCAAAAGGTTTTAAAGGAATCCCATGTTACTGAGGCTCTTGATAAACTCAGAGAACAGACCAGAGAGGCTGTAAAGGGACTGGAATCAATGTCGAAACCTGGTGCCGATGATTTTGGTAAGGATGCAATGATGGAGGATTGGGTCAAGCAGTTTGAGGAGCTTGCTGGATCTCAGGTATATTTGCTTAACTGTTGTTTTCTTGTTCCTTTTGAGGCTTTGTTTATCTATCTTATATATATATTTTTTGGTATTGTAGTTTTTATTGTAGAATGCGTAGTAGATATTGTATGGTTCGGTTTGGCTTTGCTGTAGTTGTAATTTTGGGCTCATTAGCTTTAAAATTTGTGAGCGAATCGTGTCTTTCTTCATCCTTATTCCTTATTCCTTAAGTTGGAGTCTCACTATTGCTAGTATGTTTTCGAATGTTATCCAATTATTTGAGTGAAATTTATCAGCTTGAAGGTTAATCGTCAGCTCTGGATACTGTTCTCCTGTTGCTAGTTGGTTATTAAGACAGTTTCATTTTGTTGGAGAGGGAGGAACTAAGTTAGATGTTGGCATACTCCTCTCTCAGGAACACTTCTAATTTACACGATAATCAGTACAAGATTGGCTTGCCTTGTGCCACTTTTCTTTTGCTTGTCTACTTTCTTCTTTGCATATAAGAAATGTACATTATATGACTTACATCATATAGGAGTACGGTTATGTCCTTTATATCTGCTCAAAGTACCTCCAATTCATGGGACTTTGAGGTAAACCTCCTCCAACCCCCTCTCAACCCACTTCCTGTCTGGCTAATAGCATTTCATGAAAGAAAAGGGCAACTTTTGTTGATACATACTGCATGAGAATGAGATGCAATCTAAGGGCTTTGGCTGTATGAACAATTTTCCATTTTTTGCAACATAGGAGGCAGTGGGAAAATCCCTAAGAGAAAGGTCCGCTTTAAGGAGGAGGTACTTGTGTTTTAGCACTCATCACTCTTAGAATTTCACATGGCTGGCAAGCCTGGCTTGTTATATGCTCGAAGTAAATAGTTTTCATTGGTTAACATGTCCTAGTTGTCTTGCATCTGAAACTTCCAAATTGTTGAGTTATATAGCCTATTGAGTCATCGAGTAATAGGGTTATAAGTTACTGATTGTTGTTTGCATATACCTCTTAATACATGCATATGGACATATATTGCTTTAAACAATCAAGGGAATACTTTCATTATTACACATATTTTATCATCTAATATGTTGATTTTAGTTCCAGCATGTCTTATCACTTTGTTTAGGATTTAGGTTTCATTAGTAGCATATGCTAAGGAATGATAATTATTCTTTTGGTTTGATCAGGACATGGAATCGA
This sequence comes from Gossypium bickii, assembly GCA_025503065.1. Taxonomy (NCBI): domain Eukaryota; kingdom Viridiplantae; phylum Streptophyta; class Magnoliopsida; order Malvales; family Malvaceae; genus Gossypium; species Gossypium bickii. The sequence goes on along the minus strand of CP106712.1, from coordinate 123,141,216 downwards.
TTGTGGAGACTATGATGCAACAACTTTTATCTAAGGAGATTCTTCATGAACCTATGAAGGAAATTGGAGAAAGATACCCGCAATGGTTAGAAGAGCACAAAGCTAATTTGAGTAAAGAAGAATATGAACGTTACTCCCGCCAATATGAGCTGATAAAGGAGCTTAATGGAGTTTATGAAAATGATCCTAATAACTTTACCAAGATTGTTGACCTGATGCAAAAAATGCAAGAGTGCGGTCAGCCACCAAATGATATTGTGCAAGAGCTTGCTCCTGAATTTGATTTATCCAATCTTGGCCAGCTGTAAGTGCTCTTATCATGTGCAATATTCTGATTTTTGCTCAACAGACAGCCTGCCTGTCTTTTATTTATGAAAATTATTGCCTCTTTCCCTTGAGTGTTAATATCTGGTGAAAGGCCATTTGGCAAGATAAAATGATATAGGGAAGTGGTTTCCTAAGGATTACCATAGAGTAACTCAACTAATGACTCAATTGTGTTGATATGCTGAATATTGGGATGAAAGTAATGGCTCTTAGTGCCTTACCAAATTCCATATGTTTCTGGCGTAGGATGGCCTGAAGTAGTACTTTGCTGTTGTCGACTTGACGTATAGAGCATTTTTCTTGTATATTCTTAGCTAACAAACACTTTTTACTCTTGCAGATCCCCAGAGATGCTCAATTCACAGCAGAACTGTTGTATAATGTGAGGCAATATCCTGTTGCAGACTATCTTTCTTTCTATTTAATAGATATTCTTTCTAAGTTTTTGGGAAATAAAGTATCTTTCCTTCAACTTTTTAAGTTAATTGATCCTTCAAGAAATGACATGCTCAATATTTTTATCCTAGTTTATTGTTAAAGCTTATGTATATGATTATGCCATGGGATATAGTTATCAGTAATCAGCAAGGGTTTGTTGATGATTCATGAAAATAGGCATGCTATATAGGCTGTGGTGGGAAAATCAAAGCCCTTACAAATTCTTATAATTTTCCCAAAATAGGGAAATGTTGGTGGTCCTACGCTCAGGTTAAAATAAAGACAACTTTTAAGTGTACCTAAGATTCTTCACCCAATTTTGGGAAAATTTGTTCTATTTTCAAGTGAGACCTGAAGTCGTGCCGTAACCTTAACCATTGAACCCCAAGCAATAGGGGCATAACAAAATGCATATCCGAAAACAGCTAACGCTCTTGTAACTCCATCGGGGTACCAAGGACATGCCATCACCAAAAGTGACCCCCAGAACCCCTATCAAAGGAACCAAAATTGGAACCGCTGGCAGCAAAAACGAATTAATTGCTACAGATGAAAGAGCAACCGAGCCAAGGAAATACAATGTACACCCTACTAATGGATGAATTGTACGAGGAATGATGGCGAAGGGAACTATATAGGCTGCAATAATTGACCATATTGCTATAAACTTCAGGCCTGTTTGCATCAAAGATGAGCTTTTATCTGTGTTCCGGTAACACAGCTTGGAGATGCTGGGGCGAGCTAGACATGTCATCGTGATGATTCCGAGAAAGATTACCGATTGGATCATCATGATGGGCATTTCAGCTGCATACCTGTATCGTATAAGATCATGAAACTCAAAGCAATTGTTCGATGGCTATATAGGCTTTATTTATCTATCAGTGTTTCACTAGTTTTACATATTATCTTACCCTAGAGTTTGGCGACGATTTTCATGCCATTGAATGCCTAAGGGAAGGACAGGCCAAGACCACCAATACCATCGCTTCAACCATGGAGCACCAGGAAAAGTGATCACACTGTTAGGTCCACATGGTACTCTCCAACCAAGTTTAAGATCTGGATATCATTAAAAATGAAAATCACAGATATCATTTGAGGTTAGATTTGTAGCTCAAATCAAAGCATTATAGATTAGACCATCACTATTTTACTCACAGTAATAGGAGGCATCCATTTGATAGCCCATAGGAAGTCTGTAGTGCCCATCTAAGGTGGTGCCATTTAGGTGGGGATAGAACATTGGCTGGTCCAGCAAGTCAGGAAAGTAGGCACCAAAAAACCCCTGGTCTGCACCATCAGGGTTTGCTTTACCAGTTTCCAGTTGATGAATCATGTCTTTGAATACCTCCAACGATGGCTGCACATAAAATACTTTTTAGAACCCAAAGCTGCTTTTATGGAATTTAGTTGAAAATTTAAATTACTACCTGCAACACAAAGAGGCCAGTATGAAAGATGCAGGGGTTAATGAAGACAGCACAAAACTGGCCACATTGGAACAACTCATCAGTTTTGTGGAGGAAGAGATTGTCAGCATCTAGCATGACAACTCTGTCATAGTCCACTAAACTCCATGCATATAATTTGTTCAGTGTTAACTTGAATCTCTGTTGACCCTTGTCAGGGTTATTAATGTTCTCCACTCTCACCACCTTTGCCCCATCTTCTTCTTCTCTACAGAAACACAACAAAAACAGAACCTGTAATCAACTTTTTTTCATTGTTTGAACTAAATATGTTGTTCTATTATTTGAACTAAATATGTTGTTGAAAAATAGACAAGTAAGAAGCAAAAAGTTAGGAAGACTTACAGAGCACGAAGCCAGCGGAGGGGAACGTCAAGGGAGGCAATGACGATGAGATCAGCGTCCACTTGGAGCCTAATAAGCGATCTGATCAGCACACGTGTTGCCACGTAGAACTCATAGTCTCTGGGCGTCCCCATGTACACCATCATTGCATAAGCGTTACGGTGCTCCTTATTCTTATGTTTCAGATTAACCCCATAGAAGGCCGTGGCCTGCACCACCCCCACCATCACTACCATCACTCTCATTAATCCAACCACCTCTTTTCCTCTCACCCCGCTCCTACCCATTCTTTTCTCTGCCTTCCTATGCCGTGGTTTACAAATTTTCTTTTCTTTTTTAACAAAAAAAAAAAAAAAAAGAAAAGAAAAGAAAACAGAAAAAAGAGTAGATATACCAGAGAAGGTAAGCTCAAAGCATGTAGAAATGGAAGAGAATAAAAGGCAGTAGGACTATTATAGGGAGGGAGGAAGCAGGGAAGGTAAGCTGCAAGTTGGCATTATATTTGAAGCTTTATTTGGTTGTAAATACAAAAATGTTGGGAGGTTTTAAGCGAGGTTTTAAGCGATCTCAAGGTCAGACTCAAGAGAACATATTTAGAAATAAAGATAATATGTAAAGAGTTTCAACCAGGGGCGGAGCTGCGGAGAGAGGTAGCTTCTCGCCTCCATTAATTTATATTATCTTGAAATCAATGCAAAACTATATTTATTGGTTAAAATTTGTCATAAGTCCCTCTATTCTTCATAAATTTGAAATTAATTCAGTCCCTTTACTTTTTTATTTCAAGCAATTTAATTATTTTACTTTTTAGATTTTAAAATTTAGATTCAATTATTATTATTTTTTTGGTAAAGAAATATAAAAATCACTCGCAAAAATAAATCAGTTCCACTACAAACAAGTTGCCCATCAATTCAAAATTGTTCAATAATTTCTGTCGGGATCTCCTTGAATCTTATAAAACCATACAGCCAAAGTATGAGCTCCTGCAAAATTCATGTATTCTTATAACCAAATCCCAATTAGATTCAAGATCATTATTATATGGTCATTTTTTTAGTTATATGGTTACTAAGTGAATATCATTTTATTTCAATGTCATATTAATAAATTTAACCCAAAAAAAAAATTATGTTAACAACTTGATCTAAACTTTAAAATCTGAAAGGTAGATGAATTAAATTTCTAAAAATCAAAAGTGTAATAATTAAATTTCAAATTTATGAAAATTGTGAAGATTTATAGCATATTTTAATTAACTATATTTCATCCCTTTAAAATTTTTCAATTTTTGTCAAAGTAAATTTTTTCAGTAAAATTTTTATTTTAATGCAATAACTTTTATATGTTTCATACATCATTTGATTCGAGTTTGTCATTGTTATGTTGGAAAAATTTGAAGTAGAGTTTATTTTAAAATTTTATAAAAAGTTGTTTTTGTAGAAAGATGAGAATGGACAGGGAGATTGTGGGATGATATTTTCTTCTTTTATTTTTAATTGAATATTAATTTTAAATATTTTATTTAGTTAAAAGAAACACGGTGATAATTTTATTGTATTTTTAACCGAATTAACTATTGATATCTAAAATGGTAATGAAGTACTTACTTTAATAAAAATATTTGTATTTAAATAAAAAAATAATACACAATTTTCGTATAAGCCAAAGTATTAAATAAAGATATAATTTTATATTTTAAAATAAGATATGTGTTGGACAGGAGTGCATACTTAATAGCGTCGCGTGGTGTGACTTATCATTGTAAAAATTTAAAAAATAAATCAAAATTATGTCAATTAACATTATGCATTATATAAGGGGTGAAGTTAGAATTTTTTTTTAGGGGAGTTGAAATTAAATTGTAATTTTTATGATAATAAAAATGTAATTTCACCATTTGAAAACCTATATTTTTATAATTTTTAAAATATTAAATTAAATTTTTATCATTTTTAAGGGGGTCAAAGTACTATTTAAAAATTTTAAAATTTAGGAGTGCCACCCCTATATGCCCCTTCAATATATTACTATATATCATAAAAATTTAAATACAAAATTAAAAAAAGAAAAAGAAAAAGAAAAGACTTTAGATTGTATAAGTAAGAGAGGTGTTAAGCTATATTTGTTTATCTTTTCTCTCTCCCTTATCATATATGTTATTAAAATCCAAAGGGATTTTACTCTATTTTTTTTCTTTAATGTAGTCAAAATACAGAACTTCTTTTTATAGAACTTGAATGAGTAATAAAAAATTGTCTTTAATTAACATTAATTTGAAATTTAGTTTCTGAAAAGTCCTACCTCTTGTATATGATGGATCAATTTTTATTTATTTATTTATGTCATATTTTGGAATTCATACCTCAACTTCTTCCATCTTGCATTTGAGAAAACATGACTTTAAAAATATGGATTTATATTTCATTTGCTACATAAATTGTATTAATAAATTAATTGAGTTTTAATATAATAAATATTTAAATTAATAAAAAATATTAATTTTTCAAATTCATAAATTTTTAAATTGCATTTAATAAATTCAACAATTTAAGAAATTATCATGAATGTGGTATATATTTTTGAAATCCATATAATTTCCTACCTATATTAGTTCTCCAAATCAAATGGTAAAACCTTGTAGGAGTTGAAGTGTTGTAAGGAAAAACTAAAAATTGTTTATAATCAGGGAAAGAGAATGAGATTATTTAAGTTCGAATTTAAATTCTTACGTCTCTAATATAATATTTTTATCACTAAGTTAAAAAATTGTTGACAAGATTGATAATGAATTTGATAGTTATAAAAAAGATATGATTCCATAGTTAAAACAAAAGATCATAAGGGTAAACTACATATATGGTCACCTGATTATTAAAAAATTTCTTTTTAAATCACTCGACTTTAAAATGTTACAAAATGATCACTCGACTTATCATTTTGTTTTACTTTATTTTAATTCAAAACCGTTCAAATACTAACAATTTGCTGAATCATGACATGTATTTTTTTAATCATGAATTTTTTTCACATAATTTCCATCTCATTTTATAATTAATATAAAACAACTAATTTTTAAAGCACTAAACATATACATCTCAGATCAATTGTATTCTCCATCCCAAAAATCCACCACCGTCTACGCTGCAACCATCTTTGACGTCATCACTGTTAATCTCCAAGCCACCAACCTATATTTTCTTCTTTTTCAAACCCCCAATTGAGGGGCCACCACAATTGGGTTGTGACTATGGATGGAACAAATTCAAACCCCAAACCATTAACTATAGATAAATATTAATTTAATATTAATATCTCAAAATACTATCTAGATAAATATTAAATTAGATTAAATATTAAATTTATTAAAATAATATTATTTTTGAAAAAGTTAATTTGAAATTAAGTTATCCGATAGAGTCCCATTACGAGTCTAGTTTTTCCACTTCTCTATCGCCGAAGAACCATCGCCATCGATCATCTGCTAGTCGTCAGATCGCTGCCGTTGCAGTCAACGTGCCCGGTGGTTTTGTCGTCGGCGCCACTTCCCTCGGCACCCCAAATCATTACTGTTTTGCCCGAATGGGCCTGGTCGGTTCAGTCCTGGGCCAGTGACGGCCCGATCGGTCTGATCCAACCATCGGTTGGACCGTCGACCTAGTTTCATTCATAAGGCCGAATTCAACTAGTTTTGAGTTTCGGTCTTAAGTTTTGATTCTAGGGTTCAATTTTTGATTTTGGGTCCGATTTTCAAGTTCAATTACCGATTGAGCTAATTGTATGACTTGAAAATTAATTTTCAAAATATCATATTTATTTTAATTAATTTGATTAATTTAATTTTACTTGATCAAAAGAAAATTCTTTAATCAAATTCTCTAATTGAACAATTCTCACGACTGTCTAATTTAATTCCACATCGAATAAATCAACTCAATTAAATTATTTCTAAAGTCGTAGAATTTCCTTCTGAGTCAAATGCAGGCTGATCGAGCTTTTGTTGAGCTAGCGGAGGGACCAATCGAACATATACAATTAGGCTCGAGTAATCACAATTATGTCTAGAAGTATCATTACGATAATTCGCAATTTACTTAATCATTAAGTCAATCCACAAGAAGTACCATGACTGAAAACTCTTTATTGTATACTCTTTACGAAAGCAATTCTTCCAATTGCTCTGTCTAATGACCTCGTAATATGAGTTACCCTCATATGGTATCCTTGATTTCTTTGAGTTAAATTCGTTCACTCAATACAATCTTATTTTATCTCATTGTCACCATTGTGTCTTCTTAATGATTAATATGATCATTGTCAACTAATGGCTGTGATAAATTGCTCGTTCGAAAACAAGCAATCCGTGACCACGTTCCTTATTTATCAATCCACATAATGCTAATGAGAGAATATCATTAACTCTTTAATCGAGCTATGAATTCCATTGTTGCTAGTAAAGACATGCCATACACAAGTTATGTACGTAACATACTGACTATCAGCTCGATTATCTTTAGCGTATAAACCTCCACTTATATCAAAGCACATGAGTTACATATGCATGGTTATTGACTAACTCAAGATTTAGGTAAGTCATACCATGAACGTTACAAGTGAATTAATTCACAAACTAACTTAGAATTAATTGAATTTAGGTCCAGTCTGAAAGAGTATTGAATACTAAACTTATGAAAGAAATGATGTATTATTTGTGAATGAATCTTACCTTCAACTAGTCCCCAATACACAGTTTATATAGGCAACAATGCCTAACAGATGAGTTAACAACTCATAACAGAATGCTAACGTACTAACTATCTATTTATCATACTAAACACCTGTGTATTATACTATAACATTTACCTAGCTTCTTCTAGTGGTACAATCTGAAGAATGTGACGAAAACGAGTAAACAGGGATACAGATAACGGCTTAGTAAGAATATCCGCAACCTGGTCACACGCCGGAACTTCACCAACAATCAATTCTCCATTAGCCACCTTTTCACGAACAAAAAACAAATCAAGTTCAACATGCTTGAACTTGGAGTGCAGAACTGGATTAGATGCAACAGCAACAACACTAGTATTATCACACCATACAGTAGGAACATCAACAGAGGTGAGTTTTAATTCGGACAAAAGAGACACAAGCCACGCAATTTCACTAGTGGCTGCAGCTAGACTCCGATACTCAGCTTCAGCTGTGGATCGAGAAACGACTTGCTGTTTCTTGGAACACCAGGAGATAGGGGCATTCCCAAAATATACACAATATCCTGTTGTGGATCGACGATCATCAAAATCAAGACCCCAGTTCGCATCCGCATATTCGACCAAATAAAGTCTATCAGATGGACGAAAAACTAGACCATGAGAGAGTGTGCCATGTAGATATCACAGAATATGTTTAAAAGCTGTCATATGTACAGTAGTGGGTGCATGCATAAACTGACATACCCGATTTACCGCATACGAAATATCTGGTCGCGTTAAGACAACATTTTGAAGAGCTCCAGCTAAACTCCGATACTCAGTTGGATCAGCAAGTCGGTCACCTTCATCTTTAGACATCATAGGCGAACCAACCATTGGTGTATGAACAGCTTTCGCACTAGCCATAGAATAGCGATTAAGAAGTTCCTTAATGTATTTCTGCTGACACAAATGAAGACTGCCAGAAGCAGATTTGCTCACTTCTACCCCCAGAAAATAATGAAGCTAAACCAAATCTTTTAGAGCAAATTTGTCGTTAAGTTGCTAATAAAACTATCAATTTTAGTAGACGAATCTCCAGTGACAATAATGTCATCCACATAAACAAGAACATACAAAGTAAGCTTGTTAAGAACTTTGACAAACAAGGAAGCATTAGACTTAGAGACGTTAAATCCATTTCCAACAAGAAATTGTCTTAATTTGTCAAACCAGGCACGAGGAGCTTGTCGCAAACCGTAGAGGGCTTTATTTAGATGACACACTAGTTGTTCACCATGTAAGCCATATCGAACATAACCCGGAGGTTGCTGCATGAAAACCTCATCAGTTAAATCTCCGTTCAAAAAAGCATTATTAACATCAACTTGCCCGAGTTGCCACCCACGAGACACAGCGACGGAAATAATAACACGTATAGTTGCTGGTTTGACCACTGGACTGAAAGTTTCAATGAAATCACATCCCGACACTTGGGAACATCCTTTTACAACTAACCGTGCCTTCCGCCGATCAATGGACCCGTCAGGATTCTTTTTTACTTTAAACAACCATTTGCATCCAATTGCTTTGCGGCCAGACGGAAGAGGAATAAGATCCCAGGTAGAGTTGGCTAATAAAGCATCAAACTCGGCTTGAACTGCCTGTTGCCATTTAGGATGAGCAAGAGCCTCTTCAATCGAACTAGGCTCAAATTCAGCTATGTCAACAGATAACACTTTTGGCTTAAATATCCCCGCTTTAGACCGAGTAACCATGGAATGAGTGTTAACAGGCTCATTGCTAATAGGCTCATTTACTCTAGCAGTAGAACCAACTTCAATAGTCGGCAACCCTTTCAGAGAGCCATCTGCTGAGGGGCTTGATGCATTACGCAAGGCACTGGTGTTTTCTGAAGAGGTCGAGACAGATGGTGAAGCACTAGTCGCGCTGAAATTTTGATGAGCATTTATAGAGTCAACAGATAGATTTTCACAACCTCCAGAAGGCTCACTGGTTGAGACTGCTGACTATTAGAAGTACCAGAAGAAGAAAACAAAAACTTTTGTTCATTAAAAATCACATGACGAGAAATAATGACCTTTCCATCTGGTAGTAAACAATAATATCCTTTATGCTGGGAGCTGTACCCAAGAAACGTAGAAGGTTGAGAGTAATAGTCAAGCTTATGTCGAACAAATGGTCGTAAGCAGGGAAAACAACAGCACCCAAATACTCGGAGATGCTTATACTTTGGTGAATGACCATACAAACGTTGATACGGAGATTGATCACCCAAGACCGAAGTGGGTAGTCGATTAATGAGATGCACGGTACTACGAAAGGCATAACCCCAGTAGTTCATAGGTAAACTAGCCTGAGCCAACAAAGTAATACCCGTTTCCACAATATGACGATGTTTACGTTCAGCGACCCCATTTTGTTCAGACGTATAAGGACAAGATAAACAGTGAATAATACCATGTGTGGCTAAAACAGATGCAAAAGTCCGAAATTCACCACCCCAATCACTTTGAAACTTCTTAATGCATTTTTCAAACTGAGTCTGAACCATCTGCCGAAACTGTAGAAAACACTCAAGAGCTTGAGATTTTCGTTTAATCAAATAAATCCATGTGACACGACTACACATATCAATAAAGGACACATAGTAGAAATTTCTTTCAGATGAAACCAAGGCTGGTCTCAATAGATCAGAAACTACAAGTTCAAAAAACTCATTATACTCTGTGAGAGATTGTGAGAACGGTAGTTTATATGATTTCCCTTACTGACATGCTACACATACTTCATCAAAACAATTTTTATTGATATGAATATGACATTTACTAAGAAAATTTTTCACTATAGTAGAAGAATGGTGGCCTAGTCTCCTGTGCCACAAAGTAAAAATATTACTATTTAGGGTATTTTCACGAACTGAGGCATTATGCACGACAGGGGAATCATCTGTCAAGCTGGCCGAAAAATAATAGAGCCCATCACGAACTTGGCTCCGCATCAATATTTCCTGCGTCTGGATATCCTTAATCACACAACAAGAAGGGTGAAATTCAAAAAAAACTTTGTTATCTGCAGCAAATTTAGACACAGAAAGCAAGTTTTTGCGAATGCTAGGCACACACAAAACATTTGATAAGTGTAGAACTTTCCTCTCTGTAGCAAACATCGAATTCCCAATAGAAATAATTTTAGTAGAAACTCCATTTCCCATTTTAAGTGAAGAGTTACCTGTATACGGGTTGGAAGAATTAAGTGTAGACGTATTCTGACACACGTGATGAGTAGCACCGGAATCTGGGCACCAAGTCGCACTTCCTACTTGTAAAGGAACATACAAATTATTATCGTTGAAGTTAGAATCATAAGCTGTGGCATCAGAATAGTCAGATGCATGCAAGTTAGAAATTCTCGGAGGTAACCCAACAAATTGAGAGGAGCCATACGGACAAAACCAACATAAAAAACTCGAGCTTTCGATTTTGTGCGCTTTGGAATCGCAGAATCACCTATTTCCCGAGATTGATTAACAGTAGCACAATAGGCATTAGGGTCGGAAAAAATCTGGTCATTCGAGGTCTGTGTGTGAACCGGTCTATGAGGCCCACTATTATGTCCAATATCATGTTGTCCATGAGGGCTAGTTGAGACGTTACCATGCGGCCCAAAAGATAGACCCATGAATTGACTATTAAAGTGGGCATTAGAAAGCCCATAATCATGCCGTGCACGTTGAAGGGATGGGATTGATCTTTTAATCAGCCCACGTGTAACATTTATAGGGCCACGTGTGACCAGGTGGTCTACTCCCACCACCGGCCTAGCATTTGGGTAAATGAACCTCTGCCTTGAATTGATAAAATTGGGTTGACCATAAAAACCCCAATTTTGACCATATTTATTAAAATCGTGAGAGACATCCCTTCCATTTAATGCACCAGCACCTGACCAGCCCTCCATAGTTGGCCCTAAAACCCGATCGTCACGAGGAGCAAAAGAAAACCGATCGTCAACGTTCAACGTCTGAGCATCACGTCGATACCGATAGAAGCAATGTTGAGCATAATGGCCATATCTACTACAAATTTGGAACTGTACACGAGGACGAAAACTCCGGCCCCGGCCACGAGTAGAAGAGCGACCGCCACGAGAATAGCCGGCCATCTCTTGTGTCGACAAATGGGCCACAAAGTTTGCAGCAATCAACGTTTCCTTAGCAGATCTGAGTTGATGAGCTTCACACTCAAGAAGCGCATCAACGAGTCGGTGAAAGGGTAACGGCATCATTGACAGAGACGCATATGAAGTAACCGCGTCAAACTCAGAGGGGAGACCCGAGAGCAAGACTGCCGTCTTCTCATCCTCTAAGATCGGGGAACTAGAGGCAGCAAGAAGAGCACATAGACTTGTTATTTTGTCAACATAATCACGAACAGATAATGTACCTTTTTGGAGAGAGTGGAGGGAATGCCGAAGTTGCGACTGCTTCATACTAGTGTCGCCGCAAATAGACTGTTAGCCAGAAACCACACATCACTGGCGGTGCGAACGTCCGTGAACGAAGACAACATAGAGGAGTTAATGGTCGAAAGCAGCCAAGAGGTAAGTAGATTGTCTTGTTGAGTAAAAATTGTAGCCGAAGGATTAGCGAGAAGATTTCCATCGGAAGCTTGGATGAATCTCGTCGGAGCAGAAAGAGAACCGTCAAGAAATCCGAACAAACCATAACCAGTGACTATAAGGTGTACCTGTTGTCGCCATTGAAGGAACGTGTCATTAGCAAGCTTAACCACGTAGTGGTGAGGGAATGTGGTAATGAGGCGCTCGCCGGAAAAAACAGATCCGCTTGGATCACCATCGTCAGAGTCTGGAGAAGGTGGAGTGACCATGCCGAATCAGAACCTAGCAACTGATACCATGAAAGAGTATTGAATACTAAACTTATGAAAGAAATGATGTATTATTTGTGAATGAATCTTACCTTCAACTAGTCCTCAATACACAGTTTATATAGGCAAAAATGCTTAACAAATGAGTTAACAACTCATAACAGAATGCTAACGTACTAACTATCTATTTATCATACTAAACACGTGTGTATTATACTATAACTCCAATATATTATTCTTCCAAGGAGTACCTCTATATCTCCAATCGTGAAGCCAACTGCTCCGATAGCCAAGATTAGCCATCTCCCTAATCGGGGAAAGAGTTTGAAATGACGTACTTAGAATTAATTGCATACTTCATAGGCATTAAAGAGCAATAAGATGAACGAGGTTTTTTTTTTGACAACAAAATATGCTAATGAGATCCTAAGAAGTTTTCAATAAAATATTGTCAAGTTGTAAACGCATCGGTGAAGTTTGACATCAAATTAACCAAGGAAGGAGACCAAAAACCTATGAATGCAACTTATCATAAATTTAATGGGTTGTATTAGATACTTGACATGTACTCGTCTTGGTATACTCTTTGGAGTTGGTTTAGTAAGCATGTATGGAGAATCCAAAGACTTCTTACTTAAAGGTAGCTAAGAGAATTCTCAAATACATCAGAGGGATAGTTGATTATGGGTTACTATTTTCATCAAAAGAAGTTACAGAACTTGTTGGTTTTAGCGATAGAGACTAGGCCAGAAGCTATGATGATCGCAATAGCACTACCAGGTTCATGTTCCACCTTGGTGGCATTGCATTCACTTGTCTTCAAAGAAGCAATCTATATTGTTGCTTTATCAATTTGTGAAGCATGATGTATTGTTGCAACTTCTTGTATTTGTCATGCTATTTGGTTAAGAAGGATATTTCATAAGGTTCATCATGAAAAGTCTAAGCATATTGATATTCGGTTTCATTTCATAAGGGAACATGTCAAAGCAAAAGAAGTTAACCAACTACTTCAAGTGAATTCTTGCAATCAAGTTGTTGATATATTTACAAAACCACTGAAAGCAGAAGTTTTTCGATACTTGAGAAAGTTGTACGGAGCTAAAGCTCATAAAGGAACTAGTTTAAGGGGGCAAATGATGGAGTTTTAACTTGTACCTTCATTATTCAAAGTAGAAGTTTGAAGGACCTATCCTAAAAACAATATCAAATACCTTGTCTTTAAGTATTCATAACTGAAAATTTATAATATGAGTTTGAGCGCACTTAATTGTATATTTACTTCCGATTTAAGGATATATTTCTGATTTAAGGATATATTTTCTTCCTATTTAAAGGATGAGAGGGGTTAGAACTAGAAGTAGGCAAGCAACCTATAAACACAAAATTCAACACGTTTCTCATGAACTCGATGCAAAAGATACTAGAAATTAGGTTTCTAGGAAGCAGTCTTTAAACTCCCAAGGGAAAGATTACAGAAATAAAGTGGTAAGTGGTAACGTTATATATAAACCAAAATACAAAGGATCAGAAAAACAAGAAAAGAAAGTATGGAATGAGGAAGCTCATCTATTAAATGACGTTTAAGCGTAGTGAAGGCATGAAAAGAAGTAGTCTCAACAGATGCTGGTCACTTCTCCTCCCATTGGCTACTATCCCGCAGTATCTGCAGAGCTTGCTAGTTGCTACCATATGCGGTTGCTGCTAAGAGCTAGTTCAATATCGAAGGCTAGCTATATGACCCATCTGCTATATTAAAGGCCTAACGCCACGGTATATGTTGTATAAGTTATAACCTTTACCCATAAGACTGAAATTAAAGGTAGTTTAAGTAGAAAGAATATGCCAAAGCAGCTAGAAGAGTAGCCAAAAACCACCATCTGCAAAGCCATGTACACCTTATAGCTATATATACATATATTGTGTGTGAGTGTATAAAACTTGGGAAAATTTTGGTTTTAGCTTTGATTTCATTACGATGACTGCTTTGTTAAATAACTTGTTTTACTAATTTAATTAATGCTTATTTACATACACTTAGGGCTTTGTTTTAACAATAAAAAAGAATATTTGGAACTGTCGATTAATTAAAAGATACTTCATTTATCTTTATAAGAGATTCATCCAATATAAGGAAAAGTACAAAAAGTAAAAAATCCAGTTCAGGCACAACTGGTTTTAACCATTTTCTGAAGAGAACTAATGAGGCTGTCTAAAGAAATCAACAGAAGCCGACAACATTTCTAACGTATATATCATTTCATTAACCATGACAATGTAAGTCATGGGAAAGGCAGAAGAATCATGAACATCATTCTTCCTAGGGCATCAAATAAAATACAATACAAAGAAAACAAGTGAAAAATCTAGGTAGATATATTTTCACTCTCATGTTCACTCAGCCTAAATGAACATCTGTTTAAAGTGAAAGTACGGTGAGAGTATGGAAGCTATCCTCGTCGGAATCTGCCACCGGAGATCTTCTCACATGGGCTATTCGTTCGGAAACTAACCGAAGAGCTCGCTGCCATCGCTCACCATCGCCCGGAGATGGCTGACGGTCACCGCCAGCATCGAAAGCTATCTGACTCAACTGAAAAAAGAAGAGCCTGGTTGCATAAAGCATATCAATGTAAACTCGACGAACAATCCTGAATCTGAAGGCAAGTTTGACCACAAAAGGGCAAATGAAGCCTGCAAGTAAAGGAGCACTTATACTATGAGCGGGAGTTAAGAGGTGGAGTTTGGCTAATGCTACCAAGCAAATCCCCATGAAAGCTAGCGAATCAACTCACACCAAAAACAAGAAAAAAGAAGAGTCTCTACCTAATGAAATATTGACAAAATGTACCAGAGAGCAAGCTCAAAGTAAAACAATTTATGGCGGCTTTATCCGTGCTGGAGTCGTTGTGTGTTTTAAAACTTGTCTTTCCGTATATATTTTTTTCCTTTTTGTGTTTAAAGTTTTGAGATTGTAATAATTTATTTTGTATTTATATTTATAAAATTGACAAAAATAAAAATTTAATTTTTATAGAATTTAACTTAATGAATATTTTAACAATATAGAATTTAGCTCATTTTTTTTATATCTTTGACTGACAAGATATTTATGTAGAAGTTTTTAATTAACACTAATCTCAAAATTAAATGTTGAATAAAAAAATTTACCCTATCCTAATAAAATAAAATGTTGGATGTTAATATTAGCTTTAAGTAAAAGTAGTAAACACGTACTTGAAGAAATATTTTCAGCAATTATGATCGTATGAGTACAATTTTGGTTACCATCATCATTATTCTTTGTTTAATATGCCCATACAATACATGCAGAATAGTAGATCATGCAGCAACTCGACTAGAAGCGTCCCCTAATTATTTATGTCACAAATATCTATTTGAATACATTTGAAAGAGAAGTGGGGCCTGCTGGGAAATTTCCTTGAAGTTTCGGATGGTCCTCCCAGAGAATGATGTTTTCAGACTTTTTTGTATCAATGTGGGAATAATGCAGACGACATATATACATGTCTTTATATTATTAATTATATTTGTTGTTCAGCCAACCTAACCTCTGTGTGTCCTCGATTTCCGCCATTAATTCACCATATCCAGTTTTCACCACAAAAGCATACACATTTGCTTGCTTAGTTTGGACTTGCAATGATTATCACCACATATTTTTCAATGCTCATTCTAAAAATTAATGGTGAAACGTTGTCTGTAACTTTGTTTTGGTGAATTACATACTATTGGGTCATGTATTAAGTTACTGAAACCAATTAATTGTAGCCCTAAATCTCTGTGACTTTATCTATGGATGATTAGGTGACCATATCAAGTTGGTGTGGGTGTCTTTTGGTGAATAATTCTTTTAATTTTGGAATATGGTTTTTGTGATATATTTTTAACCCATATTCAAGTTTATCATTTGACAAGAACAATGTCAGAATTTCGTATTAATGTATATAAGACAAATGATGGTTTCTTCTCAAGTGCCGATTAATTAGTTGTTTTTATGTTATTGAATATTCTTCAAATTACTAATATCTTGGCCTATTTGACTGTTGTTTTTTTTTCATTTTCCAATAAAATAAGGGTTGCATGGCCACCACACAGTCGAGATAAACGAAGCCACACTCAGCTTACAGAAAGAGGCCACAAATGATCTTTACCAAAACCCTTACAGACGACTTGGGAAAGGAGACCATAGACGGTCTAGCAATGGCCTACATCAAATGGCAAAGACTAAGATAAAAAGATTAAATTCAACAAGGTAGCAACCTAGCCCCAAGCAAGATAAAACTAAAATGGTCTTCGTTACAAAGCACTAGGAAGGTAGAGGGCGAAACCCATCAAGAACGAGCAATGGAGATGGTTGGAAACCACTCAACCATTGTAGCCTTTAAACGACATTAGACGTCCTACAATTGCTCCACCAACTCTGAGCGCTAGGAGGTAGGGGTTGTTTGAACATAGGCCCAACAATCCTGATAAGAAACCATCCATTCCTTCAAAAAAGAAAAAGGTGGAAAAACCAACGACAACAAAGGGGAGTCGTTGCTGGGGGTGGAGCTAAGAGGGGGGCTGGCAAGGGCCCCCTAAAATGGGAAATCTTACTTTTTACCTTATAAAATTCTAAGTTATTATATGGTAAAATTATATTTTGGTCCTTTAAAATAATAAAACTTTGATTTAGTCATTAAAAAAAGCATAATGATAAATTTAGCACTCAACGATTACATCTTTTGTCATTTTGACCATTATTCTTTTTTTGAACTAAATTTAACCGTTGACCTTACAAAAAGTCAAATTGTTTTTTAAGAGAAATACTTACAAAAATATTATTTTTAATGATATTGGTGTGGTAGTTTACGTGTACTTCATGCTGGCATGACACTACTTATTTGTATGTTGACAAATAATTTAAAATTATATAAATATTCAAAAAATAAAAAATTCAAAAACAATTATAAAAAGCTCAATTTTTTTTTTTAAAAAAAGCATGAAGTACACATGGAGAGATCAATGATGACAATGGAAGAGAAAAGGAAAAACAAAGAAACATGAAAAAGGGGGAGGAGTAAAGAAGGAAAAGAAAGGAGATGAAGAGGGGAGGGGGGAGGTGGTGACAACTAGCCCTAAGGACGGCATTGCCGCGAGTAAGATGGAGAACAGGCAAAACAACTATTAGGTTTTGAGAGAAAAAAGTTTTAGGCTTGAGTTATTACGTATTTATTATAAAAAGATTATAAGTTATACATAAAAAAACCAAAGGGTTGAAAAATCCATTCATAAAAAAAACAACAAATCAATTAAGTCCTCATTAAAAGTTTGCACCAAATAGAGCCTTTATCAATGACAAATTAATCAATTTAGGCCTCGTTAATTGATAACATGATAAAATAAAGTTATTTTACTCTTGTTTTATGTAGAATTAGAGTCTTTTCTTTTATAATTTAATTATTTTTGGTATAAAAGTTGTGTTTAACCTTTTCGTTCAAGTTTTGTGTTTAATCTTTTCGTTCAAGTTCAATTTTATCTTAAGTTTGTATTATTGTGTCTATTTCCAAACTAAATGTTCATATGGTGGTTGTTAGGGTTGTGAGAGAGCTTGGAGATATCTTTTAGAAAAAATAAAGTGGAAGCAAACGTGAAGAAAAATCGTCCTTAACAACCTACTCATCACTTGGGTGGTAATGTTTCCCTCTTAGGCAGCCAACTTAAAATCACAAAGAAAAGGTCACTTGGTCATCTTGATTTCCACTTGGACTTTAGTGGATAAGCCTCTCCACTTCAGTAGTCCAAGTTAATTCTAAATTTGGTGTCTTGACTCCATCAACTTCAATGAATGGACGCTCCCATCCAAGAAGAGTTGATCTACAATCTTACTCATCAATTGGCTTGATAAAAGTCATCATTCTCGTCTTCTAGTAAGCATAATTAGCACCATTGAGCATAAGAAGTGTGTCATTGATAAACCTTCCATTGCAAGCAAATATCAAAACCAAAAAATTCACTAGATGTGTTTAGTGAGAGGCTATGATACCAAATGAAATTTCTAATATGATATTTGCAAGAAAAACACCAGCAGTGCTGAAAGTAGTGCTAAAGACTAGAGTCAACTGCTTCAGGCATTGAGTATAAACAAGGAAAGTAAACAAATGACTCACTATGTTTGCGTAGTTTAATATTCCTACATCTATGGGGCCTTTCCTAGTGAAACAATCCACTATCTTAGCAACTCATAAAGTAAGTGATTTTAACCTCTAACACTTACCAGATTAGATTCATTACTTTTGTACCTAAGACCTAGATGACTCTCCACTAAGTTTTCCCCTGAAAACTTAGGACATTAACCAAGCAGCACACTTAATTTTGTACTCAATGAACTCACAAAAAATGTTCCTCAATGGACAAGATTAAGTGTCTCAAATCAGTATATCACCTATACAAGTCTCCTCCATTTGTAAGGAATCGAGGCTTGCTAACTACTATATCAATTACAATCAATCTTCTCATGGAACCATCAAGATAATAAGCATAAAGAATATCTCTAATGAGCTCAAGATAAGTTTTGAATATTCATGATATACTTTCATGTACTGCCCGATTCGATCCAATTTCAATAAAGTTGGGAAGTTGATTCCTTAATCCAAATCCAAACCAATATCTAAGAAATGTTGCTATATGTCATTTGGATACCAAGGATGGACTTAAAGTCTTCTAAAGTATCAACTAGAGTCAAAGCTTAAAGATTATTTTGGCCAACTAAAACAAGATAAATTTTTGAGTTGAGCAATGTCAGACACCAGTGGCTACTGCTCCTTGACATTGCTAAAAAATTTCCTCAAAAAAAAAAAAAAAAACAAAGCTTTACCAAAAAGAATACCAATAAGGCTACAATTTTCAAAAGAGATATGGATTTTCAAATTCCTAAAAACCTTTTTCAGTTTTACAACTGGATGCCTAGAAGTTGATTTTTGTCATACATTATCCTCTCCCGGTTTCAATATGTAGTGAAGTAACTTGCCCACTATATGAATTTTTTTTTTAAATAAGTATCATTTCAATAAAACGATTATGCCAATTTTTTTAATAATATTGTTCTAAAAAAATTTTTGAATCAGTATTTTCAATGTTATTTTTATTATTACATGACTACCAATTGAATTTTTTTTTTAATTTCAAAATGTCACAGTAATGAATCTAATAGAAGAATTTTAATAATAGTAACAACTGAACCTGAATTTTTAAATCCAAAAAATCAATAGACTAAATTCTTGAAAATAAAAGTAGAAGTTTAAAATACAATAATAATAAAATAGGGTAAACTATATAAATAGTCAGTCAACTATTAGCGTGTTTCTGATTATATATAAATTGATAAAAATTGAAAGTTGTTTTAAAAATTTTAAAATTTCTAAAAATTAAATAAAAGTAGATAAAAATTTTAAAAATAAATAAAGTGAGAGAAAATGAGGGAAAATTATTTTTTATCCTCAAATTTTTTCTTGTATTATTAATATAGAAATATCCATTATTTATTCTTTAAAAAAATAATAATTGGCCACTATATGAAAAAAAATCCAAAAATGACAAAAGAAACAATTTTCAGAATATTAGGGATCAAATTTAATTTTTTTAATTAAGTGATCAAAACAAAATTTTCTATTGTTTAGTGGCTAATGGTATGTTTAATCTTAAAAAAAATGAAAAAAAAATCATTTTTTTTCTAAAAAAATGATTTACCTAACATAGAATAGCCCAACTTTTATCAACTGCTTCCAAAATTGAAGCTAAAAAAAAAAAAAGAAAAAAGAAGGAAGATGAAGCCAGCGGACCTTCGAACAAAGAACTGTACGCATTGTTACACTTATCTCCAGCCGCCTCCGATGAAGAAGTTCATAGAGTTATCGACAACGGGCTCAAGTTTATCACCCTGACAAATATCAAGCTCCACATGTAAGTTTTCCTCATCCAACAAAAATTTTAATACTTTTTCAAGTCGAGATTAATGTTTCTTTTTTCAAAAAAATAAATTTTTGGTTTAGATGAAAGAAACTGCTACGAAGAATTTCCAAAGGATATGTGAAGCATATGAGATATTATCTGATGAAAATAAGAGGCAAACATACGACATTTATGGTATGGAAGGTTTGAATTCTGGATTAGAGCTTGGCCCAAAGTTGAATAAAATGGAAGAGATAAAAGAACAACTCGAAAAGTTAAGACGTATGGAGGAACAGAAAGAGATGTCGGCTCATTTTCTTTTGCCTACGGGTACAATTTTGGCTATTTTATCATTGCCTCAATATCTAAACGGTGATGGCATTATGGAAGGGTATTGCCCCCATTTTTTTGTGTTCTTAATTTGATTGATTTAGTTGAATGCTTGTTAGTTCATGTTTCTTTATAATTGCATTACATTAATATAGCGTGTTGAATTGTTTTTCTTTAAATTTTAGAATGGTTATGACTAGTTGTAACACCCCTAACCCGTATCCGTTGCCAGAGTAAGGTTACGAGGTATTATCGATCAATTCACAACATATAGCATACATTCTCATAAATCATTCAACACAATCACATTGTCCCTTATAAGGGCCTACAAGGCCTTAAATATGCTTTAAAAGTGGTTCGAGACTAAATCGATAACATATGAAAATTTTGAAAACTTAGAAAAATTTCAACCATACAGGGATCACACGCCCGTGTGAACAGGCCGTGTGCCTCACACGGGCTAGACACACAGGCATGTGGTTGGCCGTGTGGAAACAGGGCATACATACTGACTTGGGTCACACGGCCAACCACACGCCTGTGTGTCTAGCCCGTGTGCCATTCGAAGTGGCCACACACGCTTGTGTTCCAGGCCGTGTGCTAGGCCATGCCAAAACTGTAGGGCATACTGACTTATGCAACATGGCCAAGTCACACGCCCGTGTGCTAGGCCGTGTGCCAATTAGGGAGTATACTGACTTGTACCACACGGTCGGTCATACACCTGTGTGTGAGACCGTGTGGAGCATACTAACTTCATTTTAATATCAACACCAGGGGACACACGGCCGTATAACATGACCGTGTGTCGCACATGGTCGAGACACACACCCGTGTCTCTGTCTGTGTGGACAAAAATAGGCTATTTGCCAAGCCAATTTGCCACCCTAACTCATGTTCACCTAAGCAACCAAAATGGTACCATTTCATCATACAATTAGGCAGCCAAAATCATCAACCAAATGCACAATTCATACCATTAAAATTTCATTTATTCCAAATCTCAAATCACTACCATTTGCTTAGTCAAATACATGCCAAAACAATATCAAACAATATGGTTCATTTACCATGATTCACACATACATAACTTACCCTATAATTAACTAACACAACATCTAAAATCATACCTCATCAAGGCAGATCTCAAGCATTTATACTTCACAAATCAATTAGCCATTTGAGCAACTGTAAAACCATAACCACGTTCATACCAAAATAAGCTATCACTTATGGCTATATATATACAAACCAAAACTTACACAATTTATAAGCCAAATCTCATAACTATAATCACAACCAAAGTACCACATCTAGCCTATACATACCATATACCATAAATGTATAACTCAAAAGTACCAACTTAGATGTTTGATAGTGCGATGATGTTCCTGATGACTCCCGGATTCGAGATAGCCTTGATTCACTATAAAACATAGAAAAACAACACGAAGTAAGCTTCATAGCTTAGTAAGCTCGTATGTGAACAATAAGTAACTATCATCATTCATTCATCATTCAAATAATAGAAAACAATATAAATCAATTCTATTAAATCTCAAAGCTATCAAATGGTCAATCACATAACTTACCAAGGAACTCATCAATTTCATAGTTTTCAATACTCACTTCATTTTCGTACATACTTGTACTATCTCGTACCAATCTCATATTCAACCACTTTCTTCTTTTACCCATTGAACCATTCAAAATAGAAGTTGGATATTCAAGGATCTCAATCGATAAGTACCTATACCATGGCCCGAAGCCAAATTAAGGTAACTTATCCCAGGAGTACCTATACCATGGCCCGTAGCCAAATCAAGGTAACTCATCTCTGAAATACCTATACCATGGCCCAAAGCTAAATCAAGGCATAACTCGCACCCGAAGTGCCAATATCGTGGCCTGAAGCCAACACAATAACCTAATGACATGTCACTAGCATTCTAAACTATTCCTAAGGTTCAACCGGGATTTCACACTTGTCGAATCATTGTCGAATCATTCCTAAATTTGTCCGTAATCACACAATCAGAATTCATGCTATATCAAATCATATAAAATACAATTATAAATAAACTCATTGCATACAAACTTACCTCGTATTCAGAATTGACGGATCAGGTCGACTACTCGATAACCTTGCTTTTCTCCCGATCTAAATCAGAATTCTTTCTTTCTTGATCTATATGAATTCAAAATTAACTTATTTATTCATCTACTCATTCAATTAATCCAAAAATACACATTTGGGTATTTTTACACATTAGCCCCTAAACTTTCACATTTAATCAATTTAGTCCCTATTTCACAAATACACAAAATTCACACAATTTCAATAAACCCAAGTTTGGCCGAATTATAAACGGGTCCCTAACAGCCCAAAACATTCATTTATTTCACATTTTTACCTCATAATTTTACATTTTCACAATTTAATCCCTTTTTGACATTTTTGTCAAAAATCACTTTACAAAACTAGTAAATCTATCATCAAGCTTTCATATTTCAACATTAAATATCAAAGAAAACATAGATTCAACAAAGGCAACTCTCAAAATCTTTAACAGTTTCGAAATTAAAGGTACGGGCTAGCTAGAATACGAAGCAACGATCTCAAAAACGTAAAATTTATTACAAACCGAGCCAAAACCATACCTTAATCTAGCTTTCAAAGTGACCGAATGGAAAACCTAATTACTTGGCTTTCTTCTTGCAAAAATTCGGCTAAAGGAAAGAAAGATGGACACAATTTCATTTTTTTATTTTATTAACCTTTATTTAATGAATTACATTTTTAACCTTAATTATATAACATTAAAATTCATTTATACATGTCCATTAATGTCCACTTACTTTTCAAATGGTTTGATTACCATTTAAGGCCATCATATATAAAATCCAAATCTATTTGACACCTTTAACAAGTAGAATGCAACTTTTGCTTTTACGCGATTTAATCCTTTTTATAAAATTAACTTACCAATCGATAAAATTAGCTCACGAAATTTTCACACATATCACATAACATGCTGTAAATATTTAAAATAATATTAAAATAATTTTTTGACATTGAATTTGTGGTTTTGAAACCACTGTTCTGATTTAGCGAAAATCGGGATGTTACACTAGTGAAGTTCATTCTTAATTATCAAAACATAATACTCTTGCAATTGGTGGAAATTTGGGAGTCAAAGGAAATTTCAGTGGTAGGGTTGCCTCAGCTATATTTAGGCATGAAATTTCTTCAACTTCTTCCATAGAACTTATGGGATCAGTTAGCCTACGTAGTATTATTGGGGTGCAGACAACACGGTAGGCATTTGGGGTTTAACTCTATTTGTCTACTATGTAGTAGTTTTTACTTTGTATCCTCATTCTCTCCTCTCTTTTTCCCAGCCAGTTATCATTACACTCAACTGGCACGATAGCCATTTCAAAGTCTCTACATGATGGTTCAATTAATCTTTTAAATTTCCGGACTTATCAACTCTCCGATAAAGCAAGTGGAAATGTATGCCTTTTTGTTTTTAATTTAAGTTGGTTTATCATTCTTCACTGAAAAATTGTGAAAGGCTAACTCTTAATTTTAGCCGGTATGTTTGGGGGCTCTATTCTTAATTAATTGGTTTTTGGTCTTCATCACTTTTACAGAAAGAACTTGTGCTAGGTCCAGAATCATCTATTATGGTTGGATGAAAAATGAAAGAAGATAATATGTCTACTGGTGGAGATGTGAATGTGAGTCAATGTTCACTATTTTTGTCACTAAATTTATTGCAAAATAACTAATAAAAAGAAAATACCAGTGTAGCTTCCTTTCAGAGAATATCAAATTTTATATAAATTATAATAGGCTAGAAGATACATTTGATACCCAAAAGACTTTTTGTGCTGTTTTTATACTTAGATTCTCTTGTTCTTGACTAGGGTAGACCCTTAAAGCTAAATTTTTTTACGCTCTTAGTTCAAAATAATTGATAGGCATCCCGAATTTTCTAGTGAAATATTAGTGTCCTATGTCTGTTTATGCATTGGAACCTGACTTTGAACGGAGATCATGTAACAGTCCGGTTTATACCCTAGTCAAAATAGTGGTTTCGGGACCACAAATTCGAGTCCGTATAATATTTTAATATTATACTCTGTACCTTTGATATATGACTAAGCATGTGTGGAAGCCTCGTAAAAAAATTTGATCATATGTATGTTTAATTTTTTTTAAAAAAAAGGATTAAATTGTATTATGTGCAAAACTAGCATGACATTTGTAACATACCTATTTGATGTGGCTTTTTAAAGTAGTGGCCTTATAAAGCAAAAAAACCATTTTAAAAGGATAGTGGTTGGTAAAGGACAATAATAGCCATATATTATATGAATTATAATGGTTTTCATTAATGGTAATTTAGTAAAATGTTTATTAATGTTATTATAACTTAATAAAAATAAAATGGTGGCCATTTCAATGGTGTTCATCCACCGAATGTAGAAAAGAAAAGGAAAGATAAAATTTTGTTTCATTCGGCCAAGGTTCAAGCTCAAATCGGGTACGTGTTTCTGATCTATTTTTGATAATTTCTACGTTTTCGTAATCGTTACTTCGTAAACTTTGTAACCCATGTTTTAATTTTGGGAAATGATGATGTTTGTGAAATGAGACATTGATGAATTCATATGATTTATGATGATTTATGGTGTTAAATGATAGATATGTGTTTAATGAACATATATTGTTCTTGAATTTTTGATGAATTTAGCTAATTAGGGCTAAATTGTGAAAATAGCATTTTGAGGGACTAATTTGTGAAATAAATGAAATATGGGGACTTGTATAAGCATGGATGATATTCGCCTAAGCATAAGTATTATAAAATTTGGTATATTTTGTGTTTTTGTGAAATAGGGACTAAAGTGTCCAAATGTGAAAGTGTGAGGGTTAACTTGCAATTAGCCCTAAATGTGTGTTCTTGGATTGAATTGAATGAGTTAGTGAATAAAAGGGTTAAATTTGAATATTTTTAGATCAAGAACCAAAGAAATCGGACTTAGATAGCGGGAAAGCTAAAGTAATCGAGTAGCCATTTCCGTTTCAATTAAATCGATTCCGAGGTAAGTCATATTGCAAATAAATGTAATTGTATTGAATTGAGCATATTCATATGACTATTGATGATAATGAATGCTTGCGAGATGTGATGTATATGAATTTCGAGATAAGGTTGATATAGTGATAAGTATGAGAAATCCCGTATGAACTTAGGAATACAAAGGTATCTATTCTGTTTAGTCATGTAAGACCACGTCTGGGACATTGGCATTGATTTGATATTAAGTGTAAGACCCTGTCTGGGACAGTGGCATCGATATCTGATTAAGTGTAAGACCGTCAGTGATGAAGCATCGATATCCGATTATTGTGTAAGACCACAATCAGGACAGACGATGACATCGATATCTGATTACGTGTAAGACCATGCTTGGGACATTGGCATCGTATTAATTCGAGTAAGACCCTGCCCAGTGGCATCGATATCTGATTAAGTGTAAGACCCTGTCGGGGACAGTGGCATCGATATCTGATTACGTGTAAGACCATGCCTGGGACATTGGTATCGTATTAATTAGAGTAAGACATTGTCTGGGAAAGTGGCATCGATATCTGATTAAGTGTAAGACCCTGTCGAAGACAGTGACATCGATATCTGATTACGTGTAAGACCATACCTGGGACATTGGCATTGTATTAGTTCGAGTAAAACCCTATTTGGGACAGTGGCATTGATATCCGATTACATGTAAGACCCTGTCTGAAACAGTGGCATCAACATCTGGCTACATGTAAGACCATGTCTGGGATGTTGGCATTGTACAACTATTCTGAGCATTCTGAGTACCCTATTAGATTCCGAATGGTTAAAAAGGCAAGTCCGAGAAACAAACGACTATGTAAATTGTAATTTGTTTCAGGTGTGTTTAAAAAGTACACTATGTGTGTATGAAAGGTAAGTGTCTATATGAACTTACTATGATGAATATATGCATTGAAATGATGAGATAACATGTGAAGATATGCTTGAATGAGCCATATGTAATGTGATACAAGAATGGAAAAGCTATGAGCTAACAAGTATATGATGATAGGCAAGTTTGAATGATGAATGGTTAAATAAAAGTGCCAAGAAGAATTACGGCTATGCAATTGAGCTATTAGTGATTTCATATTGATTATGTGTCCTGAATGCTTAAATATTAAGTTTATTTGTACATAACTTACTAAGCTTTTGGAAAGCTTTCTCTGTGTGTGTGTTTTTCTCTGTTTTATAGGTCGTCAAAGCTACTAAAGGCTCGGGGCCATCAAGGATCGTCATCACTCTACTAAACTCATTTTGGTACATTTTGGAAATGTATATAGCTAGATATGGCATGTATAGGCTAGTATTTGATATAAGTTTGTTATATGAACTTTGCCATGTGATTTGGCTAGTTATGAATTGAGAATTTGCTTGAATGAATGTGATATGTGTGAAGTATGTTTTTGGCATGGTTAGTTGATTCATAAAATGGTCAAGTTTTGGATAAGCAATTATGCTTCTGATGAGATGAGTTTTAGTCTTGTAATTTGGATGGTTATTTTGGTATGTTCTTGGTTGCCAAATAGGCATGAGATGTCTTAATGAATTTGCTTGTAGGTAAGACCCTTGTGGGTGGCAATTTGGCCTTGCAAATGGCCTATTTTGCCACACGGTTGTGGCACATGGGCGTGCCTAGTGACTGTGGGGCTAAGTCAGTAGCTAGCATAAGAGTACACGGCCTTGGGACACGGACGTGCCTAGTAGCCGTGTGATTTTTGACAGGATCGACCATGGCCAAAGTATACGGGCGTGCTTGGTGGCCGTGGAGCAAAGGTCAGTTTCGACCACAGGGAGGACACACGGGTGTGTCTAGCAGCCGTGAGAGGCACACGGCCTACCCACACGGGCGTGTAACCCCTGAAACTTAGAATAGTTTTAAATTTTCATGAAATATTGTATGTGTTCTGATTTAGTCCCGACTCGGTTTATAGCATGTTTTAGGTCTCGATGACCTAATAAGGGGACATTATGGTTGAGGTTAATATTCAATTGTATGACATTTCTGTAAACATTTCTGACCTAATAAGGGGACATTTCTGTAAACATTTCTGACCTATTAAAGGGACATTTCTGTAAACATTTCTGACCTATTCAATTGTATTAGGTCTCGATGACCTAATAAGGGGACATTTCTGTAAACATTTCTGTAACGCCTTTAACCCTAGTCCGGTGACGGATACAGGTTGGAGGTGTTACAGATCAACTATGAAATTTGTCAAAAAGCTTATAAAATTTCTAGCTATAATTGGTAGGCACATTGATGCTGATTCTCATTTATCAATATTGTTGTTTCAACCTCCAATGGGTATAAGGACAAATGGATGGTCATTTTGCATATTCTAATGATACCATATCATTAGTACTCTTACCTTTCATAGTCCACTTTTTCCACTTATTTTCCCTAATGCCTCGTATTCTTGTTTATTACTTTTTTTTCCAGCATGATCCTTGTTGCATTTATTTTTAATAATTCCATTCACCTTAAGAACTGCAGTTTGGCACACATTCTTTTGGGATCTCCCTTGCTATACTCATCGTTGTTCCTTAAAATCTCATTTTCGTATTGTAGGCATAGAAGGTATGCTTGCATAATTGATATTGATGATTGATATGCTAGGCAAGTTGGTATTTATTCTTTTATGTTGTTTATGATGATAATGAATTTCTATTGTATTGTGTAGATAAAATCTAGTGCACTTTTTAGAATGACATGTTTCTTCTACTCTATTTATGAGCTTTACATATATGATACATTGCATGATCTGGACAATGAGATATGCTTAGATGGTATTCAATATTGTAATAAGGACGATACTCAACAAATACATAATAAAATCTTTTGCATAAGTGTCATTTTCTTGCAAAATGTTGTCCTAGTAGCAGATAGAAACAATTCCCCTATTGTCATTCCACTGGAAGTGGATAAGAGTTTAATAGTTCTTGTAAAATCATACATTCAAAGAGGATGTTTCCCAATATGAGAAGGAGAAAGTATCATGGGCGTTCGATAAGAATTGGGCAAAAATAATTGAAACACAGTCTGAAGTCGATATACACTTATCATGCTTGCTTAATTTATTTGTAAACTCAATAAAGTTATTGAGATGTACTTAATTCCAACCTAAATGGTCAGTTTGCTTATCTGTATATGTTAAGCAAACTAACAATCCAGCATAAAGTAATTAGGCTTTCAAATCTGTGCTTATTCCAAATACGTTAATGGAATACAAAAAAGCCATAAAAGTGTATTATTGCTAACATTCCCTTTATACACCAAGATACCAAGTTGTTTAATGCTCTCACTTAGCTGCAGTACCGTGAACAATTCAAATTTACTTCTTAAATTGAGTAACTATTTTTGTTTAGTTAGTTAAAACGGTGGTTGCTAAGCTTAAGAATCTGCACTGACTTTTGTTTTCTCCCCAGTACTTCTCTTGAGGTTGAAATCGGTGGTGGGAGGAAAGCGTCGAATTTTAGCACTATTCGCATGTTGTATACAATTGGGATTCGGGTAATTGCTTGTGTCTTGCACATTATAATGCCATAATTTGGTAATTATTAATAATTATAGCAATGACAAAATATTGTGTTCCTACACCCAACCAAGGGTTATCATTTTGTTGGCACTATTGTGTTATATATACTTGTCTAGTTAGTTTATGATTTACATGTATGATAAAATTGTCATATAAGGCAAAAATTATAAAGGTCATTAAATCTTTTCTTTTGTTGCCCAGAGTATTTTTTGGATATTTGAGTTGCATCGTGGAAGTCAAAAGTTAATTATTCATGTAAGAATATTGATGTCCTTTTACATATTTCACAGGTTTTTCTATCTGAAGCATAAAATTACCTTTTTTTAAAAAAGATTATAGATTTTTTTTTTTCATTTGACAGTTTGATGTATAGTACTTTTCTGCTAGTGCAGAGTTTAACAAGGATTGGTTTGAAATTGGGATTTGTGCTTGTGTAGAATTTCATATGGGATATAATAGTCTATCTTTGCATTATTTTCAGTTCTCAAAACTGAAACGCTTTAAAATTGAACTAGTAGCTATGTTATGTAACTTTATGATGTTATCGTTTAGAAAATTTTGTCTGGCTGTCAATGTGTAATAGAAATTGTAAGTCCGGTTGTCAATATGTAGTAGAAATTAAAATATGTAATTGCAAGTGTATATGACTTAATTTTCTACTGGGTGAATTAGAATCAAATGGTGTACACTTGAGTAATATATCACTAGGAAATTATATTTGTTGTTATGATATGTTATGCTATGGGTTAGACACAAATGTGTATATGAATGAACTTTTATATTTGTGTATTGAAGCATATTAACTGTTAACCAAATGTTGTATCTAGGCATGGTTTAAGTTATATTTGTGTATATGAAGATTGATCTCTCGTAGTGATTAAAAGCCTTGCATTTTAATTTGTTGCTTATGTTGTTATGTGCAGATTTTGCTTTCCAGGCACTTTAACTATGTATTAGCTACTGGGGCATTTGTAATTCCAACATCAATTTACTTTATACTCAAGGTAACCACTTCTATTTCTCCTTACAGTTTAGGCCAATTGCTTATGCTATTTGAATAGTGTTCTTTATTTCCATTTCATGTTGGATAAATTGAATAAGTTATTTAGATATTAGTGCATGGATATACTCTTAGTTCTTGTATAAGAACTATTATTTTAGAAGTTATTTTGTACCCAATTCAAGCTAAATATCATTTGCAGAGGATAAACTAGTTATGTTATATATTTTCTTGCTTTTGTCTTTTCTAATTTTATTTTATTTTACATAAATGACTATCCTTATATGTACACATGCAGAAATGTAACGCCCCAATTTTTTTAAATTTCAACTTTTCTAATTTTGACACACAATGTGTATCTGCTTCAGTGGTTATGTGTTCTGGGTGTGTGTGTGAGGTCCCAAGTTCAAGTTACAACTTGGGCAAATTTTGGTATTTTTATGATTGAAGCCTTACCTCTAGTCAGTGGGCTTATATTTTATTGTTGGTGAGAATATATTAGAATGGGCTTGCCGGTCTGGTGGTTAAGTAACGTGCTGGTTATGTTTGAGGTCCTGAGTTCAAATCCCTATGCGAACAACGGATTTATTTTGCTGCTTGTACCGTGTAAAAAGTTTGAGATGGACTAAAATTCTGATAGTAGAGAGAATTAAGGGGAAAAGATTGAGGGTTAATAGTTTCTGTTCAGTACTGCTTTCTCTATTTGAAAAAAATTCAGCTAACCCTTTTTCTTTTTCCCCCTTTTTGCTGCCATTTTCCCTTCTCATCATCTCCTTTGGCTGCTGAAATTCTACTGTTTTTCCCCTCTCATATTCCGGTTCTTCTTCCTTGCAACCATGTCTATTATCTATAGTCGAGACGCGCGATCGGTAAGTGGTTTTCTATAGTTTTAGTGTCATTTTTGATTAAACGATTAACGGAGGAATCATTTTACTCACATTTAGGTACTGTTCGAAGGCTTTAATCGGGTTCTCGTGTTACAAAGACACTATTTCTTGCTCAAAGGTAAGTTTGGTCGCTCGTGGGATGAGCTTTTCGTTTCGGGTTTAGTTCGATTCGATCATTTAAGACATTATCTGAGTGAAACGTTGTTAAATTATAGGTGCTGATGATAGCGGGATTGCATTAAGAGCGAAAATGAACCAGGTGTGTACCTGGAAACGCAGAAAACAAGGTTTCAGTGAGAGCCAAAAACCTCCCTGTCGACGCCACATGGATGTGTGGTCGCCCGTGTAGGCCGTGTGCAAGATTGTAAGTCATCACACGGCCATGTGATCGACAAGCCAGGCCGTGTGCGAGTGACACGGCCGTGTGACAACTGGGCAAGGCCGTGTGCAACACACGGGCTCGAAAAATTAGGCCGTGTCTGATCCACACGGGCGTGTGGACCCACACGGGCAGGCCACATGGGCGTGTGAGCCCATTTTTTTGTAATGTTCTGTAAGGTTGCACGGGTGACCCTAGCCGACTATGGACTGAATGTAGGGTCGGTAAGTTTTACCTAGACCCCAAATTATGTGACTTGACTTTCTAATTTTCGTATTGAGCATGAATTCTGATATCTGAGTTATGAACTATGTTTGCATAATAGCATGACATTTTATGTATGTTTCATTGCATCGGGGTGGGTTGATGATTCGGAGGAAGTATCTGAAAGGCTCTCAAGCTCATATCCAGCAAAACTCACCGCAACTTTCTAATTTTGTGTTTGTATTCGATGCTGACATGGTGTGTGTAGGGATGGGTGGGTTGATTTTATCCTTACATGGTGTGTAGGGTTGGACGGAGTTGGTGTGTAGAGGTTAGTGGGTAGGATTCTTCTATTCTGTCTGATCTGCTTATTATGACTGAAATAGGCTAAGGCCCTAGAACATATCTGATTCTGTATCTGAGTGAGCTAAAGTCCACACCGTTTCTGTAATGCGCTCAGACCCGAACTGTGAATTGATGTCTGTTATCTTATATTACTATGTGTATGTTTTTTGTGGGGATTACACACTGATTTTTCGAAAACTCAACCTTTTCTGTTTAATCTGTTCAGGTAATCCCCAGCAGTAGACGGATCGGTGCGACGGAGGACTCGGCAGTGACCATGATTCAAGACCTTTAACGGTTTTACTTTTATTTATGGTTCTAATTATATTTGGGGAGTTTTATGTAACATGGCCTTTACGGATTTTTGTTTAAAATTTGGGATTCTTATTTTATAAACTGCTAGCAGCAGGATAAGACGCGAGTTTTCAAAATAAACAAATGTTTTATAAAATACACAAGAATTCGCAAATTCTTTTAAAAGCTTCCACAACGTATAATGTTTTGAAAATGGATAATGAATTAATAAACCACATGTTTTGAAAATAATCTAAGATATCAAAAATGGCTTTATTGTAATTATGTTTTCTAAAGCACTATCATGTGACAATGCCAGATTCGGCCATAACGTCTAGGCCGGGTTTGGGTTGTTACAAGAAATTTGTTTTTAAACCATATTACCTTAAGAGGGAAAAGTAGAACTTAAAAAGTATGGAAAGGACTACCACCAAGGTATTTTTATCCGAATGCATTAGGATTCCTAATTTTATTGCCTTTTGGCCTCTTTATTACTTTCATCTAGATACTTGAAATCTTCTTTTGTTGTATACTTACTATATAACTTATTTCTATTATATGCTTATGTAGTTGGTCATAGTATTTCTCATATAAATGAAAGTTGAGATGTAATCCACGTTGTCTTTCACCATAATTTTCAAAGCCATGATTGAATTCCTTGATGTTTCGGCAGGAAGGTGGTGCATATAACAATTTTAAGATTAAGTGTTGGTGTTGCATACTTTTTTTTATAAGCAAATGAATCGTGTTTAAATAATTTATGAATATATTTTTACTTGATGTGTATCAAGGTCCGAGAAGCAAGGAAAGCAGTTGCAAAAGTTCAGCAGTTGTTAGAGAATGTGGCCAATAGAAAAAGAAATAAGCAACAAGAAACAGGTGGACTTGTTATTACTAATGCAATTTATGGAAATCGTGAAGCTTTAAAGAAATGAGATGAGCTAAGAGAAGCAAACGATGAATTAGCCTTACAAGTGTTGGATGTAACATTATCTCTAAATTTCCTCGTTAACGATTTAGGGAAACTTAAGGTTTGTTTCTTTGACTATATGATAATGTATGTCATTTGGTTTAATGTGATAATGCCTTGTGTTTAATTAGCCAATAACTCAAGAAATTTGGAAAACAAAATTGCCACTCAATAGGCTATGGAAGTTGTGCACCAAAAACCATCCAACATGGGTTCTTTCAATTTTAAGACTCTTGAAACATGTATTTTGTAAATATAGAAGCCAATTGGATAATTTGACTATAGATACGTTGTAGTTTGTTTGTTGGCTTCATATGCATCTGAAAATCTAGTAGTTTATAAATCCCATTACCATAACTTATCTTTTGTATTGACACAGCTTCATGGTGGTGTAAAGAAGTTAGGCATTATGGGCTTCTGCAATCCTTGCCCTAGGGAACCTAAGCAATTACATGTTAAGTACACTTACCGCGGTGACAGATATGAGGTACTACGAACCAATCACTTTTATTTTTCTGAACAAAATTATTTTGATAAATGGTAACGAAGGAGGATATTGACCAACTTGAAATTTTGGAATCAGGCTATTGTGGATGCTTACGAGGAGTTGCAAATACCCCAATTGGTGCACAAAATCTGAATTTACAAATTTTCACATGATTCTTTTTTTGACCCTATGACAATTTTGTATACCAGACATGTTTCAAGGTACCAAAAGTTTCAGTCATATGAATTTATTAGATTGGATCGTTGGTAGCCCAAATAAAAGCATTAAAGGATATTTTATTTGGTGTAATTTTGTGATTGTTGAATAAATTCCTTGTTTATGTGATTTTGCTTCTGATTCAAACATTTCAACAACCCTTTCAAGATTAAAGTTGGTGGATCTTCCCTAAATAATTCAAGATTGGGGGATGCCTCTATTTTCTGCATTAGATTAGTCTAATCTACCGTTTTTTTTTTATTGTTGGCATATAGATAACATAATTTTAGAATAAGAGAATGGTTTGTAGATATTGTGGATTTTGTAATTATTAAATGCCACAAGTTAAGAATAGTTGGGAAAGCAACTAAATTAAACCCTGGTTTGTGTGCAATTTACTATCACCATGTAAAGTTGTTAACAAACAAATTGGAATTGTTCAAATAACAACATAAAAATTCAAAAAACTATAAAAAATTTAATAAATATATATCCTAAAAGAAAAAATGGCAAATCTTCTACTTCATGTTATTCCCTTATGCCCAACTTTCTGCAATTTCCTTTTATGGTTTTGAGCTCACTTCCTTTTACCTTTCTTTTACATAAAAATTGCAAATTTGATGACAAATCAAGTCAAAACATTCATCGTATCTCTCAAAACTTAGTCCTTCACTTATTCCGCAACAAACCCACCATTTTTCATTAATCAAACTTGAAAATGGCAAATCTATTGAACCCTTGAAGTTGTATCCAAGTTTTCCATTTGGGTATTTATTGAATCCCATTAGTTCAAATGGATTGGCTACCATGGGGATCAAGAAGGGGGGAGTAGAGACTTTCGGTGAGAATTTTGTGGGAAAGCTTTATTTCCTCTATCCTTTTTCTATATTTATTCAAATATTTTGGAAATACATAATATGGGATTAAATTTTCCCTTTTTATTTTATTTTGGAACAAAGCTTGATTTGAGGATTAGAATGAAATGTTTTATGATGTTTTTCTTGGTTTAATGGTGTGAAGTTAATGTTCTTTCTTTAGATAGTTTCCTTTCTCTTTTATTATTCTTTTTTTTTTACATTTTTATAATTTTTATTTATTTTCAAAAAATTAACTTTTTTATCAAAAAATAAATTTTAAATAATTTCCTATTTTATCTTTTATTTTTATCTATTTTTTCATTTTCTAAATTGGGACTAAATTGACAGTTTCTTTTAAAACAATGAAAGTTAAATTTGTTGAATTTTTTAGAACTAGGATTAAACTGATAGAATATGTAAATATTGGAGGGATAATTTTATTATCATACCAAGAAAAAAAAACCACATCATACTCCTATTATGGACTTAACAATATAGTGACAAAAATCAAAATTTGAAAATATTTGTGACTAAATAAAAAAAATTAATTGGGTGACAAAAAAAAAAACTCTCATAATTAGATGACTATGCATGTAGCTTACCCAAAAAATATAATACTAATTATTTTAGAATTTTTTTTATTATAACTAGTTGCAATGCACAAATTTATTGTTTTTAATATTAAAAATATATTTAATAATTTACATTATTTTTTGTTATATAAACATTTATTTTTTTTACAGTATTCATTTAAAATTTTTATTTTAAGATACGTCACATAAGATATTATGTGTCATTTAATAAGTAAATTAAGACTTTAGTAACGAAATGACCTAATTGATATAACCTCGATAGTTTAGGGGTGTAATTAGAATTATTTGAAGTTTAAGGACCAATTTAGAATGAGGATCATAGTTTGAGGATGCTTGGTGCAATCAACCCAAGTTTTCTTTTTAAATTTAGCTACGTGCCATTTAACAGTTAAATAAACGGTTTTAATAACGAAAGGACTTTACTGATTTAACATTGATAGTTTAGGGATGTAATTAGAACATTTGAAACTTGGACCAAATTATGATGAGAGTCATAGTTTGGAGATGCCTGAATTTTATATTTAAATAAATAAAACTAGAAATCCTATCACACATGTATGCGTGTGAAAACCGAGAACACATGTATACATTTAAAAATCATATACTATAAATAAAAAAAACGTATGGTTTAAAACTTATAATAATAACAATACAAATGCAATATGTGTTAAATGAAATATGCAAAATGGATGGGTGAAAACCCTTTTGTGATACTATTAAAATGCACTAAAAAATTAAAATGAATCATTGGTTATAGTGGTAAAGTTGAGGCTTTATACATGCTAATGGCATGAGTTTAAATCTCATTATTTGCATTTTTTATTGGTTTCATTTAAAATGTAAAAAGATAAAAGTACCATAGCAAGAATATAACTTATTTCAAATAATAAGGATGGTTTAGTAATTTTCCCAACCCAATTGGTGTCTGATTGACTTGTAATTGTTCAGTTACCTGATTAGTTAAAAGACTTGGTTAGTTAAGACACAAGCCAGCCTAAGCATATTTATATGTTGGCCTTTTTGATGTGGACCTTATTGGATGTTGTTTTAATAAGCAAATAGGCTTCTTGGACGTTCTCGTTCCAATATTCAAAGCTGAAATTAAAGTAGTTGTATTTACGAAGAGTTTAAGTGTGTTGAAGAGTTTAAGTTTGACTTGAATTATGGTGAGAGTTTTTCTCAATCTCAATGACGTGTTTAGTGGCTAATTTTAAGGATATTTATTCTACTTAACTTAGGACTTCGTTAATAAATATTTTTCATTAGATGTCACTTACAAAAAGTCAAGTTAATCTCGATTTATTTGAGCTTCTTGTTGCATGTAAAGCCTATAAATAGGTTGTTATGCCGCACATTTGAAGGTGCCTTTTAGAGTGCTTTTGACTGGTTATTTCTTTATTTTCTATTTGGTATTTTTGCACTGTTGTGTTAGGCTTTTATTAGAAAGTTTATATTTAATGTAAGTGAGGTTTTTGGGTGAGTAGTTTGTAACAATTGGGGTCGGTTTTGTGTAATGGTAGATTGGGCTTGAACTAATAGGTGATCCAAAGATTATTGAATAAGAATCATTCACTGAACAAAGCTCCGCAAAGTAGGATTATTTTCGAACTCCGTTAACAAGAGACTATGTGCATATCTCTCTTTTCATTTTTGTTTTGTTAACTAGTCAATCATGTGACTGAACACGACATTCAACAGTCAGACTAAACTTGTAATACCCCGAAAATTACTACAGTAAGAAAGTAAGATATTATCCTTGATATAGTAAGTAAGGAAATAAAGTGACAAAAAGGGAAATTTTGAGTAATGTCAACATTGGAAAGTATATTGTGATATATTAATTCAAGAAAGGACTAAATCGCAAAAGTAAGAAAAGTTTTGTGGCCCAAGAGTAAATACTCAAAATTTGAGGGGTTAAAATGTAAATATGAAAAAGTTGAAGGAACAATAGTGCAAATATATTTTAAGGGTGGAAAGATCTAGAAACTAAGGAAAATGGATGAATTAGGACCAAATTGAATAGGTGAAGAATTATGAGAGACTAAAATTGCAATTTTACCAAATTAAGTGATGACTCATGTAACAGCCCAGTTTTTAGTGGTGTCGGAAACAGTGATTCGAGATCAATGAATTCGATAAGTTAGCTCGTACATATTATTATTTAGTGCTTATGAGCCAATTGTGAAGTTAGGGAAGCTATGAATTAGTGATTTGTGCTTTAGAAATAATAATTAAATTAATTGGTTTTGAAAACGAGGTATTCATTGAGTTAGTATTAAAGTTTGGTTAGAAAATTTGAACATTTTGATAATTAATTAATTAGAAAGGACTAAATTGAAAAAGGTGCAAAATTTGATAAAATGATTAAATTGCTCAAGTGATAAATGAGGGAGGACTAAAAGGGAAAATTAGTCCCAAAGGGGATGGCTGAGGCGGCATTAGCAAGAAAAAAATTTAGAAATTAGGAGAAATAAGGGTAAAATTGGAAGTTTTGCAAAATTAAATAAATAAAACAGAAATTAAAAGAAATCTAGACAATTCTTCATCAAATTTTCAGCCAAAACGCCATAGGAGGGTCCTCTTGAGTTGGCTTTTCATATTTTTGCTACAAGTGAGTTCAATTCTTGCCTTTTTCTTGTAATTTTTGTATTTTTAGGACTTTTACAATTAGGTCCAACTATCTAATTCATTAGTTTTCTATTCTATGGGTAATTTTAAAAGTTACCATTGATGAGTTCTGGATGTTTATGATGATTTAACATGGATTTGAAGCTTTAATTTTGTTATATGATGATTTTATTAAGCAATTTTGATTGATATGGATTTTAGGACTAAATTGTAAAAAGCTTTTTGGTATTGAAATTATGAATATCAAAGACTGTATGGTAGCCTAAAATAATTAGATATAATGTTAATTGAGAAAAATTAGCTCAATTGTGAGGTGAATTAGAATTGTGAGGTGAATTAGAATTGAATTAGATTCTAATGATTGAATAATTTTATATTTTAGATCAAGAGCCCGAAGAAAATCGTGAAAAAGGGAAATTAGTCGAATAGTCCCTGAATTACAACAAATTCTACAAATTAGCCCAGGTAAGTTCATAGGGTTGAACTTTCATGATTAATTGTTAGTTTAGGAATGATATAATGTATTATTTCATATTTTTCTAATTGAATTATGATTATTGTAAAAATATGAAAATTGAATTGAATTTTCAAATTGAGTAGAACGCAGGATTGAGTACTATCGTTCAATGACAAAGTATGAATTGATGGATAAGACCATGGCTGGATGATCATTGTTTTATGCGATGTCAAAGTATTAAAATTTATATAAAGAATGATCGAACCTGGAAACTAACTATGACAATGATTTCAGGCAAGCGCACCTATCGAACAGTAGTATAGTTAAGGCAAGACCGGATTGTCAAACCCAAAAGAATCAAAAGTACTAATACTAACTTTCTTTTTATTATTTAGCCGAAGAATTAAAGGAATTTTTTTATCTAATCTAAAATTAACTAACAACTAAGCTAAAGATGCAAAGACAAAGAGAATGAATTTGGGAAAAATACTTTGGGAAAAACTAATTGATTAAGACAATACCCGAGGAAGAATCCACCTAGACTTCACTTGTTATCTAACTCTGAACCAGACGATTTATTCATTTGACTTGATTCGTAGGATTCCCTAAGTTATATTAATCCCTCTCTCGAGGCGACTAACGTCTAACCCTAGGTTGATTAATTGAAATCTCCTTCTAATTAAAACCCTTAGAATTGCATTAACTCGATCTATGGACTCCCATATTAGGTTTGACCCTAATCCGGAAGATTTTCGTCACCCTATCTCTAGGCGCGTGGGCAACTTCGCTTAACTATGCTAGATTTACTCTTAGGTAAGGACTTTTGCTCCTCCACCTAAACACATCACACTTGAATTAATATCTCGAAAATATTAACACAAGAATTAAGAACACATAATTAAGAACAAGTCAAATATTTATCACATAGTTCAGCAAACGATAACAAGATTCATCTTAGGTTTCATCCCCTCGTATATCTCGAGGGTTTAGTTCATAATAATAAAAGAAAACATCTCAGAAGAAAAGATAAAACAAAATATAAGAAATCCCTAAAACCCCCTGAAGGAATTGAAGGAGAGATCCTCCGTCTTGAGTATGATTCCGGCTTCTTGAGATGAATCAACTGGCTATCTTCGAGTAAATCCCCACAAATCTACCCTCTTTGGCCTAGCTGGACGCCCCCTGACTAAAGCCCTGGGTTCCTCCCTTTTAGGTC
This sequence comes from Gossypium bickii, assembly GCA_025503065.1. NCBI lineage: Eukaryota > Viridiplantae > Streptophyta > Magnoliopsida > Malvales > Malvaceae > Gossypium > Gossypium bickii. The sequence continues at coordinate 123,101,540 of CP106712.1, read as the reverse complement.
ATACTTAGGGTGTTTATATAGGCTTCTGAATGTGTTTCTCCGCCTCTAAGTATCCTAATCCGAGTGAAATTTCTCTTTGTCACGGCAGAGACACGCCCATGGCACACGCCTGTGTGAATCATGGCCAGGCCGTGTTCGGGATTGTTGGATGAAGCACGACCGTGTGGTCTTGGGCCCAGGCCGTGTTAATTTCGTGATATGGCCCATTTACTCCGTTTTGGGCCCGTTTCTCGTTCTTTTCATCATCCGGTGCTCTTCTGAGTATAAAACATGAAAACAAAGGATTAAGAGCACCAAATTACACAATTCAAGGAATAAATCATCCAAAAGTATGCTAAATGTGGGCTTAAAATATGTTACTATTACGGTTTATCATTGGACCATAGAAATATTTAAATGTAATACCATAGCTAGGCTATGGCATTTTAATGAAAAGACCATAATTGGGTTATGGCATCTTGAACGTAAGACCATGGTTGGACCATGGCAGAATATATATGTGTAAGAGCATAGCTGGGCTATGGCATCCTGATGGTAAGACCATAACTGGGTTATGGCACTACGAATGTAAGACCATGGCAGGGCCATGGTAATGCATGTGTAAGACCATAGTTGGACTGTGGCATAAAGAAAATGATGTACTTAAATCCGTAAGACGTTCTCTAATTTGATACGGATTGTTAAGTATTATATGGAATTAGTATGGAAGAACTTAAGTAATTATTGTTATTGAGCTCAATCAATTGGATTCATCAATTAAAGTTGTGATTGGCAGGAAATGTTTGTGAAATGCTTAGTCTAAATGAAATATTTAGTATGTTCGGTAAGATTTATATTTAAAGCCTATGAACTTACTAAGCTTAATTTTTTTGTAGATTTTCAAAAAGTTCGGAAGATTGGATCAACACATCGGGCTACACTATCCAGATTACCCCAGTAGATTTTATTATACATTTTTAGGGTTTATATGGCATGTATAAGGTTGGGTTGGGAAAGAGCTAAATTTAAAATATGGTTATGAATGACATATAAATAAATATGTTTGTATGCATGTATTTAGTAGTATATTTTGGGTAAACCAATGAATGAAGTTGTTTTGGTAAGTTTAGGTAAACAAGCTTTGTGATGATATGTTATATTTAAAACATGAATTTTTGTTGTTTTGGTCGCTTGGGTAGGACATATTAATGTATCCAAATGTTGAGTGCAGGTTGAAGTTATAAAGGGTGAGAAAAGTGGACTTTAAATGACCTATTTTCGTCCACACGGGTAGAGACACAGGCGTGTGTCTCAACCGTGTGTCACATGGGCATGAGGTCTGGCCCTGTATCCGCTGCTATAACACCCCTCACCCATATTCAATGCCAGAATAAGGTTACGGAGCATTACCGAACTTATACCACATTTCAAATATACATTTAACATACAATTAATCAAAATCATATACATTCCATTCACAATCAAACATTTCGTCCCTAATACCAGCCCATGAGGCCCTAAACATGCATTAGGAGTGGTTCGGGACTAAACTGATAACTTTGGAAACTTTTTGAACACGTAGAAAATTTTCTCAAGAATAGAGGACACACCCAGCCGTGTGTCTCACATGGCCAACAGACACGCCCGTGTCACAGGCCGTGTGGACATTTGAAATGGGGGTACACCGTGCTCCAGCCCGTGTCCGACCCCGTGTAACTCTCTGACTTTGGTCACACGGCCAACACACACGTCCGTGTGCTAAGCCTGTACTAAGCCGTGCCAAACCTATAGAGTATACTGACTTATACCACACGGCAAAGTCACACACCCGTGTGTGAGGTCGTATGGAGCATACTGACTTGATTTTAATTTCAACACCAGGGGACACACGACTGTGTAACATAATCGTGTGTCACACACAGCTGAGACATACGCCCTTGTCTCTGCCTGTGTGGACAAAAATAGGCTATTTACCAAGCCATTTTGCCATCCAAACTTATGCTCACCTACATCAACTCAAAGGCACCAATACATAGCATCAATAGGACTTTCAATTCAACCAATTCATGCACATTCAATACTCCCATTATCTATACAAATTTATCTCAAAAACACTTATATGCATTAATTCAACCAAACATTTTACCATACCTAAAATCTCAAACATACAATAGCCATTTCCAACCATTAGCTACCTTAAATGCTAAATTACCACAAACCATTTGCAAACAATTATGAACCACATCATAGGCCATTCTCACATATATACACATACATCCAAAACAACCAAATTAAGCCAAATCTAATGGCTATATATACAAACCAAAACATAACAATTCACAAGCCAACTTAAATGGCAAAATACATATACTAAAAAAACCAAATCCCTATACATGCCATATATTTAAAATACCAAAGTTCATAGGTACCAAGTGATAGGTAGACAGTGCGAAGCGATCTCCGACGATCCCCGAATCTGAGCTAACTTGATAACACTATAAAACAAGGGAAAATAAACAAAGTAAGCTATAAAGCTTAGTAAGCTCATATAAAATAAACTCAATAAAATCTTAAGATTATAATTCAATAATTTGAGTATATCAACATTTAGCATATATTAGCTAACAAACCTTTCATATACACAATTATGATATTAATCATATTCTTCACAAGTTTCTTCGAACCAAAGCTTATACATATCACGTACGTACATGTACCATCTTATATCATTCTCATACTCAATCACATCTTTCGTTTACCTTTTGAACCATTTGGAGTAGAATTCAGATACTCAAAAGTCTCATACAATAAGTACCTATACCATGGCCCGAAGCCAAATTAAGGTAGCTTATATCCGAAGTACTAATATCATGGCCCGAAGCCAAATCAGCTGATATTCATGACCCGAAGCCAAATCGGTATAACTTGCACCCGAAGTGCTAATATCATGGCCCAAAGCCAACTCAATGTATCCCCTAATGACATGTCACTAGTATCCTAAACTATTCCTAAGATTCAACCGGGATTTTGAATGTCGAATTGTTGTCGAATCACTATCGAACATATTCATAGTCTCGTATTCACAATGTATGCAATACCAAAGCATATGAAATACATTTGTATTAAAACTTATACTATATTTGTATTAAAACTTATAATATACAAACTTACCTCAGTTTCAAAAACGATGAAATTGGTCAATTAATCGAGTACTTTGTCTTTTCCCCGATCTAATTCCAAATTCTGCTTTTCTTGATCTATATAATATCAAATTCAGCTCATTTAATTATCCCTCTATTCAATTTATTCCAAAACACACTTCAAAGCACATTTACACTTTTCCCCTAATATTTTAACATTTTTACAATTTAGTCCTTATTTCACAAAAACACAAATTAATGCAATTTAGGACTAACCCATGCTAGCCGAATTACTATTATACCCCTAGAAGCCCATATTTTTCATTTATTTCAAATTTGAACCTCAAAGTTTCCATATTTCACAATTTAGCCCCTAATGTGCATTTTCATTAAAAATCACTTAACAAAACTTGTATATCTATCAACAAGCATTCATAATATATCAAGAAACTTCAAAACACATGCTATTTCATCAATGACAACATCTAAAATCTTTATCAATTTTGCAGATTAGTCCCTGGGCTAGCTAGAATAAGCTACAACGATCTCAAAAACACAAAATTCATTAAAAACGGGACAAAAATCATACCTTAATTAGCTATCCAAGCATGGCCGAATGAAAACCTAAATTTTGGCTTTTCTATTCTTCAATATTCGGCTAGGGAAGAAGATGAAAGCACCAAATTGTTTTATTTGTTTTATTTTATTGACATTAATACATAAATTACTAAATTAACCTTAATATTAAAACATTAAAACATTAAAATCACATAATGGTTGTCCATAATTGTCCACTCATGCTATTAATGGTCTTATTACAACATAAGGACCTTGAATTTAAGGTTCTATAGCTATTTAATACCTTTAGCTATTAGAACATCACTTCTGCACTTTACGCGATTTAGTCCTTTTTATAAAATTGACTAATCAAACGATAAAATTTCTAAACAAAACTTTCACACTATCATATATTCATACTGTAGATATTAAAATAATAATAAAATAAATATTTTGACCTCGAATTTGTGGTCCCAAAACCACTGTTCTGATTTGACTAAAAACGAGTTGTTACACTTGCACCTTGAAATTTCAAAACAGAATGCCTAAGTTTTTGCACACGGCCAAGTCACACGGCCTAGCACGGGCTGTGGTTGGCCGTGTGAACCAAGTCAGAGAGTTACATGAGTAAGGACACGGGTTGAGACACGATCGTGCTCTCCACATTGATTGCCCACACGGCTTAAGACACGGGCGTGTGTCCCCTGTTCCTAAGGAAAAACTCTCTAAGTTTTCAATTTGGTCCTGATTTGTTTCCAACGCATATTTTAGGTCTCGAGGGCCCATATAAGGGACAATATGAGTGATATGTGAACAATTCTTGATATGTATGTTAATGGTTGTGAAATGTTTGTAATTAATCTGTAAAGTCCAGTAATGCTTCGTAACCCTGTTCCGGTGACGGATAAGGGTTAGGGGTGTTACAACTCAAGGATGGAATTTTAAAAGATCATGAAGGGCAAAATGGTTAATTAGAAAGGGAGAGAACTCTAGAAGGTAATGATGATATTAGAGATATTTTGATGATATTTTATAATTATTTAATTAGATAAATATTATTTTAATAATATTTTAATGAGATATTTTATTATTATTTTACTATTATTTTATTTAGTATATAAGGAAAGAAAGATAAAGAATTATCTTCATCATTCCATGCACCTACGTGAGAAGAGAAGTGATAAACCATAATTTACACATATTTTAACCCCATGCTTGGCTTACTTTTGGATGAATTTTCCATTAGATTTGATGAATTTGATGCTCCTAATCTCTTAATTTCATGTTTTATACTCAAGAGAGCTTAGGGAGTCGAAAAGAACGAGAAACGGGCCAAAAGGGGGCAAAATGGGCCTATCTGAGAAATCAACCCGGCCTGGACCATTGGACACGGCCGTGTGTCACGAGCAGGAAATCAGCACGGCCTAGACTATCATCCACGGGTAGACCACACGGCCATGTGAGGCGAGCAGAATTGAGCACGTCCCAAGCCATCACACACGGGCGTGTCCCTAAAGAACCCAGGTTTAATTCTATTCAGAAAAGGCTACTTGTGGGCCACGAAAGACGCCCCAAAGCCTATATAAACACCCTAGGGGCAACCTAACAGGGGACACCGAGTAGACGGCAGACAATACTCGAAGACAGCCGTCGGGAACAGCTTAGGAGAAGGATCTCCATCAAGACTGAAGATCTCCCATCAAGTTCTTTAGAAGTTTTTGGGTTTTCTTATGTTTTGTTATTTTCCCTATTTTAAGATGTTTCTCTCTATCATTATGAACTAAATCTCTCAAATACCTGAGGGGATGAAACCTAAGACAGATCTTATTATTATTTGATTTATAAGATAAATACTTGTTCTTATTCTTAATTGTGAGTTCTTATTCTTGTTTTGATAATTCAGGTTATTCATTCAAGTCGAATGTGCTTATTCAGTGGAGCAAAAGTCCGTGTTTAAGAGTAGATCAACACAATTAAGCAGAGTTGATTGCAACCCTAGAAATAGGGCGACGAAAATCTGCCAGATTAGAGTCAAATCTAATAAGGGAATCCATAGATCGAGTGAATGCGACAATAGGGGTTTTAATTAGAAAGAGATTTCAATTAATCAACCTAGAGTCAGTTGCTTTTAGTCTTGAAAGAGATATTAACATAAATCAGGGATTTCTACGGATTAAGTCAAGTGAATAAATCGTATGAATCAAAAGTAATAAGTGAAGTCTAAGTGGATTCTTCCTTAGGCATTGTCCATCTCATATAAGTTGTCTAAAAGTATTTTCGTAATTCTTTCGTTGTTGTGCTTTTAATTAGTTTAGTTTAAAAAGAAATCACTCCAATTCTTAGGCTAAATAATAGAAAGATAGTAATTACTAGTATTCTTGGTCCTTGTGGATACGATATTACCGGTCTTACCAAAACTATACTATAAACAATAGGTGCGCTTGCCTTTATTGTGATCATAGTTAGTTTTAGACACATCAAGAAGGGAAGAAAGAAATTTTCTTTTCTTTACAATTTGGTCCTTTTACCAAAAATTCACTATTTTCACTTAAAAATTAAAAGAATTTCCATAGCTACTAGGAAAGTAAAATAATGAGGAGACTATGGGGAGCTAGAATATCAACTTAGATTCAAGAAATAGAAGCTAGAGGAGAGAGAAAATCAAGTTAAAGATTGAAATCAATAAAATAAGGTAAGAAAATCAAGATTTTAATATATTTTTAAGTTTGATATTATTGAAATAGTTTGAAAATGATGTTAGAGTAGAGTTTTCTTATATAATGTTCTATGTTCTTGATATGTTAGTGAAGGGAAATAAGAGGAAGTGATGGAAATATTGTAGAGAAAGGAAATAGTGGTATTATAAACTTTGTTATCAACATTTTGCACTAAAATAGTTTTTAGACAGCAGCAGTCGTCTGACTTTGAAAATTCACCAAATATTGTATAAATTGAATTAGAGGTTAATTAAAGTATTAAATTAAAGCCTATTGAGTCTAGTTTTACATATAAGAAACAGTGTAAGTAAAAGAGTTTCAAATTATGAGATATATGAATTTTTGTGAGAAAAGTTCAGATTGATTTCGGGTTCCCCTATTCTGACTTTAGAAAATCATCAAAAATTGTAAAATAATAATTAGTGGTTTGATAAACCATAATTTACACATATTTTAACCTCATACTTAGCTTAATATTGGATGAGTTTCCATTGAATTTGATGAATTTGATGCTCCTAATCTTTTAATTTCATGTTTTAATACTCAAGAGAGCTTAGGAAATCGAAAAGAATGAGAAACGGGCCAAAATGGGCAAAGTGGGCCTATCTAGGAAAGCACACGGCCTGGGCTATTGACCACAGGCAGATTACACGGTCGTGTGTGGCAAGTCGGATTGAACACGGCCTGGGCTATCGACCATGGGCGTGTCCCTGCCGACCCTAGGATGAATATAATTTGGAATAGGATACTTGTGGATCGATATAGGCATTCCAAAGCCTATATAAACACCCTAGGGGGTAACCTAAAACGGGACGTCGACTAGAGGTCGAATAGAGTTCAACAGGACGTCGAATAGACGTTGAGTAGAAGGAGAAAATACTCCAAGACAGCCGTCGGGAACAGCTTAGGGGAAGGATTTCCATCAAGACTAAGGATCTCCCATCAAGTTCTTTAGAAGTTTTTTGGGTTTTCTTATGTTTTGTTATTTTTCCTCTTTTATGATGTTTCTTTGTTTTAGTATGAACTAAATCCCTCAAATACCTGAGGGAATGAAACCTAAGATAGATCTTATTATTATTTGATTTATGAGATAAATACTTGTGCTTATTCTTAATTGTGAGTTCTTATTCTTGTTGATAATTCAGGTTATTGATTCAAAATCGAATGTGATTATTCAGTGGAGCAAAAGTCCTTGTTTAAGAGTAGATCAACACAATTAAGCGGAGTTGATTGCAACCCTAGAAATAGGGTGATGAAAATCTGTCGGATTAGGGTCAAACCTAATAAGGGAATCCATAGATCGAGTTAATGAGAAAATAGGGGTTTTAATTAGAAAGAGATTTCAATTAATCAACCTAGAGTCAGTTGTTAGTAGCCTAGAAAGAGGTATTAATATAATTCAGGGATTTCTACGGATTAAGCCAAGTGAATAAATCGCAGGAATCAAAAGTAATAAGTCAAGTCTAGATGGATTCTTCCTTAGCTATTGCCTATCTCATATAAGTTGTCCAAAAGTATTTTCCCTAATTCGCTCTATGTCGCATAGTTAGTTAAATTAGTTAGTTAATTTTAGATTAAAAATAAATCCCTTTAATTATTAGGCTAGATAACAAAAAGATAGTTGATACTAGTACTCTTGGTCCTTGAGGATACGATATTCTGGACTCGCCATAACTATACTACTATTCGATAGGTGCGGTTGCCTTTGTCGAAATAATAGTTAGTTTCGAGCTCCATCAAGTTTTTGGCGCTGCTGTCGGGGACTAATATATTAGGAGAACTAAATTTTTATTACTTTAGCCATTATTACTTTTATTTTTTCTTATTTCATTATTAACTTTGCTAATTTTTCTTTATTTGCTTCCGGCAAGTAATTCTAGTTTATGACTAGAATGAACCCGTCAGGACCCTTGATTTTTGACAGTGATATAGAAGGTACCATTTGCAGAAATCGAAGAGAAATAAGGCGAAGCCTACAATACATAGAAGAAGAACAAGAAGACGAACCAACTACTACTGAAGAGATGGTTGATAATAATCCACTACCTCCTATGGTTGCCACAAATCCGGTGAATCAAAATCCTGCTCCTCGTACTATGTATGATTATGCTAAACCTAATTTAATAGGAACTGAGTCAAGTATTGTTAGACCTGCTATTGCTGCAAAGAATTTTGAATTGAAACCAAACACTATACAGATGATTCAACAGTTTGTTCAGTTTGATGGTTTGCAGGATGATGATCCAAACAATCACTTAGCAAATTTTCTAGAATTATGTGACACTTTCAAAATTAATGGCATTTCTGATGATGCCATTCGTCTTTGGTTGTTTCCCTTTTCATTGAGGAACAAAGCTAAACAGTGGTTGAACTCGTTACCACGAGGACCAATCACTATATGGGAACAAATGACTGAAAAATTTTATTAAAATATTTTCTGCCGGCTAAAATGGCTAAGTTGAGGAATGATATCTCTTCCTTTGTGTAGATGGATTTAGAGACACTCTACGATGCATGGGAGAGATACAAGGATCTACTAAGAAGGTGCCCTCACCATGGGTTACCCTTGTGATTACAGGTTCAAACCTTTTACAACGGTGTGAACCCCTCAACTAGGTTGTTCATTGATTCAGCCGTCGGTGGAACCCTGAATAACAAGACTCCTGAAGTGGCTTATGAGTTTATAGAGGAGATGTCCCTGAATAACTATCAGTGGCAAGTTACAAGGACAAGGCCAACAAAAGCCGCCAGTGTTTTCAACCTCGACGCAGTAACCATTCTATCAAATCAGAGAGAGATGCTAAATAAAAAGATTGATGGTTTGTGTGGTTCTTCGCTGGTACATTTGGTTATGTAGTGCGATACAAATGGAGGAGGGATGAGCAATACAGAATATCCATCCTACAACCCTGGCATAGAAAGCGAACAGATGAACTGTATGGGTAATAATTTTAGATCTCAAAATAACCCTTATAGTAACACTTATAATCCAGGTTGGAGGAACTACCCCAACTTCTCATGGGGTGGCCAAGGAAATCAAAGACAACAACCCCTTCCAAGCTTTCAATAGCAACCCTACCCACAAGAAAAGAAGTTGAACCTTGAGGAGATATTAACAAAATTCATCGCGGTGTCAGAAACTCATTTCCAAAACACCACCGAAACAACACTTAGAAATCAACAAGCATCGATTCAAGGGATCGAAAACAAATTAGGACAACTTGCCAAGCTGATCTCTGAATCACCACAAGGTAGTTTGCCAAGTAACACTAAAACTAACCCAAAGGAGCAACTTCAAGCCATAACTGCTCATGATAGTGACGGGTTAGATGAACCAAAATTGAGGCAAGAGAATGTGGTAGAGAAAGGTAAGGTTGAAATAAGTCATGATAAACCAAAACCGGTAATTACAGAGCACCAAACCTTGTGTGCCATACCCCAATACGATGAAGAAAGATCACACAGATGAACAATGTGGTAAATTTCTTAAACTTCTAAAGAAATTACATATTAACCTACCATTTCTTGAAGCTCTTTCGCAGATGCCAAATTCAAGGAAATTTTTGAAAGAGCTTTTGACAAACAAACGGAGGTTAGACGATACATCGCATGTGGAGCTAAACGCAGCGTGCTCAGTAATTTTGCAAAAAAATCTACCACGAAAGTTAAAAGATCCAGGGAGTTTTACAATTCCATACTTAATTGGTAGTTTATCTGTTGATAATGTTTTAGCTGATTTAGGGGCAAGCATAAATGTCATGCCTTATAAAATGTTTAAATAGCTAGGTCTAAGGAAACCCAAACAAACGAGGATGAGCATTCAATTAGCTGATAAAATTATTAGAATTTCTAAGGGTATAATAGAAGATGTACTAGTAAAAATTGATAAATTCATATTCTCAGTAGACTTTGTCGTTTTAGACATGGATGAGGACAGTAATATTCCTTTAATTTTAGGAAGACCCTTTTTAGCAACTGCTAGAACTAAAATTGATGTTGCTACAGGAGAACTCATACTTCGTGTAGGTGACGAAATGATCACTCTTCAGGCTCTTGACTCGGCTAGGACATCGAGTAATCCAGGAGAAAACATAAACTCTACTAATGACCATTTGGTTCAACCTTCTTTACAGGAAACACCATGAAACTACACAACTGAGCCAGATCCTAGATCTCGTGCCGACAAGGAAATAACTCATGAGGAACGAAGGCTTCAGATCGATGAACTAGACAAGTAGAAGACACATTTCAAGGAGAAACCAAGAGCATAGAAGCGGAACCAAAGTAAAACCATATCAAACTTAAATATGGGAAAACTCAATTTAAGATAGGAGATCAGGTATTGTTGGATAAGAAAGACCTTCGAATCTGCACTTCAGACCTTAATACAAACGAAGAAATCCCTTTTAAGGTACCCAATGTCTCCCCACACAGAACAGTCGAGGTAACTAATCCTAAATTTGGCACTTTTAAGGTAAACACTACTCGACTCGAACTATATAATGATCATAAAACTGATAGCAAGGGAAAGGAGTTTCAACTCCACAAACAACCATGAATACGCAAATAAGAGGTAAGTCTAGCTTAAGACTTTAAACAAGTGCTTCTCGGGAGGCAACCCGAACACTAACCCCATTACTTTTCATATTTTTATTTTTATTTTTATTTTTATTGTTACTTTTAGCACTTAACTACAAACTAACCAAATTCATGAAACATGGGATTCCCTACCACACGGCCTTACACACAGGCGTGGACGTGGCCATGTATACACCACGGATTTGGACACCGACATGGCAGAGATCGTACGAACCAAGGATGAAAAATCCATAAACCATGGGCGGCGATAAAATGCCACGGCCGTGCGATACGGCCCTGGTCAACATTGATCAATCAACATGGACGTGGAGACCTCTACATGGGTGTGGGAGAAACGAATGAAGTACAACACAGTGTACAATACGGTTGTGTGACCCAACTCACCCATTGCACAGAGGCGTGGGAAGCAACCAGGTTTCTGTTTCCTATTTAAAACCCCCTTTCTTCTCACCTTCTCCCCAAATTCTTTTTCAACTACTACACCCCTCTTCCTTTCTATTACCTTTATCCTTTCATTTTTCCTCTTCCCCTTTCCCTCATTCTTTCTCTACACCACTATTCCTATGTCGCAGAAGCGAAAGGACCCTAGCACAGTCTCCCCGTGCGAGACCGACCTACATGTGTAACGCCCAAAATTTTTGGGCCTAGAAGAATTGGACTTTGGGCTTTGGGTCTCAGAAATTTTTTAAATGAGCCAGAAACTGACAATTGGCATGTGGGCCTTGAGGGTTAATGAACTTGGAGTGCTTAGGGGTGTTGGAGAAGTGCTGGGTTTGAACTTTGAGGAGAAGAAATTTTTAATTAATTATTAAAAGAACTAGGACGGTGAGTAGTTGGGCTTTTAAAAAAAAGGAAAAAATGACATCAAAGAGCCTTATGGTAGAGTGGCTAAGTGACGCCACTTAGGGTATAGGAAGGTGGCGTTATGGGCTAGCAAGGAGATCCTAGGTTCGAATCCTAGCTTAGTATTTTTAGGAGTTTAATTTTGGCCTTCTAGAAGGTTGGAAGTGTTGTGATGATGGACTCTAAGGAGAGTGATCAGAAGAGATAATTTAGGAAAAAGATTGGGGAGTTATCATGGAGAAAAATTAGGAGATGAGATATGTGGAAGAGGTTGAGCCGAATTGGGAATTTGGGGATAGGAAATTCGACTATAGGCAATAAATAAGTGTCAATTTTGGGGTTCTAGGCTAATGCCAAAATTGTTTTTTTCCCCTTTAGCCGAATTCCTCATTATTGAGTTGCCGAAACACTTTTTCTCTTTAAGTACTCAGAAGCCGAATTCCTTCCTTGCTTGCCAACCTTCCATACTTTTTCTTCTCAAATTCTCTTTTGATTCACCTTTGGTTTTAGCCGATTCCTTCTTCTCTCCTTCTTCTTATTTGTGTCGAATAACCCCTTTCACCATACTAATCTCAAAAGCTGAATACCTCTCAGGCCGATTGCTTCTTAGGTAAGTATTCTCAATTATGATTTAGGTGTTGGCCGAATGGTCATAGATAGGGAAAGGGGGAATTGTGTTGGATACAATTCACCTATTATTCTATTTTTAATGATTAAGAATGATGCAGATTTAGGAGATACGCGTGACTAGTAATCAAAGAAGGGCTAATAAGGCTTGGTGTTTCAGGTAAGGTTAAGGTGAGACTTCAGCTTTTGGTAAAGTATTCGATAAGTATTTGCGATTAATCTTTGAGTGATATCATTTGTAGGATCATGGCTAAGGAGATCGCAGTGTGTTTTGTTATCAGGTGTGTACATACACTACACACACATAAGATCGGCAAATCTCGAAATACCGAAAAGCCAAAAATTTTGGCTACGGTAGTCTTGCGAGTGTGCGAACACTTGTAAGGGAAAATCGATACGTTATCAGAGGCCCCATGAGCGATCTCATGGACTTGGGCCGTGTTTTGGCTAATCGGGCCAGAATGGGCAAAATGGGCCTGATGGGCCGTAAGCTCAAAATAGGTGAATTTGATGGTTTGATAATAAGTGATGAACTAGTCATGCTGGTTACATGGCTTGGAATTGGTTTGGGCCAGATGGGCCTTATGAATGTGATTGGGCCAGATGGGCCATATGATTGTGATTTGGGCTTAGTGGGCCATACGAATGAGATTGGGCCTAGTGGGCCATATGAACGTATGTGAATTTGTTTGGGCTTTGTAAGGGGTCTTGGGCTTAGTATTTGGTAAATTGCTTAATCGTACATAAAACTTTAATAATTTATTAAGTGCGACTGTGAACAAGTCATAAGGTTTAGGTGTGGCAACGGACATATGCATGTCTAGGATTGGATCTAGGGAGAGCTTGGTACTTAAGCGGCCTTAATGACCCACCTCCTCTTCTCTGGAATCCTAACTGGTGCGTAGTGTCTGTTCACTTAGCCGCGAGGACTTGTTGACGGGCCAAGGTTCGTAATTAAGACCTATACTGTTAAGAATTACTGAAATACCCCTGTAGGGTAGAAATACCCTTGATGTGTGAAATGACTAGAATACCCCTATGTGTTGAAGGTAAGATTTATGAATGTTACATGTACATTTGCTGCATTCATATGATATTCTATTTAGGTTGCATATGGGTGGGAATTATGGAACGGAGGAAGTATATGATGATCGCATGGTTACTTGACAACTGTGTATCCACCGATGGCTTTTCAAGTCCATTATATTATTAGCAGCTTTGCTGTAACGTCTGGTAGTACCGCAATCGGGCTACCCTTGATGTGTATCGGATGGATGGGTCGATTTAGAAATCCCCACAGATGTGTTTCGGAGGTACGGAGACGATGTGTACCAGATGGATTATTTGGGGAAGGTTTGCACAGCATTGCATGTATGATATTGTTATGTTAATAATATGATATGTATGCTATTTGTTTGACGAGGTTCGTGCACACTGAGTTTTTGAAAACTCACTCCCTCTTTTATTTTTCTCAGGTAATCCTCAGTAGGCGGCTCGACGGATGGAGGGACTCAGAGGTGGCCAACTAGCAAGACGATTAGACCGGTTTTTCAAAATGTCTAAATTCTAGATTTTAAGTTATTTTATTTAAGATTGTAATAATGTTTCCCTCTAGTTATTATTCTATTACTTCCACTATACATTGTAATTTTGAAACGGAACCTGGATTTATTTCTTTTAAGCGAATTTCAAATTTTTGAAAATAATTGTGTTTTAAGAATGAGCTTCCGCTGTCAAAGGAAATTTTTACATAGTAACAGGGAAATGGTTTTTCTTTGGATACACCTCGTTTTGAAAGCAAACTGGATTTTACTTAACTTTTCTCTAGAAGGGTTTTCAATGAAAACAAAGTTTTCGCAAATACACTTCAATGTGACACGCCGATTCGGGCCTAACTTCTAGGCCGGGTTTGGGGTGTTACAACATGAGTTCATGTCGGCCGCTTCATTTATCGTATAGGACAAGGACCTTTGAGTCCATTTATTTTTTCTTTTTCTTTACTCTTCTCATTTATTTTCCTTCCTTTTCTCTTTCTTATCTTTAATTTATATTATTATGTTTTGATTTCTTTAATTTAGGTTCAAAAGGTTGTTAGGGAATCACCACACCACGACCATAGACACCACCGCCACATTCATCTATGCCCAACTTACCGTTTCTTTTCCTTGACTCCATCCAAAATTTAGGAAGTTCACTTCTCTCCCTATCTTATGATTTTATATAGTGTAGATATCTATCTTTGTACATTGAGGATAATGTACATCTTAAGTGTGGAAAGGTGTCAACAATACTGAATTATATCCTGTTCTTAAGTAACTTTCTCATATTACTATTAAAATAAAACTTCTGTTGATTTATGAATTTCATTGATATGTTTCAGATTAAATCATAAGTAATTGTGCATTGATGATTTAAACTTTAAGATATTAGAGAATCAAGCATGATAAGTCTAGTTCCCTAATCTTAGATATTACTTTGAAGTTTGAAATTTACAAGATTGACATCAAAAACCATAATTTTTGTGAGATTTTGAGCCTTTTAGAGCATATATTTCTTTTGTTCACTTTATTGATTATGAGTATGTCAACATTGAATTGTTATTCTAGAACTTACTTCAATTATACTTGTCGAGACCACACTTTTGATTTGATATACTGAGATGATAAAAGCACCTAGGATTTAACCCACTTACTGCACAAAAAGCCTACCTCCATAATTAACCCCTAGTGAACCCTTTTTAGCCTAGTAAACCATTTCTTGACTCACCCATTAATATTAACCCAAAAAACCAAACTTTTAATTCTCCTAATCTTTTGACGTTCCTTTTTGTCAAGATTTGAATTGAGCAGTTGCCTAACTATGTTCTCTATTTTAGCTGTTAAAGTTATTTCCTATCATTGTAAATATTTATTCTAAAATAGATTCTCTATTTTAGTTGTTAAGTTTTTTCCTATCATTGTAAATATTTATTCTAAAAAAAGAGAAGAAGAAGTTTTAGTGATTATGAGCTCAACCTATTAATTCCATATCATTAGAATAAGCTCGTGTTATTTAGTGATAAGTTTTCAATCAATGTAATTATTCATTATTAGTTCATTGTTTCTAGTTAGGTAATTTGTCAATTCAATCTCGATTCTAACCTTTTAATTCAGCCTATATCCATAACTTTAACCCAAGCCCCATTACAACCCTTTAAAGACCTTTTAATTTGTGTATCATCTCATTTTATAGTGGTGGAGATTTGATTTTCATGCAAGCTTATGGGATTAACTCTTTATGTTTGACTTTTGAGTGCTTAATTTGAACCTTAAACACTTTTAAGTGATTTGAGTGAATCCTTTGTGAGGTTGTCAATTCTTGTCAAATTTGAATTAGAGGTAATTATTTAGGTAAGGGGAAACACCTATGTTTTCGTGCTATAAAATGTATGACTTAGATTGTTTGAATCTTTAGGATTCTTTTAGTTAAATTATCACTGTATGAATTATCTATGAATTATGATGAAACATTCTTGATAAGGATTATGAATTGAGGAAGCTAATTATAAGTTGAGAATTTTGCTTGAGGACAAGCAAAGGCTTAAGTGTGGGGATATTTGATAAACCATAATTTACATATATTTTAACCTCATACTTAGCTTAATTTTGGATGAGTTTCCATTGAATTTGATGAATTTGATGCTCCTAATCTCTTAATTTCATGTTTTAATACTCGGGAGAGCTTAGGAAATTGAAAAGAACGAGAAATGGGCCAAAAAGCGGCAAAATGGGCCTACCTAGGAAAGCACACGGCCTGGGCTATTGACCACAAGCAGATTACACGGTCGTGTGTGGCAAGTCGGATTGAACACGGCCTGGGCTATCGACCACGGGTGTGTCCCTGCTGACCCTAGGATGAATTTCATTAGGAATAGGATCCTTGTGGACCAATATAGGCATTCCAAAGCCTATATAAACACCCTAGGGGGCAACCTAAAAGGGGACGTCGACTAGAGGTCGAATAGAGTTCGACAGGACATCAAATAGACGTCGAGTAGAAGGAGAAAATACTCCAAGACAGCCATCGGGAACAGTTTAGGAGAAGGATTTCCATCAAGACTGAGGATCTCCCATCAAGTTCTTTAAAAGTTTTTTGGGTTTTCTTATGTTTTGTTGTTTTTCCTCTTTTATGATGTTTTCCTCTTTTAGTATGAACTAAATCTCTCAAATACCTGAGGGGATGAAACCTAAGACAGATCTTATTATTATTTGATTTATGAGATAAATACTTGTGCTTATTCTTAATTGTGAGTTCTTATTCTTGTTTTGATAATTCAGGTTATTGATTCAAAATCGAATGTGCTTATTCAGTGGAGCAAAAGTCCCTGTTTAAGAGTAGATCAACACAATTAAGCGGAGTTGATTGCACCCCTAGAAATAGGGTGACGAAAATCTGCCGGATTAGGGTCAAACCTAATAAGGGAATCCATAGATCGAGTTAATGCGACAATAGGGGTTTTAATTAGAAAGAGATTTCAATTAATCAACCTAGAGTCAGTTGTTAGTAGCCTCGAAAAAGGTATTAATATAATTCAGGGATTTCTACGGATTAAGCCAAGCGAATAAATCGCATGAATCAAAAGTAATAAGTGAAGTCTAAGTGGATTCTTCCTTAGGTATAGCCTATCTCATATAGGTTGTCCAAAAGTATTTTCCCCAATTCGCTCTTTGTCGTATTCATAGTTAGTTAAATTAGTTAGTTAATTTTAGATTAAAAATAAATCCCTTTAATTATTAGGCTAGATAATAAAAAGATAGTTGATACTAGTACTCTTGGTCCTTGAGGATACGATATTCTGGACTCACCATAACTATACTACTATTAGATAGGTGCGCTTGCCTTTGTCGAAATAATAGTTAGTTTCGAGCTCCATCATGGTTTAACTTTATATTTTTAAATTCTTAATGAGTCTATTTTCAAGAAAAAAATGGAGACATTATCCAAACCCCGTACTAAGAGATAATTAATTTTTAGTAAAGAAGGTCGAAGCTGTCAAATAGCAGAATAGGGATAAATTTGAAGATTTTACTGTACTTATTGGCTAAATTATAAATTCTGAAATTTTTATGGTAGAAATATATTTGAGTCTAATTTCAAAAAAATCAAGCAGATATTAATTTATAATTCTTTAGCTCAAGATATAAATAATTTAGTGACTATGACTCAAGTGGACAGCTTTGATATGAACATATAAGTAATAGTGGAATAATAGATAATGTTACATATAAGCATATTATATACATTAAGGATGTGGAATGGAGAGGAGGAGGATGAAAATATATATGAATATTCAGCTAGCATAGGTTTACATTAAAAATGGATAATTTGCATGTTTTAGGCTTACGGACTAAATTGAATAAAAGTAAAACTTTAGGGGCAATTTTGTAAAAATGTTACAATAACCAAATTGTAGGAAATGAATTTTTTTTATTGTTTAAATTAATAAATTGAATGAAATTATTAATTTAGATCAAGATCGGGTAGAAAATCGAGAAAATAAAAAATTACCAAAATGCCCTTAAATCTTGGTATTTCTGCAATTTAGCCAGGTAAGTTTGATTAACTAAATTGTGTATATTAATATGTTTGAATTGAATGTTGTATATGTGAACTGTATAAATGTCTTATGTATGAAATTGATCACATGTTCAACAATGCTCGAAAAGTAATAAGTCCCGTTTGAATAATGAAATTCGATGGATACATGATTTCCGGTATTGGTTGTGGTCCTGGATATGTTGCAGACACACCATAGCTCGAAAAAGCATCATGTTATAAGCCCTCTCGAGCTTCCCATTACATGGTTCCTGCGAGCATCCCAATCGGTAGTGATCCTGCATGTGTTGCAGACATACCGTAGCTCTTTCTGAGCGTCCTGTTATATGATCGGTATTGATACTGCATATATTGCGGACATACCGTAGCTCTTTATGAGCGTCCCGATGTATGGCTCTTCATGAGCTTCTCGATATGGCTCACTTGAACTTCTTGATATTTGGCTATCCGGAGCTTCCTGGTAATGGCTCTTCGGAGTTACCAGTTAAGCTCACATGAGCTTTCTGTTTTAAACTTTTATGAGTTTCCTGTTATAGCCCAGATAAGCTTCCTGTTACATGGCTCACATGAGCTTCTTGTTATATGGCTCGAGAGAGTTCTTTCTGATTATGTGCTCTAATGAGTACCTCCGAATATGAATTGACGGATTTCAGATTCGTACACTTCATGTGTACTACCTTTGTATCCATCGATATTTTAAATGATTCAACAGGTAAAGTTCTGATATGAGATAACATGAGTTTGAAATGAACTATTACCGGTATATACTCTAAATACACGGAAATGATATTTATTTGATATATTGAAACATGACATGGAAAATACATGTATGTGAAACTTGCCTGATAATTATGTATATTCATGATTATGAACTATTCTGGAATAAATATACACGAAATTCATGAAAATGATAATACTAGAAATATTTATATAATGAAATGAATGATTTATGTTTATGAAGAAATGGCAAGAGAATGATATGTATAGGTATTCTGGTTAATGTTGGCCTATATGAGTTTTGTTAAAATTAGCCACTTATTTGGCTTGTGTTTTGGCACCTATTGGTTTGGTGAATATTTGTCTTAAATGTTTGATGTGTGGTTTGGTTTATGGTTGTATGGTGAAAGGTAAAATTTTAGATAAAAGTGCATTATATACATGTGTTTTGGGATGCAATGAATTGATCATGAATCGGTATCATGATATGTAAAGTATATATATAATTAAATATATTAGTATTTGAATTATATTTTTGGCATCAAATGGTAGGTAAGTGACTTGGTTAAAACTAATGCAAATTAACTTGGTAAACTTTAGGTACAAATATGCATATAAGTTAGTTATACATATGAATAGTTATACATATGAATATATTGAGAATATGAATATACCTGTTATAATCTGATATCTAAGGTGCATATTGATTATAAGTGACAATATTATATGTTTAAAGCTTGATTTTGACTTGTTTGTGATGTCTAATTATAGTTTGTAGATATGCACAAAGTTGATTGTAGGTTGACACAAAATTTGGGTGAGAAATATGGCTTGTAAAATGGCCTGTTTTCGTTCACACGGGCAGAGACACAGACGTGTGTCTCAACCGTGTGTGACACACGGCCAGGTGACATAGCTGTGTGTCCCATGTATCTTTTAATTTGCATAAGTCAATATGCTTAAATTTTTCACACAGCCTAGCACACGAGTGTGTAGCATGACTGTGTGACCCCTGCACCTTAATATTACAAGTCAGTATGCTCACACGATCAAGCACACGGGCGTGTGGCTCGGTCGTGTGATCCAAGTTACTAAACCCATAATTTGAGACACGGTCTGAATCACGGGTGTGTCCCTTGACCGTGTGAGCCACACGGCTTGACCACACGAGCATGTGATGCCTGCAGTGTTGAAAATATTAAATGTTTTTGAAAAAAATTTTAAGTTTTCGATTTAGTCTCGATTTGTTTTTGATGCGTAATTTGAGCTTCGAGGGCTCATATAAGGGACAATATGTATGATTTTGATTGGTTCTTGACATGAATGATATATGATATGAAATGTTTACATTTTCTGTCTGTTTGATTTATAAATTCCGGTAATGTTTCGTAACTCTGTTCCGGCGAAAGATTCAAGTTAGGGGTGTTACAAAACTTGTAACAAACCTACTAGTTTTTTTTAATACTATTAAAGTGTACAAAAAATTGATTATATGCAATATTAATGGATAAAAAATTGTGCAATACTATTAAAATGTATATAAAAAAACAAAATAAAGCATTAATTATACTAATAGAGTTGAGGTTTTATGCATATTGGTAGTATGGGTTCAAATATCATTGTTTGTAAATTTTTATTGATTTTCATTTAAAATCACAAAAGTATCATTATAAGAAGGAAAATTATTTCAAATATGTAATGAAAAATTAGTAATTTCCTCAACCGAGTCAAGTTAATGTTCGGTTGACCAATGACACCAACTCAATTAGAGGTATAAATAATAGTTGTTGATACAATGTACAACAAGAAAGACAGGATGAGATTATGGTGTCCAAAAGAGATCGATTCGCCTGTTAGAGAAGATAAGGAAAAGGCTGTGAGGACTTAGGAAGCTTGGTTGCAAAGAGTAAATGCTTAGGGAGAGGATCCCTTTCTCTTTGTTTGGGAGGGTATTTATAAAAGATGTCCTCTTGTCTGCTAGTATGACGTGCCAAGTCGTTATAAAAGAGGTTATCATCATAGATTACGTGAAGGACGTACACGATGGGATCCATTCTATTATTCCTTTAGCCAATACGAGATTGTTACGCTTAAGTGGGTCCTAGTAGTCACCAGAAAGAGTATTCACATTTGGAGTGTTTTGTAACGCCCCAAAAATCTCTTATATATTTATTTTCGTATGTTTGTGACACAATTATATGTCTGCTTCAGTGGTTAAGTGTTTTGGGAAGTGTTTGAGAGGTACCAAGTTCGAGCATTAGCTTGGGCAAATTTTTGTTTTTAAATGAATAAACCCCTATCTCTAATCGGTAGGCTTATAAATAAATGTTGGTAAAATATGTCAGAATGGGCCTGCTGGTCTGGTGGTTAAGTGGAGTGTTAAGTGGCTGGAGATCTAAGGTTTGAATCTTTGCGCGATCAAGGGATTTATTTTTACTACTTGTGCCGTATGAGTGTTGTAGTTTGACCGAAATTCTGAGTATTTGAGGAGTGTAGGGATGTTTTGGCCGATTTTTAGGAGGATAATGAGGGGGATTTCAGTAGTTGTGGGATTGGTGGAGGAAAATAAGGAATTTGAAGTGTAGTGGGAAGGTGGATGGTTTATGGAGGGATAGTAGGAGAGTTTTGAGGAGTGGATCAAGGAAAGTGATCATGATATGAACTCTATTCGATGTTGATTCGAGTCGTTTAGATTGTCCGATCATTAAAATGGAGAAGTATCATCGGTTTTGAAATAAAGGATGATTTCGGCTAAGGAGAGTACTTGGTGAACAAGATGGTGATTAAAAATGGCTAAAGGATATGAAGATGAAGAGGAAATTCGGCTACAAAGGAAAAGGAAATTAAAAGGATATTTGTGGATGGAATAGAGAACTTAAGGACAAGAAAGAACCAACACTTTGTTAAAGTGTTGACCCGAGACTTATACGTCACTTAAGGTGGACCTTGACCCGTTACCTATGAAAGTAGGAACCAAATGTATAATTTGGTGAACGCCACACTCGGAATGAGTGATAAGTTCAAAAAGAAACAAGGTAGACGCCATTAGCTTTTGCTAGATAAGTCAGCTTGAGTCTTAAAACGAAATAGGAGAGTTGAAAAACTCACAAAATGTTATAAACATTCAAAAGATAGCAAAAAGTCCTCTAAACAAGCTAATTACAAAGTATTTATAGTGCTTACATGAGGCTAGCTGAAAAGTCACATGAATTCAACTTTAATGTGTTTGTTTAATGGTCAAATAAAGCTTAATCAATAAGTAAAAACTCTTGAGTTCCTCCAAGCCAAATAACAGCAACTATCAATATGAATTATTACTCCAAATGAGCTGATTTAATGAGCTTGAATGCTTGGTTTCTTGCCCTCCTAGCAGCCAAATGGTCACCAACAGCTTTAATGAAATTTTGAACTCATGGTGTGATCATTTAAGCAACAAACGGTTATGGAAGAAGAATAGGCTGCTGCCAAATTTAAAGGATGTGTAATGCTTCCTTTAATTGTCATAACAGCTCCTTTTAGTGATGTATAATGCCCCCTTGTATGTAATCGATTTCTACTTGAAAAGTCACATTAATCACTTTGTAACAGCCCTTGAATGTAACGGTTTCCAGCTGATTAGTCACCTGCAATCAAACGCATTAAAACAAATATATTAAACACATTTAAACACATATTAAACACACTAAACTTAATAAGCTTAGTAAATGAACTTATAAACGAACTACTTTAACTCATAACTTAATTTAATAAACTATAATAAATATATTTAACAATAAGTTATTCCAACAATTAAATAAACTAAGTTAAGTATTTATTTCTAGTAATTATTTAATTAAAACAAGTTTAATAAAAATGACAAACAATTATTAAACTAAGATGAGTTTAATTAAAGTCCAGCAACTTAATTATTAAACTAAGATGAATTAAAAATAAATTTAAAGTTCAGCTTACAATAAATTGCAAGAAACGCCTATGGAGCTGAATGAGCTTGTAATGAAGCTTCATTTTTCACTTAGGCCCCTCGAGCTTAGGCCAATCTCGATGGCGTCGAGTTACGTCGTAACATGATGCGATCGGGTTCGCATCAGATCAGTAGTTGTGCCGAAACTGATTCCTGTCCCAAAATTCAACTTTAACTTTTGTTTTCTCTCAATTTTCTGTCAGTTGTTCTCCTTCCTCTGCTAAATATTGCTAGTGAATTTTTGCTACTTCCTTTTTGTTCTTTTTTCGGTTTTGCACACTTTCCTACCCATCTTTTTCTTCTTCTTCTTCTTCTTGCTGTCACCTCCTTTCTCTTCCTGTTGGTTACTCCTGAATTGTTGATCCTTAGGCTGATTCTTCTTCTTTTCATCTCTCCCCCTTCATATTGTCGATTCTTGTTTCCTCCACTCTGTTATACCGATTTTCTATCGTTGATTGTTCTCGTGGTTCGATTCTTGTTGCTATTCTGATGAGTAAAATTTCGACACTTTGATTTGTGCTTAAATTAAATGCTGATTGGATGTTACTATCATCTTAACAGCAAGGAATCATTTTGATTAAGGTCCCTCTTCTATGGAGTTTTAGCATATTCGTTCGGAGTTTCAAGGTAGGGATCGTGTGTTTGAAATGGAAGTATATTCGGTTTTTTATTGTTGTGCTTTCATGAGTTAAGACTAACGATTAAAGTGAATGATCAATTTTAGGAACTACTGAGCTCGAAAGTGTTTTGCTGCAAAACCATAATAGGTGTGTAAGCACAACTCTGAAAATAGAAATCGGCGAAAAGCCCAAAAATGTGATTGTCGATGCCACACGGGCATGCGACTGCCCGTGTGGTAGGCCGTGTGGTCGACGAGGCTGGCCGTGTGCGATACACAGGCCGAACCGAATTGGGTCGTATGGGCCCACACGGGTGAACTACACGGGCGTGTAGGATTATTGGGCCAGGCCGTGTGATCCACATGGCCAAGGCCAATTTGGGCCGTGTGGGCCTCACGGGCGTGTAAGCCCACACGGGCAAACATTATGGGCTTGTGGGCCCATTTTCACTGTTTGATTACTAAGATTGCACAGGTCACCGAGTCGACTGTGGACCTACTGTAGGGTCGATAAGCTTACTTAGACTCCTAATTGATTGAAATGACTGTATGACTGATACGATTAAGCATGATGATGCCCTACTGATTTGATATTGTATGCCCTGATTTTATGCATGATATTATGTTTTAGCATGTCATATATGTATATTGCATTGCATTGGGGTGGGGGTTATATTGTTCGGAAGAAGTGTACTGAAAGGTCTCGAGCCTAAATTACTGGTAGCTCAGCTGCAAACTACTGTCTAGTGCCGCATTCGGTACTTTTTGGAGTGTAAGGACGGGTGGGTTGATTATATCCTCACATGGAGTGTAGGGTTGGACGGAGTTGGAGTGTAGAAGCTGGCGGGGTATGATTTGATACTGTATATCTGTTACTATACTGAACATTGATACTGTAATGGGCCAAGGCCCAAATGCATGACTGCTTCTGTATTGAAATGGGCTAAGGCCCTAACTAAAACTGAAACTGTTACTGAGATGGGCTTAGGCCCAAACTGTGATTGCATTATGTCTGCTTGCTTATATGGGGATTACACACTGAGTTTTCGTAAACTCACCCTTCTGTTTATCTGTATAGGTAATCCCCAGACTTAAGCGGATCGGAGCGGCGGAGGACTCAACGGTGGCCACACGACCCTTTTTCACTGTTTCGTCTTTTATTAGGTTTTCAAAGTTTAATTTGGGGCATTTTGCTATAATAAAAGCCTCTATGGATTTTTGTTTAAAATTTGGATTTTATATTTGTCTTATGTTTTATATCTGCTAGAGGTAAGTAAAATACGAGTTTTTAAAATAAATGCATGTGTTTTAGCAACACAAGGACACAAACTATTTAAAAAGCTTCGGCAACATATAATGTTTTGAAAACTAACGACTGAATAAGAATCACGATTTTAGAATTAATAAAAGATAATGAGGAATTCTAAACTGAAAATGTTTTAAGCAAAGTTACGGTTTTCCAACACAAGCTACAGGTTTCTAATACACTACCATGTGACATCGCCAGATTCGGCCATACATCTAGGCGGGGTTTGAAGTGTTACATGTTCATATAAAAATGAGTGACCAAGCCACAGTAAGCGAATGGCTAGATGAAGGGAAGATATTTCTTCTATCAATGAGCAGCTTCGCAGCAGATAGCTAATGCGGGAGGTTGGACAATTGAAGATAACTCGAGGGATAAAGGGTAAAAATCGGACCTCATCAAACTTTCTAAGGGTGCTAGGTGTGTAGCTTGGGTGGTGATATAACAATAATATAGATTAACAATACAAAAGGATTATTGTAAGAATATAATTTACTTTAAATATATAAGAATAGTAATTTCCCAATGGAATTAGTGTTTTAATTTACCATTTACACCAACTCTACCTGGGTTTAAATAATAACATAGATTAATCCTTACATTTCATAGATTATTGTAGTATAGATAAACTAAAGGTGGAAAATTTAGGGATTTAGAAGTGGTCTCAGTTTGGGGATAAAATGGCGAGAGCGATCTCACCATGCATCTTCTGTCAAATTGCTCGAAGTTCCAACTCCACGCCCCTCCTTCATTCTGTTCGTTCCTTGGTTATTTATTCTCTTTATATGATACTCCTTTTGGCTATCATCTTACTTCCACTTTCGCCTTCTTTTCAACTTGAAATTTTACCTTCTAATTAAACCTGTTCCACTCTTTTCAGGATGATAAGGTCGTTGCATTTAAAGATATCAACCCTTCTGCCTTCAGGTTTCATCAACTGATTGAAATGTAGAATGCTTTGTTCCATGAAAATTGTGTAATTTTAACCCTGAAATTACTGATTTTAACTTTATACTTTATAGGCATTACTTGGTAATCCCTGTGGAGCACATGCCGACAGTCAATGATCTTCAAAGAAGAAATGAGGATTACACTTTGGGTAAAGTTCCCTTTTTTTTTACCTTTTTTTTATTTACTCTTTTCTTCTTTCATCTTTCATTTTATTTTATTTTCCTTAGCTAAGTTTATTTTTTTTTCATTATGCTATTATTCTTTATATTTTTTCATTATGCTATTATTCTTTAGTAAGTCATATGATAAATGTGGGGGAAACGCTGTTACGACGAGATGCACCTCAGTCAAATCAATACAGGTATTGCTTCTTATAATGTAAATAAGTTTGCTATATGAATCTCCTGTGATGTACTAGCTTATGGAATTGCTCAATGTTGAATATTGCTTATGAGTTTTCATTTCCTGACTTGACTGCCATGTTCTGTTTATAACTGCATTGCGATGTTACTGTAATGGTTTTCTTACTCTCTGCATTAAGACTCGGAATTCAGTTTCCCCTTCAAAGTCATGTAAATGCTTGATAAGTTTTGCAATCTCATTCTTGCTGGATAAAGTATATTTTTTAGTTATGTTTTATTGCATAAGCTGGGCGGCAAAGGAGCAGATGTTGTCCTTTGTGAGGAGAATGATGGGGAAGAGTGTCAAGGATGTTAGCCTTACGTTGCTCATCCAAATCTATTTAAAATCCATGTTAGATAATGCTCCCACTTCAGTTTCAAATCTGCTTGTGAATCATAAATAAAACATTGAATGGAAATACAGTAGTATTATTTACCTAATGTTTAATAATTCTTGAAAGAAGCATGTCCTGGCCTCATAAGTTACCTCAATTCATGTTTTATTTGGGAAAATATAAAACATTTCTGTCTCTGAATGTGTTAACTCAAAGAAGGTTTATCATCTGATCCTCTTGCTCCTATGGGTTTTGGCAGATTTGGTTTTCATCAGCCTCCATTTAATAGTGTTGACCATCTCCACCTCCATTGTTTCGCTCTTCCCTTCATACCTAGGTAGGTGTTTGGGAGTTAGTAGTTTCTTCTTCTTTCTTTTTTATTAAATTATATATTTATTTTATGCTGAAATTTCCCAAATAAGTTACAAAAGCTTTATTCTTAAAATATATGACAGATGGAAACAATTAAAATACATGTCTTTGGGACCACTTGGTGGGTTTATTGAGGCTGATAAGTTGTTGGAGAAGATAAAACCTTTCTCACCAATCCCTCCATAGGTGCAATGAAATCACAGTTGGATTTCTCTCCCATATTGAACTCTAGGTTTTTTTTATATATGTGAAGTTCCTTGAGAAGTCATCATTATTTGTTCAAGATAGAGAATGCCATTAAAAACTTATTCTTCATAAGCTCTATGAATATTTGTTGTTATACTAGAGAAGGGTCATTGAAGCAGACATAAACTTCTTCACAGGATCATATTCAAAATGTCCAGAGATTTTTCAATGTCAATTGTGTAGTTCAGATGTACAAGTGTCTTATGAATCTGCAATTTATGATGCTTGAGATTCTTGTAGCATAATCAATTCCCATATTCATAATTTTGTTTCAGGTCACATTGTTTTAGACTAATGATAAATTTTTCTGTACACGAAATGCTAAGTTTATGGCTAAATTGACTCTTGTCAGCTTCTAAAAAACTTACAGGAGCAAAAGTAGAGTTTTGATACTGGTGAAGATGAACTGATCCTCTGTTAATCATTTTTACATTTTTAAGCATTGGTCATATATGTAATAACTATAGAAGTTTTGTGAAGCAAAAAAAAAAAATTATAGAAGTTTTAATGGTTAGTACTGCAACCTATACGATAAATCGTGGTAAATGCTAAAGAGGGTAACTTTTTTCTTTTGGTGATTACCAAAATTTACTGCTCTTGATAGATTTGGCATCCATTGTGCAATTTGTATGACATGGTTATTTCATTTTGCTATACTACACACTATTTGTAAAGAATTGTTGTTCATAAGTTTCAACTTAATCTCTATTATTATCCTTGTTAGTATTGTAGGTTTACTTCAGCTCCACAATCAGGAAATACTTCAAAGAGTTACTTTAGTTATTTTCTGAAATGCTTAATTGCTTTTAGTTATTTCTTTACAAGTTCAAGGAGAAGCATAACAAATATTAGTATGAATATATGGTAGGGCAGTGAAATGCATGTTACTTAGTGACTGAATCATTTAAGAAGAATTTATCCATGATATGCAGTTCTATTTGGTTTGAATTTATTTGTAAGGCCCTCAACAACGGGTTTGACAGTTGCTTAAATTTCTAATAAAAGTCTAATTCGGTTTCTATTTTTGGGTGTGGGGATGATGATCTTTGTTAGATATTATTAGTTCATGATCAACACCTTCCTTTATTCATATGGTAGATAAATTGCATTACTGGTTGCGTCCTATGCATGGAATAAGTTGTGTTCTTCTTAAACATTAATAACTTTGGAGGTTTATCTGAGGATGCTACAATAGGAAAGTCAGAGTTTTAATGTGATAATGTGACTATCTCTCATCATTTCTTTCTGTCTATGAAAACCACTTTTTTGAACCTTGAGATCAAACAAAATACAATCTACTCACAGGCATCTTGTGTAACAAGATTGAAGACAGCTTGCAGAGCCTTTAAAGTGCTCTATGTCATGGCTTAATACTGTGTTTACCATATGCTGGAATCCTACTGACCTGGT
The DNA here is from genome assembly GCA_025503065.1 of Gossypium bickii. Classification (NCBI taxonomy): domain Eukaryota; kingdom Viridiplantae; phylum Streptophyta; class Magnoliopsida; order Malvales; family Malvaceae; genus Gossypium; species Gossypium bickii. The sequence goes on along the minus strand of CP106712.1, from coordinate 123,073,164 downwards.
TGGTGAAATGATGGCAAAAGTAGCCTATTTTTTAACATTCAAGGAAATAAATTCAAGTGAGGAAGTAAACCTAGTTCGATGAATGGAACGAACCCAGCACAATATTCACACAACTCCCATTGTTTATAGTTTCTTATGGAGTTTGAGGATTGAGGAGGGCACCAACAACTTGCAAAGCAAAGGATTTGGGTGAATGCTTGTGCTGTTTTGAAAGATTTGATTTTAGTTGTGCAGATGAATCTAACTGAACTCTGGTTCCTTTTGCTGTAAGCCTGAAACTGTACAAAAAATAAACTAATAAGAAATCCCATGTCTACCTTTAAAAAAATACAATAGTGTATGTGATTTTTCTAGAGTCTATATTTCATTACATACAGAGGATGATGCTTTGCTTAATCTTTTTTCTTAATTTGTCATTTAGAAAAATGATTTGTGTTATTATCTTCTTCTCTATCAAGCTCAATCGTTCTTGCTTTAAACACCCAAGCCCTCTTTAAATATTCTCTCTTTTCTTTTTTTTCACTTTGTTTTTAGAAGTTACTTGCTGGGAGATACAAAGATGAGAGATTTAGGTGGATGGTAGTGGAAGATACATGCACCATCCATGTTTTGCCTTTGATAGGGTAAAAGGACAAAAGATAGTGCCCAACTCCCAAACTTCAGAGCCTAATGCTTAGCTAAGGGCACTCACGAGATTTCCCTCTTTTCTCTTGTCGCAATAATGGATTACTTGCTTTCTTTCAATACCATAAATCATCACAACAGATATCCTTCCATTTGTTTCCTAGACCATTAATCAAGTTATTAGTGTCCTATGTATGTAGGTCCTTTGATTGCTACAATCCTGTAACATCCCAAATACCATCAGGTTTTTCAGATGAAAAAACACAAACTTTCTTCCCAACATTATTATTCCATAAACTATTGGATAAGGTTTGTAATTTAAGTACTGAATATGAGAAATGAAAATGAAAATTCATATAATGACTTTTAGGAGATAACAAGTAAATAGCAGTGCTGGCAATATCTATAAAGAAACTGATAAAAAAAGACTCAAAGTAGTCTGTTTTTCTTACTTGCATTGGGTAATTTGATTATGTGCTGCATTTAGAACACTTTATATCAATGTTTTGCTGCTTCTTCCCAAGTTATTCAGGTTTAATGCTGTAATACTAACCAAGGCTGCCTCAAGTAATTGCTAGTCAGCCCATGCAGTAAAACAGAGTGGTTATTAAAACTTTAACATTCAAAGATATTGATTAAATTATCTTTAAACTTTTAACATATTCAATATTTTACATTATAAATTACGACTCTCACTTTGGACCTTGGGTTTTTACTTTATTTTGCTAACAAATTACAATTATTTTTCATTCTTGAATTGACAAAAATGCAGTCCCCACTCCCCATAATTATGAGACAAATGAAGAGATTGGTGGGAACTCAAAATCCTTTGTACTTCATGCAACTTCTTAATTAATTGATTTTTTTTATAATTCAGACCACATTGATTTCATGGGAATCATTTCCAAAGGCCTCGAATTGCATCATCTTGAGAAGTAACAAGTGTTAATTTAGAAATAGGTTTAAACTTTCGTCCTTCTTCAAAGTCTCAAACACATGCAATAGTTGAATATTATTTACGGCGAAATGATTTGAACTACTATGAATAAGCTCTTACATTTTAACAACAAGCCATTTTCATTAAAAATGAAATCCCCTGTTTTACGAGCTGCAAAAAAACGTTGAGAATTGTCCCCACCAACAAACCAGAACCTCCCCCCCCCCCCCACCTTCCTCCTCCTCCTCCTACCACCCCACCCTTTATAAACATCACCTTTCTTTCACTTGCCCCAAAATTCAAATAATCTCTCTTTCTCTCTCTAACTTTCCCTGCTCTGTTTCTTACATGATCCAGCTATAAGCAAAGCAACAAGACTCTGTTTTTGCTCTGTTTTTTTTTTACAATTCTGAACTTAAGCCATGGCAACTTGTGTTTGTCTGCTATACTTGTTTCTCTTTTCCACATGCTGGCTTACGGTTTCAATGTCAGAAACGCTACTTCTTCCTTTAACTCATGCATTCTCCAAAACCCATTTCACCACCCCACAACACCTCCTCAAAACCACCTCTGCTCGCTCCGCCGCCCGATTCCGCCACCGCCATAATCAAGTTCCACTTCCTCTTTCCTCCGGTAGCGACTATACTCTTTCCTTCACTCTCGGCTCCCCTCCTTCCCCGACTATTTCCCTTTACCTTGACACAGGCAGCGACGTTGTTTGGCTTCCTTGTTCTCCATTTGAATGCATCCTCTGCGAATCAAAAGCGCCACCACTCTCTCCTCCACTTAACCTTTCCGCCTCAGCCACCGCTGTCCCATGCAAATCCTCCGCCTGCTCAGCTGCTCACTCTTCCCTCCCTTCCTCTGACCTTTGCACCATGGCACGTTGTCCCCTCGACGCCATCGAAACCTCCGGCTGCAACTCCTTCCCCTGCCCTCCTTTCTACTATGCCTACGGTGACGGCAGCTTAATCGCCCGTCTCTATAAAGACTCTTTAACTCTCCCAAACTCTCTCTCTGTTCAAAACTTTACTTTTGGTTGTGCCCACACCACCTTGGCTGAACCGGTTGGTGTCGCCGGCTTCGGTTTCGGCCGGCTCTCTTTGCCGGCTCAGCTTTCCTCCGTGTCTCCTCATCTTGGCAACAGATTCTCCTACTGTCTAGTTTCTCATTCGTTCGATTCTGACAAAGTTAGGCGACCAAGTCCACTGATTCTTGGTCGGAACGAGGAAAAAGAAAAGCAGTTTGGTAATGAGATTGTTGAGTTTGTCTACACCGACATGCTTCACAATCCTAAACATCCTTATTTTTATTCTGTTGGGTTGGAGGGAATCTCTGTCGGGAAGAGGAATATTCCGGCGCCGGAGAATTTGAAGAAGGTTGATAGGAGAGGAAGCGGAGGGATGGTGGTGGATTCAGGAACAACTTTCACGATGTTACCGTCGAATTTATATGACTCAGTGGTGAATGAGTTTGATCACCGAGTCGGACTATTTAACGAGCGGGCGAGTGCGGTAGAAGAAACAACGGGGCTAGGTCCGTGTTATTACTATGACAAGGTAGCCAAAGTGCCTGTAATTAGCTTGCATTTCGTGGGGAATGGATCCCGTGTGGTGTTGCCTAGGAGGAATTACTTTTATGAGTTTTTAGACGGTGGTGATGGGATTGGGAAGAAGAGGAACGTGGGGTGTTTGATGTTGATGAACGGTGGTGATGAAGAGGAGTTGAGTGGTGGACCAGGGGCCACTCTTGGGAATTATCAGCAGCAAGGATTCGAAGTGGTTTATGATTTGGAGAAAAGGAAGATTGGATTTGCACGGAGAAAGTGTTCTTCTTTGTGGGATAGCTTGAAAAATTAAGTTTACTTTTGGGTAAAAATCAGTGAATTGTTTTTCTTTTTTTCCCTGTGGTTTATATTATTATATGCACTTCAGTTTTTGCTTTATAAACTCTACTACCATCCTGTATATTTAAATGTTGATGAAGCAAATATTGAAGTGCAAGGAAAATAAAATGTAAATGTTTGTGCATATCGGAGACTGAAAATAAAATAATAATACATCCCATTTTACTAAGTGTTTTGGTTGGGTAAGATTGCTGCAAATATGTTAACCCAAAAACCCCCACTTTGGGGGACGCCATAAATACTTGAATAAAGATGGTTTGGTTCCCATTGGTTAAAGGGGGATAGGAAATAGTTTTACCAGTCAGCAGAGTTTTGATGGTTAGATTGGGGCGCTAGGGATGTGGACCAGAGATTGATCCTTATCTACACTGCAGCTTCGTAGCAAAAATCCAACTCCGGATATGTTTGCACTGCTGAGAGATAACCAAGGCCGGGGGTTCTACATACAAAAATCTTCACATTTTGATTTAGCTCGTGTTGCTGCTACAGTGATTGTAAAAAGTTTATAATTCTCCTATTCTTTGAACAAAATGTGTTCAAATTGTCGTCTTGTAATTTTATTTACATTTTATAACTCTTTTTTTTTTTTGGAATGGAGTTGGTGTAAAAGGCACCAATTACTTTCCCTAATTTTCCCACTTTCTTTGTATTTTGTGGGAGTGGGTCCAGCCTTGGACTTGAATACTTTTGGACCCGAATTTAAGGTGGCAAAAGAAGGAAGGGTACCACAAAGTATCTGCCAAGCTCAGCATGGCGTAACCCTTCAGCCACGAAATGAATAAAGTGGGTTTTGGCAGGAGTCGATATCAGTCTTTCTCTGACAATTCCCTCCCACCCCCATAATGTGATTTTCTATTGGCGCTGATTCTATCCGACGTACCCCGTCCCATCAACGCAATGCATGCATATGCTTGGACTTGGTCCTTCTTGCTACATGATTCTCCATGTTTTGGAAGTATAAAAGTTAAAAGGGCAACGATATATTTCTTTTAGATTTAAATTAAGTTACGTTGAAATGTACGTAAAAGTTTTTTAAAAAATATTTTCAGCTCTTTCCTATATTTATTTCATATAAGATACGATAGTAAACTTAAAAAAAATTTCAATCAACATAAATTTATCCTATTATACTCGTAAAATATCTTATCAATTTTTTTTGTTTAAGACATTTTTCAAATTAATAAGGCTCTATTCACTATAACATTTTCATACCCGACCCGAACATCGGGTCAAAGCACTGGAATTCTCTACTACAATATTCAGTTATTAAATATTTTTTTATAAACTTTCATAACTTTTTAATTGAGCCCATTTTTGTCATAAAAGTTCAATATTCACTAATTAATTATATTAAATCATTTTTCTTTCTTGTTACACTTTAATTACATAATTTATCTCAATATCTTATTTCACATATCAAATTTCTATGTATTTCACTTCTATTATTTTATCCACATCTTTTCTCAAGTTTAACAATTTAGTCCTTATCATCTTAAAAATTTCATATTTTTCTACAATTTCACTTTCACAATACTTTATGCATATTTCATCATCTCATAACACATTCATCAAAATTTTATCATAATTTCCTGATTCACATATTAAATTGTTTCACACTTAAACTTTTGTACATTTTTCAATTTAGTCTTTATTGCCATGTAATTACTTTTCACCATATAAGCACTTTAATCAAAAAATTCATTATAATATCTTATCTCGCATAAGAAATTTTCATGTATATCACTTCTCTTGTTTCAATTATAAATTTCACAAAATTTACAATTTAATCTTTAACATCATGAAGATTCATTATTTACTATAATTTCACTTTAGCATCACTTTGTGATCATCTCACTCTTTCATTTAAATTCATTATCATAAATCTCAAATGTATCATTTCCATTATAAATGTATTGTTAATTGAACTAAGGCTAAGGAAAGGGTTAGAAATTTATTAAGTACTTAAGGTCTGCGAATACGCCCTTGGGCAAAACCCTGATTAAGGCAAGCTCAGAGGTTTGGTGGACTCTTCAATAGAGTATACGTTGCCCCAACAAATAGATGAAAATAATAAGTCCTATTGTTAAAGCCCTAGTTTGATAAGAACGATAAATATATTGTTATTTTATTTTCTGATTAAACTATTTAATTGGCCTAATGAGGACTAGTCAGGATTGAACAAAGTTTCTAAAAATGAAAGGACACGCATTTAAGATAAGAGAGAAAACTATTAGCTATGGGTCTTGAAGGAAAGTTAGTAGAGGGAAATAAGCTTGACCACTAAGTTTTCTATTCGTGTGCACCTATATAAAGCCAACCTTAGCTTTCTAAACAAATTCTATACTTTATTTGGCACTTCATACTTCTTTTAAACAATTCCCTTTACATTTTTTGGGAAAGCGTTAGAGCCAAAGCCTGTTTGAAATATTAAAGTTCGTTGTAATCAGCTAACTTCGCCTTTGTGAGACCTGGTAAAAAATGATGAAACCCTAGTTGTTTTCATGATTATTTATAGGGCCTTAGGGCTTCATGCTTTAGGGATAGACTAAATATTAAGGGAAGGAAACTTTCAAATTCTGGGTTTCTTGATTAAGTGTCCTTGAAAGCTTGTTTAGTTCTTCTAAAAAACATGATTTGATAAGTTAACTATTTATGTTATAGCTCAAGAAACTCCCAAAAGCTCTCTAGACAAGGGCAAGTCACCTGTTGTTTAGTCTCTACTTCATCTTCTAGTGAGTTCTTTCATACCTCATATGTGTTTTGTACAAGTTTAGTTCAAAGTAAGTTTACCTATTTGGTGAAAAGTCTTGTAACACCCCTAAGCCGTGTCTGTCGTTGAAATAGGGTTACAAAACATTATCAAATAAATGTAACCTAAAATCATTCATTTTTAAACATTTTAATAAACATAGCATAATCCATTAATATACATGCACATCGTACCTTACTCGAGCCCTCGAGGTCTTAGAATCACTTTAGAAATGATTTGGGACTAAATCGGGAACATTTGAAACATTGAGAAAAAAGTTAAAAAAATTCAAACTGCAGGGGTCACACGAACGTATGGCCAGGCCGTGTGACTCATACAGCTAAGACATACGCCCGTGTTTCAGGCCGTGTAACATTCAAAATAGGAACACACGACTGTGCCCTAGCCCGTGTAACTTTCTTACTTGGGTACATGACCAAGCCACACGCTTGTGTGCCAGGCCGTGTAACACTCAAAATGGCCTTACACGCCCTCGTGCTAGGTCATGTAACTGCTTGACTTGCAACCTTTAAAACCTATAGGGGACACACAGCTGTGTCGCATGGTCGTGTCACACGCGGCTAAGACACATGCCCATCTCTTAGGCCGTGTGGACAAGTAATTGGCCAAAATCAAGTCATTTCTTTCACCCATTCAAACATGTACCTACAAGCCATTTGCATATATAACCAATACCTTAAAACATTCCCAAAACATACATAAAATGACCAAATCCCTATACCAATATTCCATACAACCAATATGCCAATAAGGCACCTCAAATACAATTCATCAAACCTATCTGAACATATCCATACTTGGTCGTTCATCAACCTTACACATTGAACTTATTTCAACTCAAAACATACCTTCATTGACCACATTGAAAAGACACCATCACATACCAAATTGGTCATTCAAAACATGCATCATCTTAGCCATAATAACACCAACCTTCAAGGCACCAAAATACCATAAGTACATCAACTATAATAACACTTGTACATGCAAAAAAAAAAAAAAAAAACTAGATCATTAAACACAAGTCCACCTATACATGCTATTATAACCTTAACCAAAATATCAAAATCTACCGATATAATCACTGGATAGTGTGATAGATCTCCAATGAGCTTCCAAACCGGTCGAGCTTCCGATAATCTATAAAACATAAGAAAGAAAACTACATAAGCATATATTTCTTAGTAAGTTCGTAAATCATGAACATAGCTTACCATTTCAATGCAAAACCTTATAAATTAAACATGAATCAATCCAATATAAGTTTGGCACAAGCCTAAGCATCATCAACAACACAAGTTAGTGCTTTAATACATAACTTAACAAAATCATCACATGGTAAGATAGATTTCATGAACATTGTATAATTGAATTCATACTTTCTATAAGTATAATTATACATACTTTGATCATTATAAATTCATATCTTACCATAAGTTCATAACATAGTCATAGGAACTCTTACTGTTCTTTCCCTTTTCATGCTAGTTCAACCATTTAGAATAATATCGGATACGCGGGAAGCTCACACAAAGTGTGCTAAACATATGGTCGAAACCATTCCTTTTCCTTTTCCTTTACATCACTGCTCACTTGAGCCACAAAATGGGTCTTCTCACATAAGCTGAAGGTCGGAATGTAGCTACACGATGCCGCTAACACAAGCTGACGAGTAGCTGCAACAAATGCCAAAACTCAGCCATCAGTAGGACATTCAGGACCAACACCCAAAATATGGTAACCCTAATGATATGTCATTTGCATCCTATATATTCCTAAGGTTCAAACAGGACTCGATAATTGTCGTACGTCGTTGGATCTCCATCGTTTCATGACATGATAAATAACACAATAGCATGCATATATCAAATAACATTAAAATGTCATTTAAACATACGAACTTACCTTGATTTTAAAGATGTTGAAATAAGATTACTAATCTGAGGCTTTGGCTTTTCCTCGATCTAGATTCGTACGAGGTTTATCTTGATCTAAATAAGCAAATTCAATCCATTTTATATTCATACTATTCAATTTAGTTCAAAATTCATACTTTTGTAAAATTATACTTTTACCCCTAATGTTTTAACTTCTTTACAATTTAGTTCTTAAGCTCTTAAATTGACATTTATGCAAATTCATCTACATTTCATGCTAGTCAAATTACATAGGGACTTATACAACCTCATACAATTCAACATTTCACAAATTTATTATGATATTTTACTACTTTTATAAATAAGCCCCTAAATGATAATTTCATCAAAAAACACTTTGCAAAACTTGTTTATTTCACAAGTACTCATATATTTCATTTAATTTCAAGAATCATGGAAACATTTTCATGCAAAAACCCTGATCCTTTAACAATTTTGTAAATTATTCCCTGGGCTAGATAAATTAAGCTACAAAGACTTCAAAAACATAAAAATCATTAAAAACAAGACAAATTCCACTTACATGCAAGCTAAAGAGTTGGTCGAATGCTTTGAACCCTAAAATGGTGTTCTTTGTAACACCTCTATACCCGGTCCGACTATATGGACCCGGTATAAGATTATTACATTTGGTGTCAAAGCGTTTTGGCTAGACATTGTATAATTCAATCATTCATATATAGAGTATTAACTTATTTAATCCAAAAATTATTAATATAAACATCTGAGGTTATTAACGGATGCTCGTTTGCGTTTGGAAATGATTTAAAAATTATTCTTACTCAAAACAAGGCCAAAATATCGATACTTAAACAAAAGGTATCAATATTTTATGAAAAATATCTATACCACATCACAAAATCGATACCAAAATAGCATTTTGCAACTCCAAAAATTCAAGTTTTGATGAAGGTATCGATACCTTAGACCTATGTATCGATACCTAGGCTTATATCGATACTCATCTCAAAAACTATACCAAAATTACTCTCTGTTTCTCAAAAAAAAATTGATTTTGGGGTCAAGGTATCGATACCTTTTCCTCAGGTATCGATACCTTGGGTTATGATGACACAAAAATAGTTGGAAATTTTGCTAAAAAGCCTCATGCACTAATTCAAAGCATACAAACACTTCCAAACCAATTCAATTACCCTCAAACTCATTAAAATTCACCACAAAATCTATATAATAACATCATGCAGATGTTAAGCTATTATAAATTCCTTTCAGAAGCTAACAAAATATGTCATAAGATCACCAAAATAACAAAGATTCCAAAGTTTGCATTTTAGTCTATCTAACATTCACCTATACTAAGAACCTATGTACATACCATATTAACCCCAAAATTTATACATACAACCTTGCCTCTTGGAACGGTGATGAGATGGGATGCACGCGACCTCAATATTAGCCCAACGGGATCTACTTTACCTACGCGTTAGAGAAATAACGCCGTAAGTCTGTGAAGACTTAGTAAGTACTTTAAGATTTTTAAAATTTACTATTAATAATATAAAATAAAATTATATTCATTTTATAGACATAAAGTTCACATCAAATTAGTCCCTAAAATTTAATATATTTTTCTTAAAAATCACACTTACCATTACTTACAGTAACCAATTAATTGATAATAGCCAAATTACGACATTGTAGCCCAATGTAGACTAGCTGAACACTTAGGATATACAGAAATAAATCGATAATGCATTTTCAATGCATATCATATATCACTAAGCACAAAGTACAAATAGCAATAAGCACCAAAGTGCAAAATAATTACGATAAGCACCAAAGTGCGAAATAATACGATAAGCGCGCTAATTTTTCTTTAATGGCATGCCATCAATATCCCAATAGTTTGGGGCTCGTCTACATGGCCTCTTCTTATTATTAAATCTTTTTATTCATTCACTTGATAGAAAATAGTATAACTTTGTATTTTTCTTGATTTAGTCCTTATCATAATAATAACACTAAAACTTGTAAATTCTCTTCATTTTTACCACATACAACATTATAATTTTTACATCACTTCATATATTCACTTTCCATATATTCATAATATCATAACATATTTTAATTTCTTTCAATTTAGTCCTTTTTCATTATCACCACAATACATCATATAATGGTACACTAAAGTCAAAATTCATAACATTTACATTACTTACCCATACTAAATACTTATTATGATAACATTAATTTGGTAATTAAACTACTTAATTAACATAATTATTTAATTAACATAACTTAAACAAAATTACTAGTTGAAGTACTTACAACCAAAATTTGGATTATGAGTTTTTCTTCTCTTCTACTCATTGGTCACTTCTTTTCCTTTCCTTTTACTTTTGTCCTCATACTTTCTCTTTTTCTTCAATTTCATAACAACATATAACATTTATAAGTTAAGATTAAAATCAAATAACTTTTCTATGCTAGATTATGAAAATAAACATGTATGTTATGAGAATTTCCATCATTCTTACATTAACCTTTTTAAAAACCCAAAACCCTAACTCATGTATTTCTCTCTTTTAACCCATCTATAGAAGTTCTCATGAAATAAAGTTGCTCACTAGTCTTCTTTTTAGCTTTTACTAGAGAAATTTCAAAGAAAAATGAAGGTTTGAGGCTTGGATGGTTCAACAATGGAGGAAGGACATGGAAGGAAATAAAAGAAAAGTTGGATGGATTTGGGGGGTGAGTGACAGTTTGATAAACTGGAAAAGATGATATCTTTCATCTTTTCTCCACTTTTCTACACATTTCTATTAAAAATATCTCACCTTTTTATTAAATGGTCAATTTGCTAAAAAGTCCTCAAGCCATCCATCTTTACACTTTTACCCATCATCATTACACCTTACAATATCTACTTGGCTATTTACCATTTTATCCCAATTTATCTATTATAATTCCTAGAATGACTCATACTTCACTTGGTTAAATTTCTTCTTAATCCTTCCTTCCTTTCTACTACCACTATGTATCTCCTAACTTTCTAAATTCCTATTTACACAACAATAATTTTGATACTCTTTCAATTTAGTCTAAGTTTCTATTTAACTCTTTTTTATCTCGGAAATATTTTCTAATCTCTTATCGGGTCTAAATGTTTCCTAATTTATACTAAAAATTCCCTATTTAGTAAATTTCAAAATTTTTCCATTATTTCCTTACTCAGCCCATCATTGTACCTAGCTCCAAATCAAATCATTGTAATTACATTCTTAATTTTCAAAATCGGTGAAGGAAAAAGATGAATGAAAAAAAATAGAATTTGTTTTGTTAAATTTTAACCTTAATTACCTAATTACTAAAATAACCTTTAAAAACTTTAATAATTTCAATAAAAACATCCATGAACGTCCAATAACTGTATAAATGGTCTATTTACCATTTAAGTCCTCTTATTTTAAAGTTTCATAGCTATTTGATACCTTTCATTACTAGATCTCTACTTTTGCACCTTTTACGATTTAGTCCTTTTCACTTAATTAAGCATGCAAACGTTAAAATTTCTTAACAAAAATTTTATACAACCTTACCAATATTTTGTAGACATTAAAATAATAATAATAAAATAAATTTTTACTTGTCAGATTTGTGGTTCTGAAATCACTATTCTGATTTCACTGAAAACGAGCTGTTACAAGTCTGTGTAAGAAATGAAAGAGCCTGACTTAGTGCTAAATCATTACCCACATTACTTTGAAAAAGGAACCATGTGGTCAGAACAAAAGAAGTGAATTCATGGTGTTGCCTTCATTACAAAGAGCATTGAACTGACAGATTACAATATATGAATGATGCTTCGTAGCCTCTGGTAAGGCAAGTGTAATACAAACTAGATTGGTAAAACCTAACAGAGGAAAAAGAATCGAAATAACTATACAATATCTAAACACGGACTAGGGTTTTTGGCTAGCACGAATGAGGTTATTTGTATGAATGCATGGGTGTAGTGTATGCTCAAAAAACGAGTCATATTTTATTAAAGTCTGTGTAAATTCAGTATTCACCAATAGGCGAGCTACATGAAGTCAGTTTGTGTCGTGTATTCACCAACATGCGAACAATATGTTCCATTGAATTGGGAAAAGTCCTTTTATCTGTGTGACATATAATACCCTAATGTTAGCTATAAAACTCACAAAGTTTTATGAACTTACTCTATTTATCTTCCCTTCTCAGGACCACCGAAGAAGTAAAGGAACCCTCAAGGAGTACGCTAGAGGATACATTCTGTGTGAGGCTTCTAGTGATTTTGTATTATGCATGACAAATAAGGGTGGCGTAAAGGCTTGAAATTTGAAGAACAATATTTTGTAACAAAAAAAAAATGTATATGTCAAACTATGCTCTTTTCTTAAATCCTTATAATGAACGTTTATGTTGTAAAAGTGTTTGGGCCCTTAAACTTAAATGTTTTATATATTACTGCTATAACAAATACCTATCTGTCTTTGTAAACCTGAGGTTCCGCCAATTACATTTTCGAAAGGGAAAGACTTTAAAGTTGTAACGTACCATTCCTGGATCCTCCTTAAGGGTCAGGAATGGGGTGCTACACCAGGTGTGGGAACATTCAAAATAACACATAGCTCTATAAGGAATGAACACTATGGAAACACATTTGTGTTCATTGTGGATTTTAAATCGATGGGTCAATATTTTGACTTCAATTACAAGTTGTTTGATAAAAGAAGAATTATATGTTGTCACATTATAAAAGTGTTTGCATACAAAAGGATTTATAAATTAAATGACATGTACATAAAAAGAATACGGAGAAAAGATGTGTATCAACCTCACTTAAACAAGTTTTTTAAAAGATTTCGAATAACAAAAATACAAGTAACTTCTTTGTTACTTTAATAGTGTTGTTAATATTACTGTGAACATTAATGTTAAGATGAATTACATCAAAACAAAGTTGATTGAACTGAAGAATAACTTGTTGAAGTGGGATAGAAATGATGAAGGAAGCCCTATGAACCCTAAAATAAGGAGATTGGATCGTATCTACCTTGAAGACGTATCTTTGTTATTTTTAAGGCATCCTAGGATTTATACATTGTTTTCGCTGCTACTTTAATGAAGAGATTAATTGTAATTTATCTAGTATGTTAGCAAGTCAAAACAAGTATTTATTTGTAACAACCCGATTTTCAGTGATGCCGAAAAAGGTAGTTTCGGGACCCCATTTCTTTAAATCGGTACAGCAAATATTAAATATAAATATTTACGAAGTTAATGTAAAAGTTTATTAAAGTTTGGTTCGATAATTTGTTGAATTAATTTCTTAATTAGGGTACAATGACTAAATTGTAAAAGTCTTATCATTATAGGTTTTTAATTGGCCAAAAACTTAGGGACTTAAATTACAAATGGTCAAAGATTCAAAAAGGTGCTAAACCATTTTGTAATATGACTTAGTGCTTGGTGATGGAAGAATCCACTTATTTTAATTAAAAATGATTAAGTTAATTAAGTTCTAATCTAAGTATAAAAGCCAAAATTAAGTAAAGTTTGTCATCTTTTTCCATTCATCTTCTTCTTTTCGTAAAACAAAGAAAGAAAAACCCTTTGAAAGCTTCAAACTTTCGACTATCAATTGGTATGTTCAATTAAGTCATTTTCTTGTAATTTTTATGTTTTTGAGATCATGGGAGCTTGATTTAGCTAGCCCAAGTACCAATTTGTAAAACTGTTAAAGTTATGAAATTTATCATTATTAATTTTTTTTGAATAAATTGGTGTTAAATTGATAGATTTTAAGCTTAAATGAGAAAAATGACTAGATTGTAATGTTTAATTGTTAGTTTTGTTCATAAGGACTAAAGTGAATAAAATGTAAATTTTGGTAATAACAAATAGTAGAGGGTCTATAGTGAATATAATTTGGTTCAATTTTCGAACTGAAGCTCAATATTGAAAGTTATGGCTATTTTGGTTTTAAGGACTAAATTGAATCAAATGTAAAAATTTAGGGATGCCGAAAAATAAAGTTTCATAGGTTCATTCATATCATGATATAATGTATAAATGTTTGGTATTGATGAGTTGAATGAAATAGTTGAATATATTAAGAATTGGATCAAACCGGAGATAATCGAGAGAAAGCCAAAATTGACGATTAGTCCCTGAAGATTCAATTTGTTTGCTATTTTTTCCAGGTAAGTTCAAGTGGTATTTATTTATATAGGTTTTTGTGTATTTGATTTGTAATCATATATGTGTTTGGTTGTAAATTGGTTAAAAAGGTGAGACTTGGACTAAATTGAAAAGTGATGTTAATATGTGTAATAAATTCCCGTGTGAACTTAGTAAAAGTTAGGATACGATTAGCATGTCGATAGGGTTTTGTGCGCACTAGTTCAGGGGTTACAGATGATTACTGAGATTGTAACAGCCCGTTTTTCAGTGGTGTCGGAAACAGTGGTTTTGATGCCACTAAATTCAACGAGTAAGTTCATAAATATTATTATTTAATATTTACGAGTCAAATATGATTTTTTTTAAAAAAAAAGGTTTTTGATTTGATAATTTATGTTATATAAGTGATTTATTAAGTTCAAGTGGTTTTAGAAAAATAAGGTATCGGGACCTTGTTTTTATAATTGAGCCGTAAATATTTTTCTAAATATTTACGGAGTGTCATTAAGGTGATATTAACGTTTCGTTAAGAAATTTTAATGTTTCGATGGTTAATTAATTAAAAAGGATCAAATTAAAAAAAATGCATCGCCGGGACTCTGTTCTCGTAAATCGGACTCGTAAATTTTGTTAATAAATATTTCCGAAGCTAGTTGTGTAGTTAATTATGTTTCGATTAAGTGAATTTGCTTGAATTAAAAGTAATTAGATATAATGACTAAATTGAATATAGGGTGAAAGTTGAATTATAGAATAAAGAAAAATTTTAGGGACTAAATAAGAAATTATAACATTGGCATTAAATAAGGTGGCATAAGGATGAAGATATTTATAAAATTTAAAGTTAAAATATATATATAATATTATAATAATAAACCTAAGTATATATTATATTATATTATATTATATTATATTATATTATATTATATTATAATAATAATAATAATAATAATAATAATAAGAAACAGAAAAAGAAAAAGAGAAAGATAGAACGAAACAGAGAAGGAAAGAAAGAAAAAGAAAAGAAAATGAGAAAGGAGAATTACGGTTTCAAGGGTTTAAAGTTTAATTGGTTAGTCAATTTAGTCAATTTTTTTGTAATTTTATGTTTTTAGAATCCCGGCATTAAATACTACCCGACCCATGTCAAAATTTTAGAAATTATTGAGTTTTTAAATATTGTTTATGTTGAATAATTTAGGTATTAGGGATTAAATTGATAGATTTCCAAGTTATTAATGAAAAAGGTTTGAATTGTAGAATAAATTGTAAATTTTGAGTAATATAGACTAAATTGTGAAAATTTAAAAATTTAGAGATTTATGTGAAAATTTCAAAATTTAGGGATTTATGTGAAAATAGGGAGTTGAATTTAGTCTAAAGTAGAATTTGCATGAAAATAAAGAATTAAATGTGAAGAATAAAAGTTAGACTCTGTTTAGGGACTAAATTGGAAATTAGGCAAATATTGAGTAAAATTAAAAAATTCAATATGAAATTGAATTATGTTATATTGATGAATTTTAATTGTTTTAATTCTTTAGCTAACGTCGTACCAGAATACTCTACTAAAAAGGGGAAAGATAAAGTCGACGTGGAATAGCTCGGAATTCCTGATTTGTATTTCTATAATCTGAAGCTAGTTATTAATTGTTGTAATATTTATTTAATGTATATGGTAAGTGTTGAGGTGAGAATTATTGTGATTTACAATTTAAATGGATTGATTTAGTATGTGATGAATTTATTGAATTTATATTGATTGAATTGGTATATATATATTGAATATATTGATTATTTGAATTGAAATTAATATTGGTTGTATTTGAAAAGTGAATTGGAACCCTATTAATTGTATCGAGCTGAATCGGATATAGATGGCATGCCATAGGATTGGAAGAGTTCAGGGATTTATTCGACTTCGAGTCGATGAGACACTGGGTGTCAAATTACTACTTCGGATTAATTCGATGAGGCACTGAGTGCCAATTTACTTTGATTTAGCCGATGAGACATTGGGTGTCAAATTATTACTTCGAATTATCCGATGAGGACTGGGTACCAAACTGGTGTATTTTGGGTAAATGAATAATAAAGTTTATAATTGATATTGAAATAGCATGGTATGAGAAATAGAAGTGAAATAGTGAATTGAAAATATAATGTGAAATATGTTGCAAACATATGGAATGGATAATGCAATTATATAATGAAATGTGAAAAGCTATTTATATAGGAAGTGATGAGAATTGAGTATCGTATAAAATGATGTATTTATGATTTGAGTATTGAATTGTTAATGCTATTGTAAAAATAAATGTGAATTTTAAATATTCAATTGTGCTTAATATTTAATTGTGTCTATTATATTATTTTGTCTTTAAATATTCAGATTATAGAAATACCACTAAGTTTATACTCAGCGTACGGTTTTGTTTCCCATGCGCAGGTTAGGTACTTAACTTTTGATCTCCGGTTCAACATCGAACAACGATCTCGAACTCAAATGTGGAGATGTTTATCCTTTGTGTCGGCATGTACCTAAGGTGTCTAAGTAATAGTTATTTTGTGGTTTGATTGTAAATGAGGTTATAAGTTTAATTTTGGTTGGTTTTATGCATATAAATATGTGTTTATTTTTTAAGCCATATTATGGCATGGTAAATTGAACTAAAATTAGGTAGGTGCATGTGAATTTAATTCTATGTTTAAGTGCTCATGAACTAGGCAAATTGATTTGGATTTGAAATGTTTATAATTTGGGTTAAAATGATGCTTTGATGACTTGTTTTGATGATATGAAATGTTTGAAATTTCTGTTTGTTTGATCTGTAAACTCCGGTAATGCTCCGTAACCTGGTTCCGACGATGGATACGGGTTGGGAGTGTTACAGAGATCTGACATTTGTTGTGAATACTCAAATACATTGACACAAGTTTAGATCAAATGAGTAACCTAATGTCGTTTTAAAGGTTTAGCTCAGACAGATAACCTGATATGTATATATTCAACTAGGACAAGCAATCGAATGTGTCGTTATAAACGTTAAGTAATTTCTAATGTGTAAACTATAAACATATAAAGCATGTTTATAAGGAATTATTTTTTTTTCTAGTTTTTTATGGAAAAAATTTTTTATGAAAAATAAAAAAAGGGCTTGGGAAAATAAAACGTTTCAGCATGCAAACATGATTTTCCATAAAAAAAATATATTTTCTATTTAATGCTAATTAATTCTTTTGTTTTTCATAAGAACGTTTTCTTTCATTTTTCTAAAAAATTCTCCCTCTCCCTCTCCCTCTCCCTCTCTCATTTTTCATTTTTCATTTTTCTTTCAAACATTTCCCTCTCTCATTCTAAAAAAGTTTTTTTTTAGAAAACTCTCTCTCTCCCTCTGCATCTCCTACTCTTTACAACTTTTTTAGAAAACTTTCCCTCTCCTCTCATTTGCCTTGCCTTCTTCTCTTCCTCACTTCTTTTCATTTTTCATTAGCTTTTTTGAATCAAGGCTAACAATAGAGAAGGAGATATAAGGCAATAAAAATGGAAGAAAATATAGAAGTAAAAGATGGACGCCAATCTAATTGACACCGCCAAAAAACTGACATGAGTGACGCCAATTTGTTTGGCACCACTATGAAATACAAGTATTTATACAGGTGATGCCAAAATGTCAAATATATTGGCATCACCCAAAAAAGTTATTTTTTTAATTCTATCGACCAATTATTGGCTGAAGTGGTAATTTGTGACGGGGGTTGGCTAAAAAAACACCCTAATTCTCCTTTTCCGTGTAATTGATTACAACATTTCTCATTTTATTGGATGAGTGTCTTTCCCAATAAGTCTTTTTATTAATGCAATAATTAGAGTCAAGATCTTAAATTAATGTGGTCCAAAAAATTAATTAGTACATTTTCCAAATATCTTCATTTTCAACATCTTAAATTAATTAGTGTAATCAATTTAGTCCAAAAAATTAGAGTCGACATCTTAAAAAATGGGAAATGTTTTAAATTTTTATAACTACTGATTTTTTCTTCATAATTTGTAGTGTTCAACAAAAGATGTTGAATTTTTACGGAAGTAACTTAAATGAAGGCAATGAGATCTCTATGGCAACATCACAATTTTTTACCGATCGGGTATAATATTTATCATGATGTTAATATTTTTTTTATCTTCATAACATTTAATATTTGTTAACAAAATTATTTAAATTTTAGGTGTTCGAGTCTCGTGAAGAGCTGATGCAATGGGTGCAAAACACGGCATTCCTTCTTGGTTATATCATCGTCGCGAGAAGATCAAAAGCAAAGGAAAATGGTGTGGTGTCTTATGTTACACTTATTTGTAACAGTGACGGTGAATACAAATATAAAGAATCAAGTAAAAAGTCTGGCACCAAAAAGACCAACTGTAAATTCTGATTGGTAGGTTCGTATTTAAAACAATATGATGGGTGGACGTTGAGGGTGATATGTGATCAACATAACCATCCACCTGCACAACATATGGAAGGACATGCTTATGCAAGGCGGTTGAAAGAAAACGAAAAAAATTGTTGGTTGATTTGACGAGTAAGAATGTTACACCACGTGACATATTATCGACACTGAAGGAGCAGGACGAGAATAACGTTTCTACACTAAAAACCATATACAATGCACAGCAAAAGCTTCGCTCGTCCCAGAATGTCGGTAAAACTCCGATACAGGTTCTTATGTTGTTTTGGAATGATAAACAATTTTTTACTGAGTTTTCAGTAAATAATATTTCAAATGAAGTGGAAAATCTATTCTTCATTCATCCACGATCATTGGATATATGGCGTGCATTTCCGCACATTTTGATTGTAAACGCAACGTACAAAACGAACAAATATGATCTGCCTTTTGTTCAGATTGTTGGCGTGACTTCAACCAACAAGACATTTAGTATAGCTTTTGCCTTTATCATTAATGAAAAGGAGGAGAACTATAATTGGGCATTAACATGTCTAAAGTTGACACTAGAAGAGTGTATGTACCCACGTGTTATTATGACTGACAGATAGTTAGCTCTGATGAATGCATGCCAACAAGTTTTCCCCGATGCCACTTGGTTACTATGCAGATGGCACATTACTGAAAATATTAAAAAGCATTGTAGGCAGTCTATCAAGTCGCAACATGAGTGGGACTCCTTTCGTGCTATTGGACTGTACTCGTTGAATCTCCAACGTGGATATTGTACACCGAAAACTACAGAAAACTCCAATCAATGTTGAGCGAATATCCAGGTACAAGCCTCGGTATTCTATAAATAATTGTTTATAGTTTTAGAAGACTTTTTATACATAACTAACATTTATATAAATTCAGGTGTTTTAAAATATCTAGATCAAGTGTGGTTAAGCAAATATAAGGAAATGTTTGTGTCGGTCTGCATTGATCGACATCTCAACTTTGGAGAACGAACTACGAATAGAGTTGAGAGCCAGCATGCAAAGCTAAAGAAATACCTTTGTGCAAAAAATTCTTCTCTAGATAAATTTGTTAGTTGTATCGATCAGATTGTGAAGTCTCAACTTACATCGATATATGAAAGTTTTGAAAAGAGTAGAATTGTCCTCAAACACAGACACAACTTACCATGTTTCAGATTATTGCGGGGTTTTGTGGCACTTAAAGCTCTAGATATCCTAGAAGGAAAACTTCAGCAGTCGAGTAGACATCAACTTGACTCTTCAAACTGTGGTTGTAAACTACGTCATAGTTGTGGGTTACCATGCGCTTGCATGCTATCAGTCTACTTGAATTCAGGTGGTATATTTAACAATTATTTTCTAAATTTTATTTATATATTGAATTTTTATAAACTAATGACATTTCAATGCAAGTGAGTGTATTCCGTTGGATTCAATAGATGTATTCTGGAGGAAGCTTGACTTATCATCGTTAATTTCTGTGGAAAATGAGGATATTTGTTGTGAGGGTGAGTTAGAAATGTTCAAAGAAAACTTCACTAAGCAATCAAAAGCCGGGAAAAAAAAGTCTGTTAAGAAAGTTAAGAGATATATTCTAGCCGAGTAAAACACTCATTAAAGAACCTACAATTCAAAAAAATACATGTGGATGACCAACCTTGAAGAAACAACAACAAAAATGAGTCAATTCTATAAGTCAAGCTCTCAGAAGACGTAGCCATTCAACCAAGTCAAAATCTGTTGGGTTGGATCTGGTAGAGTTGAACAAAGAACCTACAAGACATAGTTCATACGTAACCGAAATTCCAGACTTAAACCAGGAGCCATCAAAGCAAGTTTCAGACTTCATAGACTTAAACCAGATGCCTGAATCATGTGACACTCATCCATTGATGAAAGAAATTCTAGATATGTTCTACCCTTACATCACACATGTATAAGATGTCAGGGGTGATGGAAATTGCGGATTCCGAGCAATATATGTTTGTCTTGGTTATGGTGAAGATCAGTGGCTCTATGTTCGACATCCACTGTTAGACGAGTTATTGAGTTCATATGATGTCTATGCTAGAGTTTTCACTGATGGAATCAATGAATTACGTAATTCACTGTGTTTCTCACAATCTCCTGTACCAGCAGAACACTGGATGGTTATGCCTATGACAGGTGTCCTGATTGCCAACAGGTTTGGGTTGATCCTCAATTATTTAACCAAGCGAGGTGACATAATTTCTTTCCTCTTTGGAGAGGTCCGGAACATTTTCAATACCATCATGCTATTACAATTGCACGTGTATATGATAATCATAATGTGATGGAACAATCAGAAGGAGATTACTCAATGCCTACCATTTCGGCTTATTGGATCTGCCATAGAGCCCTGTCTATAGCTGGATGGCAAATCATGTATATGTCACGTCTGGAATTTTATAGACAATTGAAACCTTGTAATCTCAAAACACCTGTTATAACTATAGATGATTATTGTTGAATAATATTAATTTATTATATTTTAGCATTTTGCTCATATTTTTTGTATTAATGTATTCATATATATGTTTAACAATAATCCTATAATAATAAAAATATGTTTAACAATTAAATGAGATAAAAAAGTGAGTGGAGAGGTGATGATTAATTCTTAATCATTACAGTAGAAAGATGTTAATTACTAACCAATCAATAAAGTAAAAGAACATTAATTAATAACTAATTATTAATTATAATAAAAATGTGTTATTTATTAGGGTATTTTTTAATATGTTGTGACTCGAATAGAATTGGCATTACGTATATTCATTGTTCATTAAAAGTAATTTTCGTATTTAATTGAAAAAGTAGATTAATTTTATAAATAAAAAATTGGATATTTTGATAAAAAGATAATATGGTTGATGTTAAAGTCAGGATCACAATAATTGTATGCTAATCAGTAGTAATTGTCATAAAATTAAGCACGTTTCCCAAGAAACGTCTATTCAATCTGATGATGATGGCTTGGGCTGACATGAGTGCACACCCCTGCGGACCATTCTACTTACTGCCTTACCTTTCTCATGCAGTCCAGCTGTTCCCCATTCACTTCACCAATCCAACTTCCCTTTCTACTTTTTTAAAAATGCCTCTCCTTAGCCATGCAATCATTAAAAAATATATTTATAGGCAATATGTTTTATTTAATCTTATTCCGACTTCCATGCTCCAAAGCTAAGCTACACTTTATTCTCCTAATCATATTATTGTTGTAGTTGAGAATTTTTTTTATGATAAACCCACGCACCTAAACTCTTTTTCTCTCTTCTTCTTTTCAAGTTTTATCCAACATAATAGTTTGGCATATAATATGTTGTGCCATGAGCTGTCAATGATAGAATCTTGCTATTAATAATTATTTAGTCTCCCTTTAGTGAATGATTTATGAATTTAATTAAAACTTTCACCAATAATTTATTTTAAACCTAACAATATGTGTATTTTATATGGGTGATTATATTTAATGTAATGTTTTGTTATATATATTTTTTATGTGTTACAAGTGATTAGAGACAATAATAAATAAATAATTTTTATATGTTGAAAGGAATAGTTGTTAAACATAAAAAGAAATGATGGTATTATTAGTTTATTTTAATTGGGCCTAATGCTTATGATTAGGAAGGTTAGATGTGGATAGGTGTGTAGTGTTTTGACTTCTTCAGTAAATTACCTTTTGTTTACACGTGGCAAAGTATGATTGCGACGGCGCCGCGAAATTATTACTTCTATTATTTGGTTTTGAGACAGTGACATGCTTTTCCGATTTTCCAATACGTAAAAGCGTGCCTGAGACTCTGGACAGTACACTGCTAGCTGTCGCCATACGTGTGCTTCTAGATGTTTCTCTTCCTTCTCCATTTCTGTGGGACCTGTTCTTTCACGTGTGGCCTCCCACACACTCTCTTTTCTGAACCCACAATCTTGCCTATGTAAAACATAATAATTTTTTTGTTAAAATATCTTACTTTTATTAAATTTATAATTTAGTATTTTTTATTTTTATTTTAAGAATTTAATTTTTTATTTTTTAGATTTTAAATTTTAAGTTCAATAGTTAATACTATTAAAATTATTTTATTAAATTAAGTTAGTACAACGTCATTTTCTACACTTTATAACTATTAAGTGAGTTTTTTTTATTTGACAATATCACACCAATAAATTTAGTCAAAAAATTAATAATTTTTAACAATTAGACTTGAATTTTGTAATATGAAAAATAGAAAGCCTATGTTAAGACAAGTTGTGGAGCAACATTCTAAGTGGCATTCGGTAGTGGCCATTACCATTACCCTTACGACATTGCATTAAAACTTGCCATATTTGCTATTGGCAATTACAACCCTTTCATTACGGAGAATCGTTTGGGATTGCATTGAGGATTAACTTAAAAAATGAATCTCCTTAAATCATGTTTCATTGAACTTTATTAATATATTACTTTTGCTATTTTATACTTGTTGATTTTAAGAGGTTGCATTGTAATTAATCATTAGTATGTTAGCAAGTCTCAAAACTCCTATAACGAGGCTTGTATAGGTTTTGTATGAGAGCATATTGAGAACACTATATTTGTCCATTAAGGAACTTATTGTGAGTGCAATTAAAGGGTAAACCAATTGTATTTATAGTTTAAGCTCTCGAGAGGAAAATTTAGAGGTGAGTGTTCTAGTCTTTAGGTACAAATGTGAGGTTTTTATACTTGGAGAGTGATAGAGTATGATTTATTTATTGTATTGTGGATTAAAGATAGTGGACTTACTAACTGAGTTAGGCTCCCCAAACGTAGGGAAACTAAATGTAGCAACCAAACCTTTGTGTTCTTTGTTATTCCATTTACATAATTTTCACGTTCCCAGCTGTAATGGCAATTGCAATCAGGCAATTCAAGCAATTAATGACTTTATGTCTCAATAGACTAAGTTTCTAAAAAATATATAAAAATAAAGACTAAATTCTACTATTCATCATATAATATAATTTAGGATTATGAAACATTATGATTTTCAATATTTTTAGTTTAAAAATAAATAAAATTTAGTTGCCATCAACTTAGGCTGTTTACAAAATACGAGTGTGGATGAACTCTTGAATCTTGATAAGTGAAATGCAAATGTATTTATTCGTTTTCATTTATTTTGTACCTTTCAAGTAATTATTCATTAAAACCTTCCATGTATAAGCCGAGTTTCATTGATAGAGTTATAAATATAAATACATGTTTGATCAATAATAGTGACAAATTTAAGTTGGAGTGGAATACAAATACGAAAGAATTACATAAAACGTATGCATAAATTGAGAGAAAAATTCAAACTCCAACATTAAAAATCTAAATCATAAATTTTTATCAAGACACTATTTAAAGTTGATGTCCTTTTTCTAACTTAATGGTTTTTTATTGAAGGATGGGCCACATATTTGGTATGTGCATCATATCATACGTGTAATGATAAAAGAAATTGAGCCAATTAGTGGTGGGAATTCTAAAGAAGCACACATTTCCAAGAAAACAAGATATGAATTTCTAGAGGAAAAGAAAAATAATAGTAGTCCGCCTATGTTCCAATCTAGAAAATTTAAGTAGGTGAGTGGGTCCAATGTAGGAGCCATAAATCCAACTCATCTTTGTCAAGAGGTTGGTCAAATTTCTTTTCCTAATTTATTTAATGGTTCAAAGTAGGGTGGTTTCCATATCCTTTTTGAATTGCTATCCATAAGCTTTGATTCATTTTTCCTTTTTTATTAAAAAAAGTGAATTGGTTAATGCTTCTTTTGAGTGATACACGAATTTAATATATGTATTTTTTTTTATGAATAATATTAGGGGAAATAAAATTCCAGCATTTTTTTAATTTTTTAATAAAAAAGATGTCTTTTAGTTTTTTAATTCAATTAGTTAAAAAGGGTGACTTATTTTAATAAAAGTTAATTTAGATATTTGTAAGGTGAGATTATTTTTTTTTCATGAAATATTTGTTTTAATTTCGTTTTTAAAAATGAATTGTAATTATAGTTTATAAAAACGAGTGCATACTTTCAATATATTAAATTTAGTAGTAATTTTAAAATAATAATACCAAAAAACTTTCATACCCTTTTACAATATGGATTAATTATATATGGTGATTAAAAAAGTAGATCATGTTTTATTTTGACATGGAAAACTTGAACTAAAAAATAATAATGAAACCATTTATCATAAAATATATGATATTATTTGAAAAATATAAATAAATATTATAAAGTCTAAAATTACATTTATAAGTTAGTTTTAATTATTAATTAAACTTAAATAATATGAGTAAAATTTGGTTGTTATTGAAAAAAGAAAAAAAGAAAAAGAGGAATCAAGATCTACTGTTCCAAACTTATATTTTATATTGGACATTCAAACAAAAGTAGTAATTATGGTAATATAAAGCATTATAAGCTAAATTTATAGCAATTTAAATAACTACCAACAATATAATGGGAATATAACTGATTGACACGTGGCAACAAATTATTAAGACACATCACATTATTCTAATGCAACATTAGCAAGGTTTCTTTATTTATGGACAACCTTGTGATAGTATATATACTAATTTCTTTTATTCGCGTCACGTAGGTTGATTGTATATATAAATTAAAAATTCAAACATTTTACTTTAAATTTTATAAAAGAATATATAATAAAATAAATGGTTTAAAAAGACAAAATACAAATTCATATGTTCATAAAAATAAAATCAAAATCAAAAGTAATATTGTAACATGAAATTAATAAAGACTTTATAATTAATTCAATTTAATTAAAGTAAACATAAAAAATAATTAAATGTGAATGTATATTAACTAATTAAATTCTTAAATTTGATTGCTTTAATTAAAGTAAATGCAAACAAAATTAAAAGTAAGGGTATATTAAAGTTATATTAATTAAGTTTTTTCATTGATTCAATTCGGTCCGTATTTTAATTAAATAATATTGTAAATTATTTTTATTTTGATAATAACATAATATTATATGTTCTATTATTTTAATATCATATATTTTAAAAATAATTAGAGGTACAATAAATTACGAGGAAAAATAATATATTTGCTTATTAAAAAACAAATGTAAATTAAAATAATATTTACTTTATTATATTTATTAATTAATATCATTTATTATTAAAACTTAATTCTAAAACATGATTCACTGTAAATATAGCTAAAAAAGAAATATTTTGGAATTAAAAAAACTAATCTAAAACTCGTTATCATATATATTTTTGTTTTTTCTAAAGAAAACTTTTGATCCTTCTTTTATTTTATATGTATAATATATGATTAGATATAAACTATTTAATGTTAACGAGGTATTGGTTTAATCATAACTAGAAAGCTTTAAAATTTTTTAAATATATTATGTCAAATTTTGTCTTTAATGTTTATATTTTTTTTGACAAATTAGTCTTTTTTTTTCATTTTTTTTAAGCTGAATTTGGCTGTCAACCTTTTGAAAAGAGTTAAATTTGACAACCTTTTGAAAAAGAGTCGAAATGATGTTTTTTAACGAGAACACTAACTAAAATGTTAAAATCTTTAAACACAACAACTTGCCTGATAATTCATGTATGCTCCATGCTATTTATTTTGAATTTTTATATATTTTTTAATCTTATTTATTTATTTTACCTGGCCAAAAAAATAGGCCTAAAATTTTGCTCAAACTCAGCCTGAGTAAAAAATGCTAAAACTCGAGCCCAGCCCGGCCACCTGTAATACAAAAGTTTGTATTTTTTTTTATATAAAGATAAATTTTAAAAATATAATACATCAAATATACGAAAAACATTAAAATAAATGATTCACAATGAAAAAAATTAAAAAAATATATTTAAATAACACAAAGATAAGTACAATTTAGCAAGCAAATACCTTTAAAATAGTAGTAAATTAATAATAAAAAAGAGTTATACAATATGCAAATAATAACACCAAAATAGTAGTAATATAATGGAAAAACAATGTAAAAAAAAAAAGCAACAATTTTTTTTTTTTGCAAATTTGGGTTAGATTAGGCTTGGATCAAAAAAAGTTTACTTGAAGCCCAACCCGTTTAGAAAGTAGGATTTATTTTTTTATTCAAACTCATTTTTTAGACCTATATTTTTACCTAAACCTTCGTACTTTTTAGGCAAACCTTCAGGTCGGGTCGACCCATGAACAATTCTAACTGTCACGCCAACAATGTTAAAAATCAATATTTAAAAGTAATTAGTCTTTGGTTAATAATTGACTTATGACTATCTTATTCATTAAGGTATTAATTATGGTAATATTGTAGCTGAATCTGGGGAAAAAAAAAACATACGAAGAGAAAGTTACATTTTCCATTAGTTTTAACTTGATAGGAAAGAAACAAAGAAAGTAGGAATTTGAGGTTAGATGGATGTAATGAAGGATTATGCACGGCTGTCATCTTTCACCTTTCAAAACTATCTATCTTACTGCATTTTGGGAATTCTTCAGCGTTGTCATTTTCCAATGTAAACATTTAGGTATTCACATTTTATATGTTTTTTGAGTGTGCCTCATAATCATGGGTTCAATGGAATGCCAGCATACACTATCTCATACTAGTTGGGCCTATGCACCTTTATGGTTCCTACTGGGCTTCCAACATTCTTTTTTTTTTCTTGCATTGTTTTCCTTCTATCATATGTGCAAAACGTGGAATCACTTGCTAAGGCCGTTAAAATTCCTTCCTTCATAAATAGTGATCAAGTCACGGTTAGAGTTAGAGGTGAGTAAAATCTGATTTAATTTAAAAAATTTGATAAAAATTCAAAATTTGAATTAAATAATTTAAGTTATTTGAGTTAATCAAGTTATTCGGATCAACTGGAATAAAAAATTAAGTTTTTCGGTTTAACTCGAATATGAATTACACAATTAGAGTTATCCAAAAATCCGAATAAAAAAAGGCAAAACTAAGTTGTTTTAATAAATGTTTACTTTTTTAAAAGTTAAAAGTCAAAACCATTGAGTTAAAAGGCAAAACTACGTCATTTTGATAAATGTTTACTCATTAAGTTAAAAGGTAAAACCATTACATTGTTTATGTAGTTAAATAATCTTGTACTTCATCCGCTAGTTAAATAATCGGTTCATGTAAACGCAATATTGAGTATAAATAATACGATTCATTAATTTGACTACTCGATTCGAAAAAAATTCAAATTGAGTTCGATTGCTAAAATAGGATTCGTCAACTCAACTAACTCAAAATTTTTTGACTCGATTCGACTCGACTCAATCGAATACTCACCCCTAGTTAGAGTAATAGAATTATTATTTGTTTGCATTATCAGATACTACTGTTTCGGTTTTAAACCTAGTTTATGTTTCGTTGGGTTAAAATTTCAATGAATATTCCATTGTGTTTCGGCTTATTTTAATTGATTATCAATTGGTATAAAATTTTGATATTTTGAATTAATTTTTTAATTACATTTAAAATTAAAATATAGTTAAACTTATATTTACATATAAGGATGTAATTGAAATATATTATGTATATATAATATATAATTTATTAAGGAATTAAAAATCAAACATATATTTTAAAATATCAATAAATCTGAAATAAAAGAGCAAAATATGTAAATACCAATACTAAGGCTGGGTGTTACACCATTAACTTGTAAAGAATAGTATCGTTTTGTGGGTAAAAGAGAAGGCCACCAGATTCTGGCCCAACTCCTTTTAATGTAATATTGGTATTGAAGTAATCCAAGCTTTAAGTAATTTACACAAGTTGCCTTCATTCACTTAGGGAGAAAAGCATTAGCAAGAGTCTAAATAGCAAGTCAGTAATGGCAAATGAAAGTTTTTTGACCTACATTATTTATGAATTTTAAAAAGATAATAATTTTTTTATAACCAAAGAAAATGCACTTTTAACATACCAACAACAATTTATTTACTACTTGATTTCATAACCCTAAATACCATCATCATACTTCATCCTTGTATTGTTGTTATTTCATATATAGTGTTGTTTTTATTTAAGAAATTATTTTCAAATTTTTGTCATATTAATGATTAATTTCATATTTTTATCGTATTTATATTATACCTTTTTATTCTATTTAAAAGTTTTTTTTTTAAACAATCTCATTATAAGTTTTGATAATATGAAGCAATATCTAGAAATATTTATAGCCCCTCCCCAACCCATGAATAAAAGGATAATATACTTCAGTACACTCAAACTTACATCCTCTACATTGACAACAATACCTATACCAATTGAGTTAAAACTCAATCTGCATTCTATTTAAAAGTTAAAACCATGACTAAATTGGTATTATAAATTCACTAGAAAGGAAAATAAGCCAATTTTTGTGAAAATTTACATATTAGTAAAATATATAAGTATTAATTTAAAAAGTTTAAAGTTGTAGAAGAGAATTTTAAAAAAGTTTAAAAACATTCCCTGTTTTTTTCTCATCATCTCATATAGGGTTTTCTTTTATCATTATTCACAATATTTTAATTTTTTTTTTATAAATAATCATTAACTGATCATACTTTTTTTTATCATCATCTCATGAGTATTTCTTTCTCAATTTATTAATTATTTATATATTTTTCTTAAAATATGTTTGAAAAATTATCTAATAATTAGATTTGAGTATAATTATTTGTAAATTGTAAACACAGAAGCTATATATTTGTATAATTATAATAATTAATTAGATCTATTAAATCGAGTGTACTTGAAATAATTAATGTCATTTTTCAATTCTTAAAAGGTTGAAAATATTGGACGTATACGAATAATTAATTATGATGACTATAAAAAAAATGTATTTAGGTTTGTTAAAAAAGATGTCTGGGACAAATATTTTATCAAATTAGTACAGACAAATATTAAATTTGTATCAATTTTGTTTTAATGTCCAATTTAATATACAAAATTTTATTTGATGCAATTATATACATAAAACTTATATTATCGTTCATATATATACATAAAACTTTGATTTTGATTTAATTGTAAACATTTAAACAAATGAATACATATATTTGTTTTCATAGTGGATTAATATGTCTATGTATGTAATATTCAGCACAAAATCGAAGTTCATGTATGAGATTACAAATTAGATTAAAGTTCAACTACAATATTGATATTTATCCCAATTAGAATTCATTGTAATTACAAGGTGATATAATTACTATCCTAATAATTACACTTTATTAGCATTGGTTTAGTATATCCAAACATACATTTAAAAGGGCTTTTGGTATGATGGAAAGTTATCACTTCACAAATAATTTAATTAATTGAAATGTGATTCCAATGTTTGGTATGCAAAAATTGATTTACTTTCATTGGAATATAACATTCCCTTGTAAGTTACTTTCACACAAGTAATTGGAAGTGATTTCCTTGATAATTGATGAGAGAGGTAATTTCTCATCTATCTGAAAAGTAAAAAAGAAAAAAAAATTTCTAACACAAAATTTTCATATATTAAATATATTAGAAATGTTTTTTAAATATATTTTTTATTGATATTAAATTTTAGTATTAAGATAATTTGATGTCATATATGTATTGTATGAATACACCTAAATTATACCTATAATGTAACAAGAAAAAGAATTGCAAATTATATATCTGCATTGAAGGATTGTTGTTTTTTGCTCATCAAATATATGTTAAGTTGCAACTAAATCAAGTCACCACTACATGTAAAATAGAGATGGACACCAAAAGTTGGTTTACACAGTTTGAAAATTTTCTACGTTTGTGGGACCTCACTTATCATGTAACGCCCCAAAATTTTAATTTTTTGTTTTTGGGTATACATGACACAACTGTGTATCTGCTCCAGTGGTTAAGTGTTTTGGATATGTGTCAGAGGTCCCAAGTTTAAGCTATGCCTTTGGAAAATTTTGAAAATTTTCTAAGTTAAGCCTCACTCTTGTTCAGTAGGCTTTTATTTAATTACTTGTACTCTCATATCAGAATGGGCTTGTTGGTCTGGTGGTTAGGTGGAGTGTTGGTGTGTTAGAGGTCTTGAGTTTGAATTCCTGCATAGGTAATACTTTTGTTCGGCTCTAAGAGAGAGAGTTTGAGTTGTGTTAGACGTCTGAGTAGTGGAGAGTTTGGTGGAAAGAATTAAGAAGAGTTGGGATAGGGGGTTATCAGGATATTCATTTGGAGTTCTTTTTGCAAAAAAAAAATAAAAATAAATTCTGCTCTCTTCCCCCTCCCTGTCGAAATTTTCCAACTCATTCTCCCTATTTTCTTTTCGATTTCTTGCTCAAGTTGTCTCCTTTGTGCAACGTTTGTTTTCGTTTGATCAGTAAGCTTTAGTAAGGTGGTTTGTTTTCCGTTAATTAATTTTGTCATTGATGAGTATCGTTAATGCCGATTAGGTGAAGATTTGGAGGCTCAAAATCGCTGACGAAGACTTAATTTTGTGGGAAGTACCGTTGTTTGATCGAAGGTTTTTGAAGGCACGGGAGTGGTTTCACATCGAAACGATATCAAGTGTGTAACCGATTACGCAGAAAATAGGGTTTCAGCGAAGCCGAAAACCCCACTATCGACGCCACACGGGCGTGTGGTTGCCGGTGTGGTAGGTCGTGTGCCATAACACGGGCGCGTGATCGACGAGGCCAGGCCGTGCGCACAAGACATGGCCATGTGATGGCCAGGTAGATCGTGTGCGACACACGGGCTAGACTGATTTGGGCCGTGTGGGCCACACGGCCCGGCCACATGGGCTTGTGAGCCCATTTTCACTGAATTGATTGCTAAGGTTGCACGGGTCGCCCAAGTCGACTGTGGACCTACTGTAGGGTCGGTAAGCATTACTTAGACCCCTAATTGTGTGAACTGACTGATTGATGGATATATATTGAGCATGATAATAGTATGCATGTATACATTTATTGATTATATGTTCTGATATCATGAGATAGCATGTCATGCATTGTAATACCCCGAAAATTACTACAGTAAGAAAGTAATATATTATCCTTGATATAGTTCAGCAAGGAAATAAAGTGACAAAAAGGAAAATTTTGGATTATGTCAACATTGAGAAGTATATTATGATATATTACATTATTAATTCAAGAAAGGACTAAATTGTAAAAGTGAGAAAAATTTTATTGCCCAAGAATAAATACTCAAAATTTGAGGGTAAAGTGCAAATATGAAAAAGTTGAAGGACCAATAGTGTAAATATTCTAGGGGTGGAATAATCTAGAAACTAAGGAAAATGGATGAATTAGGACCAAATTGAATAGGTGAAGAATTATGAGGGACTAAATTGCAATTTTTTTAAATTAAGTGATGATTCAATGATGGAATTTTTAAAGATCACGAAGGGTGAAATGGTCAATTAGTAAGAGAGAGAATTCTAGAATGTAATGATTATGTTGATGATATTTTAAATTAATTAATTAGATAAATATTATTTTATTAATATTTTAATAAGATATTTATTATTATTTTATTATTTTATTTAGTATATATATGTGTGTGTGGGAAAAAAAAAGGGAAGAGAACACACCATCCATCTTTCCCATGCACCAACGTGAGAAGAAGAGAGAAAGAAAGAAGTTTTGTTTTCTTTACAATTTGGAAAGAAGTTTTGTTTTCTTTACAATTTGGTCCTTTTACTAAAAATCCACCATTTTCACTTAAAATTCAAAAGAATTTCCATAGCCATCAAGGGAGAAAGATGACAAGGAGACTATGGGGAGTAAGAATATCAAGTTAGATTCAAGAAATAGAAGCTATAGGAGAGAGAAAATCAAGTTAGAGATTGAAATCAATAAAACAAGGTAAGAACATTAAGTTTTCAATATATTTTTAAGTTTAATATTGTGGAAAAAGCGTGCAAATGATGTTAATGTAGAGTTTTCTTATACATGGTTTTATGTTCTTGATATGTTAGTGAAGGAAAATAAGAGAAAGTGATGGGAAATAATGTAGAGAAAGGAAATAAAGGTGTTATAAACTTGGTAATTAACATTTTGCACTAAAATAGTTTTGGACAGCAGCAGTAGTCTAAATTTAGAAAATCACCAAAAATTGTATAAATCGAATTAGAGGATGAATAAAATATGAAATTAAATCTTATTAAGTCTAATTTATTACAGAAGAAACGATGTATGTAATGGAATTTTAAATCACGAGATATAATAGGTTTTGTAAGGAAAGGTCAGAATGATTTCGGGTTCCCCTGTTCTGACTTTGTAAAATCATCAAAAATTGGATAAAAATTATTAAGAGGCTTAAATTTATATTTTTAAAATCCTGAATGAGTCTATTTTCAATAGAAATAAATAGAAACATCATCTGAATCCCGTATGAGGAGATAATTAATTTTTAGTAAAGAGAGGTCGGAACTGTCAAATAGCAGAACAGGGGTGAATTTAAAGAATAAACTGTACTTATTGGATAAACCAAAAATTCTGAAAATTTTATGATAAGAATATATATGAGTCTAGTTTCAAGGAAAATTAACGGATCTTAAATTAGAATTCTGTAGCTCAAGATATAAATAATTTAGTGAAATCATAGATAATGTTACTTGTAAGCATGTTATATAAATTAAGGATGTGGAATGGAGAGGAGGATGAGGAAAATATATATGAATATTCAACTAGCATGGCTAATTTGCATGTTCTAAGCTCAAGGACTAAATTGAATAAAAGTAAAACTTTATGGGTAATTTTGTAAAAATGTCAAGAAATGACCAAATTGCATGAAATGGATTATTTTATTATTTAAATTATAAAATTGAATGAAATTATTAATTTAGATCAAGATCGGGTGAAAATATATTTTAGGGATTAAATTAAAAAGTGTTGAAATTATGGAAAATTTTGATATTTTATAGAATTCATGGGCTATTATCAATATATATATGAGAATAATTAGGCTTGAAACAAGGATTAAATTACAAGAATTTTATTTTTCTGAACCTAATGATGAAATCGTCATTAATTAAAAGTTTAGGGGTAAAATGGTAATTTTGCCTAAAGCATTAATTAAATGTATCAGAATATGAAATGAATGAAAATGATGATCAGATTTATTTATAAAGATTCGGATAACTCAAATACGAGACTTGAACATGGAAAAGAAAAGTCATCGGATTAGTGAAACTATAAACATGAATAAGCAATGAGGTAAGTTCATGAAACTTGAATTATATTCTTAAATGCCTGAAATGTATGTTATTGATGTGAATATAATTTGAATGTTCATTGTATGAAAATTGATGAAACATTGATATATTTGGTAAAAAGGGGAAGAAATCCCGGTTGAATGAAAGGAAAATTCGATCGATCTCTGAAAAGGAATTGACGGTAAAAAGGATCTAGCTCGGACGGGTGATCCTATCCTGATATAGCCCTCCCGAAGAATATGTGGAAAATGGATTTAGCTCGGACGGGTAATCCGAATTAGGGTCTGAATTTAGCCTGGACTGGTAATTCAGATCCAAGCTCATTAGAGTAATTGTCGTTGCGAGATTTAGCTTTGGGTGTAATCCCGACAATACTCTATGAGTTTATATTACAGGGGATTTAGCCTGGACTGGTAATCCCGCTGTAAGGATGAGGTTCGCGGGAGTGTGCTCTCTGAAATTGAAATGTGCGCACATAAACATGAATTGACGGACCCGGAATTGTACACTATAAGTGTACTACCGGAAAATCCATCGAAATTTCGAGAAATTCAACGGGATAAATATAGAAAATGGCAAGTACTTGAAATCATGAAATTAAACTTGAAATACATAGAAATGATAATTATTTGATATATTGAAATATGACATGGAAAATACATGTATGTGAAATTTGCCAGATAATTATGCATATTCAAGATTATGAACTACTACTAGAATAAATATATACTAAACTCATGAAAATGATAGTACATGAAATATTGTTATAATAAATTGAATAATTTATATTTATGAAGAAATAGAAATAGAATGATATGTATCATGACATGTAAATATAGGGCTATTTTTGATACGTTGATACAAGGAAAATTATGTATATTAGGACAAGTAATAAATTCAAGAGAGACATGTCGAGAAAATAAGTTTGTTAATATTAAAGTATGCCAACCAAAATAGGAAAATTTTAGGATTTTGCGAAAAATTCCCTATAATCCCGATTTAATCCCGATTGGTTCCTAATGTATGTTTTGGGCTTTGAGGGCCTAATAGAGAGACGTTATGATTATTTTCAGAATATGAATAATAAATGACTCAGAATTATTCAAAAATATTCAGTAAACTCCGGTAATGCCTCGTACCTTATTCCGGCAACGGATACGGGTAGGGGGTGTTACATGCATTGCATGGGGTTGAGTTGATTTTATTCGGAGGAAGTGTACTGAAAGGCTCTTAAGCCTAATATACTGACAACTCAGCTGCAAACTACTGTTTTGTGCCGCATTCGATACTACCTGGAGTGTAGGGATGGGTGGGTTAATTTAATCCCCACATGAAGTGTAGGGTTGAATGGAGATGGTGTGTAGAGGCTGGTTGGGTAGGACTTTGTTCTTCGAATCTCGTGTATATCTGTTATCGACGTCTTGTGATGGGCTAAGGCCCTTGTGCATACCGATCATCGATCATCGAGTTGGGCTAAGGCCAAACCGTTCACGATCATCGATCTTCGAGTTGGGTTAATGCCAAACCGTTACTAATACTGAAAGGGGCTTAGGCCCAAAACTGTTTTTGACTATGCACTGTGTTTACTATTGTTTGTTTTCTGTGGGATTACATACTGAGTTTACGTAAACTCATCCCTCTCTGTTTAATGTGCACAAGTAATCCTCAGACCTAAACGGATCAGTGCGGCAGATGACTTGATGGTGACCATAGTTTTTGGACTTTTATGATTTATAATTTATGATTTGCGGTTTATTTAGATGTAATTTGGGGACTTTTGCTTAAATTTGGTTTTTATTTATTTTTATGGATTTATAACTGCTAGACGTAGGAAAACTCGGTTTTCAAAAAGGCAAAGTTTTCTCTAAACACACGATTTACCCAAAATGGTTTGAAAAGCTTCAGCAACGAATTATGTTAAAACAATCGACTAAACGAGTAAGGATTTTGGAATTAAGAAGAGATAAGAAAAGTAAATAAATGGATATTGTTTTATCGTAGAAACTTAGTTTTTAACACGCTATTATGTGACTTCGCCAGATTCGGCCATAACGTCTAGGCCGGGTTTGGGGTGTTACACATCAAGTAGCAACCTCATCTCTTTACTCTAAACATGATCACTTTCCCTCTAAGACTTTCCTCCTAAAAGTTTAGTTGTAAATTAATTGATTTAGTTCAACTTACTTACAATGTTTTTGTACTCAATGAAACCATTCTTATACAAACAAAATGAAATGCTCTTATTCCACTAAATAGATGCATATAAAAAGGTCATCGTGTTTATTCAATTATCCTCATAATGGTAGAGATGTTCTCAATGTTAAACTCTTATTAAGATTTGATCTTCTATATAAGGGAACTTGAATTGAATTGAAAGTATTCATTTGATCTTCTATTTATTTATTTCTTGCATGTTCAAGCTTCACTAATGGGTTGTTTTAACAGAGTTCAAGATTCATCAAGCAAAGGTCCATATAGTTTAGTTCAAAAATATGTCAATTCATATAAGGCAAGTTTTGTCATACTGTCAACTATTTCTCAAGTTGCAACTTGCTTTGCATTAAATTAATGACTAAATTTGAAATTTAACAATTATCTTTTAATAATGATTGAAATTTTAAAATTTAGAAAATATAGGACTAAATTTGACCAAATTAAAATATAATGACTATATCTATAAATTTCATAAAGTATAAGGACTAATAATAAAATTTAACCTTTAGGTTATGGTTTCATTTTGTTGGTTATTGATTTTTAAATGTTTAAATCTATCGGACCGAAAAAAATGACTTAATTTAATATTTTTATTTATTTAAAATATATTTATAATTTAATAATTTATAATATATAAAATAAATACATATTAATGAAGTCCAATAACCCAACCAATAATTAAAGTTGGTTAACATTTGAACTGACTAAATTAAATTAAATTCAGTTAAGTAAATTCTCAAGCTTTAATTCAATCAGTTGGATATTTGGGTTTTTGTTCAAAAAAGTACTTTTTCTTTAAAAGTAATAGAGAACAAACATTAGTGTTGAATTTTTTTAACTTAAATTAAGTACTTTTGCACATATGAAAAAGGAAAAATTTTTGGCTTTTCTCAGCCAAAAGTACTTCTTGGCTGGTATTTTATTATTTTAACCTTGCTGCTTTTTCTAAACGTTAGAAGCATTAAAAATAAAAAATAATATGAGTTTACTATTTTACTATTTTCTATATTATGTTAATATCTAATATGAGTTTTACAAATGTGTTAAAAAGCATTAAAAATAAAAAATAATTTTTAAAATAATACAATTGTGTCAATATCTAATTACAAATATTTAATTATTATATTTAAATATAATTTATATATTCTAATTAAATTTAATAAATAATTAACATTAATTACTTAGAAATATTTAAAATTAATATTATATATTAAAATATTAACAATAAGTTATAATAAATTATTTTTTTGCTAAAATATCATAATATTAACTAATTTGGACATTATTTAAATACATATTGATTACTTTATAATATCATGTCTAAAAATAGACATTTTACTTCTCAAATATACTTTTTGACAATAATATCAAACACTTAAATTTCAAAAATAATTGTCAACTCCACTCTTCAAAAGTACTTCTCAAAAGCATTATCAAACTCAACCTAAGCTTCCTACAAAGAATACCTTGGAAAACAATATATATATATTATAAGAAATAGTTCTCCAACATTCGGGAAGTTTCTGCGACCGCTCAGTTTTGCCACCTTCTCCCCTTTTCCGTTATCCACGTTTCTACATTGCTGCCATGTTTAGTCTCCTTTATAAACCCCCCGCTATACCCAAATCCACTATTACAAGACATTGCCAAAATCCAATACAAAGAAGAACCTTCCACTGTTTTAGAAGCAATGGCATATTCGACTGCTTTAAGAAGAGTCCCTGTATCGACTCTGTTTTCAAAGCTGGCCAATCTTTCACCAGCACGTACCGTTTCAGTGGCTACTCCCACCGTTGCTCGCTCCTTCAATACCAATGCTCAACTCACCAACTTCAACGACGAGGATCGCTCCGTCAACGTTCAGCGCCAATCTGATCGCTCTGTCTCTCGCCGTCGCGATTCTCCCCGTTTCTTCTCCGGTACTTGTTTTCTAACCCCTCCTTTTCCCCTTTCTTTCGTGTTTCTTTCTGTGACATTATAAGTATCATATTTGAGTACTTGAAGCCTTTTTTTTTTTTTTTTAGGTTTATGATCGAGATGGGTATTTGTTTTCTTCTTTTAAAGTTGAATATTGTTTTAAAGAGTGAAGCTTTGGATGTTTTCCTGTAGATGATATAATCCAATCTGAAAAAAGAAATGAATGTAGCAAATAAGCAATTACCATCTAAAACAATGAAATAATTACAGTTTTGAATGTGGATGCTGATACAAATTTCATTCAAATTCAAATTTGTTTTAAAACTCTCATTATCCCGGAAGCAGGGGAAATGCTTATAGCGATATTGTTGGTGGTACAGATGTATTTGATCCATTTTCACCAACAAGAAGCCTGAGCCAAGTCCTGAACCTAATGGATCAATTCACGGACCACCCATTGCTGTCAACTCCGAGCTTGTCGTCAAGGAAAGGGTGGGACATGAGGGAGGACAACAATGCTCTTTATATCCGGATTGAAATGCCGGGGCTTAGCAAGGAGGATGTTAAGATCTCGGTGGAACAGAACACACTCATCATCCGAGGAGAAGGGGGTAAAGATTGGGAGGATGAAGAAGAAGAAGAAGAGGAGGGGGGAGGGAGACGGTACTCGAGCAGGCTTGACCTACCCCCCACCATGTATAAGGTGGATGAGATAAAGGCTGAGATGAAAAATGGGGTGTTGAAAGTGGTTGTGCCTAAAGTGAAGGAGGAGGAGAGGAAGGATGTGTATCAAGTCACCGTTGAGTAGTGTATAAGTTTATTGTTAGTGAAGGTAAATGGATGTGAATGAGGACTAGGGTTTTGCTGCTATAGGGTGATGGAGAGTTAATGTTTAGCTCATATTGTAATGTAATCCTCGAGTCTTTAAGATGTGAGTTTAATAAATAAACTAGGGTTATGTTTTGTATGATAAAAGTAGTTTCTCTCCATCTTTAGTTTGTTAGCTTCATTTCTGCCACACTTGATATAACTGAGGCACTGTCAAATAGAGAATTGAAGTATGACAATTAGCTTTGCTTTCAATTGGTGAAAATTTATCTGACAATCAGATGATAAAACACTTTCTTTGCAGTAATTGAGATTCCAAGAGAAACCCTGAGCGGCGAAAGGGGAAGCCATGGAGCTAAACCTGGTGGGCAACTATATGCTTGTATAGAGGTCT
Organism: Gossypium bickii; assembly: GCA_025503065.1. Lineage (NCBI taxonomy): Eukaryota > Viridiplantae > Streptophyta > Magnoliopsida > Malvales > Malvaceae > Gossypium > Gossypium bickii. The sequence goes on along the minus strand of CP106712.1, from coordinate 123,033,761 downwards.
CACTCCATTTTCAACCACATTCACTGATTAAGCTATGGTCTTTACCAGAGAGGTTAAAAATTTATTTATTTCTAAAGCCAATAATTTTGATAAGTCAAAAGTACTAAAACCAATCTAACTTTTTTCCAATTGTGTTCTTTTTGTTACCAAAATACAAAAGCCAATTCGAAGTAAAAAAAAAAAAAAAAAAAAGAAGAAACGAGAAGTACCGAGTACAGTGTGAGGCTCAGCTCGGACAAAACAAACAATGATGGCATTATTTAGATAAACATTTGCTTCCAGACTATACTGAATTTCCCAACACTTAATAAAGCCAAATATCTAATCATCATTCAGGCTGTTTGCGAAGTTATCTGGAGAATAAAGTATGGATACATAATATATATTTATTAAATTACCACCGTCATGGTACCACTGGTCTAGTGGTAGAATAGTACCATGCCAGGGCACAGACCCGGGTTCGATTCCCGGCTGGTGCATTGCAAACCTTACCTTTTGCAAGGTAACCGTCGTTCTTCAGTGTCTATAAGTGAAACAGGAAATCATCCCTATTTTAACCATCAATCTTGCATCTTGTTGACGTTTTTTCTACCAATTCTTCCAACATTTTTTCTTTTCTTACACACGACGTTATGATCCGATGGTCTTAGCCCCTCAATGCCACCACATCTAAAAAACAGTAATGGCGTTGTTTGAAATAATTGATTTTGCCTCTACCTCAGTTTTTCCCCAATTTAAAATAGTGCTTTAGATGGAAACATTTAAAATTAATTCAGGCTTGTGGGATACGTTGAGAACGAGCATGGCGATGAACTAATATAGTTAATTGAACTTTTTCTTTGAATTTTTAGAACCAACATAAATTAATAAATATTTAAAGCTAAACTTATTAATTTATAAAATGTATGAATTCTAAGTCCAAAAAAATAAACAGGTGACGAAATTAACAAAAATATTTATGTACATATGTATTTTGTTTATTAATTTACAAAATCGTAGGTTGGTAATAAATAATTCACTCATCATCACATCAATTAATGCTGTGTTTGTTTACCTATAAAATAATTTACAAAAAATATTTTCATCCTCTTTTACTGTTTGTTTGATGGAAAATAAATTTCCACTGTAAAACCTTCTCCAAAACACAGGAAAAAAAGGCTTTATTTTAGGAAAATGTCTTACTGTTTTTATTTGGTAAAACATTTCCAAAGTTTTTTTTCTTCACATAACCCAAAGCCTCTTTCCCCTTCCCCCTTCCTTCCCGTTCTGATCTAGTGCTTGCCGCCTGTTAAGTATGACTCCTATTTCAGGCAAATTTGAGAAATAATCTTCTAGTTAAACTATGTTTATTTGTTTCAATCAAACACTGGTTAGTTTAGATTATTTTATTATTATTTGACCTATGAATTTAGCCTATAAATAGACTTTTTTACAACATTAGAAAATACACTCATTAGATATTAGAACTCATAACAGATTTAGAGAATTTTGTGTTTACGTTTTGAGGGTTCTTTGTTTTCGGGTTTTTGGGGTTAGTTTTTATCTCCATCTTTTGTACTCTTTATTCTGTTGCCATTATAGTAAAATTATCTTTGCCCGTGGTTTTTTATCCTCTTTAGAGGGGTTTTTCCATGTTAAATTTGTGTGTCTAATTTCTCAATTTATTCAACTATTTTTTACTTGTTCGTTGCTTAATCGGGTCGATCCTAACACCGCCAGCTAGCAATGGTTCCCAACACCAGTCGCCGGCATTCGCCTTTGATTTTTCTCCTTTTCGCCTTTCGTTGTCGAAATTTGCACTGCACCAATCAACGATGGTGTTCATCTTCCTCTCTCGAAGGTAAGAAAGAAAAAAGGAAAAAATATGTGGTGGTTTTTTAGTAGCAACATGTTGTTTTGGCCCAATTGGTTGCTGGTTAATCCCTCTTTTTTTAACTTTTTATGGTTTTTGTTATTTTTTCGTTTCATCTTTCTTGAATTGTGTAAGCTGGATTTTTGTTGGTGGTAATGGAATAATTAAGTTATGGTAATGGTGGTGGTGACTGAGACACAACTAATGAGCAAAAATTCAAAGTCTTTAAGTTTACACGTTATTTGTTCAAATGGGATTAGTGGGCATGATTTTGTTTTCTTCCTTTTCTTTTTTCTTCCAATAGAAATCAATTTTGTTTTCCCCTTTTTCTTAGGGTAAAAAAGAACCTTTTTTTCTTATATAAATCATTGATTAGCTCGAATTTTGACCCATTATGGTACATTCTCTCTATTTACCCTTCTCTAATAATTGATCTAATGAATCAATTGCATGTTTTTTCTTCTCTTTTTGTATTTCATTTCGATGAATTATTGTTAAATACAAACAATTATAATGGAATAGAATATTAAAAATGCTCTTTTTGAATGTTTATTTGGATGCTTTTAGTTTGCTTGTAAACTTTTAGGTAATTCAGATTCAAGATGCAACAATAATTTGGTTAGTAATTTCCTAATAATCTGCCATAGAAGTTATGGATGTTATTGTCCTGGACATAAAATTGTTTCAAGTTAAAATGATCTGGTTCAACTTTTTTGCTCTCTTTTAGTATCAATATGAATTTATATTTTTGATTTTGCAAGTGAATAATGTAATCTGAATTGAAAGGGTAGGTCAGTTTACAGGGTGTAGTCGAGCTCAAACCATTCGAAACTCGATTTGAAATGCAAGGCTCCAAGCTCAACTTGAGTTTGATTGAATTTTGCTTTTATAGCTGAAGCAATTTGACATAATAGTCGAACTGGACGAGCCTCAATTAAAGTGAAATATAAACTCAGTTTTTATACTCAAGTTTGGATTCAAATTGAAACAATAGTAATTAAAAAGAAAAAAAGCTCGATTAAGCTCTTAAGCTACTTGACTCAAATACTCAAATTCAGCTCTTTCACTAGCTCGAGCTTGATTTGACGATGGTCAAGATGAATTCAAGTTTTTTCAAGCTGAAGCCAAATAGGTTTTGCAATACAAGTGTTTCTTTTGCTCTCTTAGATCTACTAAGGTTGGAGGTTAAATTTTAGTGCTCTTAAAACCCGAAACTTAAGTGGTTTTGCTTGTTGTGTTTGTCACTTCCTGCTTCAATGTCTCTATCTATCTTTTCTTCATTTTGATGTTATATGTTGTAATTGTTTTTGTTTGCAATAGTTTGTCCTAAGCTTACCAAGCATTTTTCTTCATTAACATCAACTTCCTTAGTTTTGGACTCTATATTCACTTTATTTTTAAGGTAGTGTTATACTAAATGGTATTCCTTCAGGTAATAACAGACAAATAACAAAATCATATATGATATTGTAAATAGATTCATGATCACAACAAGACAACTAATACCTTTGTATTTTCTAAAAGAAAATTTAATCGTTGATTTTAGTATAAGTTTACGTTTGTTTGTTGGTTTGTAGATGTATTTTGATTCAATTGAATGATAGTGTTTAATTTTGTGTCCTAGGTAATCACTCTCCTTTTTTTGTTATTAATATTCTAGCTTAATAATTCAGTACTATTAAATATTTAATTTGATGTATTTATTTATAAATAATCATCGCAATATATATAAAAAATAATGTAAAATATAAAATTAATAGATATAAAATAAACTCAATTAAACAATTAAAAAAAATAAATTTTCAAATGTATGTTTGTTTTATTTAAAACAGTTTTCCTAAAAATATTTTACGCAGATTCATCCAAAAACCATTTTCAGTCAAACAAAAACGGACCCTAAATATCACAATTTCATATAACTCATTAAAACATACATATTTAAAGAAACAACTTGAAGACTTAGTGTTTCCTAGTATGTCTTTGATTTAACTATATTTTAATTTTTAATTTATTCATGCATTATAATAATTTAATTTTATTCGAATATATATTAATTATAATCATAATCAATGACCATACGAAATGTTCAATACATATGAATATCATATACTGTTTAATATTTTAACATATATAAAAACATATACTATATTTATATTTACGTAATAACATGAATGAAATCTTTGGAGAATTATAAGGATTATATTAATCTCTCTATTATTAAATAAATCAATTTAATCCATGTGCTATTAAAAAGAACCAAAGAATTTTAAATTGGAATAAAGTTAATATTTACCACATGAAAAATATCTTGAATATTATTTTTGTTCAACTACACTTCAATTTCAAACAAAATATTTCATTTACAAAACCATAAAAATTTTAAAAAAATATTAACTCTAGTAAACAATAAATTATATATTTTTTAAAGGGATAATATTTGATGCATTGTTGGTGCATAGGTATCATGCACCATCATCATTGGTGTAAATTAAAAAAATATCTAAGGACTTGAAAATAAATACAATTCACTTTATTTAAACATAATTAAATATTAGTTATAATTATTTTACTTATATTTTAAGTTTTGGGTTTTGAGTTTTAGATTTGATATTTTTTATTTATTTATGTTTAATAATGACAATTAATATTTATTTTTAAACCCTTCAATTTCTTTTTTGTTTTATGATAGTGATGATATGTTATTTTATTATTTAATGGTGTATGAAATCTATGCACTTACGATTTATTAAATATTTTCTTTTTTTTAAAAAATAATAAATGTTAATTATATTTTGATTTGACTTCTTTAATAACACACGAATTAAATTGATTCATTTAATATGAGTAGTATAATACAGAATGTCCCAAAAACTTTGACATTTATTTTTAATATTGAAGAAAGCAGCTTGTTTGAAAAATTTGGTTAGTGAAGTTGAGCAGTACGTCGTGGTTGTCATTTTCTTTTTTCTACAATATATAGACATTTTGGTTTACGTACAAAATAGTTTATAAAAGAAGACAGTTTTGTAGCCAAAATAAAAGGGTATCAGGTTGTATTTAATTTTCATAACCATGCAATAAAACTAATAAAATATTTGGGAATTCCAGAAATGAAATGAACTTGTCTAGGGTCAGGGGCTTGATTGCTATATAGCTGGGATTGGGAGTATCAAAACTATTAGTTGAAAGAAATAGTAGAAAATGAATGGTAATATCCCAATAATTGAGGCCAACCTGATGTACCTTTTTAGCACTCTTGGTCCCACTAATTATCCATAATCTTTTTTACTTCTACATCTACCCAACTTATCCATAATCATAGGTGTAATTCAAATTCCGGCTAATCACGTGAGACTTTCAAAAGGTATCATATGAATATTTGAATACAGTTTTTCATCTCTCATATGTCTCTTTGTTTTTTACTACTTAGTTTTTCAAACTTGTTACTTGTCATGAGATCACCTATTAATAGAGGGAATGTCTTTTTTTTTTCGGGCTTCTCGCTTTTACTAGTTTGCTCACCCGCTTTTTAATTTGAATGCTCTTTTTAGAGTCCATTGAGGATCAATTAAACATAACAACTTGTATCACCTCAAAAAAGAATAATAAAATGAGCTTTCACCTTGCACGTCCTCATGCCCCGCAATCAACCTTCCTAGCCCTCATAGCAATTTACCTCCACTTGTCTTTCTCTGACTCTCTGCCTATTCAGGTTAATTAGTCTCCTTTGCTCCATCATCCTCTTCTCTTTATTTCCTCCATTGTTGAAACTTGTATCAACAATAAGTAAGAAAAAAATCATATCATTCCAATGTATTAGATTGTTCACTTAGATCATGTAATGTATAATTCTATATGCTATCAACTTGCGACAAAAAAAGTTTTAAGTACCAATTTGAGAAAAAAAATGTATGGTTTAGATATTAGTTTGTGGATTAAGACCTTTTAAAATAGATTTAACAATCTAACTAACGGTTGAATTAAGGGAGGTGCCAATTTTAAAAAAAATAGTTTAAATATAACTCGTGACAAAAAAAAAATTAAATATCAAAATAGGAAAAGAATATTATTTAAATACCAATTCGTGAATATCTCAAAATCATGCTATTTCGTTTTTTTTCGACTATGATATTGGGAAAAAATGGTCTCTGATTCAATTTGTTCCAATCTGTTCATTCGTTTGGGATCCAAAAACTTTTATTGCTAATTTTTAAGTTGGGTGTAGATATTTGTACTCATTTAAAAAAAATAAAAGAATACCCATTTTTACAAAAAAAAAAAGCCCTTTTCTAAAATTATTTATGGAAATGGGCCAACTTTTTCATTATTTATCGGAAATGGCCAATTTTGGGAAACGCTTCCAAGTCAGCGCAATTTCAGGGGAAATTCCAGCAAAACGCGTCCTTAGGGGAGCGTTTTTGCCACATCAGCACAAATCGCGCCATCGTGGACGCGTTTTAGCCCCGGTTTTTTTTCAAAAAAAACCCTATTCTCGAATTAAATTTTCAAAAAAAGTCATTTTTTTAATATTATAAAAATAGACCAATATTTTTAAAAACTTACGAAAATAAACCTTTATAAAGGCTCAAAGTGGCAACACCATATTTTGTAAGATATCAAAAATTAATATGGAAATAAAACTTACAAAGCAAATCTTTATATAGACCCAAAGTCTCATTTCCCTTGGTTTCTTAAGCAATGTGGGATATGAGATATGTGGATATATAGACTCATGAATAATTTTGAAGCATGTTTCTAAACAATGTGGGATTCCTTCCTCTTTTAACTAACAACATGAGATTAAAGGCTACACTATATTTGATATTTTTTTACTTAGAGTTTAAATTTTTTTACAAAAAGTTAACATTTGTTATCTTATAAATAAAAATTTTAAACTCTATAAGTAAAAAAAAATTATAAAATATAAAATGAGTATGGTAAAATATTAAAAAATAAATATTTAAAAAATTACTAATAGTTGAGTGATCATTTTGTAAGTTTTTATAATTCGATAGCTAAAAAATATACTTAAGTGACTAGTAGTGTAATTTAATCTAGATATAAAATATGAAAAATAATTATTATATTATATGTATATTATATATTTCTATAAAAAAAAACTTATTTAACATAATTATATACTATGTTTAAATAGATTATCTTTCTAGTCAAAATATATCTGAAATAAATTTATCGGCATTCATTAGATGATGAAAATTAAATTAAAATTAAAATTAAAAAAATTAATGAGTATAGTAAAATATTAAAAATAAATAAATATTTAAAAAGATATATCAATTTTTTAAAATTACAAAAAAAATACTATTTGAGTACTAAATACTTACTATTTATTTATTAATTAAACATTCATAAAATAAAATAAAATAAAATAAAAGTATAACTTCTAAATTTAAATAATGGAAAATTATTTTAAAAATTAGAATTGCATTGATATTAACTTCAAACATTTAAAATTGAATAGAAGATTATTGTATATACAAGTTTCATATGTGTAATTTGTTCTCTTTTTTTTAATAGTTCTTTTGTATATGTTAACAATTCTAAAATGCAACAAGATTAAAGAGCTCAAAAGATAATTCTATAATATGAGAAAATGTTAACAAAATATAAAAAAATATAAATTGTTTTGTAAAAAAAATATAAAATATAGTGTAGTATTTAATCTCATGTTGTTAGTTAAAAGAGGAAGGAATTCCACATTGTTTAGGAACAAGCTACAAACCTATTCATGAATCTATATATACACATATATCATATCCCACATTACTTAAAAAAAGAACAAGAAAAATGAGATTTTGAGTTTATATAAAGATTTGCTTTGTAAGTTATATTTTCATATTAATTGGTGACACCTTGAAAAAAAAAAAGGTATTGTCACTTTGAGCCTTTATAAAGGTTTATTCTCTTAAGTTTTGAGCGTTTTTGCCACGTCAGCAAAGCTTCCCTAGGGATGCGTTTTGTTGACACATCACCTGAGAACGTGCTGACATGTGGACGCGGTTTCGCGGAATTCGGCCCTTTCTGGTAAATAATCAGGAAATTGACTCATTTCCGTAAATAATGTTAGAAATGAGCATTTTTGGGTAAAATGGCCAAAAGAATATATATTTAAAATTTTGAGTTTTTTTTATAAATTATATATATATTTAAAATGTGAACTTATATATTTTTATTTTTAAATATTTTTTTTTTAAAATTAGGACAAAATTGATGTAATGTAAAAATATTAATAGTTAAATTACTTGTTATTTTTGGAATTAAAACTCAATTAATAAAATATGCGAGCGTTGATGACTAAATTTATCATTATAGCAATCAAAAGTAGGATAAATTGATGGGAAGCGTGGATGCTGTGATTAATTATCCTTAGTGACTTTAGAAATTGATAGTGACTAAATTGCTCCATATTTTGATGATGGATCAATTTGCTAAATATCGAAATTGAGAGAAACTAGAGAAAATCTTTTATTTTTTTTTTGAAAATAGATACTCCTTACTTAAAAAAAAAAATCCTTAAAATTTTAAAAAAAAAATCCTTAAAATTTTGAGGGACTGTAGCCTTTACTCGCTTCCTTAGTTATGCCCTTGTTTGATGCATAGTTGAGAAATTTTAAAATTAAATGAGTTTATTTTTGATGATGTATCATTATATTATTTTAGGGAGGGATTCACCTATATCCGTATAAAACTTAAAAGAGATTTAATATTCTTTTGCAACTTTTTATACAATTAATATTAATATTTTATACCCTATTCATATAGATTATACATGTCAAGTTTCACATAAATTTAAAAAAAAATACTAACTATTTGTTTGATATAAAAAGCTTTCAAAAGTTAAATATATATTAATATAAACAATATTTTGAATTAATATGGTAGATGTATTGAATAGATTCAAAAATTTACATGCACAAATATCTTAATAAATTCTTAATTATATAAAAAGTTAATGGAAGTATGTAAAACCGTAAATGAACACTTTTAATCTATTTTATTTTTATTTTTTAACAAGGTATAAAATCAAATATTAAGAATAAATCTTAGTTATACAATTGATTTAAAGAAAAAAAAAAGTGAAAGATATTAATTTATTCTTTAATTTAAAAAATAAGAGGCATTTGTAAATTATTTTAAACATAAAATACTCTATAATTCATGAACACTTGATTTAGCAATACGAGACCTATTAATGGGAAGTTGGAAGAATAAGCGATAGACCAATGGGAGTGGAGAGCGTAGAAATGGAAGGTATTAATGGCCTCCTCTTTGCTTTTTGCAGTTGAAACTTGAAACTGTTCTACCACCCCTGACTGCTCTCAATAACCCACAAATCTAAAATATATTATTTATTTTATATAAGCAATGGGAAGGAATCCCAAAGATTATGAGAGAGAAAGAAAGTGAATATAAATACCAGAAAAAGAAACAATGATGTGCCACACAAACCACTCAACACCTTTCTCTTCTGATACAGAAAGCAAAAGAAAAAACAAATAAAAATAAAAATCTCTCCTCTTTCATTGTTTCATTACATTAAATTCCTTCCTCTCTTTCATCTTCTTTTTTTTTTTCTTGTCTTAAACCCAAAGTGATGGTCTGATTGTTTTTCTCTCTTGGGATTCTTGGGTTTTTCTTTTAATATTTTCATGGGGAGGAACTAGTGGAAAGTAGAGACTTCTTTTTTTTTTTTAATCTATCTCATGATGGAATGCTTTTTTTGGGCTATTTGTCTGCTGGTGAGTTCCTTTCCCCTCACAGTTATGGGATTCGGTGGATAAATTTTTAGCTTTGTTTCTTTTGTTGTTTTATGTGTTTATATATCATGTTTGTTTCTCTGCCTCTTTGTTTTAATGCTTCATGGCTTTTCTTTTATGATTGGAATTTGTTTTCATAAATGTTGATGTGCTTAAAATTATTGGAATTTAACATCAAGTTCTGTTTCGCTGGGTTGATTCTGTTTCTATGTTTTCATAATCAATGTTTTTCTTTTTTGTATGCGTATAACAACTGTAAACAATGTGGTTTCCATGGTTTTTGTTATATTTTAAAAATTTCCCATTAATTTTACTAAGATCCATCTGTATGGTTCAATCATGCACCAGATAAGTGCAAGAAATGACTATATCTCCATGAAGGAATTAAAGACTTTTTTCCCTGCACATCCTTTGAACTATGCAATACAAAGGGTTGGTTCAATGGCTCTTTGTAATCACATAGTGTACTACTTTAGCGATGTTTCTTTTATATTCAACTGACTCGTCTATGTTTGATTAGCTTGAGTCTTGTATGTGATTGTAAGAAGTGAATTCCAATCACCTAAATCTGCAAGTTTTCTTACATTTTCATGATGAGATCTGTGTGTTTCAGCCGGCTATCTTTTGCCCCAACGAAAGGGTTTGTTGGTGGATGATTTTCTTTTCCTTTTTCATAGGCAAGAGTATCGCATGCATGAAGTTGAGTTGAGCCTTCTTGTTATCTCTTAGATCATCTCATATTTACTAAATGTTATCATTCTGGGGGATTCCCTTGTATCATACCATGAGATAGCATTGCTGTTCAATCCGAATTAGCTGATAAAATATAATCGTTTTGTGTGGTGCTAAAGTTTGTTATATATTCTTTGATTTATATGCTTAGATCTTTCACCATGCCTTCAGATTCTTTGCTTCATACAGCTGAATGATCTATATTTTTCATCATAATCCCACCTAGGGCCTATGTACCATTTGGCTACTTTAACTTGCTTGGCTTGCTTTAGTTCCTAAACTCTTCTATAGCTAAGTATGCAAGTAGATAGAGTTACAGCAAAAGACTTGCAATGACTACAATTAATTTGGTATTTCTGTTTAAATTTTTCGTTGTTTAAATGGAAATATTTGTCAGTAAGGACTTGTCCTATTTGCATGCCATGAAATTGATGAAACTTCTTTGAAGTATATCCGATAGTTGTTAAAACTGGAATTTTCTAGGCACGTTTCCCACGCGGAAGGCTAGTATCTTTCCAAGATTGGCTGCCTTAATGGCTATTATCAGTTTTCCAGCCTTATTGATTATTGGTGGTACATCACTAACTAATAACCATCATTTTTCTGTGGAAACTGTGCAGAGATGGAGAGCAAAAGACTGTGTAAAACATCATTTCAAGACTCAGTTATTCGAGGATGCAAGATTTGATATCAATTAATGTATTTGTTCAATTTTTACGAGGAAAAAATGTTGGTAGGAGATTTTGATATGAATTCAATGCCACGAGACATTGATTCACTTAAAGATGTTTTCAAGCAGACCATGCTTGATCAAGAGATCATATTCAGAAAGCAGGTACAAGGATTTTCCTTTATGGCTCATTACATGTAGTATGCTACATTTTTCCATTCAAAATTGGCATAAGGGCTTCAGCCATCTTGGTGCGGAAGGTTTTGGCTTGAAGCTTCTGTTCTTGCCAATTTTATTTTCATGTGATTTACTATTATATTTCAACTCATTGCTTTTACAGTAAGGGTCGAACATGAGGCTGTGCATGTCACATCTGTTGCATGGAAGAAGCATATGCCTCTCCCTCATTTTAGATGCTTATGCTCTGGATGTTCTGTTTAGGTCTGTGAGCTCCATCGTTTGTATAGTGTTCAGAAGACTCTAATGAAGGATCTTACATCACCGGAGCTTGAAAAGTACAATTCACGGAAAGCAAACCTACAATCTTTTCCCCAAGAAACAAGATTGCCAACAAATTCAATTCCCATGGTAATTGAAGCTACTGTCTTTTGAGATGTTAGAAGTCGACTGGCAATATATTAGTTATTGGTTTCTCTCTTTCTTGAGTGGTGTTATGAAAAAAAATGCCCTAAATCTAAAGCATTTTAAGGTTTGATCAGGTGTAATCATGATGGTTTGCTAAAAACTATTCTATAATAAGAGAGATCTACTTGAAAATTCTTTTCTTTTGCATGCACTATCATGACTTTCAACATCAGGGAAGTATCTGTATTGTTTTGTTCAGGACGGATTAACGGATCTAATACTAATACCTTTCTCTTTGACATTTTCTTCAGTTGGACTCGGGAGTATCTTCAAGTCTGGAGTTGTTAGAAGGGTGGAAGGACAATAGCTATAAGTATCAGCCTAGGCCTTTCGATCGTCAACTTGTACCTGATCGGTATATTCGCCTTGGAGATAATAATAACCTTCCAAAAAAAGTAAAGGTTGCAGATCACTTAAAAGAAACTTTGGGTGTAAAATCTGTCCATGATGGTGGTTTCTCGGATCCACTGGAGTTGAGGCTTTCTCTAAGCCCAGGAGTGGCCAAGCGGAAAAAGGAAGATAAACAGAGAAGCAGGTGTGACAAGAAAACTAATACCTTCTCTAGAATTGTGATTGATCTAGAAGAATCTACTGAGAGGACCTCAGATGAGGATGCAAAACATTCACCTTTTGATTTTGCTGCTAAAGTTACTTATTCTGGAGGAAAGCATGATTCACAAGTTGCAATAAATTCTATTCCAATCACTTCAGGATGCATGAAGAAAGATTTATCTTATAAGATAGCTGAGACTAGCTCCTTTGTCGGGGATAGAAACTGCCAAGACTGGAGTGATTCTGATCAAGGTACTGTTAATTTCTTCACGTTAGAAGCTGTGGTTTCATATTCATTTCCTGTTCAGTTGAAGCATATATTTTATGTAATTTAATCTATCATATCTTTACTCCCATTTGCAGGATTAAAATGCCACAAAAATATGCTACACAAAAACCTTTTGACCAGGAAGCAACAGTTCACTTCATGTGGAATGGGAAATGTGGACCTTAATGAAGTCCAGCTTGATGATTTGTCTTGTGAGTCTGATGATGCCATAGTGGTCAATCCTTTAATGACTACCTTGTCATGTGGTTTTAGTGGAATGGTTAGCAAGAATCATGAAACCTTGTGTCCAATTATACTTTGGGGAAAAGAAATTAAGGAGTTCCCCAACGGCACTTCTGAGATGATTCAACAAGAAGATGGTGTAAAACATGATTTAATTAATTCCAATAACAAAGGCAGGATAACGGAAGTTCAAGTCAGAAATTCTGTACATAGTGGAAGGAATGAATGTGGAATCAGTCTTAATAATCCTGCATCTGAATCCAGCCCCCGAATAAACATGCCCGAGGGCTGTAGCAGCCATGGTGGAATCACAAAGAATGGAAGGGATGAGCTGATACCGAAACTACAAAATGGTTCTGCTCATGGTCTGAACCCTGCATGTTTTGTTGCTACACAATTTGGTTGTGAGAAGACTGAAGAAGAGGAGAATGTGTCGATATATTCCGATAAAGTCCAAATTACTATTGAAGATGAACATCATGATGTGTCTCCTCACTCAGGGAAGTCTAGTTGCATTTCAGATAATGATTCTAGTCCTATAAGGACTATGGAATCTGGAATTCAATCCTGTAATTCAAATATTCCTGCTTCTGATCAATTTTCGGGAACCCATGGGAGACCTAAAGTTGCAGAAACTTTATCAGGTGAGCAGGATCAAAGATCTTCTGGCAGTAATGAAATGAAACATGAGTGTTGCTATAACAGGGAAGAATCAGCCGAAGTGGATGATTTGATCCATATTGCAGCTGAATCTCTTATCCATATCTCCTTGGAGAACTCAGCTTGCTATCAGGAATCTTCAACCCAGGCAGCATTGAATGAGTTAGAGAATGAGGACAAGGAGCAGCCACAACGTTCCATTGATTCTTTTGAGTTAATGACTTTGGAACAGGCAGAGACTGGTGCTGATGAATATTCTGTAACATCGAAGCCATTTGAAGTAAGTGATGGACAGACAAAAGATTTTGGTATCAAGTTGAGAAGAGGAAGGAGACTAAAGGATTTTCAAAAGGACATACTTCCGGGCCTCGCATCTCTTTCTAGACATGAAATTTGTGAAGATAAAAACATTCTTGAGGGAGTTTTAAGATCCAGGGAGTACAAGAAAATGAGAGCCAAGATGGCTATTGGAGAGAACTGGTGCACACCGGTGAGAAGTAGACAGTCAAGGCTCAATTATGTTGGAAGAAAAACTTTTAGATAATATTCTAGTTCACGTTGGAAACTTAATCAGATTTTTAACGTAAATGTATTGTGTAATCCAACATCTGTTAACTGCAAATAATCTTTTAACTATTTTCTGATATATGATTCGACCTTTCAATTGGTACTCATTTTCTTCAACTCATTTTAGCTATGCTTTTGAATGTGATTCAAGGGAGAAAGAACTTGAGTAGTAAACATCATATGTATGACCTGTGAGTGGAGGAGTGTTGTTCCTACAAATTTAACTCATAATGGATTTTATTAAGTCCCATGAACTTCTGTATGAAGTGCCTAACTTTATATGGCTATTCCCACCAGCAGAATCCATATGATCAGCACTAGAATCTAATGACAGAAGTCCTTTTTTATAGTGGCCCCATGCACAATTTTGAGCATATCGGTGACGGAATGATCCAAGAAATGAAATCTACGGCCTTGATTCATAGATAACAGCGTATTTATTAGAGGATCAGTCCATCATATCATTATTTTCTTTGACAAGAAAATTAGACAATGAAATAATGGAAGGAGTGGAAGCGAAGCCACTAAAGAACAACCTTTGGGAACAAGCATGCTTCAATCAGGGCCCCAATAAGAAAAAGGATAAATACCAATGGTTGAAGTCCCTTGAGTGAAAGTGACTTCTAATATTTGATTAGTTGGCTGCTTTAGTGGATTAGATTCATAGGCAACTCGAATAATGCCACATGCAGCCAAGATTTTTCACCTAAATCTTTGAATCTTTGTGTTGTATGTGTCATCCTTTGTAATTTCACACATCCCCACTAATATAATGCTATTTCATTAATCTATTAATACCAAAAGGTCAGGGATTCATTATATATTTGTTTCTTTATCTTCATTGGCTTCCTCTAATATTATTGTAATCTATAAGGGTATCATCCTCTCAAGAAATTTAATATACTTATTGTCAAATAATATATACCCATATCCATAATTCGTCTACGTCCTGGTAATATAGGCAAGCAGTGCACCTTTAAGGTTGGTTCTCCTCAAACTATATTTCTCTTTACTTTTTATCACTGAGTCTTGATGAAGCAGAAAAATGATTACAACATTGATTAATAATAAAACCAGCAACTTGAACATGTATTTGCGTTCATTGTTGAGTCTGCTTTTTCAATTTTCTTATCTGTTTTCACCTTCATCCCTTTCTACCAGTCTTTATTTTCAATTTGTTGCTAATTTTGAGACTATAATGGTTTAGAGTGTGCATTGGTTGGCGTGTATTATCTAACCCAAGCCACCGTTGACTAAGAGGGCAGAGTGTTAGATGTGATCGGTTGAGCACTTCAAAAAAAAGTAAACTTTTAATATGAACTTGGTTTTCTACATTTGGCTCATTCACTTAATACAAAGCAGGGTTCATCTATTGGTTGTTTCTGGTGCATAGGTTTTATCAAAAACTTTGTCTAAATCTCTCTAGCCTATGTTATTTTTTTTTTTATAAAGTTGATCATTAAATTCTTTGGGGGTGAAAAGTCTTTTGCTTTTTTGCCACATTTCAGGCTTTAACTGCTAGATTCAGATGCATTTCTTTCTTATTAGTGCATAAATGCAGTTGTAAATTGTAAAATTAGGACAGAAGCTTCAGGTGTTTGTGTGTCAATGAACCCAAGATGGGATTTAAAAGTCCATGAAGTTGCTGAAATCAGTTTCAGACGTGCCAATCACCTCTTTAGCTGCATTTGTGATGGAAGTCAAAAGAGAAGCAATCAAGAAATTAGCCTCATGGCTCAAGATACTGTAAATGGATTCAGGAAATTGCTTAGCCTCCTTGATGGATCAATGCAATCAGAGTGTAAAAGGATCAGGAAGGGTCCATTGCCGAAATCCCATAATGTAAATCCAGCTGAATTGATGGACGGCCCCAGTTTTGCATCCCAAAGTTCCATTTGCAAACCGAGTCAACCACATATTCTGGGACAATTAGTCTCTCCACAGTTTAATCAATCAAATACTGGTTTGATCCCCAGAAATGTGGTGGTTTTGCCAAATTTGATCATGGGATTGCATCATTCTTCAACACTACCAACCATGATGCCAATGTTTGACAAGAAGTTAATTCCATGGTCGTCATCAGAAATTGTGGTTCCTCAGGATGAGTCTTGTATGCTTCTTTCAAAGAGAAAGATTGGGGTGGAGAGTGAAGAAGCTAGTACAAAATGTGCAGCCTCAACTGGGGGATGTCACTGTTCAAAGAGAAGGTAAATCCTTATCATTGAAAGAGTAACATGGAACATTAATAATCTGATATAAAGGATGAATTTGATCAGTTCCTTTATTTCTTATTTTCTTTCCCTGCAGGAAACTGAGAATAAAGAAAACTATACGAGTCCCAGCTATAACTAATAAACCATCTGATATACCACTAGATGATCATTCTTGGAGGAAATATGGACAAAAACCCATAAAAGGATCTCCATATCCTAGGTATGACATAGTATCGCTTTTTTCATATTCATCCCAAACTAGCTAGTTTATTAATTCAAGAGTCAAAATTCTAAATTGTTGGATATATGTTGAATGGACTGAAATTGAAGCAAAAACAAGATAAAAATAAGCTAAGAATAATAAAAAAATAATTACAATTTGACTAATCTTGGAACTTGATTAATTCAACTTGCTTTTTCATTAGTTGATTTCAGTCTATTCAGTAATAAAAATGTCTTATAAAAAATTATCACTGTTTCAGTGCAAGTTGACAAGTTAGCAACTTGCAGAGTAAGGGCTCGTTTTGGGTGAGCTTGCACTTTTGATGAGCTCGTAGTCTTGCGATCTAGGTTTGCCCACGCATAGATAATCGCTTCGCAACAAAAATCAACTCTTTTGGATTTGAGGCTGTTGAGGTGTCAAATATTGTCTCCACTGAGGTTTTGTCTGTTATTTTACCCAAAACCCTGGTGGGTTGGAATAGTGGATCTCCTAAACATACAAAAAATAAAAAATAAAAATTGAAGAGTTTGCGTGCAGTTAAACTTATTATCAATCTTGACTGACATAATCATTTTTTCATGAATTTAATTCCAAAGGAGTTACCACAAATGCAGCAGCACGAGGGGATGCCCTGCTAGAAAGCACGTGGAACGATGTTTGGAGGATCCAAGCATGTTAGTTGTGACATATGAAGGAGATCATAAGCACTCGAGGATTACATGTCAAGCCCCTTCCAGTGTGAATGTGAATTTTTCGAGGGGTTTTTGTTCATAGCACCTCTAACTCGATCCACAGACACAGAAACATCCTTAATACCGTATTGCACAATGAGATTAAGAATGTGTGCAACACACCTCATATGAATAAATTTTCCATTTGCAACAGAAGCATTATTCAATGGCAACACAATTGGCGGATGCATTATTAATAGTAATAGTGAAGACCCTCTCAATCCCCCAATCTCGAAGACATTTTTCAATAGCTTGACCTATGCTTTCACCTCTATGAGCGGATATTGGGCAAAAATTTATAATTTTTTTTTTGCAACCTCCACTCATCATCCACCCAATGTGCTGTTAAAACCATGTAAGATATCCTCTGCAATGAAGTCCAAGTATCTGTCGTCAAACAAACTCTACTTATATCTTTTTCAAAACAATTCTTCATCACACTCTTCATGGAGTTAAATAAATCAAGACAATCCCTTCTAATTGTCCAACGAGATGGAAGACTAAAGCGTGGGCATGCTATAGAAAGAAAGTATTTAAAACCCTCTCCCTCTACAATTTTAAAAGGTAGTTCATCCACAATTATCATATGAACCAATGCTTTTCTAATAGCATCTTTATCAAACACCCAAGTTGATAAATCCGTTGTTTCTTGCCTAACATTCACAAATGTTAATTCTGATTGCTTCGGATCAGAAGTATTACCTCGAGGTCTTTTTAGGCATGTTTTCAAATGGTTATTCAAATTTGTTGTAGAACCCATAGTTGTTTCCATGGTGTAAGTAACATCATATGCATTGCACCTTGCTTTCTTCTCCCCCTCTTTAGTCACATACTTGGTGAAATGGTTCCAACAAGCTGCCCTTGGAGTAATCTTTTTTCGAACATTTTCCTTGGTTGTTGATTGATCATCTCTACTTGGGGAAGAATTTTGTGAACTTTGAGTTGAACCATCTTGCCTTGGATCACTCATCTACAAGCAAACATTTGTTGCAATCACTAATGATAACCAATAATTGATTTAAAATCAAACTTAATAACATTTATGCTTTAATTCATTTTCTGAACCAAAGTGTTACCATAGCACAAGTGAGACATGAACAAGTGATAGTGTTACCATAGCACAAGTGAGACATGAACACATCATAATGTAAAATTGACCACAGAAAAGACATAAGTTTGCTTATGCCTTGAATCTTTCTAATTTTCTGATTTTTTAATTTTAATTTTTAAAATTTATCTACTTTCAAAATATTTATTTTTTTAATTTTTTAATACCTTAATTTTTAAAAATTAAAAGTTCTAATTATTGAAATTAAATTTATCACACTGTGGATCAAGTGTTGGCTTACTCCTCAAGAATTGAATTGAATTGGATATCAATAGGGAAAGACAAAAAAAATCATTCAAAATTTTAATTACTGAAATTAAAATATAATTTTTGATTTTTTTTTAATTTTTAAAGCTTTAAATTATTTCATGGCTTGACATATAAAAATTGAACCACCTCAAAATTGAAATTCCAACATAATGATACCCCTAAAATAAATCAACACAAAAATTATAGATTACTGACAAATAGCCAATCACGATATAGATTTTATCCAAACAAATCAGTTGACCTCAAAAAAATTAGCAGAAAATTCGAAGCTTTGTTTTGAAATGCAACAAAGCAATCCATAATAAGAATAACAATATCTCTTTGATTTCTCATGTAAATCTACCTATACCCATTTATTGTATATAGCTTTACCTGATCTCCTCAATCATCAAGGTTGTGGGTGGGATGGGATAATAAAATAAGATAATTTCATATCAGTAATATAAGGATTGAGAATTAATTTACTTCAAATACAATTTATTTTAAATAAAAGAGTCGAATCAAATTGAATAATAATATTGTGAAGTAAATTTCTTATTATATTCATAAAAATACATAACTGGCTCGCTAATATCCCACCATTACCTTACCAAACAAGATTTTAATTAAGTTTTATTTTATTTTATTTTATATTGTAAATTTTAATTAAATAAAATAGTAATAAAAAATTAAACATATGCAAGAAAAGATATTTTAATTTTTAATGTCTTGTATTATCTTTTTCTCAATGTTTTTCTTTAAGAAAAAAACTACTCATCAACTCATCAAGTAGCTTCTTGTGCACTGGAAAGTGGGTACCTTCTTTTTTATTTTACAAATTATTTTTCTTTGAAAAGTAAGGGATGCATCATTACATAAAATAGAAAATGTCAATTGGTATAATCCCCTTGGCATACTTATAGACTAATATAAGAGAGAAGACCAAAGAGGGTTCCCTCTCATCCTGCAGGTTGTGGCTAAAATTAAATCCTTTCTCATGAGAGTTTTATTTATCACTTTTTCGTTCTTTTCATTTTCTTTCATCCATTTTTTGTAATTATTCTTCATTCATTGATAAAAGTACATATATTTTGGGCTGGAACTGATTTCTAAACTGCTTGGTTTACTTTTTCTTGCAAACATGGAAATCAATACAGAGAATAACTCTCTTTGGCATAAAAATTGAGACAAAATAAATGGTAGGAAACTGTTTATCTTTACAGTTCAATGTTATAAATGATAGGTTGTTGCAAATTGCAGTTCAATCATAAATGTATGTGATAGTGTTACTATTTTTCTATTGTTTATCATCAGATAGGATAGAGAACTAGAAATGCATGGGGATATAATCTTATAGTTCCAACAAAAACTGAGTTGCCATGACAAAAGACTTGATCAAAATGCATAGTTTTTTAGTTATAGTAGATGTATTTAGTGAACAAAGTTGGCCATGACAGAACAAAAAAGAACTCAATCGTTTGAGTAATAATTTAGACTAAGCATGCAGAGTTCAAAACAAGGGTTAAAATCAGCCAATGTTTGCAGAAGAAAGCCTACATTGTCAGCTAGTGAAAACCATGATCTCAATATGAGAAGGAGGGAACAAGAAACATAAGAAAAGAGAGAAATTTGTTACACACATCTTTTAGTGTTAGGGCTTGGGGTTTGAAGAAGAAGAATCTGCAGACACTCACGATAGATAAAATTTGTTACCCATTCTTTGTTAGTGTTAGGGCTTGGGGGTTTTATTTGGGGGAGGAATTGGGAAGATAAATTTTTGGGCTGACGCCTGACGGGCTTTGGGGGGGGGGGGGAGGGATAAAATTAAATATTTGGGCTTGAGGGAAAAGCCTAAAATTAAAAAAAAAATCGGTTTATTAGAATTATTCGAGTTATTCGAATTCGAAAATTCAACTCGATTCGAACTCGAAATTCGAAACTCAAAATTCGAGTTGATTCGATTAACTCGATTCGAATAATTCGAAATTCAAATTTTTTTTCGATTTTTTCGAATCGAATCGAGTTTTGCTCACCCCTATTAAATTCAGTAATAGCAATGGAAGCTCGTTTAAAGATTTTGTTTTCACTCGTCACAAGCCTATGTCGAATATTTTAAAAATGACCCTAGAAAATGAAGTATATACATGGGGGAATTAAGTTCATGGGAAACGAGAGTATGTTTAGACTTGCAAAAATCAACTCAAATCTTCTGAGATGGGCCTAAATCTTGAGATAATATTGAGCAACATGTTTTATTTCTGAGAGGGGCCTTCTAATGTTGGGTTTTCTCTTTTTCCCCTTACATTAGATATCATTTGTATGAAGAGAAAACCTATGACTTAAAAATCTTCAATTAAAATTTTTAACATTCTACATGGAATTCGTCTTTTAAGCAAATATTATTTGTTGAGTGCCGGTTGATATTATCAGATTATGGATTTCTAATATTTGATACATGAGTGGGGAATACGAGTAGAACAAGCGTGTGTGTGAAATAAAGTTAAGTACTAAGCGCCCATTATTTCTTCTCATCTATTATCGATGCCTCGCTCCCTTGGGTGGTAGGCCCAAAACATCATAGTTTTTTATCTTCTTACGGCAGGAAAGTATATTTTTTGGGTTTAAATATGTAAA
This sequence comes from Gossypium bickii, assembly GCA_025503065.1. NCBI lineage: Eukaryota > Viridiplantae > Streptophyta > Magnoliopsida > Malvales > Malvaceae > Gossypium > Gossypium bickii. The sequence goes on along the minus strand of CP106712.1, from coordinate 123,012,636 downwards.
AGATTTATATACTCTTTTAAAATTTAAAATTTAATTATTGTACATTATTTAAAAATTTTGATACTTCCATTTAGTTTTGCCATTAAAACTAATATATATTTAATATTATAGATATCATGTTTCTTTTCCTTTTTGAATCCAATTGATGTCATGTTTAATTCGCTACAAAACAACCCGTACTAAGTAATTACGGACTGGAACACAAACAAAATATTTTACTTTTCCAAAGAAAACGGTATCAGTTTATCACTAAAATATAGATTGATGAACATCAATTGCTATAAATTGCGGCCAAACCGACCATCAGTCATTCTTAATCCTTTCCAATCAGATTTTTTTCTTAATTTTCAATTTTTTTTTTGAAAAATCTGATTTATTATTCTCCTATTAGAAAATAATAAAAATAATGTAGAATTAAGGTTTCGTACAAACCTTTCTCTGACCATGAATTGGTTTTAATTAACTATTAACAACTTTGGAAAAGGTATTCTGGGGGTTTCATGTTCCTTTTCCTGATTTTCCTCCTACTTTTATCACATTCTCATTTGCATGGCCAAAATTCAAGTCTTGAATACTTTACAGCTAGTTGTAGATTGTGTATCTATGGTCATATATATAAATATATATATATCATATTACAAATTAAATGATTTCTGTGCCTTTTCAGCTTGCGAGAACGAACCAAGCGGGGTATTGTCACATGATATATATTGTCGTTAAGTTGCACCCAAATCAGAGTTTCAGTTTTTCTATACGTTTTTAGATGCTATAGGCTTATATGTATATCATTTCGAAGTTTCCATGTTGATCCTTTATCATTCTTTTTGTACAAGTAAAGAGGGTTTCAAACTTATTGAAAGCCAAGCGAAGGACTAAAAATGATACGAAGTTATAATATAAGCACAAAAATCTTAACCAGTTTAAGAAACTGTCATGTTATTCTAATGGAAGGTAGGTTCGGCTTCTTCCAATTCAATCCCTTCATCTGCAAGCCTCTTGTCTTTGTACATATACCATTTAGCAAAAACCAAGTAAATTCCCAAGTTGAAGCAACTCAAAATTGTCAAAAGCCAATAGAAATTATAGAGCCTCCCTTGGTTCAGATTGTTTGGTAGCCATGGTTTATTGTTACCGGTGACCTTGTGAACTACGGTCACCAACAAAGAACTAACGAAGAATCCTAATGAAAGGGTACTCAAAAATAAACCTGTACTCATCGCTTTCATCCCTTTGGGGCACTCCCTTAAGAAAAAGTCAAGCTGCCCTGTATACGTGAAGGCCTCCCCAGCCCCCACTAACAAAAACTGAGGGACCAACCAGAAGACGCTTAATGGGATTTTAGCCATCGGGTTGTTTGTAAGACCATGTGAGCTTGCGGTTCTCAATCGCTTTATTTCCGTCAGTGCTGCCGCAATCATGGCTATTATGGATAAAACTAAACCGACCCCAATCCTTTGCAAAGGGGTTAAACCTTGTGGATTGTTTAACACCTTTTTTGCAATTGGAGCAATGAGCTTGTCATAAACTGGGACAGTCAAGAGAATGGCAGCGACGAAGAAAACAGTGAGTGATGCGGGTGGGATTTGAAATTTGCCAATGTGACGATCCATAGTAGTAGCCTGAGAAACTGAAAACGTTGTCATTTGGGCATAGACAGTCCAAAATATGACAGTGGTTGCCCAAATCGGCAACATTCTGAGCACCATTTTCACTTCTTCAACATCCGTTAATGTAGCTAAACTCCACTTGTTTGCCTCAAGACCAGGTTGGTTCATGATCGCGGCCCTGTCTAAGAATCTGCACGCAATTTAAAGCCCTCAAACACATATAAAGCCAATAATAAGAAACGAAAGACAGATGCGTTTTTGTTTGTTCGTTTGTTTGTTTTGTTTTTATATCTGAAACTTTTCATACACGACATCGAACCAAAAAGTATCAAAAGTGTTGGTTAATTTCTATTAATAGAGCGTGATGCAATATCACTTTGAGTATTAAGTGGGGAGTCGCGTGAAGTGAATCGACTGGGAGACAAGTCTGGCTAGGTGGCTCGTGATATTACTATCTAGTAAATATTACTTACTTACCTGTCTCGTGATTGTTTAATCTTAAACACCCACGTATTTTTATGGCCTGGAGGAAACCAAATCTCTATTTCATAACACAAGATGTCCTTATCTCCATGGGGGAAAACTTTCGGTTTGGGATGCAAATACATGGCACAAACTTCTTGTTTGTTTACTTTATTAAAGTATGTTTGTCTTTTGGTTGCAAATGGCAATGAGAAAAGGAAACCTAAACTAGAATTGCGAACATGCAAACTTTGGTTTTAATCTAAGGTACCAGGGGCAAGAGAGAACAAAGGCAAAATCCAATCGTGTTTTGTCGATTCTTTGAATTGGACTAGCAATAAATGTCCTGGTTGTAGGGTGGTCCATTATCAAGAACCTTGATTAATTCAATAATTGTATTCTTTGGTTGCTTTTTACCCTGATAGAAAACAAGTTAAAGCAGCCTGCCACTGCCACTGTCATCCAACCTTACTTATTTTGCATATTTACTATACTCGTGGAATTAACTATGCTCTTTTGTGTTCTTCCTTTTAGAATTGAACCCACCATTTTTAAGCTTCAGAGACGCGTAAAGAAATAAGTAGTTGAAGTAGACAGGTTTTTAAATACAACACTTACCGAAACTGCTTGCTGTGGGGCAACTTTTGTTTCTTCTTCTTCATTGATCCTTCAGTTACATCATCAATATTGAACAGCAACGACGAATCAGATGGCAACTCCAGATGCCTTTTTTTCCAGGCAGCTACAAACACTGTAGCGATTTGGGTCAATGGGCTTCCAACTAATTTCTTGAAACGGTAACGCTTGGTACCCGATAGAAACACCACCAACCCCATCAAAATAGCACAAGCACAAATACCGTAACCCCATTCACGCCCTAAATTATCCTGGGTGTATACCAGAATGGTCACTGAACCAAGTGAGCCTATGTTTATGAAGAAAAAGAACCAGTTGAAGAAGTTTGTCATTTGGGATCTCTCTTCAGGGTCCGAATCATCGAACTGATCTGATCCAAACCCTGAAACACTCGATTTGAGACCGCCTGTACCGAGGGCGGTCAGGTAAAGGGCTAAGTAGAGAACAACGAGTTGTATGCCGCTTGCTGGGGTGCATGAAGTGACACTGTCCCTACTGCATTTTGGAGGCCTTAGGCTTGGGATCACTGTTGAGATTGTCAAAATGGTGACGCCCTGCTTGCCAACATAATAAAGAACTTCAAATTTGGATATGTAAAGTAATTAAGGTGATGGTTTCAATAAAAGAAAGGAAATGAATCTTACAGTTGCCTGAACGGCGGCGAAGATTCCAATTGTGAGATACCTGTGAATATAAGGAGCTCGTTTAATTCAGTGAGAGCAGTGCATGGGAAACCGTTACAAAGGGAACAAACCAAACCAAACCAAACCAAACCTGCCAAGAAAAGTGTCGGCGATAAAACCACCGAGAAGACAGAGCATGAAAGATGTGCCAAGGAAGTTGGTGACGGTTGTGGCTGAGGTAGCATTGCCCAAATGCATGGTGCCGGTTAAATATGTCACCATATTAACAGCGATACCTAACGTTGTTAGCCTCTCACATGCCTCAACACCTGATAAAATTAAATACATAGGAAAAGAAAGAACACCACATACGTATTTTCAGACCAAAACCTGAAAACGAATCAAAAGAATATTATTCAAATTAAGAGGGGTATATGAATGACCTAGAATCATGGCTGCACTGGTCCAACCACCGGACTTGGACCGCTCGGCGGGGCAGCCCCTGTAGTCCCACGCGTCAGGAAGGGTTTTCCCTTGTGTTACAGGGAGAGACATTGGTTGATATATGAAAAAAAGGCTGCCGAAAGCTCTGATAATGCTAATGAAGCAGAGGAAATTAGATCGAAACGAAATGAAGAGTAGTAGTAGTAGTGGTATTGTCAGGTGGCGGACTGGGGGGTACTTATAGTGAAGTGAGGGGTGAAGGCGGCTTAAAGTCCAAATTGGAGCAACTGACACCTACGGCTTAATTCGATTGGGTTGTAGTACCAAAGAAAAGAAACCAGCCATAAATTTCAAAATTATATATATGGAAGGTGTAATTGTATATATCAATTTTAATTTCGTATAATTATAAATATAAAATTTTAATTATAATTTAAATATATACTTAAATTTTTAAATTTGATTTTTATCATTTATATTTTGGCTTGTCAACAAGATGAATATGAGGGAAGAAGATATCACTATTATAGGTAGCAGAGTGAAGAAGTGTAAAGAAGATGCTAGTCTAGTTTGGTCCCATAGGTCTTGTATTTGTTCTAAAATGTGTAGTGAAGCCAAGAGTTGGTTCTTTGACATGATTATCCTATGGAAATTCATAATGATGTGATTCAAGATATTATCTAATAATATGATTTGGCCCTTTGGGGTCGTTTTTTGCTCAAAAAAAAATATCAATTTACATTATTATTATTATTTAGTTATTAATATTTAAAAAAGAGTTAAATATCGTTTTTAACGAAAATATTGATTAAAACATTTAACTTTTTAATAATATTAGCATAGCAATCCATGTGATAGTTCAAGCATAATTTAGACTAACATAACACTATTTGTTTTATAGGTGACATCAATAAATCATTTTAAAATGTATGAGAAAAATTAACAAAATTTTAAAAAAAGACTGATCATATTTAAAAATTCAACATTTTAATTAGTATTTCATTAACAAAATAAAAATTTATATATTTTTAAAAAATTGATAGTTAAATCTGTCTTTTTATTAAAAAAAAGTAAGTGTTTGTTAAGGATCTGTTATACCAACTAACAATATGCTGTTAAGCAAGTTAGTAGTTAGTTAGCTATCTTGTACTCTATAAATATAGTGTCTATTGTACAAAGAAAGCCAAGAAATCAATTCATAAGAAATGAGATTATTTTCTATTCTGTGTTAGTGTATAGTTACCCAATTCCTTTCATGGTATCAATCGCCTAGGAGGTCCTCGGAGATATCCACCATGCCTTTCGACGGTTCTGTGAATGTCGAGCCTCAAGGCTCTTCGTTCACTGGTGATCGACTTGTCCATTCCTTTCCACGACATGATGTCGTCATGCTTGATGCCAACATTTTTATTCAATGGCAGAAACAGATCCGTCTCATTGTTGCCGGATACGATTTGACCGGTTTTCTCGATGGATCGCTCACCTCTCCAACGCGATTTGTTCTTGCGCCTGACGGAGCGCTTGTGTCCAATCCTGATGTGTCTGCCTTTCTTCAACAAGATAAACTTCTCACTTCTTGGCTTCTATCTACAATCAGCCCAGCTTACCTCGCTTCTTTCACCGATGTCCAAACGGCGTCTGATGTGTGGTCTACGGCGAGCTCCTTGTTCGCAGCGAACACTGGTACGAAGCAGTCTCGGCTATGTCACGAGCTTCACTCTCTCTGCAAAGGTAATCTCTCTATCAATAAATTTGTTGCAAAAATGAAGAGTCTCTGCACCCTATTGCATACGTCTGGATCTCCCATTCCCAATGCTGAACGAACGAAGATCCTTCTTACGGGTCTTCCGTCTGAATTTGAAGCCGTTGTGTCTACGGTTAATCTATCTCCGACTCCCTTGCCGCTGCAACGTATAGTTGACGCTCTTCTTGAGTGTGAGTGACGGCAACAACGGGAGGTCTGTGACGAACTTTTTGTGGCAAACCTTATTGAGAACTCACCAGCACCGTCGGTGGTAGAGTCGACTCGTGGCGGCCGCTTTTCTATGCGTGGTCGTGGCAGAGGTTTCCGGCAGCGTCTTCAATGCCAGATCTGTGCTTGTTACGGTTACATTGCCCAACGGTGCTTTTATCGCTATCATTGTGATGACAATGCACCGATGATGGATCCGCCTGGAGGCTCAGTGGCGGGTGGCTCTCTTGCTTTGTCCCCTCATGTGCCGAATGCTCCAAACTTTAAGAAAGCCGAATATCCCTCTCGCAGAATGAGGTTTTCTCCCCCCGCAAATCCCCAAAGCTTCGATCAAAATATGGTTTCTAATGGTCAAGATATGGTTTATAATGGTCCAATTTGTAGTGACCGACATTGCATACCAGCTTGCTCCCACTATTTTGGTCAAAATTGGGATTATAATAGTCAAAATTCCAATGTTAATTTTGACCATCAATTTGCTTGACATGGCCGATGTCAGCAAGACCAAGCTAATTTGGGTGTCATACCTGGCACACATGCTCACGGGTTTGGTGTTCAACATGGGCCTCACGCACATGTAAATTTTGGGGGATCTTATGCTCGTGCGTTTAATGAGCCAAAGATGGTGCACTTTCAAGAACCGAATGATTTGTTTGGGCAAGGGTGTTCTACTCCTATCCAGCCCATTAATAATTGTGTTCAAGTGGGTGTTCCATTGGGTCGTGGTCAACTGGTTGACCCATTTCGTGGTGAGGGTGTTCCTTGGAAAACCAAGCCACGTACTCGTGTGTATTCTGGGTCAGACCCGTGCATTGGTCTTCTGCGGCTCGGTGATTTGCATGCGTCTGACTATTCGGACTCGTCTGGCTCACATATCAATGCTGCTTAGATTGAGTCTATTGATGGAGGCAAAGATTCGTATATACCCATGCCAGATGAATCTGCATCGTGGTACCCCGATTCGGGTGCAAGCAATCATGTCTTCCGTGATACATCGGCTTTGAATGATGTCACACCGTATTTAGGTACGTCCTCTCTTATAATGGATGATGGTACTCCAGTAAAAATATCATATGTTGGTAATGGCATGTTTTATACACGTTCTAAATTACTTTGGTTGTCTGATGTTTTATGTGTGCCGAAAATACGAAAAAACTTGTTATCTGTGTCCCAATTTGCTACTGATAATAATGTGTATTTTGAGTTTCACCCGACGTACTGTGTAATTAAAGACGTCATGACCCGGGAGACTCTGTTGACGGGCCACATTCGTGATGGGCTGTATCGATTTTCTCTGCCAGCTACTTTTTAACAATGTGTTCGAGCCTCGGTTGCTGCACCTACTGCTCTTCAAAATAAGTCGAAGAAAGGTGATGTTTTTTCTTTGTGGCACAAACGTCTTGGCCACCCAACTACTACTGTTGTTAAAACTGTTTTAGACAAGTGTAATATTGTGTCACAAACAAATTCTTTTGAGAATATATGTACAGCATGTCAAAAAGGGAAGTCACATAAGTTACCGTTTTCGCTGTCTACTATTGAATATAGTAATCCGTTTGACTTGGTTGTGTCTGATCTTTGGGGACCTGCTTCTGTTGCTTGTGAAAATAATTGGTACTATATAGGGTTTGTCGATGTATGTACTCGGTTCATGTGGGTTTATCTAGTTCGTCAAAAATCTCAAGCAGTAAAATGTTTTATTCAGTTTCAACAACTTATTAAAACTCAATTTGGAAAGGAGATTAGACAATTTCAGAGTGATTGGGGTGGAGAATTTCGGGCATTCACCTCCATTCTAACTTCTCAAGATATCATTCATCGTTTGTCATGTCCGCATACTTCAGAACAAAACAGGTTGGCTGAGCGCAAACATCATTATATTGTTGACATGAGCATTACTCTTCTAGCTCAAGCTGGTCTTTCTATGGACTACTGGGGATATGCGTTTTGCTATGCCATTCATCTCATTAATCGGCTTCCTACGTATATTTTGAAAGGGCTAACTCCGTACCGGGCTCTCTATGGAACTGAACCCACCTATGATCATCTCTGGGTGTTTGGGTGCTACTGTTTTCCTTATTTACGTCCCTTCCAGAAAAATAAATTGGATTTCTGAGCTCAACCTTCTGTTTTTTTGGGCTATAGTCCTCAACACAAAGGGTATCAATGTCTTTTACCTGATGGCAAGGTTATTGTCTCTCCCCATATAGTTTTTGATGAAAACAGGTTTCGAAACTCCGAACCTACTGAAAAAGGAACTATTGTTGATCACACCCAATCAGTTTCGACTTATGTTCCCCTTGTACGAGTATGTCCTATGGCACCGTCTGTTACTTCTCTGTCTGTTTCTGTTTCTCGATCTCAACACGCTGAATCCTCGTCAAGATTTTCGATATTTGAAGCTCGACCTGAAGTGGGTCTGCTCGGGAGCTGACGACAAACGAAAGTGGTAGTTCTAAATGTCATCCAACCAATGAGGTCTCTCCTGGTATTCAGGAACCAGTAATACCTCCATCTAATGGTCATCCGATGGTAACTCGTTCAAAGGCCGGTATATTCAAACCCAAAGCTTTGACTACTGAAGCTGTGGAACCTTTCACAATTGAGGAGGTGTTTTTGTCTTCAGAATGGCGTGATGCTGCTCAAGCTGAGTACGACACTCTCATTCGGAATAATACGTGGGATCTTGTTCCGTTACCGTCAAATCGTAAAATTATTGGATGTAAGTAGCTTTTCAAACTCAAGCGGAATCTGGATAGTTCAATTGCTCGATGTAAGGCTCGGTTGGTTGCAAAAGGCTGCTCTCAGATTCCTAGGTGTGATTTCAAGGAGACTTTTAGTCCAGTAGTGAAACCTGCTACTATCCGGGTTATTCTATCTGTTGTTGTTTCAAGAGGGTGGTAGCTTCGCCAAGTTGATGTCAACAATGCTTTCTTAAATGGTGATTTGGACACTGAGGTGTTTATGCAACAGCCTCTGGGGTATGTTAAGTGTGATTTCGATGGTAAAATGCTTGTGTGTCGTCTAAAGAAAGCCCTGTATGGTCTTCGTCAGGCTCCATGTGCGTGGTTTGAGAAACTTAAGAAATTTCTCATTTCTATTGGGTTCGTCGGGTCCAAGTCTGATACTTTGTTGTTTATCCGAATCCAGTCTGAATCGGTTCTTTATGTCCTTGTCTAGGTTGATGACATTATCATTATTGGAAGCCTCACAACTACTATTGATTGACGTGTTCGGGTGTTGAATGGTGAATTTTCGCTAAAGGATATGAGCGATCTTCACTATTTTCTTGGGATAGAAGTTACTCGAGTTTCCGGTTCTCTTCATCTCTCTTAGAAGAAATATGTTCGTGACATTCTTGCTTGATGTTCATTGACTAATGCAAAGGGTGTTTCTACACCGATGATTAGCTCGTCTAATCTGTCAAAAACTAATGGTGAGTGTTTAAAGGACCCAACGGAGTACAAGAGTCTTGCTGGGGCACTTCAGTATGTTGTTCTTACTCGACCCGATATTGCATATGCTGTAAATTAGATTTTTCAATTCATGCACAATCCTGCTACTGTTCATATAGCTGCACTAAAACACATTCTGCGATATCTGTGTGGTACCCTTAATTTTGGGATTTTTTTTCGTCCGTCTGCTCATCTTTCTTTGGTTGGCTACGCTGATGCCAACTGGGGTTTGGATTTTGATGATAGGCGGTCAACATTCGGCTATTGTGTTTACTTGGGTCATACTCTTATTTTTTGGTGTTTTAAAAAGCAGCAAGTGGTTTTATGTTCTACGGATGAAGCAGAGTATAGGAGTCTTGCGACAGTTGCCAGTGAAGTCACTTGGTTGATGTCTTTATTTCAAGAATTACATATTCAGTCTGCTGATAAACCTAGTGTCTAGTGTGATAATTCTAGGGCTGTTGCGGTTGTAACTAACCCTGTTTTACACTCAAAGTTTAAGCATGTTGACCTGGATTTGTTTTTTGTGCGTGAAAAGGTTGCGAATGGGTCCATTTTCGTGGGTGAAGTTCCCGCGTGTGATCAGGTGGCTGATATTTTCACGAAGCCACTGTCAGTTACCTCTTTTGCTCGGTTTCAGAATTTTCTTCGAGTATTACCCGTCGGGAAGATGGATGAATGTTAAGGATCTGTTATACCAACTAACAATATGCTGTTAAGCAAGTTAGTAGTTAGTTAGCTATCTTGTACTCTATAAATACAGTGTCTATTGTACAAAGAAAGCCAAGAAATCAATTCATAAGAAATGAGATTATTTTCTATTGATAATATCATATTTTTATGTGCTAATTGCATATTTATTTTCAGTATGATTCTACTAAATTGGGCTATTTATGGTCTTTTATCTTGTAGGGACTAAATTGGAGACAAGAGCAAAATTAAGGGCCAAAAGCATGAAATTAAAGATAAAATGGGCCAATATGCGACAAAGGGAAAAGTTGGTGCCAAAAGTGCAAGCATGGAGGACACAAGGGTTGAAATGCAAAAGAAGAGTTTTTATTCTATTAGACTCTATTTTGTTTATATTAGGATAATTAATATTAAGATAATTATTAAGGATTATTTAATTTAGGATTTATTTAATTTATCTTTATTTATCTTTGATTATTTGTAATTATCTTTAGGAATTTAAGTAGGACTAGTCTATCTATCTTAGCACTATAAATAGGGGATGAAGTGACTTAGTTTTTTGGTTCATCTTTTCTGTAAACTCTCTCCCCAAAAGTCTTTTGTTCTTTCTATATTTCCTTTTAATAAAATTTCCTTTTTTATTTTTATAATTATTTTCTTTTACATCCTATCCATAAGCCACTAAAATCCATCTAGCCAAAGGTTGCCGAAAATCCCTAAAAAGGGTTCTTGAGGTTTAGAATCCGTACTTAGCCTTCTCAACAGGGTATTCATTGTTTCTCCGCATTACGGGGCTGACGCTTCCGTCCATGTCCCTTAAGAAGTAAACTTTTCAACGTATGCAAAGGCAGCCGCTTTGTATGTTTTGGAAGGGTTGCACAGTCGGTTCGTTAACTTACTACGTCAGAGGTTGGCGAGCCCAAGAGACTAAATGGCGTGGGATTCGCCATTGAGAAATGTTGATCTAGCAGAAGATGATCCCACAAGAGCGATTGTTAGCTAGAGTCAGGTTCCACTAAATCGAAGTCTAAATCCTTGGAGCTTGTGGTCGTAGGCGTCCTCTTCCATATAACTGGCTTATCTTGCTCGAGAAGGGTTACTTAAAAACCAAGGATTGAACCCAAGGCGGATCGAGGCAACCGGAGGCTGGAATCTCCCTATAAGAATTTCTTTATCTCAACTCTATTTCCTATTTTTAATTTTGGCAATTCTAATTCGACTTCTCAATTCTGTTTTTATTTTATTTTATTTTTGTTTTCAGATCGAAATTATTAATTCTGTTTTTTTATTTTTCCAGGAACGTAAGTTTCTTGGTTAAAAAATTGTCCAGGATTTCAAGAACGAGCATTCGTACAATCTGGTCCCTGAGGGTTCGACCCTACTTCCCATTTATTGTTATTTTTATTATTTTACAGGGAATAGGATATTTTTTGTGCTTTCAACGACGCATCAAATTTTGGCGCCGTTGCCGGGGATCGGCAGTATGCTAATCTTGTTTTTTTTTGTTTTCTATGACCAGATTTGCCCTTGGCACTCTTACGTTTGACTCAGAAATTGAAAAGACTACGAGAGCTAATCGCAAAGAAACAAAGCTAAGGAAAAAGCAGTCAGCGGTGGTTGGGACTCAAGGCAATCCATCGCCAGAAATCAGAATCGACGACGAAGTAGAGTCTAGGGTTAACGAAAACCCTACTCAAACATTTGAAAGTAAAGTAGAAGAAGTCGATTCACCTGAAGAGGTGCTTGAAATTAGGGTTAATGAAAACCCGAATTTGGTATGTCAACCAATAACTCAATAATTCGGCAACTGGTCGAAGCTCCGACAGAACAACCGCCATTGTGCATCGCATATCCTACTATGGATATCGATTTTGAACTGAAGTCAGGGTTAATTCAGTTGCTGCCAACTTTCTGATGGTTACAAAATGAAAACCCCCATAAACATTTGAAGGATTTTCATATGGTTTGTCTGAGTTTGAAACCTCAAGGCGTAACTGAGGATCAAATTAAATTGCGCGCTTTCCCTTTTTCCCTAACAGATTCAGCTAGGGAATGGTTATTTTATTTACCACTTGGATCTATAACTACTTGGGCTGATTTATCTCGTTTATTCCTCAACAGGTTTTTTCCAGCATCTAGAGCAGCTGAGCTAAGAAGAGAGATCGTGGGAATAAGGCAAAAAGAAGCAGAGACTCTATACGATTACTGAGAGCGGTTTAAGAAGTTGTGTGCGAGCTGCCCATAACATGGTATAACAGAGCAATCTCTCCTCCAGTACTTTTATGAAGGTTTGAAACCAATGGAGATGAATATGGTAGACGCCACTAGTGGAGGAGCGTTGGTCAACATGACCCCCCCAACAAGCAAGAGACTTAATCTCCACAATGGCTGCAAATTCTCAGCAATTCTGAGCCAATACTGAACCCCCTAGAAGGGTTCACCAGCTAAGTAATTCAACCTTAGAGGATAAAGTTGATAGACTCACTAATATGATGAATTCTTTTATTGCAGAAAAAAGCCAGACCAGCCCGAGTATGTGGAATATATGCTACCCCTGAACATACAACTGACACATGTCCCAGTTTGTATGATGATATCATGGCCCATCTGGATGCTGTGGGTAATTTTCCTGGACCGCCACAAAGGCGATACGAGCCCTATGCTAATACCTACAACCCAGGGTGGAGGGACCATCCTAACTTAAGTTATGGGGCCAATCCACGAAATAACCAGCCATACCAAAATCAGCTTCCACAACAGCCTCGAGATTCAGGTAATTTCTTAGAAACTATGGTCAATAAATTAGCAGTTAATGTCCTTGATTTTCAACAGCAAACTCTTAATTTCTAAAGAGAAATGAAAAAAACTAAAGCGTTTATAAGAGAATTGACCATATAAGTTGAGAAATTGAACTCTCAAGGGAAGCTGCCGTCACAAACAGAACCAAATCCAAGACAACACACAAATGCAGTGACGTTGTGAAGCGGTAAGGTACTAGAACCTATTCCTGACAGGAATCTTGATCAAGAAATTGCCCAGGAAAAACCTGAGAAAGACGAACAGGTCCGACCGAAACTTCTATTGCCTAAAATTCAACCTCTATTTCCAGAACGATTCAACCAGTGTCGAAGAGGTAAAGAGGACAAGGAAATCCTTGAAAAATTTAGGAATGTCGAGTTCAACATTCCGCTATTGGATGCCATCAAGCAAATACCGAGGTATGCTAAATTTCTTAAAGAGCTTTGCACCAACAAGCGGAAATTAATGGGTAATGAAAGGGTAAATGTTGGTGAAAATGTGTCCGCAATATTACAGCGGAAAATACCGGCAAAATGTAAGGATAGGGGCATGTTTGCAATACCATGCAAAATAGGTTATTTGGGAATTAAAAAGGCTATGTGTGATCTAGGAACCTCCATAAATGTAATGCCATATTCTATTTATGAATCACTTAATGCAGGTTTTTTGACAAAAACAGGTGTTATCATTCAATTGGCAGACAGGTCCGTTGTGCATCCCGAAGGAGTCCTCGAGGACGTATTAGTCAAAGTCAATGGACTTATCTTCCCTGCAGACTTTTATGTGATAAAAATGGAGGAGGATAATGCTCCCGGGTCTTCAGACATCTTGTTGGGGCGACCTTTCCTTAGTACTGCAAATATTAAGATTGACGTACGAAGCGGAACCCTCACGATGGAGTTTGATGGGGAGATCGTGAAGTTTAACGTTTATGGCACTATTAGCCACCCAAGTGAAGTCTTGGACGTAAACCGTGTCGACATAATTAACTCATCAGTAGAAAAAACTTTTGAGTCATCTTATGGAGATAAATCTAAAATGATGTTTGATGATTTTGAATCTGTTAACAAATTATTGGCTCCTATGGATACTGAACTTCTACCTTCTGTTGTGCAGGAATCAGATCCAAAATTAAAACCACTTCTCGAGCATCTCAAATTCACATTTTTGGAGAATGATGAGACCATTGTCGACTTAAAAGGGATTAACCTCATAGAGGAAAATATGAAACCAATAAAAGAGACGCAAGGACGATTAAACCCAAATATGGTGGATGTGATAAAAAATGAGAATTTCCAAGCTCACACGATTAAAAAGATTTATTTTGAGCCATCGTAGAACCATTTAAGTCGTCAAGCTAATGACGTTAAATAAGCACTTGTTGGGAGGCAACCCAATCTTTATTTTATTTTATTTATTTTTATTTTCATTTTTCATTTCTTATTTTATTTTATTTATTTGATCAATAAATTTCTCTTCTTCCATTTAGGTAAAACGGAGCGAAAATACTAAGAAAAGAGAGACAAGTCAGAACCAAACAGCCCTATCCACAGTCCCAAATAGCCTCTATTCCAGATACTATTCCAACCCAACCACCATTATCCCTGCACCCAAACATCCCCTTTCAGCCAAATAAAACCCCCAAACCTAAATTTTTTCCCAAATTTCCTTCCCTAACTCCATTACCACCGAAAACTCACCCCTTTCCACCAACCACCACCGTTCACCGTTCGCAATTGTGTGAACCTGAAGCCACACTGCCACTGAGCCTCCCTTCTCCATCAACTCACGCCGTCACCGCCTCTCTAAACCCTAAGCTATTGACTTGACCGGCGCCTCTTGTCCCTCTTCTTCCTCACCGCCGCAAATCTCCTCTCCAACACCAACTACCTCTCCTTCGAACTCCCTCGCCTCCTCTTCCTCCATGGCCGCCGCACAAGCCGTCGAGCCCACCACATCGTCCACTTCATGCGCAAGTCCTTCGCAATCGATAGTAGCTACACGGGGAGTTTTGTTTTTTGAACTTTTCTACCTATTTATTTCTTTTGCGTCCACATTGAGGACAATGTGTTTTAAGTAGGGAGAGGTATTTTTCGTATTACTGTCGTCTTCTGATGTGATTTGTGTTTGCTGCTTGAGGCTCCATTTTGTCCATTGAATATTCTGTAGCTTTTCATGCCCAAGAATTTGACCACGACTTGCCACTGTTTAACCTACATGCATGATTCTTGGCTACTGAGTTAGTTATGATTCTGTCTGTTTGATTTTATCTCCACTATTTTATTTTTATTAGGCTAAAAATAATTATGATTAATAAGTTAACTTTATCTTACTTTTCATAAAATTGATCAAGTTTAATATCAAGTGGATACTTAATACATTTGCATGCCTAAATTATGTTCGTGTCTTTTAAGTGGTTACTAAAACTTATTTTCGACACTTGATTATTTCTCTTAGGTCCTCTTAAAATTAAAATTTTGTGTAAATTTTGTTTAATAAATGTTTCTAAGGTTATGAGTGCAGCTTAGAACGTGACTGACTGAGTAACGGGGGTAGGGTGTTTGGGTTGTCATTCGACTTTGCGTCAAAAGGTTGTGTGACGTGATAGGTAAAACTCCGCTAACCAAGGTTATGAGTACGGTTCAGAACGTGACTGACTGAGTAACCAGGGTAGGGTGCTTGGGTTGTCATTCTACTTCGCGTCAAAAGGTTGTGTGACGTGATGGGTAAAACTCCGCTAACCGAAAATAAATAATTTTTAGGAGTATGTTGGGCTGAGCAACCGGGGTGGGGTGCTTGGGTTGTCATCTCTCTTCGCGTCGAAATGTTCAATATATTCCTAAGTAAATAAATAATAATAAAAAAAAACAAAAAACAAAAAAAGAAAAGAAAAAGAAAAGAAAAAGAAAAGAAAAAGAAAAGAAAAAAAAGAGAGAAAAGAAAAAAAATAGTACTAATAAAATTGCAGTTGGGGACTAAAGGAGGAAATAAATGAGTGTCTTGGTAGGTTTGGTAATTTACCTAAATAGCATGAAATAATTCAAGACGATTTTAATTTTTGTGTGTTAATTAGAATACTTTTTCTGTTTTACTTAAAGCAAGCTTAGAAGTTCTCTTTATTTTTCATATGCATTTTTTACTAAATTTTATAAAACTTTCGAGTAGAATTTCTTTCAGGATCTAATTTTCACAGTGGATAGGAACCATACTTGAGGGCAAGTATGGGCTAAGTAGGGGGGAATTTGATAATACTCTAGAACGTCATATTTTTATGTGTTAATTGCATATTTATTTTGAGTATGATTCTACTAATTTAGGCTATTTATGGTCTTTTATCTTGTAGGGACTAAATTGGAGGCAAGAGCGAAATTAAGGGCCAAAAGCGTAAAATTAAAGATAAAATGGGCCAATATGCGACAAAGGGAAAAGTTGGTGCCAAAAGTGCAAGCATGGAGGACACAAGGGTTGAAATGCAAAAGAAAAGTTTTTATTCTATTAGACTCTATTTTGTTTATATTAGGATAATTAATATTAAGATAATTATTAAGGATTATTTAATTTAGGATTTATTTAATTTATCTTTATTTATCTTTGATTATTTGTAATTATCTTTAGGAATTTAAGTAGGACTAGTCTATCTATCTTAGCACTATAAATAGGGGATGAAGTGACTTAGTTTTTTGGTTCATCTTTTTTGTAAACTCTCTCCCCAAAAGTCTTTTGTTCCTTCTATATTTCCTTTTAATAAAATTTCCTTTTCTATTTTTATAATTATTTTCTTTTACATCCCATCCATGAGCCACTAAAATCCATCTAGCCAAAGGTTGCCGAAAATCCTCAAAAAGGGTTCTTGAGGTTTAGAATCCGTACTTAGCCTTCTCAACAGGGTATTTATCGTTTCTCCACATTACGGGGCTGACGCTTCCGTCCATGTCCCTTAAGAAGTAAACTTTTCAACGTATGCAAAGGCGGCCTCTTTGTATTTTTTGAAAAGATTGCACAGTCGGTTCGTTAACTTACTGCGTCAAAGGTTGGCGAGCCCAAGAGACAAAATGGCGTGGGATTCGCCATTGAGAAACGTTGATCTAGCATAAGATGATCCCACAAGAGCGATTGTTGGCTAGAGTCAGGTTCCACTAAATCGAAGTCTAAATCCTTGGAGCTAGTGGTCGTAGGCGTCCTTTTCCACTATAACTGGCTTATCTTGCTCGAGAAGGGTTACTTAAAAACCAAGGATTGAACCCAAGGCGGATCGAGGCAACCGGAGGCTGGAATCTCCCCATAAGAATTTCTTTATCTCAACTCTATTTCCTATTTTTAATTTTGGCAATTCCAATTCGACTTTTCAATTCTGTTTTTATTTTATTTTATTTTCGTTTCCAGATCGAAATTATTAATTCTAATTTTTTTTATTTTTCCAGGAATGCAAGTTTTCTTGGTTAAGAAATTGTCCAGGATTTCAAGAATGAGCATTCATACAATCCGGTCCCTGAGGGTTCGACCCTACTTCCCCTTTACTGTTATTTTTATTATTTTTCAGGGAATAAGATATTTTTGGTGCTTTCAACGATGCATCATCTATTCTGTGTTAGTGTATAGTTACCCAATTCCTTTCAGTGTTAAATTTAACTAAAAAAATACATTAAAAACTAAATTTATTATCTTACCAAAAATATATTTATAAATAAATATTTTCTCTATTTTTAGAAATGGGGAGTTGGCAGAGAGAGGTTTACATTTTCCCTGATTATGATTATTTAAAATTAAACGGTCTGGGATCATGGTTTGGGTGTGGTAATGTGTTTAATATTAATAGAAGAGAAAAAAAGTGTATAAATCCTAAAAAGTGGGGGATTATAGTATGAGTCAACCCCAATTTTTGCCTGAGCACCAACAAATCAATAAGATTTGGCTAAACAGCAAATCATATGTTACACTCATCACAACAGGGCACCTAAACTTTATCAAATCACATTATAATTTTTTAAAATATAATTATTGAAAGAAAGGTATATTTCTCTTAAAATCTTTGTAAGTAATTTCTTATACCTTATGTTATCCAAAGAATATTCCTATTTCATCCCTTAGAAGCTTCTTTCATTTGATCCCTAGAAATTTTATAACACCACTAATCTGAAATAATTAAAAACATAAATTTGGAGGTTTATAAATATTTTGAACATAAGATATGTGAGATATTTATTAAGTGGTTCTCTAATATATATGAATTGAGAAAAACATAATATATTTATTACCTCGTAATTAAGGTTCATTGTATTTATTATTTTTTGTTTAATTTTAAAATATTTTAGTTACTTAAAATTCTTTTATGATTCATATAATTTATCCCTATCCCACATTACTTAATTTAATATAAAAGATGATGATGTGGCTTTTTGTAATAAAAATACAAACAAAATTTCCCTTACCTATTTCTATACCTTATAATATACACTAAGAATTTATTTACATTATTTAATGGATTCACAAATAATATTTAAGTAAAAGTATTTTAAGATGATGAGTCAATCAAATAGGCTACCTACCTGTCCAAAATTGATTCTTCCACATACTATTATTTATTAATTTACTAATGTAATTGATTTCATGCACAAGCTTCCTTTACCTTTTTACAAAGTATTGTGATTGAGTTGGGAGTTGAGGAAAATCTTGGAATCTATTTTCATTTGTACTTACTAATTCCAATACATCCCTTTTAATTTCTATACTCATTTAACTGCATTCCTTTCTTCTTTTTTTTTCTTCAATTTTAATCTAATCATTTCTATATTTTAATTTTTAACACTCTTATTTTTTTAATTTAGTTCATATATTTTAATTTTTGACATAATTTAATTCCTATTTTTATAATATCATTAATTAATTTAAATAATTAATTAAATATAACAATATTGTTCTAATAAAAAATTATTTTATCATAACAAATTAGTAAAATTTTTAAAATTGAAAAACAAACTAAAATTTTAAAATATACATAAAATTATAATATATTTTAACATTTAAAAATTTACTCTATATAAATAAATAAATTTTTTTTGCTTAGTCGGTGTTAACTATGCCGTCGATGTTACGCACTCTTCAAATGTGTTGGAAGACTAGCTCTGAAATTTATTGACTAATTTGCACACGAAAAGCAATACTAATTTGTGGATCTCCTCTTCCGAAATTGAGTCATCACAGATTGCAATAGACCCGTGTTAGGGAAAAACAATCCGCTTTTTGGTTAACGGTTCTTATTTACTGTGCTATGAACACCATCCAATTTCCTGGCTAGCGAGAGCAGATTTTATGAATTAAAGATCAACATCGTTTTCAATACCCAATGAAATTACAGATTGCATCTAAATCCACCTGTATTGGAGGTCAATTTTTAATATACATTTGGGACCTACTTGCCTTGTGAAAGCTACCAACTTAACCAGCTTTTCAATTTCATAACCTTTGCCTTTCTCCTTTCTTTCTTCCGAGTTTAGGGTAGGAAGAGTGAGCTCAACATCTTTTTGACATTAATTTATAATTCTATCATTTTTTGAAGGGATTAAACAAAATCTTTTTTATATTTTAGGTGTTTAAAATATAATTTTATTTTAAATTAACTAATAATTTTGTTATTTCTAAAGCTCATGAATTAAAATTTTTTATTTTTAGGAACGTTCCCTTTACTCAATGGGGTAGGGTTAAACAAAATCTTTAGTAAGTAACCCATGTTGCTGTTGGTTTTTCTTAATTGGAAATTATGTGTAAACTTAATTCACATATACAGATAAATATTTGATACGTGGATTTTTGTTTAAAACTTATTTTTCCTTTTTTAACTAAAAAAGTATGGCAAATTTGATAGAAATCATTACTGTTGTCTCATATTGTTATTATTTATTTACTTTTGAAACCCACAATTTATTAATTTGTTAGAGAGTTAATTTCCGTTAGAAATGACTTTTTGAAAATAATTTTTTTTAAAAGCTAATATTTTTTGGTATTTGGATGAATATGTGTAATATATTTTCTATTGTTTGGTAGATTTCCTAAAAATATTTCATAAAAGTTATTTTTAATAAAATAAATATACATTTGAGATTTTATTATCCTTTTATTGTTTAATTGAGTTTATTTCATAAAATTTATTTATTTTTTAATTAATCATGTTTTAGTTTCAATCAATCTTAATTTACTTAATTAAGTTAATTGCTAATTTTGTAAAATAGAGAATATTTATGTTTAATTAAGTTGAAAGTGGTAAATATTTGTTTTGAATATTATTTGGATGAGTAAGTTGAAAAATGATTTAATTTAAAAATTGAAGGACCAAATTGTAAAATTTTTAAATTTTCGAATTCTAAGGGTTTGAGTAGTGAAACTTGAAACATTGTTGTAGTAACTAAAGTATACGATCATTAAATATGAAAATTCGGAAAGTTGAGCATAAAATAGTAAAGTTTGAAACTATATGGTTAAATTGTAAAGATTTCAAAACTTGAGTTTTATGACCAATTTACATTATTTGAGAATTTACAATTCTAAAAAATAGAATATGAAAGTTTAACTGTTGAAAAATCAATGACTAATTTTTGGAAATTTTGACAAATTTTGCTGTAAGGACTAAATTATAAAATCTGGAACCTTTAGAAAATGGATCGTTTTGTAAAATTGTACAAAACGAGGTTTAGGAGTGAACTGTAGAATAAGAAAATCCATTTTTGAGAAATTAAATTGTAGAATAGCAAAAATTTGGTTTTCAAGGACTAAATCGTAAAAAATATAAAATTAGAATATAAGGGACTGTTTTCTCCGACAGTGAAGAGAGCTTCCCCTTCTTGTTTCTTCGACAATAAAGATAGTGAACAGAGCCTTATCGGTTTGGAAAATGTCTTACGAAAAAAATTTGGTAAGATATTTTCCTTAAAAAAGTCTTGATCTTACCATTTTTTGAAGAATGAATTCCTTTGGTAATTCATTTTCCACCAAACAAACACTATAAAACGATAAAAATATTTTACGAAAAATATTTTGCATGTAAATAAACGGACCCTTAATTTTGATTTGATAAGGGTCATTTATGATGGAATGGAATTAAATATGTGGCATGATAATACCTATATTCTTTTTTGATTTTGGCCTGTGTATAATTGTTAGCTCAAAAACACTAAGAGGGAGAGTAGATTGGTATTTAAAAAATCTCAAAAGAAAGTTAGGAAAATTGAAAATAAATCAACACAATGATAAGACCTAGTATCTTATCCCATTTTTGTAACACCCCAAACCCGGCTAGGACGTTATGGCCGAATCTGGCGATGTCACATGATAGTGCTTTTAGAAAATTTAACTACGTTAAATCCATTTATAAATATATTAGGCTTTCGTCAAAACGTGTTATTTAACCATTTATTGACCATTTTCAAAGCATGATACGTTGCGGAAGCTTTTTAAAAGTAATTGGCGAATTCGTGTGTTTCTGATAAAATATTTGTTTACTTTGAAAACTCGAGTCTTGTCCTACTGCTAGCAGTTCATAAAATAATGATCCCAAATTTAAGTGAAAATCCGTAAAGGCCTTATTACATGAAATTTACCCAAAAATAACCAAATCATAATGATAGTTAAAAACAAACCACAAAACAAATATCCAAAACTGTGGTCACCGCCGAGTCCGTCGCTGCACCGATCCGTCTACTGTTAGGGATTACCTGAACAAATTAAACAGAAAAGGGTGAGTTTTTGCAAACTTAGTGTGTAATCTCCACAGAAAACATACACACAGACTATCAGATAACAGACATATATTCACGCCTCGGTCCGAGCGGATTCTGAAAACGGTGTGGACTTTAGCCCACTCAGATGCAGAATCAGATATGGTCTAGGGCCTTAGCCCATTTCAGTCATAATAAACAGATCAGACAGAATAGCAGAATCCTACCCACCAGCCTCTGCACACCAACTCCGTCCAACCCTACACACCATGTGGGGATAAAATCAACCACCCATCCCTACACACCATGCTTTACCGAATGTGGCACATAATCAGAAAGTTGCAGCTGGGCTGCTAGATAGCAGGCTTGAGAGCCTTTCAGATACTTCCTCCGAATCATCAACCCACCCCGATGCATGCATCATACATAAAATGTCATGCTATTATGCAAATACAGTTCATACATTCAGATATCAGAATTCATGCTCGGTACATAAATCAGGAAGTCAAGTCACATAATTAGGGGTTTAGATAAAGCTTACCGACCCCTACATTAGGCCTACAATAGACTAGGGCGACCCGTGCAACCTTTAAGATCATTATAGAAAAATAGGCTCACACGCCCATGTGGCTTGCCCGTATGGGCCCACACGCCCCAAATTGGCCTTCACCGTGTGGATTACACGACCTCGCTTGGCCTTCACTCGTCAATCACACGGCCTGGCCCATAATCCCACATGCCCGTGTAGGCCCACACAGCCCAATTGATTGAGCCCGTGTGTCTCACACAACCTCGCCCAGCCGTCACACGGCCGTGCCGCTCGTGCACGGTCTGGTTCGTCGATCATATGGCCGTGTGGTGACTAACAGTCTTGCACACGGCCTACCATGGGCGACCACACGCCCATGTGGCGTCAAAAGAATATTTTTTGGCTTTCGCTGAAACCTCATTTTCTGCGTTTTCGGGGTACACACCTGGTATCGAAACGATGCTAACGCACTCCTGAACCTATAATTAACATAATAACACCCTTATTCAGTAACATCTTCCAAACTTTAATAGAAAAAATTCCACGAGTGAAACCTCATAACAGTCAACAATGTAATCGGAACTTACAGGAGATGATCAGAACCTCTAATGCTTAACCCACGATAGCAGCACCCACCGAAACTTGATCTTCCCCTAATCGAAGGAACCGAAACAGTCCCCTTTTAGCAAATTAACACGAAGGAAAAAGTAACAGTGAAATAGTTACTTACCGATCAGCGTGAAACAGTCGAACGATTTGAAAACTATTGCTAAAATCGAGAAGGGAAAATAGAGTAAAAACTTCGGTAGAAGGAAGGAAAACCCAACGTCAGAAAGTTTTTTTTTTTTAGGGAGGAGAGGTTTTTTGCAAAAAGAAAGGGAACCAAAATCTGATAACCCTCAAATCCCTTATTTTTCTCACCCCTTACTCCACTACTTAGTTTTCGAACCCAACTCAAACTCTTTGAATCGTGACAGACAAAAATAATGCTCATGTCGCAACTCGAACACAAGACCTTTTCCATCCATGACTCCTCTTAACCACCAAACCAGCAGGCCCATTCTGACAAGTTCTTACAAATAAATACTTATAAGCCTACCAACCAAAGGTTGGGATTTATTCATAAAAATACCAAAATTTACCAAAGCTGAGACTTGAACTTGGGATCTCCCACACACACTCAGAACACATAACCACTGAAGCAGACACTCATACATGTCAAAATTACAAGAGCCGAAATTAAAGGAAAAACGGGGCGTTACAATTTTGCTAAGGATTTTTTCAATTCTTTATTTTAAAATTGATAACTTTTAAGAAAAGATGTCTACTATTTACGACCTCTATCTTTTAATAACGCTAAAATAGAACATTTCCTCTTATCTTTTATAATAGTTAATAGAACCACTCTAACTTTCAAGGATTAATTAGATACTTTCTAGCTTTTCAAGGCTCAATTAAAAACTCTCTCACTTTTACAAAGATAATTTAGTGCAAACAAGGAATATCTTTCTAATGGGCATGCTTATAGATTCAAGCTCTCCCAAATATAAACAAAAAAATTGAATAAAAGAAATACAACTAATTCTAACAAGTGTTTATGTATAAGAACGAAAAAAAAACCTTACCATATAAGCTCTAAATATTTGAAACTTGTTCTCTACTTGATTGGAATGTTCTTTTAAACTCTTTAATGATCTCTCTTTGATTTCTAGCATTTGGGGTAGTTGGAAAGTAAAACTAATTGTTTTGAGCAATTAATTCGCGCATTACAGTCCTCCTGTAACTTGTGGTATCAATACTTATAAAGAAAAATATCAATATCCTACTAATAAGAAAAGCTGTTACAAACATATGGTATCAATACCATGAAGCTAAGTATCGATACTTTAAGGATATATATTGACACTTTACCATTCTAGAATTAGTTGTGGCTATTGACCTTTTAAGGTATTAATACCAATGATAGATTATTGATACTTACTATACTAGAATGTTTAAAATAATATGAATTGAGCTTAAAGACATTTTGTTAACTCAAAAACATAAAAAATTATTAAAATTAATTACAATAAGTATTTTTGAATTTGATTTGGACTTGAAAACAATTTGCAAAATATTTCTTTTTTTTTTCAATATAAATTACTTAAAGAATAAAATAGAAAATTACTCTTAAATATTGTTATATTAAAAAAATTATAAATCAGAATTAACAACATTTAAAATATTTAATTTATGTCTTTGTTATAAAATAAAAGACAGAGAATAAAGAACAAAGAGAATGAAAGAGTAAAGAGTGAGTGTATTTTATTGATCAATTGGAATATTTACAATGCTTCTCCAAAATCTATATTTTAGACATAAGAAGTATAAATGAAATATAACTCTAGTTCTAATTAATATTAGAGGTTTAAGTACATCAAAATTTATCTTGATCTTAATGGGCATCCACTTAATAAAATATTCATAACACTCCCCCTTATACGTTCATTTGTAGATAATGTGTCTCGTTAAAACCTTACTAAGATAAAAACTCTGTGGAAAAAAAAATTCCTAGTAAAGGAAAAAGAGTACACATATATATAATATGCAATATATACTCTCCTTCATGAAAACATCACATACTTTCTCATATCCTATGTATTCAATCTTGAATACTAGTTTTTCAAAAGACTATTTGAATGTATTTGCTAAGCATTTATATCACCATTTTTTTGAAAGTCATGAGTGAGGGAAATTTTGGAGAAACATATTTTGATATTTTCAGGAGTTTCAACAATAATTATAGTAAACTTTAATCATAATTCTTTTATAAGAACACAAATAAGTCTTTTGGATCATTTTATAATCCTCCTTCAACTACTATTTACTAAGTCAAATTTACCACATATGTTCAAATTATTTCAATTTATATAAATGAACAATTTTCTGAGAATTTCAATATGTTTCTAGCATTCTAAATCCTTCAAGGATTTTAATATAAACTTTACTATATAGTGATTCATAAAAGGTTGCAACAACAACCATTAGACGCAAATTAAATTTTTTATGAACTGTTAGTTTAATAATATATTTAAAGGTTATTCACCACAAAAGAATATTATATCTTTTCATAATCAATACCAGGGCTTAGTGAAAAATTTCATATTTTTATTCCACTTTTGCAAAACTACTTCATTTGTACCCTCACTAGCTTTATACCTTTAGATATTTGGACTACTAGTCTTTCTATTTTGACCAATTTATTCCATATCTATATTTCTTAATAGATTATTTAAGATCCTCCTTTTATTTCATTATTTTAACAATAATATTGTATGCAAAACCATTGTTGACTAGTTTAATTATTGGTTTGAAATTTTCTTAAATTGGCATAACTTATCGAGATCTCTTATTCTCACTATTTTAATATTCAGTTTCAGGTAACTGAATCTCTTTTGAAGTTTTAGTTATTAGTTATATCTTAGGTCTTTTTTGGAGCACCCACCTTTACTATATGACCATATAGATTTATTATTTTCTTTTATGAGAATTTTCATATTTGGAACTTGTAATAAGTTATCTTTGTTGAACTTTTGGTTCAAATTACTCTCCCTCCAATCTCATTACAAGTTATTATTTCTCTCCCCCTAATATAGGGAAAACTATCGAATCAAAATAGTAATCACAAATCATGTCATAATTGAATCTCCAAAACATTTAGAACATATAATAATATAAGGAGATTCGTAATTAATATACATTCCCAACTTTTTTTGAGGACTCGCTCATCTTTGTGCGTTGGGGTGGAGCAATTGAAATATATACTTACATACAAAAGTTCAAAGATGAGAAATATTTAGCTCCTAACAAAAAAACCAATTGTAATGGGGAGTATTTATAACTGATTGGCTTAATGCGTACAACACATAAATCAACATAATCTCATATTGAAATAGGAAGTTTTGTTCTCATAAGTAATGGTTTAGATATTAATCAAATGCGTTCAATCAATAATTTCTGTAAACCATTATGCGCATAAATAACAAGCTTTTACAAAAGTTTTTTAAACTCAATAAATAAAAACTGAGATATATCATCAACTTTAGCAATATGAATTGTCTTAATTGCATAACCTAAAATTAATTATTTAAACAAGCAATCTTGCAAACGACAGATTGCAAGTTGATAACGCATATGTGATTATTTTGTAGATGTATCTACTAGGATTCATATAATATCAAAATCATACAAATGGTGGATGAATGAACCCATATTTATTTCAGAAATGCAAGACATTAAATCTCAACTTTAGCTAGTGATTTTCTAATAATCAATTTTCATTGAGAACAAACAACAAATTAGAATTCTTTAAATTAAAGAACCTTCTAGTTCTTTAATGAATGTCTATATGAATTCTTAATTAATTTTCACATCATATATGATCAAGGATGGTCTAACTGGTCACGCCAAGTAGTAAATGCATTTGTATCAGCAAACTTCTAGTTTACTTTAACATGCATTTCAATTGTACCAATAATGTCAATATAAATTGTGACAGTTTGATAATATTATTGTCATTCCTTTTACCTTGTATCCACATATAAGTATTATTGTGACATTTACTACTAGAAATGTCTAAATCTCTGAAGTCTATAATATCACTAAGTCAACAAAATAAATATAAATTCCAAACAATTATATGCAATATTCGCTTCAAGAAATATGCCAAAATATTTTTTCTACATTGAGTCTTGACGATTTTATTAAGAAGTAAGTAAATTAAACTCCAGTAGTAGACTTTGAATCTGATAAAAATCTATTAATAGCAGACTTTGAGAGTGAATCTTATTTTCCAGGTGTACAACAAATCCATAATCAATATCTTTTCATTCATAATTTTTCTCTCTTGCAAGTTCTGATCGGTAATATTTTTCCATGTAATTTTAATTGAGAACTTATTCTAAATACTGTAGAGTTATACTCACAGTTTAAAAAAAACTTGCAACTTCAGGTGTATCCAACCATAACGAGCTTTAGAAAGAATTACCATATTTTATTACTCATAAGTAGATCTTTCACAACAAAATATTTTGCTTTCAACCCCTTAATGGGGATGATAACAAAAAAGATCACAAAGATAGTCACAATCAATGCAATTTAATAACAAGAGTAATCAATAACTCAATCCTCCCTTCTTTTTCATCCTTTCAAAATAGATATTTATAGTAGCAGTGGTTCATATTAAATATACTCTTTTCTTCATTCACAATCTCAATATGATATACATTATAATGAATATTTTTTAAAACTAATGCATTAACGATCATAGTTTTTGTGCTTTTTAGATATTGATAAATTAGTTTTTCTAGAGCATTCAACTAATTTTGTACTATCAAATATTGGAATAATATTTGTTTGTTTCAGTACCAAATAAGATAAATATTTTCTATTTGTAATGATATAATTCACTACTACATTCTTGTACCATTCCTCAAAGAATATTAACAGAAACAAAATATTTGGGCATATGCCACATATGTGGTCAATAATCTTTCATATCATATGGATAACATAAGTTATCTTTACCTTTTGAAGAGTTACCTTGAGAACTCTCATTGTTCTCTTATTTATTACTATGTTCTCACTTTTAGTAGTCTATGATTATATCTTTTATTTTCTTTATGTTTGCATTCACTTCGGGAAGTGCAACAAATCTAGTAGGACAGACTTCTAAACACCTCCATTGATTCTTTTTTCATAATCACCATCGCAAACATACGTGGATTTCAAATCAAAATCTATCTATTCATGTTGTCATGATTAGCCTCCGATTATAATAAACATGATATAATAAATAAATCATAGTAAAATATACCTAAAGATATTTAACATCATCGTCATCACCTACGTAAGAATTATATAAATTTCTTTGGATAATGATTACCCATCTTGTGCAGACCTCAAATTTGAAGATTGAAATTACAATAAATCTAGAAGGCAATTGACAATAATTTGAGCAACAAATTTGGAGTGACCGTATTATAAAATAAAAGAGAATCGTGCTAATAACATGTAATAAAATAAAAGACAGAGAATAAAGAACAAAAAGAATGAGAGAGCAAAGAGAGGACGTATTTTATTGATCAATCAGAATATTTACAATGCTTCTTCAAAGTTTATATTTATAGACATAAGAAATATAAATGAAATAGAACTCTACTTCTAATTACTATTAGAGTTTTAAGTATATTAAAACTTATCTTGATCTTGATGGACATTCATAACAGTCTTTATTTAATAGACATTATGATTGTTTATTGGTTTAAGTTATGCCTTCAATTAGAAGGCATTATGTATTTTAATGGAAGACATTATGATGTCATTAATGCTTTATCTAAGTTTTGAATGCAAAATAGAATTGTTTTTGTCTTTACTGAAAGACATTCTGATGCTATTAATTTAATTAATGCTACATTAAATTGGTCTTCAATTGAGATATATTCATGAATGCAAAATGTCGTGCGTTTGTTTTTGATGAACAACTTTATGGCTATGCTATACATATCATAGACCATTTAAACCGTGTTGTTGAAAGTATAGAAATATCGATATGTATAAAATAAAATAACATTTTAAATGCTACTGATTGAAAGTAAAATTTTTATCTTTATTTATAAATAATATTTGTTTTGTGTAGAAATTGGTTTTTTATCCAGATAATACAAAAAAAATTAAATACCAAAATGATATCTCAATCTGATTAATTACGAAAATGATATGAATGCTATAATGTTTAGGTGTGGAGGGAGATGGTGAAACACCCCACACCCGGCCCACGAGCCTAAACCGGATCTGGTATGTTCCTTAAGAAAATCGGTTTTCGAAGTCCTTTATTACTTAGAGAATATTGGTGTATTTTTAGAAAACTGTTCATTTTGGACTGGGCTTAGGTTAAAAACCCGTTTATTTAATTTAGAAATTATTTAATTAGGGTGACAAAATAATTTAGGGTTTAAATGTAAAGACATAAAATTTTAATATCATAAATGTAAAGTATTTCGAAGCATAATAATTGCAAGTAAATAATGGTAACGGAAATAAAACTATGGCTTTTTAGGCCTTATTACATCAATAATTCCCAAACTTAAAATTTAAAGAACTTTATAAAAATGATGGTCCAATTCATAAATATTTTCTTTGCTACGCATGGCCACCTTTAGCTCATGCGACCCGGGCCATTACTGCTCATCACCACAAAAAATAGTCCTCAAAGGGGTGAGTCAACAGACTCAATGTGTACACCAACTAACAAACAATATTTCGAGCATACATATTCATATCAGAACATATACATATCAAAATGATGCAACCCAAACCCAAGCCTAATTATCCATCCGCTACACACCACCCGTACCTGCCAATCACACCGTGGGGACTACTAAGTCATCCCTCCTTCCGCTACACACCATCGAAGGCAGTCGCTGCAGTCGACGTGCTCATCGCCCATATACATTGTGTCATTAGACACTATGTTCAGATAATGTAACCGAAGTTACCATGTTCACTTAATGGGACCGTAGCCACCATATTTCGTTCGTGAGACCGTAGTTAACACCTATTCTTCCCCTTTCACATATATCCCATATGCCCCAAATATTTATATCATGCATATCTTATTTCTCATTCATATTACATATTCAAAAAAATATATATATATATATCGTATTTGTAATCCTATTGGAAGTAGGAAACGTACCTGGGTACTTTTACCTCATTTGTGACACTTAGCCACATTCTTATTCGCATGCACATTCATATATATACATATAAAATAATTGCCGTAATATATTGGGAGTTAGTGTGGGTACACACCTTATTCGCTTAATGGATTCCTTGAATTCCCGAAGTGAATCGATCACAGATTCAGACTTTAGATCTGTTAACTCCTATATTTGGCCCATCATATATAAACATATTAATACCCTTTTGATTTTAAAACCAAATCCTACTAGGAATAGAATTACTAACACTTACCTTGTTTGCCAAATCAAATCCCAAAGTTGTTGTATTCCTCCCTGAATTTCGGCTACCCACTAGATCCACTGATTTGATAAATCTTTGATTAAAACGAATAGATCTAATT
This sequence comes from Gossypium bickii, assembly GCA_025503065.1. Lineage (NCBI taxonomy): Eukaryota > Viridiplantae > Streptophyta > Magnoliopsida > Malvales > Malvaceae > Gossypium > Gossypium bickii. The sequence goes on along the minus strand of CP106712.1, from coordinate 122,982,589 downwards.
ATTAAAGAGATAACCTAGGCCGAATATAACTTCTTACCTTGAATCCCTGAGTTCCCAAAAATATTCCTTTTCTTGTATGTCTGTCAAAATCTGATAAACACCTTGTATATTCGGCCATTCACAACAATAAGATTAGTACCCTGATTTTGGTAAAAAGAAGAAGGAATAGAAATTGATTGACCACAGATCTTACCCTTTTGATGTTGTAGTTGATTGCTCCTTTACTTAGAATCGAAAAAGATTCGGCTTTGATAGTAGAAACAGAGAAGAAAATAGAAGAAGAGAAGATGGATTTTTCTTAAGGAAAAATTCGACAGAGAGGGGGAGAGCTAGGGAATTTCGGCAGAGCAGAAAAAGAAGCAAACTGAGGAGTAGCCCTCCTTCCTTCCTTTTATAGACAAAGTTATCAGCCAAGGAGTCCGTTACTTGGCCACCACTCCACATATGTGATAATATTATTCAAATAAAAATATTTAATCCATCATTTATCTCCTCAAATAATCCAAATTTAAAAATCTAAAAAGAAATCTCTTATTTATCACTTAATAGCCGAATTTTAAAGAGAATAAACCTCTTTTTTTCAAGATGCTTGCCATCCACTCCTTGTGCTTCTGGAAACAAAATTAAAACCTTCATTTAATTGCTTCCCTTGTGACTCGAACCCAGGCCCATGCCTCTTGCACATGGCGCCATTTCCATAGGCCCTAAGTGGCATCTTCAGGCCACTTTTCCAAGCCTGTTTGTGTGTCAAAACTTACCAACTTTTTCTTTTAAGGCCCTCTTGCCTTGATTTCCTATTTTAAGCTTTAAAACTCATCATTTTAGGGTCATTTCCAAGTTTCCTAAAATTTTCGATCGGCTCTGTTTACTTGCCATTTTCTTACATTTCCAAGTTTCCTAAAATGTATACTTTCCATTTTTGGATCATTTCCATTTTCATTTCTTAGTTTCCAAAAATGTGTACTTTCCATTTTTGAACCATTTCCTTACATTTCTGGGTTTCCTAAAATGTTCATGTCCTAATGTATTTCCAGGTTTCCAAAAATGTTCAGGTTTCCAAAAATGTTTATTTTCATTTTCATGCATTTTCATACATTTCTAAGTTTCCAAAAATATCAAAAATTTATTCATAATGCTTAAGACTTGTCATTTCATACAATTAAACCGAAAATGCATAGGCCCTTTCCAGGATGTTACAGATGGTGTAAGGGCACCACCATTTTTTCCCACCCAATCATACACCCATCATTAGCCCATGATTTGATTGTAAAAAAACATATTTACATGGTGGAGGGAGAAGGAGTGGTGACACTTCCACCAACACACGGTTGAAAATCGGGTTAAAATACGGGTTAGAGAGGTAGAGGGCATATGTTAGGCGGCACCCAAGTGGAGGGCATCTGACAGGCACCCATGTGAAGGGTAAGTGTTAGGCAGCACCGAAGCTCAGAACGGAGGGGCACTGTCAGGTAGTACTAGGCCTTATTTAAACAATATTTTCTTAAACAATTTAGCTAATAAGAAGAGAAGAGGACAATAAATTATGTAGATGAAAAGAAAGCAAAGAAGAATTCATAAGGTTAGTACATATAAATTGTATTTTTTTTTTACAATAGATTTTTTTTCCAAATAATTTATTGAAAAATTTAATTATTTTTATAGATTTAGTATTGAAGATGGATAATCAATTCTTCATATGCATTTATTTCAATGGAGTAATTTTAACAATAACAATTGGATGTATATTTGAATGTCGCCAACAAATAGTAATGAGATGTAATAGAAATGTGTCGGTTGATGATATGAAAGAAAGAATCAGTGCAAAAATTGTTAGACATTGTGAGAGAAGGATCTCGAAACTATTCTACAAATTTCCAATTTTGACAAATCCCATCAAATTCACCGAGATTTAGCTTGTAGACGATAAAGACATGGAGACAATGGTCACACTTTATTGCCAGAATCAAAGTGGCCACACTAAACTGATTTAGTTGTTTGCTGAGTTAGCTAATGTGGAGTCAGCTGAAGATTTTATTCCATTAAGTGAAGAACATGGAGTTCAAGATCTGTTCATGGAGGTTCCGAGAGCATCCGTTGATAAGTGATCGACTGTACGTGGCATCGATCTTAATGCTCTACCTACGTATGAGAACCTTGACTCAGGTCCCTGTTTACAAATACATACGGTGGTGATTGAGACCGATGTAAATAGTGATAATGGATATGATAATAATGGTCCTTCTGATTACGAGGTTGAAGATTATAATGATCTTGATTTAGATGAGATCCCGGATGATATCGATGACAAATGCGCGAATAACGATAGAAATGTTAACGCGTCTTCAGTCAGGAATCGAGTTGAGGTATTGTGATACATAATGATCATAGGGCATACATGTCGATTATAGATCCCAATACGATACATGCATCCAAGTTTTCAGAGTACCTCAATATACTACCTATGCAATGATTGGTCGTAGATCCCGAACGTGAAGAGTTGTTCACAGGCAAAAAATTCACGACTAAGAAAGACTACGTATTTGTTATTAAATGATATAGCATGAATGTGTCAGTTGATTGCAAAGTTTCCATGTTTAAATCGACATTGTACATTGGGGAGTGTTGGAGGTCCACATAAGGGTGCAATTAGCGGGTACGAGTCGCATTTATCCAGAATTCGCAAATGTTGGAAATCTAAAAATTTGTTGGGCCTCACACATGAACTTTCACACGTATTACGCAAGATCACCGCAAACTTGATGCCAAAACTATTTGCAACTACATCATGCCAATAGTGAAGGACATGCCAACCATTCCTATCCGAAATGAAAGAACAATTCTAATATCGTGTGTCACACCGGAAAGCATGAATAGTTAAACAGATGGCCATGAAACAGTTGTACGGAGATTAGGATGCATCGTATAATGAACTACAGGGGTGGATAGTTGCTATGTGAGAGTACGTGATAGGGATTGTCATTGAGTTGCAAACATGACCTTATTACGGTTGGGACGACCAACTACAACCGGGAAGAAGAATTTTCCACGATGTTGTAAACATTCAATCTATGCGTGTGGGTATTTCCCCACTGCAAGTTGCTTGTGCAGGTTGATGGGACCTGACAATATGGAAAATATATCCAGATTCTACTTATTGTGGTTACTCAAGATGGGAACCAAAACATGCTCCTGATAGTGTTTGCTATTGTGGAGTCGGAGAACATGGAATCATGAAAATTATTCTTGAAAAACTTGGGGACATATATTGTTAGGGACGTCAACATTTGCATCATATCTGCTAGATAGAAGAGACTAATTGTCGCAATTATGCATTTCGATATTCTGTGGAGATTCGTTAACTGTACCAAACACATCGCCTCCGACTTCCACCAAGACTACAAGTATGTAGATTGGCGAAAACAATTTGTGAACATGGATAAAATTCAGTTTTAACATATTTTTTAAATGTTCATAATACTTCCAAAAATTAATTTGAAAAGGTAATGTGTCTCTTCGGAATACATACATAGCGTATGGGCTAGAACAACACCGTTTGAGGTAAAGGTTGACCAGACTTGAGGGTGACATGTATAGTGAGATGAAGTCTCCTTTCCGAGAGTGGTTGGGTACCATGGAGTCGTATCAATAGGCTCAAAGTTTCGATGATGAGTCTTGATATGGTCATATAATCATTAACTTGGAAGAGGTGATTAACTCTGTCTTGAAGCGAACACAACATCTTCCAATTTCATTTGTTTTCTCAGCTACGCTCTACAGGTTGGCAACCTTGATGCCATGAATGGGGTTGAAACAAGTAAACCAGATGGAAGCAAGACATGTGTTTGTCAAGGAGGTCAGAAAGGCAATGAATGTGAGCAATTAGAAATCAATGTCGATGAATGTAGAAATATATTTTTAACAGTTAGAAACTTTTTAAGTTATCGAGTCCATTGGTCGTCGACCCGGTATCCCACCTAGGTCTTATGGAGTTGATCTCTGAAACAAACAGTGCAATTACGAGAAGTTCGAAACACTTTGTTTCCCTTGTATGCATGTCATTGCAGCTTGTGTTAATGCTTAGATCAATGTTGAACAATATATGGATGAGATATATACTCTCGAATGTACATTGTGTATTTGGGGAAATGAGTTTCTTGTCTTGCGTGATTTGTCTATATGGAAGTGCCTTTGTCTACTTTTGAACTTATCCCAGACAAGGGGTTACGTAGGAAGCCGAAAGGTCGCCTGAAGGTTATCAGGATCCATGGTGAAATAGACATAAATGAGAAAACCGACATTAAACTTTGTGGTGTGTATAGAACAACTTTTATTATTCATTAAAAATATACTTATTCATATAAAAAAATGTCACGTTATTTATTATTATCATAACTTATTTATTAGAAAAACAATTTTCTAAAGTTATGGAAAAATAGAAGTGTTATAAAAGTTTTGGACACTTTATAAAACTTTTTTTTTATAAAGATTATGTACGATAAATTTTATTTTATTTTTGACTTAATTTACATATTATAAAAGGGATTTATCCTAGCATACGTCTTTCTTCAAATTAAGTTTATATAAGTTTTTATAATTAAAGTTATAGACTATTTGGTCTGTGAACTCAAATATTATAAGATCAATGCTAATTATGCAAATAAAAAAGGTTTTCTTACACCGTATTGTTGGGTATGATACCATTTGAGAGAACAGTGTCAGAGACAAGCACCAAAGGCAACTTGTGAACTCTTTAATTTGAGACATTTGGGAGCTTCAAAATATGGTTGAGAATATATTTGTTGTTCTAAACAAGCATTTCTCATATTAACAACATCAATTAGTATAGCATAAAAATCAAGGTTGGATAGTACTAGCATGTTGCATATTTCATACCTTCAATCATAGGGGGAATTGAGATAATCCATACTTCATAGAATACATGGAAGGAGATCTTGATGATTATAATTATGCAGATTCAAATTCAAATGATGATGAGCTCAATCAATGACCAATATATAATGGTAATGAGTATATGTTAAATTTAAAGAGGGAATAACCCAAAAAATATGTACTAGAACAATTAGATAAAATTGCATATGAGGTTTATTTTTCTTGCTACTTTTATTAGAAATCATATTATCAACTACTTTTTTAGAGGAACATAATATATGATGATTTAATTTTAGTTTTTGTCATTTGTTTAGAAATTATTTTTATAATATTAATAATTTTTATGGTAATTATGTAACACCCCTAACCCCGAACCATCGCCGACACAGGGTTACGAGGCATTACCGGACATATCAGACAATTTGCAAATAATTCTAAAAAAATTAACATTCATAGTATAATTTTAATAACTGATCCCTATTATGAACTTTCAAAGTCTAAAGTCTGTATTAAAAGTGAAATAGGACTCGTTTAAGTATTTCAGAATATATTTTGTTTAATATAAATTTCTAAAAGACATTTCTGCTTATTATCATATAAAACCCTCTCAAATTAAACCGTATTCATTTCAATCATAACCAGATTCAACCAATTCATTTCATATATTCATTTTCTATTCTAAATACCTTCTAATCAAACTCAATCAATATAATATCAACTTAAATTTATCAAAATATTAGTTAGATTAAAATAAATATACTTCTTTCATTATAATTCTTAAACTTGTAATACTAACATTTTTAACCATTTACATTCAAAACATAATAACCTTTATACACAACCTACGTACATGCCACATTATCAAAAGGAAATATACATCACCAAAGGTTTCTTTGAAGTCGAGTCCGGCTTCTGATGTTTGGTTCGATGATTTGACTTCTACAACTGCGCATGCACGGAAACAACCGTGACAGCCGAGTATACATATACTCAGTGGTATTACCATAATTCAAATTATAAACATAATTAATCATATCATTAAATCATATAACTTTAATCTTACTAAACCAATTCAAACATAACTTTCATATAAGTTTGTCTTTCTCAATATATTCATACAATTCAATTTTAGCTATTCAACAATTGAAATAATACACAATCATGTTGAGCCACTATCCATTTCTTGAACCAATGGTTCATACTTTCTATTCTCATACTCATATTCCAATCACATTTTTCAGTTCATGTTCTATTTTCGCATTTCTTCCAATGGCTCAACCATTTCATTTTATTCAATTTAACCTTTTCCTTATTTACCCCTATTAACAGACTCGGACTTTAACGGATACACGGATTCCAACCCAAACACACGATGACGGCACATTGTGCCTAAAGCGGTACATAGTACTGATCGATTATCGACACATAAGTGCACGAAGCGACACACGAGGTGCCCGATACGACACACGAGGTGCCTAAAATCGACACATAAAGTGCACGATTTACGACACATAAAGTGCCTGATCGGCAAAGCCGATAAATCCCATACTCTTCCAAATCCTATGGCATGCCAATTATATCCGACTCAGCCCGACTAGTTAATAGGGTATTTCAGTTCTCAATTTCATTTTCATTTTCATAACAAATTCAATTTCAATATCAATTACACTTTTCTATTTCAATCCACATATTCATCATTCAACTCAATTTCCATATTCAATTAAATAAAAACACTTACCTTATAATTTACTTACCATATACATAAATTAATTTAACATTTATTGAATACATAAATAATTAATTTGAATTATAGTAATACAAACCCGAATTTGCTTGATTATTCCTCGGTAACCTTCTCATTTCCTTTGTGGGTTGATGCCTCGAGTTCCTTTTTAGCTACGAAAATAATAATAATTTACATTATTAATTACAACATTAAATTACAATAAATAATTGAATTTTATTCAATTTCTACTCTTCCTCTTCATTCCACATCCTTTATACACAATTCTATTATTTACTTATAAGTTCTTTCAAAGCTGTCTACCTGAGTCATTGTCACTAAATTATCTATATCTTGAATTACAGAATTCCGAATTAAGATCCGTAAATTTTCTATGAAACTAGGCTCACATATATTCTTGCCATAAAATTTTCAGAATTTTTTATTTAGCCAATAAGTACAGTTTATTCTTTGAAATCACCCCTATTCTGTTGTCTGACAGTTCTGACCACTCTTTGCTAAGATTTAATTATCTCTTTATACAGAATTCAAATGATGTTCTAGTTTATTTCTTATAAAAATAGACTCATTAAGTAATCTAACCATATAAATTATGTCCCACAATTATATTTTTACAATTTTTAATGATTTTTCCAAGTCAACACAGGGGATCTCGAAATCACTCTGAACCAGTCTCACAAAACTCTAAATATCTCAAAATACAGAATTTCTTTACTTTCTTTGTTTCTTTTATATGAAAATAGACTCAATAAGATTTAATTTCATATCTTATTCAACTTCTACTTCCATTTCTACCATTTTTGGTGATTTTTCAAATTTACTCTTCTGTTGCTGTCCTAAATCTGTTTTCTTATGACTTATTTTGCAATTAAATCCTAGTTAAGTTTACTTATTTTCTTAATTTAATTCATGCTTTGATTCTACTTAAATTCCTTCCATATTCAACTTGATTATATAATTTTCATAATAAAACCCTAATTTATAATTTCTTCCAGATTAATCCCTATAGTAGAAAACTTATAGCTTACCTTACAATTTAATCCTTTTACTTATTCTAACTTAGATTTCATTTAATTTAATCCATAATTTATCTTTTTCTTCAACATCAACTATACTGAAGAACCTAAAAACTCTCAAAATATCAACTTAATTTCATCAAAATCTTGCTTTAAAGCTTCTAAAACATCAAAATTAAGAGAATAGGACTTGATTGACTTACCAATTTAAATTTCAAGCTTTAAATCCCTAGTTTTTCCTTTTTCTTTTTCTTTCCTTCCTTTCCCCTGTTTCGTATGCTCTCTGTTTCTTTTTTTTCTGTTTCTTTGTTTTGTTTCTTTTCTTATTTCTTTTATTCTATTTACTTTATTATATAATATAATATTATATTAATAAAGTTTACTAATAATAATATATTTTAAGGCATAAAAATCTTAGATTTTTATGTTTATGCCGCCTCAAATATGCTAAATGGTCTATTTGCCATTTTAGTCCTTTTTATTTTCTTTTAATCTACAATTCAACTTTTACCCTTTATTCACTTTAGTCATTTTTCCTAATTACTTTAAATTAAACTAAATTCACTAAATAAAAATCTAATTAAACACACTATTAGACTCATAATTACTCCTAATAACTATTTACTAACTCGGTTTACTAAGACGGAGGCCCGATAACACACTTTTTCGGTGCCCACAGATTTTGGGTCGTTACAAATTAATATTTTAAAAAATATAAATTATGTAACAGTGAAATTACAAGTTGTACTACTAAACATGACATAGAATTATAATGTAATTACACTTTGTTAGCTAAACACAAGTCTAAAGAATTATAATTCTTTATAATTACAAGGAGTGTGAGTAGTGATTACAATTTTCTTCAATTACTCTATGCTGTCCAAACAAACCTTAGTATAGTCTTTCATTTTCTCTGAGTGCCAATGAAATGGGGAGGATTATACAATTGGCTCAATATACTTGTTTAAAACCCTAAAATAGCGTTGACGTCTCATTAAAAACAATCATATAATAGAAGAGAGAGAGAGAGGCATATAAGCTAATGGTTGATTAGTAGATCACTTTTTTATTAAATAAAAAAGGTTAAATTCAATAAATAGTCATCCAACTATTAAAATTTTTATTTTAGGTACTTAAAATAAAAAAGATTGCAATTTAAGCACCAACGTTACATAGTTCAGTCATTTTGGTCACTCTCGTTAAAATCACAAATGACAAGTTGACATGGCAATTAAAAAATTGGTATAATAACAAATTTAGCCTTTAACTTTTACATGTTATATCGATTTAGTCATAATTTTAAAATATTAACCCTCAAAATTTACAGATGTTCTCAATTTGATCCTAATTCTAAAAAATTCAAAAAAATAAAAAATAAAAAAATATAAATATTTAAAAAAATTAAATTTATATCAATAATAAAATAATTATATTAATTTTAAATAATAATAATAACCCGGCCCACCTCGTTCTAAAATAGGCCGAATTGTCTCCCATTAAATTTATATCAATAATTGTCTGATTTAATGGGAGACAATTAGGCCTATTTTAGAACGAGGTGGGGAGGGTTATTATTATTATTTAAAATTAATATAATTATTTTTATTTAATATTAATATAAAATTAAAATTTATTATTATATATTTTGAAAATATTTATGTATTTTTATATATTCTTTGAATTTTTTAGAATTTGGATCAAATTGAGAACATTTGTAAATTTTGAGTGTTACATTTTAAAGTTATAACTAAATCAATACAATATGTAAAAATTGAGGGTTAAATTTGTTATTATATCAATTTTTTTACTAATCATGTCAACTTGTCGTTTGTGATTTTAATAAAAGTGACCAAAATGACCGAACTATGTAACGTGAGTGCTTGCTTAAATTGCAAAACTTTTATTTTGGGTGCCTAAAATGAAACTTTTTATAGTTGAGTGTAGAGCTGTTCATTGGCCAGACTGAGTCAGGTTTGAGTCGGGCCTAAGCATGATATTAACATGCTTTGTGGTTGCCCAAGCTCGACCCAACACAAATATTAGCTTAAAATTTTGCCCAAACCTGTCAATATTTGTAACTTGCTAATCCAAGGCCATTTTATGTCCATCTATATTATTTTAATTTTTAAAAAAATATATATTTATATTATTTTTAATTTAATAATTTTTATTTATTAAAATTTTATATATAGACATCTTAAAATATTTTTTAATGTTTACAGTATAATACTGGTATATAATACTATAAATTTAAATTTTATATGTTATAAATAACAAAATATAAAATATTATAAACTTATAAAATGAGCCCGGCCTATTTTTTATTGTCTAAGTTTATTTTTTGTGGCTAATATTTCTATCCAAATACTCTTAAATTTTAAATGAATTTTTAGACTTAACGAAGGATTATTTACGTAGGGTATCGAAAGCAAAAAAGTGTGGGCCTATGGTTTTTGTCCATTGCGAACATATGTAGGTGGTTTTGAAGGATATGGCATAGCTTAAACTCTTGTAAGTCAAATAATGGTATTATAAGAAAAGAAACGGTAAGTAGATTAAGTGGAAAAGATGAGTATTATAAGGGGATCTCATGTGGCAATTGTATAACCCACATGCATGCTTCTTTGTACAAGTATTTGTTTAGATGTCAAAACCTCCAGTTTTTGCTTCGCTGGGGTGAAGTGAAAGCGTATTAACGGGAGAAAGAGAGATTCATTGTGAAAAATAAGAAAATGGTATTTGGTTTGGTTGTTTGGACAGAGTTTATGAAACTGACAATGAGAGCTATGTGAAAAGTGGTCCAACTAAGGGTGGTGTGATTTAGCACCATCTCTTTTTATCAACTTCGCCAAATTGAATGCCCTCATACACCATAGGGGTGGGTTTGGGCTTCATCCTACCATTAATTAATAGAATGTGGGCTGTCATCTGGAGATTTCCATTAATGGGCATTGCGTGACAATGCCCTGAAAGAATACTGATTTAATGATATTAAAACAATAAGCTTCCATATAAAATATTGAAAATTTTGTAAAATTTGCCTTTCAATCTCGACCACACGTCTTTCTTTTGATGATAATGTTTGTTCTTTCTGCAAAATTAATAGGGAAATTAGAGCCTCTTTAGATTTGGTTCTCTTTACTCTCTCTTTTGATTCCCTACATCTTTCTTTCTTTCATTCAAACAACGTGCTAATTATTTAAACAAACTAATATCGTAACTTTTTTTTTTCAAAGTCATTATAAGATAATAGTAGAATTGCAGTTTCAATTTCTCTACTATGTTCACATTTGAGATATAGGTTTTTATATTTTAATTTGACATAATTTGGAGATCCACTTTTATAATAACATTAGTCAATCAAAATAGTTAACATTTTAACTATGTAGATTAAAATGATTACTTGAATTTCTCTTAAAAGCACCTCTTCATACATACTATATATATATACATATAATTTTTGCATCAAGTTGGAAAGAGTATTTTTAAGAAAAAGAATCGAGCTCAACATTTTGACTATAATAATTAAGGATATCAACTATTTCAATAAACTAATGATATTATATAGAGGAACCAAATTATATTAAACTAAATAATAGATACTTCTAAATTTAAACATAATTAAGAGACCGTAATAATAATTTGATCTAAAATAATTTATGCCTAATACAATCATTAATCATTTGATTTAATAAAAAAGTTTGATATTTTTATATAAAAAAGAGTTTTTTTTATTTTAAATTTATTTAAAGTAAATGTTTACTAGAAATGAATTGGGGATAGCAATCTAATATTTACCTAAAATAATAAAATATATATGTATATGCGTTACAAGTGATAAAAAATATGTTTAAATAAAATTTGTTCACATTTTATTGTTGATGTTAATTACTTTTGGTTCACAATATTATTTATAAAATTTTAAGAAAAAATTATAAAAGAAATGTGCCCAAGCGAAGTTGGAGAAATTATACTATAATAATAGTAGTAGTTAAAAATTCAATATTATCTTTATATCATATTATTTATGTATATTATTATTTTAATTTTTTTGGTTTTCTCTTCAATTAAATTGGTTGGTCGAAAAAATAAGATTTGGTGCGGGTTCATCTCAAAAGAAAATATATTAGATAATTATTTGATGGCACATTTTATATTTTATTTTCTTTTAATTATTTAAATATATTAGATAATTATTTATGTTTATTTGGTTTATTAAATTGGAGGATTTGGAAAAATGGGAACTTTTTTTTTTCAAGGTGTTTCGTGGAACACGTGAGATTGTTAAAATTTCTTATATATGAGTAAAACAATTTGTTTCATTTTACAGGGAGGATGTATCTAGACGGAATGGGCAAAGTTCAGTTGTTAAGATGTCAGAAAGTTGGATCAAACTATACATTGACGGGGCGGTTTAGATTGTTTCGAGGGATGTTGTAGCACAGAGAGTCATAAGAAATAGAAACAGGGATTGGCTTATGGGATATAACAAATATTTGGGCAACTTCTCACTCTTTTATGTTGAACTATAGGCTAAAGGTGAGCAAAATTCGATTCAATTCGAAAAACTCGATAAAAAAAATCAAATTTTGAATTAATTATTCGAGTTATTCGAGTCTATTTGGATTAACTTGAATAAAAATTTAAAATTTTCGGTTTAACTCGAACATGAATTATACAATTCGAGTTACCGAAAATCTGAATAAGAAAAGACAAAACTATATTGTTTCGATAAACGTTTACCCATTAAGTTAAAAGCAAAACCATTATATTGTTTATGTAGTTAAATAATCTTATACTTCGTCTACTAGTTAAATAATCGGTTCATATAAATGCAATGTAACGCCCCAAAACCCGGCCTAGAAGTTTAAACCGAATCCCGGAGGTTACATTGATCACCGGAGTGATCGTAGGAAAATTTTGGTTTAACAAGTTAGAAAACAGACAATATTTTGGTTAAGTAAAAATTTTCAGTAATCAAATCCTGATATTCAAACACAAAGTAATTCAATCCAAATAACGTCTACTTGCATTTAACACAAAATTCCATACCATAGTATTGAAAGCAGAACTTACAGTCCAAAATCGTTTAAATAAAACTCAAATTTACATAAACCACTTTATTAACCAGATTTAAGAAACGTGACGCTTCCGAGACCTCCGCATACTAAGTCCAGCGTCAGAATACGAAAATATACCTGAAAGGGAAAACACTAAGGGGGTGAGCTACACGAGCTCAGTGTGAGTTCAAAACGATTAACAATAGATTTCCAGAAGAGAACTCCAGATGGCAGTTCAATAGCAAAACCTACTTACAGATATATGCAGAAACATAAACAAAACACGGAACCAATGTCCCAACACACATAACAGTAAAAAACACCAGATACACACAGAATACTCAACACAAGTGTTGTTCAGTTAGACAGAATAATCAAATAATCTTACACCCAGAACAACCAAATTGATGCATATGAATGCAGTCAAGTACTTAAACCCACCCATCCAGCTAACATACCTTTTTGTCCCCCGATCACACCCCAAAAGAGCTGCTTAAGCTTGTCCAACCAAACACACCAAATAAGACCTCGAAAGGCCCATCCAACCATACACACCATGAATGTGGACTAAGCCACTTAGATAATAATATGCAGCAGGGCTAAAGTATATGCAGTACAGTGCAATGCGGTAATCCGCTGTCCAGACATGTTGCAGTTTAAATTGCCAAATCAGATAATAGTACGTAGCAAAGCTGACGACATGCGGTACAGTGCTGTAAATCACAGCACAAATAAGTTGTAGTAAAACTACCAGATCAGATCGGAATCAGTCTTCCTTCTCTTCACAACCAACCAAAAATTTACTTTACGCAAGTGTATGTATACATTCAATCTCACAGAAAAAATGAACACATCGACAGACAGTTAGACAGAAACAGATATGCACACACACCCAGCTAATCGGGTTCAGAATCAGACATCTCACACAATAGTCACAAATAACACATAAGCTTAAGCCTAGATCAAAGTCTTATCTACCCTCACTAAAGCCTAGCCAAGAGTCGAAACACATACAGACATGTTTTTAGATCAAAACATACACAGAACCAAAATAAGTGACTTAGGGACACACGGCCGTGTGGAAATGCCTAGGCCGTGTGGGGGTCAAAACGTCCGTGTGGAGAGAGGCACACGGTCGTGTGGCTGAGGCACATGCCCATGTAAGCCAGGGGCATGACCATGTAAACAGGCCGTGTAACTCTCTGTCCATTTGTGCTAAAATAGAGTATAGGGCAGACACGGCCGTGTAAGGGTCTCACACGCCCGTGTGCCCATCAGACACGATCGTGTGTCCAAAACACACTCCTATGTGGGATCCCTAAATCCCCAAATTAGCGACACGACTGTGTGGCACCAAATCACTAAATCTCTAATTCCTAATTACACAAGCCCGTGTGCCCAGGGGACACGGCCGTGTGGAAATCGACTAAAATCCCTAAATCGGCCACACGGCTGTGTGGCACCAAATTTTGCCTAAAAACCCTAATTCATAAACGCGCACAGTCATGTGGACTGCCCATGTAAGGGCACACACCCGTGTGGTCATTAAACCACCCTAAAACAACCCCGAAAAGCATGCTTTCACCCTCGAAGCACTTCCCTGCCCTCAATAACTCTAGATTATACCAAATCAAACAAGTTCCAAGCATAAAAACAGCAGTACAACATCAAAACTAACCGATTTGTGAACACACTCAATGAATGCCGACCTCCACAGAGTCAAATCATAAATTTGCAAATAAATTAGAAAAGATACGGAACCCACACCTGATTCGCAATCAATGACATCCAGAACCCACTCGACGACAAGGAAACGAAGCTCTCCAAAATCCACAAGTAAAACCATTTTCGAAAATTAAAAGAAAAATAAATAAGAACCAAAAAGAAAGGAAGCAAAGAATAGGGGAAAAGGAGAACGTCCAGAAAATGATAATAGAAAAAAAAATAGTTATACCTTTTAACTGAAAACAAATCTGCTACTTAACAAAACAAAACGACAATAAACAAAAATATTTCTCCAAAACACACACAAAGACTCGAACCCAGAACCTTGAGGTACACTAACACTCACTCAACCACCAAACCAACAGGCCCATTGTAACACCCCTAATCTGTATCCGTCGCTGGACAAAGGTTAAGAGGCATTACCGAACATATTGGAACATATCACATACATTCACTAACATCTAACATTCATAAACATTCCATAAAGAAATATACACAGAGAGTCCCTTTAGAAGGTCTGCGAGACCTTAAACATGCATTGGAAAGGGGTTGGGACTAAACCGAACACATAATTTTTTTTGAAAATTAAACATTTTTCAAAGTTACAGAGGTCACACGGTCGTGTGGGCAGGCCATGTACCTCACACGGCATTAGACACACCAGTGTGTCTAGGCCGTGGCAGAACAGGGCATACATACTGACTTGTCCACACAGCCACAAGACATGCCCGTGTGCCAGGCCGTGTGAAATTTAGGGAGGCTACTGACTTGTTCAGACAGCCAGTCACACGTTCGTGTGTCCAGCCCGTGTGGCTTCCTGACTTGTTTCGAAATACAACATTGAGAAACACGGTCGAGACACACGCCCGTGTGCTCAACCGTGTGGGCAAATATAAGCCATTTACAATGCCAATTTGCCACCCAAAATTTGGGTATAACCTACAAGCATCTAACAAGACTCAATTAATGATCTAATGGCAACCGAAAACATACCAAATCATGCACAATTTGACCTTTAACCACATCATTCATTTCCATATACAATCTAACTCAACATACCAATTTAAAACACCAACTTCACATCAAAACATGTGATTCATACATCTTTTAAAACCATTTCAATTCATAGCATTTCTCATCATATCAATTTCTCAAATCAACCATGAAACTTACAAAAATTTACCATTTCATGTGACCATTCATGAGCACATAAAAACATATAACTTTTTTATCATATCATATAAACTAAACACATCATTATCAAGCCATATCACATTGCTATATTTGCACATTCCAAAACATAATAAAATTTCTCTAGCCTATACATGCCATACTTCAATATATACATTTTTAAATGTACCAAAATATAGTTCGATAGTGTGGTGTTGATCCTCAATGATCCTCGACGATCCTCGAACTTTCCGTAGCTTTGATAATCTATAAAATAATGAACAATACACATAGAGAGTAAGCTTTCATAGCTTAGTAAGTCATAAGCAAATAATGATCAAATAAACATTCACATCAAATCATCTAGATAAATTAAACAAACCTTAAACAGTTGTACATTTATTATACCTACAAACTCAAATATTATCACATATACAATAGCATTATAACAGCAAAGGCCGAATGCACATATACTCCTAAGCACATATAAGCTTCTCTTTTATCATATCTAATTCATATATTCATCTCAAACATATAAATACCTTACTTTCATATTCTCATAATATAGCACGTATCTGAACCTTTTATTTCATTTTCACATTTGATCTTAACTCGATAATGCCCGTTGAACCATTCAGAATTAATAAGGATACTCGGATAGTCGAAAAGCTCATACAGTTGCCAACATCCCCGACGTGGTCTTACATGTAATCACATATCGATGCCACTGTCCCAGATAGGGTCTTACACAAATAAAATACGATGCCAATGTCCCAGACATGGTCTTACACGTAAACACAACTTGATGCCAACGTCCCAAACGTGGTCTTACACGAAAATACATATCAGAATCCTATGTCATGACATATGTATCCTAACTATTCCTAAGGTTAGTACGGGGCTTTCTGACATCGTAACTCGATCGATTCAAGCTCGTAGACAATTCTTCCACACTTTTACCAATTTGGTATTCACATATATATACAAGTAATAATTCAATTCAATTTGATACAAATAAAATATATACAATCGAATTTAACGACATTTATCTACTTATGAACTTACCTTGGACCACGACGGACGAAACGGGATGATTATTCAACCACTTTAGATTTCCCCTATCCAATTTCGATTTCCTTTTTTCTTGATCTAAATTAATACAAATTTATCTTGTTTATTAACATATTCATTCAATTTAGTCCAAAAACACATAAATGGGCAAATAACACTTTTACCAATGACATTTTACATTTTTCATAAAACACAAAATATGTATAATTTCATTACACTCTATCTTGGCCGATTATTCACCTAACTCATACAAGTCCACATATTTAATTTTTTTCACATTTTAGTCCCTCAACTTATTATTTTCACAATTTAGCCCAAATTACTCAAATTCATCAAAAATCCAAAGACAAAAACATATTAATCTATCACATATCTTTAATTTTCCATCATCAAACAACAAAAATCACAAACTATCATCAATGGCATTTTATGAATTTATCATCAAATTCAAAAATTCAAGCATGGGCTAGCTAAAACACGAAGCAACGATCCCAAAAACGTAGAAATTATCAAAAACCGAAACAACAACGTACCTTGATTAAGCTTAGACAATGGCCAAATGTTTAAGAACTCAAACCCTTGTTTTCTTTTTGATTTTCAGCAAGACAAGATGATAGCGGCCACATTTTATGATTTGTTTTATTTTAATGAACATTATTTAATCATTTACCAAATTAACCTTTTTAATTAACAAATAAAACATATATATATTAAGGCCATTAATGTCCATTATCAATCAAAATGGTCTAATTACCATTTAAAACCACCACATTCAAAAGCCAACTCATTTAAACACATTAACATATAGAATGTCACTTTTACCTTTTATGCGATTTAATCCTTTTAGCAAATTAAGCACACAAACGATCAAATGTAATCACGAAAATTCCACACATGTCAATTCACATACTAAAAACACAGAAAATAATATTAAAATATTTTTTGATTCAGATTTGTGGTTTCGAAACCACTATTCTGACTAGGGTGTAAACCGGACTGTTACAAATCTCCCCCCTTAGGGATTTTTGTCCCCGAAAATCTTACCGAAAAATAGGTTCAGGTAACGTTCTCTTATAGCATCTTCGGGCTCCCATGTAACTTCTTCAACCCCGTGTTGATGCTATAAGACTTTTACTATAGAAATTTTATCATTTCTCAATTCTTTCATTTCGCGATCTAAAATCCGAATCGGTTCTTCCTCGTATGTTATATCTGATTGAATCTCAATCTCAGATGGGGAAATTACATGCGATGGGTCGGATCGATATCGTCAAAGCATCGAAACATGAAATACGTTATGAATCTTTTCTAACTCAGGTGGCAACAACAGTCTATAAGCAACCGGTCCGATACACTTTATAATCTCATACAACCCAATGAATCTCGGACTCAATTTGCCTTTACGACCGAATCGTAGTATTTTCTTCCTCGGTGAGACTCTCAAAAACATTTTGTCCCCAATTTGAAACTCAATATCTTTTCGTTTCAAGTCTGCATACGATTTCTGACGATCTGACGCAGCTTTCAGACTATCACGAATCACTTTCACTTTCTGTTCAGTCTCTTTGATCAAATCGACCACGTGTATCTTATTCTCACTGAGCTCAGTCCAATATAAAGGTGTTCGACATTTGCGACCGTACAAAGCCTCGTAAGGTGCCATTTTGATACTCGATTGAAAGCTATTATTATACCCAAATTCAATCAGTGGCAAGTATCGTTCCCATGTACCTTCAAACTAAAGAATGCAGCATCTTAACATATCCTCGAGTATATGAATAATTCGTTCAGACTGACCATCTATTTGCGGATGAAAAGTAGTGCTAAAGTGTAGTTTCGTACCTAGTGCATCTTGCAATTTCTTCCAAAACCGTGATGTGAATCTTGGATCTCTATCCGAAACAATAGAAATAGGTACTCCGTGCAATCTCACAATTTGAGAAATATACAACTCAGCAAGTTTATCAAGCGAGTAATCTGTGCAGATCGGAATAAAATGAGCCGATTTAGTCAATCTATCCACAACAACCCAGATTGCATCTTTCTTACTTGGTGACAAAGCCAAACCTGATACAAAATCCATCGTGACTCTGTCCCATTTCCCTTCGGGTATCATAATCGGTTGAAGTAACCCAAAAGGTACCTGATGCTCGCTTTGACTTGTTGACAAATTAGACATTTTGAAACAAATTCAGAGATGTCTCATTTCATACCAGGCCACCAGTAAAACTATTTTAAATCATTTTTCATTTTCGTACTACCCGGGTGAATAGATAACCGACTACTATGTGTAACATCCTAAAAATGGGGCTATTTGGGACTGAATTATTTTTCCTATGTTTGAATTGCTGTGATATTATTTATGGAATGATAAGACTTAATTAGGGGTCTTGAGTTGACTCGGAATAGTAGAAAATTTTATTTGGAAGCTTTAAAGGAGGGGAGCCTTAGTAGGTAGGGGCTACAAGAATAAATGTGGATTATTTGATAGAAGAAATGGCTTGGAAAAGTGGCAAAAGTGAGGCCACTTAAGAGCTAGAAGTGACGCCATCAAGGAGCAAGGGGGAGCCTTGGTTCGAGTCACAAAAATCCCCTTTTTGGTACTTTATTTGGACGGCAATAGGGGGAGAGTTTTTTCGGTTTAAACTCTTTTAAATAATGAGGATATTATTAGGATTAAAATAGATTATTAAGTAGATTATTATGGGATTAATTCATAAGAGTTGGCAGAGGAAAAATAGCCTTGTAATAAATTCAAATTAATTTGAATTAATTCAAATATGTGGCTTAGAGTGATTTGGAGAGTTGGCTAGAGTTCGAACTCCTTGTTAATAGGAGTGGACGGCAAGCTTAAGGGGGGTGCCGAATTCCTATAAAAACACCTACCTACCACCTTGTTCCTCATCTTTGCAAGTAGCCGAAATTCTCTGCAATTCCATTCATTCTCCCAAAAATCTCCATTGCCATCTTTTTTCTTCATTCTTTCTTTGGCCGAAACTCCTAATCACACTTCCTTCTCTCCCTCTTTTTCACACAAAAGCCGAACCTTGAGAGCACTGTAATCAACTATAGCCGTAACCCCTATCTTTTATTATTTTCTTCCTCTAGCCGAATCCACTCTTTACCTATTGGCCAAAATTCCTTTTCTCCTTATTGGAAGTAGTTTGGCCGAATATCATAGCAAAGGTGATCCCCTATTAGATTTTCTCCAATCGGTTTGTAAGGAGAGGTAAGTACTTATAGCCGAAACTCTGTGGTTTCTCTTCATTGATCTTTGCCAATTTTTCAAAGTGCTGATTTCGGCAAAAAAGGGTTTCTAAACACTTTTGGTAATCAATCTCTTCTAGGTACTCCGGGATCGTGAAGCAGTTGACCCAAGCCCCTAATCTCTAGCATTCGGTTTTGGTAAGTAGTGGTAAGGGTCTATTTTTTAATAGATTATACTTTTAAGTAATCGAAAGCCAAAGGCTAATGACACTGATAATGGCCGATTGTAGGGTGGTACAGTAGAGGGCTAGTACTCAAAACAATTAGGTGAGGTTTCGGGTTCACAAGGAACCCTTCTCAATTAATTTGGTTTGGCCGAATAGGCCATGGCACTAACCTAGTGTTTGGCCGAATATAGGAGCAGGAAGTCTAGGGTGCCGATTTGATTCTTCGGGACTTAGAACGACCGTTGGTGACAGGTGTGTACATACACACTTATAATTAATTAATGTACTAACTCTGTTGTGTGTGCTAATCGAATTTATGTAGATTCGAATTTGATAGCATGAATGGTATAAGCAAGGATCCGAGTAAGTCCTTGATGAGTATGAGATACTTTATGATACTTTTGGGAAGTATGGTATATTTGATATACGTAGCATATGGCTGATGATAAATCCTATATATGTGATTAAATGTATGGTGGCATAAATTCTGTGATATAACTGTTTGATGTGGGATTGATGAGTGGAGGGGGCAGTGATATTGTGCCGACGGGCACCAGTGGTTTGGTACCACATTGTGACTACGGTCACCAGAGGTTTGGCACCTCCAGAGGTTTGGTACCTCATCGCGTCTCGTCCCAGTGGCTTAGCACCACAGTGGGTTGGCCCCACAGATTACATTAAGGGATTGACGCCAAGATTTGGTATCACACGCGATGGGTTGGCCCCATCAATCGATTGTGTCTCACTTTACACCAGAGGTTTGGCACCTCCAGTGATTTGGCATCACATCTGTGACTATGAGTCACCAGTGGTTTGGCACCACCAGTGGTTTGGTACCACACGGGGTAGACAAAGGCGTTTGGATGGCTAGGTTGGGTGTATGACTTAGTGCATGATTGTTAATTATAAATTGTGTATGAAATTGCTTTAAACCGGGAGAAGGATTACACATTGAGTCTTGGTGACTCACCTTCTCCTCAACATTTTTCAGGTGACTCGTAGATCGCGGGTGAGGAGCCGGATGGACTCGAGGTGGCCATGCAATGGAAATTCGATAAATGAACTTTTGAATTTTGTTTTATATTTGTTGATGGTTTTATTTTATTCCAAGTTGTAATAAGGCCTCCTAGGATTATTTTTATTATTCTTACATGTTCTGAATATTTTGATTAAACTATCTGATGTTATTAAAATAAGTACACATTTTTCCCAAATTAAAACGAAAAATGTTTTATCGTATCATCGGGCACATTTGAAAATCTATACAACTTGACTTAATAAATATTGTAAGTTAATGCTAAGTATGGTTTTAGCACGACAATCATAAATAAAAGGTTTTCGACAAACTTAAATCAACTTAAAAGGTTTTTCTTTCAAAATGTTTTCCTCTGTAACAAACCAGATTCGGTCGTAATGTTTGGGCCGGGTTTGGGTTGTTACAAAATTGGTATCAGAGCCCAGTTCAAAGCTCGACTGTGGGGGCCCAGGGCCCACAAATGTTTTGGTAGGCCTTTTTGAATTGTTTTTGGGTTTTATGTGGCATGGCCCGAGTCTCCGGCACCGATCCGCCCAGGTAAGTACTTCTAAACTTCTTGGTGAATTATTTTCTGTAGAAGGGTAGGAAGCATGGAACGTAGATAGACTTATAGGAACTTGAACCCTAGGATTAAGCTACTCAAGCACACAAAACAAAAACATAAGCTTTAATGAACTAAACCAACCTATGACTTAGTCACTGAGCTAGGGTGTGGTAACCCCATGCGCATGTCGAGGATTGGATCCGGAAGAGCACGGTATTTAAGCGATCCTCGTGACTCACCTCCTCTTCGCAGTATCCTACAGTGCGTAGCTTCGGTCACCCTAACTCGGAGGCTCTCGATGGTGTGGCAACCTCTCGCGCGCGCATGTCCGCAAAGGTCTCGGTGAGAGCTTGGTATTTAAGCGATCACCGTGACTCACCTCCTCTTCACTCGAATCCTGCACTTTGTGCGTAGCTTTGGTTCACCACGACCAAGAGGGCTCGGTCATATAGGCCAAACATAATGACTAAAACCCGAAAGGGAACTAGCCATGTTTTTGAAAAAGGAAGGAAACAACAAAACCCTAGTGCTTCAAAACTTTCAAAACTACTCTTTTGAAATTGAGAACAACCATTTTTACAACGTTTTTCTTGAAAAGTTTGATTTGTGAAAAAATTACAAAAATGCCCTTTGGGGTAAAATTACTAAACTGCCCTTGGTTCATAAAATATCAACTCAATGGTTTTGCTCAAAAATTTCATTATTTTATCAAAATCCAACAACTCTACTTTGCTCATCATCAATAAAATACGTGGGTTTTGGAAAATTATGAAAACGCCCTCCATTTGCAAAAATTACCGAAATGACCCTGGTTTTCGAAATCTTTACAAACATCACCACTTGAAAAGGAAAACTCTCAAAAAGAACCCTCAAAGTTTTACAACTGTTTAAGATATCTCTGATTTACCAAAATTACAAAATTGCCCCTGATTGACAAAATTACCAAAATACCCCTGGTTTCCAAAATGATGCCATGTCTTTAAAATTTTGCAAATTTTTAGAAACACCTTCTAGTTTTGGGAATTTCAAAGTGACATGTTTTATTAAAATTTAAAATTTCTTTTAATACGAAGATACCCCTGCAGGAAAATGACGAAAATACCCCTGGGTTAGAAATGGGCAGAAATGTCCGAAGAGCGAATAAGTATGGAAAGTAATAGGGAATGGATGTACTCATTTGTGTGGACTAGGATAGAAGACTTAAACTTTGATTGCTCGAAAGAATTCCTATTAAGCTTTTCATAAAATTTCTTCGCGAATAACCAAGTGGAACAAATTACTAATCCATAAAAATTCCTTAATCAGATTAAAGCGCAGTAGTTAGAATGAGCTCTAGAGGATGTGGACGCCGTGGACGCGGTAGGGGTAGGATGACCGTGTCAGAACCCGTCAGGTTAGGTCAGGGTTCTGAAAATGAAGTACCACCGCCACCACCACCTCCAACTTTTAGAGCTGAGGAGCAGGATCAGACCGGTGGTGAGGCGGTATCGCAAGCGGTTTTGCGAGTCCTTGAGATGGTGGCTGGGGCTAGTGGAATTTGGGAGCTCGAAAATCTGTTCCCGAGCGACTTCGATCTAACGGAGCTGAGGTATTCCGGGGTGTGTTGGGCGTGGCACCCAGTGTAGCGGAATACTGGTTAGAATCGACTGAAAGGATCATGGACGATCTTGACCTGACCGAGGAGGAGAAGTTGAAAGGAGCAGTGTCACTTCTAAAGGATGAAGCGTATCAGTGGTGGCTTACGGTTCGGGATGGTGCTATGGCAGATAATCTGACTTGGGATCACTTCAAAACCACTTATCAGAAGAAGTATGTGGGCACTAGCTACACTGATGCTCAGAGGAAAGCCTTTTTGGGATTGGTGCAAGGAAATAAGTCGGTATCTGAGTATGAAGCGGAATTCCTGAGGCTGAGCCGCTATGCTAGAGGCATTGTGGCATCTGAACATGAACGGTGTGTCCGCTTTGAGGACGGACTTAGAGATGAGTTGAGGTTACTGATTGCTCCACAGCAGGAGCGGAAATTTTTTGTCTTGGTAGAGAAGGCTAAGGTAGCCGAGGGTGTCAAGGAGTCCGTGCGATAGAGTTATGGCAGGAACAACCAGAAAAGAGGATTTGGGTCATCTGGATCGGGTGGTAGTAATGCACAAAAAAGGGCTAGGCAGAGTAGGCCAAATCAGACAGGGAGGCCCATGGCTACTAATCAGAGGCTGACTCAGTGTAATCGTTGTGGGAAGTCACATTGGGGAGGTTGTTGGACCGGTAAAAGGGGATGTTTTGAATGTGGATCGTTGGATCATCGTGTAAGGGACTGTCCTCGGAAGTTAGCTAAGAATCAGCCTGAGGGTCAGAACCATGCTCAGGGCAGAAATGTTGGACCACCACAGAGGGGTCGTGGTAATGGTAGAGGAAGCAATGGTCCTAACCGAGGTCGTGGAATTCGGGACGCAGTGCGAGCAACACGAAGCTAGGCGACCGGCATAGTCTATGGCAATGGCGCGTCACGGAGGGTGACGCACCGGACGTCATAACCGGTATGTTCCTAATATTTGGTCTTCCTTATGTTGTACTAATTGATGTGGGTTCGACACATTCATACGTTACTAGTAGTGTAGTAGAGACTATGAACCTAGACTCTGAGACTGCTTCTAGGGAGATGACTGTAATTAGCCCTTTAGGTCACTCTGTAGTCGTAGACAAACTATATAGAGACGTACCCCTAGAACTCCAAGGGGTAGTGTTTGTGGCTGATCTGATGGAACTACCATTTGGGGAGTTCGATTTGATCCTTGGGATGGACTGGTTGGTTAAGTATCAGGCAAGATTGGATTGCGCTGCTAAGCGCATGGTTCTTAAGATGGCTGAAGGTGATGAAGTGGTCATGATAGGTAATAGAAGGGACTACCTATCCAACACGGTGTCTGCCTTGAAGGCTGAGAAAATGGTCAAGAAAGGCTATGAGGCGTTGTTGGTTCAAATTTGTGCCTTGGAGGCGAAGGAATTAGCAGTAGAGAAGGTCCGAACGGTAGGGGAATTCGCTGATGTGTTCCCAGAAGAACTCCCAGGTCTGCCTCCAGATCGGGAAGTTGAATTCGGTATAGACTTGTTACCTGAAACGGCACCTGTGTCTATAGCACCGTACCGAATGGCACCAAAGGAATTGGTAGATCTAAAGGCTCAAATCCAGGAGCTCTTGGATAGGGGGTTTATTCGACCAAGTATATCTCCGTAGGGAGCACCGGTGCTATTTGTCAAGAAGAAAGACGGTTCAATGCGGATGTGTATAGACTACCGCCAGTTAAACAAGTTAACGATCAAGAACAGGTATCCGTTGCCTCGGATTGACGACTTGTTTGATCAACTGAGGGGTGCCTCGGTATTTTCAAAGATAGATCTTAGGTCGGGTTATCATCAACTTAAGGTGAAGGAGGTTGATGTCCACAAGACGGCATTCCGAACTCGGTACGGGCATTACAAGTTTTTAGTGATGCCATTTGGGTTGACCAACGCACCGGCAGCGTTCATGGACTTAATGAATAGGGTATTTCAGCAGTACTTGGATCAATTTGTCGTGGTGTTCATAGACGACATATTGGTCTATTCAGAGACGGAGGAGGAGCATGATATGCATTTGCGTACAGTTTTACAAGTGCTGAGGGAGAAGTAGTTATATGCCAAATTAAGTAAGTGCAAATTTTGGCTTAGAGAGGTGGCTTTCTTAGGTCACGTAGTGTCAGCTGAAGGAGTTAGAGTGGACCCTCGCAAGGTGGAAGTGGTGTTGGATTCGAAACTGCCTAGGTCGGTGGCTGAAATATGAAGTTTTCTGGGTCTAGCGGGGTACTATCGGAGATTTGTGGAAGGATTCTCTTTAATCGCAGCGCCGTTGACTAAGTTACTAAGGAAAGGTGTTCCATTTGTATGGTCGGAAAAGCAGCAAGAAAGTTTCGATAAGCTAAGGAATATTCTGACAGAAGCTCTGGTTTTGGTACAGCCTGAGGCAGGGAAGTTGTTTACAGTTTACTGTGACGCGTCCCATACTGGTTTGGGATGTGTGTTGATGCAGGAAGGGAAGGTAGTACCCTATGCATCCCGTCAGTTAAGACCGCATGAGGTTAACTACCCAACGCACGACTTGGAGCTAGCGGCTGTAGTCTTCGCTTTGAAAATATGGAGACATTATCTGTATGGGGAGAAGTCGATAGTCTACACGGATCACAAAAGTTTGAGGTATCTTTTAACTCAGAAGGATCTAAACTTGAGGAAGCGCCGATGGATTGAACTGTTAAAGGACTACGGCTGTTCAATTGAGTACCATCCGGGTAAGGCTAACGTGGTAGCTGACGCGTTGAGCCTGAAGGCCATGACGGACTTAAGAGCGATGTTTGCTCGCTTGAGTCTATATGACGATGGAAGTCTTTTGGCGAGCTTCGTGTTAAGCCAACTTGGATTGAGAGATTAAAGAGAAGCGATTAGTGGGCGAAGGTTGAATGCTAAGAGGGTGCAAGTTCGGGATGGTGGTTTAGAAGGTGCACTCGTCTAGTGATGGAGTGCTTTGTTTCCAAGGCGCGAGCTTGTATGCCGAAAGATGTGGAATTGAGGCGAAGAATTCTCCAGATGCACATAGCAGCCCATACGCTATGCATCCGGAGAGGAAGCAAGATGTATGGGGATTTACGAAAATGCTTCCGTGGCGGGGTTGAAGCGTGAGGTAACTGAATTTGTGGGTAAGTGTCTGACGTGTCAGCAGGTTAAAGCTGAACATCAGTTGCCATCAGGGCTACTTCAACCAGTGAAGATTCCTCAATGGAAATGGGAGAGGATCACCATGGATTTTGTCAGTGGGCTACCCCTGACGCCCAGCAAAAAGGATGCAGTTTGGGTGATTGTAGACCGTCTGACGAAGTCAGCTCATTTCATACCGGTAAGGGTGGATTTTTCTCTTCAGAAGCTAGCTAAGCTGTATGTGTCAGAAATAGTAAGATTGCATGGTGTGCCAGTATCGATCATCTCGGATAGGGATCCCAGATTTACGTCAAGGTTCTAGAAAGCGCTGCATCAAGCTTTGGGTACACGATTGGATTTCAGTACAGCTTTCCACCCACAGTCTGACGGGCAGTCGGAAAGGGTGATACAGATCTTAGAGGACATGTTAAGAGGATGCGTGTTGGATTTCAGTGGTAGTTGGGAGGAGTATCTACCATTAGCGGAATTCGCTTATAACAATGGTTATCAAGCGAGTATTCAGATGGCTCCATATGAAGCACTATATGGACGAAAATGCCGTACTCCTATGTGTTGGACGGAATTGGGTGAACGACAAGTTTTTGGTCCAGAGTTGGTAACAAAAACTGAGGATAAGGTTAAGGTAATTCGGGCTCGTCTTAAGGAAGCTTCAGATAGACAGAAGTCCTATGCGGATCTCAAACGTAAAGAAATGGAGTATGCTATTAGAGACAAAGTTTTCCTGAAGGTGTCGCCTTGGAAAAAGGTGTTGAGATTTGGGCAAAAAGGGAAGCTAAGCCCAAGGTTCATCGGGCCATATACAGTGATAAAGCGAGTAGGACCAGTAGCTTATTAGCTTGAGTTGCCGGTAGAACTGAATCAGATCCATGATGTCTTTTATGTGTCGATGCTGAGACGGTACCGGTCAAATCCATCGCACATTGTGCCAGTGGCTGAGATTGAGGTAAATACAGACTTATCTTTCGGAGAAGAACCAGTTCAGATTTTAGATCGAGACGTCAAGGTGCTACGTAGGAAGTCAGTGCCTTTGGTGAAAGTGCTATGGCGGAACCATGGTGTAGAAGAAGCTACGTGGGAACCCGAGGATGTGATTCGGCAGCAGTACCCCCATCTCTTCTAATCAGGTAATTTCGAGGACGAAATTATTTTTAAGGGGGTAGAACTGTAACATCCTAAAAATGGGGCTATTTGGGACTGAATTATTTTTCCTATGTTTGAATTGCTGTGATATTATTTATGGAATGATAAGAATTAATTAGGGGTCTTAAGTTGACTCGGAATAGTAGAAAATTTTATTTGGAAGCTTTAAAGGAAGGGAGCCTTAGTAGGTAGGGGCTACAAGAATAAATGTGGATTGTTTGACACAAGAAATGGCTTGGAAAAGTGGCAAAAGTGAGGCCACTTAAGAGCTAGAAGTGACGCCATCAAGGAGCAAGGGGGAGCCTTGGTTCGAGTCACAAAAATCCCCTTTTTGGTACTTTATTTGGACGGCAATAGGGGGGAGAGTTTTTTTCAGTTTAAACTCTTTTAAATAATGAGGATATTATTAGGATTAAAATAGATTATTAAGTAGATTATTATGGGATTAATTCATAAGAGTTGGCAGAGGAAAAATAGCCTTGTAATGAATTCAAATTAATTTGAATTAATTCAAATATGTGGCTTAGAGTGATTTGGAGAGTTGGCTAGAGTTCGAACTCTTTGTTAATAGGAGTGGACGGCAAGCCTAAGGGGGGTGCCGAATTCCTATAAAAACACCTACCTACCACCTTGTTGTTCTTTTCCCCATCTTTGCAAGTAGCCAAAATTCTCTGCAATTCCATTCATTCTCCCAAAAATCTCCATTGCCATCTTTTTCTTCATTCTTTCTTTTGGCCAAACTCCTAATCACACTTCCTTCTCTCCTCTTTTTTCACACAAAAGCCGAACCTTGAGAGCAATTGTAATCAACCATAGCCGAAACCCCTATCTTTTATTATTTTCTTCCTCTAGCTGAATCCACTCTTTACCTATTGGCCGAAACTCCTTTTCTCCTTATTTGAAGTAGTTTGGCCGAATATCATAGCAAAGGTGATCCCCTATTAGATTTTCTCCAATCGGTTTGTAAGGAGAGGTAAGTACTTATAGCCGAAACTCTGTGGTTTCTCCTCATTGATCTTTGCCAATTTTTCATTAAGGATAAGTGCTGATTTCGGCAGAAAAGGGTTTCTAAACACTTTTGGTAATCAATCTCTTCTAGGTATTCCGGGATCCTGAAACAGTTGACCCAAGCCCCTAATCTCTAGCATTCGGTTTTGGTAAGTGGTGGTAAGGGTCTATTTTTTAATAGATTATACTTTTAAGTAATCGAAAGCCAAAGGCTAATGACACTGATGATGGCCGATTGTAGGGTGGTACAGCAGAGGGCTAGTACTCAAAACGATTAGGTGAGGTTTCGGGTTCACAAGGAACCCTTCTCAATTAATTTGGTTTGGCCGAATAGGCCATGGCACTAACCTAGTGTTTGGCCGAATATAGGAGCAGGAAGTCTAGGGTGCCGATTTGATTCTTCGGGACTTAGAACGACCGTTGGTGACAGGTGTGTACATACACACTTATAATTAATTAATGTACTAAATCTGTTGTGTGTGCTAATCGGATTTATGTAGATTCGAATTTGATACCGTGAATGGTATGAGCAAGGATCCGGGTAAGTCCTTGATGAGTATGAGATACTTTATGATACTTTTGGGAAGTATGGTATATTTTATATACGTAGCATATGGCTGATGATAAATCCTATATATGTGATTAAATGTATGGTGGCATAAATTCTGTGATATAACTGTTTGATGTGGGATTGATGAGTGGAGGGGGCAGTGATATTGTGCCGACGGGCACCAGTGGTTTGGTACCACATTGTGACTACGGTCACCAGAGGTTTGGCACCTCCAGAGGTTTGGTACCTCATCACGTGTCGTCCCAGTGGCTTAGTACCACAGTGGGTTGGCCCCACAGATTACATTAAGGGATTGACGCCAGTGATTTGGTATCACACGATGGGTTGGCCCCATCAATCGATTGTGTCTACGGACACCAGAGGTTTGGCACCTCCAGTGATTTGGCATCACATCTGTGACTATGAGTCACCAGTGGTTTGGCACCACCAGTGGTTTGGTACCACACGTGGTAGACAAAGGCGTTTGGATGGCTAGGTTGGGTGTATGACTTAGTGCATGATTGTTAATTATAAACTGTGTATGAAATTGCTTTAAACCGGGAGAAGGATTACACATTGAGTCTTGGTGACTCACCTTCTCCTCAACATTTTTCAGGTGACTCGTAGATCGCGGGTGAGGAGCCGGATGGACTCGAGGTGGCCATGCATTGGAAATTCGATAAATGAACTTTTGAATTTCGTTTTATATTTGTTGATGGTTTTATTTTATTCCAAGTTGTAATAAGGCCTCCTAGGATTATTTTTATTATTCTTACATGTTCTGAATATTTTGATTAAACTATCCGATGTTATTAAAATAAGTACACATTTTTCCCAAATTAAAACGAAAAATGTTTTGTCGTGTCATCGGGCACATTTGAAAATCTATACAACTTGACTTAATAAATATTGTAAGTTAATGCTAAGTATGGTTTTAGCACGACAATCATAAATAAAAGGTTTTCGACAAACTTAAATCAACTTAAAAGGTTTTTCTTTCAAAATGTTTTCCTCTGTAACAAACCAGATTCGGTCGTAATGTTTGGGCCGGGTTTGGGTTGTTACACTATGAGCTTCATTCAAAATTATTTGAATCAACTCTGAATTTCTCGGAACACACATTCGGTCTTTGAACCTCAAACAACTTTCAGTATCAACTCGAAACTCTGAATCGATATTCGCATCACATTGAGCCCATTTTACTATCAATTCATTATCATCTTTCTGAGCCTCACAAATCTGCTGAATAAATAACGGTTTCACTTTCAACTCAGCTACTAGCGAACCGTCATTGGATAGGACCAATTGAGTATTCATCGCACGTAGGGTAAACAATGATTTCCTACTCAAAGCATCAGCAACAACATTGGCTTTCTCAGGATGGTAATCAATTACAAGCTCGTAATCTTTTAACAATGCTAACCATCTTCGCTGTTGTAAATTCAGATCTTTCTGAGTCATTAAATATTTTAAGCTTTTTTATTAGAATAGAGGTGACATTTCTCACCGAACAAATAGTGGCGCCAAATTTTTAACGCAAACACAATAGCTGCCTATTCCAGATCGTGTGCCGGATAGTTCTTTTCATGTGGTTTTAATTGTCTTGAGGCATAAGCTATAACTTTACCTTCCTGCATCAAAACATAGCCTAAACTATTCAAAGATGCATCACTATAGATAACAAATTCTTTACCCGATTCTAGCTAAACTAGTACTGGAGCTTTGGTCAACAAAGCTTTCAACTGATCAAAACTTTTCTGGCACTTTTTTGACCACTCGAACTTAACATATTTCTGAAGTAGTCGCGTCATCGAGGTTGCAATAACAGAGAAAACTTTTACGAACCGTCTATAGTAACCAACTAATCCCAGAAAACTTCGAACTTCAGATGCATTCCTAGGAGGCTTTCAATCTAGAATAGTCGAAACCTTGTTTGGATCAACCCGAATACTCGATGTTGAAACAACATGTCCCAGAAAACTGACTTCTCGTAACTAGAACTCACATTTACTGAACTTCGCATACAACTGCTTATCATGCAAAGTTTGTAACACTAATCTCAGATGTTCAGTATGCTCGGATTCATCACGAGAATAGATCAATATGTCATCTATGAACACAACCATGAATCGATCCAAATACTGTTTGAAGATTTGATTCATTAAATCCATAAAAACAGTAGGGGCATTAGTAAGTCTGAAAGGCATAACCAAAAACTCATAGTATCCGTACCTCGTTCAAAAAGCAGTTTTTGGCACATCGGAGTCTTTAACTCGCAGCTGATAGTAACCTGATCTTAGATTTATCTTAGAAAAAACTGTAGCCCCTTTCAACTGATCAAACAAGTCATTGATCCATGGAAAAGGATATTTATTCTTTATAGTCACCTTATTGAGTTGTCAGTAAGCGGTGCACATTCTCATAGTTCCGTCTTTCTTTTTCACAAACAAAACCTGTGCACCCCAGGGAGAAAAACTCGGTCGGGTAAAGCCTCTATCTGTCAATTCTTGCAACTGAGCTTTCAATTCTTTTAATTCAGTCGATGCCATTCTGTACGGAGCTATCGAAATCGGAGTCATCCCCAGCACTAACTCAATACCAAACTCTACCTCTCGGATCAATGGTAAACCCGGTAATTCTTTGGGAAACACATCCTGATTCTTGTTTTCGGTCACTTTAGAGTCTATCACATAAGCAAAGTAAGCTTCACAACCCTTTCTCACATATTTCTGAGCTAATATTGAAGATATTACTGCCGGTAAACCATTCAGATCATTAAACTCAATCAGAATAATCTCATCATTTTGTCATCCCAAATCAATAGTCTTCCGTATGCAGTTCACAATGGTATCATGCAATGTTAACCAATCCATACCCAGAATTATATCAAACTCATCGAATGGAGACAACATCAAATCAGCCGGAAAACATGAATCTCGAATCATCAACGGATAACTCTTACATACTTTATCAACCAAAACACACCAGCCTAAGGGGTTCGATACTTTAATCACAAACTCAGTAGACTTTACAAGAAAAGTCTTACTGGATACTGAAGTCTCACATACATAAGAATGAGTCAAACCAGGATCAATCAATGCAATAACACCAGTATCATAGAGAGTGAAAGTACCAGTAATCACATCTGGAGACAAAGCTTCTTCGCGAGCGCGAATAGCATAAGCTCTAGCAGGTGCACGAGCCTCCGATCTAATAGCTGTGTCTTTAGTTCCTCTCTGACTGCCACTCACGTTACCCGTATTTTTGGGTGGTCTACCACGAGATGTCATGTTACTCGGCCTCATATTCTGCTTCATGTCTTGCTTAACCAACTCAAGGCATTCACGAATGAAGTGATCCATCGATCCACATTTAAAGCAAGCCTGATAATTCAATCTACAGTTGCCGGGATGTCGTTTACCACAGTGTTTGCACTCTGGTTGGTTCGGTCGAATGTAACCAACACTAGCTACTGAGGTAGCTTTCGAACTCAAAGGTGGTCTATCACGATCTCGTCTAGAATAACCCGCAGTAGCCTTTGAATGGCTAAAGTCATCTTGGAATTTCTTTGATTCTGACTGAAATCTCTTACTCGATGATCTCTTACGGGAATCTTTGGCTTCAAAATCAACTTTTCTTTTTTCTTTTCTGAGCTGTTCAACTTTGCACGCTCGTTCAACGAGTACAACGAACTCTTTTATTTCAAGAATCCCAATGAGCAATTTAATGTCTTCATTTAGCCCGTCTTCAAATCTTTTACACATATTGTTTTCTGTCGAAACACACTCCCGGGCATATCTGTTAAGTCTCACAAATTCCCGCTCATATTCTGTTACGGTCATACGACCCTGTTTCAATTCGAGAAATTCTTTGTACTTTTGATCGATGAATCTCTGACTGATTTATTTCTCACAGAATTTAATCTGAAAGAACTCTCAGGTAACCCGTTCTTTTAGAACCATCAAAACCAGTGTATTCCACAGGGATACGCAGAATCTCGAAGCAATGATACAGCACATTTAATACACTAATCAGGTGTACAAGGTAACTCATCAAACACAGAGATAGTAATATCGAGCCAAGATTCAACTCGCTCAGCATCATCATCAACAGTGGCTCTAAATATACACTTACGGGCTAAGACTAGATACGAGACATTACCATGCTTGGACTCACTTAAACATACACTTACGGGCTATAAAATTTCGTTCCGAATTAAAATTTCTCTTTCTTAGTCAAATCAAACATTCCATAGGCTCACAAGGCCTTAAATACGTATTTAAAAACTTTCGTAACTTGACCGAAATCCTTTCTTTGAAACAGGGGCCACACGCCCATGTTGCTTGGGGACACACCCGTGTACCCTTAGACACGCCCATGTCATTAACTGTGGGGTGTTACTGCCAATTTTCACACGAGCTTGACACGCCGTGTCGAGCAACTGTGGGAATCTACTGACTCGATCCACATGGCCTGGGCACATGCCCATGCCCAAACCGTGTGCCCTGCACGGTTCATGCACACGGCCGTGGAAGATGACTGTGGCCTAAGCTAATTTAAAAATAATAAGATGCAGAGTTTGCACGGCCTAGACACACGCCCGTGCGTCTAACCGTGTGGGCACTTGGAGGCTATCTACCAAGCCTTCTTACCACTCTCATTTGCAGACATACATATACTAATACAATGGAACTCAAATCATCAACAAAAACACATGAATTTATACATTTGATTTATGAGAATAAGGTTTTCCTCCCATATAATTACAACAACTTACGCCATCATCAATGGCCATACACATTTAGATTATGAACCCTCTTAGGCCAACACAATGGCACATTAACAACAACTTCATTAGCTTAAATTCTAGCCCTATACATGCCATGACTTATAAGAACTTGATACCTCATGCCAAGTGTCCGCTCGATAGTGTGAAAACATCTCCGGCGGCCTCCAATTCGAGCTAGTTAAAAGTAACCTATACGAGATGGGAAGAGAAAGGAAGCAAGCAATAATGCTTAGTAAGTTCATCTGCATAAATTAATAATTTCTAATATTCATTGAATAAACATAACCACAAGGTATTTTAAAGAGTTTCTCCCACAAACCCTTAGTTACTTACTCAACCATTGTTGAAACTTACTCATTCAATATCTTACCATACTCTTACCATGTCACCAGCCAACTGCTTGTGCTGAATAGCATTAATTCCTGCACTGATCACTATTTAATTACATGAAACAACATATTAACCACTTTAAATAAATCACTTCTACCACTAATTTCTCAGTGGTTTCGCACTTAGCCCACGATTGAATCTCTAATAGGGTGGTATCGCACATAGCCCACCATTAACGAGATGTTAGCGCACTTAGCTTATCATCCAGCATTATCACAATATATGTACAACTCTACCACGTTTACTCTACTAGAACCACCTAGGTTCTCAATCAATATCAATCATACATCCAATATCGAATTCTACTACATTTATTCTCTTCAGGAGTTTATCATATATTGAATTCATCTCAATACAGTTCTAACACACATACTTGTTTTTCTCGTAAAACAACCCCATACAGTAAACATACCCGTTGAATCATTCAAATTATTAAATAGCTCTCTTAAGTCTCATACACATAATTTTCATTGGCATCTTACCCTAATAGGGTCTTACATACATTAACATGTCAATGCCATGTCCTTGACATGGTCTTACACGAATTCTTACACCGAGGCTATTCTCCAATATGGTCTTACTCGAGACTTTAACCATCCTCATATCATGCTATATACTTTTACCAATACTCTAAATTCAATTCCATTGACATCTCATCAAAAATGTTTCATACATTCATATAGTAAACATACATTCCATTCAACATTAGAATATTAAATTAACTCATACTTAATTACAATATTCGCACATGAACTTACCTTGATGTTGAAATAGCCGAAAAGGACTATTTGCCCACATCTCTCTTTTCATCCGTTCTAGGTCCGAAACTCGTTTTCTTTGATCTAGATCAATGAAATGTACTGATTTATTCATTTATAAATCATAAAATACCATAATACACACTTTAGGCAAAAATGACTATTTTGCCCCTACACTTTGGTAAAATTATGATTTTGCCCCTAGGCTTGTAACTAAATTTTCATCACATTTTCTTGTTAATCAAGCCTAGCTGAACATTTAATCCTCTTATAAAAATCCACAATTCCAACTATTCCATGCCTTAATGAACAATTTACAACTTTTGCATTTTAGCCCAAATTAGGTGTTTCCATGGCAACACCTTTCACAAAAGTTGTTTATCAACATCCTAATATTCATTTTCTCCCATAAAAACTCAGCTAACAACTTAAAATCTCTCATGGCAAATTTCTAAACTTTTTACCATAATGCAAACTAGTCCCCTCTTTAGAAAGCTTAAGCTTTGGGGATCACAAAAGTACAATTTTCTTCAAGAAATACCATCAAAATCACTTACTTGAGGAGGAAATGTTTTGCTGAAATTTTGAGCTTCAAACACCCCTTAATTGCTGCAACTTTCGGTGGAGAAGAAGAGAGAAAAAGATGTTATCTTTTTCCTTTCTTTATTTTATAAAAAAACATCATTTCAACCCACCAACTTTGACCAAATTTAAAACTCTTGTCCCCTCTTTACTACATGGCCGGCCATCATATACAAGATGGTCTAATTGCCTTTTAAAATCCTCCAATTAATATTTCATGGCTATTTGATACCTTTAGCCTATAGAATGGAACTTTTGCACTTTATGCGATTTAGTCCTTTTTCACAATTTAGCTAAAAATTGCTAAAATTAAGGCACCAAAATTTTCATGCATCCTTATAAACATGTTATCTCACATAACATAACATGAAAATATTTTTCTCTATCCTCGAACTAGCTATTCCAGGATCACTGATTTGACTAGCTCGTAAATCGAGCTGTTACACAATCGTTCATCATCTGATAGAAGGCTGGTTTAGCCTCACTCTCATGACTGCTCGAAATCAGCCTAGAATCAGATGGAGCTGCCCTCTGAGCAGGAGCGGACGTATTACTTTCTACATCATCAGCTACGACTCGATCGAGATCCATTTACTATATGAAAACACATTTCAATTGTCAAGAATCATCACACTATCATAGTATAATAATATGGCATGTATATCTAGATTCACATGCGCTACGTTAGTCCTAGAACCGACTAAATCGTAGCATTGATACTAATAAAATGTAACACCCCTAACCCGTATCAGTCACCGGACGAAGGTTAAAAGGCATTATCGGACATATTGGAACATATCATATACATTTCACTAACATTTAACATTCATAAACATTCCATAGAGAAATATACACATAGAGTCCCTTTAGAAGGTCTACGAGACCTTAAACATGCATTGGAAAGAGGTCGGGACTAAACCGAACACATACAAAATTTTTCAAAAATTAAACATTTTTCAAAGCTACAAAGGTCACACACCCGTGTAGGCAGACCGTGTGCCTCACACCGCATTAGGCACACCCGTGTGTCTAGGCTGTGGCAAAACAGGGCATACATACTAACTTGTCCACATGGCCACAAGACACGCCCGTGTGCCAAGCTGTGTGAAATTTAGGAAGGCTACTGACTTGCTCACATGGCTAGTCACACATCCGTGTGTCCAGCCCATGTGTCTTCCTGACTTGCTTCGAAATACAACCTTGAGAAATACGGTCGAGACACATGCCAGTGTGCTCAACCACGTGGGCAAATATAGGCCATTTACAAGGCCAATTTTCCACCCAAAATTTGGGTCAAACCTACAAGCATCTAACAAGCCTCAATTCATGATCTAATGGCAGCTAAAAACATACCAAATCATGTACAGTTTGACCTTTAACCATATCATTCATTTCCATATACAATCCAACTCAACATACCAATTTAAAACACCAACTTCACATCAAAACATGTGATTCATACATCTTTTAAAACCATTTCAATTCATAGCATTTCTCATCATAGCAATTACTCAAATCAACTATGAAACTTATCAAAATTTACCATTTCATGTGACCATTCATGAGCACATCAAAACAAATAACTTTTGCGTCATATCGCATAAACTAAACACATCCATAAACACATCATTATCAAGCCATATCACATGGCTATATTTGCACATTCCAAAACATAATAAAATTTCTCTAGCCTATACATGCCATACTTCAATATATACATTTTCAAAGGTACCAAAATATAGTTTGATAGTGTGGTGATGATCCTCAACGATCCCCGAGCTTCTCGTAGCTTTGATAATCTATAAAACAATGAACAAACACACAGAGAGAGTAAGCTTTCATATCTTAGTAAGTCATAAGCAAATAATGATCAAATAAACATTCACATTAAATCAACTAGATAAATTAAACAAACCTTAACCAATTGTACATTTATTATACCTACAAACTCAAATATTATCACATATACAATAGCATTATAACATCAAAGGTCGAATGCACATATACTCCTAAGCACATATAAACTTCTTTTTTATCATATCTAATTCATATATTCATCTCGAACATATAAATACCTTACTTTCATATTCACATAATATAGCACGTACCTAAACCTTTTAGTTCGTTTTCACATTCGATCTTAACTCGATAATGCCTGTTGAACCATTCAAAATTAATAAGGGTACTCGGATAGTCGGAAAGCTCATACAATGCCAACGTCCCAGACGTGGTCTTACATGTAATCACATATCGATGCCACTGTCCCAGACAGGATCTTACACAAATAAAATACGATGCCAATGTCCCAGACATGGTCTTACACGTAAACACAACTCGATGCCAACGTCCCAGATATGGTCTTACACGAAAATACATATCAGAATCCTATGTCATGACATATGTATCCTAACTATTCCTAAGGTTCGTACAGGGCTTTCTGACGTCGTAACTCGATTGATTCAAGCTCGTAGACAATTCTTCTACACTTTTACCAATTTGGTATTCACATATATATACACACACACGCACACACAAAAGTAATAATTCAATTCAGTACAAATAAAATATATACAATCGAATTTGACGACATTTATTTACTTATGAACTTACATCGTAGTACGACGGACGAAACGGGATGA
This sequence comes from Gossypium bickii, assembly GCA_025503065.1. Lineage (NCBI taxonomy): Eukaryota > Viridiplantae > Streptophyta > Magnoliopsida > Malvales > Malvaceae > Gossypium > Gossypium bickii. The sequence continues at coordinate 122,944,301 of CP106712.1, read as the reverse complement.
TTATTCAACCACTTTAGATTTTCCCCGATCCAATTCTGATTTCCTCTTGTCTTGATCTAAATTTATATAAATTTATCTTGTCTATTAACATATTCATTCAATTTAGTCCAAAAACACATAAATGGGCAAATTACACTTTTATCCCTGACATTTTCATATTTTTCACAATTTAGTCCCTATTTCACAAAACACAAAATATGCATAATTTCATTACACTATATCTTGGCCGATTATTCACATAACTCATATAAGTCCACATATTTCATTTTTGACATTTTAGTCCCTCAACATATTATTTTCACAATTTAGCCCAAATTACTCAAATTCATCAAAAATCCAAAGACAAAACATATCAATCTATCACATATCTTTTATTTTCCATCATCAAACAACAAAAACCACAAACTATCATCAATGGAATTTCATGAATATATCATTAAATTAAAAAATTCAAGCATGGGCTAGGTAAAACACGAAGCAACAATCACAAAAACGTAAAAATTATTAAAAACCAAAACAACAATGTACCATGATTAAGCTTAGACAATGGCCGAATATTTAAAAACTCAAACCCTTGTTTTCTTTTTTATTTTCGGCAAGACAAGATGATAATGGCAACATTTTATGATTTGTTTTATTTTAATGAACATTATTTAATCATTTACCAAATTAACCTGTTTAATTAACAAGTAAAACATATATATATATTAAAGCCATTAATGTCCATTATCAATCAAAATGGTCTAATTACCATTTAAAACCACCACATTCAAAAGCCAGCTCTTTTAACCATATTAACATATAGAATGTCACTTTTACCTTTTATGCTATTTAATCTTTTTCGCAAATTAAGCACACAAACGATCAAATTTAATCACGAAAATTTTATACATGTCAATTCACATACTAAAAATACAAAAAATAATATTAAAATATTTTTTTGATTCAGATTTGTGGTCCCGAAACCACTATTCCAACTAGGGTCTAAACTGGATTGTTACACCCATTCTGTCACTTAAACGCGCAACTAAACACAATAGCTCACTTATACGCGCAACTAAACACAATAGCACACCCTTCTCTCTGACCCTAACCACCAGCTCAAAACTTCTAACCCCAAAATTGGGGATGTTACTCGCAACATTGAGTATAAATAATAGGATTCATTAACTCGACTCGAGTTTTTTAATTTGATTTGATTCAAAAAAAAAAATCTAAAAATGATATTGGTTTCTAAAGTAGGGTTCATCAACTCAACTAACTCAAATTTTTTTGACTCTATTCGACTTGTCTCGATTGAATACTCATCCCTACTATGGGGTATTCTTGATGGATTAGCTTTCATTTATAACAAAAGCTATGACAGTGTACTGATACAAACCAATAGTGTAAACCCCAAACCCGGCCTGGACATTATGGTTGAATCTGGCGATGTCACATTGAAGTATTTTTCATAAAACAAGTTGTTATTAAAGAAAAACCCTCTTTTCTATTAGCCATCTTTTTATTACCTTTCATTGATTCTAAGATGTGTCGTTCATTTCCAAAACGTGAATCATTATCAAAAATTTATTTATTTTTAGAACGTTATTAATTTTCAAAACGTCACTTATCGCGGAAGCTTTAAAAATAGTTTGCGTATTCGTGTGCAATTTGTTAAAAAGGTTTCATTTTTGAAAACTTGATTGTCCCTACGACTAGCAATTATAAATCAAAACAATAAAAATCCCAAATAATCCATGAAAATCCAAAGAGGTCATTATTACAGTAAATAACCCAAAATAAAATAAAAGTTATAATTAATTACTAAAATAGAATGAAATGAGTCGTGTGGCCACCGTTGAGTCCTCCGCTGCACCAATCTGCCTATGTTTGGGGAGTACCTGTACGGATAAAACAGATGGGTGAGTTTACGAAAACTCAGTGTGTAATCCCATATAAAAAAACCAGACCAAAAGCAATCACAATCTGGGCCTAAGTCCATTTCAGTAACGGTTTCAGTTTCAGTTAGGGCCTTAGCCCATTATAATATCAATATTAGTTTGGGCTTTAGCCCATTTTAGTAACAATAATGGAAACCAATATGCAATCAGAAAATCCGACCCAACCAGCCTCTACACTCCATCTCCGTCCAACCCTACACTACATATGGGGATATAATCAACCCACCCATCTCTACACTCCAAGTAGTACCGGTTGTGGCACTACAATAGTAGTTTGCAGCTGAGCTGCCAGTAAATTAGGCTCGAGGCCTTTCAGTACACTTCCTCCAAACAAAATAAACCCTCAACCCAATGCAATGCAATATGTAAATATAACATGCTATAACAGAGTATCATGCATGTAGTCAGGGCATACAGTATCAAATCAGTGGAACATCATCATGCTTATTCATTTCAGTCATACAGTCAATTCAGTCAATTAGGGGTCTAGGTACGCTTACCGACCCTACAGTAGGTCCACAGTCGAGTCGGGCGACCCGTGCAACCTTAGCACTCAAACAGTAAAAATGGGCCCACAGGCCCATGTTGCATGCTCATGTGGGCCCACATGCCCCAAAAAGGCCTTGGTCGTGTGGATCACACGGCCTAGCCCAATAATCTCACACGCCCGTGTGGTTCACCTGTGTGGGGCCCATACGACCTGATTCGGCCCAGTCCATGAATCGCACATGGCCAACCTCGATGATCACATGCCCGTGTTCAGTCACACGGCCTACCACACGGGCGGCCCACTCTCGTGTGACATCGAATTTTTACATTGTTCAACTTTTTGCTGATTTCTATTTTCAGAGTCGTGTTTACACACCTGGTATTGGTTCGAAGGTAGCACAACCACGAGTACTCTAGTACCTATTATTGCCTATTAACACATCAATTAAGTTATTTTCTGATAACTTCAACGAAGTCGCACACGATGACTAAATGCCCAACTTATAGATACATTACCTTAAATGAACGATGGTGATTCCTCACTTCTTCAGCATCGAACGAACCTCCACAATCAATTATCGATTACCTAAACACGATTTAAACCTCCATTAGAAATAGATTCATAAATCTAAAATAGTGTCCACTCTTACCAACCTTACCTAAAACGCACAAAGGCACCGACATAACGAGTCGCGGCGACTGAGAATTTAATGACGAGTCAAATACCAAATTGGGCAGCAAGTAAAAGAAAAAGTACAGTAGAGAGGGAAAAGATTAACAGAAATTCGGCCAAGGGGAACGAAGAAGAAACCAATGACGATTTCCCCCTTTTTAGAAAGAAACCGAAACTTTAGAGTGGGGAAGAACAAGAATTCAGCAACAATCATAAAAAAGGAGACCAAAAATAATGGGAAAGATTTGGCAGAGGTTTACAGGGAGAAGAAGAAAGAAAGAAACTGCGGTGAATAAAATAACCAAAAAGAAAAAGATGAATAGGTTGTGATAGAAAGTAAAAAATCGACGGCGAAGGGAAGAGTTTGGGGCAGTAAACAAATTTGGCAAAAAAACTATGGGCAGAGAAGGAAAAAACTATCAGGAAGGATGATCGCTGTTTTCGCGATGTTAAAGTCTTAAAATTTATAAAAAGAATGATCAAACCAATGACGATTTCCCCCTTTTTAGAGAGAAACCGAAACTTTGGAGTGGGGAAGAACAAGAATTCAGCAACAATCATAAAAAAGGAGACCAAAAATAATGGGAAAGATTTGGCAGAGGTTTACAGGGAGAAGAAGAAGAAAGAAACTGCGATGAATAAAATAACAAAAAAGAAAAAGATGAATATGTTGTGATAGAAAGTAAAAAATCAGCGGCGAAGGGAAGAGTTTGGGGCAGTAAACAAATTCGGCAAAAAAACTATGGGCAGAGAAGGAAAAAACTATCAGGAAAGATGATCGCTGTTTTTGCGATGTCAAAGTCTTAAAATTTATAAAAAGAATGATCAAACCTGGAAACTAACTATGACAACGATTTGAGGCAAGAACACCTATCGAACAGTAGTATAGTTAAGGCAATACCGGAATGTCGAACCCAAAGGAACCAAAAGTACTAATACTAACTCTCTTTTTATTATTTAGCCTAAGAATTAAAGTGATTTGTTTATCTAATCTAAAGTTAACTAACAACTAAACTAAAGACTCTAAGACAAAGAAGAATGAAATTGTAAGAATAACTTGAGGAAAAGCCAATTGATTTAGACGACACCCAATGAAGAATCCACCTAGACTTCACTTGTTATCTAACTCTGAACCAGACGATTTATTCATTTGACTTGATCCGTAAGATTCCCTAATGTATATTAGACCCTCTCTCGAGGCGAATAACGTCTAACCCTAGGTTGATTAATTGAAATCTCTTTCTAATTAAAACCCTGAGAATCGCATTAACTCAATCTATGGACTCCCATATTAGGTTTCACCCTAATCCGGTAAAATTCCGTCACCCTATCTCTAGGCGCGCGATCAACTCTGCTTAATTATGCTAGATCTACTCTTAGGCAGAGACTTTTGCTCCTTCACCTAAGCACATCATACTTTAATTAATATCCCGGAAATATCAACACAGGAATTAAGAACACATAATTAAGAACAAGTCACATATTTATCATATAGTTCAGCAAACGATAATAAGATTCATTTTAGGTTTCATCTCCCTCAGGTATCTGAGGGTTTAGTTCATAACAATAAAAGAAAACTTCTCAAAAGAAAAGATAAAACAAAGCATAAGAAATCCCTAAAACCCCCTAAAGGAATTGAAGGAGAGATCTTCCATCTTGAGTATAACTCCGGCTTCTTGAGATGGATCAACTGGTTATCTTCGAATAAATCTCCACAACTCTGCCTCCTTTGGCCTAGTTGGACGCCCCCTGCCTAAAGTCTTGGGTTCCCCCTTTTCTGGTCATACTTAGGTTGTATATATAGGCTTCGGAATATGTTTCTTCGCCCCTAAGTATCCCAATCCGAGTGAAACTCTTCTTTCCTGCAACAGGAACACGCCCATGGCACACAAGTTACGGGCAGGCCGTGTTTGAACCTGGTGAATGGGGCATAGCCATGTGATCCTGGGCCCAGGCCGTGTGGATTTCGTGATATGGCTCATTTACTCCGTTTTGGGCTCGTTTTCCGTTCTTTTCGTCATTGGGTGCTCTCCTAAGTATATAACGTGAAAAGAAAGGATTAAGAGCACCAAATTACACAATTCAGGGCTTAAATCATCCAAAAGCATGCTAAATGTGGGCCTAAAATATGTTACTTTTACGGTTTATCAAAAGAAAAATTGAGAGAATGAGGAAGAGTGGCCGAATTGCCACTACCAATTTCGGTTCTATCACAACTCCTCCCTCCATTTTTCTCCCCATATCACTCCAACAAAATCCCCTCAACCACCGAATTGAAATCCCACCCAAAGTATGCAGAATTTCGGTCAAACATAAATCTTCCACTGCCAAGCAGTAAAAATAAATCCCCTATGAACACGCAGAGATTCGAACCCCAGACCTCTAGCCAATTAACACTCCACTTAACCACAAGACCAGCAGGCCCATTTTGACATATTTTACCAGTATTTATTTATAAGCCTATTGATTAAAATAGGGGTTTTTTTCAATTGAAAACAAAAAAATTTCCCAAGCTAAGGCTTGAACCCAAGACTTCTCAGACACTCCCAGAACACATAACCACTGAAGCAAATACAAATTTATGTCACAAACATACGAAAATAAATTATAGAGGGTTTTTGGGGCGTTATAAATAGCTTGGAGGTGGTTAAAGCCATTCATAATTTCTCATTGTCAAGCTCGAACTCTGCCCTCATTAGACATATTCATCACTTGTTGTTGAATGAAGATTCATGGGATATTCAATATCTTATTAGGGATTGGCTTTTAATACATACCAAAGTCTAGAAACTTTTGAGGACATCCAGAGAGAGGGTGCTAAAACTTTCTCATACGGCCCAAATAAGTGATAGCTTAGGTTAGAGATTTATTATGTAGTTAAATTATTTTGTTTATTTTTCTTTATCAAAAAAATAGTATGCATAAGTTATGTTTTTAACCCTTACGTTAACATATGTTAAAAAAAAGTTTTAGCAGTTTTGGTCAATGAAAGAATGCCACTTGGCATATTTTGACTAATAAAAAGATGACTCTTGACATTTCTTTAAAAATATATATTATTTTACCAAATATATAAAAACCTTAAAAGATTATAATAAAATAAAATAAAAATATAAAAATTCTAATATATATATATAATCTAAAAATATATATAAAAAATAAAAAAAAATGAAAGTGTTATAAAATAAAGAGAGATTGAGAGAACAAAGAACAAAGAAAATATGAAAGCCATAAAAAATATGAAAATATTTTTATCTCTTCAAGAGATTCAATAATAATCATAACAAACTTTAATAATGATTCTTTTATAAAAACACAAATAGGTATTATGGATCATTTTATAATCTTCCTTTAACTACTATTCACTAAGTCAAATTTACCACATATGTTCAAATTATTTCAATTCATATAAATGAACAAATTCTTGAGAATTTCAATATGCTTCTAGCATCCTAAATCCTTCAAGGATTTTAATATAAATTTTACTATATAGTGATTCATAAAAAGGTTGTAACAATAACCATTAGGCGCAAGTTAAATCTTTTATGAATTGTCAATTTAATAATATAACTAAAGGTTATTGCATCCACCACAAAAGAATATTATATCTTTTCATAATCAATGCCAGGACTTGGCAAAAAAACTTCATATTTTTATTCCGCTTTTGCAAAACTACTTCAATTGCACCATCACTGGCTTTATAACTTTAGATATTTGGACTATTGGTCCAAAAACTCCATGAATTTAATTGTACTTGAGTTGCGTCTTTCTATTTTGATCAATTTATTCCATATCTATATTTCTCAATAGATTTATTCAAGATCCTCCTTTTATCTCATTATTTCAATAATAATATTGCATGCAAAATCATTGTTGACCACTTTTATTATTTGGTTCCACGTTTTCTCGAATTGACGTAACTTATCAAGATCTCTTATTTTCATTATTTTAAAATTCAGTTTTAGATACCTGAATCTCTTCTGAACTTTTACTTATTAGTTATGTCTTGGGGCTCTTCTGGAGCACCTATCTTTACTATATGGCCATATAGAAGAATTTTCATCATTGGAACCGGTCAATCTATTATTTATTCTAATTGATTGTCCTACTGAGAATTTTGATTCAAATTAAAATATTAACTTGTAAATACATCTAATAGTTAACTTGTAATGAGTTATCATTGTTGAACATCTGGTTCAAATTACTCCCCCTCCCCTAACTCATTACAAGTTATTATTTCTCTCCCCTTAATGTCGGGAAAACTATTGAATCAAAATTATAATCACAAAGAATGTCATACTTGAATCTTCAATGCATTCAAAACATCTAATCATACAAAGAAACTTGTAATTAATATATATTCCCAACTTTCTTTGAGGATTCACTCATCTTTGTGCATTGTGGTGGATCAATTGGAACATATACGCACATAGAAAAAATTCAAATATGAGAAATATTTAGCTCTTAATTAAAAACCAATTGTAATGGGGAGTATTTATAACTTATTGGCTTGATGCATACAACATGTAAATCATCATAATCTCATGTTGAAATAGGAAGTTTAGTTCTGATAAGTAATGTTTTAGACATTAATCAAAGGTGTTTAATCAATAATTTCTCTAAACCATTATGCGCAAACTTTTACAAAAGTTTTTAAACTCAATCAATAAATGATAGAGATATAAACTCATCATTATTAGCAAGATGAATTGTCTTAATTGCATGATCTGAAATTAATTATTTAAACAAGCAATCCTGCAAACTTAAGTGATAGCTCAGGTTGAAAATTGATAACACATATGTGATTATTTTGTAAATGCATCTACCAAAATCATATAATATCAAAACCATCCACATGGTGGATGAATGAGCCCATATTCGTTTCAAAAATGCAAGACATTAAATCTCAACTTTAGCTAGTGAGTTTCTAATAATCAACTTTCATTGAGAACAAGCAACATATGCGAATTCTTTTAAACTAAAGAATCTTCTAGTTCTTTAATGAATGTCTATATGAATTCTTAGTTAATTTTTGCATCATGTATGATCTAGGATAATCTAACTGGTCACAACAAGTAGTAAATGTATTTGTATCAGTAAACTTCTAATTTACTTTAACATATTTTTCAATTGTACTAAATTGTAACAAATTAAAAATTTTACTATCATTCCTTTTACTTTGTATCCACGTATAAGTGCTATTGTGACATTTACTACTGAAAATGTCTAAATCAATGTGAATATTATAATGTCACTAAGTCAACAAAATAAATATAATTTCCAAACAATTATATGCAATATTCACTTCAGGGAATATGCCAAAATCTTCAAGTATCTAAAAAAAATGCAATTTCAGGTGCATCCAACCATAACGAGCTTTAGATAGAATTATCATATTTTATTACTCATAAATAGATTTTTCACAGTCAAATATTTTGCTTTTAACCCCTTAATGGGGATGATGACAAAAGAAGAATACACAGATTATAAAATAAATATAAATTAATAACCCAATCCTCTCTTTTTCATCATTTCAAAATAGATATTTATAGCAATAATGATTCATATGAAATATAATATTTTCCTCATTCACAATTTCAATATAAGATCCATTATAAATATATTTTAAAACCAATAGATTAACCATCACAAGATATTAATATATTAGCTCTTCTGGAGCTTTCAACTAATTTTGTATTATCAAACATTAGAATAATATTTGTTTTTTTTCAGTACCAAATAAGATAAATATTTTCTATTTGTAATGATAGAATTCATTATTACATTTTCATATCCCTCCTTAAAGAATATTAACAAAAACAAAATATTTGGGCATACTCCAGATATGTGGCCAATAATAGTTCATATCACATTGATAACATAAGTTATCTTTACCCTTTGAAAAGTTATCTTGAGAACTCTCATTGTTCTTTTATTTATTACTATATTCCCACTTTTAGTGGTCCATGAGTATATCCTTTATTTTCTTTATGTTTACATTCACTTCGAGGAATGCAACAAATCTGGTAGGACAGATTTCTAAATGTATCTATTGATTTTTTATTTCATAATTACTATCGTAAACATGGGTGGATTTTAAATCAGAATCTATCCATTCATATTGTCATGATTATTCTCCAATTATAATAAATATGATATAATAAATAAAACATAGTAAAATATACCTGAAGAGCTTTAACATCATTGTCATCACCTTGACTATTATCACGAGCACAAACCTATTCTTTACCCATGCTTGTACAATTATAAATCAAAGATCGGGAATAAGAACCATAATCCATTCTGAGATTGAATCTTTCAACATCCTGAAGATGAAGTTGTAAGGGTGAAAGTTTAAGGTGAAAAAGAATTTGATTTGTGGAACGACTTCGAAAGATTTTGAAAAAATAGAGAATCATCGTGCTGATAACGTGTTATAAAATAAAGAGAGATAGAGAGAATACAAAACAAAGAAAATATGAAAGCCATAGAGGATGTACTTTATTGATCAAAAGATGTGATTACAATACTTCTATCAGAGTTTTTATTTATATGCATAAGAAGTATAAAAGAAGTAGAGATCTAATTTTAATAACTATTAGAATTTAAAGTACACCAATATCTTATCTTGATCATGATGGACATCCACTTAATAAGGTATTCATAACAAAAAGAAATTATAAAAAGTATATATTCAACTGAAATAATTAAATTCTTTGTTATTAAAAATACACTTACTAAAATTAGATTTATTAATAAAAATAAAAAAATATTTTTAATTATATCTTTTCCCAGTTCTCTCTCTTTCTCCCCTGTCAGCTTCTTATCCAACACCTTATTTCCTCCCCTTCGTCTTCTCATTCATATTTGAGTGGGAAGAAGAACAAGAGAAAATCATTGTTTCTTTCCTTCTGTTTGTAACTGAAGCACTGAGAAAAGAGGAAACCTAAAAATCTTAGAAAAAGAACCTGAATAGTAAAAACCCAAAAATCTTTGAAGATAACTCCAAAACTTAAAATCTGAAACAAACAAAATATTCTCATCCGTAAAACTATTTTTTTTTCAAAATGGTTTTCCTCTCTGGCATATGGGAGATAAATGAGTCAAGACTGAGGGAAGAAGATGAACCGAAATTGCCTTTCTTTTTCCTTTTTGGTTCTCCTTTTAGAATTATTATTGATTGAATGACAATTACAAGGACAATTGAAACATATGAATGTCAACAGTGGAAGTAGAACAAAGCACAATGAATAACACTTTTTTAACTGGGTTGATGTTATTTTCTAACAACAAATGGCGGAGCTTGCGGGAAAATTTTTCATTTAAACTTCTTATAATTCATAAAATTTTAAATTAGTAAGGTTAAAAAAATATACTTTAACCTTTATAAATAATAAAATTTTAATTTAATCTTTTAAAAAATTATAAATTATTAAAATAATAAAATTATATTTTTACTATTATAAAAATATATAATTTAATTTCGACCCTAAATTTTTTTTAACAACTACAAATTAGTAAAGATTCCCTACTCTTATAGTCAAATGGCTAAAAGAATTCCAAAGCTTAATCTAAGAAAAATGTTTAAAACAAACTCTAATAGATGTACAAGCCCATTTTTGCTCGACCCATTTTACAGCAACCCAACAAAACAGAACCCAAACCCATAACCCAATTACAAATCCGAATGGCCCACAAACCATCAGCCCACACCTTAGACCATTAAAACCCAATGCTTAAAACAAACCCAATTATTGCCCGGGCCCAAAAAACAAACCCATTACCAGTCCATTTTAAACCAAACAGATCAACCCAAGACCCAATAACTAAACAAACCAAAAGCAAACCCGACTAAAAAACACCCCATCCCAAATTACCCTAGCCCACTAAACAAAAATAGTAGAAAATAACCCTCAAACCCTAGGTGCGCCGCACCTAGGGTCTTCTGACCCTCTGCCTCTGACGTCGCCAGTCTAACACCACCGGCCACCGCCCTTCCCACTTGCACCGCCACTACTACCTGCATTAAACGAGAAATGACAGAAATCATGTGTAAAAAAACGGCTATAAAAGTCGACTTTCAACCATTGTAAAGGGGACCCCTTTTTTGGATTATCAATAGAAAAAAAAAGATTCAAACAAGAACAGAAAATCAGAGAATACAAGGCATCGACTAAACACTAAGAAACCACCAAAAAAATCAAGAACAGAAGCCACAAGAGGTGATATTTCTTTATCACTTTCGAAAATTCATTTTCTTTTTCTCTCTTTTTTTAAACATATGCATATATACTTATAGTTTTAAATAGCATAAAAAATAATAAAAAAAATAAAAAATTTACTTCTTTGGGGCTCCGACCGCCGTGCACGGTGGTGCCTGCGACAGAGCCCGCGGCGGAAGACGATTGGAGCGGCGCCAGAGAGCAGACCCCTGCAGAGAAAGAGAAAGGTTAAAAGTTTTTAAAAGGAAGCAGGCAGGTGAAAATGAGGGTTTTTGAAATTTTTTTTCCCTTAAATAGGCCTTCAAAACGACGTCGTTTTGGGGCTGGCTTTAAACGCCCAAAACGACATCGTTTTGGCCAAACCCGCACATGGACCCGACCCGCCTCAGGATCTGCGTGTTTTTGTTTTTGGGTCTAATTACCCATTTGGTCCCTCCGCCCTTTTATGATTCTGCAATCAGGTTTTCACTTTTTTAAAATTCGGCCCAATAACTTCATGCTGGTTCCACTTTAGTCCATAGTGAAACGCAGCGCAGCAAGGCCTGGGAAATTTATCCATTCAAGCCTCTTTATTTCGCGCGCGTTTCAGTTTAGTCTCCCTATTATTTATTTTATATAATTTGTCCCTAAACTTCCGTTTTAAATTCAATTTGGCCCTTTTTTATTATTTTTCAATTTTTATTGTTACTGTTATTAAATAATTGCTATTAATTATTTAATACTATTATTATTTTTTTTATTAATACTATACTACTATTATTATTAAGTATTACTATTATTATTTTCTATTATTACCATTGTCATTATTATTTTTTTATATCATTAATCATTTTAATCTTATTATTACATTTAAAATTATATTATGTTGTATTATTTTCACCTTATTATTATTACTATTATGTATTATTATTACTATTATCATTTTATTTATTTTTTATAAACATAATCTTTCTTACTTCGATTATTATTATTTCTTACTTTATTGTTTTTTTTTATTTTTACCTTATTATTATTATTCTTATTATTTATTATCTATATACGTATATATACCTTTTTTTTATCATTTTGTTTATCGATTGTTATTATTATCATATTATTATTATTATTATTATTAGTATTTTTATACTTACTATATTTACATCCCTATTTGTTTTCTTAGTCTTCTACTATATTATTAAACAAAATACATTTTGTAAAATTGTCATATTTCATTTAAAGGTTTTTAAAATAAAGGAAATGTTTTGTATTTAGAAATTCGGAGAATAGTGCCCTAATGTGCTGGGTTTCGATTTTCCGTTTGACTAAATAACTAAACATCCTTTTAACAAATTTCGCAAATCATGAGATGACTTTGATTACGAGGGTTTAAAATATCGTGTCCTAACGTGCTGGATGTGATGTTTGTATCCTCTCGGAATAATGAAATCTCAAATTTTAACCCAAATTGTTCACATTTTTTAAAAGAGATCATATTATTAAATCTTTTTCAAATTTTCAACTTTCGACATTGAGACACTAATTAATCAATTTGGTACCAATTTTGGGCGTGACGAGGGTGCTAACCCTTCCTCGCACGTAACTGACTCCCGAACCCATTTTCTCAAATTTCGTCGTTTTAGTAAATCAAAATGTCTTATTAAAACAAAGGTGATCCGATCACACCTAATAAAGATCGGTGGTGACTCCTGTTTTTTTCGTTTTCAAAACCCTAGTAGATTCCCGTTTTTCAAAAAAATGGTTACGACAGCTTGGCGACTCCACTAGGGAAAATAAGAGAGTCGGGCCGTAAAATTGATTGTTTTTGTCTTGTTGTCGAAAATTGAAAATCTGATTTGAAAAATTACAATCCTATTATTGCATTTGTTCGTATTGTTATTTCATAATTACTGTGGTTTGAGTCTCGCATCATATTGCATAAGGACCATTTTGGTCTTACCCTTTTATGTGGGAGTGAGAAGCTACTCCTTCGTGAGATTCTCACCTCCGTGCAGGATAGTGGATCGCTTTTGGGATACATCCATACCTATGTCTTTGTGAGATTTTCATCTCCGTGCAGCCATAGGGAAATGTATTCCCCTGAACTGAACTCGGTCTGTATGAGCCTATAATGGGTGAGGATCGAGGAATCTGCTGGTTCGGGTACCCTCTCTTTAGAACCAAACCACATATAGAGAGACCTAGGAGCCTACCCTAGATAGAGCCACACTAAACGCTAGTGGTTACCCGGACATGTATTATGTGTTGTTTATTTCTCTTGTACTAACATGTTTTCTTCTGTTTTGATTGCATTGCATTGCATCATCATAGAAAGGAGGTGTTGATTAATATTCGATTGCTAAATAGAGGAGTTTGTCATAAGGAAATGGGTTACTTGATAAAGTGGATTATAATACGGTCGTTCGAACATAGTCCAGGTAGACAATGAGAGAGGGTTGATAGTCTGCAGAAGAATACAAGACTTTGCCCGAAGATTCAAGCTGGCAAAAACTATTCAGGAATCATTACGTCTCAATTTTCTTAAAGAAGTTTATGAACATCGCAGAGGATACGTGAGTAAAGAGTCACAGCCGGAATCAAGCAACAAGGAGTTAGAAGAGGCATCTATTGAAGTTTACGGGACACGACCATAACATTCGGATACGAAATAAATGATTGGTGTTTTCACCTGGACTATAAGAACAAAGCCGTATATGCAGTCCGTTTTATGTAAAGGAATTTATTTTCTAGAAAAATTCTTCTAATGGGATTGAATTCATAATCAACGCCTCTCTTTCTCTTTGCATTCATGCATTTGCACTGCATTTCATGCATTCGCATTACATATCATCATATGCATTAAAATTTGTAGAAAGGTCCTAATTAGGTGAAATTATTTCGGTTAACCTAGAAAGCCATGGACCGAAGGTTGGAAAAGAATAGAGGAAATGCAAATGCAAATGCATGAGCAATTGACTAAAATTCAACAAGAAATGTGGGAACAAATGCTAGATTTCCAAAAGAATATGATGGGCCTGTTAACCTAGTTAATAGCCGGAGGACTTAAAAAAAGGAGTGGCCCAGTGGTCAACAGTGTGGATGATGACGAAGACATCGTTTATTCCCCAATAAGCGCCCCGACTCAACCAGACATGTATTCTCTTGTGGTACCTGTCATTATCAGATCCCAATATTAGACTGATACCTCGGTACTGTTGAACTTTTCGATAGGTCCTAATCGAGTCAATCCTGTTGTTCTTGGCCTAGTAGAGACAAAGAAAAAGAGAGAGTGGGCTTCAAAGGCCCGAAGAGGAAAGAAAAAGATGTGAATAATTCGAGTAGGTATAACAAGGGTAATTCGAAGCCGTTTATAGTAAACCAGCCAAAGAGGGCAGTTACCATTTATCTGGTCTCCCCAAAGCAAAAACCCAATCCAAAATCGAATTTAGAAAAACCTCAGTTCACACCTATTCCCATGACGTATAGGGAGTTATACCAGAACTTATTTAATATGCATGTTGTAGCTCCTCATTACATGAAACCGATGCAACCTCCACACCCAGAATGGTATGACCCAAATGCCCAGTGTGAGTACCACGCAAGGGTCACAGGGCATTCATTAGAAACTTGCATGGCTTTCAAGAAATTGATGGAAAAATTCATCAACATGGGTATTGTGAAGTTAAATGATGCGCCAAATGCAGAAATATTTACCTGGAAGCATTTTGGACAATAAGACTGCGGAAGAAATTCCTGTAGTATTTAGAGCTTACTTAGAGTAATGTACAAAATGCACTTGTTGCTTTAAGCCTAGAAGCAATAAGATTTCTTTGTGAAATAGGCTTGTGTCCAGAATTACTATTTCAGTAAAATGCATCTTTTTTAACAAATATTTTTTTTTCATTTTCATTCTATACATTCTTTGGAATATTCTTTTATTCTTCATTCATAAATAATTATTCTTGGAATCATTTTTTCTCTGGAATTTATCTTTATGCCCATAATAGGTCCCCAGATATCAATGACATGAGCGATGCTGTTACTGACTCCCTTTCTAGTGAGATATATGTCAAGAGGGATCTAAGGACTTAGAAGATGATAGAGATTGCAACTTATTTCCTAACTTGTTAAGAATGGTAGATCCTACCTTACAAAGTGTTAGCAGACATACGAGCTAACAAAGGAGATAAAGATGGAAGCTTATCTCACCACAGGAATAAGGCAAGTCATCATTAAGTTATCTCTAAGAATTCTAAGATGTTTTCGCATGATCACATCAAGACACGCCTGGGCTACTGAAACATGGGTATGCTGTTAAGATTGGTGTCTAAAGAACCCATGTTAATGGTCCTACAACCGCCAGGCTAATCGAGAGGTTCGAGCTACTGGTTTATCAAAAAAAAGGAAATTGTAGCAGTTATGCTGTAAATGCCAAATTGAGGAAGACAAGACTTATGTGCCTCCTCCATTTTTCCTATATGTGGGGCATAGATGTTACGAGGCTAATCTCGTCAAAAGCATCTAGTCGACAACAATTCATCTTCGTGGTTGTCAATTACTTCACGAGAGGGTGAAGGTTGCTTCATATGCCAAAGTTACAAAGTCAGTAGTTATCAAATTCAAATTCAAGAGAGAGAGAGAGAGAGAGAGAGAGAGAGAGAGAGAGAGAGAGAGAGAGAGAGAGAGAATAAAGAATGCCAGAAAGAAACATGTTTAACATGATTGCACAAATTCACAGTCCGTTCAAAAATTAGACACCATATCGGTGCAGCAAAGGCAGCCAAAACCATTCAAAATTTTTGAAAAACAACTGATATTTGTAAAAGTTGGCATAGAGAAGTTACCATTTACCTTCTATGCTTCGTGAACATTGGCCACGACCTTCACCGGAGCAAGGTCTTTCTCATTGGTTCACAAAAGAGGAGCAATTGTTGGAAGTTAAGATTCCTTTTCTCCGAGTTAGATGAAGCAAAATGTCTACAGTAAGCTTGATTGAAAGTATTCATGGTCGAATGTACCAAAAATGGATGATACGGGCTTATGACAAAAAGGTTCACTCAAGAGAATTTTAGGAAGAGTACCTAGCATTAAGAAGGATTCTTCTTATCCAAAAGAACTCCAAAGGAAAAGTAAATGCCTTATACAGCAAAGAAGGCCTGTTCTAGGGAAACATGGATATTAACCAAGATGGATGTCAAGGACCTGCTCAATCCAGTGAGTTCAGATTCAATAAAAAAGTTTACCAAAAAAAAACAAGAAAATACAAAAAAAAAAATAGAAAAAAACACGGAAAAAGAAAAGAAAAAAAGAAAAAAAAGGAGAGGCCGAGGCAAAAACCCGCAAAGGGCGCCTTGAGATCAAAGGGGATTTGAGTTGAAAACCCGAGAAGGGCAGCTCAAATTTTGATCGAAAGTAGGGCATACAGCAATCTTGCTGCACTTGAATTAACAATGAAGAAGTATGTTACGTCTTGGGGCATCGACAAAGTACTCCGGATCCCCTAAACACATTGTAACATCCAAGATTTAGGGGTTATGCATTTTGTGCATAATTCAAGTGCTAGTAGGTTTTGGGTATGCTTGGATGTGTTTTAGGGGTTTTGAGAACCCTAGGATGTAGGAGAGTGCTTTAGAAAGGTATTAGATTTCAAGCTTAAGAAGGAAAGCTAGGCTAAGGAGGCCTTAAGGAAATTTGTGGGGGATTTATGACACAAAGATAGCCTTGGAAAAGTGGCAAGGGACGTCACCTAGGGTGCTGTGGAGTTTGCGTTAAAGGGAGCTTCAGGAGGGAGGAGGTTCGAGTCTTGATGGCAGCATAATATGTGGCTATTATTTTGCATTTTGGCGTTAAGAGTGAGGGGGAGTGATGGACGGCATATGGACTTTGAAAGGATGAGATAAGGCTTGTTTATTCTTTTTTTAAATTCGGCTAAAAGGTAAGGGATAATTGTTGGTTAATTCAATTTATTTTGAATGAGTGTTAAGGAGGGAAAAGAGGAGAAAATTTTGGGATTTGAGAGGGGACTGAGAAGTGGCCGGCCAAGGGACTCTTAGGGTGGAAAATTTGGTCATATGGAGGGGGGATAAGTGCTGAAATTATCTTGGTGAAAGTGTTCATCTTGTTGCCGAAATTTCTCTATTCTCTCTTCTTCTCTTTTCTACACTTTTTCTTGTGTGGTCGAATTTAGTAGCTTTTTTCTCTTCTTGTCAGCAAAGCCGAAACCTCCTTGCCTTTGGCCACCATTGCCGAATTCTCCTAAGTCTCCTCTCTTTATCTTTTCTTCTTCAAACTTTAAAGAAACACCATTAGCCGAAATCTCTCTTACATTTTCCCATATTACCGAAACTACTTCAACTCCATACTTGTTCATTTGATAGCCGAATGTGCATCACCATTTGAAGCCTTGCCGAATCTTTCAACCTCTCATTCTCCCTCTTCTTTCGCAGTCTTAAAAGCCGAAGCAGTTAGCCTGAATCTTTTCTCTTTTAGCCTCTACAAGCAAACGATAGTGGTAAGTATTTCTTTAGGCAATCGGTTTTATCTCATCTTCATATGTATGCCGAAATCAATGGTTAGGCCTTGGTCTAAGGTTGGCCAAATGTCCTTTAAGGCCATAAGTGATGTGTTCTTTTGTGTGTGCCAAGGGAGGGGAGCATTAAAGGAGTCTTGCAGATTCGACTACTCAAGGTAAGGTGGCATATGTAGTTTCGGCCAAGGGCCATTCTCGTGGATTATTGCTTAAAGTCGATTCTAATAGTTGTTTAGCAGGGATTTCGACACCCCATAGACAAGATGTGGTTCCCGAGATTTAGGTAAGTAGAGAAGGTGACTTTAGTGATGACCGATGGTGTACTATAGTTCTTAGGAGCAAATCGACAGGAACATGTGGTGTTTCGGGATCTAAATAAGCTAGGTAAGTGGCTGCTAGTATTCAGCCATAGGCCATATTTGGTATATAAGTGATAACCGATTCTAACTGTGACCATTTAGGAGTTTCGATAGGGGTAATCAGAGGCCTTAGGGATCCAAGTTCACTTTCGGTAAGGATATTTAGTAAGTATAGTTTAGATTCGATATATTTAGATTGTGACAATCTATTTAGAGGTGAATACCAGTCAAGAAGGAAAAGGGGTAACTTCTATCCCGAAGTTTAAGAAGAGATCAGTTTCTGCTGTTCGGGATTGGCCACCGGGGTATGGGCCAGCTGCAGGGGAAAGCTATAGGCAGGTAGCTGTAGTTTCGCTTAGTGATAGCATCAGGATCGAGAGCGTAGTGCTTCAAGTTATCAGGTGTGTGGTTAGCCAACCGTTTTCCGGGTATATGTTATATTTGTATGTGTTAAATATATGTGCTAATGAGTGCAGTGGCTATTATGAAATGGGTACCCTTAAGGGGTACATCGATAATCAGGTCAGTATTAATTATTGATAAGAATGTGAATGTGCCTATGAGAATGTGATTGTATTGCCTGAATAACATGTACATGCATAAATTATCATGGCATTATTATATGTTGCATGTGCATGGGATGGGATATGAATATGAAAGAAGGTACGGGTGTGCTTTGAGTACGTAGTTTGATGTTAGCTACGGCTACATCGTGGATTGGCACTGACTGAGGTCGCGTTGTGGATCAACTGTGATTAATTTCACGTGGCTTGATGAGTGGCTCTGTGCCCCATCGTGGTTGATATCGGCTATGTGCCATATCGTGGGTTGATGAGAAGCTATGTGCCTCATCGTGGTTTGATGTTAGCTACGAGCTACATCGTGGATGGCATTAATTGCCAAATTGGTGTGTAGCGGTTGGAGGGTGATTTAGTAATCCCCTGGTGTGTGGTGGCTGGATACGGGGGTGTGTAGAGGATGGACCCTAGGTTGGGTTGGGTGCACCTTGCATGATTATATCTGATATGTGTATTTGGTATGGAAATGGGCCAAGCCCGATATGTGGAATCAAGTGGTTAATTACCTTATTATCTGATAAGTGGTATGAATATGGGCCAAGCCCAAAATGTGATATTATGTGAATAAGTTGCCTTGTTATCTGTTATGAGGGCTGATATGTGGTTTGATTTGTGGGTGGAATTCAGTGGTCTAATTGCACACTGAGTCCGTGTGACTCACCCAAATATTTATCAACATCGCAGGTGATCGTGATTCTTGGACCGGGTTGGAGTGGATACAAAAGTGGCCATGCAGAAGTTATTTTATTTGTTTACGTAGTTTATATTTTCAGAATTTGGATTAAGTATTTATTGTCATAAGGGCCGCTTAAAGTATTTGAAGTTTGTTAAAGTGTTTAAGTATTTTTATTAAGTATCTTTATTATGTTTTAAGATGGATTAATAATTGAATTACAATTTGGAAATGAGTTATTTTTAGCAATTTACATTATAAAATATATATATAAGTTTTAATCCGGATATAATTTGCTACAACATTATATTATTTAGAGTTTTAAATATACAAGATTTTACAAAAGTCAACAAACTTTCATGTTTTCACCTTTCCGACAAAAAAATCTTTTCAAACGGTTTCCGCAGTGACATACCAGATCCGGTCAAGGCTCGTGGGCCGGGTTTGGGGTGTTACAAACATATTAAGCTTAAAATGATCTTCAAGAAGTTTGTACAGAGAAGCTCAGGCTGTGATATCTGGGGCACCTAGTTTCCATCTTACCCATTCTGAATTTGCTATCTTTAATTATTTTATTCTTTTCAAAATACATTACCAATAAATTTCCTTCTAGATTGCATTTGCTATCTTTGCTTAACCTATTTGTTTTGAGCTATGCTCCTAATTAACTTCGTTCTTATCCATAATTATGATCTCTTTCAAAGTATTTCGGGTTGAAATAACGATTAATAGACTAACGACACTTTCACAAAAGGAGTTTTCCATATTACTCTAGGAAGTTCTATATAGTACAGGAACCTGAAACAGGACTATTGTTTAAAACTCCTCAAGTTTTAAGGGATAGAAATATTGGTGGAGGAAAAGTCTGAACTGAGGCTATCTCTTCGAATTTTGTCAAAAATGGTGATTAAACAAAATGACAAGATATTACGTCAGTAATACCATCTTGATGAAAAAAGGGCAATGTTAACCCATGTGTAAATGGGGAATCATTCGCGAGAAAAAAATGATATTCTGTATCTGTGCAAATATCATGCATACACACCTGGTCATGACACCTAGGGAATGGAAAGGTGTAGGGGACCAAATCTTTTGAATAAGTTACAAATTCTATACCCCTGAGTCGTAGTGGGATGGATTGAAGATGATACAAATTCTATACCTTTGAGCCGCAATGGGATGGATTGAAGATGACACAGACCCTATACCCCCCTGAAGTTGCAGAAAGGGGATCTGAAGATGGTATAAGCCTTAAAGTCTTATAGGTACCGTGGAATAGACCTTGAAGTTACATTGGGGCAAGTTATTTGGCAAAATATGATTGTTTCTTTGAGTTTTTGGAAAAGGCACTAGCAGAGCGAGATAACAGCGTAATACGTCAGCAATAAGACTCTGATGGACAACGAGCAGTGACAACCCTAAGCATTAAAAAGGGATCATTTCATTTTACATTCATGCATTATCACTAGGAGCGTTTCGATCATCGCATCCTAATCCTTATACATTTTTAACAAAGAATCATTATCATGACATTCTACATTCATGCAAATGTCCTCCATAATATCATTTAGTTAGGAGCATTCGATTTATTATAATCATTGCATCTTAATAATTGTGAAAAAGTCATCATTCTCATGACATTCTGCATTCATGTAAATGTCATCCATAGCACATGTAGTTAGGAGCATTTGAGTCATTCTGATCATAGCATTCACATCATTTGCATAAGCATAAGTACATAAAACTAATTCTACAGGACAGGATCCCCAGAGAACGGTGTAGCAATATCGAATATTTCAGATTTTGTCCCCTAGAGATAGTAGTGGGGCAGACCAAAGATTGTAGTCTTATCTTTCTAAGGTAGCAAGTCTGGCATTCCTAATGTTGCAGGAGCAGATTAAAGATAGTAGGTCTGGCATTCCTGATGTTGCAGGAGCAGATCGAAGTTAGCAAGTCTGGCATTCCTGATGTTGCAGGAGCAGATTGAGGATAGCAGGTCTGGCATTCCTGATGTTGTAGGAGCAGATCGAAGTTAGCAAGTCTGGCATTCCTGATGTTGCAAGAGCAGATTGAAGATAGCAGGTCTGGCATTCCTGATGTTGCAGGAGCAGATCGAAGTTAGCAGGTCTGGCATTCCTGAAGTTGTAGGAGCAGATTGAAGATAGCAGGTCTAGAATTCCTGATGTTGCAGGAGCAGATCGAAGTTAGCAAGTCTGGCATTCCTGATGTTGCAGAAGCAGATTGAAGATAGCATGTCTGACATTCCTAATGTTGTAGGAACAGATCGAAGTTAGCAAGTCTGGCATTCCTGATGTTGCAGGAGCAGATGGAAGATAAGCAGTCCGGCATTCCCGATGTTACTGGAAGCGGTCGAAGTTAGCGCGGTCCGGCATTCTGAAGTGTCAGGAGCAGATTGAAGATAGCAGGTCTAGCATTCCTGATGTTGTAGGAGCAGATCGAAGATAGTAGTTCTAGCATTCTTGAGGTTGTAGAAGCAGATCGAAGATAGTAGGTCTAGCATTCCTGAGGTTGCAGGAGCAGATCGAAGATAGCAGGTCTGGCATTCCTGATGTTGCAGGAGCAGATCAAAGATATCAGGTCTGGCATTCTTGAGGTTGCAGGAGCAGATCGAAGTTAGTAGATCTGGCATTCCTGAAGTTGTAGGAGCAGATTGAAGTTAGCAGGTCTGGCATTCCTGAAGTTGCAGGAGCAGATCGAAGTTAGCAAGTCTAGTATTCCTGATGTTGCAGGAGCAGATTGAAGATAGCAGGTTTAGCATTCCTGATGTTGTAGGAGTAGAACGAAGTTAGCAAGTCTGGCATTTCTGATGTTGCAGGAGCAGATCGAAGATAGTAGGTCTGGCATTCCTGATGTTGCGGAGAGCGGTCGAAGTTAGCAGTGCGGCATTCCCGAGTTACGAGGAGCGATTGAAGATAGTAGGTCCGGCATTCCCGATGTTGCGAGAAACGGATCAAAGATAAGCAGTCCGGCATTCCCGAGAGGTGCGAGAGTAGATCGAAGTTAGCGGTGTCCGCATTCCCGAGGTTGTAGGAGCGGTCGAAGTTAGCGGTGCGGCATTCCCGAAGTTGCGAGAGCGGTCGAAGATAGCAGTGTCCGCATTCCTGAGGTTGTAGGAGCAGATCGAAGTTAGCAGGTCTGGCATTCCTAAAGTTGCAGGAGCAGATTGAAGTTAGTAGATCTGGCATTCCTGAAGTTGCAGGAACAGATTGAAGTTAGCAAGTCTGGCATTCCTGATATTGTAGGAGCAGATCGAAGTTAGCAAGTCTGGCATTCTTGATGTTGCAGGAGCAGATTGAAAATAGCAAGTTTGGCATTCCTGAAGTTGTAGGAGCAGATCGAAGACATCACATCTTATCTCTCTGAAGTTGCATTAGAACAGATCACATAAATCCTATACCTCCCTAAAGTTGCAGTGGAGCGGATTAAAATGGGAAATCCTATAACTCCCTGAAGTTGCAGTGGAGCGGATTAAAATGACAAATCCTATACCTCTGAGGTTACAATGGAGTAGATTGAAACTACAAGTCCCATCTCTCTGAAGTAGCGGTGGAGTGGATCAAAGCAACAAGATGCGGTGGACTGGAATGAGGCTACCTGAAGAAGAGGGGTACCGAAGAAGTCAAGACTCAGCGAGACCGGGCAAAATTTGTCTTTCTTGAAAGTCTTTGCTCCATTCCGGTTACACGACAATGAGCAAAGAGGGGCAGCTGTATAAGCCCATTTTTGCCCGGCCCATTTTACAACAACCCAACAAAACAGAACCCAAACCCATAACCCAATTACAAATCCGAATGGCCCACAAACCGTCAGCCCACACCTTAGACCACTAAAACCCAATGCTTAAAACAAACCCAATTATTGCCCGGGCCCAAAAATAAACCCATTACCAGTCCATTTTAAACCAAACAGATCAACCCAAGACCCAATAACTAAACAAACCAAAAGCAAACCCGACTAAAAAACACCTCAGCCCAAATTACCCTAGCCCACTAAACAAAAATAGCAGAAAATAACCCTCAAACCCTAGGATTGCTGCACCTAGGGTCTTCTGACCCTCTGTCTTTGACGTCGCAAGTCTGACACCACCGGCCACCGCCCTTCCCACATGCATCACCACTGGTACCTGCATTAAACGAGAAATGACAGAAAGCATGTCTAAAAAAACGGCTATAAAAGCCGACTTTAAACCATTATAAAGGGGACCCCTTTTTTGGATTATCAATAGAAAGAGAAAGATTCAAACAAGAACAGAAAATCAGAGAATACAAGGCATCGACTAAACACTAAGAAACCACCAAAAAAATCAAGAACAGAAGCTGCAAGAGGTGATATTTCTTTATCACTTTCGAAAACCCCTTTTCTTTTTCTATCTTTTTTTAAACATATGCATATATACTTATAGTTTTAAATAGCATAAAAAATAATAAAAAATAAAAATTTTACCTCTTTGGGGCTCCAACCATGCAGCACAGGGCGTCGATGACGAGCCCGCGCGAAGAGGCGATCGAGCGGCGCCAGGAGAGAGACCTGCTGAGAGAAAAAGAAAGGTTGAAAGTTTTTAAAAGGAAGCAGACAGGTGAAAATGAGGGTCTTTGAAATTTTTTTGCCTTAAATAGGCCTTCAAAACGACTTCGTTTTGGGGCTGGCTTTAAAGGCCCAAAACGACGTCGTTTTGGCCAAACCCGCGCACGGACCCGACCCGCCTCAGGATCCGCATGTTTTTGCTTTTGGGTCTAATTA
Source organism: Gossypium bickii (assembly GCA_025503065.1). Classification (NCBI taxonomy): domain Eukaryota; kingdom Viridiplantae; phylum Streptophyta; class Magnoliopsida; order Malvales; family Malvaceae; genus Gossypium; species Gossypium bickii. The sequence continues at coordinate 122,920,098 of CP106712.1, read as the reverse complement.
CCCATTTGGTTCCTCAGCCCTTTTATGATTCTGCAACCAGGTTTTCACTTTTTTAAAATTCAGCCCAATAACTTCATGCTGGTTTCACTTTAGTCCATAGTGAAACGCAGCGCAGCAAGGCCTGGGAAATTTATCCATTCAATCCTCTTTATTTCGCGCGCGTTTCAGTTTAGTCTCCCTATTATTTATTTTATATAATTTGTCCCTAAGCTTCCGTTTTAAATTCAATTTGGCCCTTTTTTATTATTTTGCAATTTTTATTATTACCGTTATTTAATATTTTTATTTTCATTGCTATTAATTATTTAATACCATTATTATTATTTTTTTTATTATTACTATACTACTATTATTATTAAGTATTACTGTTATTATTTTCTGTTATTACCATTGTCATTATTATTTTTTTATATCATTAATCATTTTAACCTTATTATTACATTTAAAATTATATTATGTTGTATTATTTTCACCTTATTATTATTACTACTATGTATTATTATTACTATTATCATTTTATTTATTTTTTATAAACATAATCTTTCTTACTTCGATTATTACTATTTCTTACTTTATTGTTTTTTTATTTTTTTACCTCATTATTATTCTTATTATTTATTATCTGTATACGTATATATACCTTTTCTTTATCATTTTGTTTATCGATTATTATTATTATTATTATTATTATTATTATTATTATTATTATTATTATTATTATTATTATTATTATACTTACTATATTTACATCCATATTTTTTTCTTAGTCTTGTACTATATTATTAAACAAAATACATTTTGTAAAATTATCATATTTCATTTAAATGTTTTTAAAATAAAGGCAATGTTTTGTATTTAGAAATTCAGAGAATAGTGCCCTAACGTGCTGGGTTTCGATTTTCCATTTGACTAAATAACTAAACATCCTTTTAATAAATTTCGCAAATCATGAGATGACTTTGATTACGAGGGTTTAAAATATCATGTCCTAACGTGCTGGATGTGATGCTTGTATCCTCTGGAACAATGAAATCTCAAATTTTAACCCAAATTGTTCACGTTTTTTAAAAGAGATCATATTATTAAATCTTTTTCAAAATTTTAACTTTCGATATTGAGACACTAATTAATCAATTTGGTACCAATTTTGGGCGTGACGAGGGTGCTAACCCTTCCTCGCACGTAACTGACTCCCGAACCTATTTTCTCAAATTTCGTAGACAAAAAAAAAAAAACACCGTTTTAGTAAATCAAAATGTCTTATTAAAACAAAGGTGATCCGATCACACCTAATAAAGATTGGTGGCGACTCCTGTCTTTTTCGTTTTGAAAACCTTAATCGATTCCCGTTTTTCCAAAAAATGGTTACGACAATAGAAAATAAATTTATCTTGAAATCACCTAGAAAAATTGAAGAACATGTTTAAAGCGAAACTCAAAAAGTATCTTTTTTTATTTTTTTGGTGAAAAAAGTTAATTACTTTGTATATATTTATAATTGAAAAAAATCTATTTTTATAATTTTGGATTTTTTAATATATTTATTTTTAATTAAATTTTTAAGTTTATATTGGTTAATACAACCTTCAGTTTTTTTTAATGTGATCGAAAAACCCAATTTAAATACTAAAATAAAATTAATAAATTAAGCATTTAAATAATTTGGGGTCCAACACTCGCCTCAAATGATTGTGTCCATTTTGCTTGTCGTATCGTTTATCAGCGCAGAGATACTTTTTTTTTTTATGCCACTTCTCTCCACTTGAATTTCTCCGGAAGAAATAAAAAAAAAAATGCCAAAGAAACACTAGCAAGTAACTCTGATTAAATTAACAAACATGAAGAAAGAAAGAGCCATTTGAAATTACAATGAAAAATATTGTAATTGTCTCATAGTAACAGTTAATGGAACAATTGTCCAATTAGGAAAATTATAAAGTTACTAATGGGAGAAAAAAAAGGCTACATTCCAGCAGAGTTAATTTGTTGAAATTAACTAGAAAACATTGGTTAAGCACAAATGAAGTCAGAAGGTAGGTTCTTCCCACAAGTGTTGATAAGCAAACTCAATGCAATGGGAATATCAATGTTAATGCCAAGAACATTAGCTTTAATGGCAGTGCAAAGACACACTGCAGCTTCCAAATCCACAAGTCCCCCTAGCGCTGAGCAGCACTGAGTATCTGGAGGGTTCCCCACCACTACTCCAGCAACTGTTCCATTCAGCACCTTGGCACAAACCCCTAGCTTGAGAGCATCTCTAGGGCAGCTCCTTTTGGTGGGAGGAGAACCACTTGGTCTTGGGTGAACACAAGTGTAGCATCCTCTCACTAAAGTGAAGAAAAGTAGATTGATACCCACAAGGAAGATGGCGGATGAACATCTTTTGGCTTCCATCTCAACAAAGCTCTGAACATTTCCACCACTAGCATTGTGGGCTTATATAGAGTCCTAACTGATCACGATGGCAAAATGGGTCATTCAACATTAGCCTCTTGCCACGTGAAATAGCAAGTCTGGCTAGAATTTAGCTGGCAATGCAAGAGAGTCCAGGATCTATATTATATTTCAATGTACTGTTTTTTACTGTTTGGATTGACTTGTTATCCAATCCCCGTGAATAATTGCCGATCTGGCATTTGTTTGGGACAGAATTACCATGGTCTCAACAAATCAAGCAATCCCATTTCATGAATATATTATATATTGTCCTTGGCCCTCAATTAAGAAATGTTTATCCTGGCTAGTTGCTATTGTGGGAGATTTTTTAAAGGTAAAAATTATATTATTTCTTGGGGAGAGTACAGTATAGTCCAACAAATTAATAGCATGTATTAAGAGAGAAGCTAAATTCAAAATTTTTGTGATTTGAATATCAACTAGTGGATGTGATTCTCAAGTATTGTATTCGGAACAAAATAAAAAAAAATAAAAACTCTGTTTTTTTCTTAATATTTCCTTCCCTATAAAAATATATTGCTATACATTTTTGGAGTGAACTTCTTAAGGTGGAAACTTTTCTATATATCATGTAAACAAGGGGGAAATTAAAGGTGGAAGGCTTTCTTTATGATCAACCACCTTCGCCATGCGAGGGTGGAACCATTTCGTCTGTTTGCAATCCATATAAAGATTAATTGATGACCTTAACTAAAATCATTTTCTTAGTCAATACTCTTATCAAATTAATTAGCAAAGTAGGCAACTTAAAGTTATTGCATTTTGTAAGTCCAAGTTTCTAGATTATGCGTTGGTATATTATTAGTAGGTCTCATTTGGTTTTAGATATGGATAACGATATTGTTTGAACATGACCTGTTGGATTAGAAATTGGTTGGAAAATTGGTTTGAAAATTGGCTTTGAACCAGTTAGATCGTGAATCTATACGAACTACTTAAAGATCAGTTGAATCAACAGTTGAATTGGTTGAACCATGTTTTTAAATTTTTTTAATTTTTAATAATTTTTTTAATTAATTGGTCGAACCAACGAATCAATGGCTTGGCCAATTCAACTACCAATCCAATTGATTGCATATTACACGTATTATATAGATAAAGATAAAATTGTATATTAAGATGATGACTTAGACTAGAATATAGTCAGTCATCTAGATTTAGATAAGATTTTGGATAAGGTTTGAGCACTATAAATAGATGGTGAATGTGAAAAAAAAAACATAGAGAAATAAATTCATATAGTGAAGTGAGTTTCTAAATTCCTTTCCCTAAAATTATTTTTATTTCTCCTCTAAATTATTCTTTAGAAATTATTTCTTCCTTGTAATATCCCAAAAACCAGGTTAGAAGAAAGTGAGTTAGTGAAACCCAAAGTGGTTAAGTTCTGGGTTTGAATTAAGATTTTGAAATATGTGACAAGTAAATTGATCTGGTTTAGTGGTTAAGTGTTTTGTGTATGTGTGTGAGGTTCTAGGTTCGAATCTTGTTTCTGAAAATTTTGTTATTTTGCTAAAACCCTTACTTTTGAACGTTTGGTTTATAAGTTAAATTCAGTCAATTGATGTCAAGAATGAGTCTGTTGGTTCAATGGTTTATATACTCTTTGGTCTTGTGTTTGAATCTCGTCGAAAGCAATAGGGAATGTTTTATTTTTAAATTTCGTTGTGTGGTAATTAAATTCAGTTAGTTACTTAAAACCTTCTAGAAACCTGAGGTGGTTTTCCATTTTGTTCTTTCTTTTTCTGCCATGTTTTTCTGTCATTCCTTTACAGTTCTTTAGTTTCTTCGTTGGTTTTTTATTTTCAAGTGATCTTTTTTTTTGTTATGTTATGTTACAGTGATTCTGTACGGGGTCTGACTTCTCATTCTAGTTTAATTAGTTGGCCGGGACGGGAACTTAACCTTACTGCTTCTGCTTCGAATCTGTATAAGGTGGGTGCCAATAACTCAACTTTCGTTTTGAGTTTAGTCATCAAAAAACTAACTGTCGACGTCACACGGCCGTGTGGTAAGCCGTGTACACCACACGGTCGTGTTCCAGGTCGTGTGGCAGGCCGTGTAACTCACTATTCACAAAAAATTGAAGGCACACGGGCGTGTGCTCGGACCATGTGTGGTTATGTGTTGAGCAGGATTCATACGGGCCAATGACATGGGCATTGTCCAGGTCGTGTAACTCATTGTTTGTGAATTAGGACCACATGGGCGTGTGCCAGACCGTGTGGAGGCACACGGGCCAGCTTTCTAGGGCGTGTGGACCAATATTTGGAATTTTTCCCTCGAGCCACAAGCATCATTCGAAACAAATGTAGGCCACTGTAGGGTTCGTACTATCTGAATTAGGCTATATAACTTAATATCTGATGATCTAATGATGAACAACTTTTGATTTGTATGTATGTTAGCTATGTTTGAACCTAACTGAGTAGGATCTGTCAAAACATAATGTGCTATTGCCTAATGTGTGTGAATTATCCAATTACGATCTGTATTTTGTTAAGTTGTTGGTACGCCTCTGCGTTACTCTGTTGATGAAGAATATGCAATATCTGAATATGTTATACTGCTTGTTACTAATTCTGATTTATAACTCTCTTAGTTACTTGGTTGAAGAGGAATATACGATATTTGAACATGTTAGATTTATTGTTACTAACTCTGATTTATAACCGTTCATGTGACTTCATGGCAAATCTGATATGATCTGTTGAGGTTTGATAAGTCTGTTTTACAAAATATGGACTCCCATGTCTACTGATTCTGTTATTGAAAGATAGTATGACTTACATGTTCATCACTCTGATTCTATATATGCATGCCATGACACATTGAATGGGATCTGGGTTGATGTGAAAGGAGGAAGTTTCTAGCCATTTAATGATCTGTATTATCTGGTGGTTTATCCATAATTCTGTTCTGGCATATTGGCTGTACTATAGTGGCTTGACCACATGTATCCAATTTGGCAATTTTAATTGCAAAATTCTGGTGGCACTGTCCTCAACTATCTGTTGGTGTGATTTAGATGGACGAGTTCTAGAGGAACTCTATTTTGGTGTGTAGTGGCTGTTTGAAAAATACAGCAAAAATACCGCATTTGCATAACACACATCCTCTGCGTAGCTCTGTTCTGTTATGTTCTGCTCTGTCCTGTTCTGGTTTGGTTGTGTTACTCTGTTATATTAGTATGATGGAAACCTCTAGGATACTTTGGCCTGTTCTGTTCTGGTCTTACACTTGTTGTTAAGTTTGTTGTTGTTACTCTGATTTATATGTAACACCCTTAACCCGTCTTCGTCATTGGATAGGGTTATAGAGCATTACTGTACAATCAAAAACATTTAACCTTTAAATCATTCAATACCTTAACCAGTTTATAAACCATTCACATACACGTATTCTGTCCCTAAATCAAGCCCTTGAGACCCTAAAAATAACTTAGAAATAATTTGGGATCAATTTGAAACAAATAATAAAATTTGGGAAAATGTAGCAAAATTTGAAAATAGGGGTCACACAGCTGAGACACACGCCCATGTCTCAGGTCGTGTAACCTTTGAACTAGGGTACACGGTTGTGTCCCAGCCCATGTCCTCACCCGTGTAACTCTTTGAGTAGGGTCACACGACCATGTCACACGCCCGTGCCAGGCCGTGTAACTCTCTGAGTTGTCCTACACGCCTATATATTAGGCCGTGTGTTAGGTCGTGTAACTCACTGACTTGCACCCTAAGGATTTCATCAAATGACACACGGCTATGTGTCTCACACGGCTGAGTCACATGCTCGCGTAGACCCAAATTTACCTAAAATCAAGCTATTTCCAAGACCATTTCATACATAAACATTTAGACCAAATATGTACACTTTCAAAGCACCAAAACTTCATCTAAACGGACATAGATTTGCCATTTCAAGATCCTAATTCAACTAACCAATATGCCATTCAAAGGTATCTCAATATATCAAGACATCAAGCATCAAAACATGTCAATATTGTACCAATTCATACATGATAACCTATTCAATTACTTACCTAAAATATACCGCATATTGACCATTCTCAAACCAACAAACTGTACCAATATGCTATAGACATCCATTATCAAAAAGTGACAAAAAGTACTTACCTAAAACACGCAATATAACTCTATTAGGCATATATGAACATCAAAGCACAAACATATCAAGTTACCATTTATGTAACATCCTAGATTAGGGGTTATGTGTTCGTGCCTAATTCATGAGTTAGTAGGTTTTGGCAGTGTTGGAAGTGTATTAAGGGTTTTTAGAATTCTAGGATGGAAGAAGAAAGCTTTGGAAAATTATTGGTTTTTAAGTAAAAAGGGCTAGGTAAATGAGGCTTTAAAAGAAACTCAGTGTGAAGCATGACACAAGGAACCATGTGGTAAAATGGCATGTTTTATGAATTATGAATGTGTTATGTGAATTCTAGAAATAAGGAAATGTATGGAAATGTAAGGAAATGTAAGGAAATGTATGGAAATGTATGGAAATGTAAGGAAATGTAAGGAAATGTAAGGAAATGTATGGAAATGTATGGAAATGTAAGGAAATGTAAGGAAATGTGAGGAAATGTATGGACATGTAAGGAAATGCAAGGAAATGTAAGGAAATGTCTTGTCTTGGAAATGTAGGGAAATGTCCTGAAAATGTAAAGGAATAAAGAGGAAAGTGAACATTTATGGAAACTAGGAAAATGATTTAGAAATGATTCGAAAAAAGAAAGTGAACATTTCTGGAAACTTGGAAATGTAAGGAAATGTCAAGTTTAAAGAGCCGAATGAAAATTTTTGAAAACTTGGAAATGATCTAAAAATGTCAAATTTTAAAGTTTAAAATAGGAAATTAGGGCAAGGAGGCCTTAAAAGAAAAAGTTGGTGAAATTTGACACACAAACAGGCTTGGAAAAATGGCCTGAAGATGCCACTTAGGGCCTATGGAAATGGCGCCATGTGCAAGAGGAATGGGCCTGAGTTCGAGTCACTTGGGAAGCAAATAAAGAAAGTTTTATTTTTGTTTCCAGAAGCACAAGGAGTGGACGGCAAGGCATCTAGAAAAAAAAAGAGGTTTATCCTCTTTAAAATTCGGCTATTAAGTGATAAATAAGGGATTTTTTTTTAGATTTTTAAATTAGATTATTTAGAAGAGATAAATACTGGATTAAATCCTTTTATTTATCATATTAAAAAGATAAAGTTATCAGATAGAGGAGTGGTGGCCAAGTAAGGGACTCCTTAGCTGATAACTTTGTCTATAAAAGGAAGGAAGGAGGGCTACTCATCAGTTTGTTTCTTTCTCTGCTCTGCCGAAAATTCCCTAACTCTCTCCCTCTCTGCCGAATTTTCTTCTTCTTTTCTCTTCTACTGTCAAGCTGAAACCTCTTTGATTCCTGTTTAAGTCTCCATAGCCGAATCTCTGTGGTTTCAATCAAGGGTGCCGTCGACTGTGGTGATAATGTAAGAATAATGGATTCTTGTTGTTTATTCTCTTTCAACCAAGATTTGGGAACTGATTCTTTTAGTTGTCTCTTGGCCGAATATTAAAGGAGGAATTCCAGGATTTCAGATCTAAGGATTTAAGGTAAGAAAAGCATGGTTTAGGCCAAAGGCCAATTGATTTAAGATTATTAAGTGATATGGAAATTAGATCTAACATATGTGTGTAGGGATTTCAACATCTCCATAGCCAAGGGTTACTTTTCGGGATTTGATATCACAAGGTATGTGTTTAAGATATTCGGCCAAGGCTATTTTAAATATTTAGATTTATTATCAGAAGCCGAAAACTAACCTGTGGAGTAATATAGTGTTTAGCCGAATTCACAAGGGAGGAATACAAAGATCCGGCACTTGATTCTTAAAATCAATTCAGTTACAAGGTAAGTAATACAAATCCTAGTTGTATTTGGAAAAATGGCCGAATTGTAACACCCTGAAAATCCGAGTAATTTATTTTCATTGTGCGCTTTGAGTAATTATTCTAGAAGGTGGAATTTCTTTATTTATTTTTGTGTTTAGTATAGTCCTGAAGAAGAATTAAAATTTATTGGGATGGAATAATATTAATTTTGAGAATTTATGGAAGTGGATTAAGTGGCTATGACACATAAGTTAATTTAAGTGTCAAAGTGAAGCATAAGATGAGTTAATGGCCAAGTGGTGATGGCGCATGGGTTTAAGCATGAGGGAGAAGGTTCGAATCCCTTGTTTAGCATCTAGGTGAATTTTATTTTTAATTTTTCTGCACATGTATAGCAAGTGTCGGCCAAGAGCATTTATGGAAAGAGTTGACCATGTTATTTTTGGTTAGTATATCAAGGATTAAGGAAATTGTTAACTTAAGGAAGGGAATCAAGAAAATAAGGAAAGATGTGAAGATATGGGGCAAGTATCAAGGAATTGTTTTTGGAAACAATATCTTGGCCATTAGACCATGCATAGGGACTGCAAAGTGGACTATAGGGGAGCCGAATTTTTGGTGTAGTTTGGCTAGAAATTTTAGTCTTTTGTTTTGGTCATTTTTTTGTTTTGTGCAAAATTTTGCAAATTCTCTCAACCTCTCTTCCTTGGCCGAATTTGATCCTTGGTAAGCCTTGATTATTTTGACCATTTGGTCATTTTTGCACATCAATTGGTATTCTTTTTGTGCCTTATTCTCATTAGTGCCGAAATCACCTACATCAAATGACCATTCCTTTCTTTTCTCTCTTTTCTCCATTGCCGAATGTGTCTTGATCCTAATCTCATCTCTTTCTTTCTCTTTTATTTTCTTTGAAAGCCGAATTCACCATCATCCCTATTCTCTTATTTTTATTTTCTTTTCAATCAATATTTTCTCCAATATTTCTCTCATGGCCGAATGTTAAGGTGTCTATAAATCAAATTTATTTTCTCTTCTCCTTAATCTTACATAGCCGAATCTTTCATCAATCAAACACCATTCTCAATCCTTTCTTTTCGACGTGGAAAATAGTGCAATAACGGAAGTTTGGAAATCAAGAAGTCGTGGATGACACAATCGTGGGAATCGATTTTTGTGACATTCAAAATAGGGAAGAAAAGGGCGGTGTTCAGTTTCCGGAAGAGGGGAGGTTCCGTTATTTCCCCTAAGTATAAGCAAAGGGCTATTTCGGGAATCCGGGATTTTCCACCGGGTTGCGGACGTTCAACCGAGGAAAATTAATTGTTCGAAGTCATTCGTACTCCCGAACCATTATTCGTTCGTGGATTCGATTCGGTTAGCGAACCATCAATCGGGGAGAAATCGCAAGTAGAAGTACTACGAAAATCCGAGGGTAAAAATCCTAGATCGTTATGTTTAGATCGATTTTATTATTAGATTATAGTGTTCTAATTATCGCGATACATATAGGTGTTGACGAGCGGGAAAGTGTAGTTCTCTCGATCACCAGGTGTGTAACTTCACACTCATTTTCGGGTTAGATATCAAGTTGTAAATCTTGTGATAAAATCGTAAAAATGGCAAAAACGGAAAATACGTAGTAATTCATACTTTTGAGTAAATGCATGAAAAATGGTTTAAGTTGGAAAAATTGCGATAAATATTGCTAGATCGATAAGTCAATGCAGTAATCCTGCTAGATTGATAAATTAGGCCAAAAGATTGCTAGATTGATAAATTGGGCCAAAATACTCTAGTTCGATAAATTGGGCCAAAACACTCTAGTTCGATAAATTGGGCCAAAATCCTCTAGTTCGATAAATGGGCCAAAATACTCTAGTTCGTTAAATGGGCCAAAGCCCACTAAATTTGTTAAATGGGCAAATTGCTAAATTATTATTATTTTTGGGCCTAATAAAATGTTTAATGATAAACCCACCGATGTTATGGAATAATCGAAAATTTGTTATATGACTATATTTTGGTTGTACGCACATGATTGCATGGGGTGGGATATATGAAGAGAAGAATGGCCAGTTGCCACAAATTTGGCTCAATGCCTCTAGTTCGGTGGCTTTGCCACAAAATCGGCTAAATGCCTCTAGTTCGGTGATAATGTCACAATCTAGTTCGGTAGTGCACTACAAAATTATTTAAAGGCTTAAAGCCTATGATCGGTGTGTTTGGCGGGGTGGGTTGACTTGATCCCCACAGGTGTGTCGGTTGGTACGGGGGGTGTTAGCGGATGGAAAATTAGGTTTGGTTGGGAAATTTCATTTGTACATGCATTTTTAAATTATGTTATTTCATTTTATGATATATTGTTGAAATCTATAATTGGGCTCAAGCCTAGCATGATATCTTGACGATCTGGCCCAATAATGGTGGTAAGTGAGTTGCACACCGAGTTCTTCGTAACTCACCCAATTTTATTAACCATTTCGTAATGGAAATTGACGTGGACTTGGTAGGAGATGACTTGGTGAAGGCCATACTATAAACTTGGGTTTTTATAAACTATGACTTTATTTAAATTATTATCTTAAATTTCTGTTATGGGTTTAATGTAATAAGGCCTCTTATTATGTTTTTATGAATTTTATTGTGTGGATGGTTTAAATTTTATTTCCAAACTTTTAATATGGTTTTATCTTAAATATGTTAAGTTTTCTTAAGAACATTGGTTTTATAACAAATTTTTGGACACTTTAATTATTTAAATTCTTTCAAAGTTCTTTTAAACTAACTTAAGATTTTGACATTTATATTTTGACGATAAGTTTTCAAACAAGTATTTTTCTTAAGCCACAAATTGCAAATCCTCGAGTTAAATTTTATTGAACTCTATTTTCAGAAAGTTTTTGTAGCACTATTTTATCTTAACCATTTGAAAATAAACGAATGTATGATTGGTGTGACAAACCAAATCTCGCCTAAACGCATAGACCGGGTTTGGGGTGTTACATTTAATGGTATCGAGCCAGCCAAAACTCGGCTGTGGTTTGGGTTCGACAATGAAATCTGTTTGAAAAATAATTTAAATTTCTAGATTTTTTGATTTAACGGTAGTATGGCACCATGAGCATCCCGCGCCAAGTCAAGTAAGTATATCAGATATCGATTATCTCATTATGATTATGATATGATTATAAGAAACACTCTAGAACTTCTAGTTTTAGGTGTAAAAATTGTAGAGATTGAGACAATAGGATATGGTTGCGAAAACAACTCTATCTCTTTCATATCATAAAACATCGTTAATAAACAATCAAATATTATTACGATTCATAAAACTCTTAATCGACTTAACTCGAATTAGTCGCTATGAGCACCGAGAGGACTTGGTCGTGGGCGCGGTAGACGTGGCCGTGGTAGAGGACGAGGTGTTAGGGCGCAAATCGATGTGCCGGTCATATGTCGGAAATGGATGCACTGCGTCACTCGAGAATGAGACGGGATCGCATCGACCATATGGAAGAGGATAATCTTTGTGACACGAGCAATGCTGCGAGTACTTGAAAGTGGTCGGATCCAGCTCGGCCAACGGCTCGTGGGTCGATATCGGAGCGATTGAAATCAACTGGGCCGAGGTTTTTCGAGAGGTGTTTACGTGTAGCTCCCAATGTCGCTGAATATTGGCTCGAGGCGATGGAGCGAATTATGGGCGATCTTGAGTGTACGGTGGAGCAAAAACTAAGAGGAGCTGTGTCTTTGTTAAGGGACGAAGCATACCAATGGTGGCTTACTGTCCGAGAAGGCACTGATGTTGCATTAGTTAATTGGGAATTCTTCAAGGCTTCCTTTCAAGGGAAATATGTGGGAACAAGCTATGTGGATGCCCGAAGGAGGAATTCTTGAACTCGGTGCAAGGAAATAGGACGGTGACAAAGATATGAGGTGAGTTCTTACGTTTGAGTCGCTATGCTCGAACGATAGTGGCAGCAGATCATCATGAGCGTTGTGTACGCTTTGAGGATGGCTTGAAAGATGAGTTGCGGGTTCTGATAGCCCCACAACAAGTTAGAATTTTTGCCACACTCGTGGAGAAGGCCAAGATAGCCGAAGAGGTTAAGAACTCGGAACGTCAGAATCGGGAACAAGTTCGAAGCAAGAGAGATCTCAAAGAATTCGGGTTCTTCAAAAGGTTTCAAGAGGCCTCGAAATGATGAGCCACTCAAGGTAGAACACCACAGTGAATCGTTAATCGTCAGTCGAGATTGTGCTGATTGTGGGAAATGACATCCTGGAGAATGCTGGAGGAAAACGGGTGCTTGCTATAAATGTGGATCGACGGATCATCAATATAGGAATTGCCCTCGACGTATGGATACAACTCAAGAAGTTCGTACTACTGATGCACCACCGGCAAGAGGAGCTCAGCAACCACCGAGAGGTCGTGGACCGGGTCGTGGTGGTAATGGGGCTGGACGTGGTCACGGTGCAGCGGGTCGAGGCAATGGTCCTAGAGGCAACGCGGATGCAAGACAACCAGGACTGGTGTACGCAATCAGACGCCGGGAGGATGGCAATGCACCTGATGTGATAACTGGTACGTTCTTCATTTCTGATGTACCCGTTATTGCCTTGATAGATATTGGTTCTACTCATTCGTATGTTGCTAGCACCATAACTGGAAACTTGAATTTAGACTCTAAAATTTTCGATAATGAGATGAGGTGATTAGTCCCTTAGGGCGATCGGTGTTGGTTAATAAAAATCGCTTAGAGACGTGCCCTTAGTAATTCAAGGAGAAACATTCTCGGCAAATTTGATGGAATTGCCTTTTGGCGAATTCGATATCATTCAGGCATGGATTGGTTGGTTAAGCATCGGCGCAATTGGATCATCTTTGGCGAATGTCGATAAGAACCGTGGAGGACAAGGAGATAGTTATGATAGGCGAGCGGAGAAATTACTTGGCAAACGTGATTTACTGCGTTAAAGCGGAGAAGTTGGTGCGAAAAGTGCGGAGCATTTTTAGCATTTATTAGTGCTTTAGATGCCAAAGAAAACTCTGTGGAAGATGTGAGAACTGTGAAGGAGTTCCCTGATGTTTTTCTCGAAGAACTTCCTAGTGTACCTCCAGATCGGGAAGTGGAATTTGGTATTGAGCTTTTGCCCGGAACTGCTCCAGTGTCCATTGCTCCTTATAGAATGGCACCGAAGGAGTTGTCGGAGCTTAAAGCCTAAATTCAAGAACTGCTAGATCGGGGTTTTATTCGATCGAGTGTGTCTCCGTGGGGAGCACCGGTCTTGTTTGTTAAGAAGAAGGATGGGTCAATGCGTATGTGTATTAACTACAGGCAGTTGAATAAGCTGACAATCAAGAATCGGTACCCTCTGCCGAGGATTGATGACCTATTTGATCAATTGAAGGGAGCTTGATTTTCTCAAAATTGATTTAAGGTCGGGTTACCACCACCTTAAGGTAAAAGAAGCGGATATTCACAAGACGGCATTTCAAACCCGTTACACGACACACTATGAGTTTTTGGTGATGCCGTTTGGGTTAACCAATGCACCACCGCATTTATGGATATGATGAACCGGGTCTTTCAACCATTCTTAGACCGGGTTTGTGGTGGTATTCATAGATGACATTCTCGGTTTATTCGAGGAGTGAAGAAGAACATGACTCGCATTTGCGGTATCAGATTGCAAGTGCTTCGAGATAATCATTGTATGCCAAATTCAATAAATGTGAATTTTGGTTAAGAGAAGTGACTTTCTTGGGTCATGTGGTATCACCAAGGAATAAGGGTGGATCCTCGGAAGATTGAAGTCAGTATTGGATTGGAAACCACCAAAGTCGGTGAATTGAGATTCGTAGTTTCTTGGGTTTGGTGGTTACTATAGACGTTTTATTGAGGGGTTCTCGTTGATTGCTGCACCCCAACTAAGCTTTTTGCGGAAGGAGTGCCGTATGTATGGACCGACAAACAAAGCAAGAAAGTTTTGAGAGATTGAAGAAGGTTTTAACGAAAGCTACGCAGTATTGATTCAACTTTGAGGCCGAAAGGAGTTTACGCTTTATTGTGATGCGTCACATACGGGTTTAGGTTGCGTATTGATGCAAAGTGGGAAAGTAGTAGCGTATGCTTCTCGTCGATTGAGACCGCACGAAGTAAACTACCCTACTCATGATTTGGAGTTAGCAGCAGTGGGTGTTTGCCTTAAAGATTTGGAGGCATTACCTATATGGTGAAAAGTCTATCATCTATACGGATCACAAGAGTCTTAAGTATCTTCTTACTCGGAAGAATTAAACTTGAGACAACGAAGATGGGTGGAGTCATTAAAGGACTATGATTTCTCAATTGAGTATCATCCTCGAAAGGCTAATGTGGTGGCGGACGCATTAAGTAAATGAGTGGTATCTCGATTTGAGAGCTATGTTTGCCCATTTGAGTTTGTATGAGGATGGTAGTTTGATAAGCGGAACTTCAAGTGAAGCCTCTGTGGTTGGGTCGATCAAGGAAAAACAGATATTAGATGAGAAGTTGGGATCATTACTTCAAAGAAGTTAAAAATGGTGAAATAGAGAATTTTGGAATAAACACGGAAGGTGTGTTTGTTTTAAATGGAAGGGTTTGTATGCCTAAGGACTGAGATCCGAGGCAAATGATTTTGAAGGAGGCGCACAGTAGCCTCTTATGCTATGCACCCCGAGGAAATAAGATGTATCGAGATCTTTGTGAACAGCTTTGGTGGCCTGGTTTGAAGCGTGAGATTTCGAATTTGTGGGAAAATGTTTAACTTGTCGCCAAGTGAAAGCGGAGCATCAATTGCCGTCGTGACTTTTACAACCGTAAAAGATTCCTCTTTGGAAATGGGAGCGGATAACAATGGATTTTGTTAGTGGGTTACCTTTAACACCTACTAAGAAAAACTCTGTTTGGGTAATTGTTGATCGTTTGACGAAGACTGCTCATTTTCTACCAGTGCGTACGGACTACTCGTTGCAGAAGTTGGCGAAGCTGTATGTATCTGAAATTGTGAGGTTGCATGGGGTACCCGTGTCGGTTATATCGGATCGGGATCCTAGGTTTACATCTCGATTTTGGAAAGCTTTGCATGAAGCTCTGGGTACAAAGCTAAACTTCAGTACGGCTTTCCATCCTCAGTCATATGGTCAGTCGGAGAGAGTGATTCAGATTCTGGAAGACATGTTAAGGGGATGTGTGATTGATTTCAAGGGTAGTTGGGAGGATTTTCTCACCGCTATTGGCGAATTTGCGTATAACAACAACTACCGGGCCTAGCATTCGATATGGCACCCTACGAGGCATTGTATGGTCGTAGATGTCGTTCTCCTATTTGTTGGACTGAGTTGGGCGATCGGCAGATGTTAGGTCCTGAGATGATTTCTGAAACGGAAGAAAAAGTGAAAGCTATTCGAGCACGGCTAAAGGAAGCTTCGGATAGACAGAAGTCGTATGCGGATCTGAAACGTAAGGATATCGAGTATGCCGTGGGAGATCAAGTTTTCTTGAAGGTCTCACCTTGGAAGAAGATATTCGATTCGGGAAGAAGGGCAAATTGAGTCCCGATACATCCGGACCATATCGTGTGATGAAGCGAGTTGGTCCAGTGGCCTATCGATCGAATTACCTCGGAGTTGAGCCAAATTCATAATGTTTTCCATGTTTCCATCTTTGAGGTGCTATAGATCGGATCCTTCGCACATAGTATCGGTAGAAGAAGTGGAGTTGAATTCGGACTTGTCTTTTGAGGAGGAACCAGTGGAAATCTTAGACCGAGATGTTAAGGTGCTAAGAAAGAAGACTGTGCCGTTGGTCAAAGTGTTATGGCGTAACCACGAGTGGAGGAAGCTACGTGGGAGCCCGAGGATGCAATTCGACAACAATACCCTCGACTTTTTCAACTGTAAATTTCGAGGACGAAATTTTCTTTTAGGAGGGTAGAGTTGTAACACCCTGAAAATCCGAGTAATTTATTTTCATTGTGTGCTTTGAGTAATTATTCTAGAAGGTGGAATTTCTTTATTTATTTTTGTGTTTAGTATAGTCCTCAAGAAGAATTAAAATTTATTGGGATGGAATAATATTAATTTTGAGAATTTATGGAAGTGGGTTAAGTGGCTATGACACATAAGTTAATTTAAGTGTCAAAGTGAAGCATAAGATGAGTTAATGGCCAAGTGGTGATGGCGCATGGGTTTAAGCATGAGGAGAAGGTTCAATCCCTTGTTTAGCATCTAGGTGAATTTTATTTTTAATTTTTCTGCACATGTATAGCAAGTGTCGGCAAAGAGCATTTATGGAAAGAGTTGACCATGTTATTTTTGGTTAGTATATCAAGGATTAAGGAAATTGTTAACTTAAGGAAGGGAATCAAGAAAATAAGGAAAGATGTGAAGATATGGGGCAAGTATCAAGGAATTGTTTTTGGAAACAATATCTTGGCCATTAGACCATGCATAGGGACGGCAAAGTGGACTATAGGGGGAGCCGAATTTTTGGTGTAGTTTGGCTAGGAAATTTTAGTCTTTTGTTTTGGTCATTTTTTTTGTTTTGTGCAAAATTTTGCAAATTCTCTCAACCTCTCTTCCTTGGCCGAATTTGATCCTTGGTAAGCCTTGATTATTTTGACCATTTGGTCATTTTTGCACATCAATTGGTATTCTTTTTGTGCCTTATTCTCATTAGTGCCGAAATCACCTACATCAAATGACCATTCCTTTCTTTTCTCTCTTTTCTCCATTGCCGAATGTGTCTTGATCCTAATCTCATCTCTTTCTTTCTCTTTTATTTTCTTTGAAAGCCGAATTCACCATCATCCCTATTCTCTTATTTTTATTTTCTTTTCAATCAATATTTTCTCCAATATTTCTCTCATGGCCGAATGTTAAGGTGTCTATAAACCAAATTTATTTTCTCTTCTCATTAATCTTACATAGCCAAATCTTTCATCAATCAAACACCATTCTCAATCCTTTCTTTTCGACGTGGAAAATAGTGCAATAACGGAAGTTTGGAAATCAAGAAGTCGTGGGTGACACAATCGTGGGAATCAATTTTTGTGACATTCAAAATAGGGAAGAAAAGGGCGGTGTTCAGTTTTCGGAAGAGGGGAGGTTCCGTTATTTCCCCTAAGTATAAGCAAAGGGCTATTTCGGGAATCCGAGATTTTTCATCGGGTTGCGGACGTTCAATCGAGGAAAATCAATTGTTCGAAGTCGTTCGTACTCCCGAACCATTATTCGTTCATGGATTCGATTCGGTTAGCAAACCATCAATTGGGGAGAAATCGCAAGTAGAAGTACTACGAAAATCCGAGGGTAAAAATCCTAGATCGTTATGTTTAGATCGATTTTATTATTAGATTATAGTGTTCTAATTATCGCGATACATATAGGTGTTGACGAGCGGGAAAGTGTAGTTCTCTCGATCACCAGGTGTGTAACTTCACACTCATTTTCGGGTTAGATATCAAGTTGTAAATCTTTGTGATAAAATCGTAAAAATGGCAAAACGGAAAATACGTAGTAATTCATACTTTTGAGTAAATGCATGAAAAATGGTTTAAGTTGGAAAAATTGCGATAAATATTGCTAGATCGATAAACTGGGCCGTAATCCTACTAGATTGATAAATTAGGCCAAAAGATTGCTAGATTGATAAATTGGGCCAAAATACTCTAGTTCGATAAATTGGGCCAAAACACTCTAGTTCGATAAATTGGGCCAAAATCCTCTAGTTCGATAAATGGGCCAAAATACTCTAGTTCGTTAAATGGGCCAAAGCCCACTAAATTTGTTAAATGGGCAAATTGCTAAATTATTATTATTTTTGGGCCTAATAAAATGTTTAATGATAAACCCACCGATGTTATGGAATAATCGAAAATTTGTTATATGACTATATTTTTTGTTATACGCATATGATTGCATGGGGTGGGATATATGAAGAGAAGAATGGCCATTGCCACAAATTTGGCTCAATGCCTCTAGTTCGGTGGCTTTGCCACAAAATCGCTATATGCCTCTAGTTCGGTGACAATGTCACAATCTAGTTCGGATGAGTGCACTACAAAATTATTTAAAGGCTTAAAGCCTATGATCGGTGTGTTTGGCGGGGTGGGTTGACTTGATCCCCACAGTGTGTCGGTTGGTGCGGGGTGTTAACGGATGGAAAATTAGGTTTGGTTGGGAAATTTCATTTGTACATGCATTTTTAAATTATGTTATTTCATTTTATGATATATTGTTGAAATCAGTAATTGGGCTCAAGCCCAAAGATGATATCTTGACGATCCGCCCAATAATGGTGGTAAGTGAGTTGCACACTCGAGTTCTTCGTGAACTCACCCAATTTTATTAACCATTTCGTGTAATGGAAATTGACGTGGACTTGGGCCGAGATGACTTGGTGGAGGCCATACTACAAACTTGGGTTTTTATAAACTATGACTTTATTTAAATTATTATCTTAAATTTCATTATGGGTTTAATGTAATAAGGCCTCTTATTATGTTTTTATGAATTTTATTGTGTGGATGGTTTAAATTTTATTTCCAAACTTTTAATATGGTTTTATCTTAAATATGTTAAGTTTTCTTAAGAACATTGGTTTTATAACAAATTTTTGGACACTTTAATTATTTAAATTCTTTCAAAGTTCTTTTAAACTAACTTAAGATTTTGACATTTATATTTTGATGATAAGTTTTCAAACAAGTATTTTTCTTAAGCCACAAATTTCAAATCCTCGAGTTAAATTTTATTAAACTCTATTTTCAAAAAGTTTTTGTAGCACTATTTTATCTTAACCATTTGAAAATAAACGAATGTATGATTGGTGTGACAAACCAAATCTCGTCTAAACGCATAGACCGGGTTTGGGGTGTTACACGAATAGTCTTTTAAATAGTAAGTGATTAACTTATGTAGGATTTGAGATCTAAATCTGTAATCGGTTCTCTTCGGGATTTTCGAGGACTTCATTAAGCGAATCAGGTGTGTACTCCACACTATTTTTTGTAATATGAATTATGGTTGCATATATTAAAATATATGTTAATAGAAATATGAGCATGGTTAAAGTACCATGTTATGGTACTAAGTACTCAGGTACGTTTCCTACTCCTACTAGGAATATGAAATATGTTATTCGTAACATGAGAATATTATACGATTGTGAACTCTGGTATATTATGCATATTAATATATGGGGCATTTGGTTGTATATTGAAAGGGGAAGTGAAAAGTGGTGACTTAAGACCACAGTAATTTGAAAAGTGGTGATTTACGACCACAGTAATCTGAAAAGTGGTGATCTAAGACCACGATGAATCTGAAAAGTGGTTTCCTAAAACCACGATCACGAGCCTTAGGCCCGCAAATTGGTGTGTAAGCGGAAGGAGGGTCGACTTAGTAGTCCCCACGGTGTGTTTGGCAGGTACGGGGGTGTGTAGCGGATGGACAATTAGGTTTGGGATTGGGAATGCATCATAACTTGTATTTTATGTCTGAATGTATGACTATTGTATGCCTGATTCCATTATGATTTAGTGTCGTGTACACATTGAGTCTGGTTGACTCACCCCGTTGGGGGAATATTTTTTTCAGGTGATGAGCAATAATGGACCGGGTCGGCAGGAGCTAAAGGTGGCCATGCATCGCAAGGAGAAATTTAAAGATTTGGACTTTTATTTTTACTAAGTACTTTAATTTTATTTTGGGTTTTGATTGATGTAATAAGGCCATAAGGCCCAAGTTGGATTTCTTTATTTCTGTTATTTTTTCTTAATTTATTATGTTATGAACTATTTTTTTTTTTGATTAAAGTCCAAGTAAGATTATTTCTTTAAAAATTAAACTCTAAAATTGTTTTGTCACTATAATTAAATGATTTCTAAGTAAAATAAATGGGTTTCTAACTTAAGCCCAACCCAAAACGATATTTTTCCTAAATATACACAAATTTTCTCTAAGTAACAAAGAACTTTGAAATCGGTTTTCTTGAGGAACATACCAAATCTGGTCAAAGCTCGTGGGCTGGGTTTGGGGTGTTTCAATTTACATGTTCATCAAAAACACCATTATAAACCACCCTATACATGCCATTATAAACCTTGACCAAAATGCAAAAAAAAAAAAAAAAAAAAAAAAACTATCGAATGGACTTCTGGATATAGATCTACAACGAGCTTCTAACCAAATCGAGCTTCTGATAATTTATAAAACATAAGAAAGAAACTAAGTAAGGAATGAATGCTTAGTAATCTTGTATAAACTTAAAATGTAACTTACCATTTCTATAATACAATTCATAAAATAAGTAAAAACCAATATCAGTGCCATAAGTTTAGTGTAAGCCGATACAACATCACCAACTCACAAGTTAGTATGTTCCTCCATATCATAAATGAAATCATTCATAAGATATGTAATTTTCCATATGTATACGTAATTTAGTTCATCAATCATTTTCATAAGTTCATGATACATTCATTTGAACACTTACCATTTTGTTCCCTTTTCTTACCCATTGAACCATTTAGAATTACCTCGGATACTCGGTAAAGCTCACACATAGTGCGCCTTAACATATAACTATAACATTTCCTTTACATCGTTGCTCACAAGAGCTGTGGGTTGGAATGTAAGTTACACGATACTGATCACACGAGCTGTGGAGAATCCGCAACAAATGCAGGATCTCAACCATCGGTAGGACATTCAAGACTAGCACCCGAAACATGAAATCCCTAATGACATGTCATTTGTATCTTAAGAATTCCTAAGATTCAACTAGGACTAGATAACCGTCAATTTATTATAGCATTGATATGTTCATATATTGATCCATTTACAATAGAAATAACATAATAACAATCAATTTAAATAACATATATGCGATGACCGTTCATACGAACTTACCTCGATGACTAGGAGAGTAGAAGTTAGGTCGAACTAATCCGAAGCTTTCGTCTTTTCTCGATTTAGGTCCGGTTGAGGTTTACCTTGATTTAAATAGGTAATTATATTCAATTAAGTACTTCAATTAGCCTCAAACATTCAATTCAATCCATAATTCACATTTATGAAAAAAATACCAATTTATCCCTAACATTTTAACCTTTTCACAATTTAGTCCTTAAGCTTATAACTTAAAATCTAACCATTTTAATCTAAATCATGTTAATCAAACATGCAAGAGGCCTTGAAAAAACTCATGTTTACCATCATTTCACAATAAAACCCTATAATTTATACCTTTAACAAATTAAACCCTAATTCCAAAATTCAACAAAAATCACTTAACAAAACTTGTTTATTTTCTAAAAAATATTCATAGTCTATCATTTAACATCAAAACCTACTCAAAAACATCCATGGAATAACCCTCAACCTTTAACAGTTTTACAAATTAACCCTTGAGCTAGCTAGATTAAGCTACAACGAACTCAAAAACATAAAAATCATTAAAAACGAGGTTCAAAATCATACCATGCAATAGAATATAAGCTTGCCAAAACTTATGCTCATCAATGGTATTTTTTCTCCTTTAAAATCAGTTGGGGAAGATGAATAAGGATGATACCTATTTTTCTTTTCTTTTGTTTTAGGTTTAAATTCCTAAATTACCATTTTAACCTTAAAAATTTATCATAATTTCATCAAAAGCATATCCATAACTATCCACTAATTCATCAAATGGCCTAATTACCATTCAAGTCCCTTAATTTAAGATTTCATGGCTATTAGGCTCTTTTAGCTATTAGAACTCAACATTTACACTTTTTTATGATTTAGCCCTTTTTACTTATTTAATCAAGAAAACATCAAAACTTCTTAACAAAATTTTAATACGATCTTTCTATAATTTCATAGAAATTATAATGATAATAAAAATAAAATTTTACTCTTCGAAATTGTGGTCCCGAAACCACTATCTCGATTTCACTGAAAACGGGTTGTTACATTATATACTATGATTTGTTAACTATAATTGATGTTGGTTATACACTGGGCTTTATAGCTCACCTTTTGGTTTTATCTTTGTGTGTTCAACTAAGTCTCTGACTTAGGACCGGACAGCATGTGGCAGCTCGGATTGTTTTCCAATAATGTAGAAATATTTGATTTTGTGGGTTGTAATATGTTTCTGAGCTCGTTTTGGTTTTTGTTAAATTAGTCGGTAGTTGATAATTTTTAACGTGAAACTTAAAAATTACTCAAGTCGACAAATGGATTTCGGTTTTCAAAAAGAGACTCTGAAAAGATTTTCCCCTAATAGTCAAGTAATCTTTGAACATTTTCTGGATACTTATTGAAATCAGTTTTTGATGTGTTGATGTAGCTCCTCCAGATTTGGTCTTAACTTCTAGGTCGGGTTTGGGGTGTTATATTCCTCCTCCTTCCAAAAATTAGCATCAGAGTTAGATTCTATAGTAAGAAGAGACGACAAGTAATGAAATGTTTCCATTTCAATTTCCTCATTTTATAGAAGACAACTATGAAAATTAGTGTCTCCATATAAAGGCTCGACTTGGCTTACAAAATGTTTGGGAGTTCGTACACAATTGGTTATGATCGTCCTCAAAATGAGGCGTTATTATTTCAACATGAGAAGGATACTTTAACAAAGATAAGGAAGAAGGATAAATAAGACCTCACTCTTATCCATCAATGTTTGAATGAATTGATGTTTGTGAAAGTGGTTAATGATATCGCCACTAAAAAAGCTTGGGATATTTTGAAAAGTTCTCTCCAAAGAGTCGATAAAGTGAAATAGATTCGATTCCAAGCATTATGAGGTGTGTCGAAACCATCTTTTGATAAGTCGACTTTTATTTAGAAAACGAAAATGAGGAGTCGCCAACAATCCTTTTTTATAAGGTGTGATCGGATCACCTCGTAATTTGATTGTTTTAACAAAATGTTTGATTTATCAAAGCAATATTTTTTTCAATCTACAAAAATCTAGAAAACGGGTTTGGGAGTCGGTTACGCACGAGGAAGGATTAGCACCCTCGTGACGCCCAAAATTGGTACCTGATTGATTACTTCGTGTCTTAGTGTCGAAAGTTGAAAACTTGAAAATAATTTAAAAATACGACCCCTCTTTGTATTGATGTTAATTTCGCTCACAATTTGCTTGAATAAATCGAAATAAACGTTAAAGACCCTCTCGTTTCGAGATAACAAAATGTCACATCCTGTAAGTTAGGACACAACACTTTGAACCTTTGAGAATAAGCTTGCCTTTTGTTTTTCTTTGTTTAATCCTCATGTATTTTAATTTTGAAAGGATATCCGGTTATTCAAGTTCGACGAGAAAATCGTAACCCCGTAAGTTAGGGTACGGCTTCTCGAATCTCCCAAATACCGAACATTGCCTATTCTTTGAAATTTTGTTTTGAACAATAATAGGTGTAATATTTAAACGATGTGTATTTATCTTATTTAAAGTATAATATAAAAATAACTAATTACATTTAAGCATAATGCATGATCATATGACCATAATAATAAAACACCGAATAATAACGATGACAATAATCATGTTAATAATCGTCAATTTTAATACTAATTAAATAATAAATGGAAAAATAAATAATAATAATAATGATGATGATGATGATGATGATGATGATAACAAAAATAAAAATAAAAACAATAATATATGTATAAGTGAAAACATAAATAATCTAATTTTTAAAAGTATAAAAAAGGGAGTAGTAAACAAATAAATGAGTAGATAATAATAAGACAATAATAGATGATAAAATAAATAATAATAAACACATAAAAATAAAAATAAAATAATAAAAATGAAAAATAAAAATGCGGTAAAATAAAATAAAAATGCTCAATAAAAGAAAATAAATCAATTTTTAAAAAATAAAGAACAATAAATAAATAAATAAATTAAATAATAAATAAGATAAAATTAAATCTATAAATGGTCGAAATTAAATAAATGAGGGTTGCCGAAACCATTTTTTTTATTTTAAGTTTGGAAAAATGGGGATCGACTTTTAAAAATAGGGAGTCGCCATCGATCCTTTTTGTTTAGGTGTGATCAGGTCACCTATAAAAATATTTTCGTTTGCGAAATTCGGGAAAACGGATTCAGAAGTCGGTTACGTGCAAGGGTTAGCACCTTTGCAACGCCCAGGGTTGGTACCAAATTGATTAATGTTGTCCTAACGTCAAAAACTTGAAAATATTTACGGTCAAAAACTGTGGAAAAAAGTTAATTGAATTGGAATTGAATCTCAAGATTAGCTCGTTTCAAAGGGATAAAAGTATCATACCCAGCACGTTAGGATATAACACATTTATACTCTGACACCGAGATCATCTTTGATTTTCAAAACATGTAAAAAAGGGTACTTGGGTATTTAGTTGAACGAAAAATCGACACTCAGCACGTTAGGATGTAATTTTCCGTACTTCTAAACACGCAAATATTGTCTTGTTTTATTCAAATATGCAATCTTGAAATTGGTTCAATGTATGTTTTTAACGATAGAAAACATTCAAAAAGAATTCGAATATATCTATAACTTGAAAATATTTAAGGTAAAGAATTTTGGAAGAAAGTTAATTAAATCGGAGTTGAATCTCAAGATTAACTCGTTTCAAAGGGACAAAAGTATCATACCCAGCACGTTAGGATATAACACATTTATATTCTGACACTGAGATCATCTTTGATCTTCAAAACATGTAAAAAGGGTATTTGGTTATTTAGTTGAACGAAAAATCGACACCCAGCACGTTAGAATGTAATTTTCCGTACTTCTAAACACGCAAATATTGCCTTGTTTTTTTTTTCAAATATGCAATCTTGAAATTGGTTCAACATTTATTGAATCTGTTTGGAATAACAATAGGACTACAAATATCAATCAAGATGTTAAAGTTTAAATCACAATGCGATGATGTAAATAAATAAGATTACAACCATTGAATAATATACATGGATAAAACATTATACTAATGAACGATCATAATATGAAATTTGGAAGGCATGAATTTGAGTACATACTATAGTAAGCAAATTAATACAACGAACATATAGCAAGCTTTAAAACTAATAAAACAAAATGGTATATGTATAGTAACATGTTTAAATAATACATACGTGATAAGAACTTGCTATAAAGTAATATATATATAAAAATAATGGTGACATATGAAAGTGTTTGAAATAAATAAATAAATATATATAATTTAAAATAGAATCCTTTAAAGAGACAAAATATATATATAAATAGATTTGAAGGAAGTTATATATGTGTATATATATATGCATATACGTAAATGAATTTTAAGGAATAAATTTACATAAAACAATATGAAATCAACAATATATATATACTCAGAATCATACTATAAATTATATGTACGTATAAAATAATAATATATATGAAACACCCCACACCCGGCCCACGAGCCTGAACCGGATCTGGTATGTTCCTTAAGTAAACCGGTTTTCAAATTCTTGGTTACTTAGAGAAAAATTGTAAATTTTAGAAAACATTGTTTTGGGTTGGGCTTAAATTGGAACCCATTTAATAAATTTTGAAAATCCAACTTAAATAAGGTGACAAAATAATTTTAGGGTTTATTATTTTAAAAGAAATAAATTTACTTAACTTTAATCAAAAATAAATTGTATCATAATCAAATAAAAATAAACAGAAATAAAGAAAATCCAACTGGGCCTTATGGCCTTATTACATCATTCAAACCCAAAATAAAATTTAAAGTACTAAAATTTAATAAAGTCCACTTTCTAATTAAATCCTTCATGTGATGCATGGCCACCTTTAGCTCCTGCCGACCCGGTCCATTACTGCTCATCACCTGAAAAATAATTCCCCAACGGGGTGAGTCCACAGACTCAATGTGTACACAGTACTAATTTTCAACAAATCAGGCATACAAGTCATATCAATTTCATGTTCATACAAAATAAAGGATGATGCAACCCAAACCCAAGCCTATTTGTCCATCCGCTACACACCACCCGTACCAACCTGTACACCGTGGGGACTACTAAGTCGACCCTCCATCCGCTACACACCATCGAAGGCGCGCCATTGCGATCGACGTGCTCATCGCCCACTTACGTTGTGTCTTTAGACACTATATTCGAATAATGTAACCGGTTACCATATTCAATAATGTGACCGTAGTCACCATAATTCGCTGGTGAGACCGTAGTCATCACCTTCACTTTCTCCCTTCACATATATCCCAAATGCCCCAATTATTACATATCATTCATATCATACTTAAATTCACATTCATGTCACTTTTCGAGAATATAACACATTCATAATCCTATCAAAAGTAGGAATACGTGCACTGGTACTTTTGCCACATTTGTGGTACTTAGCCACATTCTCATTCTTATACACATTCATATATTAAAACAATTATTGCCATAATATATATTGAAAGTTAGTGTGAGTACACACCGATTCGCTTAATAGGTTCTTTGAATCCAAGAACGATCTCTACGATCTAGATCTTTCACTCCTATATTCGGCCAATCATTAACATATATTAATAACCTTATTTGGTTTGAAAACCAAATCCTAGTAGGATTTGTATTACTTACCTTGTTGCCGAATTGGATGATTGTAAATCAAGTCCCAAAATTGCTAATATTCCTTCCCTTGAAATCGGCTAACACTAAATCGTGTAACCATGTGAGTCTCCGGCTTTTGAAATAAATGAGAAATAATCCTAAATATTAAAAAAAACAAGCCTTGGCCGAATATCACTTACCTTACAAATTCCAAATCTGAAGAGGATTCCTTTATATGCTTGTCAAAATCCCTATAACTTTGTGTTAGATTAAATCTATCTTTGAAAATATGAATCATAACCTTTAACCAAATATTCATTCCTCTTACCTTAGATCCTTGATCCTTCTATTCAATAATGGTGGAAACCCTTTTGATGTTATGGTTGATTGCTCCTTTACTTAGAATCAACAAGGATTCGGCTTTGACAGAAGAATCGGAGAAGAAAAATAGAAGAAGAGAAGATGGATTTTGCTTAAAGAAATTTCGGCAGAGAGGGGGAGAACTATGAAAATTTCGGCACACTTGGAAAAGATGAGAGAAAATCCTTAAACTCTCCCTCTTTAGCCGAATTTAACAAGCCAAGAGTCCTAGACTTGGCCACCACTCTTCCATCATCTATTTTATTTAAAATAGAAGTGTTTAATCTATCTTTTATCTCTAAAAATAATCCTTTATTTATCACTTTTTAATCACGTATTTATGGAATTAAAACTCCTCTTTTTTAAACACATGTGCCGTCCACCCCTTAGCCTGGGAAGCAAAAATAAAACTTCATTTATTTGCTTCCCTTGTGACTCGAACCCAGGCCCATGCCTCCTACACATGTCGCCATTTCCATATGTCTTAAGTGGCATCTTCAGGCCACATTTCCAAGCCTGTTTGTGTGTCAAATTCTACCAACTTTTCCTTTTAAGACCCTCTTGCCTTTATTTCCTATTTTAAACTTTAAAATTTGACATTTCTGCATCATTTCTAAGTTTCCTAAAATTTTCGATCGGCTCTGTAAACTTGCCATTTTCTTACATTTCCAAGTTTCCAGAATGTTCATTTCCATTTCTGAATCATTTCCAAAAATGTTCAAGTTTCCAAAAAGTTCAGTGTTTCCAAAAATGTCTAAGTTTCCAAAATGTTGTGTTTCGAGAAATGTTCAAGTTTCCAAAATGTTCAGTTTCCAAAATGTGCACTTTCCATTTTTGAACCATTTCTTTACATTTCTCGGTTTCCTAAAATGTTCATGTCCTAATGCATTTCCAGGTTTCCAAAATATCATTTCCAATCATTTTCATACATTTCTGAGTTTCCAAAAATATCAAAAATTTATTCATAATACTGAAGACTTGTCATTTCATACAATTAAACCGGAAATGCATAGGCCCTTTCTAGGATGTTACAATATAGGAGGGTTTAAATTCAATATTATACAAATACTTAAAATGAGGTAATTATACAAATACTTAAAATGAGGTAATATACAAGAGAATTTAGAAAATAAATTATAATAAAAACTAATAGAATATACACAAATGAAAATATAAAAATAACTCATTAAAACAAAGAAAATTTAATAAAATATCTCAAAGTATTATATTAAAACTGTTTTTATACTTTTTATATTAAAAAGAATGAATAAATTATAGAGAATAAAAGGCATAAAATTATAGCAGACCCAATTGAAATAAAACAAAATTGAAAGAATAATTTTTGAACAAATAAAATCATAGAAACAGAATTAAGGACTTAAATAAAAAACGCATAAATAATCAAGGGTTAAAAACGAAATCTTCCCAGGGTCCAAAACGCGGCGTTTAAAGTCTAAATTGGGGGGAGGGGGGCAAAATGGAACTGAAATACAATTTACTGGGGTCAATCCATAAATAAAAGAAAATTGCATTTAAAAATAAAAAATACGGAAGGACTAAAATGGTAATTATGCCATTGAGAAAGAAAACGGGCGGATCCTCTCCGTGTCGGGTCAACGCGCAGATCTGAAGGAGAATACGACGCCGTTTTGAGGACACTTAAATAGGCCTAAAACGACACCGTTCCAAGAGTCTACAAAAGGGCAAATTTTTTGTTTAAAAAATTATTTCTACCGAGCTTTAAAAAAACAAAAGAGGGAAAGAAAATTCTCCGTTAGGGTTTTTAAACCCCTCACACCACCGTCGGACTCCTCCGTTTCTGCCACCGCATACGGCGGTCGGAGGGTCAAAAAATGGTCGTTTCACAACCCTCTGAATGCCCTAAGCCCAAATCTACCCCCCCAAGCACCCAAAACCTCTAAAAAAATAATCGAAAGAAGCATGAAACGCTTCGATTTCGGCTCGAAAAAGCGTCAGTTTCGGCTTTCGATCATCACCAGTGGTAAAAGACTTTAATCCCTATTCTATTTCTATATCTATATGTTATAGTATATCTGAAGTAGAATAGACTACCAAAAAAATTTGAAATATACCTCTGTTTTTTTATATCTGTATTCGAAAAAAAATCCTCCCCTTACAATAGTTTGTTTTAGCCTTTTTAATGCTGAAAATCAGAAATAGAAATAAAAATAATCATAAATACAACTATTTTTCTCTTTTTTGTTTTTGCTCTGCTTGCTGTCATTTGTCCTCTTGCGCAGGTACGGAGGTGGGCCGACGTGGGCACGTGGTGTGCGTGGCTGAGTACGGAGGCCGTACGCGTGGACGTGGCGGGCGCTGGAAGCTTGCAGCGTTGGGGGCTGCGACGCAAAAGGGGAAACCCTAGGGTTTCTGTTTAGCTAAATCTGTTGGGCCGTTCGGGCTGGTCTGGATAGTGGGTTATTGGTTTAGGGTTAAACTTGGGCTAGGATCAGGTTTATTGCAAATAGGTTTTGAATTTTGGGCCACAATCTGAATCTGGGTCTATGTAAACTGTAATTGGACTATTGGATTTATTAATGGTTTTTAATTTTGTATTTTTGTTTTTTTTTTTTTTGGTATGGGCCGGGCGAAAATTGGGTCTTACAGCTGCCCCTCTTTGCTCATTTTCGTGTAACGAGAATAGAGCAAAGACTTCAAAAAGGGCCAATTTTGTTTGGCAACCTCTTTCAATGCTTTTCTCCTTCGAGTAGTTTTGTTCCATCCCGCTGCATCTTCAAGGGCCCAGGAACTGACGCTTCGATCCATTCAAAGAAATTAGACTTGTAGCTTCAATTTTCTCCACTGCGAACTCTGGGAGATAAGAACTAATGTTTTCAATCTGTTCCTGCAACTTCAGGATTGCCATATCTGCTATCTTCAATCTACTCCTGCAAACTCAGGATTGCCAGATTTGCCATCTTCATTCTGCTCCTGCAAATTCAGGATTGCCAGACTAATGGCTTAAATATGTTTCAATACTGCTTAGGGGGACAAGATTTGCCGTTCGATCTTGGTCCACTACTGCTTAGGGTGACAAGATTTACAATTTTTGACCTATTCCACTACTGGTCAGGGAGATAGGGCTGATGGCTTAAATCGGTTCCACTACTGCTTAGGGAGACCAGATTTGCCGTTTGATCTTGGTTCCCTACTGCTTAGGGTGACAAGATCTACAATATTTGACCTATTCCACTGCTACTTAGGGAGATAGGGTTGGTGGCTTAAATCGATTCCACTACTGCTTAGGGAGACCAGATTTTCCTCGATCATGGTTCCCTACTGCTTAGGGTGACAAGATTTACAATCTTTGACCTATTCCACTGCTGGTCAGGGAGATAGGACTGGTGGCTTAAATCGGTTTCACTACCGCTTAGGGAGACCAGATTTGCCGTTCGATCTTGGTTCCCTACTGCTTAGGGTGACAAGATCTACAATCTTCGACCTATTCCACTGCTGGTCAGGGAGATAGGACTGGTGTCTCCGATCTGCTCTTGTAACTTCAGGATTTCCAGATTTGCTATCTTCAATCCACTTCGCTCGGAAAGGCAAGATCTTCGAATTCACTGATGTTGCAACAACGTCCTCTAGGGGACCTATTCTGTAAAATCAGTTTTGTGTTTATGCTTATACAAAATGGTTAGGATGCAATGATTAGGATGAATCTAATGCTCCTAATGAAATGTATCATGGACGACATTTGTATGAATACAGAATGTCATGAGAATGGTCTTTTTACAAAGATTAGGATACAATGATCGGAATGAATCAAATGCCCCTACATAGATGTGTCTTTTGGATGATATTTGTATGAATGTAGAATGTCATGAGAATGATTTCTTACAATGATTTGGATGCAATGATCAAATGCTCCTAACTAAATGTGTTTTGCATGAATGCAGAATTTCATGAGAATGATCCCTTTTTAAGGTGTCATCGTTCATTGTTTAGTAAGGCTTTATCACTGATGTATTATGCTGCCATCTTATTTGGCTGGTATTCTCAATAGAAAACCTGAGAAAACAAATATTTTGTTCAACAGATTTGCCCCACTGTAACTTCAGGGTTCATCTCATTGTGACTTAGCGATATAGGATTTGAATCTATCCCACTACGACCTCGAAATGTAGGATTTGTTTCTTCTTCAATCCATCACATTGCTAGTCAAAGGTATAAGATCTGTATTTTCTTCCATCTATACCACTATAACCTGGGGGTATAGGGCATGTAGCTTTTTCCATCAACTGATCACACCTCGGGTGACCCAACCAGATGTGTCTGCATGATGCTCGTGTGAATGCAGAATATCAATTTTTCTCCAGAGAATGATTCCCATTTTACACTTGGGTTAATGATGCCCATTTTTCATCAAGATTGTATTACTGACGCAATATCTTGTCATTTGTTCAATCACCATTTTAGCAAAAAATTTGGAGAGATAGTCTCAATTTAGACTCTTCCTTCACCAATATTTCCATCCCTCACACTTGATGAGTTTTAAACAATAGTCATATTTCAGTTTCTTGTATTATTTAGAACCTTCCAAAGTAATATGCAAAACCTCTTTCATGAAAGTATTATTAGTCCACTAATTGTTATTTCAATGCGAAATGCTTGAAAAAGGTCATAACCATTGATTGGGAGCATAGCTCGAAACAAGCAAGTTAATCAAAGCTAGCAAATGCAATTAAGCAGGGATTTTATTAAAGATAGCAAATTCAAAATGGAAAAGATTGAAAACTAGGTGCCCCAGATATCGCAGCCTGAGCTTCTCTGTTCAAACTTCTTGAGGACCATTTTAAGCTCAATATGTGTTTAGGGGATTCAGAGTACTTTGTCGATGCCCCAAGACGTAGTATACTTCTTCATTGTTAATTCAGGCATAGTAAGACTGATGTATGTCCCCTTTGATCAAAATTTGAGCCGCCCTTTTTGGGTTTTCAACTTAAATCCACTTTGGTCTCAAAGTGCCCTTTGCGGGTTTTCGCCTTGGCCTCTCCTTTTCTTTCTTCTTTTTTTTTTTTTGCTGAAAATTTCTATTTTTTTATTTTTTTTGAATTCTTTTTATTGAATCTGAATTCTCCGGATTGGGTAGGTCATTGTCATCTATCTCAGACAATATCCATGCTTCCCTAGAACAGTTATTCTTTGTTGCCTAAGGTCCTTCCCGGTTTGGCATCCTCTTTCTTCTGAGGTCCCTTTTACATGGGAAAGAATCTTCTTCAAAGCCCTATCATGAAATTTTCTAGGACGAATCATTTTTGTTGTGAGCTCGCACCATCTGACCGTGATAGGTAGCTTTTAACATTTTCTCTTCAAATTCAACTGATCATATTGAGATTAAACGCGTTATGCCTCATCCAACTTCAATATAGTGGGTAAAAAGGAAGTTTGACCGTCCTAGCCAATGTTTGATAAGCATAGAGGGTAAATAGTAACTTCTGTATGCCAATCTTTACCAGTCTCGGTCTTTTTTTTTATCTTTTATTTTTCTTTTTGGCTGCCTTTACTGTGATGTGGTACCTGATCTTTGAACAGACCGCAAGCTTTTGACATTGTGCGGTTAAATATGATCTTTTCGACTTTTTTTGTGTCAATATTCTTTCTTTCTTTCTTTCTTTTTTGTTCTGATGACTATCTACTTTATAATATTGGCATATAAAGTGACTTTTACCATCTTAATAAAGTAACCGACATCCACGAAAATGAATCGACATTGGCTAGAAGCTTTTGATGAGACTAGCTTGATAACATCCATGCCCCACATATAGGAAATCTTATTTCTTCATTGAGCTAGGCTTTGATCTTCATCTCCTTTTTTGGCTCACGGCGTAGGATCTGTTTTTCATCCATTATTAACAAATTATAAGATATGTTACTGATCGCAGTGATCAGAGCTTTAAAATTTATAAAAAGAATGATCGAACCTGAAAACTAACTCTGACAACGATTAAAGGCAAGTGTACCTATCGAACAGTAGTATAGCTTAGGCAAGACCGGATTATCGAACCCAAAGAAACTAAAAGTATTAATACTGACTTTCTTTTTATTATTTAGCCTTAAAAATAAAGTGAAGTTGTTTTAATCTAAATTAACGATGACTAAGCTAAGGACAAAGACAAAAAGAATGAATTGAGAAATAACTTGAAGAAAAACTTAATTGATCACGACGATACCCTCAGGAAGAATCCACCTAGACTTCACTTGTTATCTAACATTGAATCATATGATTTACTTACTTAGCTTGATCCGGAGGACTCCCTAACCTATGCTAAACCTCTCTCGAGTCGAATAACGTCTAACCCTAGGTTAATTAGTAGAACTCTCGTTCTTTTATAATAACCCCCTAGAATAGCAGTAAATCAATCTATGGATTCCCACATTAGGTTTTACCCTAATCTGGCAAAATCTTGTAACCCTATCTCTAGACGTTTGATCAACTCCGCTTAATTACGCTAGATCTACTCTTAAGCAGGGTCTATTCCTCCTCCACCTAAGCACATCAGATTTGGATTAAGCATGCATAATTAAGAACAAACTAAGTAGTTATCATATAATTCAAAAATCAAATAACAAGATTCATCTAGGTTTCATCCCCTTCAGGTATCTAAGGGGTTTAGTTCATAACTAAGAAAGAAAACATCTCAAGAGAAAAGATAAAACAAAACATAAGAAATCCCTAAAACTCCCTGAAAAAATTGAAGGAGAATTCCGTCGTCTTGAGTATAATTCCGGCTTATTGGGATGGATCAACTGGCTAACTTCGAGTAATTCCCACAATTCTCACCTTTCCGACTTGGCTCCTTGGCCTAGCTCGCCTCCGGTTTTGGCTTCTGCCGAACTCCCCTTTCAAGTTGCCCCCTTGGGTGTTTATATAGACTTTGAGATACCTTACTTGGCCCCTAAGTATCCTAATTTAAGTATAATTCCTAATAGGGTGTTTGAATAGGCTTTGAAATGTGTTTCTTTGCCTCCAAGTATCGTTTCCCGAATGAACTTACTCTTTCCAGCGACAGGGACATGGCCATGGCACACGCCCGTGTGAATCGTGGTCAGGCCGTGCTTGGGCTTTTAATGAGGCACAGCCGTATTTATCGGGGTCCAGGCTATGTTCTAGTAATTTAATGAGGCACAACCATGTGGCTTGAAGTCCAGGCCATGTCGATTTCGTGAATTGGCCCATTTGGCCCGTTTTAAGCCTGTTTTACGTTCTTTTCATCCTTGGATGCTTTCCTGAGTATAAGACATGAAAAGAAAGGATTAAGAGCACCTTTTTACATAAATCGAGGCTTAAATTATCCAAAAGCATGCTAAATGTGAGCCTAAAATATGTTACTTTTACGGTTTATCAGTTACACTTTCTGTCATCTCTAAAGTCCCGAGATCCCTTAGACCCCTATTTCACTCAAAAAGGGAGTTAGTAACAGCGTCGCCCATGTCATTGATATCTAGGGACCTATTGTAAGTTCAAAAGAATATGGAAAGAACGAATGAACTTATAAATGCTTATTTGCATGTATAATCATGAATAAAGAATGAAAGAATATTTGCATAGCAATCCAAAGTACGAAAGAATCTATAAACAAAAAGATGCATCTCATTGAAATAAGGATTCTGAACACAAGCCTATTTCACAAAATGACTCTTATCACTTCTAGGGTGAAAGCAATAAGCATGTTTTGAATATTATTCTAGATTAGCCTTAAAATACATGTCTCTTCTAGAGTCCTATTGCTCAAAACACTCTCAAGTATATAAAGGCCGATGCTTAGAAAACTTTTATTCCTTGGTTCACTCTTTGGATATGCCATTGGTGTTCTGACTTCCAAATTTCTAGGCTTCTGATGACTTCTTTAAGGAATCGCATCTCTCTTTCCCCATCATTCAATTATCACAAATTACTGCTCTGCTTGACTCATCGAACTTCAAAACCCCTATTTTAATAAGCCTCTCCACCAATTTCTTAAATGCAATGCAATTATCGATTGAATGACCAGTTATCCTCGCGTGATACTCATATTGAGCATTCGAATCATACCATGGGATATAGGGGTTGTATTGGTTCCATGTAATGAGGAGCCACCATATGTGCATCGAATAGGCTTTAATACAACTCCCTATATGTCATTAGAATTGGTGTAAATTGGAGTTGCCTTGCACTGGATTCTTGTCTTAATGAGCCCTGATGATCAGTAGTCACAACCCTCGGTTGACCTACAGTGACTAATTTGGGACGCTTGCACAAGCTGTTCACTTCATTTTTCATACTTCTCGGGGCTGATCTTTTGGTACTTTCTCCCGCATCTATCTTTCCACTCTTTATAGCATTCTCAATCATTTCTCCAGTCATTACAATGTCTGAGAAGCTCTTTGTGGTGCTCCCTAGCATATGAGTGATAAATGGGGCCTTTAGTGTATTAATAAAGAGCATTGTTGTCTCTTTTTCCGAAAGTGGTAGCTGGACTTGGATGGCAACCTCTCTCCACCACTGCACATACTATCTAAAACTTTCATTCGCCTTTTTCTCCATGTTTTGAAGAGTAATTCTGTCTGGAGTCATGTCTGTCACATGACTGTACTGTCTTATGAATGCTTGGGTTAAATCTCTCTATGAACAAATTTTGGCTCGACTCAACTGGTTACACCATTTGGCTGCTACTCCCACCAGGCTATCCTGGAAGCAATGGATCAACAGTTGGTTATTATTAATGTACCCCGTCATTCTTCTACAAAACATGGTAATATGAGCCTCGGGGCAACTTGTCCCATTATACTTATCAAATTCAGGCATTTTGAACTTGTATGGGAGCGCCAAGTTTGGGACCAAGCTTAAATCTTTGGAGTCAATTCCGTAACAGTTATCAGCACTCTCGATCGCTTTAAACTTCTCCTCTAACCGTTTATATCTATCTTCTAGCTATTTTGGCAATTCTAATTTTGTCCTCTCTCCTTCAGCTATTTCATCTAAATCAGGAACGTTAGTAATGATTGGATTATTTCCTGAACCTGAGCCAGTTTAGAGGTTCACTAAAGCATCAGTTTGGAATTGTTGAGGCCTGATCGTGACAGATGGCCTTTGTACAGTCACTTCAGGTAGTGCTTGCACGCGTGGTGGAGTATAATCAGGGGGATATTGATGATACTCAGTATTCCCCTCAGCATTAACTATGGAGCTCTTTCCTTTATCTATATGCCCTTTCAATATCTGCGTCATCTGAGTCATCATATCTCTCTGCGATTCCATCATTTTTTCCATCATATCCTGCTGGATCTTAGCAAGCTGCTCTTGCATTTGCAGCTAAAGCTTATCCTGCATCTCCCTTTGGAGTTGCT
This sequence comes from Gossypium bickii, assembly GCA_025503065.1. Taxonomy (NCBI): domain Eukaryota; kingdom Viridiplantae; phylum Streptophyta; class Magnoliopsida; order Malvales; family Malvaceae; genus Gossypium; species Gossypium bickii. Next base: position 122,883,427 of record CP106712.1, on the reverse strand, counting down.
CAAGCTTCTCTAATCTCTGATCCATATCTTTCATCTTGGTTCGGGTACCGTAGGGATGTTTGGTTTTGCCAGTGTCCAGGTTAATGCTAAAATAACTTCAACCAATCAGGGTCTTCTCATGAAATCTAATGCATATGATGTAATGTCATGAAAACAACGTAATGCAAATGATGTAATACACATGTATGCAATGCAAATGCATAGAATGAATGCAATGCAATCAAAACAAAAGGAAACACATTAGTACAAAAGAAATAAACAACATAGAACACCTGACCGGGTGACTATTAAGGTTTGGCATGGCTCTATCTAGGGTAGGCGCCTAGGGCTGCTATATGTGGCTTGGTTCTAAAGAATGGGTACCTGAACCAGCAGATTCCTCAATTCTCACCCGTTATAGGCTCATATGGATCGAGTTCAGTTCAGGGGAACACATTTCCCTATGGCCATGCGGAGGTGAAAACCTCACAAAGCACATAAGTACATATGTGTCCCGGAAGCAGTCCACTAGCCCATGCGGAGGTGAAAACCTCACGAAAGCATAGCTTCTCACTCCCATTTAAAGGTGCGACCACAACGGTCATGCAATGCAATGCCAAAGTATTTTGTTAGACTCGACATTATTGTAATTATAGCACAAACAAATTGCATCGAAAGAAACATGATTTTTCAAAATAATTTTCCAAATTTCAATCAAAAGGAAAAAATTTTAAACAATTTATGGCCTGACTCTCAACCACTCTCTAGTGGAGTTGCTAAGCTGTCGAAACCATTTTTTTACTTTAAGTTTGGAAAAATGGGGATCGACTTTTAAAAATAGGGAGTCGCCACCGATCCTTTTCGTTTAAGTGTGATCGAGTCACCTATAAAAATATTTTGGTCTGCAAAATTCGAGAAAACAGGTTCGGGAGTCGATTACCTGTAAGGAAGGCTTAGCACCCTTGCAACGCCCAGGGTTGGTACCAAATTGATTAATGTTGTCCTAACGTCAAAAACTTGAAAATATTTAGGGTCAAAAACTTTGGGAAAAAGTTAATTGAATTGGAATTGAATCTCAAGATTAACTCGTTTCAAAGGGATAAAAGTATCATACCCAGCACGTTAGGATATAACACATTTATACTCTGACACCGAGATCATCTTTGATTTTCAAAACATGTAAAAAAGAGTACTTGGGTATTTAGTTGAACGAAAAATTGACACCCAGCACGTTAGGATGTAATTTTCCGTACTTCTAAACATGCAAATATTGTCTTGTTTTCTTCAAATATGCAATCTTGAAATTGGTTCAATGTATGTTTTTAACGATAGAAAACATTCAGAAAGAATTCGAATATTCTAAAACTTGAAAATATTTAGGGTAAAGAATTTTGGAAGAAAGTTAATTAAATCGGAGTTGAATCTCAAGATTAACTCGTTTCAAAGGGAAAAAAGTATCATACCCAACACGTTAGGATATAACACATTTATACTCTGACACCGAGATCATCTTTGATCTTTGTAATAACCAATTTTTGCCCGGCCCAATATTAAAGTCCGGTCCCTTTTACAAACCCAATCACTAAACCCAAAGCCCAATAACCTAGCCCAATCCACAACTGCCCAAATCAGAAAAAAGAAAAAAAAAACAAAAGACCTTAGTCCCCTAATGTGTCGTCGCATGCCTCTGCCATTAGCACCCCCCGCCTCAGTCAACACCCGTACTCCTCTGACATCTCCACGCCTCGCATGCCTCCGCTCGTGACCTGCAAACAGCAAAGAATAAGGAGCAAAACGACAAAGACTAACAGAAAAACAAATAGAAGAAAACCAAGTTGAATCTGTAAAAATCGGTTATAAAAACCGAAGTAAAACCATTGTAAAGGCTCTCTCTGGGGTTTTACGCATTATCAGAAATCAAAAAGCAAAAGAACTTTGAAGGTTGATTCCGATTTTTATTTATTATTATCATTTACTTTTTTTTTTCATTTTTTCTAGTTATTTTATTTTAAATCTTTTATTAATGGAATAAAAAAGAAGAGCAAAAAGGGGAAAGAAAACTAACCCGAATACTGGGGCATGTCGTCGGAACTTCTCCGTCGTAGCCGAACCAAAGGCAGGGATTTTCTCTGTTTTCTCCTCTCTCGCGTTTTTGAGGATTCGAAAGGGGGCTAACAGTCTGGCCTTGAGCATCGCCGACCACCAAGATAGTGGTGGCGCGGTGGTGCGACGGATGGAGGAAGCCCGGTCGTCGGGTGCAAAAGGGGGAGGGGAGAAGTTTTAAAGTTTTCTGGTTTTTTTTTTTTTTTAGAACAGAGATTGAAATGAATAAAGTAATAAAAAAAATGGGTTTTAAAACATTAAATGAAATAGCTGTCTGGAGAGGGTAGGAATCTGTGCATTCCTACTTTAAAAGGGAGATTTACTCTTCTGGTCCCTCCCTTTTGTAGTGTCATTTGATCAGGCTATATATATATTTTTTTTTGATTTGGCCTTTCTTTTTTACTCCTTTTTCAATTCAATCCTTAACCCCGTAATAGCGAACTATTTTATATTTTACTTATTATAAATTTGTTTATAATGTTTATTTTATATAGTATTTACATACCAATCCTTTAAACTATTTCGGCATAGACCTGTGTTATTATTTTTATTTTTTTATGCTATTAGTTTTTATTTTATTAGTGTTGTCTTATTATTTTTTTATTTATCATTCTATTATTATTATCATCACTATTATATTATTAAAATATTATTAACATTTTCTTTTTACTATTATTATCCTTATTAACACTTTACTTTTGTCATATTATTATCATCATTATTATTATTATTTTAAGTTTACATGCACTGCTTTTTAAACTTTTGTATGTATTGTTTATTTTAAGATTTTTATATACATTATCTATTTCAACATCTTCCTTATATTATTTATTTTAATTGATTTATTATTTATTTTAAGTTTTCCTCACATTGTTTTTCTGTATACTTTATATGTAGATACATATGTATATATGCCCCATCTTGTTTAAAGTTTTTATATACATCGTCTCTTATAATTCGTTTTGTATATTATCGATTTTAAAACCTTTTTTCCATTGCCTATTTTTAACTAATTTATTATCATTTCAAAGTGTATTTTTTATATTTTATTTTTTTAACTTGTTTCTCACTTATTGCAAATTGTTGTATATGTGGTTTAATTTATTCGTCTTAGTTATTGATGTTGTAAAATTTTCAAATAGTGCGCGTTATGTGATTATCATCCTTGCATGTATTGTAAGTTGCTTATCTGTATCCTCATATCACCGTTGTTCATTCGTATGGTATTTTTATTCATGTATTTTTATTCCATGATCGTTGTTATTTTCATGCCATCACATTGTGTATTAAACCTAAACATTTTTATCCATTTTAAATTGTTGTTTTTTAGTCTAAATAAATCATATATGGCTTTTCAATATTATACTCGCTATTGTTTTAAAATGAAAATCTTTCAAAATAAGGTAATATTCGTGCATTTAGAAATTCGAAGAAATCGTGCCCAATCGTGTTGGGTGTGATTTTTTTGGTTTGACCAAATAAACGAATATCCTTTCAAATTTTGTTCATATTTTCTAAATCAAGGCAATATTTGCGTGTTTAGAAGTACAGAAAATTACATCCTAACGTGCTGGGTGTTGATTTTTCGTTCAACTAAATAACCAAATACCCTTTTCATATGTTTTGAAAATCAAAGATAATCTCGATGTTAGAGTATAAAGGTGTTATATCCTAATGTGCTAGGTGTGATCCTTTTATTCTTCTGAAACGAGTTAATCTTGAGATTCAATTCAGATTTAATAACTTTTTTACCTTAGATACTTTCAAGTTTTCAACATTAGGACAACATTAATCAATTTGGTACCGATTCAGGGCGTCGCGAGGGTGTTAATCCTTCCTCGCATGTAACCGACTCCCGAACTCGCTTTCTTCTAGAAATTTGTAGACCAAAAGTTATTTTATATGTGACTCGATCACACCTAAACAAAAAGATTGGTGGCGACTCCATGTTTTTTAAAGTCGATTCCCTTTTTTCAAAACACAAAAAATGGTTACGACAGCTTGGCGACTCCGCTGGGGACCCAATAAGAGGGTCAGGCCATAAAATTGATTATTTTTTGTCCTTTTGTCGAAAATTTGGAAAATTATTTGGAAAATCATGTTTCTTTTGATACATTTACTGGTATTATGATTACAATAATGTTGAGTCTCATAAAATACTTTGGCATTGCACTGCATGACCGTTGCGGTCACACCTTTAAGTGGGAGTGAGAAACTAAGCTTTCGTGAGGTTTTCACCTCCGCATGGGCTAGTGGACTGCTTCCGGGACACATCTGTACCTATGTGCTTTGTGAAAGTGGATTATAATACGGTCGTCCGAACATAGTCCAAGGAAACAACAAGAGATGGGCTGATAGCATACAGAAGAATACAAGACCTGGCCTAAAGATTCAAGCTGACGGGGATTGTTCGAGAGTCATTACAAGATTACAAGTATCATGAAGTATAAGCGAGCGATGAGGTACGAACTGGACCAAGCTAGAAAAGGCGTCTATTGAAGAAGTTCATGGGACACCATCATAACATCCAGACATGAAGAAGAGGGTTGGCGTTTTCACCTGGACTATGAGGACATGGCCGTATATGCAATTCGTTTTATGTAAAGAAAGGTATTTTCTAGAAAAGTTCTTCTAATGGAATTAAATTCATGGTCAACGCCTCTCTTTCTTTTTGCATTCATTCCATGCATTCACATTGCATCTTATACATTCGCATCACATCATATCATGTGCATTTAAGACCATAGAGAGAGCCTAATAAGCTGAAAACATACAGAAGAGAGAGAAAAAGAAAAGAGAACCTGGAAGCTGAACATCCGTATGGCACCCATGCTAAAACGAAGAAAATGGATCAAAGACTAGAACAATTCCAGAAAGAGGTGCAGGACCAGGTGCATGCACAGGTGCAAGAGCAGCTAGTCAAAATCCAGCAGGATATGATGGACAAGATGATGGAGTCCCAAAGAAACATGACGACTCAGATGACTCAAATGACCCAACTGTTGAATGGACTTATGGAAAGAGGAAAAGGCCCCATGGCTATTGCTAGAGGGGAGAATGAAGGCATTCCCTTAGATTTTACCCTGTCGGATGTGCCTTTACAGCACGGAGAGTATCCCCAGAGGCCATCCGTCACGATTAGGCCTCAACAAGGGCAAGCTAATGTTGGATCCCCTATGAATTTCCAAGTGGGCTCAGGGTCCAACCCGAGAGACGACCCTATTAACCCTATTGTGTCAGATTTTGATATGATGGAAAAAGAATGAATGAAAGTTGAATCCTCAAGGCAGATGGAAGATCGCTATAAGTGGCTAGAGGAGAAAGTCAAGGCGATAGAAAATGCTGAAATTCGTTATGGAATTGATGTCAAAGAGCTAAGTCTGGTCCTAAACTTAGTACTTCCACCAAAGTTCAAAACTCCAGATTTTGAAAAATACAATGGGACTAGATGCCCTGAAGCACACCTAAAGATGTTTTGTCGATGAATGGCGGGACACGCCGATAATGAAAAATTGCTGATTCACAGTTTTCAAGATAGTCTGGTTGGATCTGCGGCCAAATGGTACGATCAGCTCAGTAACACCCAAATTAAGACGTGGAAGGACCTGGCCCAAGCCTTCGTGGCCATAGCTCCCGACAGGATCACTCTTCAAAACATGGAAAAAAAAAGGGGAACGAAAGCTTTAAGCAATATGCACAGAGGTGGAGGGAGGTTGCCATCCAAGTCCAGCCACCACTTCTGGAGAAAGAGACAACAATGCTCTTCATCTGCACACTGAAAGCCCCATTCCTCATGCATATGTTAGGAAGTGCAACCAGGAGCTTTTTGGACATCGTAACAACCAGAGAAATGATCGAGAACATAATAAAAAATAGAGGGATCGAGACGGGGGAAAGTGCCAAAAGAATGCCCCCAAGGAAGAAAGAAAGTGAGGTGAATAACGCGAGCATAGGACACCCGAAGTCAATCACCATTAATTAGCCGAAAGCAACGGCCACAGGGCAGCAGGGGTTACCCAAGAAAGAACCTGGCACCTCAAGACAAAATAATGAGAAACTCCAATTCACACCGATTCTGATGACATACAAGGAGATGTATCAAACCCTGTTCGATGCGCATATTGTGTCCTCTTATCATTTAAAACCAATGCAACCTCTGTATCCTAAGTGGTATGACTCGAATGCACAGTGTGAATACCATGCAGGAATCACAGGACACTCAATAGAGAATTGCCTGGCTTTCAAGAAATTGGTGGAGAAATTTATCAATATGGGTGTGGTGGAGTTGGATGACATGCCAAACGTAACAAATCCTTTACCCAATCACGCTAATGGCAGAGTCAACGCAATTAGCAAAAGTTTAGAAAAAAGAATCAAAGCAAGTGTCGTGGAGGTTAAGACCCCCTTAAGATTGGTCTGGAAAGAAATGGTCAAACAGGGATTAATTATTGCGGAAAAGAGTCAAGGAGAGCTGACAAATTATTGTGAGCACCATCAGGAGTTGGGGCATGAGATTCAGACTTGTGGGGAATTCAGAACTCTGGTACAAAATTTAATGAACAATAAAGAAGTCAAATTTTATGATGAAGGCATAGAAGATAGGAGCATATGCGCTTCAGAGTCAACAGTAAAAAGTTCGAAAGTCAACCTTCCAATAATCATTATTTCGCGTCCCAAAAGCGATAAAGCAGGGATACAGGTAGTGCTGAAAGTGGTAATACGGAGGCCCACTGCCTTTGAAGATAATAGGGAGGCTCCTCAGAATCATGTGTGTAATGTAGCAGTCCCCGAAAAGGAGAATTTGGCTAGCAATGAGGCGGGAATACGGGTAGCACCGAAAGTAATAATAAGGAGGCCCACTGCCTTTGCTTACAAATATAGTAAGGAAGTTCCCTGGAACTATGAGTGTAATGTAGCAGTCACAGAAAAAAGAACTCAACTAATATGACGAAGGAGGATTTAGATGAAGGCTTCCATACTCGAAGCGGGAGACGCTACGACCTAATAAAGGGGAAAGCTCCAATGATGGAACAGGAGAAAGAAAAGCCAGTTGAGCCTGAGCTGAGAACCAAGGAACCAGTGTCTGAGGAAGAAACTAAAGAGTTCCTAAAATTTTTGAAACACAGTGAACATTGTGTGGTAGAACAGCTGCACAAATAACCAGCGCGCATATCCGTGTTGGCTTTGCTTCAGAGCTCGGAAGTACATAGGAACGCGCTGATGAAAGTTTTGAACAAAACCTACATCGCCAGTGACATATCGGTTAATAAATTGGATCAATTGATCGGCAACATAAATGCAGATAACTTCATTTATTTTAATGACGATGAGATACCACTAGGTGGTAGAGGATCCACCAAGGCTTTGCACGTTACCGCTAGATGCAAAGGGCACATACTACCAGGGGTCTTGATAGACAACGGGTCTGCATTAAATGTATTACCCTTGTCCACCATAAACAGATTACCAGTGGACAGTTCGCACATGAAGGAGTGCCAGAGTACAGTAAAGGCGTTTGACGACACCCAAAGAAGAGTCATGGGGAGGATTGAGGTACCCTTACTAATTGGCCCAACTACTTACGAAGTAGATTTTCTGGTGATGGACATCGAGCCCTCCTATAACTGCTTATTAGGGAGACCATGGATACATTCGTCAGGGGCAGTGCCTTCATCATTACATCAGAAGGTGAAGTTAATAGCGGATAGCCGGCTGGTAACGATAAAAGCTAAAGAGGACATTATTGCAACTGTGACCAGTGATATGCTGCACTTGGAGATTAACGACGAGGCAGCTGAATATTCTTTCCGATCTCTTGAGTTCGTGAATGCAACTTTTGTTATGGAAGGAAACAGAATCTTGAAACCAAGAATCTCCAAGACTACAAAGATGGGATTGAAAATGACCGTGAGGAAAGGCGCTTTATCGGGAAGAGGACTCAGAAAATACATTTAGGGGAGAATGGCAGCCCCGACGTTGAGAGAAAAAACAAGATCGCTTTGGCCTAGGATTCAGGCCAGATGCAAGATAAAAGAAGAAAGAGTTAGAAAGGAGGCAAGAAAGAAGACGCGCTTGTTTGAGTGGAGAGGAAACCAAGTGGGAACCCATGATAATTCTGCACATGTCCAAAACCTTTGTGTCGAGAGGGGTAATTCACTCTGAGCCGAAGACACGGAAGGGAGAGGACATCGCAGCAATGTTAGGTGATGTCTACATTAGTGCCATATCTGAGGAGGTAGTTGAAGGAGGAATCTTATCAAATATTCAGCCTCATGAACTGGGAAGCGTCTTGAACAATTGGACTGCAGAGGAAATCCCTGTAGTATTTAGGGCTTATTCAGAGTAATGTCCAGGACACACTTAAGCCTAAGAGCAACAAGATTTCTTTTGTGAAATAGGCGCAAGTTCAAGTATTGTTATATCAATAAAGTGCATTTTCACCATCATTTGAAGCAAACATTTCCTTTTTTGGTTTCTCGATCATTCTTTCATCATTATCATACATACAATTAGCCATTTACAAATTCATTCATTCCGCCTGTATTTTCTTGAACTGCAACGGGTCCCTGGATATCAATGACTTGAGCAATGCCGCCATGGATTCGAAATATCCTTTTGAGCAAGACATATGCTTAGAAAAATTACAGGATTTTGAAGGTGACACAGACGGTGACTTATCTCCTGATTTGTTAAGAATGGTGGAGCAGGAGGAGAGACAAATTCGGCCTTATAAGGAAGCAGTGGAGACTGTGACTTTGGAGAAAGGGAAAATGGTAAATATTGGAACATGTATAGCCGAGGGAACAAGGCAGAATCTTATCAAATTGTTGCAGGAATTCAAGGATGTCTTCGCATGGTCTTATAAAGATATGCCTGGTTTAAGCACCGATATTATAGTACACTGCTTACCCATAAGGAGGGATTACAAGTCAGTTCAGCAGAAGCTTCGAAGGATGAGACTAGATATTGTGCTGAAAATAAAGGAAGAGGTCCAAAAGCAGTTCGACGCTGGATTCTTGCAAGAGATCAAATATTCAGAATGGGTAGCCAATATCATGCCTGTTCCTAAAAAAGACGGGAAGGTACGAATGTGTGTGGATTATAGAGACCTAAATAAGGCTAGCCCAAAGGATAACTTTCATTTGCCTCATATTGATACTCTAATAGACAATACAGTAGGCTTTTCACTGTTTTCCTTCATGGATGGTTTCTCTGGATACAATCAGATAAAAATGCATCCTGAAGATATGGGAAAGACTACCTTCATAACATTGTGGGGCACATTCTATTATAAAGTAATGCTGTTTGGGTTAAAAAACGCAGAAGCTACATACCAAAGGGCCATGGTGACCTTGTTCCATGATATGATGCATAAAGAGATTGAGGTTTATGTGGATGACATGATTGCAAAGTCTAGAACAGAAAAAGAACATATCCGAGTTTTGCAGAAACTATTTCTGAGGTTAAGGAAATTCCAACTGAGACTCAATCCTACGAAATGTACTTTTGGAGCTAGATCTGGCAAATTGTTGGGCTTCATAGTCAGCAAGAAGCGGATCGAGATTGAATTAGACAAGGTCTGAGCTATACAAGAATTGCCTCGGCCCGCACTTAAAAAGAAGTTCGAGGTTTCCTTGGAAGACTAAATTACGTTGCTCGGTTTACTTCATAATTAACCGAGAAATGTGATCTCATATTTTGTCTTTTGAAGAAACATAACCCAGGCGTACGGGATGATTAATGTCAGGAAGCTTTCGATAGGATCAAACAGTACTTGTCAAACCCTCCAATACTGTCACCTCCACGCCTAGATAAGCCATTAATCCTATATCTGACGGTGCTTAATCACTCTATGGGATGTGTGCTGGGTCAACATGATGATTCAGGAAGAAAAGAAAAGGCGATATACTACCTCAGTAAGAAATTCACTGAGTGCAAAATGAGATATTTGCCGATTGAGAAACTGTGTTGTGCGTTGATTTGGACAACTCAGAGATTGAGACAATACATGTTGTATCACATGACCTGGTTAATCTCGAAATTAGACCCTCTAAAGTATATGATGGAGGCAACCGCTTTGAATGGAAGGATGGCTAGATGGCAAATTCTACTATCTGAATTTGATATTGTATATGTGAGTCAAAAAGCTATAAAAGGAAGCGCAATAGCCGACTTCCTAGCTAGCAGAGCTTTAGAAGATTATGAGCCGTTGAACTTTGATTTCCCCAATGAGGATTTAATGTATGTGGCAGCTACTGAAGAGGACACTGCAAAAGATTGCCTTTGGAAATTGAATTTTGATGGAGCATCAAATGCTGCTGTAAATGGGATTGGGGCAGTCTTGGTATCCCTAAATGGAGATCACTACCCGTTCACATGCAAGTTGGATTTTGATTGCACAAACAATATGGCAGAATACGAAGCATGTGTCATGGGACTCCGCGCTGCCATTGAACGTAGAATTAAAGCGCTGGAAGTCTATGAAGATTCTACACTAGTGATCTACCAACTAAAAGGCGAATGGGAGATAAGAGACCCCAAATTGATTAATTATCGAAGGGTAGTCATGGGGTTAATTGAGGAGTTTGACGTTATCACTTTTAGTTATCTCCCACGGGAAGAAAACCAGATGGCAGATGCTTTGGCTACTTTGGCTTCCATGATTAATGTGAGTAACCAAGAAGACGTAAAACCCATTCAAATGAGTATTTACGAGGCCCCAGCTTATTGTTGCAATGTAGAAGAAGAAGAAAGGGATGATCACCCCTGGTACCAAGATATATTGCGATATGTGAGAAATCCGAATACCCCAAACAAGCAACCGAGAATGAAAAGAGGATATTGAGAAGGTCAGCCTGTGGTTATGTCCTGGACGGGGAGGTCCTGTACAAAAGAAAGAAGGATCAAGTACTGTTGAGATGTGGTGACGCAGTGGAAGCTAAGAAAATTTTGGAGCAAGTCCACGAGGGTGTTTGCAGAACACATGCAAATGGTTTCACAATGGCTAGACAAATCATGAGATTTGGATATTATTGGTCTACTATGGAAGGGGATTGTATCAAGTATGCTAAGACATGTCACAAATGCCAGACATACGGGGACAAGACTCACGTACCCCCTTCACCGTTACATGTTATGACTTCCCCATGGCCATTCTCTATGTGGGGTATGGATGTCATCGGACCAATCTCACCAAAAGCTTCGAACGGTCATCGATTTATCTTCGTGGGCATTGACTACTTCACGAAATGGATAGAAGCTGCTTCATATGCTAGCGTCACTAAATCAGCGGTTAGTCAGTTTTTAAAGAAGGAAATCATTTGCCGATATGGGATACCTAAGAGGATCATATCAGACAACACATTGAATTTGAACAACAGCACGATAGCAATGTTTGTAGTTAATTCAACATTAAACATCATAACTCATCTCCGTACCGTCCAAAAATGAATGGGGCAGTGGAAGCAGCGAATAAGAACATCAAGAAGATAGTGGGGAAGATGACCGAGACTTACAAGGATTGGCATGAGAAATTACCATTTACACTTTATGCTTATCGAACGTCTGTCAGAACCTCTACTGGGGCAACACCTTTCTCACTGGTCTATGGAATGGAGGCAGTCCTACCCATTGAAGTGGAAATACCTTCTCTTCGGGTTTTGACAGAAATAAAGCTGGATGAAGCCAAAGGGATTCAGGCTCGATACGATCAATTAAACCTAATCGAAGAAAAGAGGCTAAGGGCTATTCGTCACGGTCAGATGTATCAAAAGCGTATGACGCGAGCCTATGATAAAAAAATTCGCCCAAGAGAGTTTCACGAGGGAGACCTGGTGCTGAAAAAGATCCTTTCCATACAGAAGGATTTTAGAGGAAAATGGATGCCAAATTGGGAAGGACCGTACGTGGTGAAGAAGGCTTTCTCCGGAGGTGCACTAATTCCAACTGAAATGGATGGGAAAAGCTTGCCCAACCCCGTAAATTCAGATTCAGTCAAAAGATATTTTGTTTGAACAGGCTAAGGCGAAAACCCACCAAGGACACCTTCAATCTAAAAAAAAAAAAGGGAGAGGCCAAAGCGAAAACCTGCGAAGGGCGCTTTGAGACCAAAAGGGATTTGGGTCGAAAACCTGAAAAAGGCGGCTCAAATTGTGATGGGAAAAATCCCGCTTCACTCGAATAGACAAGGAAGGGGTATGTTGCGTCTCGGTGCATCGGTAAAATACTCAAGATCTCCTAAGCACGTATCAAACTCAAAATGGTCTTCCAAATGCTCAGGCAGAGAAGCTTAGGCTGCGATATCTGGGGCATCTAATTTCCATTTCACCCATTTTAAATTTGTAATTTGTGATTATCTTATTCAATGAATTTCCTTCTTAATTGCATTTGCCAGTATAGATTAACCTGTTTTGTTTTGAGCTATGCTGCCAATCAATTTCCTTCTTACAATCCTTTCTGGGCATTTTACATTGAAATAATGATTACTGGACTAACAATACTTTCATAAAAGGAGTTCTGCATATTACTTTGAAAGCCTCTGAATAATACAAGGACCTGAAACATGACTATTGTTTAGAATTCATTCAGCCCAGGGTTTAGAAATGTTGGAGAAAAATGATTATTTCTTTGAACAAAGACAAGACATTTCGTCGGTGATACGACCTTGACAAATAACGAGTAATGCCGATCCAGGTACACAATGAAACTATGATACCATCATACCCAATGAATTGTGATTGATCCTATACCTCAGAGTCGCAGCAGGATGGTTGGAAGAAACCAAATGTTATTCTCCTAAAGTTGCAGTAGGAGTACAAACTTTATGTCCTAGAGGGTACAGTAGAAGGGATTATGAAATTACAGCGGGGCAAGCTTGCTGATAGAATACGATCGTTTCCTTGGGTTTCCCGTCAAAGATATCGGCTGAACGAGAAAGCATCGTAACGCATCAGTGATAGAACCTTGTTGAACTATGAGTAATGATAACCCAAACAATAAAAGGGATCTTTCTCATGCATTCATACACATCTAGTTAGGAGCATTTGATTCATCGTGATCATTACATCCTAGTCATCTGTACATTGTGAAAAATCATCATTCTCGTAACATTCAGCATTCATATAAATGTCATCCGTACCACATGTAGTTAAGAGTGTTTGAGTCATCCCGATCATAACATCCTCATCATTTACGTAAGCATAAGCACATTCTACAGGACAGGTTCCTCAAAAAAACACTATAACAATATCGAAGTTCAAATGTTGTTCCCATGGAGCAGACTGAATATTGAAGTCTTCCTGAAGATAGTAAGGAAGTAAACCAAGAAATTCAGATTAAGTTCCCTCGAGATGGCAGCGGAGCAGTCTAAAGATTGAAGTTTTCCTGAAGATAGTAAGGAAGCAAATTGAAAAGTTCAGATTTATTTCCTCGAAGTCTCAAGGGGACAGGACAAAACTACTAATCCCTCCTCCTTGAGTGTATTGAGGATCAACCTTTCTGAGAAGTTTCAGTGAGAAGATCAAAGTTACGGATCTCTTCTCTCTGAATTCCTATCACCTCGACGTCCTAGTGGAGCAGGCCGAAGCTGCTAATCCCTCCTCCCTGAGTGTATTGAGGATCAATCTTTCCGAGAAATTTCAGTGAGAAGATCAAAGTTACGAATCTCTTCTCTCTGAATTCCTATCACCTCGGCGTCCCAGTGGAGTAGGCCGAAGCTGCTAATCCCTCCTCCCTGAGTGTATTGAGGATCAACCTTTTCGAAAAGTTTCAGTGAGAAGTTCAAAGTTACGGATCTCTTCTCTCTGAATTCCTATCACCTCGACGTCCCAGTGGAGCAGGCCGAAGCTGCTAATCCCTCCTCCCAAAGTGTATTGAGGATCAACTCTTATTTTCGAGAAGTTTTAGTGAGAAGATCAAAGTTACAGATCTCTTCTTTGTGAATTCTTATCACTTCAAAGTTCCAGCGGAGCAGGTCAAAGCTACTAATCCCTCCTCCCTGAGTGTATTGAGGATCAACCTCTATTTCCGAGAAGTTTCAGTGAGAAGATCAAAGTTACGGATCTTTTCTTTCTGAATTCTTATCACCTCGAAGTCTCAAGGAAGCAGGACAAAGCTACTAATCCCTTCTCCCTAAGTGTATTGAGGATCAACCTTTTCGAGAAGTTTTAGACAGAAGATTAATATTACGAACCACTTCTTTCTGAATTCTTATCACCTCAAAGTCGCAGTGAATCAGTGAAGTGAGTCAAAGCGACAAAGGAATAGTGGATTGAGATGAGGCCATCTGAAGAATAAGAGCACTGAAGAATCAAGACTTGGCCAAGACCGAGCAAAAATTGGTTCTTCTATTGTCTTTGCTCTATTCTCGTTTCACGACAATGAGCAAAGAGGGGCAGCTGTAATAACCAATTTTTGCTCGGCCCAATATTAAAGTCCAGTCCCTTTTACAAACCCAATCACTAAACCCAAAGCCCAATAACCTAGCCCATTCCACAACAGCCCAAATCAGAAAAAAGAAAAAAAACAAAAAACCTTAGTCTCCTAATGTGTCGTCACATGCCTCTGCCATCAGCACCCCCGCCTCGGTCAACACCCGCACTCCTCTGACATCTCCACGCCTCGCATGCCTTCACTCTTGACCTGCAAACAGCATAGAATAAGGAGCAAAACGACAAAGACTAACAGAAAACAAATAGAAGAAAACCAAGTTGAATCTGTAAAAATCGGTTATAAAAACCGAAGTAAAACCATTGTAAAGGCTCTCTCTGGGGTTTTACGCATTATCAGAAATCAAAAAGCAAAAGAACTTTGAAGGTTGATTCCGATTTTTATTTATTATTATCTTTTACTTTTTTTTTTCATTTTTTCTAGTTATTTTATTTTAAATCTTTTATTAACGGAATAAAAAAGAAGAGCAAAAAGGGGAAAGAAAACTAACCCGAATACTGGGGCATGTCGTTGGGACTTCTCCGTCATCATAGCCGAACCAAAGGCAGGGGATTTTCTCCGTTTTCTCCTCTCTCGCGTTTTTGAGGCTTCGAAAGGGAGCTAACAGTCTGGCCTTGAGCATCGCCGACCACCAAGATAGTGGTGGGGTGGTGGTGCGATGGATGGAGGAAGCCCGATCGTCGGGTGCAAAAGGGGGAAGGGAGAAGTTTTAAAGTTTTCTGGTTTTTTTTTTTTTAAAACAGAGATTGAAATGAATAAAGTAATAAAAAAATGGGTTTTAAAACATTAAATGAAATAGCTGTCTGGAGAGGGTAGGAATCTGCGCATTCCTACTTTAAAAGGGAGATTTACTCTTCTGGTCCCTCCCTTTTGTAGTGTCATTTGATCAGGCTATATATATATATATTGATTTGGCCTTTCTTTTTTACTCCTTTTTCAATTCAATCCTTAACCTCGTAATAGCAAACTGTTTTGTATTTTACTTATTATAAATTTGTTTATAATGTTTATTTTATATAGTATTACATACCAATCCTTTAAACTATTTCGGCATAGACCTGTGTTATCATTTTTATTTTTTTATGCTATTAGTTTTTATATTATTAGTGTTGTCTTATTATTTTTTTTATTTATCATTTTATTATTATTATCATCACTATTATATTATTAAAATATTATTAACATTTGCTTTTTACTATTACTATCCTTATTAACACTTTACTTTTGTCATATTATTATCATCATTATTATTATTATTTTAAGTTTATATGCACTGCTTTTTAAACT
Source organism: Gossypium bickii (assembly GCA_025503065.1). Taxonomy (NCBI): domain Eukaryota; kingdom Viridiplantae; phylum Streptophyta; class Magnoliopsida; order Malvales; family Malvaceae; genus Gossypium; species Gossypium bickii. The sequence goes on along the minus strand of CP106712.1, from coordinate 122,867,611 downwards.
TTTGTATGTATTGTTTATTTTAAGATTTTTATATACATTATCTATTTCAACATCTTCCATATATTATTTATTTTAATTGATTTATTATTTATTTTAAGTTTTCCTCACATTGTTTTTCTGTATACTTTATATGTATATACATATGTATATATGCCCCATCTTGTTTAAAGTTTTTATATACATCGTCTCTTATAAATCGTTTTGTATATTATTGATTTTAAAACCTTTTTTCCAGTGCCTATTTTTAACTAATTTATTATCATTTCAAAGTGTATTTTTTGTATTTTATTTTTTTTAACTTGTTTTTCACTTATTGCAAATTGTTGTATATGTGGTTTAATTTATTCGTCTTGGTTATTGATGTTGTAAATTTTTCAAATAGTGCGCGTTATGTGATTATCATCCTTGCATGTATTGTAAGTTGCTTATCTGTATCCTCATATCACCGTTGTTCATTCGTATGGTATTTTTATTCATGTATTATTATTCCATGATCGTTGTTATTTTCATATTATGCCATCACATTGTGTATTAAACCTAAACATTTTTATCCATTTTAAATTGTTGTTTTTTAGTCTAAATAAATCATACATGGCTTTTGAATATTATACTCGCTATTGTTTTAAAATGAAAATCTTTCAAAATAAGGTAATATTCGTGCATTTAGAAATTCGAAGAAATCTTGCCCAAGCGTGCTGGGTGTGATTTTTTTGGTTTGACCAAATAAACGAATATCCTTTCAAATTTTGTTCATATTTTCTAAATCAAGGCAATATTTGCGTGTTTAGAAGTACGAAAAATTACATCCTAACGTGCTGGGTGTTGATTTTTCGTTCAACTAAATAACCAAATACCCTTTTCATATGTTTTGAAAATCAAAGATAATCTCGATGTTAGAGTATAAAGGTGTTATATCCTAACGTGTTGGGTGTGATCCTTTTATTCTTCTGAAACGAGTTAATCTTGAGATTCAATTCAGATTTAATAACTTTTTTACCTTAGATACTTTCAAGTTTTCAACATTAGGACAACATTAATCAATTTGGTACCAATTCAGGGCGTCACGAGGGTGCTAATCCTTCCTCGCACGTAACCGACTCCCGAACTCACTTTCTTCTGGAAATTTGTAGACCAAAAGTTATTTTATAGGTGACCCGATCACACCTAAACAAAAAGATTGGTGGCGACTCCATGTTTTTTAAAGTCGATTCCCGTTTTTTCAAAACACGAAAAATGATTACGACAATCTTCAAAACATGTAAAAAGGGTATCTGGTTATTTAGTTGAACGAAAAATTGACAGCCAGCACGTTAGGATGTAATTTTCCGTACTTCTAAACAAGCAAATATTGCCTTATTTTTTTTCAAATATGCAATCTTGAAATTGGTTCAACATTTATTGAATCTGTTTGGAATAACAATGGGACTACTAATATCAATCAAGATGTTAAAGTTTAAATCACAATGCGATAATGTAAATAAACAAGATTACAAACGTTGAATAATATACATGGATAAAACATTATACTAATGAACAATCATAATATGAAATTTGAAAGGCATGAATTTGGGTACATACAATAGTAACAAATTAATACAACGAACATATAGCAAGCTTTAGAACTAATAAAACAAAATGGTATATGTATAGTAACACGTTTAAATAATACATACGTGATAAGAACTTGATAATGGTGACATATGAAAGTGTTTGAAATAAGTAAATAAATAAATAAATATATATAATTTAAAATAGAATCCTTTAAAGAGACAAAATATATATATAAATAGATTTGAAGGAAGTTATATATATGCATATACGTAAATGAATTTTAAGGAATACATTTACATAAAACAATATGAAATCAACAATATATATACTTAGAATCATACTATAAATTATATGTACATATAAAATAATAATATATATGAGGGTTTAAATTCAATATTATACGAATATTTAAAACGAGGTAATATTTAAGAGAATTTAGAAAATAAATTATAATAAAAACTAATAGAATATACACAAATGAAAATATAAAAATAACTTATTAAAACAAAGCAAATTTAATAAAATATCTCAAAGTATTATATTAAAACTATTTTTATACTTTTATATTAAAAAGAATGAATAAATTATAGAGAATAAAAGGCATAAAATTATAGCAGACCCAATTGAAATGAAACAAAATTGAAAGAATAATTTTTGAACAAATAAAATCATAGAAACAGAATTAAGGACTTAAATGAAAAACGCATAAATAATCAAGGGTTAAAAACGAAATTTTCCCAGGGTCCAAAACGCGGTGTTTAAAGTTTAAATCGGGGGGGGGGGGGGCAAAATGGAACTGAAATACAATTACAGGGGTCAATCCATAAATAAAAGAAAATTGCATTTAAAAAATAAAAAACGCGGAAGGACTAAAATGATAATTATGCCATTGAGAAAAAAACGTGTGGATCCTCCCGGGTTAGGTTAACGCGCGGATCTGAAAGAGAATACGACGCCATTTTGAGGCCACTTAAACAGGCCTAAAACGACGTCGTTTCAAGAGCCTATAAAACAACAAAATTTTTGTTTAAAAATCATTTCTACCGAGCTTTAAAAAAACAAAAGAGGGAAAGAAAATACTCTGTTAGGGTTTTTAAACCCCTCACACCGCCGTCGGACTCCTTCATTTTTGCCACCGCCTACGGCAGTCGGAAGCTCAAAAAATGGTCGTTTCACAACCCTCTGAATGCCCTAAGCCCAAATCTACCCCTCAAGCACCCAAAACCTTTCAAAAAACAATCGAAAGAAGCATGAAACGCTTCAGTTTCGGCTTCCGATCGTCACCAGTGGTAAAAGACTTTAATCCCTATTCTATTTCTATATGTATATGTTATAGTATATCTGAAGCAGAATAGACTACCAAAAAAATCTGAAATATACCTCTGTTTTTTTTATATCTGTATTCGAAAAAAAATCCTCCCATTACAATAGTTTGTTTCGGCCTTTTTAATGCCAAAAATTGGAAATAGAAATAAAAATAATCATAAATACAACTATTTTTCTCTTTTTTTTTTTTTTGCTCTGCTTGCTGTCATTTGTCCTCTTGCGCAGGTACAGAGGTGGGCCGACGTGGGCACGTGGTGTGCGTGGTTGAGTACGGAGGCCGTATGCGTGGACGTGGCGGGCGCTGGAAGCTTGCGGCGCTGGAGGCTGCGGCGCGAAAGGGGAAACCCTAGGGTTTCTGTTTAGCTAAATATGTTGGGCCGTTCGAGCTGGTCTGGATAGTGGGTTATTGGTTTAGGGTTAAACTTGGGCTAGGATCAGGTTTATTGTAAATAGGTTTTGAATTTTTGGCCACAATCTGAATCTGGACCTATGTAAACTGTAATTGGATTGTTGGATTTATTAATGGTTTTTAATTTTGTATTTTTTGTTTTTTTTTGGTATGGACCGGGCGAAAATTGGGTCTTACAAGGGTCAAATTGGAATTAAAATGTAATAAAGGGCCTAAATCATGATAAAATAAATGCATAAATATAAAAAGGATTAAATTGAAATTTAATCAAAAGTAAAAGTATAAATTAAATAATAAAACCTAAATAAGGACCAAAATGAAAGGAGTGAAAACTAATGGGGACTGAAAGGGAAAATATCCATGGTCTTTTATGCGCAGTGTTTTTGGGCCAAATCGAAGGATTAAATTGAAAACAAAATAAAACTAACGGGGTAAAAATTAAAAAATGAAAAGGGACTTGATTGGAAACAAGCGGAAGGACCAAAAGCGCAATAAGACCACTTGTCAAAAACACGCGGATCCCCCTGGAGTGGGTCGGTTTGCGTGCAGGTCGTGTCAAAAACGGCGCCGTTTTGGCGCTAATGGACCCCAAGTGAAACGACGCCATTTGCTTGCATTATAAAAATCAAAATTTTTGTTCAAAATTCATTTTACTTTTCTTTTTCAAAAAAAAAATAAAATAAATAAAAAAACCCTGTCAAACTCTCTCTCACTCTCCAGAATCCGACCAAGGCTCCAACGCCGGACCATCATGGCGATCGCGGTTGTTGGCGATGATGTGCCATGTCTGTGATGGCGGGCGAAAACCCAAAAGGCACCCTTTTGAAGCCCGTTACGTGTAGAACGTCGACTGAGGCCAAAACCCCTAAAACCCAACCTAACTCGGCAGAGAAATAAAGAAACATTTCATTTCTTCTCCCTTTCTGGTGCGGCCTTCGACGGCGAGGAGACCGTTCGATTTAGGTGAGTTTTTTTCTTTCTTTCTTTTTTGTTTCTATATCTTATATCTTAAAAAAAATAAAAATAAAAAATAACATGATAGATATATAAAAAAAGTTCACCTTTGGTTTCGAAATCTTTTTTTTTTCTATTCGGTTTCTATCTTTTTAATCGATATTGTGTGTCTAAAAAATACATTGATGATATTCGGGGCTTTATAGCCGATTACACTGTTTTCTTTTTATTTATTTCTACTGTTTGCTTTTTGTGTCTACTTTGTTTCGTATTTTGTTTTCCTCTCTTTTTTGCAGGTGCTAGGGTCAACGAGGAATAGTCTTGCTGTTTTGGTGTAAGGCGGCAGACGATCCTCGGGACGAGGCGCGAGCGGCGCGCCCGAGGAGGAGCGACACAAATGGGAGATAGGGTTAGGGTTTATTTCTGAAAAACTAAATGTTGTGGGCTTTGTAAATTGGGCCTTAGGTTTTTTTAATTTGGGCTGTAATTTGGACTTGGACTGTTTCTGTTTTTATCTTGGTTTTTTTTTTTTTGGTTTAGTGGGCCAGGCAAAATAGGCCTATTACAAGGTGAGTTTGAAACTTTGAGAATGAAAGAATCTGAGTCAATTTTAGATTATTATTCAAGGGTGTCGCCTATTGTGAATCAAATGAAAAGATATAGATAAAATTTAGAAGACATTCATGTGATTGAAAAGATTCTTTATTCTTTGATTCCAAAGTTTGATTATGTGGTTTGTATCATTGAGTAAAAAGATTTAAATTCTATGACAATTGTACAAGTAATAGGTGAGTTACAAGCATAAGAAGGCAAATCCAAGAGGTAAGATGAGTCCTTAGAGTAAGTTCTCAAAGCCAAGGTACCTTTAAAAGATAATCGAGAAAGAAAAAACCAAAGAGGTCGAGGTTGAGGTCAAGGAAAAAGACAAGGATATGGTTTTGGTTAAGGAGGATATGGAAGGGGTGCTAATGATAATAGTGACAATGATAATGGGAGCCCTTCAACTAGAAATAGTGAAAAAGTAAGGGGAGGAGGAAGAGGTATTATTTGAGATCAAATAAAAACGGTATGACAAGTCTAATGTTAAATGTTACAATTGCCATAATTTAACCATTTTTCCTGGGAGTGCCAAAATGAACCTTATAAAAACAAAGACAAAAGCCAATTTCATTAAAGATAAGCAAGATCCAAAACAACCAACTTTTTTTTCCAACACTTAAGAATGAAGAAAAGGATAATGAAATCATATGATATCTTGACAATGGAGCAAGCAATCACTTGTGTGGATACAAAGAGACCTATTTAGAGCTTGAAGAGAAGATTAGAGCATAGGTGAATTTAATGGGGGTTGGCAAGGGCCCGACCCTTTTAAATTTTGTAAAATTACTTTTGACTGCCTTTTAAGTTTTTTTTTTTTTTTTGATGTTATAATTAGAGCTTAAGAAAAGGAAAAATTTGTGTTCTCCCCTAAATTTTGTAAAATTACTTTTGAAGGCCCTTTAGGTTTTAATTTTTTTAATTTGATATTATAGTTAGTGTTTGAAAAAGGATAAATTTGTGTTTGACCCCCCCAATGTTCTTAAATTTGATTTCCTTTATAAATCTTATATTTTTTTTATGATAAATTTAGTAACATTTTTAGTTTAATTTTAAACTAATATAAAGTAGTATCTAAATATTAATTTGGTAAAAATAAAGTTTAATATTTGCAATATCTAAGTATAAATTGTATCTAAATATTAATTAGGTAAAAAATAAAGTTAAATAATTATACTATCTAATACAAATTGAGCATTTAACTTATTTTGCCTTCCCTTAAAATTTGGTAATTAAGATTATCCTGAATTTAAAAATATCTTGTTAAAAGTAAACCTAGCCCGTATGAGCCAAGTTTACTTTGAACATGTATATTTTATAAAAATATTGCGGCCCCCCTTATCTAACAATTCTGGGGTTCATCCTTGGGTTAGAGGTAATGTATAGACTCTTAGAAAGTCCAAATTGAAAGAACAATACCATTCCAATTTCTCTAAAAGACGGTAGCCATAGCCTTATGAACAATTTTTACTATGTTTCCAAGTTAAAAAGTAGCATTTTGAGTTTAGAACAACTCCTTGAGAAAGGTTATGGAATTCACATGAAAATTTGTTGTCTTTAACTAAGAGATCAAAACGTTAACTTAATTGTTGAAGCATCCATGCCAAATAATAAGATTTTTTATATTGAATCTCAAGACAATTGGAGCAAAGTACTTAAAGGCTAGCGTCAAGGATGAATCATGGTGTTGGCACATGAAATTCAACCATTGAATTTGAGTAGTCTAAATTCTTGGAAAAAGGAAAATAGTTAAAAGGTATGTCGACCATTAACCATCCTAATCAATTTTATGAGGCGATGTGTGTAAACAAATCAATTCATCATCATTTGGTAAAAAAAATGTTATTCCTATTCATTGATAAGTATAGTAGTAAGACTTGGGTTTACTTATTGAAGCAAAAATATGAATCATTTATGGCATTTAAAAATTTTGAATTTCTTGTAGAAAAAGAGAATGGGTATATGATAAAGACTTTTAAGGTCCGAGACGAATTCACTTCTAATAAAGTCAATGACTTTTGTAAATTATATAAAATTTGTCATCCTTTAATGGTACCTAGATTGCCACAACAAATGGTGTAGAAAAAAGGAAAATAAAATTATTCTTTGACGTGGCGAGATGTATGATGAGAGCAAATAATATGCTCAAAGAATTTTAGGCCAAAGTTGTTTCTTGTACAGTATGTTTGTCTAACCGCTTGCTAATGAAGGATGTGAATAATCTAACTCCTTAAGAAGCGTGGAGTGAGAGAAATTCAAGTGTTAACCTTTTACGAGTGTCTGGGAGCTTTCTTTAAAAACTGGCATGGTTTTAAAGTGGAAAACGGAAGACACTAGTCATGTTCTGCGTAAATGTGTAGTTGTTGCTACCATTTGGGTTCGAATCATCGAGCCGGATAAATGAACATAAAGGAATGGGTTTATGCCAACTTATCCCAACCCAATTGACAGTTCGGATTGCGGTCTTAAGTTTAGCGTCATTTTGCTGGTGTATCTGGCGTCGGCGAAACAAAGCAATTTTTTATCCGAATCATGTTTGACTATGAGAGCGGTTGGGAAATAAGTCAGCGATTATTACAAGAATTTGAGCGTGGGACTGCGACAAACAACGCATGCTGCTGGTAACATGGTCCTTGCCACCGGAAAGCTGGTTTAAAATCAATACTGGTGGTATGCTACAAAAGAGCTCCAACATGGCCGCTGTTGGGGGAGTAATTCGCGACCACAATGGTACCTGGATATCGGGGTTTGCTAAATGTATTGGCAGCTGTTCAGTTTCGAAAGCTGAAGCATGGGGCGCTCTTGAGGGATTACAACAGGCATGGACCTTAGGTAGCGCAGAGTAATCTAGGCGTGTGACAGCTTGGAGGTGATCAGTGCTCTCAATGGTATCGGTAGTATTGATAATTGGAATGGTGTTATCCGAGATGATGGATAGAGAGTGGGAGGCGCAGGTTCTTCACACGTACAGAGAAGTTACTTCGTGATGATGTTATGCAGCGGGCATTTCCCATTTGTAGAAGAAAAATATTTACTTTTTTTTTTCAAGCAGATATAATATTTAGTTAAATGAAAGATGGGTTGAACAGTTGATTTTCTATAAATCTGCAGTGCAAAATATGAAGTATAACAAAAAGTGAAAGATCAGGAGCCATCGCATTAATTCATGCTTTCGCAACCGTTTTAGACTAAATTTGTCTGATTATTGAAGTCGGTCTTGATATAAAAATATTTGGAATATGTTAATCAATTTGGTCCCTTTCTTTCTTTTCTTTTTCGTTGAGAAGTTAAAAGCAAAATCTTTCACGGCTTGCTAATCATTTTACTGAAAAACGACAGGAAAAAATATGATATTTTCCCTTTGCTAAAACCTTAATTAATTAACAAATTCTCTTATTATAATTATTTGATGCATAAACCATTTTAAAAAATTAAATTAAATTTAAAGATATATGATATGAAAATAAATTTTTTTACTACTTTTTTCATACAATTAATTGAAATCGCTTAAATAATTTTGTTAGTGAGAGTATTAAATTTCATTCAGTAGTCTTAGCACATGATTTAGCAATAAACTAATTTTATTTTGTAATTTGTAACAATTTACATGATTTGTTCGAGTAAAAGGAAAAAAAAATTGTTATCTATTTTGTGGAGCACTTATTTTTATGGCATAATGACAAATTTAGCTCTTAATATTTATGTCTTTTGTCAGTTTGACTCTTATTCTTTTTTTTTTAGCTAAATTTGGCCCTTAACCTTTTAAAAATGGTTGAATTAAACTATAAACTTTTTAGATTGAATTGCTATTTTTTAATGGGAATGCTGACTAAAACATTAAAATTTTAAACATGAAAGTCCACATGACAAAACACGTTAATTTATGCTAATTTTTTTTACAAAAATTATGAACTTTTTATATTTTTTTGAATTTTGAATATTTTACAAATTTTAAATTATTTATTGACGTAACATACAAGACAAATAGTGCTATATCAACATAAAGTGTATGTGGACTTTTATACCTATTGTCACGCTAACATTATTAAAAAGTTAGTGTTTTAGTTAATATTTTTATATATTAAAAAAGCTATTTGATTTTTTAAGAGATTAATGCCAAATTTATGTAAAAAAACTAAAATAATAAAAAATGAAAACATTATTATATTTTAATGCTAAATTCATTATACCATTTTTAATAAAATTTATTATATTTTAAATTTAAATTTAAATTTAAATTTAAATTCATTATTTTTAATGTTATGAAAAATTGTTTTAATGCTGGTGTATTAAGTTAATACATGAATTCATTCAAGGGTTTAGGTCTCTTTAATAGAGATGGAGTGGTCACAAAAAAAATTGCCCAATAAATTATTTTAAGAGCAGGAAACTTGAGTAAGTGATATGTTAAACTTGTTTGACCATGAAATCCGAAGGAATAAACTACATCTTAAGAAACTGTGTTTACAGTATGTTGAATCACATCTGTGAAGTTTACCCACAAGATGTCGAAGCAGATAAGTTTCAAGTTCTTCAATGCATACATACATACATATAATGACAATATATTGTCCACCACAGCCGAATGGGAAGCTGTATTTTTGTTTTTCTATTGAACGCATCACATCAACACGCAGTCGTGGCAAAAAATAAATCGACCTTGCTTGGATAAGTTTGAAGGTATAATTAATATTGACTTGATTTAAGTTTCAGCAGTTTCTGTAATTGGACCAAAATTCTGGTTTCAATCAACAAGGAGAAAAAAAATCATCAGGTCATGTCAATTACATATATTATCGTAAATGGAATTTTTTTCAAATGAGGGCACAGTTTCAAATGAATCTCTGGTGGAACCCATGGTAATGTTCTAGGCTCACCCGTGACCTTCTTTCCAAAGTGACAACATGCCAAAGAAGAATATGATGGAAGACTATCTGCTTGCCAGAAGATATGCACGTGGGAGCAAAAAGGGTTTGTTAGCAGTAAACATGAACAAATCTCAAGAGTACAATAGTGGAAAATTAAAGAATTCATTATAACATAATCAAAATAATGAAGCATCTGAAGTTCTATAGTTCAATTAATGTTGCTTTGCCACAAATAAGTAAGATTCTCTATAAGATATATTAAAGATATGCGGAAAAATTATTGAATGAGTTTGTAGGGTGCGTCTTGTATTTATTGCACACATTGCAAGTACTATAGACGAAAATTGACGAGTAACTGAAGGAGGGCCAAAACAGGCATGACGTCAAGACGACGCGACTGTTTTTGGCAATGGACGTGGCGACAACGTCATGGCGAGGAGAGTCGGCACATCACAGCGATTCCTAGTATTATGCAGCCACGTTTTGTACAGCTCAACAGGACTTTTTCTTCTAATTAGACTTTGATTATTTCAGGGTTATTTTAGTTGTTTTAGCCTTTAGTATTGAACCCATTTAAAGGGCCTTTGTAACACTGATTTAGACATGCCAATCAACAAGAGCTTTTCTTTGACGGCTATAAGATGTAGTCGCAAATGAGTTTTGGTGAAAATTTTCGTGATAGTTATGGAGAGTATTTTGTACTCCTTTTGAGAGAACTCTAAGAGAGTTTGGGCTTTGTATTCGAGGTTTTAGATAATGTATGTTTAGTACATTTAAGGTTTAATTTTTCCATATTATACTCTCCTTTGTTTACTCATTTAGTTAAAAGTCGAAAACTCATTTGCGCATGGTTTTTATCCTCTTCAAAGAAATTTTTCATGCAAAATATTTGTGTTCGTTCTTTTCTACATTTTCTATTTCGTTGTTTACACGGGTCCATCCCTAATAAATTGGTATCAGAGTCAAGTTCAGCTTTCGCATATTGACTCATTCGGTGACACAACAATGAATTTAGATGTTGAGAAGTTCGATGGAATCAGAAATTTCAGTTTCTGACAATTTCAGATAATTACGGAGGTAGCTGATGTGGCTGGGGACAAGGGTGATGATTCGTTGTTCTCCATATATAATCTGGTTGGAGGTGGAGTCATGCCAATATTGGACATGTGTCTGATTTAGATAAGAATTTCATGCCCATTTGGTCTTTAGAACTCGAATAGTTCGTAGAATGTTTGAGGCAAGGTTGGTCACAGAAGGTTACAGACAGGTGGATAGAGTTGATGTTTTCTCTATCATTCAAGTATTACTGACCCTTAATTGCATTATACAACTTTGAATTGGCAGCTAGAAGTCTTTTAGTTTTCAAGTTCAAGCACAATTTAGACTTGGTTGACATTTTGCAAAATCCGAGTCAGGCTCGTAACGGGTATGGAAAAGGAGGCGTGATAAATACGAGTCAAGGTAAAAATTTGTGGGTTGTGTCCCGCATTTATCAGACACATTGCGGACACCTTAGATGAGAATCGATGAACAACCGAAGGAGGGCCAAAATAGGTTTGACGTAGGGATGAGGAGGTCTCCGACATCGGGATGACGCGACGGTTTTTGACAATAGACGTGGCAACAACGTCATGACGAGGAGAGTCGGCATGTCACTACGTTACGATGATTCTTGATGTTATGCAACCACGTTTTGTACAACTCAACAAAACTTCTTCTTCCAGTTGAATTTTGATTACTTCATGGTTATTTTAGTCGTTTTAGTCCTTACTATTGAATATATTTAAAGGATCTTTGTAACCTTGATTTATACATGCCAATCAACAAGGGCTTTTCTTTGACGGATACAAGATGTAGTCGCTAATAAGTTTTGATGAAAATTTTCGTGATAACTATGGAGAGTATTTTGTACCATTTTTGAGGGAACTCTACGAGACTTTGGGCTTTGCATTCAAGGTTTTAGATAATGTGCGTCTAATACATTTAAGGTTTATTTTCTCTATATTGTACTCTCATTTGTTTATTCATTTAGTTAAAAGTCGAAACCTCATTTGCTCGTGATTTTTATCTTCTTCGAAAAAAAAATTTCATGTAAAATATTTATATTCGTTATTTTTTATCTTTTCTATTTTGTTATTTATACTGATTCATCCTCAACAGATCCAAATTAGAAACCACTACTTTTGTTGGATTGGGATCATTAGCTCGTTACGATCAGTTTCTTACTGCAAAATTTATTGGGATTTTGAATATGTGAATGATATGTGGCTTAGGTGAGTTTTGGATTAACATGCCATGACAAGCAGGATACGGTCAAGACTGGAATGTAGCGCAATCAAAACAAAAAATGTAGCGGAAGATCAACACGAAGGTCTGACAAGCTGGCCTTCAACAGTGAAGTAATTATGTTGTTCTAAATCTGTATTCATTTTGTCTTCAGCAGTTAGTTTAGTTGTTGTAAGTACGTTGTAGCTATAATATACCTAGTTTGGATAAGAGGAGATATTTTGTAAAATAAAAGTAAACAAATTAGATATTTATACTATTAACTAAAGACAATGGAAACATCCCATTGTTTGAACACTAAATTTAGTACATTTTGTCCAAAAATTAGCTTGATAGTGCTATTAGGATGGATAATATAGATAGATTAGTTGATTTCAAGGTCCCATTTTCTCCCATGATTGGAGGTCGGGAGGCAAACATCTTAATCTTGCTGATGAATGGGTGTTATTTAAGATGAACTACTGTACAAATCGGATGATTTGATGCTAGGAAACCAGTGGTAACATGGAAACACCTTAATCTCCACCTCACATCACAAAAGTCCAAAGTTAACCAAAAATCTTCTGCCCCAGCCAGCTCAAATTGCAAGAACTGAATTGATTTACAGTCAAATTTTATTAATTAAGGTATTACGTTATTAAACAGCCGAGTTGCCCTCTTAAAACACTATAAAAACCCCATTCTTTTCTCCAAATTCACCATCCCCATTCTCACACATTATACAACCCTAACTTCTACATTAGGCAAGAAGCTCCTAAGGTTTGAGAGAGATGGCTTCAAAAAGATCGGCATCGGTTGCCCTCTTTTTTGCACTCAACATTTTCTTCTTTTCATTTGTCAGTGCTAATTGTTCTTGCCCTTCCCCCAACCCAAAACCAAACCCCACTCCCTCCCCAACTCCTGCTGCGGAAGGAAAATGCCCCATAAATACCCTTAAACTAGGTGTATGTGCTGAGGTGCTTGGTTTAGTCAATGTAACTGTTGGGTCACCCCCAGTTCAACCTTGCTGCACCCTTATCAAAGGCCTTGCTGATCTTGAAGCTGCTGTTTGCCTTTGCACAGCGATCAAAGGCAACATTTTGGGTATCAATCTTAATATCCCAGTTTCCCTCAGCTTGCTTCTAAATGTCTGCTCAAAAAAAGTTCCATCCGGCTTCCAATGTCCCTGATCACTCTTCCAAATTCTTCTTTTCTCAGTGTTTTTCATGCTTAGTTCGCAACGGTAACTGTGTGTTTCCCTATTGTAGTGTTTGTTTGGTTGCGAATTGATACTAAATAAGTGCAGTGCTTTTATTTATTCAAGTGTTTATTTTTGGGTTTATGTATTTTATGGAAAATTGAAAGTGTAGTATTATTAGTATGTTGATTTGAATAAACCATCCATTGTTATAAGTTTGTCTAAATTAATTTCTCAATGTTATCACGCTATATATATTAAACATGTATCCTTACTCCTAGCTTCATGTATTTTGATTATAAGCATTGGATTTGATTGCTAAACATTTATTAAGAATAATAAGTAAACATTAAAGTTTTGATTAATCTTTTTTCTTTGACGCATAATATTTTCAAGTTAACAATATATCAAAAGAGTATAATAATTAACGAGTAATCAAAATACACTTGGATGTAAGTTATGGCAACTTGTTGGGGTGTATGATGTAATTATAAGTTGTGGCATAAATACTGTCTAAACAAGATCTCAACACCAAAAAGTTGGTCTATCTCAATTTGTGGGTCTTGTTCAAACAAAGTTCTACTCTTAACATTATAGTAACCCAATTTATTTTAACCTCTGATTAACTATAACCTCATCCTAGTATATTTAGTGTGAACTCTGCCAAACAACCTCTCCTAATATGAATAAACAATAAATGTACTTAATAAAATTCCTTCGGCTTCCAAGTACGTTAGCTTTAATCTCAAATTTGTATTCATATAATGTGAATAAAATCCATTAAGCTTTTAAAGTTTTACCTTAATGTTTATCTCTAAGCTTCTTTGAATACATTATCTTCATGTCTTTTATATTATCTTCAAACTCTATCTCTCATGCTTGGATTAGAATGTTTTAAAAGTTTGTTATTAAGATAATTTAAACTCTATCTCTCATGCTTGGATTAGAATGTTTTGAAAGTTTATTATTAAGATAGGGATAAGAACTTTTCGAGAGTCATACTTCAAATAAAACTCTTCTACCTTAAAATCTTTTAAGGGTGAGTTTGATAAATTATAGAAAATTTTCATTTCTTTAAAAATACAAAATTCAACATTTAATATTTTAAATATATTTGATAATCATTTTAATTTTTTATTTAATATAAAATTTTCAGCAAAAAATATTGAATAAGATAAGTAGATAAGCAGCTGCTTATCACTTAATGTAAAAAATATTAAGTTGATTTTATTTTTTTAAATTTGAATTAAATGATTTAAAAAAAAATAATCAAATTGTCATATTTAACTTCCATCCAAAACTATCCAAAATAATATAAAATATTATATTAATAAGATTAAAAATAAAAATAAATAATCTTTTAAAAATTAATATTTACTTTTATCAAATAACATAATTATATTCAGTATTTATATTTACTAATTTATCAAATATTTTTCTAATATAAATTCAATACTTGTAAAATTTGGCACAAAAAATTTAATACTTAAATTTTTTAGAATTTAAATTTTTAATTTATCGAATACACCCTAAACGTATTGTATTAAATAGATAGATGCGGCCATGAATATCCCACATTTTAAACCATTATAAGATAATTATGAACATAAATATAAATGCAAAGTAAAAACAAAATTGCTGATAAATAAAAATTGATGCATAAACAACTTTTGGTTTGCCATGCGGGAACAGTTTGTACGTAGCACAAATTATTGTGTACTAACAAGTTATGTTTTTATTCTATAAAAAATCAATAATTTAAAATAATTTAAAAAATATATTTTTTTCCTATTCCAGTAACTAAAAAAAATAATAATAAAAGTATTTTATTTTAATAAAAATTCAAATATAATAATTTTCTATAATAATTCAAATATAAGCTGATTTATTCATTTTAATTTATAAACATATATTTTTATATATAAAACATGAGTTTGAAAATTTTTTAAATTAATAAAAATATAATTTATTATTCAATATATTATTAAATTCACATTAACTAATACTTTATTTATATATTACTAATTATTATGAGATAATAACAAAAGTAACATTAATTAACTATTAATTCATTAAACGTAATTGAATAACTTAAAAATAATAAAATCCTTAAATAAATTATATATTTTACATATATTACTAATTATTATATGATCATAAAAAAATTATTTAATTGTGCATGTAGTTTTTTAGCTTCACATTTCTTTTTAAATAAATATTAGAAATCTTAATACATGTATGTGAAAATTATATATTTAAAATACAGATGCTTGTTTAAAAGTAACATATAATAAACATTGATATGTATGGTTTGAAATTAATTAATCATAATAACATATGAAATATGTACAATATTAAAATAAAAAATAGAGTAAATTATGACTAAAATGAAAGCTAAACACATAAATATATGAGATAAATAATACTAAATGCACTACAGTTATTTGTTATGGTTTTGTCATTAATTATGAGTTAGTATCAAGCTGACTTGTGACACCAACTCAATGAACAACATTATTAAGAAATACAGCTTATAGAGATAATAAATTGTGTATTTTAAAATTAAAATGTATAAAAAATATATTAAAATTGTTATAGAAAAATTAATAAAACAATAATAATAAGCAAAAGGTGGATGAAAAATAAGGGAGAATTTTTTCATATATTCATTTCACTCACGTAAGGATTCTATTTATAAGTAATTGACATTCAATGCAATATACTAAATGAAGCTTATTTAAGTACTTCATTAACACATACATTAAACAACTTGCATAATGAATTGGAGGTTTTACATCATAAATGAGGGAGGTTAGAATATGAACATCCACATTTATTTGTAACACTTCCCCTTGGATGTCCACTAAAGAAAACTATGCCTCATTAAAACCTTTATTAGGAAAAACCCTGTCGAATAAAAACCTAATGAAGGAAAAAAAAGTACACAATCTCTTATTGATAAGCTATACAAGTAACATATTTTAATCACATTCTTAATGTGTTTTTGGATGATTAATTATGCAAATTAGTGAATTTTATACTCCTAATCCTTTAAATTCATATTTTTATACTTAAGAGAGCATTTGAGAGTGAAATGAGCGAAAAACAAGCTAAAATCGGATAAATAGAGTTGTTTTTAGGAGCCACACAGCTTAGGCATTTCCAGACGGGCTAGGCACACGCCTATGTGAGCCACACGGGTTGGCCTTACGCCTATGTGCTAGCCCGTGTCGATTTCGCACCCTGCTTCCCTAATACACGGAAAAACCCAATTTTTAAGCTTTCTGAGCATTCTAAACTCTATAAATACCCATTAGAAGAAGACATAAGGGGGCAATCAAAGAAGATCGAAGAAAACACTCGAAGAACACCATCGGAATCAACTCGGAAGCGGATCTCCATCAAGATTGAAGATCTCCTTTAAATTTCTTTCAAAGTTTTATTAAGTTTCTTGTGTCTTGTGGTTATTCTGACTTTGAGATGTTTTCATTTAGGATTATGAACTAGTTCCCTAGTTACCTAGGGAGGATGAAACCTATGATGAATCCTTTTATTTAATATATGCTTTTACACAATAAATACTTGATTCTTGTTCTCAATTATATATGCTTATTTCTTGTTTTAGTATTTTTGGGATATTAATTCATATTTAATGTGCTTAATTCAGTGGAGCAAAAGTCCTTATTTAAGAGTAGGTCTAGCATAATAGAGTGGAGTTTCATGCAATCCTAGAAATAGGACAACATAAATCTACCGAATTAGAGTCAAATCTAATAGGGAAATCCATAGATCGAGTTAATGCAACGATAGGGGTTTTAATTAGAAAGAGATTTTGATTAATCAACCTAGAGTTAGTTGTTCTTACTCTCGAAAGAGATATTAACATAATTTAGGGATTTCTATAGATCAAGACACAAGTGAATAAATCATTTAATTTAGATTCTTAATAAAAGGTGAAGTATATGTGGATTCTTTCATGGGTATTGTCTATCTCATTGGTTAATATTTGATTATTTCCTTGATTCATTCTTTGTTGAGTTTATAGTTAAATTAGTTTAGTAAATTTAGAGTAAAACACATCTCTCCAAATTGTCGGCTAAATAATAGAAAAACGATAATTTTTAGTACTTTTAGTTCTTGTCAATACGATATTCCCTACTCACCATAGCTATACTATTGTTCGATAGATGCGCTTGCCTTTGTCATATTTATAGTTAGTTTAGCGACCATCACTTATTACAAGTTGTCTCGTTAAAATCTTTACCAAGAAAACCCAGTGGGACAAAACCTTGGTCAAAGGAAAAGAGCACAATGTGTTTTTGTCTCTCCTTAATGGCAATATCACATTACATCTTTTAGTTGTTGCATTCCAATCTTGTGTAGTAGTTTTTCAAATGTTGAAGTTGGCAATGCCTTGTTAGAAATATTTGCTAAATTATTACTAGAAGGAATTTGTTGAACTTCTATGTCACCTTTCTTCTCAAGATCATTAGTGAAGAATAAATTTGGTGAAATATGTTTCGTTCTATCACCTTTGATGTAACCACCCTTCAATTGATATATACATGTTGCATTACTTTAGTATAAGATTGTTGACATCTTTTCCTGTAAAGACAAATTACATATCTTCTGGATATTTTGGGTTAATAACCTTAACTAAACACACTATCGGCTTGCCTCATGCATTGCAATTATTTCAGCATGATTTGAAGAGGCAACAACTAATGTTTAATTTGTTGAACATCATGATACGACAGTACCTCTACATGTAAATAAATATCCCGTTTGAGATCGACCTTTATGTGGATCCGATAAATATCCAGCATCAACATCAACATAACCAACTAATAGGGATTTTGAATAATTTAAATAAAATAACCCTATATCAATGGTCCCTCTAAGATATCTAAATACATGTTTAATTCCATTCTAATGTCTACATGTTGGATAAGAACTAAATTTTGCTAATAAGTTTACAGCGAAAGCTATATCAGGTTTTATGTTGTTTGCAAGATAAATCAATGCCTCTATGGCACTTAGATTTGGTACTTCAGGACCAAGAAACTCTTCATCATTCTCGCAAGGATGAAATTGATCTTTATTTACATCTGACGATCTTACAACCATTGAGCTACTCAATGGATGTGATTTATTCATGTAAAATTTCTTTAAGATCTTTTCCATGTAAGTTGACTGGTGGATATGAATTCCATCTTTTAAATGCTCGATCTACAGGCCAAGACAAAACTTTGTTTTTCCAAAATCTTTTATCTCAAATTCTTTCTTTAAATAATTTACTGCATTTTGAAACTCTTCAGAAGTTTTAATAATATTTAGATCATCAACATAAATAGAAATTATCACAAAATCTGGTCTAGATCTTTTTATAAAAACACATGGGCAGAATGGATCGTTTTTATAACCTTCTTTTAAAAAATATTTACTAAGATGATTGTACCACATATGTCTAGATTGTTTTAATCCATATAAACTTTTTTTTAATCTGATTGAGCAATTTTCCTGAGAAATTCTATATCCTTCAAGGATTTTAAATCCTTTTGGGATTTTCATATAAATTTCACTATCAAGTGTACCATACAAATAGGCTGTAACAACATCCATTAGACGTATGCCAAGTTTTTCACGTACTGCCAAACTAATAAGGTATCTAAAGGTGATTGCATCCATCATATGAGAATATGTCTCTTCGTAATCAAAGCCATGCCTTTGTGAAAATCCTTGTGCTACAAGTTGTGCTTTATATATTACAACTTCATTTTTCTAATTTTTTTTCCGCACAAATATCCATTTATTTCCTATCGACTTTACATATTTAGCTGTTTGGACTATAGGTCCAAAAACCTCACATTTAGACAATGAATTTAATTTTGCTTGAATTGCGTCTTTCCATTTTGTCCAATCTTTTCTATTTCTACATTCCTTAATAGATTTAAGCTTAGGATCCTTATTTTCTTTTTCCTATTTCAATAGCAACATTATAAGTAAAATTGTTGTCGACAACTATATTTTTTCAGTTCCATCTTTTTCCTGAAGTAGCATAACTTATTGAGATCTCTTCGTTATCACGATTTTTAGGTACCTGAACCTCTTTTGGGGTTTTTTTTAATTAGTTATATCTTTGGCCAATTCTTGAGCACTTTCCTCCATGATATGATCATCTTGAATATTTGCTCATTTCCTTTTACGAGGATTTTTATCTTTGGAACCGATTGGCCTTCCACATTTCAGGCATGGGTTACTTTCTTTTGCACTAACAGTTTGCCCTATTAGGATATCAATTCGTATTGGAGCATTTTCAGTTGCTATGTGAGATTTTGTAATTCTTTTTAGGTCAGTAAATGAATCTGGTAGTTGAATCGTGATGTTTTGCAAATGTATGATCCTTTGAACTTCTTGTTCACATTGACTTATGCGAGGATCTAATTGAGATAATGATGATCCATTCCATGTAATTTCTTTTACCGGTTGTATTTTCTCTCCCCTAATGTTGAGAATTTTGTTTCATCAAAATGACAATTAATAAATTGTGCAGTAAATAAATATCCAATTAATGGTTCAACATACTTAATTATAGAAGGAGATTCATAACCAACATATATCCCCAACCTCCTTTGAGGACTGATAAACAATAAATGTAACATATTTTAATTCCATGCTTGGCATATTTTTGGATGATTTATGATGAGAATTAGTGAATTTGATGCTCCTAGTCCCTTAAATTCACATTTCTATACTCAAGAGAGAAATACTCAAGAGAGCATTTGGGAGCAAAGTGAGCGAAAAAAGGGGCCAAAATCAGAGTTTTCAAGATCCACATGGGCTGGGCACATGCCCATGTGAGCCACACAGGCTGGCCACACGCCCATGTGCCAGCCCGTGTTGAGTTGGCACCCTGCTTCCCTGTTACGCGAAAAAACCCAATTTTTAGGGTTTTTGAGCATTTTAAAGTCTATAAATACACACTAAAAGAGGACGTAAGAGGACACGCAGAGTAGAACGAAGAAATTACTCGAAGGAAGCCGTCGGAATCATCTCGAAAGCAGATCCACTCTGAGATTGAAGATCTCCAGTTGAATTTCCTTCAAAGTTTTATTGGGTTTTTCATGTCTTGTTGTTATTCTTATTTTGAGATGTTTTCCTCTATGAGTATGAACTAAACTCCCTAAATACCTGGGGAGGATGAAACCTATAATGGATCTCATTATTTAATTTTCTGAATTACATGATAAATACTTGTTCTTGTTCTTACATATGTGTTCTTAATTCTTGCTTTAATATTTTCAGGATATTAATTCCAGTTTGATGTGCTTATTCAGTGGAGCAAAAGTCCCTGTTTAAGAATAGATCTAGCATAATTAAGCGGAGTTGATTGCAACCCTAGAAATAGGACGACATAAATCTGCTGGATTAGATTCAAATCTAATAAGGGAATCCATAGATCGAGTTAATGCGAGAATAGGGGTTTTAATTAGAAAGAAATTTCAATTAATCAACCTAGAGTCAGTTGTTCTTAGTCTCGAAAGAGATATTAACATAATTTACGGAATTCTACGGATCAAGGCAAGTGAATAAATCGTTTAATTCAGAGTCAGAATAACAAGTGAAGTCTAGGTGGATTCTTCCTTGGGTATTGTCTTTATTCATTGGCTTATTCGTTTACTTTTTTCAGTCTCTGTCGCGTTCATAGTTAATTAGTTAGTTTTAAATTAAAAACAAATCCCCTTAATTATTAGGCTAAATAATAGAAAGATAGTTATTATTAGTACTTTTAGTCCTTGTGAATACGATATTCCGGACTCACCATAGCTATACTACTGTTCGATAGGTGCGTTTGCCTTTGTCAAATTATTAGTTAGTTTCGTGACTCATCAAATTTTGGCGCCGTTGCCGGGGACTAGAATATTAGGAACACTTAATTTTTATTACTTTAGCCATTTTTTTATTTTCTGCAATTTATATTTTGTTTTTTTATTATTTGTTTATAATTTTTCTTTCGTTTTGATTCTGGCAGGTATATTTAGTTTATAACTTGAAGAAACCCGTCAGGACCTCTATTATTTGATAGCGAAATTGAAAGCACAGCTCGCAGAAATCATAGAGAAATAAGGCAAAGTCTACATCATATAGAGGAAGAGCAAGAGGACGATACCAATATTACCGAGGAGATGGCTGATAATCAGAATAATCCGTTACCTCCTGTGGTTGTCGAGAATCTTGTGAATCAAAATCCTGCTCCTCGTACTATGTACGATTATACTAAGTCCAATTTAACTGGGGCTGAATCGAGTATTGTTAGACCTGCTATTGCTGCAAAACATTTTGAACTAAAACCTAACACTATTCAAATGATTCAACAGTTTGTTCAATTTAATGGTTTGCAGGATGAAGACCCAAATACTCATTTGGCTAATTTCTTAGAATTCTGTAACACTTTTAAAATTAATGGCATTTCTGATTATGCCATTCTCTTAAGGTTATTTCCCTTTTCATTAAGGAATAAATCTAAACAGTGGTTGAACTCGTTACCATGAGGTTCCATCACTACTTGGGAACAAATGACTGAAAAGTTCCTATTAAAGTATTTTCCGTCGGCTAAAACGTCAAAGTTGAGGAATGATATCTCTTTTTTTGTGCAGATGGATTTAGAAACTCTTTACAATGCATGGGAGAGGTATAAGGACTTATTGAGAAGGTGCCCTTACCATGGGTTACCTCTATGGTTACAGGTTCAAACTTTTTACAATGGTTTGAACCCCTCAACTAGGCAACTGATTGATGAAGCCACCGGCGGGACTCTGAATAACAAAACACCTGAAGCGACTTATGAGTTTATAGAGGAGATGTCACTAAATAATTATCAGTGGCAAGTCATGAGAACAAAGCCGACAAAAGCCGCTGGTGTTTTCAACCTCGACGCGGTCACCATGTTATCAAACCAGGTAGAGCTCTTAAATAAGAAGATTGATGGTTTCTATGGTCCTACACAGGTACATCCGGTGATGCAATGCGATGCAAATGGAGGAGGGAACCATCTATAAAATTGATCCTACAACCTTAGCACAGAAGACGAACAAGTTAACTATATGGGTAATAATTCTAGACCTCAGAATAATCCCTATAGTAACACTTATAATGCAAGTTGGAGGAACCATCCCAATTTTTCTTGGGGTGGTCAAGTAAATCAAAGACAACAACCCCCTCCAGGCTTCCAACAACCACCTTACCAGCAAGAGAAGAAGCCAAACCTTGAAGAGATGCTGATGAAATTTATTTCGCTGTCAGAAACCCGTTTTCAAAACACTGAAACCGCATTTATGAATCAACAAGAATCGACTCAAGGACTCAAAAACCAGATAGGGCAGCTTGCTAAAATGATTTCAGAAACACCACAAGGTAGCTTACCTAGCAACACCGAAACTAACCCAAGAGAGCAGCTTCATGCAATTACTGTTTGAGATGAAGAAGGGTTAGTTGAACCTAAACCAGAACTAAGGCAAGAAACTGTGGCAAGCAATGGTAATGTAATGGCCTAAATTCAAGGTTATCGGAATAATGGTTTCGCAACCATAAATCCGATTTAAATAGAAATTTATTTCAATATATTTGCATGAATATTTATATGATAGGAAATATTTTTATAAATACTTATAAAATGTTAGTAATGTGGTATTAAAATTTCGTTAGAAAATTTTAACGTTTGGGTAGGTAATTAAATGAAAAGGACTAAATTAAAATAAAAGTAAAAGTTGAATTATAGATTAAAAGAAATTATGAAGGACCAAAATGGCAATTATGCTATTTTGTAAAGTTGAGGCGGTGTATTGATAAAAATCTGAGATTTTTTTTAAGTATATTATTATATTATTATATTATGATATTATTATATATATAAACAAACTAAAAGAAACAAAAGCATAAAACAAAAAAAGAAGAACAGAGAGCAAACGTGAAGGAAAGAAAGAAAAAGAGAAAAGAGAGAAGAAAAGGGAAAATTAAAGTTTGAAGCTTGGAGTTTAATTTGGTAAGTTAATTTAGCTCTTTTCTTTTAATTTTGATGCTTTATAAGTTTTAGAACAAAGTTTTGATGAATTTAAGTTGAAGTTTTTAAAGTTTTAGAGTTTTTGAATATAGCATATGATGAATAAAATGATGAATTAGTGGTTTAATTGAAAGAATTTGAAGTTAGAATTGGATAAAGGACTTGTAAAACAAGCTATAACAAAATAGTTTTGGGACAGCAGCAGTAGAGTAAGTTTGGAAATTCACCAAAAATCGTAGAAGTGGAATTAGAAGTTGAGTGAGATATGAAATTAAATCTTATTGAGTCTATTTTCGTATGAAAGAAACAAGGAAAGAAAAGAAGTTCTGTATTTTGAGATATTTAGATTTTGTAAGACTAGTTTAGAATGAATTCGGGTTCCCCTGTTTTGACTTTAGAAAATCATAAAAACTTGAAGAAAAATAATTAGGGGATTAAGTTTATATGTTTAGAATCCTGAACAAGTATATTTTCTAAAGAAATAAATGGGAACATCATCCGAATCATGTATGAAGAGATAATTAATTTTTAGTGAAGAAGAGTTAGAACTGTCAAACAGCAGAACAGGGGTAAATTTAAAGAATAAACTGTACTTATTGGCTAAATCAAAAATTCTGAAACTTTTATGGGATGAAGATATGTGAGTCTAGTTTCAAGGAAAATTTATGGTTCTTCATTTGGAGCTCTGTAGCTCGAGAAATAAATAATTTAGTGACTGTGACTCAAGTAGACAGCTTTGAATAAACTAAAAATAATAATAGAATTATAGAAAATGCTACATGTGAACATGAAATGTATTGAATTGATGATTGAATTTATTTATTTAGATCCGAAAAACTCAAATGCGAAGCTAGATCGAAGAAAGGAAAAAGTCCCGGATTAGTAGATTTTGTAAACGAACTAATATCGAGGTAAGTTCATGTAACTTGAATTATATTCTTAAATGCTTAAAATGTATGATATTGATGTGAATATAATTTGAATGTTCATTATATGAAAATTGATGATACATTTATATATTTGGTAAAAAGGGAAAGAAATCCCGGTTGAATGAAAGGAAAATTAGATGGATCTCTGAAAAGGAATTGACGGTAAAAAGGATCTAGCCCGGACGGGTGATCCTATCTTGATATAGCCCTCCGGCGGATATGTGGAAAATGGATTTAGCCCGGACGGGTAATCCGAATTAGGTCTCCAATTTAGCTGGACTGGTAATTCGGATCCAAGCTCATTAGAGTAATTGTCGCTGCGAGGATTTAGCTTTGGACCGTAATCCCGACAATACTCTATGAGTTTATATTACTGAGGATTTAGCTTTGACCGTAATCCCGCCGTAAGGATGAGGTTCGCGGGAGTGTGCTCTCTGAAATGGAAATGTGCACACATGAATATGAATTGACGGACCCAGATTTGTACACTAAAGTGTACATCTAAAAATCCATCGAAATTTCGAGTAATTCAACGGGATAAATATGGAAAAATAACAAGATAATGGAAATCATGATATTGATGAGCTCATCAATCATAGTATATATATTATTGATACATGGAAATTATTGAACTAACTTGAATGTTGAGCTTGTGTATGTTAGGATAATAACGTATTGAATGGATATATGAATGTTTATTACATTGTATTGAAAATATTAGGTAAGTATAATTCTTGTTACATGGGCTTACTAAGCACAAAGTGCTTACCCTATTTCCTTTTTCCCTGTTTTGTAGTGTTAAGAGCTCGGAGGTCGGATTGGTGGGAGACTCATCACACTATCAACCCCAGTATTTCGGTATTTAAAGAAACTTTAGTTTGGAAATGAATGGCATGTATAAGCTAATAAAATAAATGTTAGTATGAAATGAATGTAAGGTCAGCCATTGGTATGGCTTATCTGTTCTTATAAATATACATGAATTATTTTGAAATATGTTGAATTGGAATGGTCTCAGTTTTTTTAAAAAAAGAAAAAAAAATTGTAAATTCTGGTAATGCCTCGTACCTTATTCTGACAACAAATACGGGTAAGCAAGATTCGGTCGGTAAAGAATATAAACCTCGTGTGCCATATCCAAATGTGACAAGGAAGGACCATACAAATGAACAATTCAGTAAATTTCTTTAAACTGTTGAAAAAGTTGCATATCAACTTACCGTTTATTGAAGCTCTTTTGCAGATGCCCAATTCAGTTAAATTTTTAAAAGAGATTTTAGAAAACAAGCGAAAGTTAGATGATTCGTCGCATGTGGAGCTGAATGCAGTTTGCTCAGCCATTCTACAGAATAAACTACCCAACAAATTGAAGGATTTAGAGAGTTTTACTATTCCTTGTTTAATTGGTAGTTTAAATGTAAATAATGCTTTAGCTGATTTAGGGGCAAGTATTAATGTCATGCCTTACAAAATGTTTAAACAGCTAGGTCTTGGGAAACCCAAACAAACTTGGATGAGCATTCAATTAGAAGATAAAACAACTAGATTTCCTAGGGGTATTGTTGAAGATGTACTCATAAAAATTGATAAATTCATATTCCAGTTGACTTTATTATCCTAGACATGGATGAGGATAGTGATGTCCCTTTAATTTTAGCACGCCCCTTTTTAGCAATTGCTAGAACTATTATTAATGTTGATACAGGTGAACTCACACTTCGTGTAGGTGATGATACAACCACGCTCCAAGCTCATGATTCGGCTAAGACATCAAGTAATAAAAACGATTCTATAAATCCTGTTAATAAGACTAATCATAGGATTCAACCCTCTTTACAGGAAACACTTTCGAAAAACACAAATGAGCCACGTTCTGGTTCATGCGCCAACAATGGAACCATCCATAAAAGACAAATGCTACAGATAGATGAACTAGACGAATGGCGGACTTATGTCAAAGAGGAACAGAAGCAACACCATGTCGAGCTTAAGGATAGAACCAATCAATTTAAGGTTGGGGATCAGTTGAGAAGAGAGGAATTTTAACTCCTCAAACCACCATGACCATGTGAAAGAGAGGTAAGTTGAGCTTAGACTCTAAATAAGCGTTTCTCGGGAGGCAACTCAAGCACTAACCCTAATAATTGGTTTATTTTTACTTCTTTTCATGTTTAAATGTAGGTTTTTGACCCACACGGCCTAGACACATGGGCGTGTCCTTGGTCATATGGAAACAGGGCTAAAATTTTCCCAAAAAATGATAAAGACATGACCTTAAATTAAACCACGCTAGCGTGCGACACGGCCGTGTGGACCACACGACCTGGACGCATAGGTGTGTCCTAGGTCGTATGAAACTTGGAGCATATTTTTTTTGAATTTTAAAACAAGTCAGAGAATTACATGGGCAAGGCACACAGCTGTGTGCGAGACACGGGCGTGTGGTAGGTCACACGGGTGTGGGAGCAGCGAATGACAATATACATGGTCGTGTGACTCGGCCTTGTGAACCACACGGCCTGGATACATAGGAGTGTCTGAGGCCGTGTGAAGACTGGACTATTTTTTCCCTCGACGAACATGGGTTGAAAACAAGCCACACGGGCGTGTGGCCTGATAGGGACCCTCACACAACCGTGTCACCCCATAAAAACCCTAACCCCTTTTCTCTTTTCTTATTTTGTCTTCTTGTTTTATCTTATTTCTATTTCTATTTCTATTTTATTTGTCTTTTATTATCTTTTAAAGACTTGTCTAATATATTTTGAACTATATTTTAGTTATTATGGTTGTTCCTAATCGAGTAATCCTTTAACCTTCTCCATCAGTTGTGTTTATTTTCTTAATAGCTTGCTCAGAATCATGCACTACATTTAACCCTCTCTACAATTCCGCTAGTCACTAATTTGAGGACTTCATCCAAACTTCAGGGCAGTTTCATTTCTCTCCCTCTTTTATGATATTCTACTTATACTGTCATTACATATATTCATACATTGAGGACAATGTATATCTTAAGTGTGGGGAGGTTATTTATATGATTATTAGAAAATGCCTGAATTATGTTTTGTATTCAAGTAATTTTCTCATTTTACTATTAGAATGAATTCTTATCGATTTGTGAATTTTATTGATATGTTTTAGGTTAAATTCATAGGTAATTGTGCATTAATTGTTTAAACTTTAAGACAATAGAGAATCAAGCATGATAAGTCTATTTTCAGAAAAAAAAAATTTGCTAGGTTGTTTCCCTAAATTTAAATATTACTTTGAAGTTTCAGATTTACGAGATTGTCATCAAAAACTTTTTGTGAGATTTTGAGCCTTTAGAGCATACACTTTTCTTGCTCACTTTATTATTGGTTATGAGTGTGTCAATATTGATTTGTTATTCTAGAACTTGCTTCGGTTATACATATTGAGACTACACCTTTGATTTGATATACTGAGGTGACAAAGGCACCTAGGTTTTAACCCACTTATCCCAAAAAACCTACCTTCATAGTTAACCCTTAGTGAACCCCTTTGAGCCTAATAAATCGTTTCTTGATCTACCCTTAATATTAACCTATAACTCATTCTTTTTGATTCATTGAGAATTTTTCCTATTGTATTGACCCCCTTTTTTTGTCAAGATTTGATTTGGTCGGTTGCCTAACTATGTTCTTTTGTTCCAGTTGTTGAATTATCTCTTTTATCCTTAACTCAAAAAAAAAAGTAAAAAAAAGTGAATATATATATGTACATTTATTTTAATTATTACTAGTTCTATGTTATTTGAGCTTAAACGGTTAATTTCACATTTTGAGAAGAAGCTCGTGTTATTAATGATAAGTTTCCAATCGATGTAATTATTCAGTATTAGTTTATTTTTCTAGTTAAGTAAATTATCAATTCGATCTCGATTCTAACCTTCTATTTCAGCCTTTATCCACACTTTTAACCCAAACCCTATTATAACCCTTTAAAGACCTTTTGATTTGTGTTTCATCTCATTTTATAGTGGTGGAGATTTGATTTTCATGCAAGCCTATGGTAATGACTTTCTATGTTTGACATTTGAGTGCTTATTTTTTAACCTTAAACACCTTGAGTGATTTGAGTGAATCTTTAGTGACGATGTCAAATCTTGTCAGTTTTGAATTAAAGGTAATTACTTAGATAAGGGGAAATACATATGTTTTCATTCTTTAAAAATGTGTGACTCGGATTGTTTAAATCTTTAGTGCTCTTTTAGTTGAACTATCAATGTGTGATTATTTGTGAATTATGATAAAACATTATTGATGAGAATTATTACTTGAGAAAGCTTAATTTTAATTGTGAGTTGAGGATTTTTCTTGAGGACAAGCAAATGCTTAAGTGTGGGGATATTTGATAAACTATAAATGTAACATATTTTAATTCCATGCTTGGCATATTTTTGGATGATTTATGATGAGAATTAGTGAATTTGATGCCCCTAATCCCTTAAATTCATGTTTCTATACTTAGGAGAGTATTTGGGAGCAAAATGAGTGAAAAATGGGCCAAAATCGAGTTTTCAGGATCCACACGGGCTGGGCACACGCCCATGTGAGCCACACGGACTGGCATATGGGCCCATGTGCCAGCGCGTGTCGATTTCGCACCTTGCTTTCCTGTTACACGGAAAAACTCAATTTTTAGGATTTCTAAGCATTCTAAAGTCTATAAATACACACTAGAAGAGGACATAAGGGGACACACAGAGTAAAATGAAGAAATTACTCGAAGGAAGCCGTTGGAATCATCTCGGAAGCAGATCCACTCTAAGATTGAAGATCTCCAGTCGAATTTCCTTTGAAGTTTTATTGGGTTTTTCATATCTTGTTGTTATTCTTATTTTGAGATGTTTTCCTCTATGAGTATGAACTAAAATCCCTAAATACCTAGGGAGGATGAAACCTATGATGGATCTCATTATTTAATTTTTTGAATTACATGATAAATACTTGTTCTTGTTCTCAATTATGTGTTCTTAATTCTTATTTTAACATTTTCAGGATATTAATTCCAGTTTGATGTGCTTATTCAGTGGAGCAAAAGTCCCTGTTTAAGAGTAGATCTAGCATAATTAAGCGGAGTTGATTGCAACCCTAGAAATAGGACGACATAAATCTGTCGGATTAGAGTCAAATCTAATAAAAGAATTCATAGATCGAGCTAATGCGACAATAGGGGTTTTAATTAGAAAGAAATTTCAATTAATCAACCTAGAGTCAGTTGTTTTTAGTCTCGAAAGAGATATTAACATAATTTACGGAATTCTACGGATCAAGGCAAGTGAATAAATCGTTTAATTCAGAGTCAGAATAATAAGTAAAGTCTAGGTGGATTCTTCCTTGGGTATTGTCTTTATTCATTGGCTTATTCGATTACTTTCTTCACTCTCTGTCGCTTTCATAGTTAATTAGTTAGTTTTAAATTAAAAACAAATCCCCTTAATTATTAGGCTAAATAATAGAAAGATAGTTATTGCTAGTACTTTTAGTCCTTGTGGATACGATATTCTGGACTCACCATAGCTATACTACTGTTCGATAAGTGCGTTTGCCTTTGTCGAAATATTAGTTAGTTTCGTGACTCATCAAGAACCCATCTTTGTGCGTTGTGGTGGAGCAATTGGAACATATACTGCATATCTAAAAATTCTAAGATGGGAAATATTTGGCTCCTGACCAAAAGCCAATTGTAATTGGGAGTATTTATTATAACTTGTTGGCTTAAAGCGCACAAGTTTTGCTACATGCAAAATAGCTTATCCCCAAGCTGTAATAGGGAGTTTTGTTCTCATAAGAAATGATTGAGCTATTAGTTGGAGTCATTTGATAAACGATTCAGCTAAACCATTTTGTGTGTGAACATGAGCTACAGGATGTTCAATTTTTATCCCAATTGACATTCAATAATCATTAAAAGCTTGATATGTAAACTCAGTAGCATTATCAAGATGAATAGTCTTGTAAATGTCAGGTTGTGAGTCGATAATAAACACATATGTGACCACCTACTAGATGCATCTATCAATACCATAAAATATCTGAATGGTCCACATGGTGGATGAATGGACCCACATATATCACATTGAATACGTTCCAAAAATACAAGAAACTCAATCCCAACTTCAGCTGGTGATGGTCTAATAATTAATTTTCCTTGAGAGCAAGTAACAAAAGATAAATCCTTGAATTCAAGAATCTTTTAGTTCTTTAATGGGTGTCCAATCGAATTCTTGATGATTCTTTACATCATAATAGATCTAGGATGGTCTAATCGGTCATGTCAAATAGTAAAAGTATGTGGTGCTACAAACTTCTGGTTTGTAGTAACACTTGTCTCAATTGCACTAAAATGTGTATAATATTAACCTGATGAAAAAGCAAGTAGCCTTTCCAAAACATATTTCTTTCCACATTCAACATTTGTAATATATAGATATTCATTATTTTTCTCATTCATAGCCTCAATATGATATCCATTAAGACAAATATCTTTAAAACTTAGGGTCTGTTTGTTTAGTGGAAAATGTTTTTCGGAAAATGTTTTCCGAATTTTCTGGCGTTTGGTTGATGGAAAATGAATTCCTCAAGGAAAACATTTTACAAACACGGGTAAAATCTCTTCTTTATTTCTGTAAAACGTCTTACCAATTTCTTTTCTGTAAGATATTTTCCAGAGCTTTCCCCTTCATCCAGGTACGTTCTCCTTCTTCCCTTCTTCATTCCTTCTCCTTCCTTCTTTCTTTCTCAGCCAATAAATCTCTTTCTCTCTTTCTCAGACTTTTCCGGTTCCTCCTTTCGTTGGGTCTTGGAATCTCTCCTTTCGCTGGGTCTTGAAATCTTTGGAAAATTTCATCTATGATCTTCTCCAGGTATGTGCATATTCCTCTAATGTTTCATCACTGACTGATTACTCTCTGTTTATTCTCTCAACTTTTTCCTTTTATTTTTCATGGACCCAAAATAATGATAGCTTTGTAATATGGGATATGACCGAATTTTCAGTTCGTTTGCTTTCTCAGTACTTCAAGCACAGCAATTTCTCTTCTTTCATCAGACAACTCAATATTTATGTCAGTATCTCTACCCTCCTGCTCCTCCCCCTTCCTTTTTAAAACACGTCGAAATTGGTTTCTTTCTTTCTTTCCTTTGTGTGGGTGTGTGTTTGGGTTCTTGGAGTCCTAAATCGGGTTCTTTGGTACATCTGTGCTGGAATTTTTATTGTTTTGAATATTTGGGATTTTGTTAATATTGTTTTATTTGTGGTTTTGAGTTTGGTTCTTTGCCTGTGAGAGCTGGATTTTGGTGTTCACTTTGCAGTCTTGGGGTTATATTCTAAGTAGTGGGAATTCAAGTTTCAAAATTTAAATTTGTAGAGATTCTTGGCTTGGTTTCAATACGTAGCAATGATGGGAAAGGACTATAGGCTACCATTAGCAGTTAGGTTGAATGTTTGCTCAATTTTTTTTGTTTGATTGATTGGATTTATGAGAGTAAAAATGGTTGGCTTCGTTGGACTTCTTTATTTTTTTTCTTTATCTTAGGCCTAACGAAGCTTGACTGTGACTAAGTTTTGTTAGATTGATCCTTTCATTTTCATGGGGATGATTTCGATTCAATCCAAATCACAGTGTAAAATTTCTTGTTGGTACAAAAGGGGGAATTATTTGCTTTGGATCCTGGTATTGTGTGCCTAATTCAGGACTACATGTTAAAAGAGATAGTAAATGTTGGCTTTCAGTGGAACTCTAAAGTTCTTGCCTCGTATTTATCATTATTATGATTCTCTATACCGTTTTTAAAAAGTTCATAGACTAACTGTTAGGAATAATAACTGACAATACACCCTGAAGTAC
The DNA here is from genome assembly GCA_025503065.1 of Gossypium bickii. Classification (NCBI taxonomy): domain Eukaryota; kingdom Viridiplantae; phylum Streptophyta; class Magnoliopsida; order Malvales; family Malvaceae; genus Gossypium; species Gossypium bickii. The sequence goes on along the minus strand of CP106712.1, from coordinate 122,835,578 downwards.
AATTCGCGAGTTGCAGAGTGATAAATGGTGATTAAGCATAATTCAAATTAGGAATTTCTTTGTGTTGATAGGGCACTTTAGTGCCATTCATGGCTAATATCATAGTTTTAACAATGAGCAACATCTAAATGTTGTCTAATACCCTTTTGGTTAGATTTCGGAAAAAGTTGTTGAAATTATTTTACCCAACTGCTATTTTCCAATAGTCATCTGCCCTCGTGTTTTCCTACTCTATTTGGTTCTTATTTGTGTTAGCAGAATGAAACGATAGTAGAATAAAACGATTTATTCATTTAAGTTCTTGATACTTTTTCAGTGGTTTATTTTCAGTGATTTATTTCATGATTATTTAGAAGGTAGTCATAAGGTATTTCTGCAACTTTGTTCGACTTTTTCCATCTCGATTTTGTACTTTGTTGTAGGTGGTAAAAGAGGCAGAGTCTTTAACTACTTTTGCCCCTTTTAGATCTATTCCACTATGAAGTATTCGTCAAATGAGTTTCAATAGCCTCAGAGTGCCTTTTCATTAGTTAAATCTATTGAATATGAAAATAAAGGTCTGAAAATATAGGCTGGGCTTGGTCGACTAATGAATTTTCTTCGTTTTCTCTTTGTTTACAACTAGTAGTTGTTGTAACCGTGAACAATAAACTTTTATATGATGTACTAAAGTAATTGCTTTTGGACTAGAAGGTTTCTCACTAATGCATTCTCGACTAGGGCAACTTTTGAACAATGGAATCCTTAATAGTTGTGATGTTTGTACGAATTTTGTTTGTCTAGTATGTTAATTTGACATTTTGAATCACACAAGCCCGTAAAATGCTGAATTTAAATGTTTTATCTTTGAGTCTAAACAGTAGGCGACTTAGTTCATATCGATACATGAGCTTATACCTATATTACTTGGACGTAAGTGTTGGATAAGGGAGTGTTCGGTTTTTGTTCTCAAATTTCTGCACGTATCTAGAGGTTCATGGAGAGTTATGTCCCATACCCATAAACTCATTATGTGCGAGCATGAATGCGGACATATGGGTGCTTCAAAAATAATAAGAGTCAAAGCAACATAGATAGATGCAAGATCATTAGATAATTAGAGGCACAATTGAACTATATTATGTACCTCTTGTCATTTCATCAACCGGCAAACTAGTGGATTAATAAACCGTAAATCTTGATACTCGTGGATACATTTGCTTATGATAGAAATGAAGCAGTTTGATTTAGTGAGCAATTATAGCATCTTTGTATGTGTGTATTGTACATGCCCGTATATCTGTCCAATTGCATTAGAATACAATTTTTTTTGGGAGGAGGGGGTGTGTAATGCCTAGCTATTTTCTATTTGAATTACTAACCATTATTGAAGACATTGACAAGTAGTAACACTCGAAAGTTTTTCTAGGGTTTTAGAAAAATTGATACCGATCGTTGGGAATTTGCAAATGATGGATTTGTCAGAGGTCGAAAAGACTAATAAATAGATGATCATATATATAAAATAAAATCACTGCATGTACGGACAATGTTAGATTATTTTCTTCGTTTGCATTTGAAGATTTCCACGACTTTGTTCTCTGTTTCTTACATGGATTAGTTTTAATATAAAATGGTTGTTGCTGGGTCTAGTGTTGGAAGGTTCATTGTTAATTGTAGTAAAGAGAAGGGCACATTTTATTTTTAATTTACAAGTGGTTGAGTGAATTGGAAGCTACTTTTATTTTCTACATCATATGATAGAAAAACGAATTTGTTTCTCCATATCTGACTTTGCTATCCACGTGCCAAGATACCCCATCTCTACTCTTTTTTCTTTTCTTTTTTTTTATTTTCTAAATATATCATTTATGGAAATTATTTTAACATATTTAATTAACAGCCAACATTTCAGCATTTATATCATTTATATTTTATTTATACGTACCTTTATATCAGGAATCGAATTGTATTTTGTTTCTTCTATCAGAAAATGAATAAAATATTTGTGTGGCATTGTTTTGTGTAGATGGATCGTAGTCAAAATCAAAATGCAAATGTCGGAGTCGTGGCTTCAGTTTTAGCTTTTGGGGCTCTTTGGATTAAAAAATTAAAAACTAGGAAGGAAATTGCTTCTCACCCTCGTGTGAATCGAGATTATGAAAGAGACAATTATATTAATAGTATTTTATAAAGTGGTGACCAACATTGTATTAATCTGATAAGGATGAGACCGATTGCCTTTTTTAGTTTGTGTGATATTCTTAGTAGGAATAATTTGTTACAATCAAGTAAATCTGTGAATATTAGGGAGCAAGTAGTTATATAATTGGTCATAATGTAAGGTTTCGAGTGATTGGATCTAGATATTATAGATCAACTGAGACAGTTCACCATTACTTTAGGGTTGTATTGAGAGCAATTTTGAAATTGTATAAACTAGTTATTAGATTACCTGATGAGTCAACTCCTAGTGAAATCAGAAACAATCCAAGGTTTTATCCGTGTTTTGAAGATTGTATTGGAGCATTAGATGGAACTCATGTTTGTACATCCGTTCCACTTAGCATTCAAGGAAGATTTCGTAGCCGTAAAAGGGGGATGACACAAAATGTATTGGCTGCCATTACATTTAATTTGAAATTTTCCTATGTTCTAGCTGGTTGGGAAGGTAGTGCACATGATTCTCGTGTTTTAAGTGATGCACTTTCACGCCCAAGAGGATTAAGAATTCCGGAAGGTAATAATTATTATTAAATACCAACTAGTTCTAGTAAGCTCATAATTTATTAGTCTTAATTATGTTTTGTAAAATTGTAGGTAAATATTATCTTGCTGATGTTGGATATGGCATCCGAAATGGATATATTACCCCATATCGTGGTGTCCGATATCATTTAAAAGAGTTTAGTGCTCAGGGGCTTGAAAATGCAAAAGAACTTTTTAATCTTCGACATTCATCATTGCGAATTACTATTGAACGTGTTTTTGGGATTTTGAAGAAACGGTTTCGTGTATTAGATGCTGAACCATTTTGGAATTTTCAAACTCAAGTAGATATAGTTTTGGTTTGTTGTATCATTCATAATCATATAATGGGAGTTGATCCTAATGATTTACTTAATCAAGGATTATACGAGGAGTCTGAGTTTGATTTGATAATACCAACTCTTACGGAGCGAGAAGAAAGAGAAGAAGCAAGAGAATGGTCTGCTAAGAGAGACGAAATTGCACAAACTATGTGGATTGATTATATGGCTAGAAATATTAGGTAGGTTTAGGGCTTAGGGTTATTGTTTCTATGTTATGTATGTTTAGTATTAAAATTATTTTTTTTTCTGTTAATGTTGGTTGGATAATGATATTGAAATTTTAGTTTGTTGGATTTTGAAATTATTATGTGGTGTACTACTAATTATGTATTTGGATAATATTATTAATTTTTAGTATTAATTATGGTTTGGAAGTTTATTTATAATTATTCAATCCTTGTTTTTTATTTTTTTTAACACAATTACAAAATTTGACTTTGGTTGTTTTCATTTTATGACGGTTAATAATGTAGCTTAATAATTGAGTATTATTATATATTTAATTTGATTTATTTATTTATAAATAAATCATTGCAATATATGTAAAAATAATTTAAAATATAAAAATTTATTAATATGTATATAAAATTTATTAATATATGTAAAAACAGCTTTTCCGAAAAATATTTTCAGGAAATCTGCCAAACAACAGAAAATATTTTACACAGATTCATCCAAACACCAGAAAATATTTTCAGTAAATCATTTTCCAGAAAAATCATTTTCCAGAAAAGTAAATCATTTTCCCGAAATCATTTTCCGGAAAACATTTTACTGGCAAACAAACGGAGCCTTAATAAATTTATTTGAAAATTAGTGGAATAGAAAAATACTCTTCTTTATTTAAAATAATTTCTATTATTCTAGGGTGTTTTAATCATTTTCATATTTTAAAAAAAAACCCAAAAATAATTTACACCCATGCCTTTGGTTGATAAACTTTAACTTTACCACTCAACCAATACTTTATCATATTTTAATTTAATTTTTATTTTAATATCATACATATTGTATGCGTTATTATTAATTAATTTTAAACCCTATATTTTAAATATATAATTTTTACACCCATGCACATGTGATAAAATTTCTAGTATAGATAAATCGATTTACTTGAAGGTTACATTTTCTTCCATAATTAGAGGTTGGGATGCAAACATTTGCTAATATTTTGGTGTCACTTATGAACTACTGTGCAAATCGTATAATTTGATGCTAGGAGCAGAGCAGAGCAGTGGTAACATGGCAACATGCTAATCTCCACCTCACAATCACAAACGTCCGAAGTTATTCATGAAATTCTTCTGTCTTGGCCAGCTCAAATCGCAAATGTTAAATGGATTTATGGAACAACTTTAATAATTAATCTTACGTTATAAAACAACCAAGTTGCCCTCTTCAAACACTATAAAATCCCCTCTCTTCGCTCCAAATTCTCCATCCTCAAGCTATACAACTCTTTCATTTCTACATTAGGCAAGAAGCTCCTAGGGTTTGAGAGAGATGGCTTCGAAAAAGATCAGCATCACTTGCCCTCTTTTTTGCACTCAACATTCTCTTCTTTTCTCTTGTCAGTGCTTGTGGTTCTTGCCCTTCCCCAAAACCAAAACCAAAGCCCACACCGTTCCCATCTCCTTCTGCAAAAGGCAAATGCCCTAGGGATGCCCTTAAATTAGGTGTATGTGCAAATGTTCTTCGTTTAGTCAATGTCACTATTGGTTCACCCCCAGTGCAGCCATGTTGCTCCCTTCTCCAAGGCCTTGCTGATCTTGAAGCTGCTGTTTGCCTTTGTACAGCAATCAAAGCCAACGTTTTGGGCATCAACCTCAATGTCCCAGTTTCCCTCAGCTGACTTCTCAATGTCTGCTCAAGGAAAGTTCCATCTGGCTTCCAATGTCCCTGATCACTGTTGCAAATTCTTCCTCTTTTTTGGTGTTTTTCATGGTTTTGAAGGTCTAATTAATTTTCTGTTCGCATTGGTAACTCCTTGTTTCCTTCTTGTAGCGTTTGTTTCCTTGTGGACTCATATGGAATAAATATAACTACTATTTATTTATGAATAATTATCTTAAACATACGTGAGGATTTGGATTGATACCATTAATTTTTAAGATATAATAAAATAATAATTAAAAAAGATATTTGACATCATCATGAACTTGTCGTGAAGTTTTTTTTACTTCACTGACAGTAAATTGAATAATTACATTTTATTTATTTAACAATTTTTTCTTAGCAAATAGATAATTTCATTTCTTTTGAATTTTTCATTTTTTTTCAAGTGATATTTCATTTTTGAAAATGTTGACAATAGCTTACATGAAAATGAAGAAGAGTGTTTTATCCTCTTGTACCAATTCGTCCACCATAATGTTTATCCAACCCTTAGCTAAAAAAAACCTCGAAGAATACTTAGATTCAAATTAATGGAATTAATCCAATAAGCACCGAGCATCTAAAGCAAACAAGGGTCATGTTGAAGCTTTAAGCTCAATTAGTGAAGAATCATCAAACAAACAATAAAAATTCTAATAAACTCAAGGATACGGGTACAATAGAAAATAATACTAGGTTGACTTAAAAGACTTAAATGATCTAATAAAAATAAAAATTTAAACCATTCAATTAAATTTTTATATTATTCTTAAGTAAAAATTTAATCCTATTTTAATTACTAAATTATTAACCTACATATCTCCTAACCAACCTAAATGATTCAACTCATTCTAAATTACCCAACAACATAAAAGATGTTAAAACGAAACATGCCAATCAAAGAATTAAATAATTAAATGAAAATAATAAAATAATAAATAATCTTCAAAATAGTTGAAAGGTGAGCTAGAATGACATACGAGAATATTAAATTTTAGGATTATTTTAATATTGAGGAGAGAGGAGGGGATGATAGTATTTGAACCCGTATTATCATGATAGTATTTGAACCCGTATTATCTCTGTGTTAGACCAGAATCCTAACCAACCGTTACTCAAAGTAAATTATACACATAACACATTTTATTTTTATTTTAATTAAATTTAAACTATTAATTAGTTGCTTTTTTCCTTTAAATTATTCTATCAAATTTAGACAATAATATCTATTGCTGATAGTAATAACTAATCTCTTTATTGTGGATATTTTTGTAATAGATAGAAATGTGAAATGTGTTTTTTTCTTTCATCGAGCATGGAATGAAAATGGAAAACAAAAGGATATGCAATTTAGTTGAATGAAAGGTGGGTAGCCATCACATTCATAGTTTTGCAGGCAGTTTAGACGGATATCAGATGAAGTAAATTTGTTTGTATTATAGAATTGGGTCCAAATTAAAAAAGAAGGAATATAATAAATTGGATCCATTTTGAAGGCTTGAATGATTTGTGGGTTCACATCTTTCACGGGTTGCTAATAATATACTTAAAAACGAAATGTTGATTTGATAGAAGCTTAATTAATAACAAACTCTCTTAATAAAGTCATATGAACTAGGGCTGGATATTCAAGATTGTTAGGTCTCATTATACCTAACAAGTTTTCTTGGAAATCTCTTATATAAGCATCCAATTCCATAACTGATCCCCAAAAATAAAAATTAAACCCAAATTGTATGCACCTGACAATGTCAATATCTGATCAAACAATTACTTTCTTGGTAAAATCTTTTCAACTTTCGATGGTGAATTTTGTCTGTGAAAATGTTTTTATTTTATTTTATTTTCTTTTTTCATTTTTTTTAAAAAAAATAGATTTTAGTAAAACTTGACATTGAGGATATTGATGCTTGTTTTTAAATTATATTTAAAAAATTAGACATTGAGGATGGGTGTGACAAAGACAATTTCAATGAAATCATAAGGAATAAACTACAAATTAAGAGATTGTTTATTCTGTGTTTACAATCAACTTCTCATATATTGAATCACATCTGTCAAAGGGAATCAAGCTCAAGATTGTCTGTCAAGTTTTACAGACATATGGTGACAATATATATTGTCCACCCCTGCCACGTGGGAACCTGTTTTTAGTTTTTCTTTTGATAAAAAAAAAACACCCTGCCTTACCTGGATCCACTTAGCTTAAGTTGAAGATAAAATTAATATTGACTTCATTAAGTTTCAGTAATTTCTGTAGTGGAAAGAAAAATCTGGTTTCAGTCAAGACATGACAATATATATTATTGTAAATGGAATTCTTTTTCAGATGAGGGCACGGAGTCTATGGTAGAACCCAATACTCATCCGTCATACTTGTAAAAAATTCATGTTACTTAGGAGATTCACAAGCTTCTCAAGGCTGCTAATTTTTTTTTTTTTGAAATATGACTTTTTTTTAAAAAACATATTATTCTAAATACAATTTATTCTAAATAATAGTTGTTCTAAATATAATTATACCTAAAATGTTATTATTCTAACAAGAGCTGTTTTGAATTTTAGCTAAACCCTATTATGAGCAAAGTTATTCTGGATATAACTATTTTCAAACAACAATTGTTTTAAACAACAATTATTCTAAACGAGAGTTGTTGTTCTGAAGGAGGTATTCTTGATAATACAATTTCCTCAAATATAATTTTTTTTTATCAATGTTTACCTACAATTTCAATATTGTTCTTCAGCCTAGAAAACTTCCATTGACAACATGCAAACCTAGAAACCATCCCTTGTGTTGGATTGGGATCATTAGCTCATTACAATGATCAGTGTCTAGCTGCAAGTTCTTTTGGGATCTTGAAATTCGAGGTAAATGTGAATGATGTCTTTGTTGACTTTTGGATTAACATGCCATGACGATGCAGGGTGCATTCAGGATTGGGATATAGCACAAGCAAAACAAAACAAAACGAAACCGAAGATCAACATGAAGGTCTGACAAGATATCCTTCAACACGGAAGTAATTATGTTGTTTTGAACCTAAATCTGTTTTTGTCTTCAGTAGTTAGTTGTTGTAATTATCCGAGTTTGGAACAGATGAGTTAATAAAAGTAAACGAAGTAGATACTTATATATTAAGTATTAACTATTGTAATAGGCTCATTTTGTCCTGAACCCAAAACTAATAATTCAAACATAAAATAAATAAAATCAAACAGAAACAAAAATAATTAAACAGTCCAATTTTTACAAAATACTAAGTCCAAACCCAAACTAAACCTAATTACCCTAGCCCAAATGACCCAAACCCAATACAACCCAAAATCTTAAAAACTTTTAAGAAACAAAAAAGAAAAAAGAACCCTAGTGTGCCACCACTGCCGCCACTCCTCCGCACGCGCACCACCACCGTCGGCCTCCGTATCTCCATGTCAGCACTTCCTTACCTATAAAGACAAAAACAGAACAGCACAGAAAAAAACAGAGAGCAAAAATATTGTATTAATTTTTTCTTTTTTTCAATTTCGACAATAAAGCCCACTACACAAACTTTGTAACATTGGACAAACAAAAAAAATCAAAACAGAAAATTATTCAAGGTGATTTTTTCCTACTTGCATTTTCAGTTTCTGTTTTTATTTCATTTTATTTTTCTTTTTTTTTATTTTTTTCGACATATAAAAACAAAAAGGAACTCACCGGAGTCATTCCACATTCTCGTCGTCGGAGTCTCCTTCTTCGGTGTCGAAATCAGTTGTAGGAGAAGGTTGATAGACCTTTTTTCTTTGTTTTTCGGGCGATTTGAGGCCTGATTTGGGTTCGAGGGGTCAAAATAGTAAAACGGTCTTTTTTTTGGTGTTTTTCGACCGCTGCTGGTGACTGGTGGCCGGCACGACAGCCAATGGCCGGATCCTTGACCGGAAATCCGGAGAAGGGGAGAGGTGTTGAGAGCTTTTTGTGTTTTATTTGAAGAAGAAGTGATAAAATGAAGAATTTTTTTATTTAAATAATGGAAGTAAAACGGCGTCGTTTTGCCTTGGCCATTTAAATGCCAAAACGGCACCGTTTAGGCTTCAACCCGTGCGCCGACCCGACCTAGTCTCAGGGTCCGCGTGTTTTTGATGGAAGGGCTAATTGCACTTTTAACCCTTCGGCTTTTTTATTATTTTACAATTAAGTTTCTTTGTATTTTTAATTTGTGCCATGTAATTATTTCGATTTTCGATTTAGTCCCCCCTGCAACGGCGCGTTTTGGATGGGAGGAATAATTTCCCTTTCGGTCCCTCCTTGTTATTCGCGCATGCAAATTAGTCCCTTTCTTTTTTATTTTTTTTAGATTTGCCCCAAATTTTTGTTTTAAGTTCAATTTAGTCCCTTTTTATTTCTTTTGTTATTTTTTGCTATTTTATTAATTAATTTTAATATTATTATTATTACTATTATTGTTATTATTATTACTACTACTATTATTATTATCATTATTACTATTATTATTATTATCATTATTATCATTATTACTATTATTATTGTTATTATCAACATATTATTATTCTTATCAATGTATTACTATTACTATTTTATTATTATTATTAACATATTATTATTTTCATTATTTTCATTATTTTTACCTAAATTTTATATTTGTTTATACTGATTTAGTTAATTTTCATTCTTTTCTTTTCCAAGTATTTAAACTTAACTTTGTGTATATGCATTTTATATATTTACTTATTACCATTTGGTTTCATTTTATTTGTATTTTTTTATTTTATTCCTTTTTATTTTTTATTAATATTAATATTTTATTTTTACTTAATTAATGTTAGGTTTAATTAATGCCATTACTTATTTTACTTATATTATCGTGTCATGCATCATCATTTTATTATTATTGCAATCACACCGCGAACCGTTTTAACTTTTCATCCTATCATGTCCCGAATAAAATCCTCGACATTTCAAATGTTATATTCCTTTTCACATAATCGCATGAAAAAGAATTTCTTAAAAGTAAGCATTGTTTCGTATTTGGAAATTTGAAAGGTCGTTCCCTAACTTACGGGGTTTCGATTTCTCGACACATCCAAATACCTGAACATTTTTAAAGTTTTTATTTATTTTCATATTCTCAGGAATCAAGAAAAGATCGTGTTATTTTTATATTCTCGGGAATCAAGAAAAGATCGTGTTCTAACTTACGGAATATGATTTCTTCCAAAAACCGAGATAACCGAATATCTTTCAAAATAATTTTTTGGTGTTTATTCTCGTTTCGGGAACTTGAGAAGTTGTGTCCTAACTTACGGGACGTAATTCTTTTTCTCGATTAACGTGAAATACGCCCTTTTCTATAAAAAAAAGTTTTCAATTAAACAATGTTTTAACAAAGGATCGTATTTTTAAAATTTGTTCACATTTTCGATCTTCGACATTAAGTAATCAACTAGGTACCAATTTTGGGCGAATTGAGGGTGCTAATCCTTCCTCTTGCGTAACCGACTCCTGAACCCATTTTTTGGATTTTATAGACCAAAAATTATCGTTTTAGTAAATTTAAAATTTTATTAAAATGATTAAATTATGAGGTGATCCGATCACACCTAAATAAAAAGGATTGGTGGCGACTCCATTTTCGTTTTTAAATAAAAAGTCAACCCCATTTCAAAAAAAAAAAAGATGGTTTCTCGACAGCTTGGCGATTTCGCGGGGACGCAAATAAGGGAGTCAAGCCACAAGTTGGTTAATTTTTGTCTTTTTGTCGAAAAATCAAAAATCTGTTTTAAATTTACGATTGCTCCATTTTATCTGTCCTTTTCGTGGTTTTCATCATAATATGTTTGCTTTGTTGGTTTAAATCTACTAACGTGTCTCAGCATTTTTGCATTACATAAGTCGTTCAATTTTACCTCTCTTAAGTGGGAGCGAGAAGCTATTCCTTCATGAGGTCTTCACCTCCGTATAGGATAGTGGATCGCTTTCGGGATACATCCGTACCTATGTCTTCGTGAGATTTTCATCTCCGTATAGCCATAGGGAAATGTATTCCCTTGAACTGAACTCAATCTGTATGAGCCTATGGGTGAGGATCGAGGAATCTGCCGATTCAGGTACCTTTACTCTAGAACCAAACCCCATATAGCGAATCTTAAGAGCCCACCTTAAGTAGAGCCGCGCCAAACCCTAGTGGTCACTCGAGTAGGTGCTTTACTTATTGTTCTTTGCTTACTTTAAATGGTGTATGAAGAATTGACTTGCTTTGTTTTTTTATTGTAATTGCATGCCATTTTCAAAAAAGATGTTGATTCACATTCGGTTCCTAAATAGATAACTTATTATAGAAAAGGACTTTCTTGATAAAGTAGAGGATAATGCGGTCGTCTGAATTTGGACCGATATAGCACAGCAAGAAAAGAGTGATAGCCTGACCGAGGAATACGTATCAGAGTTGTGGGATTTCACCCGCGTCAGCGTGACTCAGAATAATCTTCAAAAATTAAAGGAGATATAGGATCAGTGGAATGATGAGATCAAGCAGCTGTTTTTCTGTAACTATGGAGATTTGCCCTATCTGCTCGATGTGAAGCTAGACAAGCACTTATTTTGAGCCTTCGCCTAATTCTGGAATCCTGCCTACAGTTGTTTCACTTTTGGGAAGGTTGATTTGGTACCTACCGTGGAGGAGTGTATGGCCTTACTTCGTTGCCCGAAGATTCAAGCCGACAAAACATATTCAAGAGCCGCTAATGTCCCGACCTTTTTGAAGAAATTGATGAGCATCACAAGGATGAGTGAGCAGTGGGTTGCAGCCCGGATTAAACAAAAAGGAGATAGTAAGTGTCTCCCTTGGAAAAACTTGAGGGATCTGATTCTAGCGCATTCGGATATAAAGAAAAGGGTAGATGTGTTCGCTTTGAGTATATACGGTTTGGTCGTCTTCCCCAATGCATTAGGGCATGTAGATGAGGTAGCCTTAGATCTTATTGATCGACTTGACAAAAGGGTCACACCAGTTTCTAGGATTTTGGCTTAAACTTTCAGATCCTTGAACGCATACCGGAGAGTGGGTGAGGGAAGATTTATAGGGTGTGCACAACTTTTGTTAGCATGGTTCCACGGCCATTTTTGGAAAGTGGAAAAGGTCTCATATCGGATCTTCTCCGAAAGCTATTCTCCCCTGAAAGAGATAGTGGCTACGCCGAGACGGGATGATATTACGGAGAAAAAGTGGATGATGATTCTCCAAAGTCTGCAAGAAGAAGACATCAAGTGGAGAGCCCCTTGGATGGTCCCCAACAAGATCTTGTTTTGCTCCCCTACTTGAAACCGCGCTACAAAACTGTGAACTCCGGGTTGAACTGCTGGAAGCAAATGATGAGCGGTGGAAAGAGTAACTTCATTGATCTCAGGACCAGGTCAGGGATAGGGATTACTTCATAGGTGAAGCTTTGACTCAAGTGTGAGAGGTGGTTAATCATTTCCAAACATTGGCAGTCCAGGCTGATGTACTGAGTTTGAAGTTTGAGTCAGAGTCAGATCGAGGCCAAGAGTTAGGTTGGCTTCTTAAACAAGTTAAGACCTTAAGCATGAGGGCAAAACCATATATGTAATCTATTTTATGTAAAGAAATTTATTTTCTAGAAAGGTTATTCTAATGAAATTGAATCAAAATCAATGCCTTTTTCTTTTGCATTCATTGCATTCATTACATTCACGCATTAGCATTGCATTGCATTGCATCGTGTGCACTAGAACTCACAAAGAGACTCTAAAATCGTGGCAGTTACCCTAGAACATCATTACAGTACACGAAGAAAGACTAAAGCCATGGACCAAAAGTTAGAAAGATTGGAACAAATACAAAGAGAAATGCAGGATCAACTACAAATACAGATGCAAGAACAGTTGGCCAAAATCAACAAAATATAAGGGATCAAATGCTAGAATCCCAGAGAAACATGATGAGCTAGTTAACATAGTTACTGCCTGAGGGGCCTGAAAAAGGAAAGAGCCTTATGATCAATACCGGAGACGACAACGAGGACCCTGCTTATCCTCCAGGCTTCACCCTAACGAACACCCAAGCACAACCGTAAAGGTTGTCCGTCAACATCAGACCCCAATATCAGACCAGTACTTCACCACCGATAAACTTCCTGACAGGCTCAGGTTCCAACCCTGAAGACAATCCTGCAAATCCCGTTGTCCCCGACCTTTATGATATAGTGGAAATGGGAAAAACGAGAGTGGAGATCCCAAAGCAACTGGAAGACAGATGTAAATGGCTAGAAAAGAAATTCAAGGTGTTGGAATGCGCTGATTACCATTGTGGAATTAATGCTAAGGAATTGAGCCTAGTACCGAATCTAGTAATCCCTTCAAAGTTTAAAATGCTGGAATTTGAAAAATATAACGGGACCAGCTGCCCTGAGGCTCATATTACAATGTTTTGTCGAAAGATAATCGGATATATCAGTAATGATCAGTTATTGATTCATTGTTTCCAAGATAGCTTGACTGGGGCTGTGGCCAAATGGTATAATCAGCTAAATCGTACCCAATCAGTTCGTGGAAGGACCTAGCACAGGCCTTCATGAAGCAATATGGCCACGTGACAGATATGGCACCTGACAAAATCACACTACAGAATATGGAGAAAAAGCCGAACGAAAGTTTCAGGCAATATGCTCAAAGGTGGAGGGAAGTCGCAACGCAAATCCAACCGCCACTGTTAGAAAAGGAAACTACCATGCTCTTCATTAATACCCTGAAGGCACCTTTTATCAATGACATGCTGGGAAGCGCAACTAAGAGCTTTTCAAACATCGTGATGTCTGGAGAAATGATAGAAAATGCAATAAGGTACAGAAAAATAGAGGCCAGGGAAAGCACAAAGAGATCAACCCCAAGAAAAAGAGAAAATGAGGTAAATAACGTGAGCACATATAACAGGGGTTACTCGAAACTAGTCACTATGAACCAACCAAGAACGGTAACCACTGGCCATCAAGGCTCACCAAGACAAGATTCCAACACAAGGAAACTCCAGTTTACACCTATTCTAATGATGTATAGGGAGTTGTACCAAAGTTTATTCGATGCACATGTTTTATCCCCTTTCTACCTAAAACCAATGCAACCCTCATACCCGAAATGGTATGACACAAACGCCCAATGTGAATACCATGCGGGAATCACGGGACACTCGATAGAAAACTGCACCGCTTTCATAAAGTTTGTAGAAAGGCTCATCAAAATGGGCATTGTAAAATTCGATAAGCCATCTAGTGTAGAAAATCCATTACCCAACCATGCTGATAAGGGGGTGAATTTCGATAGTCGAGAATGCGGGGAAGAAAATCAAGGTGAATATTGCAAAAGTGAAAACCCCGTTGAAAGAAGTTTGGAAGAAAATGGTGGAAATGGGGTTAATTACACAAGAACCGAGGAACAGGTCCCGAGAAGCAAAAAATAATTTTGAGTTCCATGATAAAAAATATCATGAGATTCAGAAATGCAGTAAATTCAGGGCCTTAGTATAGGGTCTAATGGACAACAAGGAGCTTGAGTTCTTTAAGTATACTGAAGGAGAAGAGGTATGCGCCTCAGAAGGAGGGTCGACAGAGAAGGTCTATGAGGCCAACCACCCGGTGGTAATCATCTCATGACCAAGAATCAACAAAGCCGGAGCAAGATTTGCACCAAGAGTTGTAATCCAGAAATCCGTTGCTTTTCCTTATAAAGATAGCAAAAGGGTACCTTGGAACTATGATTGCAATATGACAATCCTAGGAGAAGTAGGCCCTGTCAGTACGCCAGAGAAAGGTCAGGATGTGAGTTTCTATACACGTAGAGGAAGATGTTATGATGCCCCAAATACAAAATTCGAACTCATAAAAGGGAAATCTTTGGCGATCGAACAAAAGAAAGAAAAGCCAGAACTACTTGTTAATGAGCCGGTAAATGAGAAAGAAGCTAAAGAAATTTTTAAAATTCCTAAAACACAGCGAGTAAAGTTTCGTGAAACAACTACACAAGCAGCCAGCTCGTATATCGTACTAGCTTTACTCTTAAGCTCGGAGACACACCGTAACGCGCTCATGAAGGTGTTAAACGAAACCTACGTCACTGATGATATTTCTATAAACAAACTAGACCGTCTTGTCAACAACATAAGCGCCGATAATTTCATCTTTTTTAATGACGATGAAATACCGTCGGGGGGCATGAAATCCACTAAAGCTCTGCACATCACCACCCGCTACAAGGGGTATACATTACCGGGGTACTGATTGACAATAGATTGGCATTGAATGTGTTACCCCTGTCCACATTGAACAGGCTACCTGTGGACAGCTCTCACATGAAGACATGCCAAAATATAGTGAGAGCATTTGACGGCACTGAAAGGAAGGTAATGGGAAGGATTGAGATACCTCTCTTGATCGATCCAAACATATACGAGGTAGGCTTCTTAGTGATGGACATCAAGCCTTCTTACAATTGCCTACTGGGAAGGCCTTGGATTCATTCAGCAGGGGCAGTACCATCATCATTGCACTAAAAATTAAAATTGGTAACGGAAGGCCGACTAATAACGATAAACGCGAAAGAAAACATTATTGTATCCGTTACCAGTAATGCGCCATACATAGAGGTTGATGGTGAAGCGATAGAATATTTCTTTCGGTCGTTGGAATTTGTGAATGCAACCTTCATCGTCAAGGGAAACAAGATCCCAATGCCCAAAATATCCAAAGCCACGAGGATGAGCTTACAAATAATAGTGGGAAAATGAGCATTGCCTAGTAAGGGACTCAGGAAATACCTCCATGGACGGGTCAAAGTACCAATCTTGGCTGACAAACGAGGTCATTTTGGCTTGGGGAATAAGCCAGGTGCAAAGCAGAGGAAGAAAGAGTTGGAGAGAAAGCAAGGCTGAAGAAGAGCGCGATTAAGCGGGATAGAGGTCAAATGGGAACCAATGACCTTCCTCCATATATCCAAAACATTCGTGCCAGGAGGAATTATTCACCCTGAACTAAAGATGATAAGGAAAGAAATTGTTGAAGATATAATGGGAAAACTAAGCATCAACGCCATATCTGAAGAGGGAATGGTGGAAAAAAACTTATCGGGCATCCGCCCTTATGAGCCTGGAAGTGTTCTGAACAACTAGACTGCGGAAGAGATTCCTGTAGTTTTTCGAGATAATTCAGAGTAATGTTCAAAACACACTTGTTGCTTTAAGCCTAGAAGCAATAAGAATTCATTTGTGAAATAGGCTCATGTCCAACATCTTTATTTCAATAAAAAATACATTTTTTTATATCACTCTAAGTAAATATTATTTTATTCTTTCATTTCATTCATAATCACACCATAAAAATAGCTATTCTTAGATTCATTTGATCTTTTGATATTCATTCGTGCCTATAACAGGTATCCAGATATCAACGACATGAGCGGCGCTGCTACTGACCCAGAATCTTCTTTCGAGCTAGACATGTGTCTAGAGGGATCTTAGGATTTTGAAGATGATAAAGGCTGTAACTTATCTCCGAATTTTTTAAGGATGATAGAACAAGAAGAGAAACAGATCCTACCTCACAAAGAGACAGTAGAGATTGTGACCTTAGAAGAAGGAAAAGAAGTGAAAATTGTAACTTGTATAGCCAAAAAAACAAAACGAGACCTCATTGAGTTACTTCAAGAATTCAAAGATGTCTTCGCGTGGTCATACCAAGATATGCCCAAGTTAAGCACTGATATTGTGGTACACCGCCTCCCAATAAAAGAAGAGTGCAAGCCAGTTCAGCAGAAGCTCCAAAGGATGTGGCCCAATGTTGTGATAAAAATAAAAGAAGAAGTCAATGAGCAATTCGATGCTGGGTGTTTACAAGTGGTCAAATACTCAGAATGGATAGCCAATATCATCCCCGTCCCTAAGAAAGACAGAAAGGTACGGATGTGTATAGATTACAGAGACTTAAACAATGCCAGCCCAAAAGACAATTTCCCATTGCCTCACATTGACATTTTACTGGATAATACGGCAGGCTACTCACTGTTCTCCTTCATAGATGACTTATCTGGATACAATTAGATAAAGATGCATCTTGAAAATATGGAAAAGACCACATTCATACCCTGTTGGGAACATTTTGTTATAAGGTGATGCCATTTAGATTAAAAAATACGGGAGCAACGTATCAAAGAGCCATGGTAACCTTGTTTCATGGCATGATGCACAAGGAAATCGAGGTTTACGTTGACGGTATGATTGCAAAATCCCAAACAGAAAAGGAGCTCTTGCAAGTTTTGAGGAAATTGTTCTTGAGGTTGAGAAATTTTCTTCTTAAGCTCAATCCGACAAAATGTACTTTCAGGGCTAGGTTAGGAAAACTGTTAGGTTTCATAGTCAGTGAAAAGGGAATCAAAATCGACCCAAACAAAGTCAAGGCTATACAAGAATTGCCTCTGCCGTGCACTCAAAAGGAAGTTCGAGGTTTCTTAATAAGACTAAATTATATTGCCCGGTTCATTTCACAACTAACTGAGAAATGTGACCCAATATTTCGTCTTCTTAAGAAACACAATCTAGGCGTATGGGATGATGAATGCCAGAAAACTTTTGGCAAGGTAAAACAGTACCTGTCCAATACCCAGTGCTGTCACCATCTAGTTCAAATAGGCCACTGATACTGTATTTGACAGTATTTGACCATTCTATGGGATGTGTGCTTGGCTAACACGATGAGATAGGAAAGAAAGAAAGGGCGATATACTACCTCAATAAGAAATTTACTGAGTGTGAAATGAGATACTCGCCAATTGAGAAATTATGTTGCGCCTTTTATCTGGACAACTCAGAGGCGGTACATATTGTACCATACGACTTGGCTAATCTCAAAACTAGACCCTCTAAAATATATGATGGAGTTACTACTTTGAATGGAAGGATGGCCAGATGACAAATTCTGCTTTTCGAATTTGATATAGTCTATGCGAATCAGAAGGCTGTGAAATGGAGTGCGATAGCAGATTTTCTAGCCAGTAAAGCTCTAGAAGATACGAGCCTTTGAACTTTGATTTCCCTAATGAAGATCTAATATATGTGGCAACTACTGAAGAAGATGTTCCAGAAGATCATTCTTGGAAACTGAACTTCGACGGAGTATCAAAAGAGCAGTTCTGATATCCCCAAATGGAGATTATTATCTGTTTACTTGCAAATATGATTTTTATTACACAAATAATATGGCAGAGTACGAAACATGTATCATGGGAATCCGTGCGACCATAGAACGCAAAATCAAAGTGCTAGAGGTGTATGGGGATTCTAAACTAGTAATCTATCAACTCAAAGGTGAATGGAAACAATAGACCCCAAGTTCACCAATTATCGAAAGCTAGTTCTGGAATTAATTGAGGAGTTGGATAATATTACCTTCTGTTACCTCCCACGAGATGAAAACTAGATGGCTGACGCCTTGGCTACATTAGCTTCTATGATCAGAGTAAATAAATAAGAGGATGTGAAGCCTATCCAAATGAGTATTTACGAGGCTCCAACTCATTGCCACAACATCAACGAAGAGGAAGAATAAGATGATCATCATTGGTATCACAGCATACTACGATATGTGAAGAATCGTGAATACCCAGATCAAGCAACTGAGAATGACAAAAGGACTTTGAGAAGACTGGCCAGTGACTACGTCTTAGATGGGGAGATCCTATACAAAAGAAGAAAGGATCATGTGTTATTAAGATGTGTGGATGCTGTTGAGGCGAAAATCCTAGAAGAAGGCCATGAGGGTGTCTGCGGAACACATGCTAATGGTTTTACAATGGCCAGGAAAATTATGAGATTCGGGTATTACTGGTCTACCATGGAAGGGGATTGCATCAATTATGAAAAAAAGTGCCACAAGTGCCAAATTTATGGGGACAATATTCATGTGCCTCCTTCACCTCTTCATGTTATGACTTTTCTATGGCCTTTCTCTATGTGGGGCATGGACGTCATTTGGCCAATCTCGCTAAAAGCCTCTAACGGGCATCGATTTATCTTTGTGGTCATTGATTACTTCACCAAGTGGGTAGAGGCTGCTTCATATGCCAATGTCACCAAATCGACAGTTAGCAAGTTCTTAAAGAAAGAGATCATATGCTGGTATAGAATGCCAGAAAGGATCATATCAGATAATGCATTGAACTTGAACAACAGCATGATAGCAGAAGTCTGCAGTAAGTTCAAATTTAAACACCATAACTCCTCACCATATCACCCAAACATGAATGGTGCAGTTGAGGCAGCTAATAAGAATATCAAAAAGATTGTGGGAAAGATGACTGAGACTTATAAAGATTGGCATGAGAAGTTACCATTTGCTCTTTATGCTTATCAAACGTCAGTCAGGACCTCCACCAAGGCAACTCCTTTCTCATTGGTTTATGGAATGGAGGCAGTGTTACCCATCGAAGTTGAGATTCCTTCCCTTTGAGTCTTGTCAGAGCTGAAGTTGGATAAAACAGAATGGATACAATCCCGATATGATCAGTTAAATTTAATCAAAGAGAAGAGGTTGAAAGCTATCCATCATGGTCAATGTACCAGAAACGAATGATGCAATCTTACAACAAAAAGGTTCGCCCTAGAGAATTCCACGAGGGAGACTTGGTATAGAAGAAGATCCTACCCCTACAAAAGGATTTTAGAGGAAAATGGATGCCAAACGGGGAAGGACCTCACGTAGTAAAGAAGGCCTTTTCTAGAGAAGCGATGATATTAACTGAAATGGATAGTAAGACTTTGCCTAATCCAGCGAAATCAGACGCAGTCAAGAAGTACTTCTCTTAAAAAAAAGAGGCGAAAACCCGCAAAGGGCACTTTGAGATCAAAGGGGTTTTGAATTGAAAACCCGTAAAAGGGCAATTCAAATTTTGATCGAAGGTGGGGCATGCGGTAGTCTTGCTATGCCTGAATTAACGAAGAGGAGGTATGCTACATATTAGGGCATCGACAAAATACTCTAGATCTCCTAAACACATGTTGAGTTCAAAATGGTCCTCAAGAAGTTCGTACAGAGAAGTTCAAGTTGCGATATCTAGGGCACTTATTTGTTCCCTCACCTATTTTGTATTCCAGCAATGTTTGCTTTCTTTAATTAATCCATTATTTTTAGATTTTGCTCCTGATAAATTTCAGTTTTGTTCATTATTATGATCCTTTTTCAAGCATTTTGCATTGAAATAACGATTAATGGACTATTAATACTTTCACAAAAGGAGTTTTGCATATTACTCTGGAAGCTTCTAAATAGTACAAGAACCTAAAACAAGACTATTATTTAGAACTCACCAAGCCTAAGGGTTGGAAATATGGAGAAAAAAGATTCTAAACTGTGACTATTTCTTCAAATTTTCTATCAAAAATATCGACTGAACAAGAAGACAGGATAATACGTCAGTGATGCAACCTTGAGAAACAACGAGAAATGACAACCCAGACAATAAAATGGGATCATTCTTATTCTGCATTCATGCAAATATCATTCATAACACATCTAGTTAGGAGTATGTGATTCAATCTAATCATGGCATCCTAATCGTTTGGCATAAGCATAGGCCCATGAAATCAATTATACAGGTCATGTCCCTCAGAGGATGATGTAGCAATATCAGTGAATCCACAAATCTCATCTCCCTGAAGTAGCAGTGGAGCAGATTGAAGTTGTAGATCTTATCTCCTTGAAGTTGCAATGGAGTAGATCGAAGCTACCAGCTTTATCTCCCTAAAGTTGCAGTGGAGCAGACTGAAGATATCGAATCTTATTTCCCTGAAGTTGTAGTGGAATAGATTAAAGCTACGAGTCACAAATTTTATACATCTGAATTTGCAGTAGGTCGGATCAAATCTACCAAAACCAAACCTTATCTCCCTAAAGTTGCAGTGGAGTAGGCCTTATCTCTCTGAAGTTGAAGTAGAGCAGATTAAAGCTATAAACCTTATCTCCCTAAAGTTGCAGTAGAGCAGGTTGAAGTTACAAGTATTATCTCCCTGAAGTTGCAGTGGAACAAACTGAAGATAGTGGATCTTGTTTCCTCGAAGTTGCAGTGGAACAGATCAAAGTTACAAGTTACAAGTCCTATACCTCTGAAGTTGCAGTAGGTTGGATCCAATTTACCATGTTGCAGTGAAGCAGATGGAAGCTACAAATCTTATCCCACTGAAGTTACAGTGGGTTAGAACGAGGCTATTTGAAAAATATGAGTACCAAAAAGTCAAGATTCGACAAGACCGGGCAAAATTGGCCCTTTTAAAGTTTTTGCTCCATTCTCGTTACACGACAATGAGTAAAGAGGGGCAGCTGTAATGGGCCCATTTTGCCCAGGGCCCAAAACCAATAACCCAAACATAAAATAAATAAAACCAAATAGAAACAAAAATAATTAAACAGTTCAGTTTTTACAAAATACTAAGTCCAAACCCAAACTAAACCTAATTACCCTAGCCCAAATGGCCCAAACCCAATATAACCCAAAACCTTAAAAACTTTTTAGAAACAAAAAAGAAAAAAGAACCCTAGTACGCCGCCACTGCTACCTCTCCTCCACACGCACGCCACCACTGTCGGCCTCCGTACCACCACGTCAGCACTTCCGTACCTGCAAGGACAAAAACACAATAGCACAAAAAAATAAAGAGCAAAAATATTGTATTATTTTTTTGTTTTTTTCAATTTTGGCTATAGAGGCCACTACACAAACTTTGTAACTTTGGACAGATGAAAAAAAATCAAAATAGAAAATTATTCAAGGTGATTTTTTCCTACTTGCGTTTTCAGTTTCTATTTTTATTTCATTTCATTATTCATTTTTTGTATTTTTTCGACGTATAAAAACAAAAAGGAAAGGAAAAAGGAACTCATCGGAGTTATTCCACGTTCTTGTCGTCGGAGGCTCCTTCTTCGGTGTTGAAATCGGTTGTAAGAGAAGGTTGATAGACCTTTTTTCTTTGTTTTTCGGGCAATTTGAGGCTGGTTTTGGGTTCAGGGGGTCAAAATAGTAAAACAGTCTTTTTTTGGTGTTTTTCGCCACATGATGACGGCGACTCACGCCGCCGGTGACCGATGGCGTTTACACGACGGCCGGTATCGATTCCACGACGGGAATCGGGAGGAGGGGAGAGGAGTTGAAAGCTTTTTGTGTTTTTTTTATGAAGAAGTGAGAAAATGAAGATTTTTTTTTATTTAAATAATGGAAGTAAAACATCGTCGTTTTGCCTTGGCCATTTAAATGCCAAAACGGCGCCGTTTAGGCTTCAACTTGTGCGCCGACATGACCCAATCCCAAGGTCTACGTGTTTTTAATGGAAAGGCTAATTGCACTTTTAGCCCTTCCGCTTTTTTATTATTTTACAATTAAGTTTCTTTGTATTTTTAATTTGTGCCCTATAATTTATTTCAGTTTTTGATTTAGTCCCCCTGCAACGGCGCGTTTTGGATGAGAGGAATAATTTCCCTTTCGGTCCCTCCTTATTATTCGCGCATGCAAATTAGTCCCTTTTTTATTTTTTTAGATTTGCCCTAAACTTTTGTTTTAAGTTCAATTTAGTCCCTTTTTTATTTCTTTTGTTATTTTTGCTATTTTATTAATTAATTTTAATATTATTATTACTATTATTATTATTACTACTATTATTATTACCATAATTACTATTATTATTAATTTTAACATTATTATTACTACTATTATTATTGTTATTATCAACATATTATTATTCTTATCAATGTATTACTATTACTATTTTATTATTATTATTAACATATTATTATTATTTTCATTATTTTTACCTAAATTTTATATTTTTTTATACTGATTTATTTAATTTTCATTCTTTTATTTTCCAAGAATTTAAATTTAACTTTTTGTATATGCATTTTATATATTTACTTATTACCATTTGGTTTCATTTTATTTGTATTTTTCTATTTTATTCCTTTTTTATTTTATTTATTATTATTATTATTATTTTATTTTTACTTAATTAATGTTAGGTTTAATTAGCTAATGCCATTACTTATTTTACTTATGTTGTCATGTCATGCATCATCATTTTATTATTATTGCAATCACACCGCGAACCGTTTTAAATTTTCATCCTATCACTCCCCGAATAAAATCCTCGACATTTCAAATGTTATATTCATTTTCACATAATCGCATGAAAAAGGATTTCTTAAAAGTAAGCATTGTTTCGTATTTGAAAATTCGAAAGGTCGCTCCCTAACTTACAGGTTTTCAATTTCTCGACACATACAAATACCCAAACGTTTTTAAAGTTTTTATTTATTTTCATATTCTCGGGAATCAAGAAAAGATCGTGTTCTAACTTACGGAATATGATTTCTTCCAAAAACTGAGATAATCGAATATCTTTCAAAATAATTTTCTGGTGTTTATTCTCGTTTCGGGAACCTAAGACGTTGTGTTCTAACTTACGGGACGTAATTCTTTTTCCCGATTAACGTGAAATACGCCCTTTTTTGTAAAAAAAAGTTTTCAATTAAACAATGTTTTAACAAAGGATCGTATTTTTAAAATCTGTTCAAATTTTTTATTTTCAAGATTAAGTAATCAACTAAGTACCAATTTTGGGCGTATCGAGGGTGCTAATCCTTCCTCATGCATAACCGACTCTCGAACCCATTTTCTGGATTTTGTAGACCAAAAATTATCGTTTTAGTAAATTTAAACTTTTATTAAAATGAATAAATTATGAGGTGATCTGATCACATCTAAATAAAAAGGATTGGTGGCGACTCTATTTTCGTTTTTAAATAAAAAGTCGACCCTGTTATAAAAAAAAAAAGATGATTTCGATAGCTACCATGTGTTGAAGACAATTAAAGTAACCAATTGTTTGAACATTAAATTCTGTACGTTTTTGTCCAATAATTAGACTGATAATGCTCCTCGGATGAAACTTATAGATAGATCAAATGATTTCACGATCCTATTATCTTCCATAATTAAAGGTTGGGATGCAAACATCTTAATATGAAATGCTATTTCAAAATGAATAATTTGATGCTAGGAGCAGTGGTAACATGGCAATGTGCTAATATTCACCTCATAATCAGAAACGTCCATATTTCACGAACTTCGTCTCCTAAGCCAGCTCAAATCGCAAAATGAAAGTGATATATGATTCAATTTTATTAATTAAGCTGACGTTGAAAACAACCAAGTCGCCCTCTTGAAACACTATAAACCTCACCCTTCACTCCAAATTCTTCATTCTAAAAGTATATTACTCTAACTTCTACTTTAGGCACAGAGCTCTTAGGATTTGAGAGAGATGGCTTGGAAAAGGTTAGCATCGCTTACCCTCTTTCTTGTACTCAACATTCTCTTCTTTTATCTAGTCAGTGCTCGTGGTTCTTGCCCTTCTCCCAGCCCAAAACCAAAACCAAAGCCCACTCCCTCCCCATCCCCTTGTGCAAAAGGTAAATGCCCCATTGATGCCCTTAAATTAGGTGTATGTGCTAATATACTTGGTTTGGCCAATGTCACCATTGCTACACCCCCAGTCCAACCATGTTGCTCCCTTCTCCAAGGTCTTACTGATCTTGAAGCTGCTGTTTGCCTTTGCACAGCAATCAAAGCTAATATTTTAGGCATCAACCTTAATGTCCCGGTTTCTCTCAACTTGCTTTTCAACATCTGCTCAAGGAAAGTTCCAGCTTACTTCCAATTTCCCTAATCATGATGTCAAAATCTCTCGTCGTGGTGCTTTTTGTGGTTTTAAAGTTCTAATTAATTTCCAATTCCACTTCCCAATTGTAATTGCTGGTAGTAGCTTTTGTTTCCTTGTTGATACAAAATAAGTGTACTACCTTTTTTCTTTACAAATGTTTTTTTTTTTGTAACTCTAAGGCAAAATGAAAGACCAATATCATTCAGTTTCTTCATAACCATGAGTTACGCTAAGCATGTAAGTTATGTTAGGATTATTTTATTTTATTAAGCATCATTAGTGATGGGTTTTTTGGATTGAATCAATTTAATTCCCCAATAAAATTAAAGATATATTAACTTCATAATATATTAACTTCATAATACATTAAATTGCACCTCTGATTAAATTTTAATTCATTTGTAGTGTTGATTGTGTATTAACCTTAGCTAAATCAAGTATTGTGAAAAATATAACGTCGGTAGTGACAAATATATCGCAAAGAAAAGAGAAATAAAAATTTAAGGAACTCACAGATTTTATGTGGAAACCCTTTCGAGAAAAAACCACGGGCAGAGGAGAAGAAAATTCACTATGTCCAATTCGAATCAAATTACAAGAGGAATAGACTATGTCTATTTATAGGCTTGTAAAACCATATTCTTATAGGAGTGTAGTAAGATTGAAACTCCTTATTCTAATTAATATCAAATAGATGGAGTTTAATAAGGTTTAAAAAACCTTATTTAAAATAAAATAAAAGAAGTGCAGTTCTATAGGGATTCTTCTTTTATTTTATTTTACCATTGTATTTTATTTAAATAAGAATTCGAGTCACTTAATTCTAATAATCTCCACCTTGACACAAATTCTCAATAAACAAGTTCTTCATCGCGAACTCTCAACGAACAAGTTCTCCACATCTTCCATAAAACCCCTTAAGGGTTTAACTTCAACAATGAACACCAACCAAGTCTAAGCATTGCTCAAACTTGGTTATAGGAAGTGACCTGGTCATCATATCTGTAGGATTTTCATGAGTACTAATTTTGCTCACAACAATATCATCACGAGCAATAACATCACGAACAAAATGATACCAAACATCAATGTGTTTTGTTCTCTCATGAAACATTTGATCTTTTATAAGGAAAATGGCACTCTGACTGTCACAAAATACTGTGTTAATTTGAAGGTCTTCATTGAGCTTACTAAAGAGTCCATTTAACCAAATAGCTTCTTTACAAGCCTCAGTAATTGCCATGTACTCAGCTTCTTGATGGTAGACAAAGCGATCGTAGTTTGCAAAGTAGCTTTCAATCGATTGCACAACCTCCGGTTGTAAAGACATAACCAAAGTGAGATATCTTCTTCTATCAAGGTCTCCAAAGAAAATCAGCATCAACATACCCAATGACTCCATCTCTAGTTCTTCCAAACTATAAGCAAACATCAGTAGTACCTCGTAAGTATCTTAAAATCCACTGAACTGCTTTCTAATGTTCTTTACCAGGATTCGCTATGTATCCGCTATAATCTGACCGATCGCATATGATAAATCTGGACGTGAACAAACCATAGCATACATAAGAGATCCCACTGCACTAGAGTATGGAACATGTGACATGTACTCAATATCATCATCTAATTGTGGAGACAAAGCCGATGAAAGCCTGAAATAGGCTGCTAAATGAGTACTAATAGGCTTAGCACTCTGCATATTGAACCTGCAAAGAACTTTCTCAATGTACCCCTTCTGACTTAGGTACAATTTACTTGCTTTTCTATCTCTTAGAATCTCCATACCAAGTATCTTCTTTGCTGGTCCCAAATCTTTCATCTCAAATTCTTCACTTAGTTGAGCTTTGACCTTTCTTATCTCTCCTTTATCTTTTGCTACTATCAACATGTCATCAACATAAAGAAGTAGATACACAAAAGAACCATCACTGTTTTTATTAAAGTAAACACAACTGTCAAAACTACTTCTTTTAAAATCATGAGAAGTCATAAAAGAATCAAACCTCTTGTACCACTGTCTTGGTGACTGTTTCAAACCGTAAAGGGACTTTTTTAGCAAGCAAACATAGTCCTCTTTTTTTTGAGACTGTAAAACCCTCTGGTTGTTGCTTGTAAATATCTTCCTCAAGTTCTCCATGCAAAAATGCAGTTTTTACATCTAACTGCTCAAGCTCCAAATCATGCATGGCCACAATACCAAGCAAAGCTCGAATCGAACTATACTTTACAACTGGGGATAATACATCTGTGAAGTCCACTCCTGGAATTTAACTGTAACCTTTTGCAACAAGCCTTGCTTTATATCTGGGTTCTTCAACTCTTGGAGTCCCTTCTTTCTTTTTAAACACCCATTTATAGCGAACAACCTTTTTACCTTTAGAAAGTTTCACAAGATCCCATGTTCTGTTTTTATGGAGTGATTCCATCTCCTCTTGCATAGCAAACATCCACTTTTCTGAGTCTTCACAGCTAACCGCCTTAGAATAATTAGACGGCTCTTGGTTTGCATCTATATCTTCAGCCACATTTAAAGCATAAGAAACTAGAATAGCCTCGGCATACTTCTTTGGAGGTCTAATTTCTCTTCTAGTTCTGTTTTTGGCGATAGAGTATTGTGGTGAAGAAGCAACTCTATTCTCAATTTTTGTACTGGCTTGAGGAGTCGACTCTGTATTAGTCTGATGCTCCACCTACTTTTGATTTTCTTTATTGGAAGAGTCTTTAAGAGATAAGTTAGGTAGCATAGCAGTTTCATCAAAAACAACATCTATGCTAATCACAACTTTTCTATTTTCAGGACACCATAACTTATACCCTTTTACACTAGCTTTATAACCAAGAAAAACACATTTAATGGATCTCGGTTCCAATTTTCCATTATCAACATGAGCATACGCAGGATACCCAAAGATCTTTAAATTAGAATAATTAGCAGGATTACCAGACCATACCTCTTGTTGAGTCTTTTTCTCAATGGCAATAGATGGAGATCGGTTGATTAAAAAACATGCAGTAGAGGCTGCTTCGGCCCAAAGCGGCTTTGGTAAGTTGGCATTTGACAACATACATCGAACCTTCTCCATGATCATTCTGTTCATTCATTCTGCAACACCGTTTTGCTATGGAGTATGATGAACTGTCAAGTTTCTCATGATCCCTTCTGACATGCACAGTTTATTAAACTCATCAGAACAAAACTCTAAGCCATTGTCTGTGTGGATGTATTTTATTTGTTTTCCCGTCTATTTTTCAATCATAGTTTTCCAAGACTTAAATGCAAAAAACACATCGCTTTTCTGTTTCAAGAAGAATGCCCAAACTTTTCTGGAAAAATCATCAATAAAAGTTAGCATATAATTAGCTCCACCTTTCGAAGGCACTCTTGATGGTGCCCACAGATCAGAATGAATATACTCCAACGTTCTCTTCGTGTTATGGATTCCTCTGGTGAATCGAACTCTCATTTGCTTCCCAAAAACGCAGTGCTCACAGAATTTCAGTTTGTAAATTCCTTGCCCATCAAGAAGTCCTCTTTTGCTCAATTCTGCCATGCCATTCTCACTCATATACCCTAGGCGCATTTGCCAAAGTTTAGTAATATCATCATCTGACAAAGAAGAGGAAGTGACAGTTGCATCACCAATAACAGTAGAACTCTGCAAAATATATAACTTGGCAGTCTTTCTCTGCCCTTTCATCACAACAAAGGAACCTTTGGAAATCTTCAAAATCCCACTTTCAGCTGTGTATTTGTACCCTTTTGAATCAATAGTACTTAACGAAATTAAATTTCTCTTCAATTCTGGAACATGACATACGTCACTAAGTGTTCTGACAACTCCATCAAACATCTTAACTTTAATTGTTCCAACACCTGCGATTTTACACGCATCATTATTTCCTATCAAAACAACACCTTCAGACACTGTTTCGTAATTTGTAAACCAATCCCGATTGGGACACATGTGGAAGGTGCAACCCAAATCAAGTATTCACTCCTCGCTCACTTTAGAATTGTTGATAGAAGCGACTAGAAATTCACCATCGCTGTAGTCTTCTGCAACATCAGCTTCACTAGAATTTTCTGGTTCTTTTCCTTTTTGATTCGCAGCCTCCCTTTTAATCTTGTTCTGTAGCTTATAGCACTCAGATTTAATGTGCCCTTTCTTCTTGCAGAAGTTACAAGTTTTATCTCTGTTTGAAGACTTCGATCTACCCTTAGATTCACCACGAGGATTCCAATCCTGTGTCCTTCTACGATCATCATCAGCATTTCGATCTTGTCTCCCACGAACAATGAGACCCTCTCCCTGAGAGTCAGTTTTAACCACAAGATGCTTCATCTTATCATACGAAGTCAAAGAATCATAAACCTCATCAACTGTGAGAGACTCACAGCTATATAAAATTGTGTCTCTAAAGGTTGAATAAGACGGGGGTAACGAACAAAGTAGAATCAACCCCAGATCTTCCTTATCATACTGAACCTCCATAGCCTCCAAATTTGAGAGAATTTCTTTAAACACTTTTAAGTGTTCATGCACAGACGCACCTTCCTCCAAACAATGAGCATAAATAAGTTGCTTCATATGCAACTTGCTAGTTAGAGTTTTCGACATACATATTTGTTCTAGCCTCTTCCATAATGCAGCGGTAGTCTTATCCTTCATCATATCCTGCAAAATTTTGTTAGACAAATGCAGATGTAACTGTGTTAACGCCTTTCGATCCTTGCGCTTCTTCTCTTCCTCCGTCAATGTCAAAGGCATCTTATCTACCCCTAGTAGGGCTTCCTCTAAATCCATCTGTGTAAGAACTGCCTGCATCTTTATCTGCCACAACGTGAATCTGGTGTTGCGATCCAACAACGGAATTTCATACTTCAAAGACGCCATTACCGTGATCGAGATGAAAAATCCAGAATCTTTAATACCAATTTGTGAAAAATATAACGTCGGTAATGAAAATATATCGCAAAGAAAAGAGAAATAAAAATTTAAAGAACACACAAATTTTACGTAGAAACCCTTTTGGGAAAAAGCCACATGCAGAGGAGAAGAAAATTCACTATGTCTATTTATAGGCTTGTAAAGCCATATTCTAATAGGAGTGTAGTAAGATTGAAACTCCTTATTCTAATCAATATCAAATAGATGGAGTTTAATAAGATTTAAAAACCTTATTTAAAATATAATAAAAGAAGTGTAGTTCTATAGGGATTCTTCTTTTATTTTATTTTACCATTGTATTTTATTTAAATAAAGATTCGAGTCACTTAATTCTAACAAGTATATAGCTACATGTATATGACTAGTATAGTTTGATGTGCAAAAGGTTAAAGTGTTTCAAAGTAGTATAGTATTAAGTAACGTTGGTTGGGTAGTGGTAAAACTAGAGGAGCAAGCAAGGGCCTTGGTCCATCCTTAGTCAAATGCGAAAATTCAATTTAAGTTTTTAGCTTCTAAATGAATGGATAATTTTTTTTTGCCCTCTAAAAAATTAATAATACAATTTAAAAAAATTTTAACACAAAATTTTAGCTTTGGTCTGTTCAAAATTTTATATTTTTAGTTACCTAAATAAAATTCTTAACTTCACCTCTAACGTTGGGTATACAATTGGTGCATGGTGTAGCATTGCTTATAAGAGATCATGGCTCTCACCAAGAGTCAATATGTCCTCTTAAAGGTATTATATCATTAATGGAAATTGAGCATGGTTATAGATCATTTATGAAAGGGATAAATTCTAAAACTATACATAAACTATGGTTTAATGTGTAATTGTATACATGAACTTTGATTTTGTACAATTTTATACATGAAATTTTGATTTGATCCAATTCTTGTAAATTGTTAACACAATTATTAATATAACATCATTTTATGTTTATATATTCCACAAATCAATAGTTATATTTATCCAATATAAAAATAAATTGACGTATTTATTTTTTAAAATGTATATGATTAAATTAAAATTAAAGTTTCAAGTATATATTTGAATCACAATTAGAGTTTCATGTGTATAATTGCACCAAATTAAAGTTCATGTATACAATTGTACATTAAATTAAAATTCATGTATAATTTTGAGATTTATCCCTTTATAAAATTATATGATTTATCAATTACTAGTTTTTTGGATGATAATTTTCATTATGGAGTCTATAATGGAATTTTAAGATAATGTGATTTAAAGTATGTGAACAAATATAATTTCAGGAGGTTGAGGACATCACACTAGTTTTCACACATATATAGTTGAAAGTTCATACTTTCAATCACACAAATACAATAGCCAACCCCATGAATAATATCTAAAATTATCTTGGATTCCTTCATCCACAAAGCTTTAAATTCATTTCATAATGTTTGGAGCCTCGCCTTCCTCAATTTGTCAACTCTTTAGAAAGAACTTTGCAAAAAAAAAAAAAAAAAAAAAAAAAAAATTATTGTTCTTTTTTTTTTTTTTTTTTTTTTTTGTAGTGGCATTGGTCACTTTTATAAATGTCAAGCTTGTTGATTGTTCTTTCTTATCTTCATCAAATCATCCATTTTGTACAACCTCCCAAATTTCTTGTAAACCAAACAAAACTTTCATAGAAAGACATCAATTTTCATTGTTCTCCTTGGTAAGATGATGAAACTAAAATTGAATCATTCCATTATTTGTCACCTCTCATACTACATAATCAAGTTTTAATACCTTTTTGTTGGAAAAATAAGGGAGGAAGAAAACAATTTTAGAGAAGAGAATAGGATGAAAATAACTTTGCATTGTGATTTTTTTTTTTTTTTTTTTTTGCTTACATTTGGTTACAACCTTCATTTTCTATTTATAATTACTTCTAAGCAAATTTAAAATTCAATTCTTATTCAAGCATTATCTAAAGCTTGATCAAAAATCTTTATCTAAATCAACTAATCGGCTAGATCCTTATCAATGTTATCATCCTAACACTTTGTTACAGTATGGAGATAAAATGAACTTATGAGAAATTAACGAAGGCTTCAAGATGAGTATCAATGACATTTTGATTAAAGTTCTATTCGCCCCCACCTATATTATGGTGTGCAAAATAATTATTGACAAATGTACCTTGAGGATATAATAAACCTAATGACTATCTATGTTTTGCACTAATGAAAATAGTCCACTGAGCACTGATCGGACCGCAGTAAGAATATCAATTTCTATAAAGAACTTCTGCAATAATTCTTTGTAGAACAATCTAGGAATATTAGAAGATGGGGTAGAATAGAAAGAAACTTTTGTTTCTCAACTTTTGATGTGTTTTTTTGGTTTGTCAAACAAATGAAATTTGACTTTTATTTATAGGAGTTCTGATGTCTCTTTATAAGAATACAACTATCTAAATGGATAGTCACATCTTTTAACAATAAACATAATTATTCAATAGATGTCTTCTTGAATAATCATGATTCATTGTTAATAATCAAGTGATATAATTTTTGAATTTAATAGACATAACTCGTCATTATGAAATATGATACCTTCGCTATATATATTTTGAAAATGTTCCAACGATCCCCCCATTTTCAGAATATTCTAGATTTTAATAATCTTGGAAACTGATTGCATAAATGAAGGTGTCTTACGATTAAACCTCTACTAAGTGAAAACTTTACTATACTTTGAACCCATTATTCCATTTGATTAACCGAACATATCTCACATAATTATTCCAACACCAGTCAATGTAGAGTATCCAAGGACACTATTATGGCCATGTGTTTGTAACCTCTTTGCATGAGTGCTATCAAAGTCAAGCTCTTGAGTTCCTAGAAACGGCCACACTTCCACTCACATAGGTAGATCCCATCAAGAGCATTCCTGTGGTTGTAAAACTCTAACATATTTATGTTATGGGTCTATTAAGATTATATTACCCTCATCCTTTCCTTATCATTGCGGGTACCTTAGTACTTTTTACCTTGGGATGATATATTATATATTATCTAATAGTGCTAGCAGTCACATACTAATGATATATTTTACCTCGTTGAACTCAAGACCTGACATTATACCAAGTGTTGAGTTGAGTTCCCATCATGGGTGACTCAAATATTATAGGCTTGTACCTTATCCCTAAATATTCAAATTTTCAACATAGTTATGTTAATTATCTATACCACATGGTAAAACTTTATATTTATTTGTGTATTGAAAATTCACAAGACTAACATCCCCACAATGTTCAATTACTCATTCTTTCACAAAAGAATGCTATCAAGGATATCATTTCTACTATTGTCAAATTACGTTGATCACTTTATCTTTTCTAATCATAACAATTTCATATTTGGCTACTTTATTTATTTCTTAATATCCAAAAAATTAATTTCACAATCACCAAATATATGAAACCATACATCATATCTTTTTCACCAAGTTGTTGTAAAGAGACCTCGAATCTTTTAGTAAAACTAGACAACATATTTTCTATTCGTCATAGCTTTTCTTCAAAGTCACTACATGACTTTAAATGGGTCAAATACCATTCATATTACTACTATTTCCATACTCACAAGATCTTTGATTCAAGACTTTCAAAGTAAATTTCAAAATTTACTGCACAATCATAAATATGCAATGTAACACCTCTAACTCGACTTAGACATTATGGCCAAATCTGGTGTGTTACGAAAAAGGATTTTAAATTACATCTTTCAAGTTAAAACGTATTGTTTTATTAGTTTACCAATCAGAGTCTTAATATCTGGAAAAACTTGCGTTTATAATCTTATTTGAAACCATTTTAAGTTATCAAAAATTTGCAGCGGAAGTTTGAAAATCATTTTAGTCAATACCAAGCTCATGTTTTCAAAAACCATTTGTTTACGTAAAGTGTTTTTGCCAACGTTGCGAAAAGAAAGCAAAACAAATTCCAAATCCAAAAGTTAAAACCATACAGTCCAGAGAGTCCAGAAAATTACAAACTCTCAAGAAAAACCAGATTTTAAAGTAAAATCGTTATTACTAAATAAAAACAGTTCTCTATCGAGTGGTCACTGCTGAACCTCCGTCGCACCGACCCGCCTAAGTCTGTGGATTACCTGAACAAAACAGACAAACAGATGTGAGTTTTCGTAAACTCAGTGTGTAACGCAACAGAAGTAGTCATGCAACATACACAGAATCTCATATACAGTCAGATATAGATTCGGACCTAAGGACATAATAGTAACAGATATCAGAACCAGCTCACAGATCATAGAACCCTACCCATATCCTCTGCACACCATCTCTGTCCATCTCATCACATTATGTGGGGTTAAAAACACCCACCTATCCCTACAGACCATATAGTGTCGATGCGACCCATAACAAATAATATACAGCCAAGCTGTCAGATAGTGTAACATCCGGGATTTGGAGGTCTTGCATTTTATCTCGTATCTATGTGTTAGTATGCTTTACATGTGTGTTGTGTATGTTTTGGGGCTTCGAGAAACCTTGGGGTTAGGTAGGAGCCTTAATGAAAATTTTTGGTTTAAGCTGTTAAGGGGAGAGCTAGTAGAGCTAGGCCTTAAGGGATTTAATATGGTGAGTATGGACGCAACAAGTGGAGTGGTGGAGTGGCAAGGAGACACCATCTGGTGTACAGGAGAGTTGCGTCAAAGGGGAGTTCCAAGAGGGAGGAGGTTCGAGCAACTTGGACAGCATTTTGGAGTTGTATTTTGCGTCAAGAGGGGGAGGTAGTAGATTCGGCAAGGGCACTTGGGAGTAGGAGGTTTGAAAGGGTCAAGTATTTTAAATGAGTGGTGGAGAGTAAAGCATGAAGTTTGAATCATTCAAAAGCATGAAGTTTGAATCATTCAAACTTGTTTGAATGTGTGGAGGGGAGGAAATTTAGGAGAGAAAGAAGGGATGAGGAGAGGGGTTTGAGTGTTGGCCGAATTTGGGGTACTAAGAAAGGGGATTTTCGGTCATGAAGGGGGTGTGCCGAAATTGGGTGTTTAGTAGCTTGTGAGAGTTCATTTTTGAGTTTTCTCATCTTTAGTCTCTTTGCCGAAAGTGTTAGTCAAAAGCCTTTCGTTTATCTTCTTTCCATTTGATCAAAAGCCGAAGGTGGGGGAGACCATTTGTGCATTTTGTTTTGGTTCATCTTCTTTTCTTCTACCTATTCTCCAAAACATCTTAACCGTGAGCATTACCTCTTTTCTTTGCAACTTTTTCTCCTCTTTCTATTCACTCTCTAAAAGCCGAAATATACCCTTTATTTTTCCCCATAGCTGAAATTCTTAAACCTCAATTCCCTCTTCTTCTTGTTTCACTGATTACTCTACTTTCAAAAGTCTCTCATTTTCTTTTCCCATATTCACTTGATTGCCTTACAAGCCGAATTTCATCTCCCTATATCTCATCTCTTGGCCGAATCATTCAAAGCTGATGTCTCTGTGGTGATGACTCTATTGCGTGTGTTAATCTCTAGAGGAAGTGCTATCATTCGTCTTTTATCATCTCTTTCAAACGTTCGTAAGGGGTGGTGGTAAGGGTTCACTTTTTCTTTAATCTATCTAAGTTTTCTCTTTGGGATTGTGAAACCAAAAGCCTAACTCTACTTTTGTGTGTGGCCGAATCTCTGAAGGGCTTGATTTCGTGCCTTTCGTTTGTAGCCAGCGTGAGGAGCAGTAGGGATCAGTTGGGTTCGATTATTCAAGGTAAGATGGGTACACTTTTTGTTCAGCCGAAGGCCACATAGTTTGGACCATAAGTGTTAGGCCGAATCTAACAAGGGTTCATGTAGGGATTTCAATAATCTCTTGGCTCAAGTGGAGACTCTCCGGGTTCTGTGAAATTTGGTAAGGGTGAATTAGATTGAAGTCTTTTATTTAGTTTGTTATTATCTGAATCTACGTTTTAACCGGGTCTTCTGACCAAGATATTACTTGATGGATTCGAGTACCAGCCAAGGAGCAAAAGGGGTTGGACACGTAGTCCCTAAATTGAAGAAGCGGACAGTTTCAGCGGTTCGAGATTGGCCACCGGGGTATGGGCCAGCGTCGGAAAAAGACAAGCAGACCGCTGTAGTCTCTTCGAGTGAGGACGTTAGGGAGATCGATAGTCTAGTTCTTCAGGTTTTCAAGTGTGTAATTATCACACTATTTCCTTAGTTGCTTTAATTAAATATATGTATTATGTGTGGTAGCCGAAATAGTGGCCGTGGGGGTGTTGTTACCCACATTGGGGTAATTCGGTAACCAGGTTAGTATACTACCTACATTGAAATTGAGGATAAATGATTGTGGATGCATGTAAGCATGTTGTATATGTGTAAATGGATGTGTTCATATTCTATTTTATTGCCATTTCATCATATTATGCTGCATGTGCATGGGGTTCGGGATATATTGATTAAAGGAGAAGTGTATATTTATATGTGGGTGACTCTGTCACGATTAATGATGGCCATGAGCTCATTGTGGATTGATGATGACCTTGAGTCTCATCGTGGATATTTGTGATTTAATCACGTGGATCAGTGGCTAGACCACTATGTGGACTTTGAGCAGTGTGTCCGTCGGTATAGACTGCCAAAGAGGTGTGTAGCGGATGGAGGGTCGATTTAGTACTCCCCAGGTGTGTATGAGGATGGATGTACGAGTGGTGTGTAGTGGATGGATACTAGGTTGGGTTGGGTTATCATATTACATATCTGTGCATGGTATATCGATTTGATGTGGATTTAGGGCCAAGCCCAATTTCTGGATCTGTGTGTACTAATTATACACTGAGTCTGGTGACTCACCCTATTTTTCTCAAAACAATGCAGGTAGCTCATGACTTTTAGACCGGGCTGGAGTGGACTCGAGGTGGCCATGCGTGAAGAGTCAAGTTGTTAGCTTTATTTATTTAAACTGTCAGTTATTCATTTAGGATATTTCGTTTTGTAATAAGGCCACTTAAAATATTCCGAGATTTATGGTCTTAAGTTGGACTTAGTATTTAATAATTTTTAAAATGCGACATTATAATATTTCAACTTAAAGACATAAAATGAATCGAATTTTATACAACTTGGACATTCTTATTCGGCAAACTACTATTTTTTACG
This sequence comes from Gossypium bickii, assembly GCA_025503065.1. Classification (NCBI taxonomy): domain Eukaryota; kingdom Viridiplantae; phylum Streptophyta; class Magnoliopsida; order Malvales; family Malvaceae; genus Gossypium; species Gossypium bickii. The sequence continues at coordinate 122,798,781 of CP106712.1, read as the reverse complement.
ATAACTCCTTTAAGCGAAGGGTTTATTTCCAAATTTAACATCTATTTCTGCCTTCAAAACAATACCTCGTTTTCACCTCTTTTTCCGTAACATTTTGGATTTAGCCGTAGTGTTTTGGGTCGGGTTTGGGGTGTTACAATTTGGTATCAGAGCCCAGATTTTACATTCGGCCTTTGGGTTTTGAGGCCTATAACGTTTTCAAATTTTGTATTCAAAATTAGTTTAAAAGAAATTTTTCATGAGATGGATTTGTGAAGGCATGGCACTCGAGTTTCCGGCTTAGGTCTACCAGGTAAGTCTTCTGACTGTTAAATGAATTGGATGGAAGTGGTTATACGATGCATTGTTATGGATGTTAGAATTTAGAATATTTACTATAGAGACAAAAACCTTTAGGGATGTATGCACTTTACGAAAGAACAACTTGAAAAATTCTATGTCATAAAACTACCCTTTAATCAATAAGTGGAAAGAAAGCTAATTCATAAAACTTCTTAAAACAGATTAAAACACGACGATAGACATGAGTACTAGGGGACGTGGTCGTAACATGTATGGGCGTGGTACAGGCAGGATGGCCGTATCGGAACCAGTTGGGTCTGGTCATGGATCAGGGAATGAAGCGCCACCGCCAGCTACAGAAGCGGAGTTTCAAGATCAAACGGGTGGAGACGACACGGTGTTTCAGGCTATTTTGCGGGTTTTGGAGAGAGTTGCGGGAGCAAATATGGGTACTGGGGCCCGGAAGTCCGTGTATGAGCGACTCCGAGCGAATGGAGCCGAGATATTTAGGGGTGTCTTGGGGGTAGCTCCGAATGTGGCGGAATATTGGTTAGAGGCAGTCGAGAGGATCATAGATGACTTGGACTGCACAGCTGAGGAAAAGTTGAAGGGCGCTGTGTCCTTACTTCGGGATGAGGCTTATCAGTGGTAGCTCACTGTCAGAGAGGGTACTCCGGCAGACTGGGTAGATTGGGGTTTCTTTAAAATAAAGTTCGAAGGGAAGTACGTTGGGGCTAGTTATGTAGATGCGCAGAGGAAAGCATTCCTGAATTTGGTTCAAGGGGGTAAGACAGTAGCTAAGTATAAGGCAGAATTCTTGCGGTTAAGCCGGTACGCTCGGGGAATTGTTGCAACCGACTACGAGCATTGTGTGAGATTCAAGGATAGGCTGTGAGATGAGCTGCGGGTGTTGATAGCTCCTTAGTGGGAAAGGGACTTTGCTACCTTAGTAGAAAAAGCTAGGATAGTCGAGGAGGTTAAGTGAACCGAGAGACAAAATAGGGATAAGGACAGAGGCAAGAGTAAGAGGAGTTTTGGACCGTCAGTATCATCGGGGGGTTTTCAGAAAAATCCTAGGGTTGAGGGATCTGCTCGCGTTTCTATGCCAGTTGCTGGGAGTCAGTTTCGGCAGTGTGCTCAGTGTGGGAGGTCGCATATGGGGGAGTGCTGGGGAAGAAATAAGGAATGCTACAGGTGTGGGTCAAAGGATCATTTGATTAAGAACTATCCTCAAGACATAGCTAGGGCTCGGACGGTAGGTCAGGGGTATGTGCAGCTAGGAAGGGGTGGTCAACAGATGCCGAGACGTCGTGGTCCGAACGGAGGAGGGAATGGTTCTGGCCAAGGTCGTGGAACACCAGGCAGAGGAGCAGGGGGTACTGAGGCTAGACCGCCTGGATTGGTTTACGCAGCCAGGCGTCGAGAGGAGGGGGATGCTCCAGACGTTATAACGGGTACGTTTCTCATTTGTGGGTTACCCTTTTCTGCTCTAATTGATGTTGGATCGACTCACTCTTATATTGCTAGTATGGTGTCTGGAACCTTAAATGTGAATCCTGAAATTGCCTTTAGGAAGATGACAGTACTTAGTCCTTTACGACAATCGGTAGTGGTAGATAAACTTTATAGAGATATGCTTTTAGAAGTTCAGGGGTCAGTGTTCCTGGCTGACTTGATGGAGCTACCGTTTGCGGAATTTGACTTGATCCTAGGCATGGACTGGTTAGTAAGGTATCATGCGAATTTAGACTGTGTTGCTAAGCGCATGACGCTGAAGACTCTCGAGGACGATGAGGTTTTGGTGATAGGTGAGAGGAGAGACTACCTGTCTAATGTAGTGTCTGCTCTCAAGGCGGAGAGAATGGTGAAGAAGGGGTGCATGGCTTTCTTAATGTTTATTAGTGCCTTGGATGCAAAGGAAGCAGCTGTGGGGGAGGTTAGAATAGTAAAGGAGTTTGTAGATGTTTTTCCGGAAGAACTTCTAGGGTTGCCTCTGGATCGTGAGGTGGAGTTTGGAATCAAGCTTCTGCCAGGTACAGCGCAGGTGTCTATTGCTCCTTATAGGATGACACCAAAGGAGTTAATTGAACTTAAAGCCCAAATCCAAGAGTTGTTAGATCGCGGTTTCATTCGACCCAGTGCGTCTCCATGGAGAGCACCGGTGTTGTTTGTAAAGAAGAAGGACGGATCTATGCGTATGTGCATAGATTACCGCCAGTTGAATAAACTAACGATCAAGAACAAGTACCCGCTGCCGAGGATAGACGACTTGTTTGATCAGCTTAAAGGGGCTGCGGTCTTTTCGAAGAAAAATTTGAGGTCGGGATATCACTAGCTTAAGGTGAAGGAAGCAGATATTCATAAGACGGCTTTTCAGACTTGATACGGGCACTATGAATTCCTGGTAATGCTGTTCGGGTTAACGAACGCACCAGCTGCGTTCATGGATATGATGAATCGGGTTTTTTAACCCTATTTGGACCAGTTCGTCGTGGTGTTCATAGACGACATTCTAGTATATTCCAAGTCAGAGGAGAAGCATGATGCGTATCTTCGAGTAGTACTGCAGGTTTTAAGGGAGAAAAAATTGTATGCTAAATTTAGTAAGTTCAAATTTTAGTTAAGAGAAGTTACTTTTCTGGGTCATGTGGTATCTGCGGAAGGGATAAGAGTGGATCCTCGGAAGATTGAGGCGGTACTGGATTGGAAACCACCTAAGTCGGTGGGGGAGATTCACAGTTTCTTGGGGTTAGCAGGTTATTATAGAAGATTTGTCGAAGGTTTTTCCTCTATAGCAGCACCTTTGACTAAGTTATTGAGGAAGGATGTACCTTTTGTGTGGACGGACAAGCAGCAGGAGAGTTTTGAGAAGCTAAAAAGGGTTCTGACAGAGGCTCCAGTTTTAATTCAGCCTGAAGCAGGGAAGGATTTTATGGTGTATTGTGATGCTTCTCATACGGGGTTAGGTTGTGTATTGATGCAGGAAGGGAAGGTTGTTTCCTATGCGTCTCGACAGTTAAGACCACATGAAATTAACTACCCCACTTATGACCTAGAGTTGGCTGCAGTGGTTTCCGCTTTAAAGGTGTGGAGGTATTATTTGTATGGAGAGAAGTGAGTGATCTACACTGACCACAAGAGTTTAAAGTATCTGCTAACTCAGAAGGAGCTGAACTTGAGACAGTGAAGGTGGGTGGAGCTGTTGAAGGATTACGACTGCTCGATTGAATATCATCCGGGCAAGGCGAATATGGTGGCAGATGCACTAAGCCGGAAGGTGGAATCGGATCTGAGAGAAACGTTTGCACATCTTAGCCTATATGACGACGGGAGTTTATTAGCGGAGCTGCAGGTGAAGCCGACATGGATAAGTCAGGTAAAAGAGAAGCAGTTAGTGGATGATGTTTTGAGTGCTCGACTTCTGTAAGTACATGATGGGGGAATAGAGAATTACAGTTTGAACAGTGATGGAGTTTGTGTTTCCGTGTAAGGGTTTGTATGCCGAAAGATATGGAGTTAAGGCAGAGGATTCTTCGGGAATCGCATAGTAGCTAAGATGTATTGGGATCTACGAGAACAGTTTTGATGGCCTGGATTGAAGCGGGAAGTTACGAAATTTGTGGGGAAGTGTTTGACGTGTCAGCAGGTTAAAGCTGAACACCAAGTGCCTTTGGGGCTGCTGCAACCGGTGAAGATTCCGCAATGGAAGTGGGAGAGAGTCACGATGGACTTCGTTAGTGGGTTTCCTCTTACGCCTACTAAGAAGGACTCAGTGTGGGTAATCGTAGATCGGTTGACAAAGTCCGTACACTTTATATTGGTGCGTGTCGACTATTCTCTTCAGAGGTTGGCTAAGTTGTACGTAGCGGAAATTGTGAGGTTGCATGGTGTACCAATATCAATCATATCAGATAGGGACTCTAGATTTATGTCGCGGTTCTGGAGGGCGTTGCATCAGGCTTTGGGTACGAGGTTGGACTTTAGCACGGTATTTCATCCGCAGACGGATGGTCAGTCTGAGAGAGTAATTCAGGTGTTGAAGGATATGTTGAGGGGATGTGTTATCGACTTCAGAGGTAATTGGGAAGAATTCTTGCCCTTAGCAGATTTCGTATACAACAACAGTTATCAAGCTAGTATTCAGATGGCACCGTCTGAAGCATTGTATGGGCGGAAGTGTCGCACTCCTACTTGTTGGACCTAGCTAGGTGAACGTCATGTCTTAGGTCCAGAGTTGGTGGCAGAATCAGAAGAGAAGGTTAAGGTAATCTGAACTCGGTTGAAGGAGGCATCAGACAGACAGAAATCGTATGCGGATCTTAAGCGGAAGGAGATAGAATTTGCAGTAGGTGATCGGGTGTTCCTGAAAGTTTCACCGTGGAAGAAGGTGATAAGATTTGGACGTAAGGGTAAGCTGAGTCCTAGGTTTATAGGGCCTTATCGGGTTTTGAAGCGTGTGGGACCAGTAGCGTACCAGTTGGAGTTGCCTTCAGAGTTGAAGCAGATGCATGATGTGTTCCACGTCTCGATGCTAAGACTTTACCGGTCAAATACGTCTCACGTGGTGCCAGTTAAAGAAGTTGTGTTAAGGCCAAACTTGTCCTATGAGGAGGAGCCAATTCAGATTTTAGAGCGAGATGTGAAGGTGTTACGGAAGAAATCAGTTCCTTTAGTCAAGGTGTTGTGGTGGAACCATGGTTCAGAGGAAGCGTCGTCGGACCCGGAGGAGGCGATGCTACAACAATACCCTTACCTATTTTGACCAGGTAATTTCGGGGCCGAAATTTCTTTAAGGGGGTAGAACTGTAACATTGGGTATTTGGGGGTCTTGCATTTTATCTCGTATCTATGTGTTAGTATGCTTTGCATGTGTGTTGTGTACGTTTTAGGGCTTCGAGAAACCTTGGGGTTAGGTAGGAGCCTTAGTGAAATTATTGGTTTAAGCTGTTAAGAGGAGAGCTAGTGGAGCTAGGCCTTAAGGGATTTAATGTGGTGAGTATGGATGCAACAAGTGGAGTGGTGGAGTGGCAAGGAGACGCCATCTGGTGTGCAGGGGAGTTACGTCAAAAGGGAGTTCCAAGGGGGAGGAGGTTCGAGCAACTTGGACAGCATTTTGGAGTTGTATTTTGCGTCAAGAGGGGGAGGTAGTGGATTCGGCAAGGGCACTTGGGAGTAGGAGGTTTGAAAGAGTCAAGTGTTTTGAATGAGTGGTGGAAAGTAAAGCATGAAGTTTGAATCATTCAAACTTGTTTGAATGTGTGGAGGGGAGGAAATTTAGGAGAGAAAGAAGGGATGAGGAGAGGGGTTTGAGTGTTGGCCGAATTTGGGGTACTAGGAAAAGGGATTTTCGGTCATGAAGGGGGTGTGCCGAAATTGGGTGTTTAGTAGCTTGTGAGAGTTCATTTTTGAGTTTTCTCATCTTTAGTCTCTTTGCCGAAAGTGTTACTCAAAAGCCTTTCGTTTATCTTCTTTCCATTTGATCAAAAGCCGAATGTGGGGGAGACCATTTGTGCATTTTGTTTTGGCTCATCTTCTTTTCTTCTGCCTACTCTCCAAAACATCTTAACCGTGAGCATTACCTCTTTTCTTTGCAACTTTTTCTCCTCTTTCTATTCACTCTCTAAAAGCCGAAATATACCCTTCATTTTTCCCCATAGCCGAAATCTCTTAAACCTCAATTCCCTCTTCTTCTTGTTTCACCGATTACTCTACTTTCAAAAGCCGAACCTCCTACCAAGCTTCTTTCATTTTCTTTCCCAATATCACTTGATTGCCTTACAAGCCGAATTTCATCTCTCTATATCTCATCTCTTGGTTGAATCATTCAAAGCCGATGTCTCTGTGGTAGTGACTCTGTTGTGTGCATTAATCTCTAGAGGAAGCACTATCATTCGTCTGTTATCATCTCGTTCAAACATTCATAGGGGGTGGTGGTAAGGGTTCACTTTTTCTTTGATCTATCTAAGTTTTCTCTTTGGGATTGTGAAACCAAAAGCATAACTCTACTTTTGTGTGTGGCCGAATCTCTGAAGGGCTTGATTTCGTGCCTTTCGTTTGTAGCCAGTGTGAGGAGCAGTAGGGATCAGTTAGGTTCGATTATTCAAGGTAAGATGGGTACACTTTTTGTTCGGCCGAAGGCAACATGGTTTGGACCATAAGTGTTAGGCCGAATCTAACAAGGGTTCATGTAGGATTTCGATAATCTCTTGGTTCAAGTGGAGACTCTCCGGGTTCTGTGAAATTTGGTAAGGGGGAATTGGATTGAAGTCTTTTATTTAGTTCGTTATTATCTGAATCTACGTTTTAACCGGGTCTTCTGACCAAGATATTACTTGATGGATTCGAGTACCAGCCAAGGAGCGAAAGGGGTTGGATACGTAGTCCCTAAATTCAAGAAGCGGACAGTTTCAGCGGTTCGAGATTGGCCACCGGGGTGTGGGCCAGCATCGGAAAAAGACAAGCAGATCGTTGTAGTCTCTTCGAGCGAGGACGTTAGGGAGATCGATAGTCTAGTTCTTCAGGTTTTCAGGTGTGTAATTATCACACTCTTTGTTTCCTTAGTTGCTTTAATTAAATATATGTATTATGTGTGGTAGCCGAAATAGTGGCTGTGGTGGTGTTGTTACCCATATTGGGGTAATTCGGTAACCGGGTTAGTATACTACCTACATCGAAATTGAGGATAAATGATTGTAGATGCATGTAAGCATGTTGTATATGTGTATATGAATGTGTTCATATTCTATTATATTTCCATTTTATCATATTATGCTGCATGTGCATTTGGTTTGGGATATATTGATTAAAGGGGAAGTGTATATTTATATGTAGGTGACTCTGTCACGATTAATGATGGCCATGAGCCTCATTGTGGATTGATGATGACCTTGAGTCTCATCGTGGATATTTGTGATTTAATCACGTGGATCAGTGGCTAGACCACTATGTGGACTTTGAGCAGTGTGTCCGTCGGCATAGACTGCCAAAGAGGTGTGTAGCGGATGGAGGGTCGATTTAGTAATCCCCAGGTGTGTATGAGGATGGATGTACGGGTGGTGTGTAGTGGATGGATACTAGGTTGGGTTGGGTTATCATATTGCATCTCTATGCATGATATATCGATTTGATGTGGATTTGGGGCCAAGCACAATTTGTGGATCTGTGTGGACTAATTACACACTGAGTCTGGTGACTCACCCTATTTTTCTCAAAACAATGCAGGTAGCTCATGACTTTTGGACAGGGTTGGAGTGGACTCGAGATGGCCATGCAGAAGCTGTTTTCGTTAACTTTATTTATTTAAACTGTCAGTTATTCATTTGGGATATTTCGTTTTGTAATAAGGCCACTTAAAATATTCCGGGATTTATGGTCTTAAGTTGGACTTAGTATTTAATAATTTTTAAAATGTGACATTATAATATTTTCAACTCAGAGACATAAAATGAATCGAATTTTATACAACTTGGACATTCTTATTCGGAAAACTACTATTTTTTACGATAACTCCTTTAAGCAAAGGGTTTATTTCCAAATTTAACGTCAATTTTCGCCTTCAAAACAATACCTCGTTTTCACCTCTTTTCCCGTAACATTCGGGATTCGGCCGTGGTGTTTTGGGCCGGGTTTGGAGTGTTCCAGATAGTACGGATACAGAAATTACAGATTTAACATGCTTAGAATGCTCGTATACAGATAACATGCATACTTAAGAAGTACGGTTAGACATACATATAAATTTTCTACTCAAATCAGACTATCAGAATATTAGATCACATGAAATAGGGTTTGGTTAGCCCTTACTGACCCTACGGTAGGTCCACAGTCAATCAGAACAACCCGTGCGACCCTAGGGAACATTTCAAAATTTTGGGCCCACACGTCCATATGGCCTACACGCCCAAAATGGCCTTGCTTGTGTGGCCCACATGGCCACACTCACACTGTCACACGACCGTTTCTTCCACATGGTCAGCCAAACGGCCGGCCGTGACATCGATAGCCCTATTTTCGGCTTTCGCTAAACCTCAATTTTTTGTTTTTAGGGTACACACCTGGTACGATTTTGATGCGAAAACAATCCCGAGCCTTTCAACCTAAAAAAACACCAGTCAATTAATCAATTCCAAGTACTAAAACACCAATCGACATACTTGAAAATTTCACTCAATCGAAACGCTCGATCACTTACCAAAACAGTTATGATAGCCCAAACACACTACACGATAGAAGATGAATTTCGGTCCCCTTGATTAACACCTATACAAGAAATCATCACATTAACACACTCGAAAATGATTCCCAATTGCACAAAACTTCCTACCACAGTCCGAACAGGGATTATGGAAACCAAAACACAGTTATTGAACGACAGTATAGCGAACATAAATCAAAGAAAGAAGAAATAAAAAAGAAAACGTCTGGAAAAGAAATTCGAAAAAGAAACGTCAAAAGGTATTTGGGAAGAGAGAAAAATAAAAATAAAAAAATAAGATAAAAATAAAATTGATTAATTTGGACACAATCCCACTACATCAATTAACAACCCAACCAACTTAGAATTTCAAGACCATCTAAACTCTCTCAGCTAATCGAAACAAAAATTATCACACTCGCTCACGCAGGGATTCAAACATAGAACCTCCAACAAGCTAACTCCTTACCATTCGAACTAGCAGGATCGTACTGATATGGATTTACAAACAATTTTATAAAAGCCCACCCAACAAGGATAAGACTTGGATAAAAAATAACAAAAATTCCAAATTTGAGACTTGAACCCAAGACTTCAAACACACCCTCAAATCACTTAACCACTGAAGCAGATACATATTTATGTCAGGATTTACAAAAACAAAAATAAATTATTCAGGGCATTACAACTCTACCCCCTAAAAGAAATTTCGGCCTCGAAATTTACTTGATCCGAATAGATGAGGATATTGTTGACGCATCGAGTCTTCAGGTTCCCACATGGCTTCCTTAGTGCCATGATTTCGCCACAGAACCTTAACCAGCGGAATGAACTTCCTTCTCAGAACTTTAATATCTCCATCTAAAATCTGAACTGGCTCCTCCTCAACCGTCAAGTCTGGCCTAACCTCGATCTCCTCAATAGAGGCAACGTGAGATGGATTAGACCGATACTGCCTCAACATCGAGATGTTAAATACATCATGGATACGATCCAACTCTAGAGATAACTCTAACTGGTAAGCAACTGGTCCCACACGTTTCAAAATCCGATACGGCCCAATGAACCTAGGGCTTAATTTGCCCTTATGACTGAACTGCAAAACCTTTTTCCACAGAGACACCTTAAGAAATACAAAGTCCCCTATAGAGTACTGATATCTCTACTTTTCAGATTCACATAAGACTTCTGTCTATCAGAAGCCACCTTCAAACGATCCCGAATCAATCTAACATTATCTTCGGTTTTGGAAACCAACTCAGGACTCAAAACCCGCTGCTCACCCAACTCAATCCAACATAGCAGAGTACGACACTTATGAATATACAAAGCCTCGTAAGGTGCCATCTGAATGCTAGATTGGAAACTATTGTTGTAGGCGAATTCAGTTAATGGTAAAAAATTCTCCCAACTACCTTGGAAATCAATCACACAGCCCCGAAACATATCTTCTAGTATTTGAATCACCCTTTCAGATCGACCATCACGCTGAGGATGGAACGCAATATTAAAGTCCAATCTTAAACCCAGAGCTTCGTAAAGTTTCTTCCATAATCAAGAAGTGAAGCGCGGATCCCTATCAGAAATTATTGAAACTGGAACCCCATGCAGTCTTACAATCTCGGAGATGTAGAGCTTCACTAACTTCTGCAGAGAGTAGTCCGTCCGGACCAGAATAAAATGGGCAGACTTGGTCAATCGATCCACGATGACCCAAACAGAATCCTTCTTAGTGGAACTTAAAGGCAACCCACTATCGAGGTCCATCGTAACACGTTTCCATTTCCATTAGGGAATCTTAACGAGTTTGAGTAAACTCGAAGGCAACTGGTCTTCAGCCTTAACTTGCTGGTACGTCAGACAAACCCGTCCTCAGAAACACAGAACTCCATCCTTATTCAGTCCAAAATCAGAATTACTGTCACTCTCAACCTGACGAAACTGCAGACCTAGAGACTTATCCCCTATCTATTTTTCCTGAATTTGCCCAATCTAAGTCGGCTTAACCTGCAACTCAGCTAACAGACCCCCATCATCGAACAAACTAAGATGAACGAACATCGCTCTCAAATTAGTCATCGCTCTACAATTGAGAGCATCAACCTTAACTTGCTGGCACGTCAGACAACAAGCAACAAAATTCGTTACTTTAAGTTTCAATCTCGGCTACCACTACAACTTACGAAGACCCCGATACATTTTATTACCACCGGGATGTATAGCATAAGGGCTACTATGCGCTTCCCTCATAATCGACTATCTCAGATCAGAATCATTCGGTACACAAACCCGTCCTCAGAAACATAGAATTCCATTCTTATTCAGTCCAAAATCAGGAGTACTGTCACTTTCAACCTGATGAAATCGTAGACCCAGAGACTTATCCCCTAACTATTTTTTCCTGAATTTGCCCAATCTAAGTCGACTTAACCTGCAACTTGGCTAATAGACCTCCATCATCGAACAAACTAATACGAATGAACATCGCTCTCAAATTAGTCATCGCTCTACAACTGAGAGCATCAGCCACCACATTGGCTTTATTGGATGATACTCTATCCTGCAGTCATAATCCTTGAGCAGCTCAATCCATCGACGCTGCCTAAAATTCAACTCCTTTTGACTAAGGAGGTAATTGAGGCTCTTGTGATCGGTGTAGATGATACACCTCTCACCATACAGATAGTGCCTCCAGATCTTTAACTTAAACACCACAATGGCAAACTCAAGATCGTGTGTCGGATAATTTCCTTTTTGTAACTTAAGCTGACAGGACGCATAAGCCACAACCTTACCATCTTGTATCAGTACACACCCTAGACCGACGTGGGATGCATCACTATACACTACAAACTCCTTACCATATTCAGGCTATATCAGAACAGGAGCTGGAGTCAGAACAGACTTGATTTTCTCGAAGCTCAATTGTTACGTATCAGTCCAGACGAAATGAACATTCTTGCGTAGAAGCTTAGTCAGAGTAGCTGCAATAAGTGAGAACCCCTCAACAAACCTCCGATAATAACCCGCAAGACCCAGAAAACTGCGAATCCCAAAAACATTCTTAGGCTGTTCCCAATCAAGTACAGCCTCAATCTTCCTAGGATCAACTCAGATCTCTTCAGCAGAAACTACGTGCTCTAGAAATGTTACTTCCCATAACCAGAATTTACATTTACTCAACTTAGCGTAGCTGTAACACCCCTCACCTATATTCAACGCCAGAATAGGGTTACGGAGCATTACCGGACTCACAACACACTTAAATAAACTTTTCTCATACATTTAATCAATACATGCAATCATCATTCAATCTTAATCAATTTGTCCCTAAAATGAGTCTACGAGGCCTTAAATATGCATTAGAAGTGGTTCGAGACTAAACCGATAACTCGAGAAACTTTTCCATACTTAGAAACTTTTTCTTCAAAATAGGGGACACACGCTCGTGTGGTTGGGACGTGTATCTCACATGGCCATAAGACGCGACCGTGTCATAGGCCGTGTGAACATTCAAAATAAGAGCACATGGCCGTGTCCCAGCCCGTGTCCTACCACATGTCCAAATAAGTGAGGTTACTGACTTGGGTCACACAGCCAACCACACGTCCGTATATCTAGCCAGTGTGCCCTTCAAAGTGGTCACACACGCCTATGTGCCAGGCTATGTGTTAGGCTATGCCAAACCTATAAGGTATACACTTGTGCCACACGGTCAATCACACGCCCGTGTCTCTACTCGTATGGAAAAAAAATAGGTTATTTACCAAACCAATTTGCCACCCATCTTTGCATGTACCTACATAACCCAAATGGTACCATTTCAAGACACAAAAATGCAGCCAAAAATCATCAACCAATATACAAATCATCTTATATCTATTTAAACCATTTCAATACTCAATTCAATGCCATTTACCTATTCAAATACCTATCAACTCTACTTGTTTTACTAGACATAATTCACACACACACACACACATACAGATATATATATTATGTACCATAATTCATTTAATTCTTCATCCAAAACCAATCCACAACAACATATCTCAACCAAATAAATACCTCATACCATAATAAACATTTGAATATTATGGTTCAACATCAACCATATCACTTTCATAAGCGACCTATTTTGGCTCAAAATACATTTCCATCAAACACAGTAAAATGACCAAAACCTATACATGTCATATACCATATATACACAACTCAAAAGTACCAAAATAGATGTCTAATAGTGCGATGAAGTCTCTGACGATCACGGATCCGAGATAGCTTCGAAGAACTATGAAACATCAAAAATTAAACAAAGTAAGCTACAAAGCTTAGTAAGTTCATATGTAAATATGAAATAATCAACATCATTCATTTACAATTCCAAATTGATAACATAATTTGCATTTAAAACATCAATCAATGAGATAACATAAAGTTTAACCACAAAGTAACTCATAAGTTCTCATCTTCTTTTAATTCATCATTCGAATAGTTTTCCGTACATACCTGTATTGATATATATATATTCTCACAAATTCACTTATCAAATTATTTCAAGTTTATAAATGCTTACAATATGAGTACATCGATTTTCCGATGCCATAGTATAACTATGGTCTTACACATACATTACCATAACCCTGCCGTGGTCTTACGTTCACATGCCATAACCCGGTTATGATCTTATTATCCGATTTCAAAGCCCAGCTATGGTCTTATTCAGCATCTCGTTGACTTAAACCGCACATTTAAATCAAATTCAACACATTTAACCATAGAATAAATAAAATCTCAATACCATCCATCAATTGAACAAATACACATTTCAGTTCAATTATACGAACTTACCTCGTGTACGGAAATGACGAAACGGATCGACTATTCAATTACTTTATTTTTCCCTATCTAAGTTTGAATTCTTTTTTTCTTGATCTATAAGTAATCAAAATCAGCTTATTTAATCAACTATTCATTCAATTTAGTCCAAAACACACTTTAAAACACATTTACACTTTTGCCCCATATATTTCACGTTTTTCATAATTTAGTCCTTATTGCATAAAATCAAACATTAGTGAAATTCCAAATAAAATCATACTAGCCGAATTACCATAATGCCCTTAGCAGCCCAAAATTTTCATTTATTTCAGATTTCAACCATACATTTTTAACACTTCTCAATTTAATCCCTATTCTGCATTTTCACTAAAAATCACTTTACAAAACTTATTTAACTAACATCAAATATTCATAAACTATCATTAAACATAAAAAATCATACATATTCATGAATGGAAACTTCCAAAATCTTTAACAATTTTGTAAATTAGTCCCTGGGCTAGCTAGTACTAGCTGCAACGATATCAAAAACATAGAAATCATTAAAAACGGGACAAAAATCATACCTTAATTGAAGAAGACAAGCTTGCTGTAATTCAAGCCCTAAAATGGATTCTCATCAAGTTAATAATTAGCTAAGGATGATGATACAAAACAATTCTTTTGTTTTGTTTTATTTATTTTATCTTTAATATACTAATTTACCTATTTACCCTTAATTAAAAACCATTAAAATTCATGATAATATGTCCATAAAAGTCCACTTACACTAGGTGTGGTCTAATTACAACATAAGGACCTTTAATTTAAGGTTCTATAGCGATTTAATACCTTTAACTAATAGAACACTACTTTTGCACTTTACGCGATTTAGTCTTTTTTCTCAAATTAACCTATCAAACGATACAATTTCTTAACGAAAATTTCACACCAACATATTATCATACTGTAAACATTAAAATAATAATAAAATAATTATTTTAGCTTTGGATTTGTGGTTCTGAAACCATTGTTTCAATTTGACTAAAAACAGGCTGTTATAGTAGCGCTGCTTCTCTTGGAGTATCTGAAGCACTTCTCTAAGATGCTCATCATGCTCATCCTCGATCTTAGAGTACACTAGAATATCCTCAATGAAGACTACGACGAACTGATCCAGATACAACTGAAAAACTCGGTTCATCAGATTCATGAATACAGCTGGAACATTTGTTAAACCAAATGGCATAACTAGGAACTCCTAGTGCCCATAACGAGTCCTAAAAGTCGTCTTATGAATATCAGTTTCTTTAACCCTAAGCTGATGATATCCAGATTGAAGATCTATTTTTGAAAATATCGAAGCCCCACAGAACTGATCAAATAAGTCGTCAATCTTTGGAAGTGGGTACTTATTCTTCACAGTCAGTTTATTCAACTGCCAATAGTCGATGCACATCCTCATGGTACCATCCTTTTTCTTTACAAACAGAATCGGTGCCCCCATGAAGACACACTAGGACGGATGAAACAACGGTCTAGAAGCTCCTGAAGTTGAACCTTAAGCTCTGTAAGCTCTTTTGCTATCATACGGTATGGAGCAATAGGCACTAGAACTGTACCCAATAGAAGCTCAATGCCGAACTCAACTTCTCGATTCGAAGGTAAACCCAGTAACTCCTTAGGAAAAATATCTGAAAATTCCCTCATTGTTCTGATATCTCTGACAGAAGAGTCCTCAAAAATTGAAACATTGACATAGGCCAAATATACCTCACACCCTTTCTGAAACAATTTCTCGGCCACAAGAGCGGAGATCACATTAGACAGGTAATCTCGACGCTTGCCGATCACAACTATTTCCTTACCATCCTCGGTCCTCAGAATGACCATCTTAGTTGCGCAGTCCAAACTAACTCAGTGCTCAACTAACCAGTCCATACCCAAAATTATGTCGAACTCCCTAGATGGTAGCTCCGTGAAATTTTTTAGAAACACAACCTCAAGCATAACGGCTCAGTTTCAAAAATTCAGCCATAGACTTATCACCTTGCGTGAGATTCATGAACTCACGCCTACGAGCGTCCACACAACTCGAGCCCACTTTCCCTAGAAGGCAGTCTTAAAGTAGTCCCAGTTCATACAATCCGGTTGATTACCCTCCTCAACCGAAAACCACTATTAATATGCCTCATCATGAAGCAAAGAAACTGCACCCTTCAATTTTTTGCTCAAGAGTGCAATCGATGTCGTTCATAATCCTCTTGATGGCCTCCAACCAATACTCAGACACAGTAGGGGCGACTCTAGTGACGCCTCTAAACAACTTAGCTCCATTGGACTAGAGTCATTCAATTACCGACCTACGGCCCCTAAATCCAAAACAGGGTCCAGCGACCCTCTCCAACACTCTCAATATGGCTTGGGACAGTGCGTCATCCCCAGCCGAGTGGTTTTGAGATCCAATCTCAGTAGCAGATGAAACCGATGTCTCACTCGTATTCAAATTTGGCATACTGTCCAGACAGGAAGACTCATCTCGATCCCCCCTACGGCGCCCGCCACCCCCACGAATACCACGATCGCAAGTTACATGAGCGCTCATTATATTTTCAGTTTTATCTACATTATAAAATTGTATGCATCAATTCCAATGTTTATTAGCATATATTATCAAAAGTTTAGAAGTATTTCAGAGGTTTTAGTCTCTAACTAATTCAGTGCAGTTTCAGGAAGTACTAACTACAGTGTTTTTTAAATTCAGAGATACTTACAGGATCGGTGCCTTAAACTCGATATACCACATACTTACTCAAAATGATCCATATTATTTGAAAACCAGACCTTTTCCAAAACATAATTTTGGAACCTAAAATTCACAGCCTGAATTTTGCAACCTGACTCTGATAATATTAAATGAAACACCCCTAACCCGACCTAAACGTTATGGGCGAATCTGAGTGTGTTACGAAGAAGGGTTTTAAATTACATTTTTCAAGTTAAAATGTATCGTTTTGTTAGTTTACCAATCGGAGTCTTAATATCTGGAAAAACTTGTGTTTATAATCTTATTTGAAACCATTGTAAGTTATCAAAAATTTGTAGCGGAAGTTTTAAAATCATTTTATTCGAAACCAAGCTCGTGTTTCCAAAAACCATTTGTTTGCGTAAATTGTTTTTGTCAAATTGCTGAAAAAAAAAAGCAAAACAAATTCCAAATCCAAAAGTTAAAACCATATAGTCCAGGGAGTCCAAAAAATTACAAACTCTCAAAAAAAATCAGATTTTAAAGTAAAACCGTTATTACTAAATAAAAACAATTCTCTGTCGAGTGGTCACAGCTGAGCCTCCGTCGCATCGACCCGCCTAAGTCTGTGGATTACCTAAATAGAACAGACAAACAGATGTGAGTTTTTGTAAACTCAGTGTGTAACCCAATAGAAGTAGTCATGCAACATACACAGAATCTCATATACAATCAGATACAGATTCGGACCTAAGCCCATAATAGTAGCAGATATCAAAATCAACTAACAGATCACAGAATACCCCCATCCTCTACACACCATCTCCGTCCATCCCATCACAATATATAGGGTTAAAAACACCTACCCATCTCTACACACCATATAGTGTCGATGCGACACATAACAGATAATATGCAACCAATCTACCAGATAATAGGCGAAAAGTTGCCATACAGGCCACTTCCTCCACATATGCAAATCCTACCCCAAACACAGATACATAATACAGATTTAGAAATTATAGATTTAACATGCTTAACATGCTCGTATGCATATAACATACATACTTAAGTAGTACAGTCAGACATACATATAAATTTTCTACTCAGATCGGACTACCAGAATATTACATCACATGAAATAGGGTTTTGATCGTAGTAGGAATGTCTTAAAATTTATAAAATGAATGATCGAGCCTAGAAACTAACTATCACCATGATTGAGGCAAGCGCACCTATCGAATAGTAGTATAGTTTAGTGGCAAGACCGGAATGTCGAACCCAGGAACCAAAAGTA
Source organism: Gossypium bickii (assembly GCA_025503065.1). Lineage (NCBI taxonomy): Eukaryota > Viridiplantae > Streptophyta > Magnoliopsida > Malvales > Malvaceae > Gossypium > Gossypium bickii. Next base: position 122,781,441 of record CP106712.1, on the reverse strand, counting down.
CTAATACTAACTTTCTTTTTATTATTTAGCCTAAGAATTAAGGGAATTGTTGTTTAATCTAAAATTAACTAACTACTAAGCTAAGAATGCTAAGACACAGAGAATGAGTTGGGGAAAATACTTTTGGGAAAAACCAATTGATTCGGACAATACCCGAGGAAGAATCCACCTATTCTTCACTTGTTATTTAACTCTGAACCAGACGATTTATTCACTTGACTTGATCTGTAGGATTCCCTAATTTATATTAATACCTTTTTCGAGGTTACTAACGTCTAACCCTAGGTTGATTAATTGAAATCTCTTTCTAATTAAAACCCCTAGAATTGCATTAACTCGATCTATGGACTCCCATATTAGGTTTGACCCTAAGCCGGCAGATTTTCATCATCCTATTTCTAGGGTTGCGATCAACTCCGCTTAACTATGCTAGATCTACTCTTAAACAGGGGCTTTTGCTCCACTGCCTAAGCACATCAATACTTGAATCAATATCCTGAAATATCAAAGCAAGATTTAAGAACACATAATTAAGAACAAATCAAGTATTTATCATATAGTTTAGAAAAGAATAACAAGATCCGTCTTAGGTTTCACCCCCCTCAGGTATTTGAGGGGTTTAGTTCATAATCATAAAAGAATACATCTCAGAAGAAAATATAAATCAAAACATAAGAAAAACCCTAAAACTCCCTGAAGGAAAATAATCTTCCCTCCGTCTTGAGTATGACTTCAGCTTCTTGAGATGAATCAATTGGCTTTCTTCGAGTAAATCCCACAATTCTGGCCTCTCTGGCTTGGCTCCTAAGCCTACCTGGACGGCCCCCTCTTAGGTCACATTTAGGGTGTTTATATAGGCTTTCGGTATGTCTTTCTTCGCCCCTAAGTATCCTAATCCGAGTGGAATTAAAACAGGTCACGGCAGGGACATACTCGTGGCACACGCCCGTGTAAATCGAGGCCAGGCCGTGTTTAGGTCGACTAAGGAGGCACGGCCGTGTGGCTTGGGCCTAGGCCGTGCTTTGGCCCATTTTCTCCGTTTTTGGCCCTTTTCTCATTCTTTTCATCCTCTGAGGCTCCCCTAAGTATAAAACAGGAAATTAAAGGATTAGGTGTACCAAATTCCACAATTCAAGGAATAAATCATCCAAAAGTATGCCAAATGTGGGATTAAAATATGAACATAATATGGTTTATCGGGTTTGGTTAGCCCTTACAGACCCTACGGTAGGTCTACAGTCAATCGAAATGACACATGCGACCCTATGGAAAATTTCAGAATTCTGAGCCCACATGCCTAGAATGGCCTTACCCGTGTGGCCCACACAGCCTAGCCCAAAACCCACATGCCTGTGTGGCCCACACGTCCAACCTGGCCTAACCCGTGTGGCCCACACGACCACACGCACAACCTCACCTTTGTCAGTCACACGGTCGTGTCTCGCACACGGCCAACCACATGGCCGGCCACATGTCCGTGTGACGTCGGTAACCCCCTTTTTTAGCTTTCGCCAAACCTTGAATTTTTATTTTTAAGGTACACACTTGGTACGATTTTGATGCGAAAGTAATCCCGAGCCCATCCAACCTAAAAAACACCATTCAGGCGATTAATTCCAAGCACCAAAACACCATTCTATCGAAACCCCAATCGACATACTTGAAAATTTTACTCAATCAAAAGGCTCGATCACTTACCAAAGCAGTTACTCTAGCCCAAACACACTACATGATAGAAGATAAATTTTGATCCCCTTGATTAACACTTACACAAGAATTCACCACATTAACCACCCGAAAATGATTCTCGATTGCACAAAACTTCAAGAATTCTTACCGAACACAGTTCGAGCAAGGATTATAGAAACCAAAACACAGTGATTGAACGACAGTATAGCGAACAAAAATCAAAGAAAGAAGAAATAAAAAAGAAAACATTTGGAAAAGGAATTTAGAGAAGAAACGTCAAAAGGTATTTGGGAAGAGAGAAAAATAATAATAAAAAATAAGATAAAAATAAAATTGATTAATTTGGACACAATTCCACTACATCCACTAACAACCCAACCAACTCAGAATTTCAAGACCATCCAAACTCTCTCAGCCAACCGAAACAAAAATTATCACCTTCGCTCGCACAAGGATTCAAACATAGAACCTCCAGTAAGCTAACTCCTTACCGCTCAAACTAATAGGCTCGTTCTAATATGGATTTACAGACAATTTTATATAAACCCACCCAACAGGGATAAGGCTTGGATAAAAAATAACAAAATTTTCAAATGTGAGACTTAAACCTAAGACCTCAAACACACCCTTAAATCACCTAACCACTAAAGCAGATACACATTTATGTCAAAATTTATAGAAACATAAATAAATTATTTAGGGTGTTACATGCATAGTATGGTCTCGGTTCATATAAATGATTACCATGTTATATATTCTCACCAGAAGATTTCATACCAGAATAGTGATCTTATTATATAAGCCAATTCTTTCCACTATTGTACATTGACTAGAAAAATTAATCATTCATATGCATTTAACTTATTTCATTTCTAGTCAAAATCATTTCTAATCCAAACTTTATAACGTAAAATAAAAATGTGCAATCATATATAAAACACATTTAACTTATGGTTATTTAACAAAAAAACAACAAAAATTATTTGTATTATATGATCATCTACAAACTTTTACTTTTAGCAATGAAAATAATGTTTCATCAATATCATCCAAATGTCCATTACTAATATCATGGTTTAAATAAACACAAATATTAATATCTCGAATTAAATATATATCATTAAAAAGAAAGAATGTTTTTATACAAAAAATTTTGTTTTTATACAAAAAATTTCACTTACAAAATTGGATGGAATGAATTAAATTTCAATTCTCCAAACTTACTATTTATTTATAATGCACTGTAAGGTGGATAAGTGACTTTTTAAAATGACATCACTTTTCAAGTTGTACTTTTTGGTTTCAAGAGATCATTTCACCTTAACCTTTTGAAAGTAACTGTTGGATTCAATAATATAACTTTTTGGCTTAGGAAGATATTCCTGAATGGTCATAATGTTTCTATTGGATAGATATCTGTTCAACTAATGTTTGAATCGTGCCATCACCATTCAAAACAAAACTATTGTTTCGATCCATTAATAGATCATTCCCAACCGTGCTTTTTCATTCCATCCATCTTCTTTCCTTCTTTATTGCATGATGTATGATATATATTATATACTTCTACTCTAATCACAATCATGCATTTTAAAATGTCATGCATAGGATAAACTAGCATTTTATTTTTGTCAAGTAATTGATGCACAAGTCACCAACATTCTTTTGCATTATATTGTTCAATAAACACATTACGATTGAAATCTATTTCATGCAAAGTACAACAATAAATATGACATACCTTTACTCACAATAAAGATCTCTTATAAATCAAAATTTGACACGATCAATGATCTCAATATTGTCTCATTCCTGATAGTCATCTTTGTAGTACCATGCTTGTAGTGGCATGTGAATGCACAGTAAATATAGACAATTCTCTTGCGAAATTAGAACCTTAAAATTGTTGGTGTGTAGGGATAAAAATAAACTTATGAGAAATTAATGAAGGTTTCATGGTGAGTATCAATGTCACTTTAATTAAGGTTCTATACGCCCCCACTTATATTATGGTGTGCAAAAGAGCTACTGGCAAATAAACCTTGAGGATATAATAAAGCTCAATGATTGTCAATGTTTTGCACTAATAAAAATAGTCCACTGAGCATTGGCCGGAGCATTGAGGATATAATAAAGTAACATAATTTTTTAATTTAAGAGACATAACTTGTTACTATGAAATGTGATAACTCTTGATTAATAACTCAGTGATATAACTTTTAATTACTTGTAACTTTTCATTTGCAACTATTAAAACACTATATATATTAAAAATGTTTGAACAACCCTAACCTAATTGTGATCCATATCTACAAAGTCGGATAAAATAAATCTAATCACATGAACAAATAGCAAGTTTACACTAGCAAACATCAAATACTTCCAACTAATATGTTTACACATTTAGAAGCTTCAAATTACATTATCCAACATCAAACACTTCTAAAGCAACTTTATAGCAATTGTCTCTGCAAAATTTGACACATAAACAGGGCTACGTCTGACTGGCCCCAACTTTCCACTAGAAAAGCCACCAACATTGAACTTCAGAGCATCCTTCTTTGGGCAAATACACTTACATTTACTTGTAATATTCTTAAAAGCTGATTTTATATTAGTTGTTAGGAATGGTTTAGCTTTTATTATTTGTGTTTCTCTTGTGAACACATAATAAAAAATATTGATATAGTATTTAATGGAAATGCATTCATTCAATTGAAAGCTAATAAAATGGATGGGGCATCAATCAAAAAATTACTAATTTATCGAATGAATTTACAAACTTTATAAAAAGAATGTGAAATTAAAATTTGGGAGTACCACACATAATTTTATCATATTTTTAAATGATACATGCTATATATATAAAAAAATTAAAATTATGAGAGAATTTAAAAGGACGGAGATCCCTCTTAGCTTCTTTTTTTTTTTCTTGGAATTAATGTATTTTTCATGTAAATTAATTTTTTTTGGGTCACTCTTGATAAAATTATTTTTAAGGTTTAAATTTAAATTCTCCCTTAAATTTGTAATATGTGTTACCATTATATCCAACACTTGAGATATTAAATCTAAATTAACTCAAAAAACTAACAAAACTTTATTTGGATTGGAATTTAGTTGCATGCATTGTAACTACATTTTCCTATATAAATTCATACATTAGGTTTTAGATTTAAATGTGAATCATGGTTAAAAGTATTCCTACTTGTTTTATTGAGTTATGAAATTATTAAAATATCATCTTATATAAATTATAATTTTACGAAGGTGTTTTTGTCTCTTTCATGAGATTTGAAATTGAAACATCATGCATAATAAATATAATAAACAATTAGCTTTATCATTGTAACCAAAAATCATGTGAATTTGTAATGGGAGACATAAATCTAATATATTTGATAGAAATGACATTTTATATTTACACTCCTACTTCTTTTATCAAAACTCAGGACATTCAAACTATTTCAGCAAATTAATAGCATAGCTGTTTTATTTGCTATGGTTTGAAAATGGAAAAAGATGTACTTAAAACGAAAGATGGGGAGGCACCGCATTCATACATACATTAGCAAGCGTTTAGGAGGGCTACCACATTTCTTTGTATTACAGAATTAGCTCCAAAGCAATATATCAATCAATTTGCTTGACTTGTTTCTTTGTTGACAAGTTAAAGCAAGATCTTGCTAATCGTATTATTGAAAAATAACACTAGGATAAAAGGGAAATTTTATTATAGGAAAAATAATATGAAGTTCCAAGTTGTGTAAACCACATATATTTCTTTTAATATGGTAATTACCATGTAATGGAGTCTATCTTCCAGTTTTTTTCATTTACATTTTATTCTTAAAACAAAACCTTTTTTTATTTACTCAACATTCATATAATTATCTCCTTTCCTCAAGCCATAGTTAAAACAATCTTTTTCCTTTCTTTCATTTCACCATGGAAACTTATGCACACAAACTTTTGGTAAGAGAAGAAGACAAAATAATTTGGATTAAAAATTATTGCAAACGAAAATTGAACACACGAAAGGCAAATTGAAAACAAATCTGGGATTCCATAACTATCCTAAGAGATAAGATTGTTGGGTTATGATGTTCATCCATGGCAGCCATCATAGTGTTGTGCAGAAGCGTGTAAAAGAGTAAAATTATTGTACTGAAAAAATCACACCGAGTTCAATTCCCAGGGAAGAGAGGTGGATCACGAGGATCACTTAAGTACCAAATCTTTCCTAGCTGAATATCCTCTATCGTAATTTAATAGCACAATAAATAACTACAATCACACTCACAAGATATGAAAAATAAATAATAAAGAACACTGAAATTTTAACGAGGTTCTAAAAATTTCGCCACGCCGTCCTCGGGCACTAAAAATATATTTCACTCCAAAAATACAAGTGAAAATTTACAAATAGGAGAGAGAACAATGCCTTAAGTAGAGAATGGCAAATTGTGGGATGAAGAAAAAATGAGAAATGGTTAGGCCTATTTATAGTTGAGGTTCAGGGATCAATCTTGCAAAGTACCTATTCAAATAGGGACCAAAATTGCAATTATCCCTTTCCAAAAAAGCTTTCGGTGCCTAACAAAGCCATTTGCTTCAACTTGCTATAGCCACCATCTTTGAAAAGTCAAAGATGGGCTATAGCCAATGGTTTCCCACATAGGGGACCCAACAAATCTCCCCCTCCAACTATGTGGGGAATGCCTCCATCCCTGAGATCAAACAACATGCTTCAAACTTTCCTCTTGGTAAAGCCTTCGTCAACATATCAGCACCATTATTATCAGTATGTATCTTCTCAAGCTCTAACAACTTTAGCTTCAAGAACATCTCGTATCCAATGGTACCGAACATCAATATGCTTAGATCTAGCATGAAAAGTTGGGTTCTTACCAAGATGAACAAAGACTGGCTATCACAATACAGACATACTTCTCCTGAGTAAAACCAAGCTCATGCATAAACTTCTTCATCCAAAGCATCTCCTTGCACGCTTCGGTTGCTGCAATGAACTCTGATTCAGTGGTGGACAATGCAACACACTTTTGCAATCTCGATTGCCATGCCACGCCTCCCTGCATAAGTGATCAAGTAACTCAAGTAGATCTCCTCGAGTCAATATCTCCGGCCATGTCCGAATCAGATAACCAACAAGAACAGTTTCTCATTGCCAAAACAAATTTCATGTTGGAAGTGCCACGAAGATATCTCATAATCCACTTCACTGCATTCCAATGCTCTCTGCCTGGGTTAGAAAGAAAACGACTGACTGTACCAACGGCATAAGCCAAGTCTGGCCTCGTACAAACCATTGCATACATCGACTCCCACGGTGAAGAGTAAGGAATTTCTCTCGCATCTCTTCCTTTTCCTTTCGTGGAAGGACTATGCTTAATACTCAATTTAAAGTGCGTAGCAAAGGGAGTGCTCACCGCTTTAGCTTTGTCCATGCTGAACCTTTGAAGTACTTTCTCAATGTACCTCTCTTGTGATAACCATAATTTCTTGGCCTTTCTATCACGTGTCAACTTTATGCCAAGAATTTGCTTTGCTGGCCCCAAATCCTTCATTGCAAAGGATTTACTCAACTCTTGCTTCAACTTCTCAATTCTAGAAGCATTCTGACCAACAATAAGCATGTCATCAACATAGAGCAAAAGAATTATAAAATCATCACCAGAGAATCTCTTAACAAATACACAATGATCAGAAGTAGTCTTCTTGTAGCCTTGCTCCCCCATAACAGACTCAAACTTCTTGTACCATTGCCTTGGAGCTTGTTTCAAACCATACAAGCTCTTCTTCAATCTGCACACATAGTCCTCTTTCCTTTGTGCAACAAACCCCTCTGGCCGCTCCATGTAAAGCTCTTCTTCCAAGTCACCATGAAGAAAAGCGCTTTTCACATCCATTTGTTCAACCTCTAAGTCATAACAGTCGCCAAACTCGGTATGGTTCTCGATAGAAGACATCTTCACAACTGAGAAAATATTTCTTCAAAATCAATCCCTTTTTCTCGAGTATAACCCTTGACGACCAATCTAGCCTTGTATCGTGGAGATGAAGACTTTTCTTCTTGCTTCAACCTCAGTAAACCCACCGATTCTTCAAAGCTCTTTTGCCCTTGGGCAGTTTCACCAATTCATAGGTATGGTTTTCATGCAAGGATTGAAGTTCATCTTTCATCGCTTCAACCCACTGATTTTTGCATTCACTCTCCATAGCCTCTTCATAACATTCGTGTTCTCCCCGTCGCTTAAAAGAACATATTCATCGTAAGAATACACGATGAAGATCTTCGATCTCTAGAAGACCTTCAAGTGGAACTTTGGGTGGAGCTATAGGTGCTTGTTGTTGATCATTCACAACATCATCAATGGGAGCATCAAAGTCACCTATATTCTGATGGTCATCAGTAACATCACCATGCATATTATCCTGTATAGGAGCTGGTGAAGAGTTTAGGGGAACCGGATTCACATCGATCAAATCATTATTGTCTTGTGAATTCACTTTTTCCGTCTTATCAATGTCATCAATGGTCTGATCCTCAATGAAGACAACATCTCTGCTTCTCACGAGTTTCTTCTGAACTGGATCATAGAGTCTGTAACCAAACTCACCATCTAGACCATAACCAATAAAAATGCATTGTCGAGTCTTGACATCCAACTTGGATCTTTCATCCTTTGGAACATGAACAAATACTTTACAACCGAACACACGTAGGTGATCATATGACACGCCTTTGCCAAACCAAACTCTATCCGCACATCACCTCGCAAAGGAACACTAGGAGACGATTTATCACATGTGTTCACAAAGATTCAAAGCTTCACCCAAAATGATCTTGGCGACTTTGCATCGACAACAAACATCCGACTCTCTCAATCGGTGTTCGGTTCATTCTTTCACTAACCCATTTAATCGTGGAGTCTTTGGTGGTGTTCTCTGATGTCTGATTCCCTGTCGCAGACAATACTCATGAAACGGGCCTGTGTACTCGCCTCCATTATCAGTACGAATGCACTTCAACTTCTTCCCCGCTTCTCTTTCAACCGATGCATGAAATCGTTTAAACACCTCAAAGACTTGATCTTTAGACTTCAAAGTGTAAACCCATAGCTTTCTCGAGCAGTCATCAATGAAAGTCACAAAATAAAGTGCACCGCCAAGTGACCTTACTTTTATCGGACCACAGACATCTGAATGGACCAACTCTAGTAACTCTGATCTTCTATGAGGAGGATGGCTCCTGAATGAAACTCTTCTCTGCTTTCCTGCTAGACAATGAGCACAATCCTTCAGTGAAGCATTCTTCAAACCTGAAAGTTGATTCTTCCTTGCTAAATAGTTAAGCCCCTTTTCACTCATGTGGTGAGTCTTTTATGCCACAACTCGGTTGAGTTGTCATTTCTCATCACATTCACCGTCTCTCGAGAAGTCAAGCTTGCATCAAATATAAATTTGAGCTCTTCTTTCCTCGAGCCACAACCAAGGAGCCTTTAGTCGACTTCCCACGCCTTCACTGAAGGTGTTACGAAATCCTCATCATCAAGCTTTCCTGCAGAGATCAAATTCAAACGGATATCCGGTGCGTGTCTGACATCCTTGAGAGTTAACTTTGTTCCATTGTTACTCACCAAGTGAACATCTCCCATACCAACAACCGGAACCAAACCGTCATTACCCATCTTCAATACCCCAAAATCACCAGGAGTATAAGATGTGAAGAAATCCTTCCTCGACGTGACATGAAGTGATGCACCAAATCAATCACCCAACTAGCCTCGTCACATGCTAAGTTGACCAAATTCTCATCACGAATGACCAACAGATCTTCACGAGTAGCGTGAGCAACACGCTCGGATTTTTCATCATCGTTCCGATCGTGTTTATCACCACCTTTGTTCTCTTTCTTCCACTTGAAGCAATATTTTTTGATATGGCCTTTCTTGCCACAATAATTGCACTCAAGATTCTTGTATCTCGATCTTGACTTGCTTCGGCTTCTACCCTTTCCATCTTTGTCTCTGTTCCTCCCCTGTTCTCATGAAACAAAGACTTCTGGTGTGATGTAGAACCACGAGATCGTCTTCCGACCTCTTCATTCAACACACCACTCTTAGCCAAATCCAAGGTAATAATACCTGTAAGTGTAATTAATGAGCGAAACCCGAAAGTCTCCCAAGAGTCCGGTAGAGTAGCAAGCAACCAAAGCCCTAAGATCTCGTCATCAAATTGGACACCCATACCAAGCAATCGATTCATCACGCTCAAATTCGCCACATGGTCACCAGAGAGCGTTCCATCTTTGTATTTCAACGCCATCATTTTCTTCAAGAAAACAACTTGTTATTGCCCGACTCGAAAGCATACAAGCTTTCAAGCTTCTCCCACAATGTTCGAGCATGTGTCTCCGATCAATGTGATTGTAAACATTTTCTTCAACAAATTGCCGAATAAAGCCACACACTTGTTGATGCTCAAATTCCCATTCTTCATCACTTTTGAATTGGGTTTTGAGTAGCAAAGACCTAAAGATCTTGGGGCCTTCACAAATAACAAGTCCTTCATTTTATTCCGCCAAAGTTGATAATTTGTGCCATTCAACATAATCATCTTGCTCGTATTGATTTCCATAATTATTTGAAACAATAACCGAGCTCTCGCTTATTTTTCTCCTCAATCCCAACTCTCGTATCGTGAACGATTGTCGTATCGTAAATAGTGCCGCAAACGATCGTACTCCCAGTGCACGAATCTAGCTCTGTACCAATTGTTGTGCGTAAGCGTGTAAAGAGTAAAATTATTGTCTTGAAAAAATCACCCGAGTTCAATTCCCGGGAAGAGAGGTGGATCACGAGGATCACTTAAGTACCAAATCTTTCCTAGCGAATATCCTCTATCGTAATTTAATAGCACAATAAATAACTACAATCACACTCACAAGATATGAAAAATAAATAATAAAGAACACGGAATTTTAACGAGGTTCGCAAATTTACGCCTACGTCCTCGGCACTAAAAATATATTTCACTCCAAAAATACAAGTGAAAATTTACAAATAGGGAGAGAGAACAATGCCTTAAGTAGAGAATGGCAAATTGTGGGATGAAGAAAAAATGAGAAATGGTTAGGCCTATTTATAGTTGAGGTTCAGGGATCAATCTTGCAAAGTACCTATTCAAATAGGGACCAAAATTGCAATTATCCCTTTCCAAAAAAGCTTTCGGTGCCTAACAAAGCCATTTGCTTCAACTTGCTATAGCCACCATCTTTGAAAAGTCAAAGATGGGCTATAGCCAATGGTTTCCCACATAGGGGACCCAACACATAGGATGATCAAAGCTGTACCATATATTTTTTTTACTCTTACGAACAATACATCAGATTTTCAATCTATAAAAGATCATATATTTGTGCGCAATCAAATGACCGAATCTGGAACTTCTATATCGGTAACTGCCATGTTTTAGTGAGTTTGAGTGAAGATTAGATGATACTTTTTATGGTTTCAATATATATATATATACACACAATTTTCATTTCAAATCCTTCTTTTATTTTCTTGATCGAAATTATTTTGCTTTTTTATTTTTTTCATGTTTGATTTTGACTATTTTCTTCTCTTCCCAATTTGAAGTCTCCATGTATAATACTTTTTCCTGGAAATGAAATGAAATTGTAAAAAGGGAAAACAATTGAATCTTTTAACCATTGCTTAAGGAAAGAGATAATGTTTACATGGAATTTTTTTTCAAAAATTGTTCACATGGAAGTCTATTAGATCAAAATGCCTTCTTTAAAGAATACAGTCTAAAATGCAGTTCGGTCTATTGGTAATGTAATTTTCTTATTCCACAAATAACTTTAAAATATTGACATATATATATTTTAAAAATATTTTACTATACCTTACAAAACACTTGTTTGTAACTTCTAACATTGTTTGTAAACTTTAAATACTCTAGAAGAGTGTATCAAATACTCCATCAGCGGTGTAAATTAAAATATATTATTAAGTTGATGTTACGAGTAACAAATATTATTACGAGGGCTATATTTTTTTTACATTTTTATATATGTAAAAAAAATATTTATATCCAAAATGAATTCACGGGATTTAAACTAAGACATCAAAATCTAACAAAGACTTGATTTGTTGTTTCAACCAAAATTTCTTTTGTTTTCTATATAAACTTTTATAAATATACTTCTACGTTATTATTTTTTTCTACTTATATATTGTCATAATCAAATATATACAATATTTTGAGGAATATGGTGGGCAAGTAGAATATTTATCAGATATTGAATCACATCAAAGGGAATAAAGCTAAAGATTGTGTGTCAAGTTTACCCACAAGATGTGAAAGCAGATAACTTCCAAGTTATTTCAATGCAAACATATATATATATTGTCCACCTGGACCACCGCTTCAACATGAGGCTATTTTATGTTTTTCTTTTAATAATTCATTACTCCGCACGCAGTCGTGGCAAAAAGTAAACCAACCTTAAGTTTGAAGATAAAATGAATTTGGACTTGGTTAAGTTTCAGTAATTTCTGCGGTCGAGAGAAGCATCCGGTTTCCAATGAATGTGTGAAAAAGATCACCTGGTGATGACAATTAAATGTATATTAATGTAAATGGAATGATTTTTTTTTTCAAATGAGGGCACAGTTCCAAATGAATCTCTTGTGGAACCCATGGTAGGTCTCTAGGTGCTCACCCGTGACACTTCAATCCTGTTTTTCAAGCTTTAAAACTTACATTGACAATGTGCCAAGAATAGGAGCAAAATCGGTTTGTTAGCAGTAACTACGAGCAATCTCAATGGTATTATTACAGAGGAAAATTAAAGGATTAAATAATGAAGACTCTGAACGTTTCTAGTTGCATTAGCTCATTACAGTTAAGTTTTTTGACAGCAAGTTGTATTGGGATCTTGAAATTGAAGTTCAATGTGAAAGATATGGGGTTGGTTGGATGTACATGCCATGATACAGTCAGATTGGAATATAGCGAAATCAAAACAAAACAAAAAATGAAACCCAAGAATAAGATGGTGGTCTGGCAAGCTATCCTTCAACAGGGAAGTAATTATGTTGTTCTGAATCTGGATCCATTTTGTCTTCAGCAGTTAGCTTTTGTGAGTTGTAACTATCCTAGTTCGGAACAGAGCCAGAGGAGATATTTTGTAAAAAAAAAAAAAAAGTAAAAAAAGTATTAGCTACCATTGTTTAGAAGACCATTAAAATCTGTCCCAGTATCAGATTAATAATAAGGCTATTAGGATGAATGATACAGATAGATTAAGTGATTTGAGGGTCCCATTTTCTTCCACCATTAGAGGCTGGGACTTGCTAATATTTTGGTGTAAATCTCCACCTCACAATCACAAACGTCTGAAGTTTACGAACAATCTTCTGCCTCAATCAATTCAAATTGCAAACATTAAATTGATTTATGGTAAAATTTTATTAACTAAGCTTACATTATAATACAACCGCGTACGTGCTCTTAAAGCACTATAAACCCCCCTTCCTTCACTCCAAATTCTCCATACTATAACTTGTACATTAGGCAAGATGGCTTCAAAAAGAACAGCATCGCTTGCCCTCTTTTTTGCCCTCAACGTTCTCTTCTTTTCTCTAGTCCGTGCTTGCGGTTCTTGCCCTTCCCCCAACCTAAAACCAAAGCCCACTCCTTCCCCATCCCCCTCAGGCAAATGCCCCCAAGATACCCTTAAGTTAGGTGTCTGTGCTGAGGTGCTTGGTTTAGTCAATGTAACTGTTGGTTCTCCCCCAGTGCAACCATGCTGCTCCCTTCTCCAAGGCCTTGCTGATCTTGAAGCTGCTATTTGCCTTTGCACAGCACTCAAAGCTAACGTTTTGGGCATCAACCTTAATATCCCAGTTTCCCTCAGCTTGCTTCTTAACGTCTGCTCAAAGAAAGTTCCATCTGGCTTCCAATGTCCCTAATTATTGTTACCAATTCTTTGTCTTCTTGGTGTTTACTGTGGCTTTGAAGGTCTAATTAAGTCATGATGTTGATTGTTACTGCTTGTTTCCTCGTGGATTGAGACTGAATAAGTGTACAACTTTTATTTATTCAAGTTTGTTTATCTATCTTTAAGGAAAAGTATTCAGTTTGTTTATTTGAATAAACCATCAATTGTTCACTTGAGAGTGGATGCTTGTATTTCTTTGGTCGTATTTGGATTTGAAATCATATATTTAAATTTTATAACAATTTTTGTTAATTTATTACATAAAAGTGTTCAATTATTTTATTTCTTTTAAATGTACACATCCAAGACACCTCGCTTATTTATATTGCAAGCCCTAGCAATATATATATGAATTGGCTACATATAATGAAGCCTTCCTTCATGACACTCCATTATATTTCTTTTCTTTTTGTTTTTGTTTTTAAGCTTGATGGACAATTTTCAATCCTAATTCTTTACCTTCTTTTATTTATTTATTAAGATTATATAATAAACATCAAATTTTAATTTTGGTCTTTATAACATATTTAAATTTCAGATTTAAATATCTTTATATATTTTAATTTTTTATAAAATTTGATACTCAATTTTTATAATTTTATTAGTTATTTTAAATATTTTATACTAATTAAAATAATTATCTGAATGTAAGAATTGTTAACTCTATTAAAATTATTTGTTAAATTTTAGTTCATTACAATGTCATTTTTTATTATATGACTACCAAGTGCTTTTATTTTCAAAAAGCCACGTCAACAAATTTAACAGAATAAATTTTAACGGTATTGATAATTAAACTTAAATTTTTAAATTCGAAAAATAGATAGACTAAATTTTTGAAAATAAAGGTATGAAGGCTAAATGCTAAATATATGAAAAGTCCAAAAACTTAGAGTACATTGTGTCTTTTAATCTTTTACTTTATAATTAATCATGAGATGTGGTGTGGTGATTCGCCACTTCATTATTTAACTATGTGGTTGAGGGTTTGATCTCTGCTCAAAAAAATGGAGCACATTCCATAGCCAACACGTTTATCTTTTCGAAGAGCACATGTGATGAGAAAAGTAATCACTACTATCGACTAACCTACACAATACTTAACCTGATGTGAAACCTGAAACCATACTAGGGCATGTGTATATATATATACGGGTTAATATTTAGTACACTAGGAATACAGTTTTTTTTTATTTCCACAAGCAGCTTTAAAAATTGTCATGTGTCTCTTTTTTATTAATATTTATTTTTTTAATATTTTACTATACTTCTATAGGGCATTTATCAATCCCCTAATCCTACTTCTATTGTCAAAGTTTATAGGTGAATATTTAATATATTAACAATATACTCTCTCTTTCTTTTTTTTCTATAAGTTGTAGAATCTAAAAACTCCACATATAATATACTAAACCCATATAAAATAAAAGATGATGTTATTATGGAATTATCTATAAAGCTTCTTATGGGCATGAAGTTTATAATGTTCACAAAATAACTAAAATTAGGAACTGTCACCTTTTTATATTTCTAAAATGAAATTATTGAATGAGAATAAAGAAAGAAAAAAGAATGCAATACGTGGTAGCGTAGCATTGCTGATTTTTATATTGCAAACTGTTGAGCACAATCAGATATCCTGGTATGGAACATGTAAGTGGGTTTACCACCAGACGTCGCTATCATTCTTAAAATTTTCATGTCGTTTATTCCTTGGATTACTAGAGTAAAGTAAAGATGTGATTGATAGACAACACAGTGGCCGTGGTCCATGGCGCATTACAACCAATGAAGCACAGTGTTGAGCCCGTGACTAGCAATTTGTTGAGGAAGCTGATGTACGCCTTCTCACATGGTAAGGGAAAAGAAACCTCATTTTTTCTTCACGGTCATCACTGCACAAAAAAGGCAAAGATTCCTTGACCTTTTATACTGTTTGATTTCTTAATTGGGTGGATTACTGTTTGATTTCCCACCAGCAAAATTCTCCTGAGAATTAAAACAACTTCTTCACTCTTGGATTTGTGACTGATATGATAAAAAAATATATATATCTGGTTTGGGTTTAACTCTTCCTTCAGTTTAGAGCTTTAAGGAGTCCGTCTCTACAGTTTGATTCAAGTAACTTAATACTTTTAAGGTAATTTAAAATTTTATATAACATTTCATTTCAAATATTACTTTTAACCCCTAATCTTAACTTCGCCATAGTGTTATTTCTTAATAATATAGGACTAATCTCAACCAAGTAATTTTATATTCTCGTGATAATGTGAGTTTTTGACATTTTATTCATTTTACTTCAACCGAAATAAATAAAAAATAGTTAAATGAATTAAATTATCCGATTCTTTTATATATTTTTAGAGTAAGCTATAAAAATAATCATTTAACTATTAGTGTATTCTTGTTTTGGTCACTCAAATTTAAAATTTTTTATTTTAATCACTAACATTATCAAAATATAATATTTTAGTCACTCCTTTATTTAATAAGGATAACCTCTTTTTAATAGAATAATAACAAAATTTTAACCCTTCAATGTTTATAAATTCTATTAATTTAGTTCTAATTCTAAAAAATAAATAAATTTAACCCTTCATTGTACATATTCATTTTTTGATAATTTAATCTTCCTCCTATTCAAAATTCAAAATTAAAAAAAGACTAAAAATAACATCATGCTCACTAACTTAATAACTTGAAACATGACTAACTACCACTAAATATCCATGACTAACAAATAAACAACCCATTAAATTAGCCATGAAAAAAAAAACATATGAATAAATGGTTTAACTTATTTCCTAAAATAACTCAACACTTGTTGAACTTGACACCATAGTTAATGGCCCCTTTAACATATCTAACCGCCCTCTTTTGCAGCCTTCAGGTGTAATTTGCTTGCACAATGCATGAAATGAGACAAAATGCTTGCAACATACAAATTGTTAGGCCTTGTTGATGTGAGATACATCAAGCAACCAACCTTACTTTTGTAGTGTCATTCATCCAATTTCTCAACTCTATCATCCTGGCTAAGCTTCTCGTTGGGATTCATAGGAGTACCCATGATCTTGCATTCTTCTATGTGGAACTTCTTTAAAAAATTCTTTGGCATACTTCCTTTAACATCTTCTTGGTTTTGCTTGATCTCCATTATAAAATAAATAAATAAATAAAGTCATCAATTTGAGTTCAGTCATCACAGAAACAATCATAATATCTTGCTTAAATTTAGTAATGAGACTTGCTTCTAGTAATTAAGAGATCCTTCACATAAAATGAAATAATGATAATGTCAGAGTCATGGTGTTTAACATAAGAAGTAAATTCAAAAAGGCTTTTACTAAAGCCTAAACTTATCAAATGCTCATCAATCTTACTATACCAAGCTCTCAATGCTTGCTTTAAACCATGAAGAGCCCTTTTTTAACTTTATCTTTATTGGAAATCATCCATACTTTGGAAAGTCAAAGATATGGGTATCAAAATGTTGGCACTAGAAATCTGAGATTTAAGGTACCAAAAATGGGATTGAGATTTGGCATGAGATATTTGTAATTTTTTGGAGACTTTGCAAGTTGATCCCTGAACCTCAACTATAAATAGGCCTAACCATTTCTCATTTTCATCAACCCACATTTTGTCATTCTCTACTTAAGGCATTGTTCTCTCTCTTTGTAAATCTTCACTGGAGTGAAATATATTTGGTAGTGCCCGAGGACGTAGGCAAAATTTCCTGAACTTCGTTAAAATTCTAGTGTTTTTTATTGTATTATTTTGCATATTTTGTGAGTGTGATTGTAGTGATTTATTGTGCTATTAAGTTACGATAGAGGGATATTCTGTCTAGGAAAGACCTGGTACTTAAGGGATCCTTGTGATCCACCTCTCTTTTCTGGGAATTGAACTTAGTGTGATTTTTCAGTACAATAATTTTACTCTTTTACACGCTTCCGCACAACAATCTTCCTATGCTTTTACTACAAACCCTTCAAGTTGTTCAACATAAATATCTTCTTGAGGAAGTCTATTGGCAAATGCTAACTTGACATCCATATTATACACCTTCCAACTCTTTTAGGCTGCAATACCGAGTAGCAAATTGATTCTAACTAGTCTAGCCAGTAGTGCAAATGTGTTTGAGTAGCCTACATCAAAAATATGAGCATAGACTTTGACCACGAGCCTGGCTTTGTGCTTATTCAAAGAGCCATCAACATTCTAACTTGGTTCTGAACACCCATTTTTCCCTAATCACTTTCCTGTATAGTGGTTTACCAACCACCTCCCAAGTCATGTTTTGTTGAAGAATGGTCTCCCATGCAGCCCATGCAGGCCATGGAACGTCCAGAAGAAGCTCATGGAGTCTAGCTATGCTGGAACTATTATTTTATGTGAACCAAGTTCCCATTTTGTTATTTTGTAATACAATTACAATGTAACTTAGTTTAGTTTATTTTGAACTATGTTAGGTTATGATTTTATGTCATTTTGATAGTGATAAAGCTGATCATATTAGCAAGGCTATGTGTGCAAGTTCTTATTTCAAGTTTCCACATGTTTAAGTGGTGTTAGGTGGAAATTAGGTGATGACAAGCTTGATTTGTTTTTGTCATTAGCTATAACTTGTATTAGCTATAAGTCAATGATATTTTGTAATGAAAATGATAAGATTTCATTCAACTCTATGCTCCATTTTTCTTCTGCTTCCAGCTCCTACTTCATTTTCTGTCATTCTTTTTTCTTTCTTCGACTGCAAGTCTCGAGCTTTGATGCTCAAGCTTCAGCTTTATGCTAGCTGCTAGTTGCTTGTAACCCCAAAAATTGGTATCTAGAGCTTCATTCTTGGAGGACCTGTTGCTGTTAAAACACAAATTGAATGGCTTCATCAAGCTTCTCACCTGCTGCATCACCAGTCTTCAATGGAGAGGGATTCCACATATGGCAAGTTAAGATGAAGACTTACTTGTAGGCTTTCAATCTATGGGAGGTTGTGACTTTAGATGTTGAGCCAGCACCTCTTCGAGCCAACCCAACGGTGGCTCAAATAAGACAACATGCAGATGAGAGGACCAAAAGGCATAAGGCCATGTCATGCATGCAAAATTGTGTGTCTGATGTGATCTTTACAAGGATCATGGCCTGTGAGACTCCAAAGCAGGCCTGGGATAAGCTAAAGGAAGAGTTCCAAGGCACTGAAAGAACCAGGCAGTAGTAGCTCTTGAATCTTATAAGGAACTTCGAGAATTTGAAGATGAAAGAAGAGGACAACAGAAAGCATGTTGATTCGAGAATAAGAAATTGTTGTAAAAATGACATAAGGCTCCTAGGTGAGCAGTTCAGTGAAGCAAGGATAGTGGAGAAAGTGCTGTCTACCTTACCTGAAAGGTATGAAGCAAAAATATCCTCTCTCGAGGACTCAAGGGATCTCTCCAGCATCTCCCTAACCGAGTTGATCAATGTTTTCTATGCACAAGAGCAAAGGAGGGCAAGCAGGAATGAGGAGCACCAAGAAGGTGCTTTCCAAGATAAGGCCAGGACCTCTTCAAGCAATACTGCCTACAAGGCCAAGAGGACCTGGAAAAACAGACCTAGGCCTGATGTTGCAAGAAGCAATGACCAGCTTTACAGATTTTGCAAGAGACCAGGCCATCCAGAAGACAAATGCTGGTTCAGGCCAGATGCAATATGCCAGCATTGCAAGAAGAAGGGCCATGTTGAGAAGGTTTGCAAATCCAAAGGCAAACCAAGGCAGGCACCATACCAACAACCAAAAGCTAAGGCTCGAGTAGCTGAAGAGGGCAGTGACCATGAAGAACAAGTCTTTGCAGTCTCATGTTCAGCTGCAAAAGAAAAAGCTACCAAGTGATGGCTTCTAGACAGTGGCTGCACCAATCATATGACACCTGGTGCTACCATATTCAAGTCAATAGACAGAAGCTTCAAGGCCAAAGTTAAAGTGGGAAATGGTCACTTTATTCATGCAGTGGGTAAAGGTAATGTGTTGATACACACACCTACAGGCAATAAACTAGTATCTAATGTGTTGTTAGTCCCTGAAATAGATAGAAACCTACTGAGTATTGCACAGTTGCTAGACAAGGGCTACACTATTGTGTTCGAAGGCAAAGAGTGTAGAATCAGTGACCCTTATGGCTCCAAGCTTATGTCAGTCACAATAGTTGATAAGAGCTTTGTTGTTGACTGGACAAACCACATGGACTTAGCATATGCTGCTTCAACAGAAGACACCAAGCTGTGGCATCAAAGACTTGGACATATCAACCTTAAATCCATGTCCAAGATGGCAAATGAAAGTCTAGTTGAAAACTTCAGCAACACAGCAACTGGTGAAGGAGTTTGTGAAGTATGTCAGCTAGGAAAACAGGCCAGGCAACCATTTCCCTCGAACCAAGCCTGGAGAGCCTCAAAAAAGCTCCAACTTGTGCACACAGATGTATGTGGCCCCATGAAGACTGAATCACTCAGTGGAAACAAGTACTTCATACTCTTTATTGATGACTATTCAATGTTTTGTTGGGTTTACTTCTTGAAGCATAAATCTGAAGTGGCTCAGGTGTTTATGAAGTTCAAAGCAGCTGTTGAAAATGAATCAGGCCGCAAGTTAAAGACCATAAAGTCAGACAATGGGACTGAGTATACCTTAGCTCAGTTCTAAGCAATTTGCATTGAAGCAGGTATTAAACACCAACTGACCAATGTTTATACACCCCAACAAAATGGGGTAAGTGGAAGAAAAAATAGAAGCTTGCTAGATATAGCCAGGTGCCTATTATTTGAGAAGAACATGCCCAAGGCAATGTGGGCTGAAGCAGTTAACACTGCTGTTTATCTCCAAAACAGACTCCCAACTAAGGCACTGGCTCACAAGACACCTTTTGAAGCTTGGTGTGGATTCAAACCATCAATAGCTCACTTGAAGATCTTTGGATGCCTTTGTTATGCTCAAGTTCCAGCTGCTAAGAGAGGTAAGTTGTCAAGAAGGGCACAACCTGGTGTTCTAGTAGGATATAGCTCGGTTAAAAAGAGCTATAGGATCTTAGACCCTTCAACAAGGAAAATACAAGTGAGCAGGGATGTGGTCTTTGATGAGAAGGCATGCTGGAACTGGGAAAAGAATCAGCCAATGGACACTTCAGAAGAATTTATAGCAGGCCAGATTGAACCTGACCAAGCTGGTCCAGAAATGGACATTGATGATGTCCCAATAAGGGGCACTAGAACTCTGGCTGGTGTTTATGAAAGAGCTCAAGTGGCCATAGTGGAGCCAACAAGTTTTGAAGAGGCTGAAGCACATCAGGGCTGGAAGGCTTCAATGGTTGAAGAAATGAAAATGATTAAGAAGAATTAAACCTGGGATCTTGTTGATAGGCCTTCAAACAGAAAGGTCATAGTGTCAAATGGGTCTATCGAGCCAAACAAAATGCTGATGGGAGTTTAAACAAGCTGAAAGCCAGGCTAGTTGTCAAGGGATTCAGCCAAAGATATGGCCTGGACTACATGTAGACTTTTGCACTAGTAGCCAGGCTTGACACCATAAGATTGCTAGTAGCTTTGGCAGCACAACTGCAATGGTGCATCCATCAACTTGATGTCAAATCGGCCTTCCTAAATGGACTCCTTGAGGAGGAGATTTATATTGACCAAATTCAAGGCTTTGCTGTGCCAGGCAAAGAACATATGGTCTACAAGCTTAAAAAGGCCCTATATGGCCTGAAACAAGCTCCCCGAGCTTGGTATGCTCAAATTGATAGCTACCTTATCAGTTTGGGATTTCAAAAGAGCATCAGTGAGCTCAGACTGTATGTTAAGAAAAATGAAGCTGAAACTCAGCTCATTGTGTCTCTTTATGTTGATGATCTGCTGGTTACAGGAGGAGATAACAATGTCTTGAAAGATTTCAAGAACAAAATGATGATGATGTTCGAGATGTCAGACTTGGGCCACATGACTTACTTTCTTGGAATGGAGGTGAGCCAAGCTAAAGGAGAAATCTTCTTAAGTCAACAGATTTTTGCTAAGAAAGTCTTATGCAAATTCTCAATGGAAAATTGCAAACCAACAAGCACACCAATTGCTGTTGGAATGAAGTTATCAAGTCAAGGGGCTTATGAGCAAGTTGATGAATTCTTCTACAGAAGCTTAGTTGGCTGCTTGTTGTACTTAACAGCCATTAGGCCTGATATAATATTTGCTGTTAGCATGCTATCAAGATTCATGCATTGCTGCAATGAGCAGCACCTACAAGCAGCAAAAAGAGTGCTCAGGTACATCAAAGGAACCCTGAGCTATGGATTGAAGTTTGACAAAGCTGAAAGTTTAAAGCTTACAGGCTACACTGATAGTGATTGGGGTGGATCGAGTGATGACATGAGGAGTACATCTGGATATGGATTCACCATTGGACCAACATTGTTTTGTTGGTGTTCAAAGAAGCAAAATCTTGTAGCTCGATCCAACGTGAGGTTTGAATATGTTGCTATGGCAAATCTTTGTTAATCAAGCGGTTTGGTTGAGAAAAATCCTAGCCGATCTGAATCTATATCAAGAGGGAGCAACAGAGATTTTCTGTGACAACAAGTCTGCTGTTGCAATTGCAAAGAACCCTGTCTTCCATGGTAGAACAAAGCACTTCAGCATAAAGTTACATGTGGTAAGAGAGATGGAACAAGCTGGAGAAGTAGAGTTGATTCATTACAATTACAAGATCGATCATTGATATCTTCACAAAGGCCCTCATTCTTACAAGGTTTATCCAATTGCGAAAGAGACTAGGAGTATGTAGCATGGAGACCAAGGAGGAGTGTTGAAGAATGGCCTCCCATGCAGCGACCACGCGCAGTTATGCAACGCCCGTCGAGCGCGACTCATGGAGTCCGGCTATCTTTGAACTATTATTTTATGTGAACCAAGTTCCCATTTTGTTATTTTGTAATGCAATTACAATGTAACTTAGTTTAGTTTATTTTGAACTATGTTAGGTTATGATTTTATGTCATTTTGATAGTGATAAAGCTGATCATATCAGCAAGGCTATGTGTGCAAGTTATTATTTCAAGTTTCCACATGTTTAAGTGGTGTTAGGTGGAAATTAGGTGATGACAAGCTTGATTTGTTTTTGTCATTAGCTGTAACTTATATTAGCTATAAGTCAATGATATTTTGTAATGAAAATGATAAGATTTCATTCAACTCTATGCTCTATTTTTCTTCTGCTTCCAGCTCCTACTTTATTTTCTGTCATTCTTTTTCCTTTCTTCTATTGCAAGTCTCGAGCCTTGGTGCTCAAGCTTCAGCTTTATGCTAGCTGCTAGTTGCTTGTAACCCCAACATGTTTTTTTTTTTCAATCATAGACAGTGTCTCCTGCATTGTGGTTATCCATTTTAATCCTTGTGCTCCTCCTCATACCCTGTAGGCTCGCATACAACAACATTGCACCTTTGATATATATCATAAAGAAACCTAGTACATCTAACATGAGGTTTATCCACTTTCTCATCAGAATTTTTCTAGGTAATGGTATTTTGGACACCATTTGGATCTTTTCAGCTTCATTGTTCATTTTCTATAAAATGCCTATCTCGACTTATCATAAAGCTTCTTGTTTTAGGCTAAAAAACCTTGTAAGCGTTGGAACTTTGCTATAACCCATAAAAGTGCCTATGGTAGCCTTTTTCTCTAATTTGACTCGCTTAACCTAAAGCTACTAGGTAATGCACAAACAACCAAATACTTTAAGAAATTGAAAAGAATGTTTATACCCATGCCAAGCATCGAACATAGTCTAATCCTTCTCTAATTTAGTGGGAAGCCTATTTTTAAGCAATAAAGCAGTGCTTGCAACCTTAGCACAAAATTTCCGAGTCCATGTTTATACATATGAAATTCAGAGCTTAAATTACTCTAATCCTTTCATCTCATAGATATTTTCCTTGAGATAGTCCTAGTTTGCCTTTGTTGAACTAAGGGTCATGATTCGAGTAAAAATTGTTGGTGATATTGCAACAAAGAAACAAACTTTTAAAGTTGACTTTCAAGTCTTTATCTCCTTGTGATTCATAAATTAAGTGACAGTAGGATTGTTGGGTAAATGAAGAACTTGGTAAGCCTCTTGTACTACTTTTCAAAGATCCAGTGCATAAGTATCCATTCTCATTGCCCAAATCTAATAGTTGTCTCCATCGAAAACAAGAGGAGCAACCGTAGAAAACTAGTTTTAGCTTCCATGGCTTGAAGGCTTTTGACTAAAAACTATTTGGGTTCACTCGGATACTCTCATAAGAAAATAATTGGGAAACCTATTATTGTTTGATGAGGCTATTTAGGAAGATGAAGAGAAAAAGAGAGAGGAGGAATAATGATATTTAATTGAAAATGGAAGGTGATGGTTCAAACTGGAGTAAAATTTGAAGTTATGTAAAATTTGACTAAAAATAACATCATGCCCACTAACTTAGAACATGACTAAGTAATAAAAACTAGTGAATGATGGATGTAACTTATTTCCTAAAATAAAGCCACTAATGCATGCAACAACTTTTTTCCTTTGAAAACCAAAATGTTAACCTCTCTATTATTTTTGTATTATAAAGGAATTTGGAGGAGGCTACCCAAAACTAAAGTGTCTTTTATTGTAAAATCTTGTTTTATTTTCCCGTTTAAGATTCAAAAGCCTAAAATTAAATTTTACAAAATAAAGGTTAAACTTGTAAAAATAATAAATAAATAAATAAGAGTGAAAATTTAAATTATATATATATTCTTCAGCCATCAAAATATAGAAAAGATTCAATAAATTCCACCCAATTCCCAATAATTGCAATTTCATTTACCAATTATATCCTCCCAACATTATCATTACTTTCTCTCTTTTAACTTCAATTATCGCAACTCATTTTTTCTGCTTTCAAACTCTTGATCTTGTACGATATGAAATGTTTCATCTTAGTTGAGTTAAATCATGGTCAACTAAAAACAACAACATACATGCACTTCTCTCCACCAAGCTTCTGTTGTATTGATAATGTGATTTTCTTTTCTTTTCTTTTTTTGTTTAAATAAACTTCTGCTTCACATTAGCTCTATATCCTTATTTTAAAAATCTAGTTATTTTAGTTCCTCAACATACCATTTTATTCATGGTTATGTGTAAGTTGTATATTTTTAGTCTCCACATTTTTAAAATTTTAAAATTTTAGTCCAACCATATAACAACTTTTAAATTAATTAAGTTAAATTTTGTTATTTCTAAAATCTTATACACCAAACATATTATCATGTCAACTTACTATTTTCACAAAAAAAAAATTATGTTGTTTTAGTTAAAAGATATAGCAACTACAATAAGAGGCAAAACAGGATAATTTTTAACTTTTACTCCCTTTATAATTTATAAATTTTAAATTAGTATATAGTAAAATTACACTTTGGCCCCCCAAAAATGAAAAAAAATTGATTTAATCTTTTAAAACTTATAAAGATATAAATTGTTAAAATAGAAAATTTTTATTTTTGCTATTGTAAAAATATACAACTTAATTCTAGCTCCTCCTCAAAAACAATATACAACTTGATTCAACATGCAATTCATTTTTAGTTTTAACAATCTAGCGAAGGGGCTGATTGGACATATATGATTAACGCTCAAATAATTTATAATTAAGTTTCAGTTTTTCGCCTACTAATTATAAACTCATTTAGTTATGAAGTCATTTCACTATAGTATCGTGATTGAGCTCTCCCCAACGACATACCATTACAAAAGCAACTCAATTAGTGCTCATCCAATCACCTTGTCATAAGTGTGTTATCTTCATAGGATATCTTTAATGTCTTTAGGATAAATCCATTCTCCCAATATGATCTTATTTTATCTCATGATAATCATTATATCTTCATTCATGAAAAATCAATTACTATCAAATAGTAATCAAGTCATTCATCACCAAGACGAACGATTCATGGCCACATTTACTTTTCATCAACCATGTAATGTCAATAAAAATATATCATTTACCCATATATTGGGTTATGAATTCCAATGTTGTGAATGACGCTACATACTGCAAAAGTCGTGTACCTGGTACACCAGCTTTCGATTCCTTATCTATTTGAATTCAGGATTTAGTTACATAAAAGTCTATGAGTCACACATACTTACTTTGTCATCTACTCAGGATTAAGGTATGTTACACTTTGAACGCCACAAATGAGTAAATCCATAAACGGGTTCAAGATCTATTCTTCTTGGTCTAGTCAGTCACATCTATGTCTCTATCTCTAGGAATCATCTACTCTGATGTCCAAGATAAGGAATCTTCCCAATTGAATTTGATAGATGACATATTAGTCTTTCGATCGGTTTGCTCATTTCGATTAGACTAAGGACATGTTTTGGTTCGTCTACTAATATAAGATGTCTTTTCGTATTACGATTCAACCATGTAATACTGTTTAGTAGTAGTTTAAACATTAGACAATTAGTGAGCTAATATTTGCTTCTATTTTACTTTGCATGCAAAAATCACATGAGAAAAATTATACAAAAACATATTAATTTAATCTATGAATTATTTTATTAACCAATCAGTTTTTAAAAAAAAATTACAAATTTAAAAAATTACAAATTTACAAACAAATATACCATACTCAATGCACCAGATTTTATAATAGTTGTAGTGGTGTAGCAAGTGTCTACATTGCTGGGTGTATTCCTAGAAGCTCTTAGTTGGCTTCTTTTCAATGTTCTGTAGGGAAAAATAATATAGAGCCATGTCCAATAAGTGCTTATATCTTGGAAGATATGCATTAATATCTTTTCATCTTTAGCGTATGCAACCATATTACAACAATACATAGTGAGTAGGCTATTGGGCACTTCATCCTCACTTTCCAAATTCCAGGATGACATAATATGCCAAAAAAAAAAAAAAAAAAAAAAAAAAAAAAAAAAAAAAAAAAAAACTTTCTAACAAGCTAGACACGAAATTTATAGCTAGTCACTAATCAGTTTAAGACTAAGTATGGTTAATTATCTCTGAGTCTACTCATTTTAGAATTGACCTAAGAAAAATCTAAAAAAAAAGAAAAAATTCCTAACAGAATAAACTCGATCTACTTACCAAGTTCGGGATTACAATTTACAATAATGCGATTAGCACCCTTGCTATTAGAAATTGAAGATTTTCGATATTTGCCGGTTGATTGCAAAGTTGTATGTCCTATCAACACTTGAATTTGCGTGAAATTGTGTCTAATTTCCAGGCAAGTTCAGTTTCACAGAGTTCCAATTTCAACGCCCTACTCTCTTTTTTGTTTGCCACACTTCCTTGTCAATTTAACCTTGTTAACCACCGTTTAGTCTATAGGCTATAGCCTTTGCTTAGGGTTATTCTTTTTTTTTTTTTCTTTGGGGGGGGGGGGTTCAAATTATGCTATTAGACCCTATACTTTGACCCAAATCTTAGAAACAGAGAACCCCCACTGCTCACCGAACGTTGCACTGCTTACCTATTTATAAACAGTCATAGGTTACATAACTTTATTGAGACTTGTCAAGGTTGGAACTTTACTTAACTGCCTAGAAGCTCTACTCAAACAAATTGTAAGTACAGCTTTAAGTAATTGTTTATCATTCATTCTTTAACATGGAATGGACAAACTGTTCTACACCACAATCTACTTTTTGTAACATTATAGCCATATAGCATCATCTAATTACTGCAAACTTTGGCACCAACCCTTTGAAAATAAAAGGAGGCAACGCATCTTTTAATAAGATTTTATGAACCAAAACACATTGGGTTATTTGTTCAAATTTCAAAATGTTAGTTTCAGCAACAAGCCCACAGAATCCATTATTTAATGTTTTTTAAGTTCCAAAAGTAAACCAATAAAGAACAGAGGACACAAGTAAAACGAACAATAGATGTATAGAACTTTGCATATGGATCTACCTACGGTTCTCCACCAAGCTCCACTCGCAGGTTGTCATATGGATATACTTTTGGTGCCTGCTTAACAGTAGGGAAAAGATATCAATCAGCATGAGAAATATCAAACAACGTATACCAGCAAGTAACATAACTTTAAGACTGTAACAAACTAAACTCTTGCAAGCAACAAAAATTTACACCAAATTAATGACATGTAGGTTACTTCTCTCTAGCTACTTTTTGGGCTGCTAATGGCACACAACATGAAATGTTGATGGATGTACCATTGAAGAAAGGAATTAAAAGCCATACAAAATAAAAAGGATAAGGAATCTTCTATAATAGCCATCACTAAACCCAAAGCAAGCAGAAGACTTCCACTTACCTAGCAGAAACATCATTGTTTAAATAGCACAAGTAAACAGTGGTTTCCATTGATTTACCATAAAATATCTAATGTGAACTCTCAAGAACTTCAATTATACCTTCCAAAAACAAAATAACTTTAATTATCTATGCAACTGACATGGCAGTGCTAGCGTATTGTCAAAAGATATACCCTAAAAAGGCTTCTTGCAAAGCCCAAAATAAATTGTCAAAGTTGCTAACTGAGCATGAGACGGATTTCAAACTCCAGCAGGCAGAACAATGAGGCAGAAGGCCAAACTAGCCCCCAATGGAAGGGATTTCCTCAACAATTCAACACATCTAACAGGGGAAATGCATTTCTGAAAACATTTCTAAGCTCATCAGAGAATAAAGCAGGGGAAAACCAAAGACAAGGGCTTTCTATCGTGAACTTTGCAAAATTCATCCTCTCAACCATAATCATTGTTGAGAAAACAGGCTAGAGTCCTCTAGGATGAAATATCTTCCATCCTAAAGCAGGCAGTTCACATATCCCCTATTCTGGGATAATAACTCACTCGAGCTTGAAGTTCAAAATTTCTCAGCATAAAACATGAGTGACATTATGGTACCATTTGATTCGATCACTATCCTAAATTCCTATTTTCCCAATTTGAAACATATCCAAAACACCACTAAGCTACAAATATTAATATTACATGAATACGTTAAAAAAACTATAAGGTAGCATTTGGGGTCTTGGATTTCAAACTTTGGATTTGAATTTCGAGAATAGTGCAAATTGAGTGATAATACACATACAAATATATTACTCATGATTATTTCTCAAATCCCTGGATTTGTTGGATGCCTAGTAGTGAATTTGAAATTCCCAAGGAATTTGACAAATTCATGCTTTTTATACTTTCCAAAAACGCATTATATTGAAATTCATCTAATTTATTCATAATATATACAATTCATTCTCACGATTTATATAGCAAATGAAATCCAAATCCAAGATTTTCAATTTCATATTCCCAAATGCAGCATAAAGAAAATTGAATTGAACTAAGGCAAACTCAACTAATCAAGTCAGAGATTTGAACTCACGAATGGAATCTTGGAGGCCTTATCATTCCACCAAGCCAAAAATCCCAACGATGCAAAGAAGCTCAAGCCTCCACACATCCAAGCTAATGCCTCATACTACTCCCAGAAAAATGAAACATAGGAACAAGAACAAAGAGAAAAAAAACAAAAAAAAAGAGTCAGTTTCTTCAAATAATCCAAAATCCCACTACCATAAAACACAAATGAAATTTAAATAGAGAACTTACTTACCTTTCCGACAGTATCAGCGATTCGATCAATACAAGGTTCTGGAAATGCAGTTCCATTGTCCCAAATTAGCTCGTCATTTACAGGAAGCTGAAAGGGTCCAGCAGGGGTAAAATTGTAGGGTTTTGGGTTAGTCTTTTTAATGATTATCACTGAATAGATCTGAAGAATTATGAAGTGATTGAGCTTACGGGGTTGTCCGGAACGATATGTTTGCCGACAGGGAGACCCATACCGGAACGGAGTCGAAAAGAAGAGGCGACGGAGCGCGATACGACCCCAGTTCCGCCCATTATACGTGACGTTACGTTGCTCAATCTTCCTGCCATTTCTTTTCTCCTCGGAACTTTCTGCAGAACCAAACTCTGGTTTCTGAATTAATATTTAGCTATGACTAATTCCAATGGGCCATTTGCCCACGATAGGGATAGATAAATGATATTCAAGCGATAAACAAAACATAATAGATTCGAAGCCGAAGCCCATCAATCTGGACCTATGGAAACCTTTTTAGTGTTAAAATTGTGATATTTTAATATTATTCTACTTGGTCAAATACACGAGGTTGTAGGTTTGATTTTCACCTTACATAAACTGTTTCTAAATATATTCTAGTTGTCCAAATTTATTTTGATTCAAACCTGTATTTATAATTGTTTAAGTACAAGGGAGAAATACAGCAATAGATTTTGAACCTTAGTCTTTTGATTGTGAACAAATGGCTTAACCGCTATTCATTAACGCTTTAAAAATTTTAAATATATTTTTTTCAAAAATTTGTTTAAGATAAATATTTAACTTGACTTTGAAATTAAGCCTCTTTCGTCTTAAGGTCCTCCAACATCTAACCTCGAGCTTAGATCTTGCAAGCTTCTATTATCACCTAAAGTTTCCCTTTACCTTAAAAATAGAGACAAATGTATTTAAATTCCTTCAACCCTGAAGAGTTTAAAGAGTCCATAACCTCTTTAAGATCCTTATATAATCCATCAGTGCCTAGCACGTCGATCCCTCAAAGTCTTTATAGTCTCTTCATTTTTATTAACCTCGTAGTTATAGCTCCCTAAGAGGAGTTTGAAGAGTTCATGTGGCACATCCATGATTGTCCCTTGCATTTCATAGACTCGTTATCATAAGATACCCCAAGTTGCAATGATCTTTTCCTCCAAAAAGTTTGAATGCCCCACTCAGGCTCCCTTTATGATCACCTTGGTACTTGACACACACTTCCTTAAGGCCTTCGTAATCTTTCCCCCAATTTACCCAAAGGTTTCAACCCTCAAAAACCAATAGGAGTCTAAGGAGCATACAAGCCACCTATAGAGTCCCATCGATACAAGAAAAAATGTGAGTGTAGGGGTATGATGAGCAAATGCTTATATATTTTAAGTCTTAATTCCCTCACATTTGCATTGTTCTTAATTAATTTTTAGTTAGTTTTGTATAAATAGGTCCATTTTACCATTAGCTATTGAAACAAAATTAGTTTTAAGTTATTCTTAATGTTTTTGTGTTCTTGAGTTAAAAAGCTTTTTCAAGATCTTCTTGTAGACATTGGATTGAGTTCAAGAGAAAAAAAGAAGCATATTCGAAAGAGGTGGAAAGAGGAAAAAGCTGGAAAATGCAAAAAGTATGAATCTATTTGCAGATAATTCACTTTACATAAACACAAAAAGTATGAATATATTCTACTTTTCGTCAGTACTCGAGTTTTAAATTTGTGAGATTTATTAAATTAATTGAGCTTTTGGTCTTTTCCGCTCTACCTTGAGATTTTGCCTTAGAAAAGCCTTGTAAATAGTAGAAGCATGTTGGATTCCTTAGGCTACCTTAAACTTTTGATTACGTTTTCTTAGGTTAGAAAGCTTAGAAAGTTTGGAGAGTTTGGTTTAGTAGTTTTTATTTGTTTTTAGTTTTGTAATAATTTGTTTTTACTTTGAACTTTTAATTTTCTTGTAAATTGCAATAACTCTTTTGGAGATTCTTTATTATTAAGTTGTCTTAATTTTATGTAACTCTTTGGTTGTCATACCTCATTTTAATATCTTTTATGTTGTTTTCCAATTTAAAATGAGCAAAATTATTTATGCGGATGGGAGATCCTTATGTTAGTGGTTTAGTAATTGAAATAGGATTAAAACTTAATTTGAGAATAAGACAACGATTTAATTCTATAATTTGTGCTCATGTATTAATTCTAGTTGACTACTATGTTGATATAATTCCTAAAGAGACAGTGAGATTGAGAGACCTCCTCTACTCTACTTTAGTGATCTAATAAGAAATTACCCAAAAATATTTTTAAGAAAAACAACCTGTCGTAACCATTTTTTTGGAAAAAACGGAGGTCAATTTGGATTTTGGAAATAAAAACGAAAAAACGGGAGTCACCACAAATCTTTTTTTTTATGAGGTGTGATTGGGTCACCTTATAAAACGTTTTATTTCAAAACATTAATTTTGGCTTGCGAAATCTAAAAAAAGGGGTTCGGGAGTCGGTTACGTACGAGGAAGGATTAGCACCATCGTAACACCCAAAATTGGTACCTAATTGATAATTTCATGTCTTAATGTCGAAAGTTCGAAAAGATTTGAAAACATGATTTCTTTAAAAACGTGAACAATTTGGGTTAAAATTTGAGATTTCTTTGTTTCGAAAGGATACAAACATCACATTCAGCACTTTAGGACACGATATTTTAAACCCTCTATTGCTATCTGTCTTGTCCCTTTTAATCTTTGCAGGTGCAAGTGGCGAGGGTAGTCTTCTTTGAGGCGGTGGCGTGCTTTGGGCGCACGATCGCGTAAGGCCCTAGGTATGGCGCACCTAGGGTTTATTTCTTTTTTGTTTGTTTTTTCTGATTGGGGTTAATTGGGCAAATTGGGCTTGCTATTTTGGGTTTAATGTTTTTGGTCTGTTTGGGTTAAGTTTAGTTTAATGTTTTTATAAAATGGGATCGGGTTTTTTGGGTAATTAGGCTATAAAATGGGCTCGGGCAAATTATGTGCCTTACAGCTGTCCCTCTTTGCTCATTGTCGTGTAACGGGAATAGAGCAAAGACATAGATAAAGTCCAAATTTTCCCGGATCCGCTGAGTCTTGATTCTTCAGTGCTCCTATTCTTCATGTAGCCTTATTCTAGTCCACTGCACCTTGTTGCTTCGATCCACTTCACTGCAATTTTGAAAGATGAGATTTGTAGTTATAGTAGCTTTAACCCCACTTACTGCAACTTCAGAGGTATAGGATTTGTCGCTTTAATCCCCTCCACTGCAACTTCAAGGAGATAGGATTGTTTTGATCTGCTCTACTGCAACTTTAGAGAGATAAGATCTATTTATTTATAGCTTCCATCTGTTCTACTGCGACTTCAGGGAAATAAGATTCGCTATCTTCAGTCTGCTCCGCTGCAACTTCAAGGAGATAAGACTTGCAACTTCAACCTGCTCCACTGCAACTTCAGGGAGATAAGGTTTGTTTTGATCTGCTTTACTGCAACTTTAGAGAGATAAGATCTATTTATAAGATTTGTCGTTTTAATCCACTCCACTGCAACTTCAGGGGAATAGGATTAATTGTCTTCAGTTTGCTCCACTGCAACTTCAGGGAGATAAGGTTTGATGTCTTCGATCTGCTCCTACAACCTTAGGAATGTCAGATCTGCTATCTTCAATCTACTCCACTGCAAACTCAGGGAGATAAGATCTAATGTCTTCGATCTGCTCCTGCAACCTCAGGAATGCCAGATCTGCTATCTTCAATATGCTCCACTGCAAACTCAGGCAGATAAGATCTGAACTTTCTAATTTGCTTCCTTACTATCTCAGGAAGACTTCAATCTTCGGTCTGCTCCACTACCATCTCGAGGGAAAAAATCTGAACTTTTCAATTTGCTTCCTTACTATCTCAAGAAGACTTCAATCTTCAATCTACTCCACTACCATCTCGAGAGAACAAATCTGAACTTTTCAAATTGCTTCCTTACTATCTCAAGAAGATTTCAATCTTCAGTCTGCTCTACTACCATCTCGAGGGAACAAAATCTGAACTTTCCAATTTGCTTCCCTACTATCTCAGGAAGACTTCAATCTTCAGTCTGCTCCACTATCATCTCGAGGGAACAAAATCTGAATTTTCCAATTTGCTTCATTACTATATCAGGAAGACTTCAATCTTCAGTCTGCTCCACTACCATCTCGAGGGAACAAAATTTGAACTTTCCAATTTGCTTCCTTACTATCTCAGGAAGACTTCAATCTTTAGTCTACTCCACTACCATCTCGAGGGAGATAAGACTGTGGCTTAAATTTACTCTGCTGCTTCATGGAGATAAAATTCGCCGTTTGATCTTGTTCCATTACTGCTTAGGGTGACAAGATCTACAATCTTCGGCCTATCCTCTGCTGGTCAGAGAGATAAGACTGGGGAATTCACCGATGTTGCTACATCGTCCTCTGGGGGACATATCCTGTAGACTCGAATGTATTCTGGACGACATTTACATGAATGCAGAATGTCGTGAGAATGATCCCTTCTTTTTAAATGATTAGGATACAATGATCAGAATGAATCAAATGCTCCTAACTAAATGATATTATGGATGACATTTGCATGAATGTAGAACGTCATGAGAATGATCTCATTCTTTTTCTCTCTTTTTTTAATGTACAATGATTAGGATACAATGATTGGAATGAACCAAATGCTCCTAATTGGAAATGTATGAATGATATTTGTTTGGGTTGTCATTGTTCATAGTTCATCAAGGTTCTATCTCTGATGTGTTACCCTGTTTTCTTGTTCAGCTGGTATCTTTGACAGAAAACCCAAAGAAACGATCATGTTCTACTCAGCAAGCTTACCCTGCTGTAATTTCAGAGTCCCTTCCTTTGAACCTTAGGAAATAAAATTTGTACCCCCCACTGTAACTTCAGGGGAATAACATTTGGTTTTTTTCCATCCATCTAGTTACGACTCAGAGGTATGGAATTTGTATTATCTTCAATCAACTTGATATGTTACACCATTCCCTGGGTGTAATGACCAAATGAATGCAGGGTATCTTATTCTTTTCCTGAGAATGAACCCCTTCTACACCTGGGTTGACACTGCTCGTCATTTGTCGAGATAGTATCACTTAACGAAATGTCTTGTATTTTTGTTCAACCAATAAAAATCCAAAAGAGATAATCATTTTTCAATATTTCAAACCCTTAGGCTTGGTGAGTTTTAAACAATAGTTCTGTTTCAGGTTCCTATACTATTTAAAAACTTCTAGAGTAATATGCAAAACTCCTTTTATGAAAGTATTATTAGTCCACTAATCGTTATTTCAATGCAAAATGCTTGAAAAAGATCATAACCATGGATAAGATTAAAATTAATTAGGAGCATAGCTCGAAACAAATAAGTTAAGTTAAGATAGCAAATGCAAAGAACTTTTATTGGGAGCATTTCTTTGAAAAGAATAAGATAATCCAAATAAAAAATTTAAAATGGGTAAAATGGAAACTAGATGCCCCAGATATCGCAGCCTGAGCTTCTCTGTTCAAACTTCTTGAGGACTATTTTAAGCTCAATATGTGTTTAGGGGATCTGGAGTACTTTGTCGATGCCCCAAAACATAGCATACTTCTTTATTGTTAATTTAGGCATAGAAAGACTGCAGTATGCCCCACTTTTGATCAAAATTTGATCCACCCTTTTTGGGTTTTTAATTCAAATCCCCTTTGGTCTCAAAGCGCCTTTTGTGAGTTTTCACCTTGACCTCTCATTTTTCTTCTTTTTTCTTTCTTTCCTTTTTTTCTTTTTTTCGGAAAACTTTTTATTGAATTTGAATTCACCAGATTGGGCAGGTCCTTGCCATTTATCTCAGACAATATCCATGCTTCTCCAGAACAGGCCTTCTTTGCTGCATAAGGTCCTTCCCAGTTTGGCATCCACTTTCTTCTAAAGTCCCTTTTGCACCCTATCTAGGGCGGACCCCTTTTGTTGTAATCTTGCATCATCTGATCGTGACAGATAACTTCAAATATAACTGGTCATATCAGGATTAAATCCATTCTGCCTCATCCAACTTCAGTTCTAATAAAGCTCAGAAAAAAGAAATTTCGACTTCAATGGGCGAAACGAATGAGAAATGTGTTGACCGGGTGGCAGTCCTGGCCAATGTTTGATAAGCATAGAGGGTAAATAGTAACTTCTGTATGCCAATCTTTACAAGTCACATTTTTTTTTTTGCCTTGAGATTGGGATTTGATAACTTTCGACATTATAAGATTGGCATAAAAAGTGACTTTCACCCTTTTGGTGGAGTGACCAACAACCCCAAATATGAATCAATGTTGGCTAAAAGCTTTTGAGGAGGTTGGATTGATAACGTCCCTGCCCCACATATAGGGAATCTGTGAGAGGCGCGTAAGTCCTGTATTCATCCATCTGGCATTCACGGCATAACTGATGCAACCTCCATTTTCTGGTGGACCAGTAGTACCCGAACCTCATGATTAGCCTGACTATTGTAGAACCATTAGCACCAATCCTATCAGCAAACCCACGTTTCAGTAGCCTGGTGTGTCTTAATATGATCGTGCGAAAACATCTTAAATTCTTGAAAATAGCTCAATGATGTCTCGCCTTATTTCTATGGTGACTTAGGCTTTGATCTTTACCCCTTTCCTAAGCTTGCAACGTCCACTGATCCTTTACAAGGTAGAGTCTGTTTTCATCTTGTTCTACCATCCTTAACAAATCAAAAGATAGGCTACAATCTCAGTTATATTCAAAGTCCTAAGATCCCTCTAGACACATATTTTACTCAAAAGGAAGTTAGTAACAACGTCGTTTATGTCTTGATAACTGGGTATCTATTGTAGGTATGAAGAAAGATTTAAAAGAATCTAAGAATGATTATTTTTATGATATGATCATGGATGAAGAATAAAAGAACATCTGATAGAAAGCTTAAAGAATAAAAAAATTCATAGTATGAAATGGAAAAAAGAAAAAAATAAAAGGATATTTGCTCAAAGGTTGCATTTTATTGAAATAAAATTCAAACACGAGCCTATTTCACAAAAGGGTTCTTATTGCCTCTAGGCTTAAGGCAACAAGCATGTTTTGAATATTACTCTAGATCGGTTCTAAAAATACAGGGATCTCTTCCACAGTCCCATTATTGAAAACACTCCTATGTACGCAAGGGCTTGGAAACTTCGTTCCCTGGTTCCCTCTTTACTTTTGATTTCTTCAAGGAGTCACAAACTGCTTATCTCCTCCTTCAATTATCATATTTACTGCTTTGTCAAAGTGATCAGGTTTTGATAAATCATCAAACTTCACAATTCCCATTTTAATGAACCTTTCTACCAACTTTTTAAATGTAGTATAGTTTTCAATTGAGTGACCCGTTATTCCTGCATGGTAGTTGCATTGAGCATTCGGGTCATACCATTTAGGATATGAGGGCTGTAACGGCTTTAGATAAAATGGGGACACCACATGTGCGTCGAATAAACTTTGATATAGCTCCTTATACGTCATCGAGATTGGCATAAATTAGAGCTTTTCAGAGTTTTACCTTGCTCCTGATTCCTGTCTTATCGACCCTTGTTGGCTGGCTGACAGTAATTACCTTTGTGTACCCTTTGTTGTATGTACTCGTATTGTTTACCTCATTCTCCCTCCTTCTCGAGGCTGGTCTCTTGGCACCTTCCTCTGCTTCAATCTTTCCACATCTTATTGCTTTTTCTATCATCTCTCCAAACTTTACAATATCAGAAAAGCTTTTAGTAGCACTCCCCAACATGTGGTTGATGAAAGGAGCCTTTAGAATGCTGATGAAGAGCATGGTCGTCTCTTTCTCTAAAAGTGGTGGTTGGACTTGCGTCACTATCTCCCTCCATCGCTGGGCATACTGCCTAAAGCTCTCATTTGTCTTCTTCTCCATGTTCTGGAGTGTGATCCTGTCAGGTGCTAGTTTTGTCACGTGGTTGTATTGTTTTATGAAGGCTTGAGCCAAGTCTTTCCATGAACCAATTTGGGAGCGGGTCAATTGTTTATACCATTTGGCCGCAGACCCGGTCAGACTGTTCTGAAAACAGTGGATTAGTAACTGGTCATTGTTGACATATCCTGTCATTCTCCGACAGAACATCGTTATGTGGGCCTCAGGGTAGCTAGTCTCATTGTACTTTTCAAACTCCGGCATTTTAAATTTTGGTGGGAGGACCAGATCCGGGACCAAGCTTAAATCCTTCGCATCGATCCCACAACGGTAATCAGTGGTTTCCACTGCTTTAAACTTCTCCTTCAACCACTTACACCGTTCTTCCAATTGTTTTTGTGATTACGTCTTTGCTCTTTCCTCCTCTGTCACTTCATCTAAATCGGGAACAATTGGATTATTTGAATCATGGCCTGGGTTCGAGCCTGAGCCAGCTTAAAAATTTATTGGTATCGAGGCTTTGGCCTGAAACTATTATGGCCTGATAGTGACAAATGGTTTTTAAGGATTTTTCTTGGGTCATGCCTATACGTGCGGTGGAGTAAAACCAGGAGGTGTTGAGGGTACTCAGTATTCTCTTCTGCATTAATCATGGGGCTCTTTCCTTTATCCATAAGCCCATTCAACAGCTGCGTCATCTGAGTCATTTGAGACATCATATTTCTCTAGGATTCCATTATTTTCTCCGTCATGTCCTGCTGGATCTTAACCAGCTGCTCTTGTATTTGTGCTTGCACATGTTCTTGCATTTTTTTCTGTATTTGTTCTAACCTTTCTAGTCTCTGATCCATTGCTTTCGTTTTAAGACGAGTATTGTGATGGTATATAGTTAGTGGATTTTCATTGGCTTCCAGAGTAACTGTCATACTTTTAATTAATCAGGGTCTTTTTATGAAGCTTAATGCATATGATGTGATGCAATGCAAATGCATGGAATGAATGCAAAAGAAATAGAGGCATTGATTCTGAATTCAATTCCATTAGAAGAACTTTTCTGGAAGATAAATTCCTTTACATAAAACGGATTACATATGCAGCTTTGTCCTCATAGTCCAAGTGAAGACACGAACCCTTTCTTTCATATCCGAATGTTATGGTTGTGTCCCGTGAACTTTCTCAATAGATGCCTCTTCTAGCTCATTGTTGTTTGATCCAGGCTGTGACTCATTGTTCAGTTATCCCCACGATGCTCATTAGCTCCTTTAAGAAAATCAAGATGTGATGGCTCTTGAATAGTTTTTGTCGACTTGAATCTTAGGGCAAAGTCTTGTATTCTTCCGCTGACTATTAGCCTTCTCTCGTTGTTTACTTGGACTATATTCGGACAACCGTATTATAATCCACTTTATCAAGAAATCTATTTTCCTATGACAAACTCTTCTATTTAGCAATCGAATATTAATCAGCACCTCCTTTCTATAATGATGCAATGTAATGCAATCAAAACAAAAGAAAACATGTTAGTACAAGAGAAACAAAAAAAATAAAGTACCTATCCGGGTAACCATTGGGGGTTTGGAGTGGCTCTACCTAAGGTGGGCTCCTAGGGTTCACTATATGTGGTTTGGTTCTAAAGAGAGGTACCCACACCAGCAGATTCCTCGTTCCTCACCCATTATAGGCTCTTGCGGATCGAGTTCGGTTCAGAGGAATACATTTCCCTATGGCCATGAGGAAGTGAAAACGTCACGAAGACATAGGTACAGATGTATCCCGAAAGCAATCCACTAGCCCATGCGGAGGTGAAAACCTCATGAAGGCATAGTTTCTCGCTCCCAATTAAAGGTGCGACCACAACGGTCATGCAATGCAATGTGCGCAAGAAAACAACAAACAAATGCAATAAAAGGATCGTAATTTTCAAATCAAATTTCAAATTTTCAAATTGAACTTCCAAATTTTCGACATAGGATAGAAAATAATCAATTTACGGCCTGACTCTCTTTATGTCCCCAGCGGAGACGCCAAGATGTCGTAACTATTTTTATTTTGGAAAAAACAGAGGTCGACTTGGATTTTGGAAATAAAAATGAAAAACGGGACTCGCCACCAATCTTTTTTTTGATGAGGTGTGATCGGGTCACCTTATAAAACGTTTTATTTCAAAACATTAATTTTGGCCTGCGAAATCTAAGAAAACGGGTTCGGGAGTCGTTTACGTACGAGGAAGGATTAGCACCCTCGTAGCACCCAAAATTAGTACCTAATTGATAATTTCATGTCTTAATGTCGAAAGTTCGAAAAGATTTGAAAACGTGATTTCTTTAAAAACGTGAACAATTTGGGTTAAAATTTGAGATTTCTTTGTTCCGAAAGGATACAAACATCACATCCAGCACGTTAGGACACGATATTTTAAACCCTTTATTGCTTTCTGTCTTGTCTCTTTTAATCTTTGCAGGTGCAAGTAGCGAGCTAGTCTTCTTTGAGGCGGTGGCGGAGCTTTGGCGCACGGTACTGTCGAAGGCTCTAGGTGCGGCGCACCTAGGGTTTTTTTCTTTTTTGTTTGTTTTTTTTGATTGGGGTTAATTGGGCTAATTGAGCTTGCTATTTTGGGTTTAATGTTTTTGGTCTATTTGGGTTAAGTTTAGTTTAATGTTTTTGTAAAATGGGCTCAGGTTTTTTGAGTAATTAGGCTATAAAATGGGCCCAGGCAAATTATGGGCCTTACACAACCAACTGGAGACCATATTGCATTGTTGGAAAAATTGGTTATTGTGCAACAAAACTTGAAATTTTTTTCATAAAATTGGATCTTTGGTTGTGATATTTATAATAATAAATCCCACCAAATCTAGTTCTTGTGTTTTCCAGCTAGGGAGTCTCACTGAATCCTAGATCTAGCATTTAAATCCTTCTGGCTTTCGATTGAATGATATTCTCCACTATTCTTGAACCTCCAAATGCTAAGAGAGTGGATTCTTATTAAGAATTGAACATAAAACGAAAATTGAAACTTTCCTATGGAAAAATTAACTTTCTCTATGGAAAACCAAAAATGAAAATTTGTAGTCACAAATTTGAATTATAATTGCCAAGGAAGTTGCAATTATAATCTCGCAAATCTGAAACTCGAGTACTTATGAAAGGTAGAATTTATTTGAACTCAAATAAGATTTAACTAAAATTTGACAGAGTATCCACTTATTATTGTTCTATATTTCGACTTTCCTATAATCCTTATATATAAGAAAAAATCATAAGAATTCTACTAAAACATGAAAAGAGGTAAAAATAATATTTTAATGGAAAACCTCAAGTACCACTAGGACTAGTTGTGGTGGGCAGCATACGCTCCTATGGGATTCTCCCAATGTGCTACCTACCCTTATGGTAAATGACCTTATTAGGTCTTTCACGTATTGGCTACATTTATATGTGTAGTCTATTTCTAAAATAAATTAAAACAAGCTCATATAATTGTTCAACCTAATATTCAAATTTTTATTCTTAAAATATTATTTATTTATTTATTTAATAATTAATTAATTAAATTATTTTATCAATCCAATTATAATTTTGTCAAAATCATGACGACTATACCATATTAGAATCTATAAGTAAAAAAATTAATTGTCATATTCAGTGAAATTGCGATAATTAATTAATTTAAATTTTCCACTTTGGACTCAATTGTTTTTAGGCACAAGAAGTGATATTTGAACAAATAAATCAACTAAATGATAATCAACCTTTAAACTATTCTACCCTCTCTATCCTCCTTCAAAACATTTCCCCTGGTGGTTCCCAAATAATCTAGTGATACTAAATTAATTTCTAAGTCACTTCTTATTCTTTTCGAGAAAATGCATTTGCTGCATATAGTATTTCATGTGTCTATTTCTCATTTATTGTTTTTTTTTTCCATTTATCACAACAATTCTAATTTGCAATCCCTACGCAATTGTCTTAAGCTAAAGAAGGGGTTGATCAAACCTATATAATTAGAGATTAAATAATTTATAATTAAGTTCTGACCCTTTGTTTGTTAATTAAAATATTATTTAGTCATGGATCAATACATTAAAAGTACGAAGACTGATTTCCACTTTAATTATATACTATTATGAAAGCAACTTGGATTTATGCTTTTTTCCAATGACCTGTCATTAGTGTGATATCCTTATATGATATCCTTAATCTCTTTGGGTTAAATTTGTTCACCCAATATGATCCTAGTTTATATCATGTTCACCATTGCATCTTTCCACGATGAAAAAAATTATTACTAACAAATAGTAATAAGAATAATTTGTCCCTAGTGAATGACTTGTGGTCACGTTTCTTTTTCATTATTCATGCAAAAATTATTAAAAGTAGTGAAATGATATCACTACCAAACTATGAATTCCATTTTTGTAAGTGAAGTCATGTTATACATAAGTCATATACCCAATATACCAGCTTTTGGCCCTGATATAAATAGAACGTGTAACGCCCAGAATAATTTATTTATGCTTCTGTAAATCCTGGCACAAATATGTATCTGCTTCAATAGTTAAGTGTTTGGGTGTGTGTTTGAGGTCTTGGGTTCAAGTCCCATTTTTGGCAAATTCTGTTATTTTTTATCCAAGCCTTATCCCTGTTGGATGGGTTTATATAAAATTGTCTGTTAATCTATATCAGAATGAGCCTATTGGTTCGAGTGGTAAGGAGTTAGCTTGCTGGAGGTTTTTTGTTTGAATCTTTGTATGAGTGAGGGTAATAATTTTTGTCTCGGTTATCTGAAAGAGTTTGGATGGGTTTGGAAGTCTATGTAAGTGGATCATGCCTAAATTTGAGGGATAAGGGATTTTATTTTATTTTAACTTATAATTTTTATTTTTTTCTCTCTCTTCCCAAATATTTTCTGACGTCAACTCTACTTTCCTCCTCTATTTGATGTT
Organism: Gossypium bickii; assembly: GCA_025503065.1. NCBI lineage: Eukaryota > Viridiplantae > Streptophyta > Magnoliopsida > Malvales > Malvaceae > Gossypium > Gossypium bickii. The sequence goes on along the minus strand of CP106712.1, from coordinate 122,739,173 downwards.
TTTTTTTTCCTTCTCTATATTTTTCATTTTTCGATTCTCCTTTAATCTTGTTCACCCCCTTTTTGTTTTCTCATCGTGGCAATCTGGAATTTCGGTGTTTTACGTACAGTTGGGTAAGTAGGGATTTCACTTGTCTATAGCTTTCGATTTCAGTAAGTTGTTGGGTTTATTCTCGAATTTCTAAATGGTGCAAAAAAAGGAAGATTGATTCTCTACGATGGTGAACCTGCGGATTTCGCTCCAACAGCATAAACCGCAATAGGGGTTGTTCTTATCGGCAGTAAGTGTGTTTGCACGTTTTGGTTTTACGATGTTAAATTCATAATTGGTTGTTAATTGGTTGTGGTAATGTCGTTTCTAGGTTTTGGCGGTCTCGAGACTACTTTGGCATAAAAAACGAACCAGGTGTGTACCCTAAACACGGAAAATCGAGGTTTGGTGAAAGCCGAAAAAGGGCACTGTCGATGCCACACGGGTGTGTGGCTGGCCGTGTGCGAGACACGGTCATGTGACTAACGAAGGTGTGGTCGTGCGCTTGACACAGCCGCGTGACGGCGTGAGTGTAGCCGTATGAGCCACACGGGCTAGGCCAGGTTGGGCGTGTAAGCCCACACGGGCATGCCATACAGGCGCGTGAATTTTGGGCCAAGCTGTGTGGACCACAAGGGTAAGGCCATTCTGGGCATGTGAGCCCAGAATACTAAAATTTCCCCTAGGGTCGCATGAGTCGTTTCGATCGACTGTAAACCTACCGTAGGGTAGGTAAGGGCTAACTAAACTGAAACACCCCACACCCGGCCCACGAGCCCGGACCGGATCTGGTATGTTCCTCGATGTAAACCGGTTCAAATTCTTTTGTCGCTTTTAAAAAAACTGTGTGTTTTGAAAGAAAAATTATTTTTGTTGGGTTGGGCTCGAGTTGGAAACAAGTTTCGCTTATATTGAAATTTTAGGTGATAAAACGTTTAGAGTTAGTTTTAAAATAAATTTACTTAAAACTTTAATTAAATAAAAATTTGTAACATAATAGAATAAAACGAAACAATAGAATAGTTCAACTATGGCCTTATTACATCAAATAAATTCCAACATTAAATTCAAAGTACTTAAAATAAAAAGTCTCCATCAAATAAATTTCCTTCTTGAGCATGGCCACCCCTAAGCTTCACAGGCCTGGTCCATCACTGCTCATCACCAAAAATGTTCCCACAACGGGGTGAGTCATATAGACACAGTGTGTATAACCAACCCCAAATCCTAACAAATTCAGGCATATCAAGTCATACATGTACATATAACATTTAATAATATGATGCAAACCCGAACCCAAACCTAGATGCCATCCGCTACACATCACCTGTACCAACCTGCACACCATGGGGACTCCTAAATCAACCCTCCTTCCACTACACACCAACGAAGGCTGCCGCTGCAGACGACATGCTCATCGCCCTTATAATTTTCATGGCATAGCCACCAGATAATATTTGTGTCATGTGACACCACATTCAGATAATGTGACCGAAGTCACCACATTCAGATAATGTGAACGAAGTCACCACATTCACTTCCCCTTTTTCATATAACCCGAATGCCCCATATCATACATATCATGCACATCATGCCTTAATTCACATTCTTATCACTTTTCACATGTTATATATAACATATATTCATATTCCTAGTAGGAGTAGGAAACGTACCTGGGTACTTTGTACCATAGCATGGTACCTTAGCCATATTCTTACACTTTCATATTAACACATACAATTAATTAGGGCCATAAATCTATTAAGACTTGAGGAAGGGTACACACCTGGTATTAATGCTTTCCTGAAACCCGAAAACCCAATCTAACACTTTAGATCCTTAACTCCTACATTCGGCCAATATTAAAGATTTAACGAAAACCCATTCGGCCACAAATCCAAATCCCAATAGGATTATTGTAACCCAAAATTTACCTTGGTGCCGATTTCTCTAATAATCGATTCCCGAAAACTTTGCTTTGTTCCTTCTTGTATTCGGCCAAGCACTAGATCTCTTCATAGGTTAGTTTTCAGTTTTTAAGATAATAAAAAACAAGTCTAAATACTAGAATAGGCCCTTGGCCGAATATCCAATATGACTTACCTTGATCACTTCAATCCTGAAAAACTCCTTTGATGATCCTTAACACTAGCTACACACAAAACACTTATTATGGCACTATGCACATTCGGCCATGCCTAAAATCAAGGCCTAATCGCAAGATTTCAGCACACTTATGAAGAAGAGATCAAATCGATTACTAGCATAGGAAACACTTACCCTTACACGTTGCTTTGAAGAGTCTAAAGTAAGTATTGGAGCACAACAATGGTGGTTCGGCACTTTATGATGGAGAGAAGAACCGCAACAATGGAGAGGGTTTTATGCTTGGAGATTTTCGGCAACAAGGAACAATGGTAGATGCAATATTCGGCTATCACTCTTAGTGTCGAGGGTACACTTTTCAAAGGTATAGAAAGGAATTTGAGGTTACAAGAAAATAAGAAAAAGAGGAGAAGAGTAGAGGAATTTCAAAGAAAGAGTTGGATGCTTTTACTAAAAGAAATTCAAAGACTTAGCTCCCCTTTCCTATACATGACCGAATGCCTCAACCAAGAGTCCCTTGGCCGGCCACCTTATCATCACTTATCACATTCCTCATACTTCTCCTATTATCCCTTCTTTATCACCTTAATAAAATAAATTAATCCTAACACATAATCTCTTATCTTACCCCTTTAAAAAAAATTAAAATAAAACAATAATCACAATTATCCTAGCCGAATAAAACAAGCTTAATCCTCATCCAATTAAAAGTCCAATTGTCGTCCAACCTCTTCTCACCTTTCTTCCTTGACGCCAAAGCAAAAATAAAACCACTTAATACTGCCAACAAGGCTCGAACATGAGTCCTGCTGGAGCCCCCGTCATAAGTCTGCGCAGTAACGCCCAAGCCACTTTGCCAATGCGCTTTTTGTGACATAATTCACCCAGAATTTCTTTTAAGACCTACTTAGCCCAATTCCCTTTTGATGCAAAAATATAAGTCCATTTGCTTCCCACGCAACTCGATCCTTCTACCTTTCTCCCAGCTTACGGCATCATTTGCCCAAGCCGTAAGTGGCGCATTCCAACCACTTTACCAAGCTCACTTCCTTTTCCTTACATTTTCTCTTAAGGCCCTATCCTCTTAGCTTCCTCTTTTATACTTAAAATTTAATATTTTCTAAGGCTTTCTCCTATTTTCTAAAGTTCACAAATTTCATTATACACATTCACAACATACTCAAGCATGCTATTTCATATAATTAAGCATAAATGCATAAGCCCATTTTCAGGATATTACATAAACCCTACTTAATGTGATCTAATACTCTGATAGTTTGATCTGAGTAGGAAACTGATATGTATGTCTGACTGTACTGTTAAGTATGTATTTATCTGTATACGACCATGTTAAGCATGTTTATTCTGTTATTTTTTTGCATCTGTATTTTGTATCTGTGTTTAGGATGGGATTTGTATATTTGGAGGAAGTGATCTGTACGGCGACCTTTCGCCTATGCTCTAGTAGCTTGACTGCATATTATCTGTTATGTGTCGCATTGACACTATATGGTGTGTAGGGATGGGTGGGTGTTTTTAACCCCACATGGTGTGATGAGATGTACGGAGATGGTGTGTAGAGGATGGGGTTAGGATTCTATACGTCTAATCTATTATCTGATTCTGATATATGTTACTATTATTGTAATATCCTGATTTTGTGGGTTTATGCATTTAGTATGTTGCATGGCTAAGTTAGTAGACTAAGGCTTTACAGTGTGAATTGGGCTCAGGTTTGGACTTTAAAACCTGGGTTAAGTGGCTTATAAATAGTGGTAGTAGTAATTAATGTTGGATTATTGAATTAGTAGCAAGTTGGGCTTATGGCCCAAAATTTATTAATGCTAAAGTGGGCATGAGGGTGGCGTCACTTAGGAGGGTGATTTGGGCCTAGTATGGCCGCATGGAGCCCAAATTAATGGGTTAAAATTCGGTACTCCTAGGGTAAGGGGGTGGACGGCACTTAGGCTGCAATTTAGGAGCTTAATTCTTTTATTTTTTTTAAGTGATAAATGAGGATAATTAGGGAGGAAGGATAAAGGATGTGATAATGGATGGATAAAAGTTATCAGGAGATGGGAGAGTTGGCCGAAACTCCAACTCTGTGCATATGTGTGTGTTGCCGAAATTTGGGTGGCTAGTATCATCTTTTTTTTCAATTTTCTTTTTCACTTTTACATCTCTTCTCTCAAAGCCGAAATCCTCTTCTTTCTTTCCCTCTTCTAGCCGAAATTTCCTAGCCTTATTCCCTCTCCAAAATTCTTGTAAAAATCGATTCTCCTCTGTTCATACTTCTTCTCCCCTAGCCGATTATTCAAGGGTGGTTTAATTTTCCCGAAGGTGCACCATAGGCCACATGTTCCTTAGTAATCTGGTAAGTTTCGGGATTTCTTTCCTTTGCGATTTCTTCCTTTCTTTCTATCAAGATCTAAATCATCTATTCTTATGCCTATCGATTTCTCCTCTCAATCCCTAGAAGCCGAACCCTGTCTTGCTATAGCCAGAAGTGCCGAGTTTGGAAAGCTGAAGGTGAGTGGTTGATGGTAGGTGGCCGAATGGCCCTTTCCTGTTCTTTTCTTTCTGGCCGAATGCCATATGGGCTAGGTTAGTTGTGATTTTTGGTTTGTTGATATTTGGAGGATGGCCGAATGTAGGTAGAGTGGAGGTGACGATTTCTTGAAGGCTTTCAGGACTTGAAAGTAGGTAAGAATTCTTTTAAACATTATTATTTACTAGATCTTATTGATCTAAATAGTTTAAGTGACCAAAGGGTTATTATGGCCGCTAATAACAGTCAAGCAGTAAAAGGGGGTTGGATCTGTAAACCCAACGCTAAAGTAGCATAGAAGCAGTAAAAGTGTAATACAAAAATCAGGTGTGTAACTCTTACACACTTTCATTCTTAATATGTTAAATGTTATGTGTTGTTAAAAGCCAGAGTGACGGCTATGGTTGTTGAAATACCCTTATGGGTAAAAGCGAGGATGCCGGGTAAGTTGTGATGATTTTTGTATTGACTATAATTTATGAAAGCATGATAATTTGTATACATGATACTTGCATGTTGAGCATGATCATACTAGTACAGTTAGCATAACTATGAGTTATGGGAGATGAGAGGAGGGGGAAGTATGATCTATTAGACTGTTACCAGTGATTTGGTATCACACAGTGGGTTGGCCCCACATACTATAAATTGTGACTAAGTCTCAGTGGTTTGGCACCACCAGTGGTTTGGTGCCACATATGATATTTTGTAACTTCGGTTACCAGTGGTTTGGCACCACCAGTGGTTTGGTACCACAAGGGGTAGAAACGGGAGACCCGGATGGATGCTTAGGTGGGTTGCATGACTTGCATATTATTGTATGAACTTGTGTAAGAGTATGATTTTCTGGGGATGGGGATTTATACACTGAGTCTCGGTGACTCACCCCTTCCTTTGCATTTTTCCAGATCAGACTTAGATCGTGGATATGGAGTCGGAGCGGACTCCAGGTGGCCATGCTCAGCAATTGTTTTGTTTCAAAGTTTTCTGTTGAACTTAGTTGTTTTACTTTAATTTTGGTTTTACATCGTTGTAATAAGGCCGCCTAACTTTTAATTTTTGATGTTATATTTGGTTGTTTTTTTAACTTTCGACAGGCATACTTGATAAACCTAAATTGGTTGTTTTTCTTAAAACCTCGATAAGTACGTTTTTTTTAAATATTCACTGATTAAGTAAATGCTATGGACTAACAACCAAGCAAATAATTTTCTAAAGACAAGTCTTAGCACGTCTTAATTTTTCATCAAACTTATATCCGATTTCTAAAAACAAAAAGAGTTTTCCAAGGGTTTCTTCCCCAATAAAGTTGACAAACTGATTTTTAAAGCATTTTCTTTCCCGTAGCACGCTAGACTTGGGTTTAGCATTTAGACTGGGTTTGGGGTGTTATAGATATGGACTTCGGTTTGAATCTGTATCTAACTGTATATAAAATTCTGTGTATGTTGCATGATTATTTCTGTTGGGTTACACACGGGGTTTATGAAACTTACATCTATTTTTCTGTTCTGTTCAGGTAATCCACAGACTTAGGGGGGTCAATGTGACGGAGGTTCAGTGATGACCACTCGACAGGGAACTATTTTTATTTAGTAATATCAGTTTTGTTTTAAAATCTAGATTTTCTTGAGAGTTGTAATTTTTGGGACTCTCTAAATTATATGGTTTTAACTTTTGGATTTGGATTATGTTTTGCTTTCTTTTTCGCAATGTTTTAAAAAATGGTTTTTGGAAACACGAGCTTGGTTTCAAATAAAAAGATTTTCGAACTTCCCAAATTCTTGATAACTTAAAATGGTTTAAAATAAGATTATAAACTCAAGTTTTTCTTGATATTATGGCTCTGATTAATAAACTAATAAAACAATTATGTTTTAACTTAAAAGATATAATTTAAAACCCTTCTTTTTAACACACCTAGATTGTAACACCTCGAACCCGGCCTAGACGTTATGGTCGAATTAGAGAGTGTAACAAGGAAGGGTTTTGAAAACAGTGTTACTTCGATAAAATTTGTGTAGTTGTTCGATAGTTCATCCAAGTTCATAAAACCCATATTTATTTTTATAGCTATTGCTGGAAACGTTATTCAATTGTTTCATTTGCCAAAACACAAATTACAACGGAAGTTAAATAAAACTGATACATTTTGGAAATCTGGTTTGTATTTTTAGAAAAACCTTTATTTGCATAAAACCGTCATTTTCATAAAACATTTTGTCGAAGCATGCAAATTATCAAACAAACAAAACCAAAATCAATAATTAAAACCATACAGTCCAGAGAGTCCCAGAAGTTACAAACTTTCGAATGATCTAGAATTTTAAATAAACCATAAATTACTAAGTTTAAATAGTTTACGGTCGAGTAGTGACCACTAAGTTCCCGTCGCACCGATCCGCCTAAGTCTGAGGATTACCTGAACGGAATAGAAGAATAGAAGTGAATTTACGTAAACTCAGTGTGTAACCCAACAGACATAGACATGCTATACATACAAAAATCACATACACAGTCAGTTTCAGACTTAGATTCAGACTTAAGTCCTTTACAGATTCAGATAACAGAAATAGATACACAGAATCCTACCCCCATCCTCTACACACCAACTCCGATCATCCCATCACACCATGTGGGTTTAAAAACACCCACCCATCGTTACACACCATATCGTGCCATTACGAAACATATAAACTAATGTGCAGCCAAGCTACTAGATTATAGGCGATGATCGCCATATAGAACACTTCTTCCACATATACAAATCCCACCCCAAACAGATATATATAAACAGAATAATCATGCTGACATACTCATTTACATATATCAAATATATACATATACATCAGACTAAACAGACATGCATAACAGTGTCATACTCCGAGTAGAATATCAGACTATCAGATCACATAGTTTTAGGGTTTGGTTAGCCCTTACTGACCCTATGATAGGCCCATAGTCGATCGAAATGACCTGTGCGACCCTAGGGAAAATTTCAGAAAAAATAGCCTCATATGCCCGTATGGGCCCACACGCCCATATGGCCCACACGCCCAAATTGGCCTTGCCCGTGTGGCCCATACGGCCTAACCTAAAAAACCACACGCCCAAATTGGCCTAGCCCGTGTGGCCCACACGACTACACTCACACCACCACATGGCTGTGTCTTACACATGTCCATACCCTCGTGAATCACACGGCCGTGTCTCACACACGACCAACCACACAGCTAGGCACACGCCCGTGTGGCGTCGATAGTAAGGTTTATCGGCTTTCGCCAAAACTCGTTTTTCTGGGTTTGGGGAACACATTTGGTACGGTTTCAATACGAAAACACTTCCGAGCCAAAAAAACACCTAAAATCGACATAGCAAACCCCTAAAATTAGTTTAAAACCAAGATTAATCTGAAACCATGAAACTAACAAAAGTTTAATTCAACCATTCATCACTTACCCCAACACCTCGCATGATTTTGACTACAAATTAGCATGAGGAAAACCTCGCTCTACACGATTCACTGTTGCCAAAATAGAAAATATAAAATTCCAATTGGCAATTTGGAAATCAAAACTACAGAGCACTAGAGCCACTTACCAACAACCGAAGGAAGTGGATAAACAAATTACAGATATGTAACGATCTATCGAAACAGAATAGAGGAAAGCAGCAATTGAAAAACAAAAGAGCAAAAAGGAAAGAACACAAAATTGACATCAGTTTTCTTTTTTGGAAAGAGGGAAAAATTTTGAAAAAAAAAAGAATAAAAATTCACTCCCAAATCCCTCAAATTTCTCCCCACTAACCCACTAACAAACAACCTTCTCAAAAACCCAACTCCACCACAACTCTAACACACAACTGAGCAAAAATTAACTTCCACGCTCGCGCAGGGTCTCGAGTACAAGACCTACAACACACCAACCCCCTTACCACTCAAACCAGCAGGCTCATTCTAATATGAATTAACAGACAATTTGTAACAGCCCAATTATGACCCTAATCGGAACAGTGGTTTCGGGACCACGAATCCGAAATAAAAAAATAAAAAAATATTTTATTATTAATTTGATGTCTATGTTATGTGGATAAGTATGTGTTAAAATATTATTTATTTATTTGTGTGTTTGGGTGACTAATTTAAGTGAAAGGATTAAATAGTTAAAACAGTATTTATTTAGTTGAAGGGCTTAATTGAATTGTTTCTTGAATAAATGGTTTTGCATGTCAAATTGCCCTAAAAACTAGTAGGTGGACGGCATGGTGTTTGATTTATGTTTTTATATTAGTTATTTTAGTAAGTAGTGTAATAATAATATTTTAGTATGTGATTAAAATAAGAGAAATACATAAAAGAAATATAGAAAATTCATCTTCCATTCATGTTCTTCTTGCCGAAATTTACAAAGAAAAGGGGGAAAACTCATGCTCACCATATTCGGCCATTGCATGTGTCAGTAAGATTGATAAACACATGTTTGAAATAAAACAAGTAGTGGAGAGTCATCTCCTACCTTTAGCCTTTGAGTGCCGAAATTGGAAGGAAGAAAAGAGAAGTTTAAGCTTTATCATTCGGTTCTTGCATGCTCCCATAAGGTTAGCTTTTGAATTTCATTTTCTTAAATTCTGGTATTTTTAAGTTCATTTCTTTGAGTATTACCGAAACCATATCAAAGATTTTGAGATTTTGACATGATATAAGTTCGACTATTAGTGATTAAATTTGGGTTTGCTAGGCTTGAAAAATGTATATAATGTATGTTTAAACTCAATATGTTTTAAGTAGAAATTTTAAATGGGTGAAGAATAGTGGTATTTAACTTGTTGAATAATTTGTATGATTTTAGATGATTATTAAGTAGGTTCGGCTATGAGGAAAATATGTGCAATTAGGTATAAAATTGGAGGAAATTTTATGTTTGGACTAAATTGAGTATTATATGGAACTTTAATGAGCTAGCGAACAATCGACCTTGACTCATTAGTAAATAAATTGGCATGATTTTGAATAATTATAAATTTTGTTTATAATTGGGTAACATGTGAAATATCAAGGTAGAATTTATAATTATCCCTTATTCGTTTATGGTCAAATCGAGTAGAAAAGTAATGAATGAGTTCAAATTTAAATTATTTAGACCAAGTACAAAAAGGAAAGGCTTTGGATCGAGGAAAATTAACGAGTAGCCGGGAAGCTTAATTCGACAACTATCGAGGTAAGTTTGTAAGCAATTGGATTGATACAAATTTTATTCAATATTGAATTGTAAAGTGAAATAATAGACTTAATTGTATAAAGTCGAAGGTGGTATGGGAAATATTTTATTATATTCGAAACGAGATTAAAATGTATATTTATATATGTAAGCTTAAATTAATTGGGTGGATTAAATAATTGTATGTGTATCAAGGTATGGTTATACGTGAAAATGGAATGTGATAGATGTTGGAAATTGAAAATGAGGATTTATATGTATATATATTATTATGTATAATAGTTGTTGCCGTATGATATATGGGCATATTAAAATAGACTAGCCGAGTGGGGTTTATTATATGCATGTAACTATGTATATCTCTTGATTAGCTGAAATAAGCATATTGAAACCCGGTTTTTACTTAATTTCCGACTATGATGTGGATTGGGATTAAGCGTTCATAATGGCCGAATGAGTGGTTGATTTATGTATGAAATTCGGTAGCATAGGGCTGGATAAATATATATGGATTGAGTGGTAGTAGTTAAATATGGATCTTAGAAATAAGTGATGGTATTGAAAAAAAAAATTAATTAATTTAGTATATGTATGGGTGTGGCCGAATGTGTAACATCCTAAAACCAGGGCTATTTGTGATTGAATGATTATTTCGTGTGTTTGAATTGCTATAGTATTAATTATGGGAATATAAGGCTTAATTAAGGGTTTTGAGTTGGCTCGGGAGAGTAGAAAATTTTGTTTGAAAGCTTTAAAGGTACGGAGCCTTAACAAGTAGGGTTTACAAGAATAAATAGAGGGTTTATTGACATAAAAATCAGCTTGGTAAAGTGGCAAAAGGAAGGCCACTTAGGAGTTGCATGTGACGCCACAAGGGATAAGGGAGAGCCTTGGTTCAAGTCACAAAATTCTCTCTTTTTGCTCTTTGAAGGGACGACACAAGGGGGAGAGTTTTTCTCTTTTTAAACTCCTTTAAATAGCAAGGATATTATTAAGATTAATTGGATTAATATATGAATAATCAACAAGAGTTGGCAAGAGAAAAAGTAGGCCTATGTTAATTCAAATTCTTTTGAATTATTTCAAATCAAGAGTTGGCCGAATTTTGAATTCCTTAGTGGAGTGGACGGCAAGGTAATTGGGGGGGGATAATGCCGAATTTCCTGAGCTTTTCTTCATAATTTTTGGTTAGCTCTCACTTTGTGATATTTTTTTTCCCTTTCATTCTCTCTCAAACCAAAAATCCCATTGCCATTCACTTTTCCTATTCTTTTGATCTCTAGCCGAAACACCTACTCTTATTTTTCTCTCTTCTTCTGAAACCTTGGCCTAATCTACCATACTTTGGTCTTTCATCTTTTAACTTTCCTTTCTCTTCTCAAATCATTAGCCGAAACTCTACCTCCTCCCCATTATTTTCCTTTTTGGCCGAATACACCCAGTGGAAGTGCCGAATTCTTTCTTTATTTGTAAAAGCACTTTGGCCGAATATCAAGCAAGGGTAACCTTCTCTAAACTCGTCTCCAATCGGTTCATAAGGTGGGTAAGTAATCATGGCCGAATGCTATTTCCCTTCTCTTCTATGTCTCTGTCGATTTTTACAAGGGGTAAGGGCTGATTTCAGTATTTGTAAGCAAAAGATGTTAAACTCTTGTGAAACCGATTGATTATAGGATTCCCAGGATTTGTGGAACAAGCGATCCAGGCCATTCTCTGACAGTTGACTTTGGTAAGTGGTAGTAAGGGCCTATTGTTAATGGATTATTCTTTTAAGTGTTTAAAATCCGAAGGCTATTGACAGTGTCATTTGACCGATTATTTGGTAAAGCAGATTCGTGTATCAAGTACGGTGGTTAGTAGCAAAAAGGGGAAAAGGTAAGATTTCGGGTTCACAAGGAACCCCTCTCTAATAATTTGATTTGGCTAAATAGGCCATAATACTAACCCAAGTGTTGGCCGAATATAGGGACAAGTAGATCTAGGGAGGCCGACTTCACTTTTCGGGATTTAGACGATTCGGTGGTGACAGGTGTGTACATACACACCTTATAACTTATTAACTGTGCTAAATATTGTGAATGCTAACTCTGATTTATGTAGCTTTGGATTTAATACCATATCGGTATAAGTGACGATTCGGGTAAGTACCTGTTAATATGAGTTACTATTTGATGCTTTTGGGACGCATGGCATGTTTATTATTTGTAACTTAAATATTTGATGACATGAAATCTAATATGGGTTGATGAGAGGAGGGGGAATTGTTATCTGTGTCGACGGACACCAGTGTTTTGGTAACACATCGTGACTACGGTCACCAGAGGTTTGGTACCTCCAGAGGTTTGGCACCTCATAGCGTCTCGTCCCAATGGCTTAGCACCACAGTGGGTTGGCCCCACAGACGATAATACGGGATTGACGCCAGTGATTTGGTATCACACGATGGGTTGGCCCCATCAACCGATTCGTGTCTTCGGGCACCAGAGGTTTGGCACCTCCAGTGATTTGGCATCACATCTGTGACTATACGTCACCAGTGGTTTGTCACCACCAGTGGTTTGGTACCACAACGGGGTAGACAGAGGCGTTTGGTTGGCTAGGTTGGGTACATAACCTTATGCATGTTGATTGTTATAAAGTGTGAATGAAATTGCTTAAACCGGGGGAAGGGTTACATACTGAGTCTTGGTGACTCACCTTCTCCTTTACATTTTTCAAGTGACACGTAGATCGCGGATAAGGAGCCGGATGGACTCGAGGTGGCCATGCAGTGGACTTGATTTAAATGAATTTTAAACTTTAGTTATTTTTATTTTACTGTTGGTTAAATTTTATTTCCGATGTAATAAGGCCTCCTAATACTCTACTTTGTTACTTTACGTATTTTGGATAATTTGTTTAAACTATTTTATTAATATTAGATTAAATACACATGTTTTCCCAACCTTAAATGAAAAATGTTTTATCGTGCCGTCGGGCACATTTGGAATTTTATGATAACTTGACTTAATTAATTACGCAAATAAATACTAAGTATGGTTTTAGCAAGACCACTAAAATGAAAGGTTTTCAAAACTTAACCGGTTTCTAAAAGATTTCAAAATATTTTCCCCTGTAACAAACTAGATTCGGCCATAATGTTTGGGACGGGTTTGGGTTGTTACAAAATTGGTATCAGAGCCTAGTTCAAAGTTCGGCTGTGGGGGCCCAAGGCCCAAAAATGTTTTGGTAGGCCTTATGAAATAATTTTTGGTTTTTGAACAGCATGGCCCGAGTCTCCGGCACCGATCCGCCCAGGTAAGTACATCTAAACTTCTTTGTGAATTATTTTCTGTAGAAGGGTAGGAAGCATGGAACGTAGATAGACTTATAGGAACGTAGAACCCTAGGATTAGGCTACTCAAACACCCAAACAAGACATAAGACTTAATGAACTAAACCAACCTATGACTTAGTCACTGAGCTAGGGTGTGGTAACCCCACAAGCATGCTTCTAGGAGTGGATCCGGAAGAGCTTGGTATTTAAGCAGTCCTCGTGACTCACCTCCTCTTCGCAGGTATCCTACCTGGTGCGTAGCTTCGGTTCACCCTAACTCAGAGGGCTCAGTGGTGTGGCAACCTCTGTGCACATGTCTAGAAAGGTTCAGTGGGAGCTTGGTATTTAAGCAGTCTGCGTGACTCACCTCCTCTTCACTCGAGTCCTGCCTGGTGCGTAGCTTTGGTTCACCCTGACCAAGAGGGCTCGGTCATAGGCTAAACATAATGACTAAAACCCGAAAGGGAATTAGCCATGTTTTGAAAAAGAAGGAAACAACAAAACCCTAGTTCTTCAAAAACTTTCAAAATTACTCTTTTGAATTTGAGAACAACCATTTTTACAACATTTTTCTTGAAAAATTTAATTTATGAAAAATTACAGAAATGCCCTTAGGGGTGAAATTTCATTATTTTATCAAAACCCAACAACTCTACTTTGATTATCATCAATAAAATACTTTGGTTTTGGAAAATTACAGCAAACGCTCAAAATTGCAAAATTACCAAATGACCACGTTTTGAATCTTTACAAACATCACCTCTTAAAAGGAAAAGCACAAAAAAGGAACCCTCCGAGTTTTACAACTGATAAAATATCCCTGATTTACTGAAATTACAAAATTTTCCCTAATTGACAAAATTACAAAAATACCCCTGGTTTCCGGAACGATGCTATATCTCTAAATTTTACAAATTTTCAGAAACAACCTCCAGTTGTGGGAACTTCAAAGTGACCTGCATTATTAAAGTTTTGAATTCCCTTGGATTTTATTACGAAAATACCCCTGTAGGAAAATGACGAAAATACCCCTGGGATAGAAACGGACAGAAATGTCCAAGGAGTGAATAAGTAGGGAAAGTATTAGGGAATGGATGTACTCTTTTGTGTGAACTAGGATAGAAGACTTGAAATCTTGTTTGCTCGAAAGAATCCCTAACTAAACTCTCTTCATAAAATTTCCTCGCGAGTAATCAAGTGGAACAAGTACTAATCCATAAAATTTTCTTAATCAGATTAAAGCGCAGTAGTTAGAATGAGCTCTAGAGGATGTGGACGCCGTAGACGCGGTAGGGGTAGGATGACAGTGTCTGAACCCGTTAGGCCGGGTCAGGGTTCTGAGAATGAAGTACCGCCACCACTACCTCCAGCTTTTGGAGCTGAGGATCGAGATCGAGCATCGGGTGAGGCGATGCTCGCAAGTTGTGTTGCGAGTTCGGAGTTGGTGGTCAGGGTAGGTGGAAATCGGGAGCTCAAAAATCTGCTCCCGGCGCGATCGGGTCCAACGGAGTGAGGTATTTCGGGGTGTGTCGGGAGTGGCACCTAGTGCAGCGGAATACTGGCTAGAATCTACAGAGAGGATTATGGACGACCTTGACCTGTCTAATGAGGAGAAATTGAAAGGAGCGGTGTCGTTTCTGAAGGATGAAGCGTATCAGTGGTGGCTCACGGTCCGAGATGGAGCCACGACAGATGATCTCACGTGGGATTACTTCAAAACGGCTTTCCAAAAAAAGTACGTGGGTACTAGCTACATTGACGCGCAGAGGAAAGCTTTTTTGGGGTTAGTGGAAGGAACTAAGTCAATGTCGGAGTATGAGGCGGAATTTTTAAGGCTGAGTAGATATGCTAGAGGCATCGTAGCTACCGAACATGAGCGTTGTGTCCGCTTTGAGGACGGGCTTAGAGATGATTTGAGGCTGATAATTGCTCCACAGCAGGTTCGTGAGTTTTCGTCGTTAGTGGAGAAGGCTAAGGTAGCCGAAGGGATCAAGGAGTCCGTGAGGCAGAATTATGATAAGAATAAGCTGAAAAGAGGTTTTGGGTCGCCCGCGTCGAGTGGTAGTGCTCGGAGAAAAGGGCTAGGCGAGTGGGCCAAATCAAAGGCAAGGCCCATGGCTACTAATCGAGAGACCAGCTCGTGTAATCGCCAGTGGAAAATCCCATTGGGGAGGTTGTTGGACCGGTGAGAGGGGTTGTTTTGAATGTGGGTCTTTAGATCACCGTGTGAGGATTGTCCCCTGGCGAGCTCGAGAATCGGTCGGAGGCGAACCGCACTCGAGAATAGAAATATGGGACCACGAGAGAGGTCGCGGTAATGGTAGAGGCGGCAATGGTCCTAATCGAGGTCGTGGAATTCAGGGCAGGGGTGTAGGCAACACAGAGGCTAGGCAGCCTGGCTTGGTTTATGCAGTGAGACGTCGCGAGGAGGGTGACGCACCGGATGTCATAGCCAGTACGTTTTTAATTTTCGATCTTCCTTATGTTGCATTAATTGATGTGGGTTCGACGCACTCATACGTTGCTAGTAGTGTAGTAGAGACTATGAACCTAGACTCAAACCGCTTCTAGGAGATGATCGTAATTAGCCCTTTAGGCCATTCTCGTAGTTGTGAACAAGCTTTATAGGGATGTACCCCTAGAACTCCAAGGGGTCGTATTTGTAGCTGATTTGATGGAACTGCCGTTTGGAGAGTTCGATTTGATCCTTGGAATGGATTGGTTGGTTAAGTATCAGGCGAGATTAGATTGCGCGGCTAAGCGCATGGTTCTTAAGATGGCTGAGGGTGATGAAGTGACTATGATTGGTAATAGAAGGAATTACCTATCCAATGTGGTGTCGTCTTTGAAGGCTGAGAAGATGGTCAGAAAAGGGTGCGAGGCGTATTCGCTTCGCATTTGTGCTTTGAAGGCTAAAGAGTCAGAAGTGGAGAAGGTTTGAACGGTTGGGGAATTCGCTGATGTGTTCCCGGAAGAACTTCCGAGTCTGCCTCCGGACCGGAAAGTTGAATTCGGTATAGACTTGCTACCCAGAACGGCACCTGTGTCTATAGCACCGTACCGAATGGCACCAAAAGAATTGGTGGAGCTAAAGGCTCAAATTCAGGAGCTCTTGGATAGAGGTTTATCCGACCCAAGATATCTCCGTGGGAGCACACTGTCTTTGTTTGTCAAGAAGAAGGACGGTTCGATGCGGATGTGTATCGACTACCGTCAAATAAACAAGTTAACGATCAAGAACAAGTATCCGTTGCCCTCGGATTGATGACTTGTTCGATCAACTGAAGGTGCCTCCGTATTCTCAAAGATAGACCTTAGGTCGGGCTATCATCAACTTAAGGTGAAGGAGGTTGATGTGCACAAGACGGTATTCCGAACGAGATATGGGCATTACGAGTTTCTGGTAATGCCATTTGGATTGACCAACGCACTGGCGGCGTTCATGGACTTAATGAATAGAGTATTCCAACAGTACTTGGATCAATTTGTCGTGGTATTCATAGACGACATATTAGTTTATTCAAAGACGGAGGAGGAGCATGACAGGCATTTACGTATAGTTTTACAAGTATTGAGGGAAAAGCAATTATATGCCAAATTCAGTAAGTACAAATTTTGGCTTAGGGAGGTGGCTTTCTTAGGTCACGTTGTGTCAGCGGAAGGAATTAGAGTGGATCCCCGCAAGATTGAAGCGGTGTTGGATTGGCAACCGCCTAGGTCAGTGGCCGAAATTCGAAGCTTTTTGGTTCTAGCGGGGTACTATCGGAGATTTGTGGAAGAATTTTCTCTTATTGCAGCGCCATTGACTAAGTTACTAAGAAAAGGTGTTCCATTTGTATGGTCAGAGAAGCAACAAGAAAGTTTTGATAAGCTAAGGAAGATTCTGACGGAAGCTCCGGTTTTGGTACAGCCTGTGGCGGGAAAGTTGTTTACAGTTTACTGTGACGCGTCCCATACTAGTTTGGGATGTGTGTTGATGCAAGAAGGGAAGGTAGTGGCCTATGCATCTTGTCAGTTAAGACCGCATGAGGTGAACTATCCGACTCACGACTTGGAGTTAGCAGCAGTCGTCTTCGCTTTGAAGATATGGAGACATTACCTATATGGGGAGAAGTCGGTGAGTCTACACGGATCACAAGAGCCTTAGGTATCTCTTGACTCGAAGGACTTGAACCTAAGCGTGCGCTGATGGATTGAATCGCTGAAGGACTACGATCGCTCAATCGAGTATCATCCGGTAAGGCTAACGTGGTGGTCGACGCGTTGAGCGGAAGGTCGTGATGACTTAAGAGTGATGTTTGCTCGTCTGCAGTCAGTATGATGACGATGGAAGCCTTTTGGCGAGCTTCAAGTTAGGCCAACTTGGGTCGAGAGATTAAGGAAAAGCGATTAGTAGACGAAGGGTTGAATGCTAAGAGGGTACAAGTTCGTGATGGTGGATTAGAAGGTACACCGCATGCAGGGATGGAGTGCTATGTTTTCAAGGGCGAGCTTGTATGCCGAAGGATACAGAATTGAGGCGGAGAATTCTCCAAGATGCACATAGCAGCCCATACGCTATGCATCCGGGAGGAAGCAAGATGTATGAAGATCTGAAGATCTACGGAGACAGTTCTGGTGGCCGGGGTTGAAGCGTGAGGTAACCGAGTTTGTGGGGAAGTGTCTGACGTGTCAGCAGGTTAAGGCTCAACACCAGTTGCCATCAGGGCTACTTCAACCGGTAAAGATCCCTCAATGGAAATGGGAAAGGATAACTATGGATTTCGTCAGTGGATTACCTCTTACACCGAGCAAGAAAGACGCAGTTTGGATAATAGTGGACTGTCTGACTAAGTCAGCTCACTTCATACCGGTGAGAATGGATTACTTACTTCAGAAGCTAGCCAAGCTGTATGTGTCGGAAATTGTAAGATTGCATGGTGTGCCGGCATCGATCATCTCAGATAGGGATCCCAGGTTTACGTCGAGGTTTTGGAAAGCATTGCATCAAGCGTACGCGATTGGATTTCAAGATCTGACTTTCCATCCGCAATCGGACGAGCGATCGGAAAAGTCATCTGAGATCTTGGAGGATATCTTTGAGGGTTGTGTCTTGGAGTTTCGGGTAGTTGGGAGGAATTTTTACCATTAGCGAGTTCGCCTACAATAATAGTTATCGCGTAGTATTCGGATGGCACCATCTGAAGCATTGTATGGACGGAAATGCCGTACTCCTACATGTTGGACGGAGTTGGGAGAACGACAAGTCTTGGGACGGAATTGGTTACAGAAACTGAGGACAAAGTTAAGGTGATTCGGGCTCATCTTAAGGAAGCGTCAGATAGACAGAAGTCTTATGCCGACCTGAAGCGCAAGGAAATGGAGTATGAGGTAGGAGACAAGGTTTTTCTTAAGGTGTCACCTTGGAAAAAGGTGTTGAGATTTGGGCGAAAAGGGAAGCTAAGCCCAAGGTTCATTGGCCCATATACAGTGTTGAAGCGAGTGGGACCGGTAGCTTATCACCGAGCAGTGCGCGAGAGTTGAATCAGATTCATGACGTTTTCCATGTGTCGATGCTTAGGCGATATCGGTCAGACCCGTCGCACGTTGTGCCAGTAGCAGAGATTGAGGTCAACTCGGATCTATCTTTCGAGGAAGAACCAGTTCAGATCTTGGATCGTGATGTGAAGGTGTTGCGTAAGAAGTCAGTGCCCTTAGTGAAAGTGCTATGGCGGAACCATGGTGCAGAGGAAGCTACGTGGGAACCCGAGGATGTGATGCGGCAGCAATACCCCCACCTCTTCTAACCAGGTAATTTCGAGGACGAAATTCTTTTTAAGGGGGTAGAACTGTAACATCCTAAAACCAGGGCTATTTGTGATTGAATGATTATTTCGTGTGTTTGAATTGCTATAGTATTAATTATGGGAATATAAGGCTTAATTAAGGTTTTGAGTTGGCTCGAAAGAGTAGAAAATTTTGTTTGAAAGCTTTAAAGGTAGGGAGCCTTAACAAGTAGGGGTTACAAGAATAAATAGAGGGTTTATTGACATAAAAATTAGCTTGGTAAAGTGGCAAAAGGAGGGCCACTTAGGAGTTGCATATGATGCCACAAGGGATAAGGGAAAGCCTTAGTTCGAGTCACAAAATTCTCTCTTTTTGCTCTTTGAAGGGACGGCACAAGGGGGAGAGTTTTTCTCTTTTTAAACTCCTTTAAATAGCAAGGATATTATTAAGATTAATTGGATTAATATATGAATAATCAACAAGAGTTGGCAAGAGAAAAAGTAGGCCTATGTTAATTCAAATTCTTTTGAATTATTTCAAATCAAGAGTTGGCCGAATTTTGAATTCCTTAGTGGAGTGGACGGCAAGGTAATTGGGGGGGATAATGCCGAATTTCCTGAGCTTTTCTTCATAATTTTCGGTTAGCTCTCACTTTGTGATATTTTTTTTCCCTTTCATTCTCTCTCAAACCAAAAATCCCATTGCCATTCACTTTTCCTATTCTTTTGATCTATAGCCGAAACACCTACTCCTATTTTTCTCTCTTCTTCTGAAACCTTGGCCGAATCTACCATACTTTGGTCTTTCATCTTTTAACTTTCCTTTCTCTTCTCAAATCATTAGCCGAAACTCTACCTCCTCCCCATTATTTTCCTCTTTTGCCGAATACACCCAGTGGAAGTGTCGAATTCTTTCTTTATTTGTAAAAGCACTTTGGCCGAATATCAAGCAAGGGTAACCTTCTCTAAACTCGTCTCCAATCGGTTCATAAGGTGGGTAAGTAATCATGGCCGAATGCTATTTCCCTTCTCTTCTATGTCTCTGTCGATTTTTACAAGGGGTAAGGGCTGATTTCAGTATTTGTAAGCAAAAGATGTTAACACTCTTGTGAAACCGATTGATTATAGGATTCCCGGGATTTGTGGAACAAGCGATCCAGGCCATTCTCTGACAGTTGACTTTGGTAAGTGGTAGTAAGGGCCTATTGTTAATGGATTATTCTTTTAAGTGTTTAAAATCTGAAGGCTATTGACAGTGTCATTTGATCGATTGTTCGGTAAAGCAGATTCGTGTATCAAGTACGGTGGTTAGTAGCAAAAAGGGGAAAATGTAAGATTTCGGGTTCACAAGGAACCCCTCTCTAATAATTTGATTTGGCCGAATATACTAACCCAAGTGTTGGCCGAATATAGGGATAAGTAGATCTAGGGAGGCCGACTTCTCTTTTCGGGATTTAGACGATTCGGTGGTGACAGGTGTGTACATACACACCTTATAACTTATTAACTGTGCTAAATATTGTTAATGCTAACTCTGATTTATGTAGCATTGGATTTAATACCATATCGGTATAAGTGACGATTCGAGTAGGTACCTGTTAATATGAGTTGCTATTTGATGCTTTTGGGAAGCATGGCATGTTTATTATTTGTAACTTAAATATTTGATGACATGAAATCTGATATGGGTTGATGAGAGGAGGGGGAATTGTTATCTGTGTCGACGGACACCAGTGTTTTGGTAACACATCATGACTACGGTCACCAGAGGTTTGGTACGTCTAGAGGTTTGGCACCTCATAGCGTCTCGTCCCAGTGGCTTAGCACCACAGTGGGTTGGCCCCACAGACGATAATACGGGATTGACGCCAGTGATTTGGTATCACACGATGGGTTGGCCCCATCAACCGATTCGTGTCTTCGGCACCGAGAGGTTTGGCACCTCCGTGATTTGGCATCACATCCGTGACTATACGTCACCGGGGTTTGGCACCACCGGTGGTTTGGTACCACAACGGGGTAGACAGAGGCGTTTGGTTGGCTAGGTTGGGTATATAACCTTATGCATGTTGATTGTTATAAAGTGTGTATGAAATTGCTTAAATCGGGGGAAGGGTTACATACTGAGTCTTGGTGACTCACCTTCTCCTTTACATTTTTCAGGTGACACGTAGATCGCGGATAAGGAGCCGGATGGACTCGAGGTGGCCATGCAGTGGACTTGATTTAAATGAATTTTAAACTTTAGTTATTTTTATTTTACTGTTGGTTAAATTTTATTTCGGATGTAATAAGGCCTCCTAATACTCTACTTTGTTACTTTACGTATTTTGGATAATTTGTTTAAACTATTTTATTAATATTAGATTAAATACACATGTTTTCCCAACCTTAAACGAAAAATGTTTTATCGTGCCGTCGGGCACATTTGGAATTTTATGATAACTTGACTTAATTAATTACGCAAATAAACACTAAGTATGGTTTTAGCAAGACCACTAAAATGAAAGGTTTTCAAAACTTAACCGGTTTCTAAAAGATTTCAAAATATTTTCCCCTGTAACAAACTAGATTCGGCCATAATGTTTGGGCCGGGTTTGGGTTATTACAGAATGTGATGGAATCCAAAAATGAACGAGAGTTAATTTTGGTATACAATTATAGTTATATATGTATTGATGGTTGCCGAATATGGTGGGTTAAGATGGGAGCATGAACTACTATTAATAGATGTTTTATTGAGGCTTGGAAAATATGGATAGTAAATATATATATATGATTATGTGGTTGAGGAAAGGATTTATTTACCAAGCAATCCTTTGGTGTGTGAGTTATCATTTTCATCTCTTCAAGGACCAAAATACCTAATAAAGGTAAATGAAAGTGTCGGAGTAAATCTCTAAGTAAATAATCATCGTATATTATTTTCAAATTAACATATCTTGAAATTCGAATTATTGAAATTATATGTGAATTAGCCGAATTTAGCTAAGCATAAAATTGATTCGGTTATGTAAATTGTGTGATATGTGCTATTGAATGTTCAGTATAGTGAGTTTGAAATGCGTAAAAGATTCAATATATGAAATGATTCAGGGAGAAAATTTAAAGTATTACTACTCAAAGCTATGAGCCTAGCAAGCCTTGGGTGGTGAATTTATCGGGCTTTATGCCTAGCGAAGCTTATTGCCGGTGAATGATTATCGCACCTCGGTCTAGCGAGCCTCGTCTTGGCGTGAATTATATCGGGCTTAATGCCTAGCGAAGCTAAATACCTGGTGCTTGAACTACGGACCTTGAGTCTAGCAAGTCTAGTGTCGTGATGTGAGATCCGGCAAATGCCTAGCAGGTTTTATAACAGTGAGTTGAAATCCCAAGCTTAGATTATGTACTAGTAAAGTCATGAAATGAATTAAGTGAGCCTAAGCATTTGAAAATGAAATGGGTTAAATTCGGCTGCAAGGTATGTGTTATTCATATTCATGTATTAGACGTATATACATGTGATGATAATAAGTAAATGAATTGATGAATGAAATGTGATATACAAATGGGTAGATGTAAATTGTTATAAACTAAGTCACGAGAAAATTTGCTACATGAAAGCATAATGTGGTTAAAGGTATTCGTGTAAGTA
The DNA here is from genome assembly GCA_025503065.1 of Gossypium bickii. Lineage (NCBI taxonomy): Eukaryota > Viridiplantae > Streptophyta > Magnoliopsida > Malvales > Malvaceae > Gossypium > Gossypium bickii. Next base: position 122,716,552 of record CP106712.1, on the reverse strand, counting down.
TATTGACATGAAGGATATAAGTTGACCCTGTATATTTAGCCTTATGTTTATGATTACGTGACATATTGGGATTTCTTTGATGCCATGTATACGAATGCATAAAATGCCAAATGGATGTACATACAAATATAGGTGAAATTATATTCCCTTTATGTAAAGTTACTAAGTGTAAAGTATATATTTATTGTATATCCATTAATATGTGATCTTATGGAATTATGTGTATCAAAAATATGAGTAGTTGTAAAAGAGTATTTAATTTACATGTGAACTATATGAGGAGATTATAAATGGAAGTCTAAAAGTAAAATAGTGATGATAGTTAAGCTAAATGAGCATTTCATTCGACATTAGTAGATCACCTAAGTACTAAGCTTCGAAATATTGATATTAGATACTTGGAAATATGAGAGTTTAATTGAACATGTGTTGTGTAATTAAAGAGGTAATTCGGATTTATACGACCCTTCACTTGTTCGAATATTTATGTGAACTTATTGAGTTTTATGTATGAGTATTATGAATATATTAATATGAAAGGATGTTTCATATTTTGAAATTGATGTTGGATTGGTAAGTGGTATAATAAGGGTAAGGAAATAATATGCGTTATATTATGTAAGGTACAAGCATTCGGGCTTGAAAGGCTTTCGAGTTAAGCTGTTTATATTCGATATTATTACTTGATTGTTTTAAAATGTTAAAATGACCAATTGGTATATTATGATTGCTTAAGACTTACTAAGCTAAATTAGCTTACTCCGTGTATTCATTGTTCTGTTTTCATAGGCTTTGGTTAAGCTACGAGCTCAGGGGATCGTCATCGAAGTCATTCACACTATCGATTCGTTCTGGTACTTTTAAAAGTTGGGTTTGAACTTAAGGCATGTATAGGCTAGCTTAATACTTGGATGATATTTTATAATGTATATAAGCCATGCGAAAATGGCTAGCCCTTAATGTTAATATTAGATGATGTAAATCTAACCTTGTTGTATGATGCGTGCATGTTTTAGTTGGATAAATAAATGAATGCATGATATAGGTATAATTATATTTATATGTGTTTCATGCTGAATAGGTAGGATTTATGACATATATCTATGAAACTATTTGGTTTATAAATAAGTTACGAGTAATAATTAGTATTATGGTACTTTCTATTATGAAATGAAGTTATTAGAAGTGTATTCTTTATGAAGAGTGGGTGTGAAAATGAATAAATGTCTCGGCTTGCAAGTTAGAAAATGGAATAATCGAGTCTTATATTTATGCTTCATAAATCTATGGATTCTAGGATATCTTTGTCATAAATGGGATAATTTGATAAGAGCACATGTGCATGCATTGTATGTTCGGATAAAGAAATTGAGTAGTAAGTTTGGGTTAGAAGTGCATGAAACAATAATGTTTAAATGGTATGAAATGAAATGAAAGGAATAGGTTTGTATTATGTGGAAATTCGAATATGTGGTTGATTAAATGATAGTTTCGAAATGGTAAAGATGACAAGTTTATAAAACATAGTAAATGCGAACCTGTATTGAGTCTTTCGTACGTGTATAGATATACCATAAAATGATATGAGAGTTTATGATTAACTACGTAGGTGCATATGAGTTGTGAAATGACAAGTTGATAAGTGAATAAATGATAGTTATATTTATGTTACTGCATATGCATAAAGTGATAGGCACATACTCAAATTTTTGATTAACATTTAAATGACTGTAATGATCTAAATTGAGTCTGGAAATGCTTCATAACCCTAGTCCGGCGACGGGTACGGGTTAGGGGTGTTACACAATTTAATATAAACTCACTCAAAAAGGGTAAGGCTAGGATCAGAAAAATGAAAAAATTTGGCAAAGGTGAGACTTGAACCCAAGACCTCACACACACATCCAAGAACACTTAACCACTGAAGCAAATACACACTTGTGACAGATATTTACAGAAATAGAAATTAATTTAGCAGGACGTTACAAATTCAACCATATCGTCTAGATCGGGTTAGGGGTGTTACAGAACGCATACTTTGAATATACCAAAGCATATGACTTAGGTACACATGGTCCTCAATATTGAGGTAAGTCACACCATGAACGTCACAAGTGAATAAATCCATAAATGGGTCCAGGATAGATATTATTTGGGACATGTCCTATGTATTGTCAACCCAAATAAGCATTTATGTTTTTATTTTTTAGGGAGTAGACCACTCTGATACCCAAGATAATGTATATCCCTAATTGGATTAAAAAGATAACATAATAGTCTCATGGATTAATTACTCATTTTGATTTTTCAGACTATAAATAATTTAGATTACCTACTATTATAAGTTATCTTCTACATCACAATTCATCCTTATGATGCAACTTAATATTATTTATTTTAGATAAAAAGTTTCCAGACAAGCTATCAGTATGTTGTGGATGAACCACTAGTCGTTGCAGATGAACTGCTAATTCTTCCTTCATTCATATCATCCCACACCATGTAATGCAATATGAAATGCTAATAACGTATCAATACAATAACAGTAGGCATGTTTAATGTGGCATGCTAAACATGCAATCAATAATACAATGGCAGAATTAACAACACAGTTTATCATAACTACAGTGATGGTAGACATGTATCATTTACATATCATACATATAAAAGTAATAATTCAATTACTTAGATCCTAGATGTAACACCCCAAACCCGGCCTAGACGTTATGGCCGAATCTGGCAATATCACATGTAATGGGATTTAAAATCGAATTTATTAAGTTGAAACCATTTCCGTTTATTAGCTTCTATTTATCTCTTGTCAATTTCAAAATCATTCTCTCGTTAATTTGATTCGTTTAAAAACATATTCTGCAGCGGAAGCTTTTAAAGACCGTGATATTTAAAGAAAACCGTTCGCGTTTAGAAGAATATTGTTTTTAATTAAACTGAGTTTTCATTGAGTTTACAGTTTAAAAGTCCATAAAAACAGATAAAATCCAAAATAAAGGCAAACAGTCCAAAAGTCCGAGAGATACAGTTCAGGTATAAATTAGGGCCTTAGCCCGTCTCAGATACAGTATGCATTCGGTAACAAAAATCAGTATCCTACCCACCAGCCTCTACACACCAACTCCGACCATCCCTACACACTATGTAATGACCCAAAATTCATGAGCACCGGAAAAGTAAGTTAAAGGACCTCCGTCTTAGTGAACCGAGTTTGCAAATATTTATTAGGAATATTTGTGAAGCTAGTTGTGTGTTTAATTAGGCTTTAATTAAGTGAATTTAGCTTAATTAAGAGAAATTAGGAAAAAGGGCTAAATTGAATAAGGGGTAAAAGTAGAATTATAGATTAATAAAAAGAAAAAGGGACCAAAATGACAAATATGCCATTCACCAAAAATGAGGCGGCAAATGTTGATAAAAATATAAGATTTTTATTGTTTAATTATTATTAAATTATAATGTATATAATTATTTTATTATATGGTAATTTATATTAGTTATAAATTAAAAATATCATATTATATGAATAAATCAAAATTTGCCAAATGGCTGGGGATGATATTGTACAATTGTAAAAAAAAAAAATGTACATTTGTAATACTTATGTTTAATTAGTAGATAGATATTTATTATTTAAAAGGATATTTAATAATTAAATAATTAGTATAAGATTTTTTGGTTGATAATAAATTATGATTTTGCCAAGTGTATGGTAAAGATAAAATACAAGTGTATTAATTTAAGTATGCACATTTGTAATATTTTTATTTAATTAGTAAATAGATCTTTATTATTATTAAATTAAATTAATAAAATATTTATGAGATAAATAATTATATTATGAGATTTTTTGTGATAAATAAATCATATGGTGGCAATTGTAGGGTGATGATAGTGTACAAATGTACAAAGAAGTATGTATACAAATGTATTATTTATAATTGGTATTAAATAGATATTTATTAATTAAATAATTATATCGTAAGATTTAATTGTGATAAACAAATTAGTTAAAGACAAGTATAAAATATATATTTGTCCAATTGCAAAATAAGTATTTGTTATTAAATAGATTTTTACTATTATTATTACTATTAACTAATATATATATATGTAAGATATAAAGTAAAAAGAAATAGAAGAAGAAATAGAAGCAGAGAGTTCAAACGAAATAAGGGGAAAGAAAGAAGAAAAGAAAAGAAAAGGAGAAACTAGGGTTTGAGAGCTTGAAGTTTTAATAGCTAACATTGTACCGGAAACATCAACAAAGAAAGGAAAGGAGAAAGTTGACGAGGAGTAGCTCGGAAATTCTGGTTTGTATTACTATAATTCAAATCTATTTATTATTAATTGTTATATTTTAATTAAAATACATGGTAGATAAATTTAGGAAAGTAATTGAAATAATGATATTGATTTAAATGAAATTGATTTAAAAATGTTTATGGCTATTGAAATTGAATGTGAAAAAATTAGAAATTAAAAGTGATTTGAATTGAATCAAAATGAATTGAATGAAGAAAATATGTGATTATTTGAAATGTATATAAATTGAAAAGTGATTAGTGATTTGAACTTAATTGGAAAATGAATCGAAAATATGAGTTGAATAAAAGTGAATTAAATTATAAATATGGTGAATATGTGAATCGTGTATTGATTGAAATGTGGATTGAATTAAATCAAAGTATGATTATATGTGATTATCTGAAATATGTATTGGTATTGAATTATGAAGTTACTGAATATTGTTATGTGTACTGCATTGAACTGTGAAATTACTGAAGTAATGAATTACTGCAATAATGTGAAACTGATTGAAATAAGGAAATTATTATTGATACTGAACTAAGATGGAAATTGTACTGAAAAGTGAATTAAATACCCTATTAACTAGTCGGGCTAGTCGGATATAGTTGGCATGCCATAGGATATGGAAGAGTACAGGTTTTTTTGTCGGCTATCGATCGATACACTTATGTGCCGACTCTCTCATTATTATTATCATTACCGATTCGACACTTTGTGTGTCGAATACTGTTACCATTACTATTACAGATTCAGCACTTTGTGCGTTGAATCTTATCGACATCGCTCGTTCGGGTACTATGTATCGCTTTTAGGCACAATGTGCCGTACTGGTGTGTTGGTTGGAATCCGTGTATCCGTCAAAGTCTGGGTTTGTTAATAGGGTGAATAACTGAAATGAGAAAATAAAATAAATTTGATTGATCGTACTATTAAAAATATGAGAAAGAAATTATGAGTTGAATTGTGAATGGAATTAAGATGTGAGATTTAAAGCATGAATTTAAGGTTCATGAATTTGCTAAAATATCGAATTATTGATATTGAAATCAGTTGAATAAGTGAAATGAGAAAATTGAATGAATTGATCGATTGAACTATTGAAAGTATGAGAAATTGAAATTATGAATTGAAATGTGAATTGAAATTGAGATATCTAAATAAGAAGTGAAAGTAGAATGAATTGGAAATAATGAAATAGTGTATGAGTTAATTGAATATAATCTTATGAATTAATTATAATTATTTTTATTAAAAATGTTGGTTTAAATAATTATTGAAAGACTAATGTTGTAAGGTTTTAGATATGAAATAGAATAAGTTATTGAATTAGGATATAGAAATGAAATACATGAAATAATGATTTTATGAAATGGTTATTAATGAAATGCATGAAATGAACATGGAAATAGTAAGAAGATATATAAATTAAAATGAAGAAAAGCTATTTAAGATACATATTATTAAGAAAATTTAAAGTTTTAAATGCATGAATGTTTTATTGAAAGTAAAATAGTGGTAAGGTAAATTGTGCATATTATTGTTTTAAGTATTTGAACTATAGTAATACCACTGGGTGTATACTCAGCGTACGGTTTGTTTCCGTGCGCAGATTAGGTACAGTAATTGTTGAGAGTCAAATTTGAGATTGCAAGCTTCATCTCATCACATCTTCAAGCAACAACAGGGTATGTTTTAAAATTTTGAATAGAATGGAATGTACTTAGGAAAAATTAAGTAGTATCCATTTTTATGTTCAAATATAATAGTAATTATCCAAGAATTACTTTGGCACCAAATGTAATATTCCTATATCAGGTTCCTTGAGTCGAACATGGTATAGGGGTGTTACACACTATGTGGGGTTTAAACACCCACCCAGCCCTACATACCAAGTCGTACCGAATACGGCACATATCAGTAATATTGCAGCTGAGTTGCCAGATAATAGGCATGAAAGCCTTTCAGTACACTTCCTCCAATAATCAATCATCCCACCGTAATGCAGATGCAACTAAATAGGCTCAATGCAGACATATAGAGATACATGCTTACATGCTAAAATTCATTTATCAGTCATACATACAGATCAGTAAACATGCATAAATTTAACATGCTCAATACACACATTATAAAATCAGTTCACATGATTTAGGGTCTAAGTAGCGCTTACCGACCCTACAGTAGGTTCACAGTCATCTTGGGCGACCTTTGCAACCCTAGGAAACATTTTAGCTAAATGGGCCCATACGCCCATGTGGCTTGCCCGTGTGGGACCACACGCCCAGATTGGCCTTGCCTGTGTGGATCACACGGCCTGGCCCAGATATCACACGACCGTGTGGCATGTCCATATAGGCCCACATGCCCGTGTGGATCACACGGCCACACTCTGGCCATCACACAGTTGTGTCTTGTGCACGGCTTGGCCTTCGTCGATCGCACAGCCTTGTTGACGTACACGGCCTACCACACGGGTGACCACACGCCCGTGTGGCGTCGATGGTGGCATTTTTTGGCTTTTGCCAAAAGCTCGATTTCTGCGTTCCGGGTACACACACCTGCTGCAGATTTGACGTGAAACCACTCTTAAGCCTTCCAAAACCTATATACAGAGTATCTAACACTGATTTAGTGGATTAAACAACAGATTTGACAACCAGAATTTGACACTGAACTTACTTACCTCTAAAGAAAACCGCTACACAGCCAAACACGTCGTCGAAGTATTGTTCACTGATTCAACGCCTTTTTCCTACGAAATAGAATTTTTAACGATTAAGAACCCCCAACACACACTTCCACACCAAATTCTGAAACCACAAAAAGTTAGAACCACTTTTAAACCTTACTTATCAAAACCCGATGAAACAACAATGATTAAGAAACGATGAAGAGAACTTAGAAGATATGGAGCAAAATTTTGAGAGAGCAAAAGACAATAAAGGAAGAAGAGAGGGAATGTCAGAACTTGTTGGAAAACCCCAATTTTGAAAAAAAGAAAAAAATAAAAAGAAACCACAAGATATTATCAGATCCCTAAATTTTCTCCCTCAAACCCACTACTCCACAACTACTCAGAATTTCAGTCCAACCGAAATTCTACCTGACAACTGAACCAAAAATAACACTCTCTTGCTAACCCAAGGATTTGAACTTAGGCCCTCCAGCACACCAAACCTCTTACCACCTGAACCAGCAGGCTCATTCTGATATGGAATTACAGACAACTAAATATAAGCCTACTGAATAAAGATATAGCTTAATTCCATAAAAAAAATCAAAAATTGCTAAAGCTAAGGCTTGAACTTGGGACCTCGCACACACACCCAGAACACTTAACCACTGAAGCAGATACACAATTGTGTCACATTTTACCAAAAAAAAAAAATTTTAGGGCGTTACACTAGATTCTAAAATAAACATATTAGTAGGGATTTAATTGAGAGAAATAAAACTTTAAAAATAATTCAGGGACTACAGAGGAACTAAATTGCACAATTTACAAAATTCTAGTCAAAACTGTAAAACGGGGGTCACACAGCAATGTAAGAGGCTAAAGACCATGTGAAAAGGGTACACGGTCGTGTGGCAAGACCATGTAACAGGTTGTGGCCATGTGAAAAATGCTAAGGTAATCCTATAGGAGGAACACGACCATGAAGCAAGCCTTGTGGAAGGTTTTTTGTTGTGTGAAGAATGAAGGTGCCTTAATGTAACAGTAGCACATGGTTGTGTAGTGACTGTGTGGTTCACACACCCATGTGGGAAACCGTGTGGCCCTAAACCTACACACAGTTTTCCTTGATTTGCTTGGTAAAGAACACACACCTTTCATTGTGGGTATGGTCGACGTTCCTCACTCGATTTTGGTTTGATTCATCTAAACTTGGTCCTTTAAATGACGTTTTCTCATGTAATAACGATTAGTTTCAAAATTCAAGAAGATAATCAAAAGATTTGGCAAGAACCATTAAAGATTGATTAATCAAACAAAGATTAGCACCAGATAGTAATATTACAAAAATACAAGATTTAACCATTAGAAACTAGATGTACTTATTGTTTCTTGGCAAAGATTGGGATGCTATTGATGGAAATTATAAAACCGATAGAAAACGATTGAGCGGGGGGATGATTTGATTTGGGAAAATAAAAATACTTATAAACAATTAGGATGAAAATATGGTATAAAGAAAAGGAAAATAAAAGAAAAATAGAAGAAATAGAAAGATGAAGAGAAATTTTACTAGGATTTGAAAATAGGCAAACCTAATCCAAATGGGGAAATAATGGTTAAATAGTTAGGGTTTGAAACCTTAAGGGCAACAAAGATAATTTACCCAAAGCTGCAGAAATTCAAAAGAGGAAAAAAATGAGTGTGGAAAGATAAAGCTCGAACCTTATTTATTTTTTATTTTTGATCATATATATTTTGGGTGTGGCTTTCACCCTAGTTTGCTAAAAATAAAAGGAAAAGAGGGGGCTTGAACCTAAACTCTCTAGGGAGGGAAGCTAATATTTAACCATTAGGCCTAAAGCCTATTTCTTGTTTAATCATTTCGCCTAACCTTATATATTTTGAGGGGTGACAAATATTATATATAATAAAAGATATATAATATTATTAAATATTAAATAAAAAATTATATTTAAGAATAAGAAACTGTGAATGGAATTGAGTTAGTATTTAAAATATGGGAGAAAATAATCAAAATTTGAGACTCATATTTTAGATAAATTCGATTGAAATAATTATATATAATATTGATACCATGATTTAGCTTGACACATGAAATCCTCTATTTTCCCCTTCCTTATTCATTTCATTTTGTATTTTACATCGTATGCCCATTTTATTTACATTATTTTTATATAGCGCTTCAAAATTTTTTTTTAACATCTACTATAGTTTCAACTATTTTTTTGCAACCAATTGCTTTGTTTTAAGATACTGAATCATGTTATGAATGCTATTAAGTGGATGTTGAAATTTTCATCTTCCTTAACTTTTCACCTTTCACCTTCTTATAGCTTCTTTCCTATTTATGTATTAGGAGATAAGGAGGCTAATCACCCTATATATATAAGAGTATTCTACTTGTAATGATGATGATAAAGAAGAGAAATGTAATAGAAATCTCCCTTTATTCTCATCTATTATTCTTGTTTTGTTTACATTATTATTATTATTATTTTATAACATGTTATTAGCACGAGTTTGCTCAACAGTATACAATATTTTGTTGTAGAACGAGTAATCTAGACATATAACATCCTTGTTGAAGCAACACACCTAAGTTACATGATTTCTATGTGTACTTGAAAGATTTTAAAATTGAAATATTCCTAATGAAAAAAAAGAGTTCAAAATGATACTATTTTTTTTTCGTATTCAAGTATGATTTTATATTTTATTTATTTCATGGTATGCTTTTTTATGATCTAAGACTTTGAATAAGATTGAAGTATCGACAACTTGAATATTTTTACTTAAATTAGCCATTTAAAAAAAATATATTTTTTTGTTTACCTTTACCAAATGTATCATGTTGCCTATTAGATTATTAGATTATTGTTTTCGACACTAGAGGCTCATGTTCAATATTTGGATATGCCATATAAAAAACTTAGATAAAGTTAAATATACATGTATCGAATATATATCCAAATGCATATGACATAGGTGATGCCTATTTTTTTTTTTTGTGGATGAAATTTTCTATGGAACCTTGATCAAGTAAATAGGATAATGCGATGTCTATAGCTAATATTCCATAAAATATTTCTGGGATATTTTATTGTTATGTTGATTAAATTGTAAGGTTGACCTTAGCTATCATAAGATTTTAATAGCATCATTTTTATTCCTTGAGTTTTAATAGATTTAGAGGATAATTTTTCTATACTTAAGTTTGAATAGACATGAATAATAGTGCTTTCTCGCTTTAATTGTTAGCTCAGAATATATAACTTGATAGAAATAATTATGAGAAAGTTACCATTGTGGAAGTTCAATGATTATCATCTACATGATGGATTAAGAGTGGAATATCTAATTGCGAAAGATCCTCTTGACTATTAAATTGCGTAATAATTTGAAAGAATGATTTAACCATTAGAAAATGATAATACTCTCTAAAGCTTGTTATGATTAAACTATTTATTGTGCTATTTGATAAACTGTAATATATACATATTTTAAACCCACATTTAGCATACTTTTGAATGATTTATTCCCTGAATTGTGGAATTTGGTGCTCCTAATCCTTTAATTTCATGTTTTATACTTAGGAGAGCACCGGAGGATGAAAAGAACGAGAAAAGGGCCTAAAATAGAGAAAATGCGCCAAAATACGAAATGCACACGGCCTGGGCCTACGCCACACGGCCGTGCCTCCTTAATAGACCCGACCACGGCCTAGATACGATTCACACGGGCGTGTGCCAAGGGCGTGTCCCTGCCACGACCTTTTTTAATTTCACTCGGATTAGGATACTTAGGGGCGAAGAAAGACATTCCGAAAGCCTATATAAACACCCTAAGTATGACCTATGAGGGCACATCCAGCTAGGCCGAAGTGTAACATCCTGGAAAGGGCCTATGCATTTCGGGTTTAAATTGTATGAATGACAAGTCTTCAGTCTTATGAATAAATTATTGATATTTTTGGAAACTCGAAATGTATGAAAATGATTGGAAATGAATATTTTGGAAACACGAAATGCATTAGGACATGAACATTTTAGGAAACCGAGAATGTAAAGAAATGGTTCAAAAATGGAAAGTGCACATTTTGGAAACTCAACATTTTGGAAACTTGAACATTTCTGAAACTTGAACATTTTGAAAACTTAGACATTTTTGGAAACCTGAACATTTTAGAAACTTGAACATTTTTGGAAATGATTCAGAAATGGAAATGAACATTTCGAAACTTGGAAATGTAAGAAAATGGCAAATAAACAGAGCCGATCGAAAATTTTAGGAAACTTAGAAATGATGCAGAAATGTCAAATTTTAAGGTTCAAAATAGGAAATAAAGGCAAGAGGGCCTTAAAGAAAAAGTTGGAGAAATTTGGCACACAAACAGGCTTGGAAATGTGGCCTGAAGATGCCACTTAGGACCTATGGAAATGGCACCATGTGTAGGAGGCATGGGCACAGGTTCGAGTCACAAGGGAAGCAAATAAATGAAGTTTTAATTTTGCTCCCCAGGCTATGAGGTGGACGGTACATGAGTTGGAAAAAGGGGGTGTTTTAATTCCATAAATACATGATTAAAAAGTGATAAATAAGGGATTTTTAATTTGGATTATTTAGAAGAGATAATAAGGATTTTTCTCTAGTTTATTTTAAATAAAATAGATGATGAAAGAGGAGTGGTAGCCAAGTAAGGGACTCTCCTAGGCTGATATTTTCGGCTATAAAAGGAGGACAGGAGGGCTACTCATCAATTTTTGCTTCCTCCTCATCTCTGCCAAAATTTTTAGGGCTCTTTTCTCTTTTCTTTTGTCTAGCCGAATTCTCTAAGCCTCATCTTTCTTTCTTTTCTTCTTCTTCTTCATTTTCAAAACCAAATCCAACCTAGTTGAAATTGCACTGGCCAGAATCTCTGAGTGGTGTTAGGATAGATCTGTCGAATTCAACACTTAAGGTAAGAATCTTGTGGTTATTGATTTATTCTCTTCTTTAAGCCGAAAAATAGGGATTAATGTTATTATTATTGTGGCCGAAACTATAAGGAGTATTTCGGGATTTCTAGTGCTATCGACTACAAGGGAGAGATCATCCGGGATTCAAGAATCTAAGGTAAGATATACATATATTTGGTCAAAAGTTATGGAATATATGTGAGATTAAAATTAACATATAATTATAGGGATTTCGACAGACATACAAGGCAAGGAATCCTTTTCAGATTTGGAAATTTTAAGGTAAGTAATACAAATCCTAGTTGTATTTGGAAAAGTGGCCGAATGGTCTTTTAAAGTGATTAACTTATGTAGGATTTGAGATCTAAATCAGTAGATCGTTCTTCGGGATTTCAAGGAACCTATTAAGCAAATCAGGTGTGTACTCACACTAACTTCCAATATGTTATGGCAATAATTATGTTTTAATATATATGAATGTGTATAAGAATGAGAATGTGGCTAAGTACCACAAATGTGGCAAAAAGTACCCAGGTACGTATTCCTACTTTTGATAGGATTATGAATGTGTTATAATCTGAAAAGTGACATGAATGTGAATTTAAGTATGATATGAATGATATGTAATAATAGGGGCATTTGGGATATATGTGAAGGGAGAAAGTGAAGGTGATGACTACGGTCTCACCAACGAAGGTGCTGACTTCGGTCTCACCAACGAAATATGGTGGCTACGGTCCCATTAATTGAATATGGTAACTTCGGTACATTATCTCGAATATAGTGTCTAAAGACACAACGTAAGTGGGCGATGAGCACGTCGATCGCAAATGATCGCCTTCGATGGTGTGTAGCGGATGGAGGGTCGACTTAGTAGTCCCCACTGGTACAAAGGTTGGTACGGGTGGTGTGTAGCGGATGGACAAATAGGCTTGGGTTTGGGTTGCATCATCCTTTATTTTGTATGAACATGAAATTGATATGACTTGTATGCCGATTTGTTGAAAATTAGTATCAGTACACATTGAGTCTGTGGACTCACCCTGTTGGGGAATTATTTTTCGGTGATGAGCGGTAATGGACCGGGTCGCGAGGAGCTAAAGGTGGCCATGCATCACTTGAAGAGTTTATTTAGAAATTTGGACTTTATATAATTTTAGTACTTTAAATTTTATTTTGGGTTTGAATGATGTAATAAGGCCATAAGGCCCAGTTGGATTTTCTTTATTTCTCATTTATTTTTATTTGATTATGATACAATTTATTTTTGATTAAAGTTAAGTAAATTGATTTCTTTTAAAATAATAAACCCTAAAATTATTTTGTCACCTTATTTAAGTTGGATTTTCAAAATTTATTAAATGGGTTCCAAATTAAGCCCAACCCAAAACAATGTTTTCTAAAATTTACAATGTTTCTCTAAGTAACCAAGAATTTGAAAACCGGTTTACTTAAGGAACATACCAGATCCGGTTCAGGCTCGTGGGCCGGGTGTGGGGTGTTTCACGAAGAGCCAAGTCAGAGAGGCCAGAATTGTGGGATTTACTCTAAGAAAGCCAGTTGATTCATCTCAAGAAGTCGGAATCATACTCAAGATGGAGGATCTTCCCTTCAATTTCCTTCAAGGGGTTTTAGGGTTTTTCTTATGTTCTGTTTCATATTTTCTTCTGAGATGTATTCTTTTATAATTATGAACTAAACCCCTCAAATACCTGAAGGGGATGAAACCTAAGACGGATCTTGTTATTGTTTTCTGAACTATATGATAAATATTTGATTTGTTCTTAATTATGTGTTCTTAATTCTTATTTTGATATTTCAGGATATTAATTCAAGTATTGATGTACTTAGGCAGAGGAGGAATAGACCCTATCTAAGAGTAGACCTAGCATAATTAAGCGGAGTTGATCGCAACCCTAGAGATAGGATGACGAAAATCTGCCGGATTAGGGTCAAACCTAATATGGGAGTCCATAGATCGAGTTAATGCAATTCTAGGGGTTTTAATTAGAAAGAGATTTCAATTAATCAACCTAGGGTTAGACGTTAGTAGCCTCGAGAGAGGTATTAATATAAATTAGGGAATCCTACGGATCAAGTCAAGTGAATAAATCATCTGGTTCAGAGTTAAATAACAAGTGAAGTCTAGGTGGATTCTTCCTCGGGTATTGTCTTAATCAATTGGTTTTTCCCACAAGTATTTTCCCCAATTCATTCTATTTGTCTTTGCATCTTTAGCTTAGTTGTTAGTTAATTTTAGATTAAATAACAATTCCCTTAATTCTTAGACTAAATAATAAAAAGAAAGTTAGTATTAGTACTTTTGGTTCCTTTGGGTTCGACATTCCGGTCTTGCCACTAAGCTATACTACTGTTCAATAGGTGCACTTTCCTCAAGTCGTTGTCACAGTTAGTTTTTAGGCTTGATCATTCTTTATATAAATTTTTAAGACTCTGGCATACGACCACTATTGCAGCGGCAATATTGTAAAAAAGGCTTTAAAAAGTATTTTAAAATGATCTCATGCCTTCTGCTGAAAAAGGCTTCATTTCTTGAAGTGAATGTAATAATACATAACAATTATGAAAAATCAAAATATAGAGATCGTGACTATCGTTGTAATTGAGAATGTAGTTAGAGACATATTAATAGTTGTTATAATGGTGGTTATAATAGTAATAATAAGGAAAAACAAGAAAATGATGGTCAAAATATTCAAAGGTTATTGAAAAATTCATGCTACCAATGTGGTATGAAAATGCATTGGTTACGTACTTGTCGTGTGTTTAAGCATCTAGTAAAATTTTATCAAAGCATCATTAGAAAAAAAAAAAAAAAGAAGAAACAATATTGAGATAAATTTCATTATCCCAAAATGATGAAATGGAGGATAAAAGATGAATTTTTTTTTTACTATGATGCTAAAGTTGACCATGCATACAAGGACGGTTAATATATTCTTAGTTTGTTTCAAAATTTTGGTGGGATCCAAGCATTGAAATTTAATTATTTGGTTTAAGAATCATTAGAATCAATGGCTATTGATATTTGCTTAGGGATGATCTCTTTCTATTCATTACAAAGGATGCTTATAATCACTACTTCTCATCCATGGTAACCTAATTTAGTCTAATCAACTTCTTTTGAAATTTAATTTGATTTCTATTAAGAAGTTTACTTTATATAATTCTCTATCTATAATTCTAAGAATTTTTAAATCTCTTCACGTATTGAGCTATTTGGATTTTTATGTGAAGATAAATGTTTTTATCTTTTATTGGTTAATTTTTAATAGAATTGATTGGTTTAATTTTAATTTTGATTAAGATGTATGATTATTGTGGAATGGGAATAAAAGTACTTGTCATAAACTTTGGGATATTCACCTTGTTTGGATAGTTTCATGATCGAGGGGGAGATAAGAAAATGTTTATGTTTAAACCTTTATAAATATAAAGTTACTTTAACCTTACCTTATAATATTTTGCATTTTATTGTGTTATGGTATATATAAAAAAATAGATGTATTAACCATAGTGATTTATTAGTAACATAGATTTATTATTTATTATGTTTTATTTATACCTATTCATGTTAAATTTTATACGAATAAATAAAGTTTTTGAAGATCAGAATTTTTTATCATTCATGTTGAAAAGAATTGCAAAATTTATTATTATTTAAAATAAATTATAAATTCATTAAGGTTATATGACAAAGTAATATTCAATTACATGCTCTTGAAGAGCTAACTAATATTGCATTAGATTGTAAAAGTGCTTGAAGAGCTAAGGTTGCACCTCCATGTGAATCAAAATTTTGTAAAACATAATATTATTTTTCAGATCAAGAAAATATATGAAGGAAATCTTTATGTGTTTTACATTAAAATAATGGACAGAAGTGACATGAGATACTTGTGTATTTGTATTATATATATTCCCCAAAGAAATACATTACATTTATATGAATAACATTGAGATAGTGAAAAGAAGTTCATAGTGTTGGTATAATCGGTTTGACCATCCCAAGTTAATGATGATGCAAAACAATTTGATGAAAATTTATATGATTTTATTGAAGAATTAGAAGTTTTATTTTAATAATTGTAATTGATACTAGTTATTTTGACAACATATTAAACTAGCACTAACTAAAGTTAGAGGCCAATTGCATTTTTGGATGATAATCGAATAATATATAAGCTCATGTATCACATGTATGCAACCCGAAGTTTGCGATATTATTTATTGAAATAATTTGATTGTACACAATATCTATAGTATGCAATTTGTGCTAATAAAGCTAATGCACTATATCTTAAGCTTGATTTTCGTAGTTTTAGCTAAGATAATATTAAGTTGTCTATTCCTATATATGGTATACTTAATGGTTAGCAAAACTATCCTTCTATTTAATTGCTTAACTATAAATTTAAGAATAGCTTTAAAATAAGCATGTAACTTTATTTGCATCAAGCCAACATGTAAGAAATATTTGTCTCGTGAGAATTAGCTTTCATTTATAAGCCAATAGATTTCATCTAAGAATATTTGGATGTGCAATATTTTTTTATGTTCCACCATAGTGCATTAAGATGAATCATCAAGTAAGAAGTTGAGAAAAATTATATTTTTCATTAGATGTGAAAAAGTTGAAGAGAGATATTTATAATTTTGAAAAGAGAATATTGTCATGTTGTAAATTTTCACAACATTAAGGGGAGACATTGTAACACCCTATACCCGACCCGGTTATTGAACACGAATATTAGGATGCCACATCATTGTCTCACATCGTACATAGAATATCAAGTCCCATTATTAAGGGAACGTCTCTTATTTTAGCATTAACATAAGTTCTTGACCAAACATATTCTAAATACTCATTAATACATGCTAAACATTCATCAAATGGTCTTATAATAATAGTTAAACATACATAGGGCCTATTTAACAAAATTTTAAAATTGACTACATAGGTATCGATACTGAGACATGGGTATCGATATTTTACTTACACGGTATCAATATTATATGAAAAATCAGTACAAATCAACATTCTGTTTCTTGGCTAAAATAAAAAAAATAAGAGAACACTGATACCTGTAAAAAAAGTATTGATAAAATTACCCTGAGTATCGATATTTGTGATAAGTTATTAGTACCAAGTTATGATTCTGCCTTCCTCCACATTTGAAAATCACAGAGGTATTGTTTTTACAACACGAATATCGATACCTCTGCTTTAGACTAGAAAAATACAACATAGATAAGCATATGGATCATTCCAACTTGTACCAATTCATCATGCTACCATATCATTATCAAATAAACGTCAAAACAATCATTGTAACATCCTAGATTAGGGGTTATGCATTTGGAGCATAACTCAAGTGCTAGTGGGTTTTAAGGGTATTAGGAGATGTTTTAAGAGTTTTTAGAGCTCTAGAATGAAGGTGAAAGCTTTGGGAAATATTTGGATTTAAGTGTAAAAAGAGGAAATTAGGCTGAGGAGGCCTTAAGAATAATTTGTGGGCGTTTTGGGTCATGAAAGGGGGCTTGGTAAAGTGGCTTAGGGACGCCACTTAAGGCCTGGGAATGACGCCAACAAGGGTCTGGAGTTCGAGTCTTGAGGGCAGCATGGGAGTGTTTTATTTTTGTATTTTGCGTCAAGAAGGGAGGTTGGACTGAAGACGGCTTTAAGGAAATATGCAGTGGTCTTTGGACATAAAGCAGGCCTTGGTAAAGTGGCTGCAAGGCGCCACTTAAGGGCCTGGAGGTGACGCCGGGCGTAGGTCTTTGGTTCGAGTTGCAGAGGAAGCGAATGGGATTTTATTTTTATGCGTCAAGTAGGAGCTTGGCTTGGGAGGTCTTAAAAGAATTTGTGGCGGGTTTATGTCATAAAAACCGCCACGGCAGAGTGGCTTGGAGCGCTATATGCGGCTTGCGGCAACAAGGGCCTTGATTCGAATCCCGTTGGCCGCAGGGGGCATGTTTTTATTTTGCTTTGGCGTTAGGACAAGGAGGAGCTTGGGAAAGAGGTGTTAAAAGAAGTTCAGGGTGAATTATATCACAAAGAGGCGTCTTGGCAGAGTGGCTGGGGCGTTATCTGCAGTGAAGCTCCAGCAGATCCCGGGTTCAAGGCGCGGGAGCAGCAGTTGGGTGTTTTAATTTTGGCTTTTGGCGCCAGGAAAGAAGGAAGCAGTGGACGGCACTTGGGACTTCCAATTGGAGGAGGATTCTAATTCTTCTATCAAATTTCGGCTAGATAAGGAGTAGATAATTGTTAATTTATTTTTATTTAGATTATTCTTTTATAGATAGATAAGAGATGATTTAGGAGGGATTAATGATGGATAATTTTTATTCTATTAATTAAGGTGGATTTATTTTAAGTTGATAAATAGAAGATAGTTATAGAGTTATTTTATATATTTTGAATATGTGTTCAAGAGTTATTATAGGAGAAGGAAGTGGAATTTGAGAGGAGGTAGGAGTGCCGAAATTGAGTAGTATAAATAGGGGTGACCATCCTTTAACTATTCTTTTCTTCATTTTATTTTCCTTGGCCGAAAATTGTTCCTCTAATTCTCTCTTTGAGCCGAATTGCTTCTCACTTCTTCTCCCTATTCTTTCTCTTTTCTTCAACTTTCATTCTACATATTTTCTTGGATAGCCGAATAATCCCTTGCCATTTAGAAGCCATAGCCGAATTCCATAGTGTCCTCATTCTCTCTTCTTATAGCAAGACTTAAGAGCCGAAAGCGTTAGTGTGAGTCTTTCTTCTAGCCTCTTCAAGTAACTTGTAGTGGTAAGTGTTTTCACCTTTCATAATCAAATTTCTTTTCTCTTCTTTGTGGTGCCGAAATCAAGGGTAGGACCTTGATTTTTAGGAATGGCCGAATGGGCTTAGGGCCTTTTTAATGCGTTTCTTTTGTGTGTCGACGTTAGGGACCGTTAAAGAAGCTTATAAGGATTCGACTACAGCAAGGTAAGCCATTGTAGTTTCGGCCTAAGGCCATATTTTGTCTTATAAGTGTGATCAATTTGACTATGATGGAATAGGGACAAATCGACAGTGGTTAAGAGGAACTTTCGGGATTTCTATTCGTTTTGGGTAAGATTATTCGATAAGCCCTTGGATTCGTTATGTTAGATTATAATATGGATGATTAACCGTTTGATGTTAATTAAGTGTTGTCGATGGATTCGAATGCTAGTCAAGGAGGACAAGGGATAACTCCTATCCCTAAGTTTAAGAGAAGAGCAGTCTTTGCAGTTCGGGATTGGCCACCGGGGTGTGGACCAGCGTCAGAGCAGCAACATAGGTAGATAGCCATAGTATCACTTAATGATAGCGTCGCTCTTGAAAGTGTAGTTCTACAAGTAATCAGGTGTGTGATTAACCCACCATTTTCCAGGTTTTTGCTATAATTGCATGTGTGATTTATGTGCTAACTAGTGCAGTGGTAGTTATGTGGTAATTACCCTAAAAAGGGGTATATCGATATTCAGGTTAGTATTATCTATTGATAAGAATGTGAAAGTGCCGATGTGAATGTGAGTATGCCTATGGAAATATGATTGATTGCCTTAATAACATGTGTATGCATTTATTATTATGCCGTTATTACATGTACATGTGTATGGGGTGGGATATGAAAGAAGGTATGGGTGTACTTCGAGTACGTGGTTTGATGTTAGCCTTGAGCTACATCGTGGATTGACGTTGACTGAGGTCACGTTGTGGATTAATTGTGATTTAGTTCGCGTGGTTTGATGAGTAGCTGTGTGCCTCATCGTGGTTGATATCGGCTATGTGCCATATCGTGGTTGATGAGTGACTATGTGTCCCATCGTGGTTTTGGTGTTAGCTACGGCTATATCGTGGATTGGCGCTGACTGAGGTCGCGTTGTGGATTATTGTGCTTAATTGCACGTGGACGGCATTGATTGCCTTTTGGAGTGAAAAGGAGAGGGTGATTTAATAATCCCCTGGTGTGTGGTAAATCGGATACGGGGTGTGTAGCGGATGGACCCTAGGTTTGGGTTGGGCTTCACAATTGCATAATTTTGTATGTGAATATATGTGAAAATGGGCCAAGCCCAGTTGATATGTGGATTATTAAGAAAAGGGCCAAGCCCAGTAAATGAATGTGAATCAGTGTGGAAATGGGCTAAGCCCAATACGTGGAAATTATGTGGTTATCTACTCTATTATATGAATGTGCTATGAATATGGGCCAAGCCCAGAATGTGATAATATGTGAGTCTGTTAATTTGTATCTGATATATGGGATAATATGTGGTTAACATGTGGGTGGAATTCAGTGGTTTAATCACACACTGAGCCTGTTTGACTCACCCAATTATTTATCAAACATCGCAGGTGATATGATGATCGGACCGGGTTGGAGTGGATACGAGGTGGCCCATGCAGAAGATGTTTTGATTATTTCAATCAGTTTATTATTAAGTATTTTGGTTTAATTATTTATTGTAATAAGGCCCATTAAAGTATTTAAGTATTTTTATTAAGTATTTTTATTATTATGTTCTATTATGGATTGACAATTTAAATATTAATTGCAAATGATTTTATTTTCTTAAGTATGTATAATAAAGTTTTGAATCCGGTATTTTTATAACAATTTAATTTTTACTTAGAATATTTTAAGTCACGAAAATGTTTTATTAAAGGCAACAAATTTTTAACGGTTTTTTACTCTTAAGTAAGAATATTTTCGAACGTGTTCCGCAGTGGCATTTCAAATTCGGTCGTAGTGAATGGGCCAGGTTTGGGGTGTTACAGTTTGATATCAGAGCCCGATTCAAAACTCGGCTTTGAGGGTTGTGGGGCCCAAAAATGTTTTCAAAGTTGGGTTTTTCAAAAATATGGGCTTTTATGAATTAATTTTTCAGGTTATTCTGGCATGGCACCTATATCTCCAGCCCGAAGTCCACCAGGTAAGTACTTCTGACTTCTGAGATGATTTGAACATGTGAATTGTATGGGCTTTTGTGGAACGTAGATAGAAGAATAGTGCTATTGAACCCTAGGACTAGTCTACTCAAACACATGCATAAGACTTAAGAACCATTAAACAACCCTGTGACTTAGTCGCCGAGCTAGGGTGTGGCAACAGTTGTGCGCATGTCTAGGAGTGGATTCAGTAAGAGCTTTGTACTTAAGCAGTCTTAGCGACTCACCTCCTCTTTACTCGAATCCTACCTGGTGCGTAGTAACCGTTCACCCTAACCAAGAGGACTTAGTCATCGGCTAAACCAATGATTAAAACCCGAAAGGGACTAGCCATGCAGTTTTATAAAATTCCTAGTTTTAAAATCCCTAAATTACCCTTTTAATTGTAGCAAAAGATTATTGTGAAAATTTTTCCAAAATATTTCCGATTTGCAGAATTACGAAAATGCCCCTAGTGGTAAAAAAAATTTACTAAAATACCCCTGATTGTAAAATTACTATACTACCCTCAACTTTTGTTAAAATAACCTTACTTTACAAAAATACCAAAATCTCTGGTTTTCAAAATATCAAGATACTCTGATTTGGGAAAATTTACGAAAATACCCCTGGTTGAAAAAAATTACGAAAATACCCTTGGTTTATAAAAATTACCATATCACCCTCGACTTTTATGAAAATATTCTCACTTTACAAAAATATCGAAACCCCTATTTTTTGAAATACTAAGATACCCAGATCTGGGAAAATTACTAAAACGCCCCTAACTTTTAAAATTTTCGGTTTAACCCTGATTTCCAAAATTTCTGCAATACCTTTGATTTGAAAAATATTTTCAAAAATACACTCGAAACTTGGAGACTTCAAAATGCCTTGATTTGTAATGATTATTTTTGTGATCTTGATTTATTACCAAAATACCCCTGTAGGAAAAATGACGAAATTACCCCTGGGGTAGGGAATGATCAGAAATGCCCAAAGTAGTGAAGTGAATGTTGTGGATGAATGTGAATGTGATTCTCTGAATTAGAATAGTGAATTTGAACTGGAAACTTTGGTTGATCGAAAGAACAACTCCTGAAAACTTCGTTTCATAAAACTGTTCGCGGATTAACAAAGTGGAACAAAAGTACTAATGCATAAAACTCTTTAATCAGATTAAATCGCGACGTTAGAAATGAGTTCTAGGGGATGTGTTAGATTTGTTAAGATCGAGTGCAGCGCAAAGATAAGCGTAGTGCGATGAGTTAGGATGTACGATTATTCGTTAGTAAGTAATTTCGAGGACGAAATTATTTTTAAGGAGGGTAGAACTGTAACATCCTAGATTAGGGGTTATGCATTTGGAGCATAACTCAAGTGCTAGTGGGTTTTAAGGGTATTTGGAGATGTTTTAAGAGTTTTTAGAGCTCTAGAATGAAGGTGAAAGCTTTGGGAAATATTTGGATTTAAGTGTAAAAAGAGGAAATTAGGCTGAGGAGGCCTTAAGAATAATTTGTGGGCGTTTTGGGTCATGAAAGTGGGCTTGGTAAAGTGGCTTAGGGACGCCACTTAAGGCCTGGGAATGACGCCAACAAGGGTCTGGAGTTCGAGTCTTGAGGGCAGCATGGGAGTGTTTTATTTTTGAATTTTGCATCAAGAAGGGAGGTTGGACAGAAGACAGCTTTAAGGAAATATGCAGTGGTCTTTGGACATAAAGCAGGCCTTGGTAAAGTGGCTGCAAGGCGCCACTTAAGGGCCTGGAGGTGACGTCTGGCGCAGGTCTTTGGTTCGAGTTGCAGAGGAAGCGAATGGGATTTTATTTTTATGCGTCGAGTAGGAGCTTGGCTTGGGAGGTCTTAAAAGAATTTGTGGCGGGTTTATGTCATAAAAACCGCCACAGAAGAGTGGCTTGGAGCGCTATATGTGGCTTACGGCAACAAGGGCCTTGGTTCGAATCCCGTTGGCGGCAAGTGGCGTGTTTTTATTTTGCTTTGGCGTTAGGACAAGGGGGAGCTTGGGAAAGAGGTGTTAAAAGAAGTTCAGGGTGAATTATATCACAAAGAGGTGTCTTGGCAGAGTGGCTGGGGCGTTATCTGTAGTGAATCTCCAGCAGGTCCTGGGTTCAAGGCGCGAGAGCAGCAGTTGGGTGTTTTAATTTTGGCTTTTGGCGCCAGGAAAGAAGGAAGCAGTGGACGGCACTTGGGACTTCCAATTGGAAGAGGATTCTAATTCTTCTATCAAATTTTGGCTAGATAAGTAGTAGATAATTGTTAATTTATTTTCATTTAGATTATTCTTTTATAGGTAGATAAGAGATGATTTAAGAGGGATTAATGATGGATAATTTTTATTCTACTAATTAAGGTGGATTTATTTTAAGTTGATAAATAGAAAATAATTATAGAGTTATTTTATTTATTTTGAATATGTGTTCAAGAGTTATTATAGGAGAAGGAAGTGGAATTTAAGAGGAGGTAGGAATGCCGAAATTGAGTAGTATAAATAAGGGTGACCATCCTTTAACTATTCATTTTATTTTCCTTGGCCAAAAATTGTTCCTCTAATTCTCTCTTTGAGCCGAATTGCTTCTCACTTCTTCTCCCTATTCTTTCTCTTTTCTTCAACTTTCATTCTACATATTTTCCTGGATAGCCGAATAACCCCTTGCCATTTAGAAGCCATAGCCGAATTCCATAGTGTCCTCATTCTCTCTTCTTGTCGCAAGACTTAAGAGCCGAAAGCGTTAGTGTGAGTCTTTCATCTAGCCTCTTCAAGTAACGTGTAGTGGTAAGTGTTTTCACCTTTCATAATCGGCTTTCTTTTCTCTTCTTGGTGGTGCCGAAATCAAGGGTAGGACCTTGATTTTTAGGAATGGCTGAATGGGCTTAGGGCCTTATTAATGCGTTTCTTTTGTGTGTCGACGTTAGGGACCGTTAAAGAAGCTTATAAGGATTCGACTACAGCAAGGTAAGCCATTGTAGTTTCGGCCTAAGGCCATATTTTGTCTTATAAGTGTGACCGATTTGACTATGATGGAATAGGGACAAATCGACAGTGGTTAAGAGGAACTTTCGGGATTTCTATTCGTTTTGGGTAAGATTATTCGGTAAGCCCTTGGATTCGTTATGTTAGATTATAATATGGATGATTAACCATTTGATGTTAATTAAGTGTTGTCGATGGATTCGAGTGCTAGTCAAGGAGGACAAGGGATAACTCCTATCCCTAACTTTAAGAGAAGAGCAGTCTCTGTAGTTCGGGATTGGCCACCGGGGTGTGGACCAACGTTAGAGCAGCAAAATAGGCAGATAGCCGTAGTGTCACTTAATGATAGCGTCGATCTTGAAAGCGTAGTTCTACAAGCAATTAGGTGTGTGATTAACCCACCATTTTCTGGGTTTTTGCTATAATTGCACGTGTGATTTATGTGCTAACCAGTGCAGTGGCAGTTATGTGGTAATTACCCTAAAAAGGGGTATATCGATATTCAGGCTAGTATTATCTGTTGATAAGAATGTGAAAGTGCCGATGTGAATGTGAGTATGCCTATGGAAATATGATTGATTGCCTTAATAACATGTGTATGCATTTATTATTATGCCGTTATTACATGTGCATGTGCATGGGGTGGGATATGAAAGAAGGTACGTGTGTACTTCGAGTACGTGGTTTGATGTTAGCCTTGAGCTACATCGTAGATTGTGGTTGACTGAGGTCACGTTGTGGATTAATTGTGATTTAGTTCGCGTGGTTTGATGAATAGCTGTATGCCTCATCGTGGTTGATATCAGCTATGTGCCATATCGTGGTTGATGAGTGACTATGTGTCCCATCGTGGTTTTGGTGTTAGCTACGGCTACATCGTGGATTGGCGCTGACTGAGTTCGCGTTGTGGATTATTGTGCTTAATTGCACGTGGACGGTATTGATTGCCTTTTGGAGTGAAAAGGAGAGGGTGATTTAATAATCCCCGTGTGTGGTAGTAGTCGGATACGGGGTGTGTAGCGGATGGACCCTAGGTTTGGGTTGGGCTTCATAATTGCATAATTTTGTATGTGAATATATATGAAAATGGGCCAAGCCCAGTTGATATGTGGATTATTAAGAAAAGGGCCAAGCCCAGTATATGAATGTGAATCAGTGTGGAAATGGGCTAAGCCCAGTATGTGGAAATTATGTGGTTATCTAGTCTATTATATGAATGTGCTATGAATATGGGCCAAGCCCAGAATGTGATAATATGTGAGTATGTTAATTTGTATCTGATATATGGGATAATATGTGGTTATCATGTGGGTGGAATTCAGTGGTTTAATTACACACTGAGTCTGTATGACTCACCCAATTATTTATCAAACATCGCAGGTGATATGATGATCGGACCGGGTTGGAGTGGATACGAGGTGGCCCATGCAGAAGATGTTTTGATTATTTCAATCAGTTTATTATTAAGTATTTTGGTTTAATTATTTATTGTAATAAGGCCCATTAAAGTATTTAAGTAAGAGCTTGGTACTTAAGCAGTCCTAGCGACTCACCTCCTCTTTACTCGAATCCTACCTGGTGCGTAGTAACCGTTCACCCTAACCAAGAGGACTTAGTCATCGGCTAAACCAATGATTAAAACCCGAAAGGGACTAGCCATGCAGTTTTATAAAATTCCTAGTTTTAAAATCCCTAAATTACCCTTTTAATTGTAGGAAAAGATTATTGTGAAAATTTTTCCAAAATATTTCCGATTTGCAGAATTACGAAAATGCCCCTAGTGGTAAAAAAATTTACTAAAATACCCCTGATTGTAAAATTACTATACTACCCTCAACTTTTGTTAAAATAACCTTACTTTACAAAAATACCAAAATCTATGGTTTTCAAAATATCAAGATACTCTGATTTGGGAAAATTTACGAAAATACCCTTGGTTTATAAAATTACCATATCACCTTCGACTTTTATGAAAATATTCTCACTTTACAAAAATATTGAAACCCCTATTTTTTGAAATACTAAGATACCCAGATCTGGGAAAATTACTAAAACGCCCCTGACTTCTAAAATTTCCGGTTTAACCCTGATTTCCAAAATTTCTGCAATACCTTTGATTTGAAAAATATTTTCAAAAAAACCCTCGAAACTTGGAGATTTCAAAATGCCTTGATTTGTAAAGATTATTTTTGTGACCTTGATTTATTCCCAAAATACCCCTGTAGGAAAAATGATGAAATTACCCCTAGGGTAGGGAATAATCAGAAATGCCCAAAGTAGTGAAGTGAATGTTGTGGATGAATGTGAATGTGATTCTCTGAATTAGAATAGTGAATTTGAACTGGAAACTTTGATTGATCGAAAGAACAACTCCACGAAAACTTCGTTTCATAAAACTGTTCGCGGATTAACAAAGTGGAACAAAAGTACTAATGCATAAAACTCTTTAATCAGATTAAATCGCGACGTTAGAAATGAGTTCTAGGGGATGTGTTAGATTTGTTAAGATCAGAGTGCGCAGCATAAGCGTAGTGCGGTGAGTTAGGATGTACGATTATTCGTTAGTAAGTAATTTCGAGGACGAAATTATTTTTAAGAAGGGTAGAACTGTAACATCCTAGATTAGAGGTTATGCATTTGGAGCATAACTCAAGTGCTAGTTGGTTTTAAGGGTATTTGGAGATGTTTTAAGAGTTTTTAGAGCTCTACAATGAAGGTGAAAGCTTTGGGAAATATTTGGATTTAAGTGTAAAAAGAGGAAATTAGGCTGAGGAGGCCTTAAGAATAATTTGTGGGCGTTTTGGGTCATGAAAGGGGGCTTGGTAAAGTGGCTTAGGGACGCCACTTAAGGCCTGGGAATGACGCCAACAAGGGTCTAGAGTTCGAGTCTTGAGGGTAGCATGGGAATGTTTTATTTTTGTATTTTGTGTCAAGAAGAGAGGTTGGACTGAAGACGACTTTAAGGAAATATGCAGTGGTCTTTGGACATAAAGCAGGCCTTGGTAAAGTGGCTGCAAGGCGCCACTTAAGGGCCTGGAGGTGATGTCTAGCACAGGTCTTTGGTTCGAGTTGCAGAGGAAGCGAATGGGATTTTATTTTTATGCGTCAAGTAGGAGCTTGGCTTGGGAGGTCTTAAAAGAATTTGTGGCGGGTTTATGTCATAAAAACCGCCACGGCAGAGTGGCTTGGAGCGCTATATGTGGCTTGCGGCAACAAGGGCCTTGGTTCGAATCCCGTTGGCGGCAGGGGGCGTGTTTTTATTTTGCTTTGGCGTTAGGACAAGGGGAGCTTGGGAAAGAGGTGTTAAAAGAAGTTCAGGGTGAATTATATCACAAAGAGGCGTCTTGGCAGAGTGGCTGGGGCATTATCTGCAGTGAATCTCCAGCAAGTCCCGGGTTCAAGGCACGTGAGCAGCAGTTGGGTGTTTTAATTTTGGCTTTTGGCGCCAGGAAAGAAGGAAGCAGTGGACGGCACTTGGGACTTCCAATTGGAGGAGGATTCTAATTCTTTTATCAAATTTCGGCTAGATAAGTAGTAGATAATTGTTAATTTATTTTCATTTAGATTATTCTTTTATAGGTAGATAAGAGATGATTTAGGAGGGATTAATGATGGATAATTTTTATTCTATTAATTAAGGTGGATTTATTTTAAGTTGATAAATAGAAGATAATTATAGAGTTATTTTATATATTTTGAATATGTGTTCAAGAGTTATTATAGGAGAAGGAAGTGGAATTTGAGAGGAGGTAGGAGTGCCGAAATTGAGTAGTATAAATAGGGGTGACCATCCTTTAACTATTCTTTTCTTCATTTTATTTTCCTTGGCCGAAAATTGTTCCTCTAATTCTCTCTTTGAGCCGAATTGCTTCTCACTTCTTCTCCCTATTCTTTCTCTTTTCTTCAACTTTCATTCTACATATTTTCTTGGATAGCCGAATAACCCCTTGCCATTTAGAAGCCATAGCCGAATTCCATAGCATAAGGGCTACTATGCGCCTCCTTCAAAATCATTTGCCTCAGATCTGAGTCCTTAGGCATACAAACCCTTCCACGAAAACACAACACACCTTCCGTGTTTATTCCAAAATTCTCTATTTCACCATTTTTAACTTGCTGAAGTAACAGTCCCAACTTCTCATCTAATATCTGTTTTTCCTTGATCTGACCCAACCACAGAGGCTTCACTTGAAGTTCCGCTATCAAACTACCATCCTCATACAAACTCAAATGGGCAAACATAGCTCTCAAATCAGATACCACCTTACGACTTAATGCGTCCGCCACCACATTAGCCTTTCCAGGATGATACTCAATTGAGAAATCAAAGTCCTTTAACAGTTCCACCCATCTTCGTTGTCTCAAGTTTAATTCCTTCTGAGTAAGAAGATACTTAAGACTCTTGTGATCCGTATAGATGATAGACTTTTTACCATATAGGTAATGCCTCCAAATCTTTAAGGCAAACACCATTGCTGCTAACTCCAAATCATGAGTAGGGTAGTTTACTTCATGCGGTCTCAACTGACGAGAAGCATACGCTACTACTTTCCCACTTTGCATCAATACGCAACCTAAACCCGTATGTGACGCATCACAATAAACTGTAAACTCCTTTCCATCCTCAGGTTGAATCAATACCGGCGCTTCCGTTAAAACCTTCTTCAATCTCTCAAAACTTTCTTGCTGTTTGTCGGTCCATACATACGGCACTCCCTTCCGCAAAAGCTTAGTTAGGGGTGCAGCAATCAACGAGAACCCCTCAACAAAACGTCTATAGTAACCAGCCAAACCCAAGAAACTCCGAATCTCAGCTACCGACTTTGGTGGTTTCCAATCCAATACAGCTTCAATCTTCCGAGGATCCACCCTTATTCCTTCGGCTGATACCACATGACCCAAGAAAGTCACTTCTCTTAACCAAAATTCACATTTACTGAATTTGGCATACAACTGATTATCTCGAAGCACTTGCAATACAGTCCGCAAATGCGAGTCATGTTCTTCTTCACTCCTCGAATAAACCAGAATGTCATCTATGAATACCACCACAAACCGGTCTAAGAATGGTTGAAAGACCCGGTTCATCATATCCATAAATGCGGCTGGTGCATTGGTTAACCCAAACGGCATCACCAAAAACTCATAGTGTCCGTAACGGGTTCGAAATGCCGTCTTGTGAATATCCGCTTCTTTTACCTTAAGCTGGTGGTAACCCGACCTTAAATCAATTTTGGAGAAAACTGAAGCTCCCTTCAATTGATCAAATAGGTTATCAATCCTCGGCGAGGGTACCGATTCTTGATTGTCGACTTATTCAATCGCTCAGAGTCAATACACATACGCATCGACCTATCCTTCTTCTTAACAAACAAGACCGGTGCTCCCCACTGAGACACACTCTCGGTCGAATAAAACCCCGATCTAGCGGTTCTTGAATTTGGGCTTTAAGCTCACAACTCCTTCTGTGCCATTCTATAAGGAGCAATGGACACTTTGAGCGATTACGGCAAAAGCTCAATACCAAATTCCACTTCCCGATCCGGAGGTACACTAGGAAGTTCTTCGGAAAAAACATCGAGAACTCCTTCACGCTTCTCACATCTTCCACCGACGCTTCTTTGGCATCTAAAGCACTAATAAATGCTAAAATGCTCCGTACCCTTTCGCACCAACTTCTCCGCCTTTAACGCAGAAAATCACGCTTGCTAAGTAATTTCTCCGCTCGCCTATCATAACTATCTCCTTGTCCTCCACGATTCTTATCGACATTCGCCAAAGACACCCAATTGCGCGCGATGCTTAACCAACCAATCCATGCCTGAATGATATCGACTTCGCCAAAAGGCAATTCCATCAAATTTGCCGAGAATGTTTCTCCTTGAATTACTAAGGGCACGCCTCTAAAAGCGATTTTATTAACCAACACCAATCGCCCTAAGGACTAATCACCTCATCTCATTATCGGAAATTTCGAGTCTAAATTTAAGTTTCCAGTTATAGTGCTAGCAACATACGAATGAGTAGAACCAATATCTATCAAGGCAATAACGGTACATCGAAATGAAGAACGTGCGCTTATCACATCGTGCATTGCCATCCTCCCGGCGTCATTGATCACAGTACACACGATCCCCGGTTGTCTTGCATCCGCGTTGCCTCTAGGACCATTGCCTCGACCCGCTGCACCTTGACCACGTCCAGCCCCATTACCACCACGACCCGGTCCACGACCTCTCGGTGGTTGCTGAGCTCCTCTTCCCGGTGGTGCATCAGTAGTACGAACTTCTTGAGTTGTATCTATACGTCGAGGGCAATTCCTATATTGATGATCCGTCGATCCACATTTATAGCAAGCACCCGTTTTCCTCCAGCATTCTCCAGGATGTCGTTTCCCACAATCAGCACAATCTCGACTCTGATTAACAGCTACAGGTGTTCTACCTTGAGCTGGCTCATCATTCCGAGGCCTCTTCGGAAACCTTTTTGAAGAACCCGAATTCTTCAGATCTCTCTTGCTTCGAACTTGTTCCCGATTCTAACGTTCCGAGTTCTTAACCTCTTCGGCTATCTTGGCCTTCTCCACGAGCGTGGCAAAAATTCTAACTTGTTGTGCCCGCAACTCATCTTTCAAGCCATCCTCAAAGCGTACACAACGCTCATGATCTGTTGCCACTATCGTTCGAGTATAGCGACTCAAACGTAAGAACTCAGCCTCATATGCTGTCACCGTCCTATTTCCTTGCACCAGGTTCAAGAATTCCTTCCTTCGGGCATCCACATAGCTTGTTCCCACATATTTCCCTTGAAAGGAAGCCTTGAAGAATTCCCAATTAACTAATGCAGCATCAGTGCCTTCTCGGACAGTAAGCCACCATTGGTATGCTTCGTCCCTTAACAAAGACACAGCTCCTCTTAGTTTTTGCTCCACCGTGCACTCAAGATCGTCCATAATTCGCTCCACTGCCTCGAGCCAATATTTAGCGACATTGGGAGCTACACCAGAAACACCTCTGAAAACCTCAGCTCCACTTGATTTCAATCGCTCCGATATCGACCCACGAGCTGTTGGCCCAGTTCTAGATCCAGCGACCCTTTCAAGTACTCGCAGCATTGCTCGTGTCACAGCATTATCCTCTTCCATATGGTCGTGCGATCCCGTCTCACTCTCGAGCGACGCAGGTGCATCCATTTTCGGTATATGACCCGGCACATCAGTTGCGCCCCTAACACCTCGTCCTCTACCACGGCCACGTCTACCGCGTCCACGACCACGTCCTCTAGTGCTCATAGCGACTAATTCGAGTTAATCTGATTAAGAGTTTTATGAATCAGAATAATATTTCAGTTGTTTATTAACGATGTTTTATGATATGAATGAGATAGAGTTGTTTTCGCAACCATATCCTATTGTCTCAATCTCTACGATTTTTTACACCTAAAACTAGAAGTTCTAGAGTGTTTCTTATAATCATATCATAATCATAACAGACAATCAGTATACAGATACTTACTTGACTTGGTGCGGGATGCTCATGGTGCCATACTACCTTTAAATAAAAAAAAATCTAGAAATTTAAATTATTTTTCAAACAGATTTCATTGTCGAACCCAAACCACAGCCGAGTTTTGTAACTGGGCTCTGATACCATTAAATGTAACACCCCAAACCCGGTCTATGGGTTTAGACGAGATTTGGTTTGTCACACCAATCATACATTCGTTTATTTTCAAATGGTTAAGATAAAATAGTGCTACAAAAACTTTCTGAAAATAGAGTTTAATAAAATTTAACTCGAGGATTTGAAATTTGTGGCTTAAGAAAAATACTTGTTTGAAAACTTATCGTCAAAATATAAATGTCAAAATCTTAAGTTAGTTTAAAAGAACTTTGAAAGAATTTAAATAATTAAAGTGTCCAAAAATTTGTTATAAAACCAATGTTCTTAAGAAAACTTAACATATTTAAGATAAAACCATATTAAAAGTTTGGAAATAAAATTTAAACCATCCACACAATAAAATTCATAAAAACATAATAAGAGGCCTTATTACATTAAACCCATAACAGAAATTTAAGATAATAATTTAAATAAAGTCATAGTTTATAAAAACCCAAGTTTGTAGTATGGCCTCCACCAAGTCATCTCCGGCCCAAGTCCACGTCAATTTCCATTACCTGAAATGGTTAATAAAATTGGGTGAGTTACGAAGAACTCGATGTGCAACTCACTTACCACCATTATTGGGCGGATCATCAAGATATCATCTTTGGGCTTGAGCCCAATTACAGATTTCAACAATATATCATAAAATGAAATAACATAATTTAAAAATGCATGTACAAATGAAATTTCCCAACCAAACCTAATTTTCCATCCGCTAACACCCCCGTACCAACCGACACACCTGTGGGGATCAAGTCAACCCACCCCGCCAAACACACCGATCATAGGCTTTAAGCCTTTAAATAATTTTGTAGTACACTACCGAACTAGATTGTGACATTGTCATCGAACTAGAGGCATTTAGCCGATTTTGTGGCAAAGCCACCGAACTAGAGGCATTGAGCCAAATTTGTGGCAACTGGCCATTCTTCTCTTCATATATCCCACCCCATGCAATCATGTGTGTATAACCAAAATATAGTCATATAACAAATTTTCGATTATTCCATAACATCGGTGGGTTTATCATTAAACATTTTATTAGGCCCAAAAATAATAATAATTTAGCAATTTGCCCATTTAACAAATTTAGTGGGCTTTGGCCCATTTATCGAACTAGAGTATTTTGGCCCATTTATCGAACTAGAGTATTTTGGCCCAATTTATCGAACTAGAGTATTTTGGCCCAATTTATCAAACTAGAGTATTTTGGCCCAATTTATCAATCTAGCAATCTTTTGGCCTAATTTATCAATCTAGCAAGATTACGGCCCAGTTTATCGATCTAGCAATATTTATCGCAATTTTTCCAACTTAAACCATTTTTCATGCATTTACTCAAAAGTATGAATTACTACGTATTTTCCCATTTTTGCCATTTTTACGATTTTATCACAAAGATTTACAACTTGATATCTAACCCAAAATGAGTGTGGAGTTACACACCTGGGGATCGGAGAAACTAACCTTTCCCCCCCGTCAAACACCTATATGTATCGCGATAATTAGAACACTATAATCTAATAATAAAATCGATCTAAACATAACGATCTAGGATTTTTACCCTCGGATTTTCGTAGTACTTCTACTTGCGATTTCTCCCGATTGATGGTTCGCTAACCGAATCGAATCCACGAACGAATAATGGTTCGAGTACGAACAACTTTGAATAATTGATTTTCCTCGGTTGAACGCCCGCAACCCAAGTGGAAAATCCTGATTCTGAAATAGCCCTTTGCTTATACTTAGGGAAAATAACGGAACCTCCTCTTCCTAAACCGAACACCGCCTTTTTCTTCCCTATTTTGAATGTCTTCAAAGACAAAGTTCGTTACTCCAAACTAAAATAAATTTCAAATAATACCAAGGTTTAAAGATGTGATTTCCTTACCACAAAAATCGATTCCCACGATTGTGTCACCCACGACTTCTTGATTTCCAAACTTCCGTTATTGCACTAGTATATAACAAAATAAACGTTAATAGAATAAACGTTTATTTTGATCTAATAAAGCCTTCAAACCACCATCAATATTCGCCATACCACTATTAACTAATCGAACGAAAAGAATCTCTTACCTATTTTCCACGTCGAAAGAAAAGGATTGAGAATGGTGTTTGATTGATGAAAGATTCGGCTATGTAAGATTAAGGAGAAGAGAAAATAAATTTGGTTTATAGACACCTTAACATTCGCCATGAGAGAAATATTGGAGAAAATATTGATTGAAAAGAAAATAAAAATAAGAGAATAGGGATGATGGTGAATTCGGCTTTCAAAGAAAATAAAAGAGAAAGAAAGAGATGAGATTAGGATCAAGACACATTCGGCAATGGAGAAAAGAGAGAAAAGAAAGGAATGGTCATTTGATGTAGGTGATTTCGGCACTAATGAGAATAAGGCACAAAAAAGAATACCAATTGATGTGCAAAAATGACCAAATGGTCAAAATAATCAAGGCTTACCAAGGATCAAATTCGGCCAAGGGAGAGAGGTTGAGAGAATTTGCAAAATTTTGCACAAAACAAAAAAAATGACCAAAACAAAAGACTAAAATTTCCTAGCCAAACTACACCAAAAATTTGGCTCCCCCTATAGTCCACTTTGCCGTCCCTATGCATGGTCTAATGGCCAAGATATTGTTTCCAAAAACAATTCCTTGATACTTGCCCCATATCTTCACATCTTTCCTTATTTTCTTGATTCCCTTCCTTAAGTTAACAATTTCCTTAATCCTTGATATACTAACCAAAAATAACATGGTCAACTCTTTCCATAAATACTCTTGGCCGACACTTGCTATACATGTGCAGAAAAATTAAAAATAAAATTCACCTAGATGCTAAACAAGGGATTCGAACCTTCTCCCTCATGCTTAAACCCATGCGTCATCACCACTTGGCCATTAACTCATCTTATGCTTCACTTTGACACTTAAATTAACTTATGTGTCATAGCCACTTAATCCACTTCCATAAATTCTCAAAATTAATATTATTCCATCCCAATAAATTTTAATTCTTCTTCAGGACTATACTAAACACAAAAATAAATAAAGAAATTCCACCTTCTAGAATAATTACTCAAAGCACACAATGAAAATAAATTACTCGGATTTTCAGGGTGTTACAATGGCCGTGCCTCTGGGGCGTATAACTCTTTAACTTGCATCTATGAAGGAACTTGGGTCACACGGCCTTTGTACACGCCCGTGTTGCTAGGCCGTGTGGTAAAGTTAATTTTCACAAATTTCCCACTCATTTGATCCTTATTCTTCACCCACATTTAATACATACAAAAACCAATTTAAGATATTCAATCGAGCCTTATACTTAATACCATTTGTTAGTCCTACACATCATATAAATAACAAGAAACGTATATAGGCTCAATTCTCATTAAATTTCTCTTGTACTTATACTTTTTCACACTATGTATTTATATAACATATAACAACCATACCTCTCTATTTCATATACATTTTTATAACAATTTTTATTGGTTTCAAAAATTTGAGTTTTACTTATCAAATCATTTGAAACATCATCTTTACACATATAGTGCACTTGAGATGCACAATTCTATAATTATGAATGAACACATTTATCAAACCTATTCCATGTTTTTATATATTATAGTCTCATATTTTCATGTATCAGTTACCATTATTTCCTCGTATTTTGTCAAATACATGTAACAATTTATAAACATGCAATTCACTAACTCTTCCTGCCAATCACAATTTAAATTGACAAATCACTTATTGAGCCCAATTTCAATGCTCACTAAAATCTATTAGGATGTACGTATCCACCAATAAATTCTATGTACAGGTATCATCACCTCATATTTTCACATACATTTACTTTCCATATTATGAACTCAAATAACATATACAAGACATACCAATGTATTCCAAGTACGTTTTCATATTTCATTTCGAATTCAGATTATGTCATATTAGAACTCTTCTCATTAATTCATTTGGAATACCAATTCATATGGATAATACACTTAAGGGTGTACAAATATATAATCACAAATGAACTCATTCATCAACCAAGTTCTATGTTCATGTCTCATCAACTCATATTTCCTTATAACACATAATTCTATGTAACACTTACCAACTTCGTCAAATTAGTGAACGTCTTACGAAATTGTTCTGCACCGGTATGCATTAAATTTCACTGATAATCATTGATGCCATAACATAGCTATGGTCTTTTTAGTAGAATGCCATAGCTCAGCCATGGTCTTACATCTTCACTATCATTATGTCATGGTGAAACCATGGACTTATCCGTCAATTTATCACTTTTCACTAGAATGCCATAGCCCAGCTATGGTCTTACATCTTAAACACGTATCACACCAATGCCATATCCCAGATATGGTCTTACATGGAAATCATTTGTCACTTGTAGACGAAGCTACACTATTCACTGACCAGGTAGCCGGAGCTACCACTTTTCACTGATCAGGTAGCCGGAGCTACCACTTTTCACTTTCACTTGTCCTTGATCAGATAAGTCTAGCCTAAGCTATCACTTATCACTTTCACTTGTTCTTGATCAGATAAGTATAGCTGAAGCTATCACTTATCACTTGTTGCCATGGTTCAACCATGGTCTTTTCTGTCAATTCATCTTGTCACTGAACTGAAGTGTTCAATTTGATCATTTATTCAATTGTCATGCTTTTACATTATTCACGATTTTATCATCAATACATATGAAATAACACATCACGAAGTTCATAAAATTAACAAATGATCACTAAAATTTAGCCTTATAAACTCACAAGTTCAATTTTTGTATTATAATGATAATCATAATTTCATAATAAATATTCCAAATAAAACATTATATCATTACTAATTCAACATTTATCAATTATAATCGAGCATGTGATCAATTTATACACAAGTCATTCATATATTCTTCCTCCTCCTCCTCTCCATCCACATCCTTTGTATAAATAACACACTTGTAAGTAACATTATCTATAATTTTCACTATTTACTAATATGGATATTCAAGCTGTCCATCTGTGTCACAGTCACTAAATTATTTTTATCTTGAGCTACAGAACTTCAAATTAAGATCCGTTAATTTTCCCTAAAACTGTACTCACATATCTTCTTACCATAAAATTTTTAAAATTTTTTGTTTATCCAATAATTACATTTTATTCTTTAAAGTCACCCCTGTTCTACTGTCTGGCAGTTCTGACCCTTCTTCATTAAAAATTAATTATCTCCATATATGAGATTCAGATGATGTTCCCGTTTATTTCTCTTGAAAATATATTCATTAAGGATTTTAAAAATATAAATTTAAGCCCTTAATTATTTTTATCCTGTTTTTGATGATTTTCCAATGTTAGAATAGGGGAACCCAAAATCATTCTGACCTTGTCTCACAAAACCTATTATATCTCATGATTTAAAATTATATTTCTTACATCGTTTCTTCTATAAAAAATTAGGCTCAATAAGATTTAATAAAATATTTTATTCATCCTCTAATTCAATTTCTACAATTTTTGGTGAGTTTTCAAAGTTATACTACTGCTACTGTCCAAAACAGTTTTAGTGCAAAGTGTTGCTTTCCATTTTGTCCCAAATTTCTGTAACACCCTGGTATAGGGGCTATGCAGTTTGAGTATAATTCAGGAGTTGGAAGGTTTTTGGGTGTGCTTGGAGGTGTTTAGAGGTTTTAAGAATGCTTGGATGAAAGGGGAGTACCTTGGAAAATTTTAGATTTCTAGTGTAAAAAGGGGAAATAGGGCAAGAAGGCCTTAAAAAAATTTGGTGGAGTTTAGGACGCAAGAAACAGCTTGGTGGAGTGGCATGGAGGCGCTGCTTGGGGCTTGGGAAGGTGACGCCTCAAGGCGCTGGGGGTCTCATGTTCGAACCAAGGTGGTAGCAAGGGGTTTTGAATTTTTTTTGGGTTTGGCGTTTAAAGGGGAGAAGGCCTTAAAAGGAGCTGGGATGAGTTTGTGACGCAAGGAGCTCATTGGCAAAGTGGCTCTCATGCGCCACTTAGGAGCTGGAGAAGAGGAAGGGCGCAGGTTCGAGGGCTGGAGCAGCATTGTTGCGTTTTTATTTTGTTATTTGGTGATGGGCTGAGGTAGGAAGGATTTAAAAATAAATGTTGGGGCTTTTTGACGTGAAAGTCAGGTTGGCCGAATGGCCTGGGGCGCTACTTGGCTGCTGGTTCCCCCAGGTCCTGTGTTCGAACCTTGGAGGTTGCAGGTGGGGTTGTTTTTCTTCTTTTGCTGCTGATTGGCGTGAAGGTGGACGGCACATGGGAGTTGCAAATTTAAGTTTTATTTTTATTCTTGTTGTGCAGCAGTTTGGTAAGTGTTGGACGGCTAGGTGGGGATAATGTTTATTTTATCTAGTATCATTCTTTTAAGTATAGGATAATCATTATTTTTATTTGAATAGGTGGGATAATTGTTGAACCATTCAAACTGTTTTTGAATGGATGAAGATGAGTAAATAAAGGGATTTGTTTAATTCAAAGTAATTTGAATTAGTGGCCAGGAGCTCTTGAAGGTGGTAGCCAAAGTTGGAGTCTTCAAGGGGGGGCATGTGCCGAATTTGCTATTTAATGGGCAGCCTTCCTCTTGAATTTCTTTTGACCATTTGCCAAATTCTTTTATTTGGTGCATTTCGGTCAGCCATAGTTTGTGTGCCTAGCCGAATGTGCAAGGGGAGTTCTCTTATTTTTTCTACCTTAAAACCGAAATCCTCCCAAACAACATTAACCCTTACCGATTTCTCCTTTGGCCTTTATAGTCAAATATTTCTATTTGTTTTCTTTTAA
This sequence comes from Gossypium bickii, assembly GCA_025503065.1. Classification (NCBI taxonomy): domain Eukaryota; kingdom Viridiplantae; phylum Streptophyta; class Magnoliopsida; order Malvales; family Malvaceae; genus Gossypium; species Gossypium bickii. Next base: position 122,678,119 of record CP106712.1, on the reverse strand, counting down.
TCCCTTGATAGCCGAAACCTTTAGCCCTCCATCCCTCTTCTATTTTACCAAGCTTGAAGCCGAACCTGTGAAGTGTGGTGCTGTCGACATCTAAAGCTTGTGGGTAAGTGTTTTAGTTACTTGTTTTAGTGGCCAAAACCGAATGGTTGGCCTTAGTTTTGGTATGGCCGAATGTCTCTAGGGCCAGGGTGATGCTTTGTTTTGTGTTGTTTGTAGCCAGCACCAAGGAGCTTAAAGGGGAAGTCTCTTGAGATTAGACTCATCAAGGTAGGTGGTGGTAGGGTATTCGGCCAAAGGGGCCTCTTTCATGGATTTTGTTATTAGTCGATTCTAATGGTTTTGTAACAGGGACTTTCGGCAATTCCGTAGGATCATTGGTGTTTCGGGTAAGTGATTCTTGGCTATTCGGCCTTAGGCCATTAGATGTGTTCTTGTGTTGACCGAATGTTGACCATGGTTATAGGGCAAATCGACAGAAGCAAAGGAAAGCCTTCGGGATCTCAGTGTTTCGGTAAGGATGTTAATAAGTGATCTAGATTCGATACTTGTAGATTATGATTGCTATGATTGATCGTGTGGTTCTGATTAAGTATCGTCGATGGATGCGAGTGCCAGTCAAGAGGGGAAAGGGAAAGCTCCCATCCCGAAGTTCAAGGAAAGAGCTGTCTCAGCAGTTCGTGATTGGCCACCGGGGTGTGGGCCAGCAGCAGGAGAAAGCTACAGACAGGTAGCCGTAGTCTCGCTAAGCGATAGTGTCGGGATCGAAGGATTAGAGCTTCAGGTTACAAGGTGTGTAGTTAGCCATTGTTTCCGGGATTTGCGTGATATTTGCCTATGTTATATGTTTGCTAACAAGTGCAGTTAAATGTGAAAATGGTACCCTTAAGGGGTATGACGATGACCAGGTTAGTGGCAAACTTGTTACTATGTGATCACTGATTTAAATATGAGTGTATGCCTATATTTGTGTGAATGACATGCACATGCATCACCTTGTCATTATATCATGTTACATGTGCATGGGTGGGTTATGAAAGAAGGACCGGGTGTACTTCGAGTACGTGGTTGATGTCAGCTTTGTGCTACATCGTGGATTGGCACTGACTGAGGTTGCGTTGTGGATCTTTGCGATTTAGTTCGCGTGGTTACCTTGATTGATATCGGCTCTATGCCATATCGTGGCCGATGGGTTGCTGTGTGCTCCATCGTGGTTGATGTTAGCTACGCGCTACATCGTGGATGGCATTGGTTGCCTTTTTGGAGGGAAAAGGACAGGGTGACTCGATAGTCCCCTGGTGTGTGGTAGGCTGGATAAGGGGGTGTGTAGCGGATGGACCTTAGGATTGGGTTGGGTATCACGATTGCATGGTTTTGTTATGAATATGTGGAAATAGGCCAAGCCCAGTGATCAGTGGATTGATGAGAAAAGGGCCTAGCCCAGTATTTGTTTATAATTTGATTGTGGGCCAAGCCCAGAGCGTGGTAACGTCTGATTATATTTATATGTTGCATTTGATTGGGTTGATTTGTGGTTAACATGTGGGTGGATATCAGTGGTTTAATTACACACTGAGTCATTATGACTCACCTAATTATTTATCCAACATCGCAGGTCACAGGATGATCGGACCGGGTTGGAGTGAATACAAGGTGGCCCATGCAGAGGACGTTTTAAATATTTTTATTTTAAGCATTTTAGTTTGAAGCACTTGGGTTAATTATTTTGTAATAAGGGCCACTTCTATTTAAAGTATTCTATTCATGATTGTTAAAGTTTACATTATACGTAGAAATATATTTTTTACAAATGACTAATATCATACCAACTTATAATAAAGTTTTAATTCAAATCGAGCTTATATTATTTAATAATTTTTAATGGACACACTTTCCAAAAGTTAACAAAATTTTCAAGTTTCATTCTAAAGTCAAAGATTTTTCACACGTTTTCCCGCGGTGACATACCAGATCCAGTCAGGACTTGTGGGCCGGGTTTGAGGTGTTACAGTTTGGTATCAGAGCCCGGTTCAAAACTCAGCTTTGAGGGTTTTGGGCCCAAAAATGTTTCAAAATGGGCTTTTCAAAAATATGGGTTTTTATGAAATATTTTCAGTGTTCTCGGCATGGCACTGTACATTCTCCTACCCGAGTCCACTGTGTAAGTACTTGGACTTGTGAAGTAATTTGTTATGAATCACATTATGGGCTTAGTTGGGCTCGTAGATTAGTGAACTAGGATCTGTTGAACCCTAGGACTAGTCTACTCAAACATATGCATAAGACTTAAGGTTACTAAAACAAACCTACGACTAAGTCGCCGAGTTAGGGTGTGGTAACCCCTGTGCGCATGTCAAGGATTGGATCCTAAGAGCTTGGTACTTAAGCAGTCCTCGTGACTCACCTCCTCTTCATGGATTTCCTACAGTGCGTAGCTTCGGTTCACCCTAACCAAGAGGACTCACCATAAAGCAAACACACCGAATAAAACCCAAAGGGACTAACCTTGTTTTATGGAAACCCTAGTTTTAAAATCACTAAAGCATTTTTTTTCATAGTAACGAAAATTTATTTTTGAAAAAAAAAATTCAAAATATTTTTGACTTACCAAAATTACGAAATTACCCCTAGTGGCAAAATTACGAAAATGCCCTTGATTTCTAAAATTATCGTGTTACCTCGATTTCAATAAAATCCTCATACTTTGTAAAAGTATCCAAAATTATGTATTTCAAAATAATACCCTGACTTTGGAAGTTTACGAAAATACCCTGTGTTGAAAATTTCTAAAATGCCCCTGACTTTCAAAATTGCCGGTTTAACCCCAATTTTAATAAAATTTCCCTACTTTGCAAAAGTATTCAAAAATGCTATTTTGTAAAAATTCAAGACACTCTGACTTTGGAAATTTACAAAATTACCCCTGATTGACAAAATTACCGAAATACCCCTGGTTTCTAAAAATTCTGTTATACCTTTAATTTGAGAAATTTTTGGAAAATACCCTCCAGTTTTGTGAAATTTCAAAATACCCTGATTTATTAAAGTTTTAAAATTTTCTGGCATTACGAAAATACCCCTGTAGGATAAATTACGAAATTCCCCCTGGGTTGAGATAAGGGCTAAGATGCCATAGAAGTGCAATAAAGGTGGTGGATGTTTGTGATTGTGTTGATGAATGAATAGGATTCTTTGAATTAGAGTAGTAAACTCGAATCGAACCTTTGATTAAACGAAAGAACCACTTCTGAAACTTTCTCTTCATAAGATTTGTTCGCGGATAAACAAGTGAAACAAAATTTCTAATGCATAAAACTGTTTAATCAGATTAAATCGCGACGCTAGAGATGAGTTCTAGAGGACATGGTCGTCTGGCAGCGTCGGAACCAGTAGAGTCTGGCCAGGGGTCAGGAAATGAAGTGCCGCCGCCAGCCGTGGGCGTAGAAGATCAAGATCAAGCAGGAGCAAATGACGCAGTGTCGCAAGCCATGTTACGCATGCTACAACAAGTGGCAAGAGCCGGTATGGGAAACGGAGCTCGGAAGTCAGTGTCCGAGAGACTCAGGTCGAACGGGGCTGAAGTTTTTAGAGGAGTGTCTGGAGTAGCTCCGAATGTGGCAGAGTATTGGCTAGAAGGAGTCGAAAGAATCATGGACGATTTGGATTGTACCCCAGAGGAAAAACAAAAAGGTGCTGTTTCGTTACTTCGGGACGAGGCTTATCGTTGGTGGCTCACTGTCAAACAAGGTGTACCGACAGGTCGATTGGATTGGGATTACTTTAAGGCTAAGTTCGAAGGGAAGCACGTTGGAGCAAGCTACTTGGATTCGCAGAGGAAGGCGTTTCTAAATCTAGTACAAGGGAATAAGTCGGTAGCGGAGTATGAAGCGAAATTCATGTGACTAAGTCAGTACGCCAAGGGGATCGTGGCTACGGATTAGAAAGGAGTGTTCAATTTGAAGATGGGCTACGAGATGAGTTGCGGGAGTTAATCGCTCCGCAGAGAGAAAGGGACTTCGCCATTCTAGTGGAGAAAGCTCGGATCGCTGAAGAGGTTAAGAAGACTATAAGAGGAAACCGAGAGAAGAATAGGAATGAGAATAAAAGAAGTTTTGGACCGTCGGCATCATCTAGAGGCATTCAGAAAAGACCAAGAACAGAGAATATGGTGCGTTCACCCGTGCCCATTGCTAAGAATCGGAATCGTCTCTGTGCTCGATGTGGAAGACCTCACACAGGAGAGTGTTGGGGAAATAGTAAAGAATGCTTTCGGTGCGGATCTAAGGCACATCTGGTTAAGAATTGTTCTCGAGCAACGAGGGGTCGTGGTTCAAGCCATGGAGGGAATGGTTCTAGTTAGAGTCAACCAAGGATGTGATATCGGGTAAGCCCCTTTGCTTTGGTACATGCTTTAATTGCTTTGCTTGTTGTGAGTTTGCCTTTTCTGTGTTGCTAAGAGAGGTGTTTTGAATTTTGAGTGCAAACTTAGAGACTATGTTTGGGAAGTATGATAGATTTGCTAAGATCAGAGTGCGCAGCATAAGCGTAGGGTGGTAAGATAGGTTGTACGGATGTTCGTTAGTCAAGTAATTTCGAGGACGAAATTATTTCTAAGGAGGGTAGAATTGTAACACCCTGGTTTAGGGGCTATGCAGTTTGAGTATAATTCAGGTGTTGGAAGGTTTTTGGGTGTGCTTGGAGGTGTTTAGAGGTTTTAAGAATGCTTGGATGAAAGGGGAGTACCTTGGAAAATTTTAGATTTTTAGTGTAAAAAGGGGAAATAGGGCAATAAGGCCTTAAAATAATTTGGTGGAGTTTAGGGCGCAAGAAGCTTGACTTGGTGGAGTGGCATGGAGGCGCTGCTTGGGGCTTGGGAAGGTGACGCCTCAAGGTCTTTGGGGTCTCATGTTCGAACCCGTGGCGACAAGGGTTTTTGAATTTTTTGGTTTTGGCGTTTAAAGGGGAGAAGGCCTTAAAAGGAGCTGGGATGAGTTTGTGACGCAAAGAGCTCATTGGCAAAGTCGCTCTCATGCGCCACTTAGGAGCTGGAGAAGAGGAAGGGCGCAGGTTCGAGGGCTGGAGCAGCATTGTTGCGTTTTTATTTTGTTATTTGGTGATGGGCTGAGGTAGGAAGGATTTAAAAATAAATGTTGGGGCTTTTTGACGTGAAAGTCAGGTTGGTCGAATGGCCTGAGGCGCTACTTGGCTGCTGGTTCCTCCAGGTCCTGTGTTCGAACCTTGGAGGTTGCAGGTGGGGTTGTTTTTCTTCTTTTGCTGCTGATTAGCGTGAAGGTGGACGGCACATGGGAGTTGCAAATTTAAGTTTTATTTTTATTCTTGTTGTGCAGCAGTTTGGTAAGTGTTGGACGGCTAGGTGGGGATAATGTTTATTTTATCTAGTATCATTCTTTTAAGTGTAGGATAATCATTATTTTTATTTGAATAGGTGGGATAATTGTTGAACCATTCAAACTGTTTTTGAATGGATGAAGATGAGTAAATAAAGGGATTTGTTTAATTCAAAGTAATTTGAATTAGTGGCCAGGAGCTCTTGAAGGTGGTAGCCAAAGTTGGAGTCTTCAAGGGGGGTATGTGCCGAATTTGCTATTTAATGGGCAGCCTTCCTCTTGAATTTCTTTTGACCATTTGCCAAATTCTTTTATTTGGTGCATTTCGGTCAGCCATAGTTTGTGTGCCTAACCGAATGTGCAAGGGGAGTTCTCTTATTTTTTCTACCTTAAAATCGAAATCCTCCCAAACAACATTAACCCTTGCCGATTTCTCCTTTGGCCTTTATAGTCAAATATTTCTATTTGTTTTCTTTTAATCCCTTGATAGCCGAAACCTTTAGCCCTCTATCCCTCTTCTATTTTACCAAGCTTAAAGCCGAACCTGTGAAGTGTGGTGCTGTCGACATCTAAAGCTTGTGGGTAAGTGTTCTAGTTACTTGTTTTAGTGGCCAAAACCAAATTGTTGGCCTTAGTTTTGGTATGGCCGAATGTCTCTAGGGCCAGGGTGATGCTTTGTTTTGTGTTGTTTGTAGCCAGCACCAAGGAGCTTAAAGGGGGAGTCTCTCGAGATTAGACTCATCAAGGTAGGTGGTGGTAGGGTATTCGACCAAAAGGGCCTTTCATGGATTTTGTTATTAGCCTATTCTAATGGTTTTGTAACAGGGACTTTCGGCAATTCCGTAGGATCATTGGTGTTTCGGGTAAGTGATTCTTGGCTAGGCCATTAGATGTGTTCTTGTGTTGACCGAGTGTTGACCATGGTTATAGGGCAAATCGACAGAAGCAAAAGGAAAGCCTTCGAGATCTCAGTGTTTCGGTAAGGAGGTTAATAAGTGATCTAGATTCGATACTTGTAGATTATGATTGCTATGATTGATCGTGTGGTTCTGATTAAGTATCGTCGATGGATGCGAGTGCCAGTCAAGAGGGGAAAGGGAAAGCTCCCATCCCGAAGTTCAAGAAAAAAGCTGTCTCAGCAGTTCGTGATTGGCCACCGGGGTGTGGGCCAGCAGCAGGAGAAAGCTACAGACTGGTAACCGTAGTCTCACTAAGCGATAGTGTCGGGATCGAAGGATTAGAGCTTCAGGTTATAAAGTGTGTAGTTAGCCATTGTTTCTGGGATTTGCGTGATATTTGCCTATGTTATATGTTTGCTAACAAGTGCAGTTAAATGTGAAAATGGTACCCTTAAGGGGTATGACGATGACCAGGTTAGTGGCAAACTTGTTACTATGTGATCACTGATTTAAATATGAGTGTATGCCTATATTTGTGTGAAGGACGTGCACATGCATCACCTTGTCATTATATCATGTTACATGTGCATGGGTGGGTTATGAAAGAAGGACCGGGTGTACTTCGAGTACGTGGTTGATGTCAGCTTTGTGCTACATCGTGGATTGGCGCTGACTGAGGTCGCGTTGTGGATCTTTGCGATTTAGTTCGCGTGGTTACCTTGATTGATATCGGCTCTATGCCATATCGTGGCCGATGGGTTGCTGTGTGCTCCATCGTGGTTGATGTTAGCTACACGCTACATCGTGGATGGCATTGGTTGCCTTTTTGGAGGGAAAAAGAGAGGGTGACTCGATAGTTCCCTGGTGTGTGGTAGGCTGGATAAGGGGGTGTGTAGCGGATGGACCTTAGGATTGGGTTGGGTATCACGATTGCATGGTTTTGTTATGAATATGTGGAAATGGGCCAAGCCCAGTGATCAGTGGATTGATGAGAAAAGGGCCTAGCCCAGTATTTGTTTATAATTTGATTGTGGGCCAAGCCCAGAGCGTGGTAACGTCTGATTATATTTACATGTTGCATTTGATTGGGTTGATTTGTGGTTAACGTGGGTGGATATCAGTGGTTTAATTACACACTGAGTCATTATGACTCACCCAATTATTTATCCAACATCGCAGGTGACAGGATGATCGGACCGGGTTGGAGTGAATACAAGGTGGCCCATGCAGAGGACGTTTTAAATATTTTTATTTTAAGCATTTTAGTTTGAAGCACTTGGGTTAATTATTTTGTAATAAGGGCCACTTCTATTTAAAGTATTCTATTCATGATTGTTAAAGTTTACATTATACTTAGAAATATATTTTTTACAAATGATTAATATCATACCAACTTATAATAAAGTTTTAATTCAAATCGAGCTTATATTATTTAATAATTTTTAATGGACACACTTTCCAAAAGTTAACAAAATTTTCAAGTTTCATTCTAAAGTCAAAGATTTTTCAAACGTTTTCCCGCAGTGACATACCAGATCCGGTCAGGATTTGTGGGCCGAGTTTGGGGTGTTACAATTTCACAGTTCATACAATTCAGTTCTTATCCAATTAACCCCTCAATTAAGCTAATTTTTCTCAATTAATACTTTACTAGACTTTATAAATTATTTCACAACTATTGAAATTCAGAATTCCCACATAAAACCCTAACTTCAAACTATTTTACAATTAGGTCTCAAACATTCACTCTCTATTCAATTCTTTCAATAAAATCGACATATAAACAATTTAAAGTTCTAATTCCATGCTAAATCATGATATACTTCCAGCACATATTCATAGCAACTTTCATTTTCATTCATAAAATCTAAAACTAATGAATTCAACAAAAGGACCTAGTTGTAAAAGTCACAAAAACACAAAAATTTCAAGGAATAATCAAGAATTGAACTTACATGAAGCTAGAGTATGAAAACCAGCTTGAACCCTCTTCCATGGCTGTTTTTCAGATGATGAAAATGAAGAGAATTCTAGATATTCCAATTTGGTCCCATTTTTATTTAGCTAATTTTGGCAATTTTTCAATTTTGCCCTTATTTCACCCATTTCCTGATTTTTCTCAGCTATTGCCGCCCAAAATATCTCTTTTGGGCTCATTTTCACTTTAGGTCCTTCCTCATTTGACAATTAAGCTATTTAATCCTTCTAGCAACTTTTATACCTTTTTCAATTTAGTCCTTTTTATTTAATTAACCACCCAAACGTCAAAATTTTCTATCAAAATTTTTATACTACCTTATTGACATTCCGTAAATATTCATAAAAATATTTATGACTCGGTTTATAACACCGAGATTTTGATACCTTTATAAAACACAATTTATTATTTCAAAAATCTTTTAAAAGTTACATTTGGCTTGTAAATATTAAATAATATAATCTAATAGTTCATTTGTCAGATTTGGTGGTCTCGAACCACTATTTTTGATATCACTGAAATTTGGGATATTACAGGTAATATGTTGATATTGATTCACTTTGGAGTGGTTTCTAAGTAGTTTTAATACATTTTGAGTTGGTCTTGAGTATTGAAAAGAAACTATTTAAATTGCAAGGGGTTTAGTGAAATTTTAAATAGATTTTTGCCAAATTTTACTCAAGGTATCGATACCAAGAGTATAGGTATCGATCCCCAACTTTGAGATACAAAATTTCCAAAACAGAATGTGATTTTGGTATTGTTTTTAACATTGGTATCGATAACTAGGTCTAAGGTATCAATATCTTTAGTAAAATTGGAATTCTCGGAGTTTCAGAATGTCATTTTGGTATCGTTTTTGTGTTGCGGTATAGATATCTTTCATAAAGTATTGATACCTTTTGTTTGGTATCGATATTTTTCCCCTGTTTTGAGTAAAAATAATATTAGCAACTTTTTTAAACATATTCTAACATCCAATAATGATCCCACATTTTTATATCAATAACTTTTGAATTTAATAAGTAAAAACACTATGTATGAACGATTGAATTATAGAATGTTTAGCCCAGATTGCTTTGGCACCAAATGTAATAGTCTTATACCGAGTCCATATAGTTGGACCAGGTATAGGAGTGTAACAGAGGATCTTGAATGAAAATATATTTGAAAGCATGATATGGGAACAACTCATCAAAAATAAAGAGACATTTCTATTATAACTTATGAAATGTATTTCGGACTTGAAGTCCAAACACCTAAAAGGCGTAAAGCCAAGGGGAGTACATGTTAGCATAATAGCGAAAACAAATAAAAGTCATAATATATAGAATTGACTTGTAACAAGAATGTTCACAAGAAACTTGGTTTTGGTTATGAAAAATCATTAGTTTGCGGTGGATGCAAATACCAAATAAAGTTATTTATTTACATCTAGTGAATTTGTATTCAGCTGATATAAATTATTTAATAATATTGATTCCTGGAGCATAAAACTTGAGTTTCATGAGAAAATCATTAAATGTGAATATGATTTTGTTCAGGAGTTTTTATTAATTAACGTATTTATACATATATGTTATTATCGTCATTATTGATATTAATGTATCAAATATCATTAGAGTTTCTGAAGAATTTCCAAGAAAAATAATTACTCGATAAATAAACTTTATAATGAAAGTATATCTAAAAACAAAAATTTGTCTCGACGTGAAGATCAAGTATTTAATAAGGACAATTTTTTACACAATGACATTATAAAGAATTACTATTGAGTATCCAATAGTGTTTATAGAATAAAAATTGATCAAGCTAATTTTTCATGTAGATTCGAGATATTAAAAAGGAATACAACTGGTCAAGCAATAATGTTATGAAATGATGGTCCTAAAGTACCATTTATTTATGTGCCCAATGCAGTCATTGTTTTGGTAATAATGAATGATACTGTAACATCCTGAAAAGGGCCTATGCATTTTTTATTTAATTGTACGAAATGACATGTCTTATGTGTTATGAATACATTTTGAACATTTTTGGAAACTAGGAAATGTAAGGAAATGACTTGGAAATGGAAGGAAATGTCTTGTCTTGGAAATGTAAGGAAATGACAAGTGGAAATGTAAGGAAATGACTTGGAAATGTAAGGAAATGATTCAAAAGAGGAAAGTGAACATTTTTGGAAACTTGGAAATGTAAGGAAATGTCAAGTTTACAGAGTCGAACGAAAATTTTTGGAAACTTAGAAATGACTTATAAATGTCGAGTTTTAAAGTTTAAAAGAGGAAATTAAGGCAAGGTGGCCTTAAAAGAAAAAAGTTGGTGAAATTTGACACACAAATAGGCTTGGAAAAGTGGCCTGAAGATGTCACTTAGGGCCTATGGAAATGGCGCCACATGCAAGGTGATGGGCCTGAGTTCGAGTCACTTGGGAAGCAAATAAAGGAAGTTTTATTTTTGCTTCCGTAAGCTCGAGGTGGACGGCACAAGCCTTCTAGAAAGGAGGAGTTTTATTTTCATAAATATTCGATTAATAAGGTGATAAATAAGGGATTTAATTTGGATTATTTTTGAAGAGATAATAAAGGATTATTCTCTAATTATTTTAAATTAAGGAGATAAACTTATCAATAAAGAAGAGTGGTGGCCAAGTAAGGGATTCTGAGTAGTAGTTTCGGCTATAAAAGGAAGAAAATAGGGCTACTCATCAATTTTTCTTCCTCCTCTTCTCTCTGCCGAATTTCTTAGTGCTCTCCTCTCTTCTCTTCTCTTTTTATTTTGTCAAGCCGAAATCTACTTCTTCTTTATCCACCATTGCCGATTCTGTAAGCCTCAAGAATCAAAAGTGTTGATACACCTCTAGGCCATAGTCGTCTAGTCTTCAAGACTCCATAGCCGAATCTTTGAGGAGCTCCAAGCATAGGTGCTGTCGATTTCTCCAAGTAAGGGTAAGATCTAGACTCAGTTTCCATTCTTTTCTTTTTAAGCCTGTCGAAATTTAGGGACTAATCCCTCATATTGTATTTTGGCCGAAACTATGGAAGGGAATTTTGGGATTTAGTGGTGGTCAACTACAAAAGGAGATCAGTTGGGATTTTCAAAGATCTAAGGTGAGGCAATGGATCTAAGGCTATTTCTCATGATTAAATGATTGGAAATTAGATCTAATATATATAAGTCTATAGGGATTTTGACAGAGGTATAAAAGGATTCCGGGATTTGAGAATTTCAAGGTAAGTCCCTATATACATTCGGCCAAAGGCCATGTTTTATATTTTAATGTTAGATTAAATCTAACATATGGTTAAAGGAATTTCGACAATTCCTAGGGAAACAAGGATCAATTTCGGGATTTGTTGGTGTCTAAATCGGCAGCAAGGTAAGTTTTAAGAATACTAATCCTACTAGGATTTGGAATCTTGGCCAATGGCTTTTTATTAAGGTAATAAGTGATAAATCAATGTAGGGATTAAGGATCTAAGCATTAGATCAAGCTTTTCGGATCTCAAGGAAATTTTAAGCGAATCGGTGTGTACCCCACACTATTTTATAATACGTTTTATGGCTATGTTAATTAAAATATGTGATATTAAGAATATGAAAGTGGCTAAAGTACCATGTTATGGTACAAAGTACCCAGGTACGTTTCCTACTCCTACTAGGAATATGAAAAATGTTATTAGTAACATGAGAATGTGATAAGAATGTGAGCTCTGGCATATTTATGCATATTATTATTATATGGGGCATATGGGTTTGTTTGAAAGGGGAAGTGAAAGTGGTGACCTAAGACCACGATGTCTGAAAGTGGTGACCTAAGACCACGATGAATCTGAACGTGGTGACCTAAGACCACGAATGCGGTGACCTAAGACTGCAATTTGGTGTGTAGCGGAAGGAGGGTCGACTTAGTAGTCCCCACGGTGTGACTGGAAGGTACGGGGGTCTGTAGCGGATGGACAATTAGGTTTGGGTTTGGGAATGCATCATAACGTGTATTCATTGTTCTGAATGTGTAACTCTTGTATGACTAATTCTATTATGATTTAGTGTCGTGTACACATTGAGTCTGTTTGACTCACCCCGTTGTGGGACTATTTTCAGGTGACGATTAGTAATGGACCGGGCTTGGCAGAAGCTTAGGGATGGCCATGCACAACAAGGAATTTAATTAATGTGGATTTTTATTTTTAACAAGTACTTAAACTTAAAATTTGGGGAATTATTTGATGTAATAAGGCCACAAGGCTATAGTTGGTTTTCTTTAATTCTTTTACTCTTATTTATTATGTTTACAAATTATTATTTATGGATTCAAGTAAATTTATTTTGAAATAAACCCTAAATGTTTATCACCTTAAATAAATGGATTTCAATGTGAGATAAATTGGTTTTCAATAAAAGCCCAACCCAAACAATATTTTTTTTAAAAAATCACACAAATTTTCTCTAAGTAACAAAAGAATTTGAAACCGATTTACTTGAGGGACATACCATGTAACATCCTGGAAAGGGCCTATGCATTTTCGGCTTAATTGTACGAAGTGACATGTTCTATGTACTAAGAATAAATTTTGAACATTTTTGGAAACTCGGAAATGTATGAAAGTGAAATGGAAATGAACATTTTTGAAACACTGAAATGCATGGACATGAACATTTTTGAAACCTAGAAATGCATAGACATGAACATTTTTGAAACTAGGAAATGTAAGGAAATGATTCAGAATGGAAAGTGAACATTTCGAAACTTGAAATGTAAGAAAATGGCAAGTTTGCAGAGAGTCGATCGAAAATTTTAGGAAACTTAGAAATGACTTAGAAATGTCGAGTTTTAAAGTTTAAAATAGGAAATTAAGGCAAGGTGGCCTTAAAAGAAAAAGTTGGTGGAATTTGACACACAAACAGGCTTGGAAAAATGGCCTGAAGATGCTACTTAGGGCCTATGGAAATGGCGCCATATGCAAGAGGAATGGGCCTGGGTTCGAGTCACTTGGGAAGCAAATAAAGGAGGCTTTATTTTTGCTTCCGGAAGGCTGAGGTGGACGGCACATGCTTCTAGAAAGGGAGGAGTTTTATTTTCATAAATACTCGATAAATAAGTTGATAAATAAGGGATTTAAATTGGATTATTTTTTGAAGAGATAATAGATGGATAAATATGGATTTATTTCTTTTATTTTGATAGATAAGGAAGAGATAAAAGAGGATTATTATTAGTATTATTTTTATTAAGAGATAAGAGATAATTATTGGATTAAGTTTTATTAAAGTGATAAATCAAGGGATAAAGCTATCAAAATAGAAGAGTGGTGGCCAAGTAAAGGACTCTAGCTAGTAATTTTGGCTATAAAAGGAAGAGTAAGGCTATTCTTCATTCATTCTTTTCTCTTCAAGAAAACCTCTGCCAAAATTCTCTAAAGTTTCTCCTCTTCTCTCTGCCGAAATTTTCCTAGCCAATTCTCTCTTTCCTCTGCTATTTTGCTAAAACCAAAAACCCTAGTAAAGCAAGCCAATCTCTTCATCTTTCTTTTCTTCCTATTTCTCCTTACCAATCAATTCAAAAGCCGAATCTTGGAAAGGCTTCAAGCATAGGTGCTGTCGATTTCTTCAAAGGTAAGAACAAGTTTGATTTCCATTCTTTTAGAGAGATAATCTAACCCCATACATATTTTGGTTACCGAAACTTTGAAGAGATCTTTCGGGATTTACTAAGTGTCGACTACAAGGAAGGAGAAGTTCTTTTCCCGAAGGTACACCATAGGCCACGTGTTCCCTAGTTATTCGGTGAGTTTCGGGATTTAAAATCCACAAGGTAAGCATATGAAGTATTCGGCCAAGGCTTATTTTTGGTATTTAGAATTATTTCCTATTTATTCAAAAGCCGGAAACTGACCTAGTTAAATGATTTGGTGGCTAGCCGATTTTTAAGGAAGGAATACTACAAATTTTGGGATTTAATTATTAATCAAATCGGCAAACAAGGTAAGTTTAAGTATACTAATCCTACTAGGATTTGGATTTATGGCCGAATGGCTTTTTAAAGTGATTAATCAAATGTAGGGATTAAGGATCTAAGCGGTAGATCAGATTTTGAGATCTCAAAGAATTTGCTAAGCGAATCAGGTGTGTACCCCACACTATTTTATAATACGTTTTATGGCTATGTTAATTAAAATATGTGATATTAAGAATATGAAAGTGGCTAAAGTACCATGTTATGGTACAAAGTACCCAGCTACGTTTCCTACTCCTACTAGGAATATGAAAAATGTTATTAGTAACATGAGAATATGATAAGAATGTGAACTCTGGCATATTTATGCATATTATTATTATATGAGGCATATGGGTTTGTTTGAAAGGGGAAGTGAAAAGTGGTGACTTAAGACCACAAGATGTCTGAAAAGTGGTGACTTACGACCACGATGTCTGAAAAGTGGTGACCTAAGACCACGATGTCTGAAAAGTGGTTTCCTAAGACCACAGATGCGGAGCCTTAAGCCCGCAAATTGGTGTGTAGCGGAAGGAGGGTCGACTTAGTAATCCCCACGGTGTGTTTGGCAGGTACGGGGGTGTGTAGCGGATGGACAATTAGGTTTTGGTTTGGGAATGCATCATAACTTGTATTTTTTGTTTTGAATGTGTAACTATTGTATGCCTGATTCTATTATGATTTAGTGTCGTGTACACATTGAGTCTGTTTGACTCACCCCGTTGGGGAATATTTTTCAGGTGATGAGCAGTGATGGACCGGGACGGCAGAACTTGTGGTGCCCATGCTCAGCCTGAAGTTTTATTCAATATGGACATTTTATTTTATTTAAGTACTTTAGAACTTTTATTTTGGGAATTATTTGATGTAATAAGGCCATAAGGCCATGATTGAATTTCTTTATTTCTTTTTACTTTTATTTATTTTGTTTACAAATTATTATTTAGGGATCAAGTAAATTTATTTTTAAAATAAACTCCAAGTGTTTTGTCACCTTAATTAAAAAGGAATTTTTAATATAAGATTAACTCATTTTCAACCTAAGCCCAACCCAAAAAACAATATTTTTTTAAAAATCGCACAAAATTTTTCCAAAGTAATAAAAGAATTTTTAACCAGTTTACTTGAGGAACATACCAGATCTGGCCAAGGCTCGTGGGCCGGGTTTGGGGTGTTTCATACCAAATCTGGTCTAGGCTCGTGGGCCGGGTGTGGGGTGTTTCAATTTGGTATCAGAGCCCGTTTCAAACTCTCAGCCTGTGGGCTAAGGCCCAAAACATTTTCAAATCGAGCCCAAATGAGTTTTATGAAAGTATTTTTGAAGATGAGCAGGTTTTCTGGCATGGCACCTAAGTCTCCGACCCGCAGTCCACCAGGTAAGTACTTCTATCCATTTGTGTGGTTTATAGTATGATGTGTAGAAGGGTAGAAATGGAATAGAACGTAGATTAGCATGATAAGTACTTGAACTCTAGGATTAGTTTTCCCCAACACTTACATAAGTCTTAAGTGCCTAACTAAACAACCCTATGGCTAAGTCGCCGAGTTAGGGTGTGGTAACCCATGTGCGCATGTCTAGGATTGGATTCGGAAGAGCCTAGTACTTAAGCAGTCCTAGTGACTCACCTCCTCTTCGCTGGAATCCTACCTGGTGCGTAGCTTCGGTTCACCCTAACCAAGAGGACTCGGTCATAGGCTAAACACAATAACTAAAACCCGAAAGGGAACTAGCCGTGTTTTTATAAAAAACCCTAGTTTTAAAACTCTTAAAATTACCTTTTTAATTTGTGAAGACTATTTTTACAAAAAAAAAATTCTGAAAAATTTTCGATTTATAAAATTACAAAAATACCCCTAGTGGTAAAATTACAAAAATACCTTTGGTTTATGAAATTCCCAAAATACCCACAGTTCTTATCAAGATTTCATTACTTTATAAATGTTCAAAAACCCTAATTTGCAAATTATCAAAAATACCTTGATTTTGGAAAAAATTACGAAATTGCCCCTAACTTACAAAATTACCAAAATGACCCAGATTTTCGAAATTTTTGCAACACTACCAATTTGAAAAACAAATTCTCAAAAAGAACCCCCAAGTTTTACAAATTTTGAAATACCCTTGATTTATTAAGATTTATAAATTTACCCTGGTTAATTACTAAAATACCCTCGAAATTTCAAAATTTCTGAAATACCCTCGGATTTCAAAATTTTCCAAAATACCCCGGGAATTTAACAAATTCTAAAATACTTTTTGACAAAATCACCAAGGAACTTTTTTCTTTTGAAAAATTATGAAAATACCCCTGTAGGACAAATTACGAAAATACCCCTTGGTAGTGGAAAAACAACAACAATGAAAACTACAACATTTCTCTGAATGAACGAAAGTTCATAATTGATTGATGGATGTATGAATGAAAAGATTGTGTGCATGTATGAATACGAAAGAACCACTCCTAAAAATTCTTTTCATAAAACTTCTTCGTGGGTAATCAAGTGAAACAAGGACTAATTCATAAAACTCTTAAATCAGATTAAATTGCGACGTTAGAAAATGAGTTCTAGGGGACGTGGTCTTGTGGACGGGATAAGAGAAGTCTTGGACCGTCAGAATCGTCTAAGAGTCTTCAGAAAAGACCGAAGGTTGAGAATTCTGCTCGTGTTTTTAAGCCAACTACTAAAAATTCGGACCGTCTGTATGCTCAATGTGGAAGGTATCATATTGGCGAGTGTTGGAACCGAGATCGGGAATGTTTTAGATGTAAGTCTAAGGCTTATTTGGTTAAGAATTGCCCTCAGGCAACGAAGGTTTGTGGTTTAAACCATGGAGGAAATGGTCATGGAACACCCGATAGAGGTGCTGAAGGTTCAGATGTGAGACAACCAAGGATATGATAGTGGTTAAGTTCCTTGTTTTTGGAGTACTATTTATTATTTTAGAGATAGTTCATTCTTGTGTTACAAGTGAACTGTTTGAAACTTTGGATGTGAACTTAGAGACTGTGCCTAGAAGGTAAGATAGTTCTTTAAGATCAGAGTGCGCAGCAATAGCATAGTGGGGTGAGTTAGACCGTACGATGGTTCGTTAGTAAGTAATTTCGAGGATGAAATTATTTTTAAGGAGGGTAGAACTGTAACATCCTGAAAAGGGCCTATGCATTTTTGATTTAATTGTACGAAATGACATGTCTTATGTGTTATGAATATACTTTGAACATTTTTGGAAACTAGGAAATGTAAGGAAATGACTTGGAAATGGAAGGAAATGTCTTGTCTTGGAAATGTAAGGAAATGACAAGTGGAAATGTAAGGAAATGACTTGGAAATGTAAGGAAATGATTCAAAAGAGGAAAGTGAACATTTCTAGAAACTTGGAAATGCAAGGAAATGTCAAGTTTACAGAGCCGAACGAAAATTTTTGGAAACTTAGTAATGACTTAGAAATGTCGAGTTTTAAAGTTTAAAAGAGGAAATTAAGGCAAGGTGGCCTTAAAAGAAAAAAGTTGGTGAAATTTGACACACAAACAGGCTTGGAAAAGTGGCCTGAATATGTCACTTAGGGCCTATGGAAATGGCGCCACATGCAAGGTGATGGGCCTGAGTTCGAGTCACTTGGGAAGCAAATAAAGGAAGTTTTATTTTTGCTTCCGTAAGCTCGAGGTGGACTGCACAAAGCCTTCTAGAAAGGAGGAGTTTTATTTTCATAAATATTCGATTAATAAGGTGATAAATAAGGGATTTAATTTGGATTATTTTTGAAGAGATAATAAAGGATTATTCTCTAATTATTTTAAATTAAGGAGATAAACTTATCAATAAAGAAGAGTGGTGGCCAAGTAAGGGATTCTGAGTAGTAGTTTCGGCTATAAAAGGAAGAAAATAGGGCTACTCATTAATTTTTCTTCCTCCTCTTCTCTCTGCCGAATTTCTTAGTGCTCTCCTCTCTTCTCTTCTCTTTTTATTTTGTCAAGCCGAAATCTACTTCTTCTTTATCCATCATTGCCGATTCTGTAAGCCTCAAGAGTCAAAAGTGTTGATACACCTCTAGGCCATAGTCGTCTAGTCTTCAAGACTCCATAGCCGAATCTTTGAGGAGCTCCAAGCATAGGTGCTGTCGATTTCTCCAAGTAAGGGTAAGATCTAGACTCGGTTTCTATTCTTTTCTTTTTAAGCTCTGTTTAAAATTTAGGGACTAATCCCTCATATTGTATTTTGGCCGAAACTATGGAAGGGAATTTTGGCATTTAGTGGTGGTCAACTACAAAAGGAGACCAGTCAGGATTTTCAAAGATCTAAGGTGAGGCAATCGATCTAAGGCTATTTCTCATGATTAAATGATTGGAAATTAGATCTAATATATATAAGTCTATAGGGATTTCGACAGAGGTATAAAAGGATTTCGAGATTTGAGAATTTCAAGGTAAGTCCCTATATACATTCGGACAAAGGCCATGTTTTATGTTTTAATGTTAGATTAAATCTAACATATGGTTAAAGGAATTTTGACAATTCCTAGGGAAACAAGGATCAATTTCGGGATTTGTTGGTGTCCAAATCGGCAGCAAGGTAAGTTTTAAGAATACTAATCCTACTAGGATTTGGAATCTTGGCCGAATGGCTTTTTATTAAGGTAATAAGTGATAAATTAGTGTAGGGATTAAGGATCTAAGCATTAGATCAAGCTTTTCGGGATCTCAAGGAAGTTTTAAGCGAATCAGGTGTGTACCCCACACTATTTTATAATACGTTTTATGGCTATGTTAATTAAAATATGTGATATTAAGAATATGAAAGTGGCTAAAGTACCATGTTATGGTACAAAGTACCCAGTGCACGCTTTCCTACTCCTACTAGGAATATGAAAAATGTTATTAGTAACATGAGAATGTGATAAGAATGTGAACTCTGGCATATTTATGCATATTATTATTATATGGGGCATATGGGTTTGTATGAAAGGGGAAGTGAAAGTGGTCACCTAAGACCACAGTAATCTGAAAGTGGTGACCTAAGACCACAGTAATCTGAACGTGGTGACCTAAGACCACGAATGCGGTGACCTAAGACCGCAATTTGGTGTGTAGCGGAAGGAGGGTCGACTTAGTAGTCCCACGGTGTGACCGGCAGTACGGGTGTGTAGCGGATGGACAATTAGGTTTGGGTTTGGGAATGCATCATAACTTGTATTCATTGTTCAATGTGTAACTCTTGTATGCCTAATTCTATTATGATTTAGTGTCGTGTACACATTGAGTCTGCTTTGACTCACCCGGTTGTGGGACTATTTTCAGTGACGATCAAGAATGGACCTGCTCGCGAGAAGCTTAGGGATGGCCATGCACAAAGAAGGAATTTAATTAATGTGGATTTGTATTTTTATCTAGTACTTAACAAGTTTGGGGAATTATTTGATGTAATAAGGCCACAAGGCCATAGTTGGTTTTCTTTAATTCTTTTGCTCTTATTTATTATGTTTACAAATTATTATTTATGGATTCAAGTAAATTTATTTTGAAATAAACCCTAAATGTTTATCACCTTAAATAAATGGATTTCAATGTGAGATAAATTGGTTTTCAATAAAAGCCCAACCCAAAGAATATTTTTTTAAAAAAATCACACAAATTTTTTCTAAGTAACAAAAGAATTTGAAACCGGTTTACTTGAGGGACATACCAGATCCGGTCCAGGCTCGTGGGCCGGGTGTGGGGTGTTTCAGATACAATATATCATACTTTATGAAGTCGACGACATCTAAAGCATGAGAACGAAATTGAATTTTACTACTATATTGATACGCATCAACAAAATTTATTGTATATCTTGGTGATTTATTATTGATAAATAATATTAAATGACTCATTATTGAGCTATAAAATGGTGTTCAAATAACGGGAGCAAAATATGCACTATTGTAACACTTTTCACCCAATGTAAAGAATAATTGAGAATTCAATTAGGCACTCCCTATCGCTACATTTGAGAAGTTAATTTTCAACATTGGATTGTGTCATTTCAAAGATATTAAGTGATACTTACATGAGGGGGAATAAATTCACACTACATTTTTCTTTTAAGGTTGTGAAATATGGTGTATTAAAGGATTATATACTCTTTTTTCCTTCACTAGGTTTTTGTCCTATAGGGTTTTACCTAATAAGGTTTTTAATTAGGCATATCCTTTATATAATGAACATCCAAGGGGGAGTGTTATAAATACTATTAAGTGGATGTTCGACCTTTCATCTTTCTTAACATTTCACCTTTCATCTTTCTCAACTTTTCACTTTTCATCTTCTTGTAATCCCTTTCTTATTTATGTATTAGAATATGAGGAAACTAATCTTCCTATATATATATAGGAGTATACTACTTGTAATGATGATGAAAAAGAAGATAAATGCAATAGAAATCTCCCTTTATTCTCGACTATTATTCTTGTGTTCTTTACAATATTATTATTTTATGTCAAATCAATGATTTTATGAAATTTTTTTGAATGATGTTAATACTTTTAAAATAATTTATTGATGAAATGTAATAAAAGAAATTGATTTCAAAGCATAATTCGTTGTTCCTAAGTTAGCTTTTTCGTTTATTGATAATACTTTATATTTATGTTTTTTTTTTTTTTTGCAAAATTGTTATACAGAATGCTAGTCTAAACGGTATGTATTTTTAATATATTTTATCTAAATTCTAATTTAATTAATTTATTTTTATTTTTATTATATTATTTTAATTTTTTACGGTTTATTATTTTTTTATATTTTTAAATTTTTAAGACATAACTATATAAAAATTTTGAAAAAAAAAAACAAAATAATTAAAAATCCGTAGATCACATGAGCCAAAAGTTAGTTTGCTTAATTTAATTGTTGTGAAAGTAGAATGTCGATTATGATAAGAAAAAGAGAGAAAAATAGAACACAAATTGTATGTGGAAATCCTTTCGGGAAAAAAAAATTACGGGTAGAGGAGAAGAAAATTCACTATGTCGAATTCGAATGATTCCAAGGAGTATAGAGTGCGTCTATTTATATGTTTAGAAAACATTATTCTAATCAACATCTAATACAAATAATGCAGTAATGTTGAAATATTTTATTCAAATCAATATTAAATAGAGGAAGGAAACTTCAATACGGATTTTACTTGCACAGGCTTCACTCTTGTAGATCTACCTATATTGCCACTTGTATTTTATTTTAATAAGAATTTGGATCACAATTCTAACAATTGTGATATTTCAAGTTGTATTCACATAAAATTTTCAATAAATTTAAAATATTGAACTAATTTTTATATTTAAATATATTTAATAATGGAAAGAACAAAATTGTTAGAAATAAAGAGGCAAAAATAGCGAAATGGACTTCATTATCCACAATTTTGAGTAGCAAGAAGGTTCTGGCCTAACTAAAACGCCCAATTAAGGCATTTGCATAAATACGTTGGATTTTATAATCTTCTCAATTTTAATCATAATATTTTAATTTTTAAACAATAAATTTTTATATATTTTTCAATTTTATCATTTTCCTCAATTTTGTGACTATAGTTTTGACTTGTCATTATAATCTTTTAAAAGTAGATAAGTTATAAAAAATTGTAAAAATTAAAAGTTTTTTGTATTTAAAAAAACATAAAAACTTTAAAAATATAAATTTTAAAACAAGTTTCCAAAAAATATGAAAAAATAAAAAATTATAAAAGATTATGAAGATTAAAAAAATTAAAAAAATAATAAAAAATAATATTATTTACTCTTTGAACCGTAATTAAAGAGTTCATGAGCTAGGCTTGGACTCATATTTCTATCCTCTAACCAGCTCGTTCATGGTTGTTATACTATTTAAAAATAATAATAATAATAATAATAATAAGTAAAAATATTAATATTAATATATTTTTATAATTAGGGTGGGCCTCGGTCCTATTCAACTTCGCCCATGAACATTTAATGTTAATAATATTTTTTTCAAAGTTATTAATTAATTGCATATTAAATAAGATTTAAATAAGTATTTTTAATTTATTTCAAATACTTTATATATTAATAATATTTTTATTTAAATTTAATTATAAAATATATACCATAGTAGTGTAGAATAATTTTATCCTTTTTATAATAAGAGTTAAATAATAAAAATTATAAAAAAAAACACTAATATTATTCAAATTCATAATTAAGGTGTTAACCAATAATATATATTTACTTAAAACAAGCTTATTTTACTCTCCTTTTCAACCTTGTTAACAAAAGTTTTTTAGAAAGCACTAATATTGTTCAGAAACATAATTAAACATCGTTTAAAATGATGTTTTTCATTTTATTTTGTTTATCCAACTATTAATATTTTTATTTAATTATTAAATTTTTTGAAATTAAATATTTTAGTTACTTTGAGTTAATGTAGGTTTTTTTTTATTGGTCTAATAATTAAATTAGTCATCTAATGTTTACATATTCTATCAATTTGATTTTAAATATAAAAAATTCAACAAATTTAGCCATTAATATTTACAAAATTTATCATTTTAGTTATAATTCTAAAAAATAAATAAATTTAAACCTCAACAATTATAAAGTTTGTCAATTTAGTCTTAACTCTAAAAATCACTGCTAATGTATAATTACACACATGTTATGATTATAGCACAAAAGGAAAAAGAAGGAACAAAAGTTCCTTTAATAAATTATTAAATTAAGAAAATAGAAAATAGGAGAAAAAACCTTAGGGGGTGAAAGGTGACTCGTATAAAGGCAATAGAATATGATTAGGAGTGATAATTTAGGGGTTTTTTTAATTTAATTATTATTAAATATGTATAAAGGGTAATTTTGTAAATATCTTAGGGTATGGTGAGGTTGTTTCATTCTAAGCCCGACCTCGACCCGATTATTTTTAAAAATTAACCTGCCTTGACCTCGACTTTAAGAAAAAAAATTCAACCCTATTGGGTTGGATCGTCTCAGAACTCGTCAAACTTGGGTTTTTTTGTTATCCATATAGCTGACCCATGTGAGATATTAAAATAAAAAAAATATACTCTCTTTTAAGTCACTTGCAAAAGCAATCTAAAAAGCTAGGATAAAACACAACAAAAAAAGAAATTAAGATCCAAAAGAAAATAAAAGCATTAAAAACATTATCTATTCAGAAAGTATTTCAGCCAATATTTCAAATAAGTTTCAAATCAATGGAGTTGGTCTAATGTGAAGTCTAAATTATATTAAAAGAAATTGTTGCAAGCGACTTGAAAAAAGATTTCTTTTTTTTTGTTTATTCTAATATCTCACATTAGTTAGCCGATAAGTTATAAAATGCTAAAAATAAATTCAAATATTATAAATATTAGTTAGTAAAGTCTAGCCCATCTAGCATCTAAAGATATCTTTAATTACAAGTAAATAAAATATATTAAATTACAAATAAATCCAAGTTTGTCCATTAAAAAATTTATTTAGCCTTTTTTTAACTTCACCTATGGTGACCCTAAATAAAGTCTATTTTATTTTGGTTACTCTAAAATTATTTTTTCTCAATTTAGTTACTCTAAATAAAGTAAGTGTGCAAACCAGTAATTGCTATTAAAATTTTTATTTTCTTTTAGAGGATTACTGTCGTGACATATTAGCACATCGAATGATTGACATGTGACTTTTTTTCCAAGGTTGAATAAATTTTCACTTAATTTAAAAATGTGTTGAATAAAATAAGATTATTATCATAGAAAGTATTATATCAAATTTTATTTTTAAAAAATTATATTACAAATAAATTATCTCTTACTTTTTCTAAAATATTTCAAATGATTATATTTAAAATGTTTATAGGAAACTAACATAAAAATATTATATTATGTAATAAGTTTTCATTAATTAAAATTTATTATTATTAAAGAATGTAATTATATTTAATCCTAATTTTTTTAACATAAACAGTTTTCTAAAACTCTGTATCAAGAAGTTTGTACTTAACTTTTTTTTTTACTTTATTAAATAACACTTAATTAATTTTTAGAAATTTATGATAATTTAAAAAAAAATGTTTCAAAAAAATTTAACTATAACGAGATTGTTTATGATTATTTTTAACTAACTTTTAAGAACAGATATGATCAGAACTTATAACATATTACAACAACTTGCGAGTAGCAATTTAATTAACTTCTTCATAGTTTGCCAAACTGAATTTAATTTCTACTATGAATTCCTACTTGGTGAAGAAAATCTTAAACCACGAACAACTCCAAAGCTTGATCTTCCCCTTCTATAAATACCTTTGCATTTTCGACCATTTGCATCACCGCTCACATTTCACTATAACCATACCATACAATACAATTGGAGATATGTCTTCCATGGCTTCAGCACCAATTGTCTTTCTTCTTGCCCTCAACCTTCTCTTCTTTACTTCGGTTAGCTCTCAATCTCTAACTCCGATGCCATCTCAACCTCCAAGTCCCTGCAACCGCCTAAATTTAGGGGTCTGTGCTAATGTGTTGGGATTTCTATCCTTGAATGCAACAGTAGGCCAAAACACAGCAGCACAATGTTGCGCCCTCATTAGAGGTCTGGTCGGTACTAATGAAGAAGTTGGTGTTTGCGTTTGCTCAGCAATCCGAATACCAATCTTGGTTCGTGCATTACTCGAAGTCTGTGATAGGCCAGTGCCCTCAGGCTTCAGTTGCCCTTGAACCATGCAATGTATGCATGTCTATCTACTCCATAGCCCACCATCAATCCTTTTCTTTAAATACCACTACCACGTTGTCTCATGTACCATAAAAGCAATCCTCAATAATCCTGGACTTTACAATACTTATTTGTAATTCCAATGTAATCAGTAATATGTTCTGTTATGGAATAAAATGATGGGTTTAAGTGTGGTCTTAACATAATTATCGAGCTCCATTGGTTTTTATTATATGCGTTTCATGATTTTTTTTATTTTTTAATTTCTCTTTTCAAATAAAGCTGTTAATAGTGATCCTCGAAAAACATCCTAATTTTATAAAAGAAAACAAGATATGATAGGATAGAGAAATAAAGGAGATGATTAGCCACCAATATGAGGGTCTAATTTTTTATTAAAGAGGTTTTCGAGAGACATGTTGGGTTTGGAATTGGATAGTTGGATTTAGGGTAAAAATAAAAGCAAAAGTAAAGAGAAGGAAATTTAGACCGTGCAATTTACAAAAAGGCCTACCCAAACAACAATTTTAACCCCCAAAAAAATAAGATATAATTTTTTTTTACACGAATTTGTATAGGAAGTTAAATTTAGTTTAAAGTGAAATATGTATGAAAATATAGAATTAATAGTAAAGAATAAAAATTAGTCTCGATTTAGGGATTAAATTGGAATTTAGGCAAATATTGAGTAAAAATTGAAAAATTCAATATGAAATTGAATTTTGTTGTATTAATGAATTTTAATTGTTTTAATTCCGTAACTAACGTTGTAGCACCCCCAAACCTGGCCTAGATGCTATGGCCGAATCTGGCGGTGTCACATGTGAGTGCTTTTAGAAAAACCTTAGCAAGTAAAACAAATCGTCCAGTTTGTTATCTTTACTTAAGTCGTAAAATCTCTACTTCAAGGATTAAGTGAAAACATCTTATTAATGCGGAAGCTAAAACATCATCAATCCATAAATTAATAATTTAAAAATTTAAAATCCCAAAACATATATGTAAATTAAGTAGACAAAATAAAGTGATACTCAAAACAAACCCGTGAATGTCAACTAGTGGTCACCATCGAGCTTGTAGCAAAATAACTCCAAAGCCACTGCAAGGATTCAAACTCCGGTCCTTGAGCAGCCTGACACTCCTCTTAACCATTAGACCAGCAGGCCCATTCTGTTGAGTGTTTACCAATAAATTCTTATCAACCCATTAACCAAAAGTCAGGCTTTACGCAATAAAAACCAAAATTTATCCCAAGTCAAAGCTTAAACTTGGGACCTCCCAAATACACCCCAAAGCACATAACCTCTTAACCACATACATTTATATAAAAAAGAACCCAAACAAAAGTTTCATTATTACCATGCCCAATAATTGTAAAAACCAAAATTTTGGGGCGTTACAACTCTACCCCCTTAAAGAAAATTCGTCCTCGAATTTTACCTGATTAGAAAAGGTGAGGATACTGCTGCCGCATTGAATCCTCTGGCTCCCAAACAGGCTCCTCAGTGCTATGATTCTAGCACAGCACCTTCACCAAGGGAATAGACTTCCTACGTAAGACCTTAATGGCGCGATCTAAAATCTGAACAAGCTCTTCCTCGAACGTCAGATCCGATCTAATCTCAATCTCCTCCACGGGCACAATGTGCATAGGATCAAAGCGGTAGCATCTCAACATCAAGACATGGAACACGTCATGAATATGATCCAACTCTGGAGGTAGCTCTAACTGATATTCAACTAGCCCTACTCGCTTCAGAATCCGGTACGGCCCAATAAATCGAGGCCTTAGCTTACCCTTGCGACCGAACCTCAGAACCTTTTTCCATGGCGAGACCCTAAGGAAAATCATGTCCCCCACAGAGTACTCGATGTCCTTCCTCTTTAGATTAGCATACGACTTCTGCCTATCAGAAGCCGCGTTCAAACGCTCTCGAATCAACCGAACCTTATCTTCAGTCTCAGAAATTAATTTTGGACCCAGAACACGTCGCTCACCCAACTCAGTCCAGCACAAAGGAGTGCGACACTTATGACTATAAAGTGCTTCGTACGGTTCCATCTGTATATTGGACTGATAACTATTGTTGTAAGCGAACTCTTCCAAAGGAAAATACTCCTCCCAACTACCTCGAAAGTCCATAAAACATCCCTTCAACATATCTTCCAGTACCTGAATAACCCTCTCTCGATGTGTCATCATGTCTCGAGGATGAAATGCGTCTCAAAATCCGACGAGAACCCAAAGCCTCATGAAGTTTCTGCCAGAATCGAGACGTAAAACGAGGATCCCTATCGAAGATGATTGAAACGGGAACCCCATGCAACCTCACTATCTCGGAAATGTACAACCTAGCCAACTTTTCCAGAGAGAAGTCTGTCCTAATAGGGATAAAATGTGCCGACTTGGTCAATCGATCCACGACGACCCAAACAGAATCCTTCTTAGTGGGTGTTAAGGGCATCCCACTAACGAAGTCCATCATTACTCGCTCCCATTTCCACATCGGTATCCTAATCGGCTATAGCAACCTTGAAGGTAACTGATGCTCAGCCTTAACCTGCTGACAAGTCATACAGCGAGCAACAAAGTCGGTAACTTCATGTGTCAACCCTGGCCACCAATACAACTCTCGGAGATCTCGATACATCTTATTTCCACCAGGATGCATAGCGTAAGGAAAACTATGCGCTTCCCTTAGAATTGACAGTCACAAATCCTCATCATTAGGTACACAGGTCCTACCTCAGAAGCACAGTATCCCATCGCTATTAATCCAAAATTCAGTAGTAGTTCCAGTCTTAACTTGACGAAATTGCAACTGAAGAGACTCATCTCCCAACTGCTTATCCTTAACCTGAACCAGTAACTCGACCTAACCTACAACTCAGCCAGGAGACTCCCATCATCATAAAGGCTCAATCGAGCGAACATTACTCTCAGATCGGTCATAGCCCTACGGCTTAATGCATTGGTCACCTCATTGGCCTTACCAGGGTGATACTCAATTCTGTAGTCGTAGTCCTTAAGCAGCTCAACCCATCGACGCTGCCTAAGATTTAACTCCTTTTGAGTGAGGAGATACTTGAGGCTCTTGTGATCAGTGTAGATGATACACTTCTCACATTACAGATAATGCCTTCAAATTTTCAATACAAAAACAACTGCCGCTAACTCCAAATCATGCGTCGGATAATTAGCCTCGTGGGTCTTAAGCTATTGAGACGCATAGGCAACTACCTTATCCTCTTGCATCAAGACGCACCCCAAACCCTCATGTGACACATCACTGTAAACCACGAAGTCCTTACCAGGTTCAGGCTGTATCAGTACTGGAGCTTGAGTCAAAACTGTTTTGAGCTTCTCGAAGCTCTCCTGCTGTACGCCAGTCCAAATAAAAGGAACTCCTTTAAGCAACAAATTAGTCAACGGCGCTGCGATCATCGAGAACCTTTCTGCGAAATGTCGGTAATATCCTGTCAGTCCCAGAAAACTGCGAATTTTTGACACACTCTTCGGCTGTTTCCAATCCACCATAACCTCAATCTTACGAGGATCAACTCGAATCCCCTCAGCAGACACTACATGACCTAGAAATGTCACTTCTCAAAGCCAGAACACACACTTGCTGAACTTCGTATACAACTGTTTCTCACGAAGGATCTGCAAGACCACTCTTAAATGCTCGTCATGCTCGTCCTCAGACTTAGAATACACCAAAATATCATCGATGAACACTACTAAAAACTGATCCAAGTAGGGCTGAAACACACGGTTCATTAAGTCCATAAATGCCGCTGGTGCACTAGTTAACCCAAAGGGCATGACTAGGGACTCGTAATGCCCATAACAAGTCCTAAATATCATCTTATGTACATCGGTCTCCTTAACCCTCAACTGATGCTAACCTGACCGTAGATCGATCTTTGAGAACACAGATGCCCATAACATAATGCTCATACTCAGTCGCCACCATACCTCTTGCATAACGGCCTAGCCTCAGAAAGTCGGCCTCATACTCGACCACCAAATGGTCTCCCTGAGTAAGATTCAAGAACTCACGCCTCCTAGTATCGATATAACTAGCCCTCACATACTTGCTCTGGAATGCCGTCTTAAACAAATCCCACGTCAGACTGACAGGTTGATTGCCATCCCTAACCGTCAACCACCATTGATATGCTTCATTGCGAAGCAACGAAACAGCCCCATTGAGCTTCTGCGCGGCAGTAAAATCTAGATCATCCATAATGCGCTCTGTGGCCTCAATCTAGTACTCAGCCACCCTGAATACCTCAGCCCCATTAGACCGGAGTCGTTTCGTAATAAACCCACGGCCTCCAGATCTAGCATTAACCCAAGCAACTCTCTCCAGGATTCGAAGCATGGCCTGAGGCAATACGTTGTCCCCAGCGCACGGTTCTGAGACTCAGCACTAGTCTCAATAACAGGTGACACCGACGTCTCGCTAGTGTCCAGATTAAGGATCGTATCCAATGCAACGGACTCGGCTTGAATCCCCCTACGGCCTCTACCTCGGCCTCTAGTACCCCATCCACGAGTACCACGTGTGCTCATCGTAATTTTAGATTAATCTATATTTAGAAGTTTTATGCACATCAGTTTACAGTTTCGATAATTATTAGCAGATATTTTATGCAAAATAGTATCAGAGTTTCAGATTCAGTTATCGCGAGTAACAGGCTCACTACCTAAGGGTTTCAGTAAAGTACTACCTATAGTAGTCTCACCATATATACATAGTATTTCAGACAAATACAGACAATATTTCATTTTAAGCATGCTTCAGCTAGTATATATCAGAGTTTAAGAGAACTTACAGGATCGACGCTGGAGACTTGGTGAACCACATACTTAATCAGAGTATTTGAGAACATTTGAAAGTAATTCTTTAAAACAAATTTTGGAACCCAAATTTCACAGTCGAGTTTTAAACTTTGCTCTGATACCACTAAATGTAGCACCCCCAAACCTGGCCTAGACGCTATGGCCGAATCTGACAGTGTCACATGTGAGTGCTTTAAGAAAAACCTTAGCAAGTAAAATAAATCGTCCAGTTTGTTATCTTTACTTAAGTCATGAAATCTATACTCCAAGGATTAAGTGAAAACATCTTGTTAATGCGGAAGCTAAAACATCATCAATCCATAAATCAATAATTTAACAATTTAAAATCCCAAAACATATATGTAAATTAAGTAGACAAAATAAAGTGATACTCAAAACAAATCTGTGAATGTCAACTAGTTGCCACCATCGAGCCCTCCGCCACACCGATCCATCTACTGCTAAGGATTTCCTGATAAACAAAATAAATAAAGGGGTGAGTTTTTGCAAACTCAGTGTGTACACCCCCACAAACAGCATGCATACAAATAGATAACAGCATACAGTTATTCGGCCTTAGCCATACAGATATCGCATGCATAATAGATCAGATATCAGGGATATCATGCCCACCAACCCTGCACACCATCTTCGTTCAACCCATCACACCATGTGGGGATAAAATCCCACCCATCCCTGCACACCATATATGGGGATATAATCGACCCATCCAACCCTACACACCATAAGGTACCGCATCACGGAACATATCATAAGTATGCAACTTAGCTGCTAGATAACGGGCTTATGAAGCCCCTCGGATACTCTCTTCACTTCATCAAACCCGCCCCAATGCAATGCATCATACTAGTATGTCATGCTGTAATGTAGACAACTAGATCATACATTCATTTATAGAACAAATCAGATAATCATGCTAAGTATATCATGCGAACACATACATCATTAAATTAGGAGTCTATTAAGGCTTACCGACCCTACTACATGTCACAGTCGACTTGGGCGACCTGTGCAACCTTACAGAATGTTTCAGATTAAAGAGGCTCACATGTCCGTGTGCATTACATGTGTGGGCCAACACGCCCGTGTGGGTCACACCGCCCACTTGCCTGAGCCCGTGCCTCGCACACGGCCTACAAGCCACCGCACGCCCATGTCCATCGCTCCCGTGTGGCGCGTGCACGGCCTAGCTCGTCAGTCACACGCCCGTGTCTCGCGATGCAGGCTACCACACGGGCATACCACAAGCCTGTGTGGCGTCAACAGACCAATTTTTAGCTTTCACCGAAACTCGTTTCCTATGTAATCAAAGTACACGCCTAGTTCATTTTCGCTGCTAATCCAACCACGAACATTCCAAAGCCTAAAATCGATCATAGCAAACCCAAAATCAGCCTCTTAAGTCAGATTATTAAGAATAGGCAAAACCTGAAATGAGAGATCTATTTACCTTCAATGAATAACAGTGATTCCTCGCTATTTGGAAACCCCAATTAATGACCCACAAAACCTTGAATATCCCCTAAACAGTAAAAAAACCCCTCTTAAATGATCTCCAAAGAATATGACGCAATTTAATTAAGCGATACTTACTGAATCGATAGAACCGCTAGCAACATGCCACACTTAATCGAAAAAGAAGAGAAATGAATGGGAGGGTAAAAAGAAAAGGATTTTCGGCAGCAATGGGGATTTAGGGGAAAAAGAGAAGACGACTTAGAAAAGCTTTTGTTAAAAGAAGAAAATAAGCCCTAATTTTCCTAAAACCCCCAACTCAGAATTCTGATAAAACCCAACTCTTAGCCACGACTTGTAGCAAAAAAACTCCAAAGCCACTGCAAGGATTCGAACTCCGGTCCTTGAGCAGCCTGACACACCTCTTAACCATTAGACCACCAGGCCCATTCTGTTGAGTGTTTACCAATAAATTCTTATCAGCCCATTAACCAAAAGTCAAGCTTTACCCAATAAAAACCAAAATTTATCCCAAGTCAAAGCTTGAACTTAGGACCTCCACAATACACCCCAAAGCACATAACCTCTTAACCACATGCATTTATATAAAAAAGATCCCAAACAAAAGTTTTGTTATTACCATGCCCAGTAATCGTAAAAACCAAAATTTTGGGGCGTTACAAACGTCGTACCGGAATCTTCAACTAAAAAGGGAAAGGATCAAATCGACGTCGAATAACTCGAAATCCACGGTTTGTATTTTTATAAATTCAAACCTAGTTGTTAATTATTGTTATTCGATTTAATACATATGGTAAGTGTTTGAGGTGAGTACTTTGCACTTTGATATTGAATTGAAATTATAGTCTATTGAAATGGATTTAATTGGTATATATGTCGAAACCATTTTTATATTTAAAAAAATGGGGATCGACTTTAAAACGAAAATGGAGTCGCCACCAATCCCTTCTTACTTAGGTATGATCGGATCACCTCATAAAACATTCTTTTGTGTTTTATTTTAAATATTGATTTTGTGTAACACCTCAAACCCGGCCTAGAAGTTATGACCGGATCTGGCATGTCACATGAAAAGGGTTGTTTAAAAACTGCGCTTTTGTTAATATTTATTTGCTGGTAATCCTTTATTAACATTTTGGAGAACAACTATTAAGGGTTTAGGAAAATCCCGTATTAAACATTTAATAGTAATAGGCAGTAATCATATTAAAAGCTAAACCAAATAAAATTCCAAAAATGTAGTTAAAGGGGCCTTATTACATAACAAAATCCCAATTAAAAATAAGTTTAACTAAGAGAACGAGTTTATGAGAAAAACATTGTATGGCCACCACAAGTCCGCCTCAGCTCCCAAATCCGCGATCTAATGATTACCTGGAAAAATAAGCAAAGGGGTGAGTCACCGAGACTCAGTGTGTAAATCCGCATCTTAAATGAGCTCTGGGCTCTCACACAAATTCATATATATTATGTATGTATGTAATGCAGCCCAACCAACCTATTACCATCCTCCATATCTCCGAAATCTACCCAATATCTGTGGCACCTAGCCACTGGTGGTACCTAACCACTGGTGGTTCCAAACCACTGGTGACAAAAGTCACAAATAATCATATGTGGGGCCAACCCACTTGTGGTACCAAACCACTGGTGACAAAAGTCACAAGTAATCATATGTGGGGCCAACCCACTTGTGGTACCTAACCACTGGTGAAAATCCCTAATATCAATACGTGGGGCCAACCCACTGTGGTGCCAAACCACTAGAACGAGTCACAGAAATAATATATATGTGGTACCTAACCACTGGTGGTTCCAAACCACTGAGATTTAGTCATAAAATAATAATATGTGGGGCCAACCCACTTGTGGTACCTAACCACTAGTGACATTCTGAAAGATCATGTTTCCTCCCTCTTCTCATCATACCCCAACCCATGCAACATGTCATGACATAATAATTCGTGTATGCAGTATGACATGTATGCAAAACATATATCAAATATAAGTATAACGTGAATTACCATCATAATCAGATAGACATAATACAACATAATCAAGCTAATCAACCTCTAAGGGTATAACCGTAATTTTACCTAGCAAGGGTATTTTCGTAATTTACCTATCGAGGGTATTTCAGTAATTTCACACCTGCAATGGCCTTTTCGAAGGCCTAATGTCGCCTCGAGGGACTCAACTACCATTTTCGGTCGTACCGGACCATTGGGCCTAAAACCCGATTTCGATCCATTCGGGCCCACACGCTTTTGTGGCCCACCTAGCACAAATCTAGCCACATATATAAGATTCACCTAGTCTAGTTTGGTATATAGTAAACAATCATACAATTTACTCATATGGGCCCACAAGCCTATTGGGCCCACTTCGGCCCACCGCGGCCCAAGCAGCCTCAACCCACAAGATCACTAATGGTGGCCTCAACTATCGCGTGAAGCCCCACACGTGTGCTCGCACGCTCGTGTGGCTACTATTACTGTGACCGGTACTTCGGCATTTACCGCTCTACAACTAGAGTAGAGAAGTACACACCTGATAGGAATCTGGTGCTAATCCGCTCTCCGACCACTCTTGTGCCCAAACGCCCTCCAAGGTGTATTCATCCTCCTCCTAGAATGCTATATATATAGCTAGCTTCTCACCTTCCTTCTTTGTATCTTTTCGATGTGGGATCCCTTCGTCAGTAGAGTTTAAATCCAACTCAAACTCTTGCCGTCCAATTCGCAAAATAAATACTCCCTTGCTTCTCATGAGATTCGAACCCAGGCTCCCTTGCAACATAATCCATGCTGCTAACCACTTGGCCACAAGCTCCTCTTGTGTCTTAAACCATGCACAACTAAAATAAATCTATAGCCAAATACTAAGGTCCATGTAAAAAGAAAACCAAAATGCAAGAGCCAAGACTTGAACCTTGGACCTTCTTCCTTCCTT
The DNA here is from genome assembly GCA_025503065.1 of Gossypium bickii. Lineage (NCBI taxonomy): Eukaryota > Viridiplantae > Streptophyta > Magnoliopsida > Malvales > Malvaceae > Gossypium > Gossypium bickii. The sequence continues at coordinate 122,643,896 of CP106712.1, read as the reverse complement.
GTGGCGTCATCCCCTTGTCTCTTATGTGGCATCACTTTGCCACTACACCACACACTCCACTTGTGTCATTTTTCTCCACATTGTATTCTTAAAGCCTACCTACTAACTCCCAGGGTTTTTTTCGCCTAAAGCCAAAATTTCCACAAAGCCAAAGTTTGATCCCGGGATTTCATAGAAGCCCTCTAACCTTCCAAAATCACTTATCTAATAGGTCCAACTTGCACTTAAGCTGATCTCTTGTTCCCCAAAAATTTTAAACGCCACTACGCCCAAAGCCTATTGGGCCCAATCCTACTAGGCCCAATTTCGAGATGTTACAAATCTACCCTCTTTAAAGAAATTTTGTCCTCGAAATTTCCAACTAACTAACAGTCACACATTCTAACCTACCACACTACGCTCTTGCTGCGCACTCTGATCTTAATAACACTAATATACTTTTAACTAGAATTTAGAACTCCTACATATACTCAAAAACACCTAGCCATTAAAGCAGAAAAATATTTCATATGCAACCAACTCTATATCCGAACATGTAACATCCTAAAAATTGAGTAAATGATATGTTGCATGTTTTTGGTGCTTAGCTTGGGAATGATTCAAATTGTGTGTTTAATATAGTCTTGAGAAGGCTTGGGATTTATTCAGAATTAGAATAAATTTTAGTAATGAGTACTTTATTGAATTGGAACAAGTGATCTTGATGTTTAAAGAAATTAAGTGGCAAAAACTAGCATAAGATGAGCTAGTAGTAAAGTGGAGTTGGTGCCATAAGTGTTGCATGAGGGAAGAGGTTCGAATCCTTAGGAATACATTTCGTGACATTTATTTTTGCTCTTTCCTAGCTTATGTCGGCCAAGCATTATTTTTGGTAAGGTTGGACTATTTTATTTATGGCAAGGTGGCTAAGAGAAAAGGCAAGTACAAACTTAAGGTAGGGAATCATGAGAATATGGCATGTAGGGGGGACACAAGGCATATCTTAAGGGTTATGTTTTGGAAACTTAGAATGGCCAACTTGTCCATGAACTTGGACGGCTTTGTGGACTAAGGGGGAGCCAAATTTTGGTGGTAAACTTTGGGAAAGGATGGTAGCTAGATAGAATCCCATTTGGTCATTTTTGCTCTCCCAAAATACCTTTTTCGTCTCATCTTTTTCTCTCTTAGCCAAATGTGCCATATGCTTGGAGAAAACAACTTTGTTTTGTTTCATTTGGTCATTTTTGCCAACCTCTCAAGTGCTTCGTTTTATGCTTCTCTCCTAGTGCCGAAATCATCAAACACTAAAAGACCATTTCTTTTTCTTCTTTATTCCCCATTGCCGAATGCACATTGTTCCAAACCTTACTTTTTGCTCTTTTCTCACCCTTGAAAACCGAATAATAAACATCTCATCTCTATTCTCTTTTCTTCTCCATTTTACTCATCTTTCAAACATATTTTTTTCCTTCTTATTTCTTCCATGGCCGAATGGTGCTAACACCATTTTCTCCAATTTTCCTTCAAAGCTGAATCTTCTCTTCACCTATATTGTTCTTGTTGATTATTCTTTCAACCTTTGTTTTAATCAATCGGTAAGAACCTTTTTCGGATCTTTATTCTCTTCTTTTCTTTAGCCGAATATATATATTAGTTTGGGAGGGTCTTTTGACCGAAAATAGCATCCCTTATTTCTTTCTTTTAAACAATCTTATTCATCTTAATAGTGATAAAGTGAAGGCCAAAACTCGGAGTATTCGTAATCATCGTGAATCTCTAGGATTCGCTTCAAAGTGTTAAGGGATGTTATCACTCGATTTTCATCCCGTGAACGTGAGATTTCGTGGTAAGCTGATTTCGCCCTTAAAATCTATAGACTTCATTTCCGAAATATTAGTTGGACTAATATTCTTTAATCAATGGAGGCAAACAAGATAGGTTCGAAAAGAGTGGTGAATAGTGTTCGAAAGAGGGGTGGATTCGCTATTCCCTCTAGATTCAAGCGAAGAATCAAGTTTTTTGGCAATCTGAGATTTTCCACCGGGTTGTGGACCCTCTTCTGGTGAAAATCAATTATTTGAAGTCGTTCGTACTCCTGAGCCACTGACTGTTCGTGGTTCTTCAACGGGATATGAACCATCAATCATGGAGAAACCACAAATAGTTGTTGTTCGAAATTCCGAGGGTAAAGATCTAGATCGCTTATCTTTAGTATAGATTTATATTAAATATTAGTGTTCTAATCAAACGTGACATATATTTAGGTATCGACGAGCGGGAAAGTTTAGTTCTCACCGTAATCAGGTGTGTAATTTCACACTTATCTGATGGGTTAGATGTTATACCGTAAGCATTAGAATAAAAATTCATAAAGTTGGTAAAATCGAGAATAATACGGTATATTAACACTTTTTGTGTAAGTGCATGAAATCGGTATTAAAGTCGTGGAAATTACGGAATCACCCTCAAAGGGCTAATTTGATAAAAAGTAATTTATGGGCCAAATTGCTAGATTGATTAATGGGCCAAATTGCTAGATCGCTTAATGGGCCAAATTGCTGGGCCAAATTGCTAGATTGATTAATGGGCCAAATTGCTAGATCACTTAATGGGCCAATTTGCCAGATTGATTAATGGGCCAAATTGCTAGATTGCTTAATGGGCCTAATTGATAGATTGCTTAAAGAGTCGATTTGATAAATTACCATATGGGCCAAATTGAGAAATGGGCCAACTTGTAGTATGGGCCTTATGTTGAAATTACCATATGTAAATTGTTAAGCTTTGTTTATGTATACATGATTGCATGGGTTGGGATTAAATTGAAGAGAAGTTCTGGTGGTTCTGCCACAATCTAGTTCGGGTGGCTCAGCCACAAACATTTTAAATGGCTGTATGCCTGCGATTGGTGTGTTGGCGGGGTGGATTGACGTGTTCCCCACAGGTGTGCTGGTTGGTACAGGTGGTGTGTAGCGGATGGAAATTTAGGCTTGGTTGGGAATTGCATTTCACATGCATTTTTAATTACTATTTTGTTAAATTCGTAAATGGGCTCGAGCCCAATAAAATGCTTTGATGATTTGGCCCAGTGGACTTGGTAAGTTGGTTACACACTGAGTTCTAAATAACTCACCCCATTTTCTTACCCTTCTCAGGTAATGATAATTGATGGAGGCTTGGGCCGGGGATGACTTCGCGGGGGCTATACTTCAAATGATGGTTTTTATGAACTTTAAATTACTCTTTAGTATTTTTATTTAATTACTATTTAAATGGTGATGTAATAAGGCCTCTGGTATTGTTTTCAAGGATTTTTATTTCGTGGATGGATTTTAATATGTTTTAGATACTTAAATGGGACTATTTTAATTTTATAAATGTTTTCTTAAACTTACGTATAAAAAAAAGGGGTTTTCTTAAATATCACTAACTAGTAAAAATTTCTATGAAAACTCTTTTATGAACATGTTTGAAATCCCTTTTGAATTTTACTTCTTTAAAATTTTTAACCAATTATTTCTCTGAAAATCAAATTATAATCTCTTATGTTTTAAAATCATGGATTTCAAATTAACCTCGGTTTTTGATAAACTCCATCTCCAAAATAGTTTTGAAGATCTGCTTTTTTTAAATCATTAGATGACTAGATGTATGCTCGATTTGTGTGGCATACCAAATCTGGTCTTAACGCATAGACCGGGTTTGGGTTGTTACAGAACATCACATCCAAACCAAAAACACAGAATAGATACCAGAAATAAAGCATATAACAAAGCAAAGTATCAGGAAACTTACAGTGCGGATTGGTGCCGGAGACTCGGGTGCCATACTTTAAAAAAAACAGATATATATTTATCTAAACCATTCCAAACCATCCTTTGAAAAAAATTTTGAACCCAAAACCACAGCCGAGTTTTTGAACCTTGGCTCTAATACCACAATTGTAACACCCCAAACCCGGCCTAGACGTTATGACCGGATCTGGCATGTCACAAGAAAAGGGGTGTTTAAAAACTGAGCGTTTGTTAAAAATTTTGAGTTTAAATATTTATTCGCTGGTAATCCTATATTAACATTTTGGAGAACAACTATTAAGGGTTTAGGAAAATCCCGTATTAAACATTTAATATAATAGGCAGTAATCATATTAAAAGCTAAACCAAATAAAATACCAAAAATGTAGTTAAAGTGGCCTTATTACATAACAAAATCCCAATTAAAAATAAGTTTAACTAAGAGAACGAGTTTACAAGAAAAACATTGTATGGCCACCACAAGTCCGCCTCAGCTCCCAAATCCGCGATCTAATGATTACTTGGAAAAATAAACAAAGAGGTGAGTCACCAAGACTCAATGTGTAAATTCGTATCTTAAACGAGCTTTGGGCTCTCACACAAATTCATATATATTATGTATGTATGTAATGCAGCCCAACCAACCTATTATCCATCCTCCATATCTCCGGAATCTACCTAATATCTGTGGCACCTAGCCACTAATGGTTAGGGTGGTTCCAAACCACTGGTGACAAAAGTCACAAATAATCATATGTGGGGCCAACCCACTTGTGGTACCAAACCACTGGTGACAAAAGTCACAAGTAATCATATGTGGGGCCAACCCACTTGTGGTATCTAACCACTGGTGACAATCCCTAATATCAATACGTGGGGCCAACCCACTGTGGTGCCAAACCACTAGGACGAGTCACAGAAATAATATATATGTGGTACTAACCACTAGTGGTTCCAAACCACTGAGACTTAGTCACAAAATAATAATATGTGGGGCCAACCCACTTGTGGTACCTAACCATTGGTGACAGTCTGAAAGATCATGTTTCCTCCCTCTTCTCATCATACCCTAACCCATGCAACATGTCATGGCATAATAATTCGTGTATGCAGTATGACATGTATGCAAAACATATATCAAATATAAGTATAACATGAATTACCATCATAATCAGATAGACATAATACAGTATAATCAAGCTAATCAACCTCTAAGGGTATAACCGTAGTTTTACCTAGCAAGGGTATTTTCGTAATTTACCTATTGAGGGTATTTCAGTAATTTCACACCTTCAATGGCCTTTCCGAAGGCCTAATGTCGCCTCAAGTGACTCAACTACCATTTTTGGTAGTACCGGACTATTGGGCCTAAAACCCGATTTCGGCCCATTCAGGCCCACATGCTCGTGTGGCCTACCTAGCACAAATCTAGCCATGTATATAAGATTCACCTAGTCTAAATTGATATATAGTAAACAATCATACAATTTACTCATATGGGCCCACGGGCCCATTGGGCCCATTGCTGCCCAAGCAGCCTCAACCTACAAGATCACTAATAGTGGCCTCAACTATAGCGTCGAAGCCCCACACGTGCGCTCGTACGCTCGTGTGGCTACTATTACCGTGATCGGCACTTCGGCATTTGCCGCTCTACAACTAGAGTAGAGAAGTACACACCTGATAGGAATCTGGTGCTAATCCACGCTCCGACCACTCCTGTGCCCAAACGCCCTCCAAGGTGTATTCATCCTCCTCCTAGAATGCTATATATATAGCTAGCTTCTCACCTTCCTTCTTTGTATCTTTTCGATGTGGGATTCCTTCGTCAGTAGAGTTTAAATCCAACTCAAACTCTTACCATCCAATTCGCAAAATAAATACTCCCGTGCTTCTCATGAGATTCGAACCCAGTCTCCCTTGCAACATAATCCACGCCGCTAACCACTTGGTGAAACACCCCAAACCCGGCCCGAACGCTACGACCGGATCTGGTAAGCTACGGGGTTTACGTTAAAAACTTCATTTGGATGATCTTTGGAAATTCAGTTTCTTTATACAAGTATTCGTTAAGTAAGTGATATTGGAAGAAAACCTTTGCTCTTTTCCTGAACATAAATTTTAAAAAATAAATGAAGACATTAACAATTATAAATTGATAACCTAAGCTATGGAGGCCTCATTACATAAATATTCCCAAAATGAAACTTAAAGGAAAAACCGAAAATAATTTATAGAAATAGAAACTTGATGGCCCTCCGAGTCCGTCTCGGCTCCCATGTCCACGATCTACTGCTCATCTGAAAAGTTAGGGAAAATAAAGGGGTGAGTCACCAAGACTCAGTGTGCAAATCCCGAAAACACATAAAGGCTTGGGCCCACAAATACATTATGGGCCCTGGTCCATTAATAAAGGCAACAATCATAATCACATGACAGATAATAGATGATGAATAGCCCAACCCATCCTAGAATTCCATTCTCTACACACCAACCCATACCAACCATCATATCTTGGGGATTTCTACAATCAACCCTCCATCCGCTACACACCATAACGATAGCCGTACTGCCTGTCTTAAAGACCGATAACTGTGTGACCTATGTGGCAAAGCCACCGATCATATGCGACCTTAATAATACATCGTAGCATTTACGACACCGAAATTTGCTGTTATAAAGACCGATCACAATGTGACCTATGTGGCAAAGCCACCGATCGCTATGCGACCTTCTTCCCCTTCATCATTTCAGTATCCCACCCCATGCATACACACATAAAGAAAACATCATACAGGCTTTTATATATATATATCGATACACAGAGAGATTTCTATGATTACGTACTTGGCATCTTTACCTAACCCTTTTAGGGTTTTATTCGACTGTCTACACAGCCACTTTTCGACTTTTTAGCCCATAACACATAAAACACAGTTAAAGAGTGTGTTAGAGATCTACACACCTGATTACCGTTAGAACGAGACCCTCTAAGTCGATGCTATCCATAGCCAACACCACCGCTATCTTGAAATCTCGAAAAGTGATATGAGATTCAGGGACTAGTGTTTCCGGCTTTTAGATCTAAGAGATCTACTTACAAGAAAAGATTCGGCTACTCCCAGAGGATTCTGGCTTTTTGCGAAAATCAGGAAGAGAAGATGATTTGAAGAAATCTATAGAGATTCGACTTTTAAATAAAGAAATCGGCAGGAAGAAGAAAAGAGAATTTCAGCAGACTGGGGGTAGGTTCGGCCTTAACAAGGATCAAAAGATATATAGAAAAAGGATTATGAGGTTTCTACTTTTTAAAAGGAAGAAGGGAAAAGAATAATGGAGTTTTCGGCTTTTAGAAGAAAGAAGAGAAAGAAAAGATGGAAACCCTAAATGCTGAAAAATAAAGAAGAGAACCCTCACCTGACTATTTAAAGTTTCCTCCCTCTCAGAGTTTGAAATTCGGCCATCACTGTGACTAGCAGATAGAACCCTAAATTTCCTCCCTTATCTTCCATATTATCAACTATAATATCTACATTATCCCTTTCACTTAAATCCTCCTATTTTTGAGCCTTGTTGCTGTCTACTCTACCTAACCCTAATGTCAAAATTTAGCAAACTTAAATTAAAAGAATTGGGCTCCATAAAACTTAAATTTGGGCCCCTTACTCCCTTATGTGGCGTCACCTCCTTGCTCCCTAAGTGGCACCACTGACCACTAGGCCACAAGCCCATTTTGATATTTTAAACCTAGATACCACCCTTTTAAACCTTATAGTGCCCAAATACAAATTTCACCAAGGCCTTGACCACATCCTGAGCCCAATTTGGACCCTAACAGTTAAATTAACACATTACATCTGTTCTCCCATTAAACGCATAGGCCTAAAAATTTAGGATGTTACAGTTCTACCCCCTTAAAGAAATTTCGTCCTTGAAATTTCCAACTAACTATAAATCGTACTACCCAAGTCTCACCACTATGCTTTTGCTGCGCACTCTAATTTAATAATATATAAACATTGCACTCATACAGTTTCTATACCCTAAAATATAGCATCCACACAAAACATACCTGACTTAATGGTGATTGAACAATCCTGAGCCTTATGCTCCTCAGACCCGCATCTTAAACACGTTCCTGACTTCCTCCAACATTCACCCGGATGACGCCTTCTGCAATATTCGCAAACTCGAAAGTTTAGACGTACCTTAACATGCTTCACAGAATGTGACTGCAACCCTAGAAAACTACGATCTCTTTTTTTCTTATAGTCCACGCACCCAAATCGAAGTATTTCACCCATTTCTTTAACCTCCTTTAGTACCTCCCTAACTAGCTGAGTCAGCACATCAGTCCTAACACTTCCATGGCCTCGGCCGCGGCCTATTCTTCCTCTTCTAACGCTCATCGTTAATTCTCGTATTATCTGAATTAGAAATTTTATGAATTATTAATTTCTTTCACTGCTTAACCACGAACAATCTTGTTTTAAGAGTGGTTCTTTCGAATTCAAACCTATCTACAGTTTCAGTCTCAAGTTTATCTCCTAATTCTAGAAACCACATACATTCAACCATCACACATCAACATACAAATAGCATCCATGCACACACATTCATCGCATAAGGGTGTTTTTTTTTCATCATTTCTCTACCCAGGGTATTTCCGTAGTTTTGTCCTACAAGGTATTTTGTAGTTTCCTCAAAATAGGGCATCTTAGTTTTTTTCTATAAAGTAGGGGTACTTTGGAAATCTTAATTTTGCAAACCGGGTTACTTTTGTAAATCTAGGGGTTTTCGGGTAAATTTGCAAAACATGGGTATTTTATAAAGTCACGATTGTTTTGGAAATTTTCACAAACCAAGGGTATTTTGGAAATTTTTCCAACTGGAGTGTTTTGATAATTCTCATGAATTTTGGTGGTTTTACAGTTCTAGGGTATTCTGGGAAATTTTCATAAATCAGGGGTAATTTAGTAATTTTGCATAATAGGATGGCTGGTCCCTTTCGGGTTTTAATTATAGGTTTTGGCTCGTCAACAAATCCTCGTGGCTAAGGTGAACAGTCACTATGCACCAGGTAAGATTCCAGCGAAGAGAAGGTGAGTCACTAGGACTGCTTAAGTACCAAGCTCTCCCTGAATCCAATCCTAGACATGCGTATGCCTGTTGCCACACCCTAACCCAGCGATTAGTTCACAGGTTTGTTTAGTTGGATTAAGTCTTATGGATTTGAAGAGTTGTTTAACTAAGCCTAAGGTCCGTCAATACTATCATACTAGTCTACGTCCATAAAGCCCATCAACCCAACAAATATATCACATCAAGAGTTAGAATACTTACCTGCGTGGATCGGGTGCCGGTAGACTCGAAGGCCATATCTTTTTCCAAATTTTTTTCAAATCCATATCAACTTTTCAAAACATTACTAGACCCATTTCACAGCCCGAGTTTTGAACTGGGCTCTGATACCAAAATGTAACACCCCAAAACCGGCCCATAAGTTTCGGCCAGATCTGGTATGCTACGGGTTGTACATTGAAAACTTTTGCTAAGTTGGCTTTAGAAAATCACAAGTTAATTAGACAAAATTTGAATAAACAAGTGACTTTGGAAAAGAAAACCTTGTATTATTATTATTCCATATATTTAAACCTTTGACATAGTTTCATAAGTTGCAAATATTAAAAACTACTAGATGAAGATAAACTATGGGGCCTTATTACATAAATATTCCCAAAATAAAAAAAACTTAAGGAAAACCGAAAATAATCTATAGAAGTAAAACTTGATAGCCCCTCGATCCGTCTCGGCTCCCATATCCACGATCTATTGCTCATCTAAAAAGTTAGGGAAAATAAAGGGGTGAGTCACCAAGACTCAATGTGCAAATCCCGAAAACACATAAAGGCTTGGGCCCACAAACACATTATGGGCATTGGCCAATTCATAAAGGCAACAATCATAATCACATGACAGATAATAGATGATGAATAGCCCAACCCATCCTAGAATTCCATCCTCTACACACCAACCCGTACCAACCATCACACCTTGGGGATTTCTACAATCAACCCTCCATCCGCTACACACCATAACGACAGCCGTACTGCCTGTCTTAAAGACCGATCACTGTGTGACCTATGTAGCAAAGCCACCGATCGCCATGTGACCTTAATAATACATCGTAGCATTTTGACAGCTGAGCTACCTGTCATAAAGACTGATCACAATGTGACCTATGTGGCAAAGCCACCAATCGCTATGCCACCTTCTTCCCCTTCATCATTTCAGTATCCCACCCCATGCATACACACATAAAGAAAACATCATACATGCTTTTATATATATATCGATACACATAGAGATTTCTATGATTACGTACCTGGCATCCTTGCCTAACCCTTTTAGGGTTTTATTCGACTGTCTACACAGTCACTTTCCAACTTTTTAGCCCATAACACATAAAACACAGTTAAAGAGTGTGTTAGAGATCTACACACCTGATTACCGTTAGAACGAGACCCTCTAAGTCGACGCTATCCGTAGCCAACACCACCGCTATCTTGAAATCCCGAAAAGTGATAAGAGATATAGGGACTAGTGTTTCCGGCTTTTAGATCTAAGAGATCTACTTATTAGAGAAGATTCTGCTACTCCCAGAGGATTCTGGCTTTTTGCGAAAATCAGAAAGAGAAGATGATTTGAAGAAATCTATAGAGATTCGACTTTTAAATAAAGAAATTGGCAGGAAGAAGAAAAGTGAATTTTGGCAGACTGAGGGTAGGTTCGGCCTTAATAAGGATCAAAAGAAATATAGAAAAAGGATTATGAGGTTTCGGCTTTTTAGAAGGAAGAAGAGAAAAGAATAATGGAGTTTTCGGCTTTTAGAAGAAAGAAGAGAAAGAAAAGATAAAAACCCTAAATGCTGAAAAATAAAGAAGAGAACCCTCACCTGACTATTTAAAGTTTCCTCCCCTCGAGTTTGAAATTCGCCATCACTTGTGACCAATGCAGATAGAACCCTAAATTTCCTCCCTTATCTTCCATATTATCAACTATAATATCTACATTATCCCTTTCACATAAATCCTCCTATTTTTAAGCCTTGTTGCCATCCTCTCTACCTAACCCTAATGTCGAAATTTAGCTAACTTAAATTAAAAGAATTGGGCCCCATAAAACTTAAATTTGGGCCCCTTACTCCTTTGTGTGGCGTCACCTCCTTGCTCCCTGAGTGGCACCACTGACCACTGGGCCACAAGCCTATTTTGATATTTTAAACATAGATACCACCCTTTTAAACCTTATAGTGCCCAAACACAAATTTCACCAAGGCCTTGACCACATCCTGAGCCCAATTTGGACCCCTAACAGTTAAATTAACACATTACACTTGTTCTCCCATTAAACGCATAGGCCCAAAAATTCAGGATGTTACACTTGGCCACAAGCTCCTCTTGTGTCTTAAACCATGCGCAACTAAATATAAATCTATAGCCAAATACTAAGGTCCATGTAAAAAGAAAACCAAAATGCAAGAGCCAAGACTTGAACCTTGGACCTCCTTCCTTCCTTGTGGCGTCATCCCCTTGTCTCTTATGTGGCGTCACTTTGCCACTACACCACACACTCCACTTGTGTCATTTTTCTCCATATTGTATTCTTAAAGCCTACCTACTAACTCCCAGGGTTTTTTCGCCTAAAACCAAAATTTCCACAAAGCCAAAGTTTGATCCCGGGACTTCATAGAAGCCCTCTAACCTTCCAAAATCACTTATCTAATAGGTCCAACTTGCACTTAAGCCGATCTCTTGTTCTCCAAAAATTTAAACGCTACTATGCCCAAAGCCCATTGGGCCCAATCCTACTAGGCCCAATTTCGGGATGTTACATTTTGGCCTATGAAATCTTAAAAAACGGGTTCGGGAGTTGGTTACGTACGAGGAAGGGTAGCACCCTCGTAACGCCCAAAAATTGGTACCTAATTGATAAACTCGTGTCCTAATGTCGAAAATATAAAAAATTTAAAATAAGATCCTTTATTTGAAAGAAAGTTAAGATTCACTTATTTCAAAGAAATAAAATGTCACACCCAATGAGTTAGGATGCATCATTTCAAGGCTTCGAAACTAAGCTTACCTCTATAGAAAATCCTTACCTCGAGTCACAAAACATAATATCCAATAAGTTAGGACATAACATCTCGAGTTCCTGAGAACAAGTTTTTATTTAAAATTTGCAATTTTTTATTTAAAAAAGAGAGAGGATATAAGGCTATGTGAATTCAACGAAGAAAATTGAAACCCAGTGAGTTAGAGCACAATTTTCTCGAGACTTCCAATTGCCAAATATTATTTTATTTAAGTAAATACTTTTTGGATAAATAATTGCAATTAAAAATGAAATACATTTTCTAAAACAATGATTTGAATGAAATGTGGCATTAGTACATTACCAAACATAAATTTCAAAGAGCATTTTACTAAGTAAAAATAATAACATAACAAATAATACAAATAATGCAAGCAATATAACAATTATACTAAGGTAAATAAAGATTATAAATTTGTTCTTAAAAATATGAGTGATCAACTAAAAGATAGAATGCAGACAATAAAATAATCTAAAAAAGGAAATTAAAGAATAAACGTTATTTACACAAGATTAAATGTATATAAAAATAAGGTGAATAATGTAAAAAAAACAATATGGCAAATTCTAAAAAAGATAATATATATATTCATGAGAAAATAAGTAAGATACATTTTTCAATAAATAAATAATATATAACTTTAAATAAAATATATTTATAATACAATAATCTAATACATATATGCATAAAAACTACATATTTAAAAATAAACAATATAAACAATATATGTTATACAATATACCAAATTTTATACGATATTAAGGATAAAACATTTTAAATGTTATATATAATATAATATAATAATATATAATATACAAAATTTTAAAAATATATATAATATAATAACTAATATACAAATTCTAAAATGATATGTAATGTATAAATAATATTAAACTTAATAAAATAACCTAGTATAAATAATAAATAGTAACAATTTAATATATATTTAATACTAAAATAATAAAAAATAAGAATAAAAAATGAAAATAAAAAGATTAAAAATCAAAGAAACAACGATCAAATCAAAATAATAAAATAAAAAAACTAAAATAAAATTGTAAAAAGGATGATGTTGGAACGCGTGTCAAACTATAGGGACTTATTGGGCAATTATGCCCTATCTCCTAAACGGCGTTGTTCCATCATCTGTCTTTAAAATGACCTTAGGGACCCAATTGAAACAAAGAAAAATTTTTAGGGCTGAATTAAAAATAAAAGAAAATTTAAATTGAACTAAATTAAAAATAATAAAATTACGGACCAAATAGGCAAATTGCCCATTTTATAAAAACACGCGGATCCTCCCCGAGTATCGGGTCAACGCGTGGATCTGGCATTTAAACGACGTCGTTTTGGCCTTTAAAGGTGACCCCCAAAACGGCGTCGTATAGATGGCCTATATAAGCTAAAAAATAGCCCAAAAAAACCATTTTAAACACCTTTAAAAAAATAAAACAGAAGCCTTGAAAGGCTCTCTTCCCCTCGGCCTGAGGCCAGAATCTGGCTTGGGCTCTGGTGACAGGCCACCGCACGCCCCGCCACACACGCCGCCGCACGCGCCTCCGTAAGCGCCGCCGTATACGGCGACCGGAGGCCAAAAACTTCGTTTTTTAAACGCGAATCGAAAAGTAAACTCCTTCTCTCTATTTTATTATTTGTATATTTAAAATATTTGCATGAATGAAAAATAAAAAAATATTAAGCAAGATGTAACAAACAAAAATCACCTCTGTTTTCCAAAGATTTTTTGTTCTTTATTTCTGTATCTTTTTTTTTGTGTATGTTTTTTTTTTTTTTTTGCTTTTACAGATTTTGTTAAGGTTTTTATATCCTAAAAATAAATTGGAAAATAAATATAGGACCCTATTTTGCTGCTATTGTATGCTATACTTGCTGTTTTCTGTCGTGTTTTCTTTCCTTTTGCAGGTAAATGACGAAAATCTCGACGGTGATGAAGGCTAGTGGCTAGGCTGCGGTGCGAGGAAGGGCCTGTGTCGAATGCTTGCGGCGCCTAGGGTTTTCCAGAAACCGTAGGTTTTCTAGAACAGTTTGGGTATTGAGCCCTTTTAGGCTGTGTAGGTTTGGGTCTGGGTAATCTGTTTTGGACCAATTAGGCCTGGGTGTAACGGCTTTGGTTAGCATTTGGGTTTGGGTTTTATAGCCCGTTTATTGTAAAAACAAAAAAAATGATGGACATTTTTTTTATTTTTGGGGTTTTTATTATCGATATGGGCCCAGGCACAAATGGGCTATTACAACTGAAACACCCCACACCTGGCCCACGAGCCTGAACCGGATCTGGTATGTTCCTTAAGAAAAACCGGTTTTCGAAGTCCGTTATTACTTAGAGAATATTGGTGTATTTTTAGAAAACTATTCATTTTGGATCGGGCTTAGGTTAAAAACCCGTTTATTTAATTTAGAAATCATTTAATTAGGGTGACAAAATAATTTAGGGTTTAAATGTAAAGTCATAAAATTTTAATATCATAAATGTAAAGTATTTCGAAGCATAATAATTGCAAGTAAATAATAGTAACGTAAATAAAACTATGGCTTTTTAGGCCTTATTACATCAATAATTTCCAAACTTAAAATTTAAAGAACTTTATAAAAATAAAGGTCCAATTCGTAAATATTTTCTTTGCTACGCATGGCCACCTTTAGCTCCTGCCGACCCGGTCCATTACTGCTCATCACCTGAAAAATAGTCCCTCAAAGGGGCGAGTCAACGGACTTAATGTGCACACAAACTAACAAATAATATTTCAGGCATACATATTCATATCAGAACATATATATATCAAAGTGATGCAACCCAAACCCAAGCCTAATTATCCATCCGCTACACACCACCCGTACCTGCCAATCACACCGTGGGAACTACTAAGTCAACCCTCCTTTCGCTACACACCATCATCGGCGATCATTGCGATCGACGTGCTCATCGCCCATATACGTTGTGTCATTAGACACTATGTTCATATAATGTAACCGAAGTTACCATGTTCACTTAATGGGACCGTAGCCACCATATTTCGTTGGTGAGACCGAAGTCAACACCTATTCTTCCCCTTTCACATATATCCCACATGCCCCAAATATTTATATCATGCATATCTTATTTCTCATTCATATTACATATTCAAAAATATATATATCGTATTTGTAATCCTATCGGAAGTAGGAAACGTACCTGGGTACTTTTACCTCATTTGTGACACTTAGCCACATTCTTATTCGCATGCACATTCATATATATACATATAAAATAATTGCCGTAATATATTGGGAGTTATTGTGGGTACACACCTTATTTGCTTAATAGATTCCTTGAATTCCCGAAGTGAATCGATCACAGATTCAGCCTTTAGATCTGTTAACCCCTATATTCGGCCCATCATATATAAACATACTAATACCCTTTTGATTTTAACCAAATCCTACTAGAAATAGAATTACTAACACTTACCTTGTTTGCCGAATTGATAGTAAGAATCAAATGCCGGATCTTCGTATTCCTTCCTTGTGAATTCGGCTAAAACACTATGTTACTCCATAGATTAGTTTTCGGCTTTTGATAATCCATATATATATATAAAAATAGGCCTTGGCCGAATTTATTTTGGTGCTTACCTTTTAAATCTTGAATCCCGAAAGTATTCCTTTGTTTGTTTGTCGAAATCCCTATAATTTCATGTCAGATTTTAATTCTAACGTGGAGACATAAAAATATAACTCTTGACCGAATATTCATATCTCTTACCTTAGATCCGTAGAAATCCCGAAACTTTGTTGAACTTCTTCTTGTAATCGACAACCACTAGATCCTTACCTTATGAATCTGACAGATCTTTCTTGACACTACTTTAGAGATTCGGGTATGGAGATTTAACAGGGATCAAAGAGTGTCTTGGCTTGATAATAGTAAAGGAGAGGGGAAGAAAATAGAAGAAGAGAAGATGGATTTTTCTTAAGAACAAATTCGGCAGAGAGGGGAAGAGTTAGGGAATTTCGTGAGCAGCGAAAAAGCAAACTGATGAGTAGCCCTCCTTCCTTCCTTTTATAGACAAAGTTATCAGCCAAGGAGTCCCTTACTTGGCCACCATTCCACATATGTGATAATATTATTCAAATAAAAAAAATATTTAATCCATCATTTATCTCCTCAAATAATCCAAATTTAAAAATCTAAAAAAATCTCTTATTTATCACTTAATAGCCGAATTTTAAAGAGAATAAACCTCTTTTTTTCAAGATGCTTGCCGTCCACTCCTTGTGCTTCTGGAAACAAAATTAAAACCTTCATTTAATTGCTTCCCTTGTGACTCGAACCCAGGCCCATGCCTCTTGCACATGGCGCCATTTCCATAGGCCCTAAGTGCCATCTTCAGGCCACTTTTCCTAGCCCGTTTGTGTGTCAAATTTTACCAACTTTTTCTTTTAAGGCCATCTTGCCTTGATTTCCTATTTTAAACTTTAAAACTCATCATTATAGGGTCATTTCCAAGTTTCCTAAAATTTTCGATCGGCTCTGTTTACTTGCCATTTTCTTACATTTCCAAGTTTCCTAAAATGTATACTTTCCATTTTTGGATCATTTCCATTTTCATTTCTTAGTTTCCAAAAATGTGTACTTTCCATTTTTGAACCATTTCCTTACATTTCTGGGTTTCCTAAAATGTTCATGTCCTAATGCATTTCCAGGTTTCCAAAAATGTTCAGGTTTCCAAAAATGTTCATTTCCATTCATTTTCATTCATTTCTGAGTTCCCAAAAATATCAAAAATTTATTCATAATGCTTAAGACTTGTCATTTCATACAATTAAACTGAAAATGCATAGGCCCTTTCCGTGATGTTACTGATTCTACCCCTTAAACAAAATTTCGTCCTCAAAAATTTACTTACTAACAAATAATCGTGCGGTCTAACTCACCCCACTACGCTATTTGTCGCGCACTCTGATCTTAAAGAACTATCATACCTTCTAGGCACATTCTCTAAGTTCACATCCAAGGTTTCAGTCACTTCACTAGCAATGCAAGCATAAGCTAATTCTATAACAAGCAACGCAATTAAGGGTATTCCAGAAATAAGGGACGTACCCGTTGTCACATCTGGCACATCTTCCTCCTCGCGACGGCCAACTGCATAAACCAACCTTGGTTGCCTCGCGTCTGTACCTTCAGCACCTCTTCTTGGTGCTTCACGTCCACGGCCCGAATTATTTCCTCCATGGTTCGGTTCACGACCTTGCTGAGGCTGCTGTCCACCTCTACCAGCCTGGCTAGCATTCTGAGCTGCCGGTCGGCTCTCATTTGGTTGCTTGGGACAATCCTTAAACATATGGTCCTTGGACCCACACTTGAGACATCCACCCGTCTTCCTCCAACACTCTCCTAAGTGCCTCTTTCCATAGTGCTCACAAGGGCGATACTGCCAGCCCGTACTAGCTTGTTGATTTCGTGGCCCATCAACTCTAGGCCTCTTATTCCCAGATGATCCAGACGATCCAAAACCTCTTTCTGGCTTACTCCTATCAAAAGCCTGCTTGGTAGAATCTTTGATCCCTTCGGCCACCTTGACCTTTTCTACCAAAGCAGAGAATTCCCGCTCCTGATGCGGTGCTATCAACAGTCTCAAATCGTCCCTCAGTCCATCCTCAAAACGGACACAGCGCTCATGCTCAGTTGCCACTACACCTCGGGCATAGCGGCTCAACCTCAGAAATTCTGCCTCATATTCTGCGACAGATTTACTTCCTTGCACCAACCCCAGAAAAGCCTTCTTTGTTTGTCTATATACCTGGTTCCCACATACTTCTTCTGAAATGCCTCTTTCGCATACTCCCAGGTCAGATCCTCAGCCGTGGCACCATCTCGAACAGTTAACCACCATTGGTACGCTTCATCGTGTAACAGTGCCACCATCCCTTTCAACTTCTCCTCAGGGGTCAAGTCGAGCTCATCCATGATGCGCTGTACTGGGTGCCACTCCCGATACTCCTCTAAACATTTCCGCTCCGTTAGCACGGAGCCGCTCAGGCACAGACTTTCGGGTTCCCGAATTTCCACCTGCACCAGCCACCAATTCCAAAACTCGCGGCCGCGACTGCGACACAAAGATCTTCTCCCATCCGAGCTTGCTTCTTTCGGCCCACACCGGGTTGGTGGTGGCGGTGGTATTTCATTGTCGGACCCCTGACCCGATCTAACGGGTTCCGACACAGTCATCCTTCCTCTACCTCGTCCACGACGACCACGTCCTCTGGAACTCATTTCCTAGCGTCGTGATCTGATTAAGGAATTTTATGAATTAGTATTCTTGTTTCACTTATTACCCGCGAAGATGTTTTATGAAAAAGAATTTAAGAGTGGTTCTTTCGTAGTCATACAAACACACAGTCTTTTATTCATTCATCCATCCATCAAACAATTATGAACTTCCGTTCATTCAGAGAAACGTTGTAATTTTCATCGTTGTTGTTTTTTTTTCCCACTACCCAGGGGTATTTTCGTAATTTTGTCCTACAGGGGCATTTTCGTAATTTTGCAAAACAAAAAGTTCCTCGGTGATTTTGTCAAAAGTATTTTGGAAATTTTAAAGTCCCAGGGTAATTTGGAGAAATTTCAAAATCCGGGGGTATATCGGTAATTTTCGACCTCAGGGGTATTTTGGTAAATTTTCACAATTTATGATAATTAAAGGATAAAGTTATCAAAATAGAAGAGTGGTGGCCAGCTGAAACACCCCACACCCGGCCCACGAGCCTGAACCGGATCTGGTATGTTCCTTAAGAAAATCGGTTTTCGAAGTCCTTTATTACTTAGAGAATATTGGCGTATTTTTAGAAAACTGTTCATTTTGGACTGGGCTTAGGTTAAAGACCCGTTTATTTAATTTAGAAATCATTTAATTAGGGTGACAAAATAATTTAGGGTTTAAATGTAAAGACATAAAATTTTAATATCATAAATGTAAAGTATTTCGAAGCATAATAATTGCAAGCAAATAATGGTAACGAAAATAAAACTATGGCTTTTTAGGCCTTATTACATCAATAATTCCCAAACTTAAAATTTAAAGAACTTTATAAAAATAAAGGTCCAATTCATAAATATTTTCTTTGCTACGCATGGCCACCTTAGCTCCTGCCGACCCAAGTCCATTACTGCTCATCACCTGAAAAATAGTCCCTCAAAGGGGTGAGTCAACAGACTCAATGTGTACACCAACTAACAAACAATATTTCAGGCATACATATTCATATCAGAACTGTAACACCCCTTTTTTACCCGAGACCGTTGCCGGAGTCGAGTATGAGGCATTACTAGACTTGATTACTAATTCAGGGCATAAAAATTAAAACTGTCCTACTGCGTCATGCTGATTAAATTGACCATAACTCGAGTTACAAAACTCAAAATCTGGTTCCGTAAATTTTCCTTGAAACTAGACTCATATATCTTCTTACCATAATTTTTCTAGAATTTTTCATATGGCCAATTAGTACAATTTATTCATATGGCCAATTAGTACAGTTTATTCATCAAAGTCTCCCCTATTTCACTATTTAATGGTTCTGACCTATCTTTACAAAATCTCAATTATCTCATTGTACAGAATTTCAATAATGTTCTTGTTTATTTTAATAAAAAATATACTCATTAAGTTTTCTAGTCATATAAACTATGCTCCATGATTATTTTTTTACAATTTTTAATAATTTTTCCAAGACAGAACAGGGAATCACGAAGTCATTCAGAGCCAGTCTCACTAAACTTTAAATATCTCATAATATAAAATTCCTTTTTCTACTTTGTTTATTTCATATGAAAATAGACATAATAAACTTTAATTCTATATCTTATTCACCCTCTAATTCCATTTCTCCTATTTTTGGTGATTTTTCAAAATCACGTTACTGCTGTTGACTAAAAACTGTTTCATTTAAACTCCAAACGTTAATCATACTTATACACAAAAGTATAGCCATTTTCGCATGGCTTATACAAATATATATACAACTTCAAAACCAGCAATAGCAAAACTAGACTATACATGCCACGTAACTAAATCTCCAAGCATTTATTTACCGAAACAAAAATTGGATAGTGTGATGAGATCTCCTTTGACTTCCAACCGAGCAAGTCTTTGAAACTCTAGAAACATAGGAAAATTTCACAAAGTAAGCTTTGAAAGCTTAGTAAGTCATAAGCAAATAATTCACCACAGAAACATATTAATTCAATTCAAAAAGGCCAAATTTAGTTAATCACATACACATATATTATCACCTTTCTCATATAATCCATGTTCCTCGTTAAGAAACTTCACTTACCTTATTTTTCATTTAACAAATAGACTTACACACACCTGAACATCGAACTCATTTACCAGATTTAAGTTCCACATCATCAAAACCTATTTAAGCATATACTTATAATAATTCACTGGCATAAAGCCTGCTAGGCATAAAGCCCGATATTATCCACCGTATGGCTTTGCTGCTAGGCTTAAAGCCCGAATACTTTCACCAAAGACGAGGCTTGCTAGGCTCAAAGCTCGAATACTTTCACCAAAGACGAGGCTTGCTAGGCTCAAAGCACGAATATCATATTTATAAAGATGTTTCGCAACCAATTCATATATCGAAACTTTTATATACTTCATAATCTTTGTACGAATTTTTCGAACATCATATCTCAATCGAACTAAACTTAATCATATTAATTTATACCTCTAAAATAACGATCCATCCAAGCCACCCTTTAACATATATATACTAGATTTCGAATGATAATATCTCATAATATCAACTTACTGAATTCAATCTTTGAGATTTCAATTGATCGCACACTTACTGCATAACAACCGATTTCGCACCCTTAGTGTTCGGTGTCACAAATTTGCACATTACTCAAACTTGTTACTTATTCACATTCATATATATATATATTCATAAGGCTTAAACCTCAACCACATAGGTATATAGTACAGTGTTCATTTCACGATTTATAATATAGTCGAGTGTATCATTTACATGTATTTATACCTCACATTCAGTTCCACTCATTCTACCTCTTACCACATCCTTACCATGCCACAACCCAATGTAACACCCTTAACCCGTATCCATTGTCGGATTAGGTTCACAAGGCATTACCGAACACAAGTGCAAAAACAAACATTCACATGGGTCATATCCATATATATATAGATAGCATATAGATAAATAAATATTAAACACACTTATTCTTACTCACATTATACATATGGATCATACCTAAAAATTCAATTGAAATCATACCAAGTATATCATCAATTTCAAACAATTAAACATGCCCTAAAGTTTTACAATATATATACATACTTTACAAAACACATAACTCTAATCACATGCATATCACCTTAATAATATTCGAATACTTATCATAACGTAAACACTTTACTTCATAATTCTTTACATACTTATACACAACTTAATATCCATAAACAAATCGACATTAACAATTTCAGTATTATGAACAAGCATATCTCATTAACATAAAAATCTCATGCGCATTTGACTACATCAAAAAGAACCATTCAAGTATGATCATGAATACACCTTGCCATCCTTTCCATGCCCTATTCGGTTAGTAAATCACTATATCAAATTTTTATTGCTTTTATGCACTACTCAAATACTAATATTATCCATATAAAGACATGCTTATAATGCACTCATGTGATCAAATCAAATCATCTTATTTATATAACCGAACACAATCTAGACATAACAAATTTTCACAAATAAATAATCATATAATAATCCAACAAGAGCACATATATATATCTTGACCGAATATACACATGCTCATAATTAGTTCTTAATCTAAATAACAATCATGGCATTTAAATCATCATATATGAAATCACATGTACATTGCTCATACCAAATTCCAAATAGATCCAAACACTCAATCGAACCAATATACACCTTAATTCGTTTGCATGTGCATCATTGAACCAAAAATAATTATATGACTTATTCATTATTTTGCATTAGCCAACCACTCCTAATTTGCAAATTATTCAAGCATTTTATAAGTGCACACATTTCCTTTACAATTGAATCAAAACAATCAATACAAAACCTTGTATATATATTCATTTTTATCCCTTTACTAAATGAATTTATAATCATACTCAAAGACAAATCATACCAAGCATCAAGATCATCAATTTAGACAAATTCTTATGCAATATGATTGCTTAAAAAAAACTTACCTCAACATCATAAACATTCACCCAAACATTAGCCGAATGTAAAGGGCATTTCTATGCTCAATTTACAATAATTTCCATAACATTTCAAACAATTTAAAACCACTATTCTCTATTTCCTCAAAATCCCTTTCTCAACTTATCTTGTATTTACTAACACAACAACCCACAATTTCACCTCCATGGCCGAATCTAAGTGTACCAAATTCTAGAAATTTTAACATGATTTTGATAAAAATCAAGATAACCAACTCAATTTAATAGGAATTTACTAAAATAAAACTCAACTACTTACCTTAAGAGAACATGCATCAACCGACTATGAAGCTTAAGTTTTTCTCTTCTTTCCCTTTGTTTTCGTGGAGAAGATGAAGAAAATGGGGGGAATCAAAATAATGTTTTCCTATTATTATTTTTATTCCCTTCACATTATAAAATAAGTGAATAAAAAGCCATTAACTAATAAAAATTTGATTTAATAAAAGCATGCTATCACTATGCCGTCCATCACCATGAGATTTGGGTTAATTGACATGCAAATTCATTCTTTCAAACAACACTTCAATTAAACCCTTTAATTTAATGAATGCTACTTTTTACCACTTATGTAATTTGGTCCTTTTTCTTAATTTAAACATACAAACAGTCAAATAATTTCACGAAATTTTAACACATGCTCAATCATACATATTTAACACAAAAAATAATATTAATTTATTTTTTCGACTAGAACTCGTGGTCCCGAAATCACATTTCTGATCAGGCTAAAATCGAGTTGTTCTCAAGTGAGATTTTATTATAATTTAGTATTAAATTATAAAACAATTATAATATAATCTTTAACATATAAAATAATACTTAAAAACATGTTATAAGACCACATTGCCGTCCACTATAACTTAAAATGGTTATATTACCCTTTAAGGACTTCACTAAAATAAAGCCACATCAATCTAACCATAAATCAAATAAAAGGCCACTTTTACCAGTTACGCGATTTTGTCCTTTTTAACTAATTGAGCACACAAACAGTTAAATTTTTTTTTATACGAAACTTTCACACACATTAATTCACATATAACTGACTCAAAATATAATATTAAAATATTTCTCGGACTCGGATTCGTGGTCCCGAAACCACCGTTCCGATTAGGGTCAAATTCGGACTGTTACAACTCTCCCCCCCCCAGGATTTTCGTCCTCGAAAATCTTACGAGAAAGGTAGATTAAGGATTTGCTTCCACACAATACATTCCAAATTCACACATGGCTTGATTTCAAATCTCTTTAATCTCACAATTGAAATTCTGATCTGACTTTCGTTGCACATCATCTCAGGAACAGATAACTCTATAATCAACACTTTATTTCCATAATCCACAAAGCCAGGAATATCATAGTTCACACTCATTCATAAATATCATATCTCAGAATGTCGTGCATCATGTTACTCTCGTACGATTAAACTAACTGACACTGTGAGCCACCTATAACAATGGTTATACAATCTCAGAGCTTCTCGGTATAGACACTTTATCTCGAAGCAACAATTAATCATCGAAACTTTGAATTCTACTAAAATCATCTTAACCAAAGAGAAATCATTGGGTCTTACTAGGTCTGACGTCTCAACCTTATAATGAATATTATCACAGGTACATTAAGGAAGCATTTGAACACAGTAAAGAATCAAATATGATTTTAGTAGCAACCATTGTAGAGGCATAACTTCTATAACTCTGAGGATGGTACTACTGTAGTCTCACATTTCAAGCCAGAAGTTATAACCATAATAAACATAGTCATCTCTCATCATATAGAGATCTCTTGTGGACAATCACATGGAATCATAAGAAAAGCGAAATAGTGAAATTTCAACATGTGGAGCTATACAAGATATCTCAAAATTACAACCCAGTATAGAATGATATCAATTCGATGCTATCCCGAACATGTACGGGAAGAACAATGTCATTCATAAATACTTAAATCCTCATTAACAAAAGCAATATAATCTTCATGGATATTCAACGAACAATAACCAAATAGAAACAAAATATTAACCTCATACAGTTTTTACTGTCGACTTTTATATCCACACAATGGAATAAATTATCAGAGAAAGACATAACAATGGCGAACATAACCCAAACAGATCAACGTTGCTTTCATCTATCAATATGTTTAGCTAATGTTCTCATGTGATAAGACTTCCTTTTTGAAATTAAACAGTCACAACCATTGCACTTAGCCAACAACACTATTCAAACATTATTCAACTGTCTAATCCTGTCATAATTAAGTTCATATTATCCCATCAATAACAGAATTTAATCCAGAGAAGCCTCTTGTTGATACTTTCTTTAGATAACATACCTGAATAGGTCATTTAATCGGAGTTAACTTCTTCTATAATAGTGACCTTGCATAATTTGAATAGTCTTCAGAACTATCCAATATCCCTTTTAGTACTATCTTCATTTACTGATTTGTTCTCTTTTCTGACTACATTAGTAATCTTTCAAACATGAATCTCTGTAACTCCACACTCGTGAGCTTATTCAACCCAAAATCTTACAGATTTCATTGTAACATTTTACTGATAAAGGGGTGAGGGTAGTAAAGCCTCAAATTTAACTCGCACATAAATGCACATAACACATACAATCACAAATAACCAATTTATTTCTAATTTCACATTATCAAAACATTTAATAAACATTTGCTTATAATTACTTTTGTTCTTAATACATAGTTCATAACCCAACTCAATTCACTAAGCCACAATCGAAATCCTCATATAGCATCATAACTCAATTGTCATAACTCATATGCTCATATAATTATAACATTTATCAAAAACAAAAATGTCATACACTTTGATTCATACCTTTACAAGTGTCAATTCATCACCAATATATTTTCACTCAAACGTTTGCGTACACATTCTATACTATCGGAATTTAGCTTTGTTGGAAAGCATATCTGTCTAATTAAAACAATTTTCGTAAATCGAGTCGGAGATATCACACTATCGCGGGTTACATATGGCATGTATAGTTAGACTCACATACACTATGGTAGTCCTAGAACCGACTAAACCATAGCTCTGATACCAATAAAATGTAACACCCCTTTTTTACCCGAGACCGTTGCCGGAGTCGAGTATGTGGCATTACTAGACTTGATTACTAATTCAGGGCATAAAAATTAAAACTGTCCTACTGCGTCATGCTGATTAAATTGACCATAACTCAAGTTACAAAACTCAAAATTTGGTTCCGTAAATTTTCCTTGAAACTAGACTTATATATCTTCTTACCATAATTTTTCTAGAATTTTTCATATGGCCAATTAGTACAGTTTATTCATCAAAGTTTCCCCTATTTCACTGTTTAATGGTTCTGACCTATCTTAAAAAATCTCAATTATCTCATTGTACAAAATTTCAATAATGTTCTTGTTTATTTTAATAAAAAATAGACTCATTAATTTTTCTAGTCATATAAAATGCTCCATGATTATTTTTTTACAATTTTTAATAATTTTTCCAAGACAGAACAGGGAATCACAAAGTCATTCAGAGCCAGTCTCACTAAACTTTAAATATCTCATAATATAAAATTCCTTTTTCTACTTTGTTTATTTCATATGAAAATAGACATAATAAAATTTAATTCTATATCTTATTCACCCTCTAATTCCATTTCTCCTATTTTTGGTGATTTTTCAAAATCACGTTACTGCTGTTGACTAAAAACTGTTTCATTTAAACTCCAAATGTTAATCATACTTATACACAAAAGTATAGCCATTTTCGCATGGCTTATACAAATATATATACAACTTCAAAACCAGCAATAGCAAAACTAGACTATACATGCCACGTAACTAAATCTCCAAGCATTTATTTACCGAAACAAAAATTGGATAGTGTGATGAGATCTCCTTTGACTTCCAACTGAGCAAGTCTTTGAAACTCTACAAACATAGGAAAATTTCACAAAGTAAGCTTTGAAAGCTTAGTAAGTCATAAGCAAATAATTCACCATAGAAACATATTAATTCAATTCAAAAAGGCCAAATTTAGTTAATCACATACACATATATTATCACCTTTCTCATATAATCCATGTTCCTCGTTAAGAAACTTCACTTACCTTATTTTTCATTTAACAAATAGACTTACACACACCTGAACATCGAACTCATTTACCAGATTTAAGTTCCACATCATCAAAACCTATTTAAGCATATACTTATAATAATTCATCGGCATAAAGCTGCTAGGCATAAAGCCCGATATTATCCACCTGGCGCAAGAAAGCTTTGCTGAGGCTTAAAGCCCGAATACTTTCACCAAAGACGAGGCTTGCTAGGCTCAAAGCCTGAATACTTTCACCAGCACGAGGCTTGCTAGGCTCAAAGCCTGAATACTTTCACCAGCACGAGGCTTGCTAGGCTCAAATCCTGAATACTTTCACCAGCACGAGGCTTGCTAGGCTCAAATCCTGAATATTATATTTATAAAGATGTTTCGCAACCAATTCATATATCGAAACTTTTATATACTTCATAATCTTTGTACGCATTTTTCAACATCATATCTCAATCGAACTAAACTTAATCATATTAATTTATACCTCTAAAATAACGATCCATCCAAGCCACCCTTTAACATATATATATACTAGATTTCGAATGATAATATCTCATAATATCAACTTACTGAATTCAATCTTTGAGATTTCAATTGATCGCACACTTACTGCATAACAATCGATTTCGCACCCTTAGTGTTCGGTGTCACAAATTTGCACATTACTCAAACTTGTTACTTATTCACATTCATATATATATATATTCATAAGGCTTAAACCTCAACCACATAGGTATATAGTACAGTGTTCATTTCACGATTTATAATATAGTCGAGTGTATCATTTACATGTATTTATACCTCACATTCAGTTCCACTCATTCTACCTCTTACCACATCCTTACCATGCCACAACCCAATGTAACACCCTTAACCCGTATCCATTGTCGGATTAGGTTCACAAGGCATTACCGAACACAAGTGCAAAAACAAACATTCACATGGGTCATATCCATATATATATATATAGATAGCATATAGATATATAAATATTAAACACACTTATTCTTACTCACATTATACATATGGATCATACCTAAAAATTCAATTGAAATCATACCAAGTATATCATCAATTTCAAACAATTAAACATGCCCTAAAGTTTTACAATATATATACATACTTTACAAAACACATAACTCTAATCACATGCATATCACCTTAATAATATTCGAATACTTATCATAACGTAAACACTTTACTTCATAATTCTTTACATACTTATACACAACTTAATATCCATAAACAAATACAACATTAACAATTTCGTATTATGAACAAGCATATCTCATTAACATAAAAATCTCATGCGCATTTGACTACATCAAAAAGAACCATTCAAGTATGATCATGAATACACCTTGCCATCCTTTCCATGCCCTATTCGGTTAGTAAATCACTATATCAAATTTTTATTGCTTTTATGCACTACTCAAATACTAATATTATCCATATAAAGACATGCTTATAATGCACTCATGTGATCAAATCAAATCATCTTATTTATATAACCGAACACAATCTAGACATAACAAATTTTCACAAATAAATAATCATATAATAATCCAACAAGAGCACATATATATATCTTGACCGAATATACACATGCTCATAATTAGTTCTTAATCTAAATAACAATCATGGCATTTAAATCATCATATATGAAATCACATGTACATTGCTCATACCAAATTCCAAATAGATCCAAACACTCAATCGAACCAATATACACCTTAATTCGTTTGCATGTGCATCATTGAACCAAAAATAATTATATGACTTATTCATTATTTTGCATTCGCCAACCACTCTAATTTGCAAATTATTCAAGCATTTTATAAGTGCACACATTTCCTTTACAATTGAATCAAAACAATCAATACAAAACCTTGTATATATATTCATTTTTATCCCTTTACTAAATGAATTTATAATCATACTCAAAGACAAATCATACCAAGCATCAAGATCATCAATTTAGACAAATTCTTATGCAATATGATTGCTTAAAAAAAAACTTACCTCAACATCATAAACATTCACCCAAACATTAGCCGAATGTAAAGGGCATTTCTATGCTCAATTTACAATAATTTCCATAACATTTCAAACAATTTAAAACCACTATTCTCTATTTCCTCAAAATCCCTTTCTCAACTTATCTTGTATTTACTAACACAACAACCCACAATTTCACCTCCATGGCCGAATTTAAGTGTACCAAATTCTAGAAATTTTAACATGATTTTGATAAAAATCAAGGTAACCAACTCAATTTAATAGGAATTTACTAAAATAAAACTCAACTACTTACCTTAAGAGAACATGCATCAACCGACTATGAAGCTTAAGTTTTTCTCTTCTTTCCCTTTGTTTTCGTGGAGAAGATGAAGAAAATGGGGGGAATCAAAATAATGTCTTCCTATTATTATTTTTATTCCCTTCACATTATAAAATAAGTGAATAAAAAGCCATTAACTAATAAAAATTTGATTTAATAAAAGCATGCTATCACTATGCCGTCCATCACCATGAGATTTGGGTTAATTGACATGCAAATTCATTCTTTCAAACAAAGACTTCAATTAAACCCTTTAATTTAATGAATGCTACTTTTACCACTTATGTAATTTGGTCCTTTTTCTTAATTTAAACATACAAACAGTCAAATAATTTCACGAAATTTTAACACATGCTCAATCATACATATTTAACACGAAAAATAATATTAATTTATTTTTTCGACTAGAACTCGTGGTCCCAAATCACATTTCTGGATCAGGCTAAAATCGAGTTGTTCTCAAGTGAGATTTTATTATAATTTAGTATTAAATTATAAAACAATTATAATATAATCTTTAACATATAAAATAATACTTAAAAACATGTTATAAGACCACATTGCCGTCCACTATAACTTAAAAATGGTTATATTACCCTTTAAGGACTTCACTAAAATAAAGCCACATCAATCTAACCATAAATCAAATAAAAGGCCACTTTTACCAGTTACGCGATTTTGTCCTTTTTAACTAATTGAGCACACAAACAGTTAAATTTTTTTTATACGAAACTTTCACACACATTAATTCACATATAACTGACTCAAAATATAATATTAAAATATTTCTCGGACTCGGATTCGTGGTCCTGAAACCACCGTTCCGATTAGGGTCAAATTATCCATCCGCTACACACCACCCGTACCTGCCAATCACACCGTGGGGACTACTAAGTCAACCCTCCTTCCTTTACACACCATCGAAGCGATCATTTGCGATCGACGTGCTCATCGCCCATATACGTTGTGTCATTAGACACTATGTTCAGATAATGTAACTGAAGTTACCATGTTCACTTAATGGGACCGTAGCTACCATCTTTCGTTGGTGAGACCATAGTCAACACCTATTCTTCCACTTTCACATATATCCCATATGCCCCAAATATTTATATCATGCATATCTTATTTCTCATTCATATTACATATTCAAAAATATATATATATCGTATTTGTAATCCTATCGAAAGTAGGAAATGTACCTGGGTACTTTTACCTCATTTGTGACACTTAGCCACATTCTTATTCGCATGCACATTCATTTATATACATATAAAATAATTGCCGTAATATATTGGAAGTTAGTGTGGGTACACACCTTATTAAACTTAATGGATTCCTTGAATTCCGAGTGAATCGATCACGGTTCGGACTTTAGATCTGTTAACTCCTATATTTGGCCCATCATATATAAACATATTAATACCCTTTTGATTTTAAAACCAAATCCTACTAGGAATAGAATTACTAACACTTACCTTGTTTGCCAAATCAAATCCCAAAGTTGTGGTATTCCTCCACAATTTCGGCTACCCACTAGATCCACCGATTTGATAAATCTTTGATTAAAACGAATAGATCTAATTATTAAAGAGATAACCTAGGCCGAATATAACTTCTTACCTTGAATCCTGAGTTCCCTAAAAATATTCCTTTTCTTGTATGTCGATTAAATCGATAAACCCCTTGTATATTCGGCCATTCACAACAATAAGATTAGTACCACGATTTTGGTAAAAGAAAAAGGAATAGAAATTGATTGACCACAGATCTTACCCTTTTGATGTTGTAGTTGATTGCTCCTTTACTTAGAATCGACAAAAATTCGACTTTGATGGTAGAAACAGAGAAGAAAATAGAAGAGAAGATGGATTTTACTTAAGGAAAAATTCGACAGAGAGAGGGAGAGCTAGGGAATTTCAACAGAGCGCGAAAAAAAGCAAACCGAGGAGTAGCCCTCCTTCCTTCCTTTTATAGACAAAGTTATCAGCCAAGGAGTCCCTTACTTGGCCACCACTCCACATATGTGATAATATTATTCAAAAAAAAAATATTTAATCCATCATTTATCTCCTCAAATAATCCAAATTTAAAAGTCTAAAAAGAAATCTCTTATTTATCACTTAATAGCTGAATTTTAAAGAGAATAAACCTCTTTTTTTTTTTCAAGATGCTTGCCGTCCACTCCTTGTGTTCTGGAAACAAAATTAAAACATTCATTTAATTGCTTCCCTTATGACTCGAACCCAGGCCCATGCCTCTTGCACATGGCGCCATTTCCATAGGCCCTAAGTGCCATCTTCAGGCCAATTTTCCTAGCCCGTTTGTGTGTCAAAACTTACCAACTTTTTCTTTTAAGGCCCTCTTGCCTTAATTTCCTATTTTAAACTTTAAAACTTGACATTTCTAAGTCATTTCTAAGTTTCCTAAAATTTTCGATCGGCTCTATAAACTTGCCGTTTTCTTACATTTCCAAGTTTCCAGAAATGTTCACTTTCCATTTTTGAATCATTTCCTTACATTTCCTAGTTTCCATAAATGTTCACTTTCCTCTTTATTCCTTTACATTTTCAGGACATTTCCCTACATTTCCAAGACAAGACATTTCCTTACATTTCCTTGCATTTCCTTACATTTCCATACATTTCCTCACATTTCCTTACATTTCCTTACATTTCCATACATTTCCATACATTTCCTTACATTTCCTTACATTTTCTTACATTTCCACTACATTGCCTTACATTTCCATACATTTCCACATATTTCCACACATTTCATATACACTTCCATACATTTCCATATATTTCCATACATTTCCTTATTTCTAGAATTCACATAACACATTCATAATTCATAAAACATGCCATTTTACCACATGGTTCCTTGTGTCATGCTTCACACGGAGTTTCTTTTAAAGCCTCATTTACCTAGCTCCCCTTTTTACTTAAAAACCAATAATTTTCCAAAGCTTTCTTCTTCCATCCTAAAATTCTAAAACCCTTAATACACTTCCAACACTTTGCCAAAACCTACTAACTCATGAATTATGCACAAACGCATAACCCTAATCTAGGATGTTATAGTTCTACCCTCCTTAAAAATAATTTCGTCCTCGAAATTACTTACTAATAGTCGTACCATCCTTCTCACCGCACTATGCTTACGCTGCGCACTCTGATCTTAATAGAACCATCATACTTTCTAGGCACAATCTCTAAGTTCACGTCCCCTAGAACTTATTTCTAACGTCGCGATTTAATCGATTTAAGAGAATTTTATGAATTTGTCTTTATTCCACTTTGATTACCATGAAAGTTTTATGGAAAGAATTTTAGGAGTGGTTCTTTCGTATTCATACATGCACATAGTCTTTACATTCATACATCCATCAATCAATTATGAACTTTCATTCATTCAGAGAAACGTTATAGTTTTCGTTGTTGTTGTTTTTCCACTACCCAGGGGTATTTTCGTAATTTTGTCTTACAAGGGTATTTTCGTAATTTTTCAAAAGAAAAAGTTCCTTGGTGATTTTGTCACAAAGTATTTTGGTATTTTTAAATTCCCGGGGTATTTTGGAAAAATTTTGAAATCCCAAGGCCTTTCGGTAATTTTGAAATTCTAAGGGTATTTCGGTAAATTTTTTTTTACAAACCAGGGTAAATTTGTAAAGTTTAATAATTCAGGGGTATTTCAAAATTTGCAAAACTTTGAGGGTTCTTTTTTGAGCATTTGTTTTTCAAGTCGGTGATGTCGCAAAAAATTTTAAAAATTAGGGTCATTTTGGTAATTTTGTAAGTTAGGGGCAATTTTGTAATTTTCCAAAATCAAGGTATTTTTGATATTTTGCAAATTAAAGTTTTTGAACATTTTATAAAGTAATGAAATCTTGATAAGAACTGTGGGTATTTTGGAAATTTCATAAACCAAGGGTATTTTTGTAATTTACCACTAGGGGTATTTTTGTAATTTCATAAATCAAAAATTTTTCGAAAAATTTTGTAAAAATAGTTCTCACAAATTGAAAAGGTAATTTTAAGAGTTTTAAAACTAGGGTTTTTATAAAAACACAGCTAGTTCCCTTTCGGGTTTTAGTTATTGTGTTTAGCCTATGTCCGAGCCCTCTTCGGTCAGGGTGAACCAAAGCTACGCACCAGGCAGGATTCCTGCGAAGAGGAGGTGAGTCACTAGGACTGCTTAAATACCAGGCTCTTCCGGATCCAATCCTAGACATGCGCACAGGGGTTACCACACCCTAACTTAGTGACTTAGTCATGGGTTTGTTTGAGTAAGTATTAAGTCTTATGTATTTGTGTTTGAGTAGACTAGTCCTAGGGTTCAAGTTCCTATCATGTTATTCTACGTTCCATTCCTTTTTCTACCCTTCCATAACATAATATAAATCACATAATCACCCAAATGGTTAGGGGTACTTACCGTGGATCATGGTCTGGAGACGAGGTGCCATGCCGTAAACTCGCTTATTTTCAGAAATACTTCATAAAATTCATTTGGCTCGATTTGAAAATGTTTTGGGCCTGAGCCCACAGGCCGAGAGTTTAAAACTGGGCTCTGATACCAGGATGTTACAACAACTGCCCGTCTTTTCTTATTGTCATGTAACGAGAATAGAGCAAAGGCTATAAAAGGACTGATTTTGCCCGGTTTTTGCTGAGTCTTGACTTCTTGGTCCTCGTCTTCTTCAGATGGCTTCCAACCCCACTGCAACTTCAGAGGTATTTGGAACTTCATCTTTACTTCTTTGTAACTATTTCAACTTTAGAAGTATTGGACTATCTGTTTTAATAAGTCTGATGGCTTCAATCTGCTTCACTACAACTTCAGGAAAGCAATATCTGCTATCTTTAATCTGCTCCGCTACAAACTCAGGAAGGCAAGCTAATATCTTCAATCTGCTTCCTGAAACTTCAGGAAGATAAGAGCTACTGTCTTCAGCCTCTCCGCTGCAACTTCAGGATGCCAGATATGTCATTTTAATCTGCTCCACTGCAATCTCAGGGATGCTAGACTAGTATCTTCGATCCGCTTCACTGCAATCTCAGAAAGACAAGATCTGCTATCTTCAGTCTGCTCTACTACAAACTTAGGGAGACAAGACCGACGTATTTGATCTGTTTTATTGCAACTTCAGGAATGCCAGATCTACTATTTTAATCTGCTCCACTGCAAACTCAGGGAGACAAGATCTGATATCTTTATCTGCTTCACTGCAACTTCAGGAATGCCAGATCTGCTATTTTAATCTGCTCCACTGCAAACTTAGGGAGACAAGATCTGATGTCTTCGATCTGCTTCACTGCAACTTCAGGAATACCAAATCTGCTCCACTACAAAATCAGGGAGATAATATCTGATATCTTCAGTCTACTCCACTGCAAACTTAGGGAGACAAGACCGATGTCTTTGATCTGTTTCATTGCAACTTCAAGAATGCCAGATCTGCTGCTCCACTGCAACTTCAAGGAGGTCAGGCTAATGTCTTCGATCTGCTTCACTGCAACTTCAGGAAGGCCAGATCTACTATCTTTAGTCTGATCCACTGTAATTTTAAGGAGACAAGACTGATGTCTTCGATCTGCTTCACTAAAAATTCAGGAATGCCAGATCTGCCATTTTAATCTGCTCCACTGCAAACTCAAGGAGACAAGGTCTGATATCTTTGATCTGCTTCATTGCAACTTCAGGAATGCCAGATCTGCTATTTTAATCTGCTCTACTGCAAACTCAGGGAGACAAGATCTGATGTCTTCGATCTGTTTCACTGCAACTTCAGGAGTGCCAGATCTGCTATCTTTAGTCTGCTCCACTGCAAACTCAGGGAGACAAGACTAATATCTTCGATCTGCTTCACTGCAACTTCAGGAACATCAGATGTGCTATCTTTAGTCTGATCCACTGCAAACTCAGGGAGACAAGACTGATATCTTCGATGTAACACCCCTATCCCGAGTCCGTCGCCGGATTAAGGTTAGGAGCGTTACCGGACAGATTGGAAACATTCACAGACAAAATCATACATTCAGTCATCATCTTTAGACATAATGTCCCTTAAACGGGTCCTTGAGACCTTAATCATACTTATAAGTCGAGTCGGGACTAAACTGAAACACATGTGAAATTCCATGAAAATTTGAAACTTTTCTAAAATACAGAGGAGACACGCCCGTGGGAGGAGACTGTGTGCCCTCCACGGCTTCTAAGCACCCCCGTATATCCATCCTTGTTTATAATAACTATACCAACACGGTCATTAGGCACGCCCGTGTGCCATGGCCTTGTACTTTTAAGTCATATACTGACTTCCCCACCACGGCCACCAAGCACACCCGTGTCGAGGCCGTGTACTTTTATGTTAGCTACTGACTTGCACACCAAAGCCAGATGACACGCCCATGTCGAGGCCGTGTGATGCTAAACTGCATCCTACAATTTACCCACAGTCGTTAGGCACGCCCGTGTGCAACAACCGTGTGACATTATAGGTCATTTTGCAAGACCAAAATGCCAACAAAATGGTTCAAAACTATAAGCATCATTTACCAATACCTATCAAGCATATAAGGCAATTAAAAACATACCAAATAGCCATCCAAATCATGCATATTTGACCACTAAGATAATCATAACTATACCTTAAATTTTCATTCAATCTATACATTCAAAACCAATTCAAAACAAACCAATTTGCATAACTAAAACATATATTACACCAAAGATTTAATAAACCATCAAATATTAACATTTTAAACAAGCTAATTTCGCATGGCTTTTATACATTAACAAAATATCATTCGAACATTTAGCTAGCCTATACATGCCTTAAGTTCAAAGGTCTAAACTATTAAAGATACCAAAATGGGGTGATAGTGTGGTTGACTCCTTTGACGATCCTCTGAGCCTATAGCTTTACTGGAATCTATAAAATGAAACAATGAACACACACGAAGTAAGCTTACTAGCTTAGTAAGTCTTAAGCAATTACGATGCACAATCAAACATTCAAGCATTTACATATAAATATATAAGTATCAACTTGTATATGGCATTGAATACAATAGTTTAACCAATAAATTTCACTAAGGCCGAATGCCTTTATTCTCATTTTTACATTTAGTAAACACCTATCTTTAGTATACAACTCTCAAAAGCATTTAAATACCATTGATATTTCCATGTTCCAAAACTATTAACTATGACATACATTTTAGCCACATGATATTAGCCATACACATATACAAGCACATCCAATTGTTCTCACATTTAACAATTATACACATATCCGAATCTCAATAGCATAAGCAAGCTTTTACTTCTATATACATATCATGCTCGTTATTAATAAATTCAAATACACACTTAAACACTTCACCAGAAGCTTTGACTACATCACAACTTACTTACTTCGAAAGGATATATATATATAAATTAACTTACCTTATTCCTGGTATCTAGGCAGGAACTTATGCTTACCCGAACATTTATCTTATTGCCGTAGCTACATTCTACTTTGTAAGTGATTCATGACTTCTTTAGTTAAACATGTCACCGGCATTAAGCCTGCTAGGCACCAAAGCCCGATATAATTCACCGACACGAGGCCTGCTAGGCATTAAGCCCGATATAGATCACCGGCACGAGGCCTGCTAGGCTCGAAGCCTGAATGTCAACATAATTAACCATTTTATGCACATTTATTAATGCTAGCATTACAAGCATCTCATATAATTCATATTACCTTCCCTATCAAACCGAACTTACTTATTCACATTTCATTAACCAAAATAAAGTTAGTTCAATAATATACCACCACATTCGGCCATCACATATATTTCTACTCAAAATTTTCAAATATCATCATTTACCATGTTCATAATTAATTCTTTAACATATATTTGCTTAAGGACTTACCTCGACTATCGACGGACAACGTAGACCAGCTATTCAATAACCTTCGCCTTTCCCCGATCCAAATCCGTTTTTCTTTGTTCTTGATCTAAACACATTAAAATTTAGTTCATTCAAGCAATTTCATCTCAATTTAGTCCCAAAAACACATAAACGGGCAAATTACCATTTTACCCCTAATGTTTCACATTTTTACTATTTAGTCCTATTTGCACAAAACACAAGATACACAAATTTTCATTAGACCGCCTAAGGGTCGAATGTTCACAAGGTCTATACAAGTCCATTAGTTTCATTTATTTTGCATTTTAATCCCTCAACAATTTGACTTTTACAATTTAGCCCTAAATACTCAATTTTACCAAAATTTCAAATTCAAAACTTGTAGATTTCTAACATAACTTTAATATTTTTCCATCAAACATCATAAAACACCAACATTTAACCATGGCCGAATATCAAGCATGCTCAATTTCAAAAATTCTAACATGGGTCAGCTAATATTCGAAGCAACGATCTAAAAAACGTAAAAATTATCAAGAACCGAAATAAAACTAACCTTGAATTTGAGACTATAATTGCTGAAAATCAAATGGAACCAAGCCCTTGTTCTTTCCTTCACATTCGGCCAAGAATAAGAAAAGATGATAGTGGCTTTATTTTTGTTTTATTTTATCAAATCATGATAATATAATTACTTTACCAAAATACCCTTTATTACTTAATATTATTAACTTATGTAATAAGGAAAAAGATGACTTTAGCCACCCACTAAATTTAAAAATGGGCTATTTTCCCTTTTAATACCTCATATTTAAAAGCCACTATCACTTAGACACTTTTCACTATAGTTTGCAACTTTTACATTTTACGCGATTAAGTCCTTTTTATTAAATTAAACACACAAACAATCAAATTTTCATACGAAACTTTCACACATTATAATTCATATATAATAAGCACGGAATATATTATTTAAATATATCTCAAACTCGAATTTGTGGTCCCAAAACCACCGTTTCGATTAGGGTCAAATTTAGACTGTTACAACTCTCCCCCCTTAGGGATTTTCGTCCCCGTAAATCTTACCGTTAAACAAAGTCAGATATTGTTGCCTCATTGAATCCTCAGGCTCCCATGTAGCCTCTTCAACTCCGTGTCGATTCCATAGTACTTTCACTAACGGAATTTTCTTGTTTCTCAACTCTTTCATTTCCCGAGCTAAAATACAGATCGGTTCCTCCTCATACGTCATATCGGATCGAATTTCAATCTTGGACGGAGCGATTACATGTGACGGATCTGATCTATATCTGCGAATCATCGAAACGTGAAATACGTTGTGTATCTTCTCTACTTCAGAAGGCAACATCAATCTATAAGCAACAGGCCCAATACGTTCGATGATCTTGTACGGTCCGATGAATCTCGGACTTAGTTTGCCTTTCCGACCAAAACGGAGTACTTTCTTCCACGGAGAAACTTTCAAGAATACCCAGTCTTCGACCTGAAACTCAATGTCTTTACGTTTCAAATCAGTGTAGGACTTTTGACGATCCGAGGTAGCTTTCAAACTATCTCTGATTAAAGCCACTTTCTGCTCTGTCTCTTTAATCAAATCAACCCCGTGTATCTTATTTTCACTGAGCTCGGTCCAGTACAATGGTGTACGACACTTGCGGCCATATAGAGCTTTGTAAGGTTCCATTTTGATACTAGATTGAAAGCTGTTATTATAAGCAAATTCAATCAAAGATAAGTATCTTTCCCACATACCTTCAAACTCGAGGACGCAACATCTTAACATGTTTTCAAGTATCTGAATTGTTCGTTCAGACTGACCGTCTGTCTGCGGATGAAAGGCTGTATTAAAGTGGAGTTTAGTACCTAAAGCATCTTGCAATTTCTTCCAAAACCGTGATGTGAATCTTAGGTCTCTGTCTGAAATAATGGAACTCCGCACACCATGTAATCTCACAATTTGAGATACATACAACTCAGCAAGTTTATCGAGCGAATAGTCTGTACGAACCGGCACAAAGTGAGCTGATTTGGTCAATCGATCGACTACAACCCAGACTGCATCTTTTTTGCTCGGTGTCGTAGGCAAACTGGATACAAAATCCATAGTGATTCTATCCCATTTCCATTTAGGTATCATGATCGGCTGAAGTAACCCAGAAGGCACTTGATGCTCGGCTTTTACTTGCTGACAAATTAAGCACCTTGAAACAAATTCAGATATATCCTTTTTCATGCCAGGCCACCAATAGAGCTGTTTCAAATCATTATACATTTTTGTGTTGCTCGGATGTATCGATAGTCGACTATTATGAGCCTCGTTCAAAATCATCTGAATCAAATCCACATTCTTCGGAACACATATTCGGCCTTTGAAATTCAAACAATTATTTGCTTCAATTTGAAAATCTGACTCTGTATCATTTTCACACTGAACTCGTCTAGCAATCAAGTCTTTATCAATTCTTTGTGCATCAAAAATTTGCTGAATAAACATCGATCTTGCTTTCAACTCGGCTATGACCAAACCATCACCAGACATAACCATATGTGCGTTCAACGCACGAAGAGCAAATAATGACTTTCGACTTAAAGCATCTGCAAAAACGTTAGCTTTCCCCAGATCGTAGTCAATCACTAATTCATAGTCTTTCAACAGTTTCAACCATCTGCATTGTCTCAAGTTCAAATCTTTCTGAGTCATTAAGTATTTCATACTTTTGTGATCTGAATAAACATGACATTTTTCGCCGAACAAGTAATGACACCATATTTTCAAAGCGAAAACAATGGCTGCTAGTTCCAAATTATGAGTCGGATAATTTCTTTCGTGAGGCTTCAGTTGTCTCGAAGCGTAGGCTATGACTTTGCCTTCCTGCATCAAAACAAAACACAACCCATTCAAAGAAGCATCACCAAAAATAATAAATTCTTTACCCGATTCAGGCTGAATTAACATTGGAGCTTCGGTTAAAAGGGCTTTCAACTGATCAAAACTTTTCTGACATTTTTCTGTCCACTCAAACTTGACATTTTTGTGTTGCAGCTTTGTCAAAGGTGTGGCTAACATAGAGAAACCTTTCACGAATCGTCTGTAGTATCTAGCAAGTCCCAGAAAGCTTTGAATTTCAGAAACATTCTTTGGTGGCTTCCAATCAAGTATAGCTGATATTTTGTTTGGATCAACCCGGATACCTGATGCTAAAACAACATCACCTAGGAAGCTGACTTCATTCATCCAGAACTCACACTTACTAAACTTTGCATACAACTGTCGATCTCGCAAAGTTTGTAGCATTAATCTCAAATGCTTGGCATGCTCGGTTTCATCTTTGGAGTAGATCAGTATATCATCAATAAACACTACTACAAACCGATCCAAAAATTATCTGAAAATCCGATTCTTCAGATCCATAAAAATAGCAGGTGCATTAGTAAGTCCAAAAGGCATAACCAGAAACTCAAAATGTTCGTACCTCATCCGAAATGCAGTCTTTGGCATATCTGTATCTCTGACTCGCAACTGATAATGACCCGATCTCAGATCTATCTTTGAGAACACTGAATCCCCTTTTAACTGGTCAAACAAATCATCAATTCGAGGTAACGGGTATTTATTCTTTATTGTCACTTTATTCAGATACCGATAATCAATACACATTTGCATAGTCCCATCTTTCTTTTTCACAAACAGAACTGGTACACCCCAAGGAGAGAAACTCAGTCGTGCAAAGCCCCTATCTGTCAACTCTTGCAACTGTGCTTTCAACTCTTTCAACTCAGTAGGTGCCATCTGATACGGAGCTATCAAAATCGGAGTCGTCCCCGGTACTAATTCAATGCCAAACTCAATCTCTCGTACTGGTGGTATACCCGGTAATTCTTTAGGAAACACATCTGGGTATTCACACACAACCGGTACATATTCAATCTATTTTTCAGACACTTTATTACCGAATACATAGGCTAAATAAGCTTCGCATCCTTTTCTCACATACTTTCGGGCTAGCATCGAGGATATTACGGTAGGTAACCCATTTAAATCACTAGATTCAACTCAGATGGTCTCACCGTTCTGACATCTCAAATCAATGATCTTTCTTTTGCAATTCACCACTGCATCATGCAAAGTTAACCAATCCATTCCCAAAATTATATCGAACTCGTCGAAGGGCAACAACATTAGATCAGCTGTGAAGCATAAATCCCGAATCATCAACGGGCAACCTTTACACACTTTGTCACTAGTACACATCGACCCAAGGGGTTGGACACACGGATCACAAACTCAGTAGACTCAACAGGCAGAGTCTTACTGGATACTAGAGCTTCACACACATATGAATGAGTCGAACCAGGATCAATCAATGTAATCACAGTAGTATCATAAAGAGTGAAAGTACCGGTAATGACATCTGGAGAAGAAGCATCCTCTCTGGCTCGTATAGCATAAGCTCTAGCTGGTACTCGAGCCTCTGATTGAACTGCATGTCCTTCATCCCTCTCTGACTACCACCTACATTGCCTGAATGTTTAGGTGGTCTACCTCGTGCTGACGCATTGCTCAGTTTAGTGTTCTGAACCGTATTTTGCTCGGCTAGCATCGGGCATTCTCGAATAAAATGGTCCGATGATCCACATTTAAAGCAGGACCGATCATGGAATCTACAATTCCTAGAATGCTATTTTCCACAATGTTTGCACTCAGCCCGGTTCTGCTAAACATTACCAACACTAGCCATCGAAATGGCTCGGGAACTCACTGGAGGTCGATCTCGTCTAGATAGTTCTGAAGTAGCTTTATGTCAGCCGAAGTCATCTTTGAACTTCTTAGGTGCGGAATGGAAAGTCACTCGATGATCTTTTACGAGTGTCTCTAGCTTCTATTTCAGCTTTTCTTTTCTCTTTTCCGAGCTCTTCAGCTTTGCAAGCTTGCTCGACAAGTACTACGAACTCTTTGATTTCAAGAATGGCGACAAGCAACTTTATGTCTTCATTCAGACCGTCTTCTAATCTTTTGCACATAATGGCTTCAGTTGATACACACTCTCGGGCATATCGACTCAATCTGACAAACTTCTACTCATATTCCATCACAGTCATACGACCTTATTTTAGTTCTAGAAATTCTTTTCATTTCTGATCGATGAATCTCTGACTGATATATTTCTTACGGAACTCGAT
This sequence comes from Gossypium bickii, assembly GCA_025503065.1. Lineage (NCBI taxonomy): Eukaryota > Viridiplantae > Streptophyta > Magnoliopsida > Malvales > Malvaceae > Gossypium > Gossypium bickii. The sequence goes on along the minus strand of CP106712.1, from coordinate 122,602,063 downwards.
CTGGAAGAAATCCCAAGTCACTTTTTCTTTCGGAACCATTAATACTAATGTATTCCACCAGTGATATGCAGTGTCCCAAAGTAGAGATATAGTACACTTCAGGCATTCATCTGGAGTATAGGATAGCTCATCAAGTACCCGAATAGTGTTATCAAGCCACATCTCAGCTCGTTCTGCATCATCATCATCATTAGCTTTGAATTCTTCGGCCCCATATTTCTTGATTTTATCAACGGGAGGCCTAGTAGATCTCATCGGATCTATTATTGGGGGTGCTGAAGGTATCGGAGTTGGATTATTTGGGGGTGGAGGTTGTTATACAGCCGGGTTATTCTGAACAAACTGGGCAAACCATTTATTCATCATCTGGTAGAAGGCTTGTTTAGCCTCCCCCTCATAGCTACCCGAAATTGGTCGAGAGTCTATCGACACTGATCCGCGTGTGCGATCAAGTGCTACACTGTCTACATCATCTGCTACGACTCTGTCAAGATCAGAATCCATTTACTATATAAAACACAGTTTGAAATGTCAGAAGTCACCACACTATTGTATATACAACTAAGGCATGTATAGCTAGACTCTCACGTGCTACAGTAATCTTAGAATCGACCAAACCATAAGCTCTGATACCAATCAAATGTAACACCCCTATCCTGAGTCTGTCGCCGGATTAAGGTTAAGAGCGTTACCGGACAGATTCGAAACATTCAAAGACAAAATCATACATTCAATCATCATCTTCAAACATAATGTCCCTTAAACGGGTCCTCGAGACCTTAATCATACTTATAAGTTGAGTCGGGACTAAACTGAAACACATGTGAAATTCCATGAAAATTTGAAACTTTTCTAAAATACAGAGGAGACACGCCCGTGGGAGGAGACCGTGTGCCCTCCACGGCTTCTAGACACCCCCGTGTGTCCATCCTTGTTTATAATAACTATACAAACACGGTCATTAGGCACGCCCGTGTGCCATGGCCGTGTACTTTTAAGTCATATACTGACTTCCCCACCACGGCCAACAAGCACACCCGTGTCGAGGCCGTGTACTTTTATGTTAGCTACTAACTTGCACACCACGGCCAGATGACACGCCCATGTCAAGGCCGTGTGATGCTAAATTGCATCCTACAATTTACCCACAGTCGTTAGGCACGCCGTGTGCCATAATCGTGTAACATTATAGGTCATTTTGCAAGACCAAAATGCCAACCAAATGGTTCAAACCTATAAGCATCATTTACCAATACCTATCAAGCATATAAGGTAGTTAAAAACATACCAAATAGCCATCCAAATCATGCACATTTGACCACTAAGATAATCATAACTATACCTTAAATTTTCATTCAATCTATACATTCAAAACCAACTCAAAACATACCAATTTTCATAACTAAAACGTATATTACACCAAAGATTTAATAAACCATCAAACATTAATATTTTAAACAAGCCAATTTCGCATGGCTTTTATACATTAACAAAATATCATTCGAACATTTAGCTAGCCTATACATGCCTTAAGTTCAAAGGTCTAAACTCTTAAAGGTAACAAAATAGGGTGATAGTGTGGTTGACTCCTCTGGTGATCCTCTGAGCCTGTAGCTTTACTGGAATCTATAAAACGAAACAATGAACACATACGAAGTAAGCTTACCAGCTTAGTAAGTCTTAAGCAATTACGATGCACAATCAAACATTCAAGCATTTACATACAAATATTTAAGTATCAACTTGTATATGGCATTGAATACAATAGTTTAACCAATACATTTCACTAAGGCCGAATGCCTTTATTCTCATTTTTACATTTAGTAAACACCTATCTTTAGTATACAACTCTCCAAAGCATTTAAATACCAAAGATATTTGCATGTTCCAAAACTATTAACTATGACATACATTTTAGCCACATGATATTAGCCATACACGTATACAAGCATATCCAATTGTTCTCACATTTAACAATTATACACATATCCGAATCTCAATAGCATAACCAAGCTTTTACTTCCATATGCATATCATACTCGTTATTAATAAATTCAAATGCACACTTAAACACTTCACCAGAAGCTTTGACTACATCACAACTTACTTACTTCGAAAGGATATATATATATAATTTAACTTACCTTATTCCTGGTATCTAGGCAGGAACTTATACTTACCCGAACATTTATCTTATTGCTGTAGCTACATTCCACTTTGTAAGTGATTCATGACTTCTTTAATTAAACATATCACCGGCATTAAGCCTGCTAGGCACCAAAGCCTGATATAATTCACCGGCACGAGGCCTGATAGGCATTAAGCCCGATATAGATCACCAGTACGAGGCCTACTAGGCTCGAAGCCCGATATAGATCACCGGCACGAGGCCTGCTAGGCTCGAAGCCCGAATGTCAACATAATTAACCATCTATGCACATTTATTAATGCTAGCATCACAAGCATCTCATATAATTCATATTACCTTCCCTATCAAACCGAACTTACTTATTCACTTTTCATTAACCAAAATAAAGTTAATTCAATAATATACCACCACATTAGGCCATCACATATATTTCTACTCAAAATTTTCAAATATCATCATTTACCATGTTCATAATTAATTCTTTAACATATATTTGCTTAAGGACTTACCTCGACTATCGACGGACAACGTAGACCAGCTATTCGATAACCTTCGCCTTTCCCCGATCCAAATCCGTTTTTCTTTGTTCTTGATCTAAACACATTAAAATTTAGTTCATTCAAGCACATTTCATCTCAATTTAGTCCCAAAACACATAAACGGGCAAATTACCATTTTACCCCTAATGTTTCACATTTTTACTATTTAGTCCTATTTGCACAAAACAGAAAATGCACAAAATTTCATTACACCACCTAAGGGTCGAATGTTCACAAGGTCTATACAAGTCCATTAGTTTCATTTATTTTGCATTTTAATCCCTCAACAATTTCACTTTTGCAATTTAGCCCTAAATACTCAATTTTACCAAAATTTCAAATTCAAAACTTGTAGATTTCTAACATAACTTTAATATTTTTCCATCAAACATCATAAAAAACCAACATTTAGCCATGGCCAAATATCAAGCATGCTCAATTTCAAAAATTCTAACATGGGTCAGCTAATATTCGAAGCAACGATCTCAAAAACGTAAAAATTATCAAGAACCGAAATCAAACTAACCTTGAATTTGAGACTATAATTGCTGAAAATCAAATGGAGCCAAGCCCTTGTTCTTTCCTTCACATTCGGCCAAGAATAAGAAAAGATGATAGTGGCTTTATTTTTGTTTTATTTTATCAAATCATGATAATATAATTACTTTACCAAAATACCTTTTATTACTTAATATTATTAACTTATATAATAAGGACAAAGATGACTTTAGCCACCCACTAACTTTAAAAATGGGCTATTTGCCCTTTTAATACCTCATATTTAAAAGCCACTATCACTTAGACACTTTTCACTATAGTTTGCAATTTTTACATTTTACGCGATTAAGTCCTTTTTATTAAATTAAACACACAAACAATCAAATTTTCATACGAAACTTTCACACATTATAATTCATATATAATAAACATGGAATATATTATTTAAATATATCTCAGACTCGGATTCATGGTCCCAAAACCACCGTTCCGATTAGGGTCAAATTCGGACTGTTACATTCGATCTGCTTCACTGCAACTTCAGGAACGCCAGATCTGCTATCTTTAGTCTGCTCCACTGCAAACTCAGGGAGACAAGACTGATGTCTTCAATTTATCTTACTACATTGTCCTCTAGAGGACATAACTTGTAGAATGGGTATATGCTTATGCCTAATAATTAGGATGCCCTGATTGAAATGAGTCAAATGCTCCTATTTATACATGCTATGATATATGAATGCAAAAATGTTATGAGAATGATTCCTATTACAGGTGTCATCACTCGTTTATTCGTCAAGGTTTCATCTTCATTCCTCTTGAATTATCATATTCTTGCTCAAATTAATTGCCACATGGAAATTTTGGGGCCCACTCCATTTTATTCGCCTTCAAACTATCCCACCACGATTATAGGATTTAATCCATTTCTATTATAACACAGGATCTGTTTCAACTTCAATCCATTCCACAGCAATTTAGGGTTTTTGAATCTTTTCCCGTCAACTTGGTCTTGTCATACCATTCCTCGAACATTATGACCCAATGACATCGATTACTTTTGTCACATCAATTCATTATTTTGTTCAATTACTATTTAGACAATGAATTTAGAGAAATAGTCTCCATCTAGACTCTTCTTTCTCAAATATTTCCAATCCATGTACTTGAAAATTCTAAACAATTATCTTATTTCAGTTTCTTATTTTATCTAGAAATTTCCAAAGTAATATGTAGAACTTCTTTTGTGAAATTATTAGTTCATCAATCATTATTTCAATGCAACATGCTTATGAATAATGGGTAACAAATCAACTGACCTCAAGGATAGTTAAAGTTAAATAAATTATAAAAAATACAAAGGAAATTATCTGGGAACATATCTTTGAGAAGAAAAAGAATCCAAAGATAGTAAAATGAATAAGACAAAGATCAAGTGCCCTAGATATCACAGACTTGGCTTTTATATACAAACTCCAGGGAGACTGCTTTGAGCTTAACATGCGTTTAGAAGATCCACAGTATTTTGTTGATGCCCCGATATGTAACATACTTCATTTCTTGTTGATTCAGGTATAACAAGATCACTGCATGCCTATTCAAAATTTGAGTCGCCCTTTTCGGGTTTTCAACTCAAAACCCCTTTGGTCTCAAAGCGCCCTTTACGGGTTTTCCCCTAGGCCTCTCCCTTTTTATTTTTTGAAGTCTCAAAGCGCGCTTTGTGGGTTTTCACCTTGGCCTCTTCTCCTTTTTAAGCAAAATATTTTTTGACTGAATTCGAGTTCACAGGATTGGGTAAGCTTTTCCCATCCATTTCAGTCAGAATCAGTGCACCTCTAGAGAAAGCCTTCTTCACCACATATGGTCCTTCCCAATTTGGCATCCATTTTCCTCTAGAATCCCTTTGTATGGGAAGGATCTTTTTCAGTACAAGGTCTCCCTCATGAAACTCTCTTGGGCGAACTTCTTTATCATAGGCTCGCATCATTCATTTTTGGTACATCATCAAGTTCAACTGATCATATCGAGACTGGATCCATTCTGCTTCATCCAGCTTTATCTCTGACAAAACTCGAAGAGAAGGTATCTCTACTTCAATAGGTAGAGCTGCCTCCATCCCATAAACCAATGAGAAAGGAGTTGCCCCAGTAGAAGTTTTGATGGACGTTCGATAAGCATAGAGTGCAAATGGTAATTTCTCATGCCAATCCTTATAAGTCTCAGTCATTTTCCTTACTATCTTTTTGATGTTTTTATTGGCAGCTTCCACTGCCCCATTCATTTTTGGGTGATACAGAAATGAGTTGTGGTGTTTGATCTTGAATTGACTGCAGACTTCTGCTATCATGCTGTTGTTCAAGTTCAGTGCATTATCTGATATGATCCTCTTGGGCATTCCATATTGACATATGATCTCCTTCTTCAAGAACCGACTAACTGCTAACTTAGTAACACTAGCATATGAAGCAGCTTCCACCCATTTCGTGAAGTAGTCAATAACCACAAAGATGAATTGATGCCCATTCGAAGCTTTCGGTGAGATCAGCCCAATAACATCCATGCCCCACATGGAAAAAGGCCATGGGGAAGTCATAAGATGCAATGGTGAAGGCGGTACGTGAATTTTGTCTCCATAAATCTGACATTTACGGCATCTATTGGCATAGTTGATACAATCTCCTTCCATGGTGGACCAATAATATTTGAATCTCTTTATTTGTCTAGCCATTGTGAATCCATTAGCGTGCGTTCCGCAAACGCCCTAATGAACTTCTTCCAAAATTTCCTAGCTTCAACAGCGTCAACACATCTCAATAGTACTTGATCTTTCGTTCTTTTGTACAAGATATCCCCATCTAAAACGTAGTCACATGCTAGTCTTCTTAATGTCCTTTTGTCATTCTCAGTTACATGCTCCGGGTATTCACGATTTCTTACGTAACGTAATACATCATGATACCAAGGGTGGTCATCTTTTTCCTCCTCTTCCATATTATAAAAATAAGCTTGAACTTCAAAAATACTCATCTGAATAGGTATCATATCCTCTGGTTTGTTTACTTTAATCATAGAAGCCAAAGTTGCCAAAGCATCTGCCATCTGGTTTTCATCCCGTAGGAGATAATTAAAAGTGATGTTATCAAACTCATCAATTAGTCCCAGAATTATTTTTCGATAATCAATTAGTTTGGGATCTCTTGTCTCTCATTCTCCTTTAAGCTGGCAAATTACTAAGGCAGAATCTCCATATACTTCTAGCACTCTGATTTTAAGCTCTACAGCTGCTTGAATTCCCATGATGCAGGCTTCATACTCTGCCATGTTGTTTGTGTAATCAAAATCCAATTTGCATGTGAATGGATAATGATCACCACTAGGGGATACCAAGATTACCCTAATTCTATTTCCCACAACATTTGACGCCCCATCAAAATTTAGCTTCCACGGACATTCTTCAGTAGCTGCCACATACATTAACTCTTCATTGAGGAAATCAAAGCTCAAAGGTTCATAATCCTCTAAAGCCCTGCTAGTCAGAAATTCTGCTATTGCGCTCCCTTTTATAGCCTTTTGGTTTATATAGACTATATCAAATTTAGAAAGCAAAATCTGCCACCTTGCCATCCTTTCATTCAAAGCAATTGACTCCATCATATACTTTAACGGATCAAGCTTCGAAATTAATCAGGTTGTATGATATAACATATACTGCCTCAATCTCTAAGTTGTCTAAATCAAAGCGCAACACAATTTCTCAATTGATGAATATCTCATTTCACATTCAGTGAACTTTTTTACTGAGATAGTATATCGCCTTTTCTTTTCTTCCTGACTCATCATGTTGACCAAACACACATCCCATGGAGTTATTGAACACTGTCAAATACAGTATTAATGGTCTATCTGGATTAGGCGGAGATAGTACTGGGGCATTTGACAGATATTGTTTGACTTTGTCAAAAGCTTTCTAGCACTCATCGTCCCATACGCCTTGGTTGTGTTTCTTAAGAAGACAAAATATGGGATCATATTTCTCAGTTAATTGTGAAATAAACCGAGCAATGTAATTTAATCTTCCAAGAAAACCTCAAACTTCTTTTTGAGTGCGTGGTGGAGGCAATTCTTGTATAGCTTTGACCTTATTTGAGTCAATCTCGATTCCTCTCCCACTGACTACGAAACCCAGTAATTTCCCTGACTGAGCTCTAAAAGTACACTTTGCCGGGTTGAGTTTTAATTGAAATTTTCTCAATCTCAAAAACAACTTCTTCAAAACTTCAATGTGTTCCTTTTTTGTTTGAGATTTGGCGATCATGTCATCAACATATACTTCAATCTCTTTGTTCATCATGTCATGGAATAAGGTTACCATGGCCCTTTGATATGTTTCTCCTGCATTCTTTAGCCCGAATGGCATCACCTTATAACAAAAGGTAACCCACAATGTTATGAAAGTAGTTTTCTCCATATCCTTAGGGTGCATCTTGATCTGATTGTATCCCAAAAAACCATCCATGAAAGAAAATAGTGAGTATCCTGCCGTATTATCCACCAACGTGTTATGAGGCAAAGGGAAATTGTCCTTTGGGCTGGCTTTATTTAAGTCCCTGTAGTCTACATACATCCGAACATTTCCATCCTTCTTAGGGACAGGAACAATATTGGCTACCCATTCTGAGTATTTTATCACCTGTAGAAAACCAGCATCAAACTGTTTCTTGACTTCCTCTTTTACTTTTAACACCATATCAGGCCTCATCCTTAGTAGCTTTTGCTGAACTGGCTTGCACTCTTCTCTTATGGGAAGGCGATGCACTGCAATATCAGTACTTAGCCCAGGAATATCTTGGAACGACCATGCAAAGACGTCTTTGAATTTTCGTAATAACTCAACAAGGTATTGCTTCGTCTCCTCGGCTATGCTCATTCCAATTTTCACAACCTTTCCTTCCTCTAAGACTATATTCTTTACCACCTCTTCAAGGGGTAAAATCTGTTTCTCTTCTTGTTTACCATTCTTAACAAATCTGGAGACAAGTCACAACCTCTGTTACCTTCAAAATCCTGAGATTCCTCTAAACACATGTCTTGCTCAAAAAGGACCTTTCAATTTGTAGTATCGTTGCTCATATCATTGATATCTAGGGACCTGTGGTAAGCACAAAAGAATGTACAAAGAACGAATGAATTCAAGAACAACTATTTACATGGTATGAATGAGAATAACAAAAGAAAAAATTTTGGATGGAAATTAGAAGATCAAAAGAATAAAAATGAAGGAATATTCCCTCGAATTAATTATCAAAGATGTATTTTATTGAAACAAAGATGTCTAAACATGAGCCTATATCACAAATGAAATTTTATTGTTTCTAGGCTTTAAAACAACAAGTGTGTTCTGAACGCTACTCTATTTAATCTCTAAAAACTACAGGAAGTCCCTCTGCAGTCCAATTGTTCAAAACGCTTCCAGATTCATAAGGGCGAATGCCCAACAGGTTTCTTTACTCAGTTTCTTCCTCGTGTATGGCATTGATGTGAAGATTTTCATTTTCCAACAATCCTTTCCCAGGGTGAATTATCTCTCCTGATACAAAAGTCTGGGATATGTGAGGAAATGTCATCAATTCCCACTTGACTTCTTCCCCATTCAACCGTGCCCTTTTTCTCTTTTGCTTCTTTTCTATTTCCTTCTTCCTTTGTCTAGCATTTGGCCAGAAACCCAAGCCAAAACGGTCTCTTTTCTCTTTCAACATCGGAACTTGAATCCTTCCTTGGAGATGCCTGCCCAATCCTTTTCCCGATAAGGCTCCTTTCCCCACCATCATTTGTAAGCCCATTCTTATGGTCTTGAATATCCTAGGCACCGGAACCTCATTTCCTTCCAAAATGAATGTTGCGTTCACGAACTCTAAAGATCAAAAAGAACACTCAGTGGCCTCCTCATTTGCCTCTAAATATGGCGCGTCGTTGGAGATAGTTGCTATGATGTCCTCCTCTACATTTATAGTAACCAGTCGCCCTTCTATTACTAGTTTCAATTTTTGGTGTAGTGATTAGGGCACTGCCCCTGCCGAATGAATCCAAGGTCTTCCCAACAAGAAATTGTATGAGGGCTTGATATCCATCACCAAAAAATCCACTTCATATGTGTTTGGACCAATCAACAATGGTATGTCAATCCTTCCCATCACTCTTCTGTCAGTGCCATCAAATGCTCTCACTATGTTCTCGCGTGTTTTCATGTGAGAACTATCTATAGGCAATCTTTTCAGCATAGACATTGGTAAGACATTCAAAGCTGATCCATTATCGATTAACACACTTGGTAGAGTATATCCTTTGCAACGAGTAGTAATGTTCAAAGCCTTAGTCGATCACATGCCCCCGGGTGGAATTTCATCATCACTGAAATAAATAAGGTTATCGGCACTTATATTACTAACCAGTTGGTCAAGTTTATTAATAGATATATCTTTAGTAACATAGGTTTCATTCAACACTTTCACCAATGCCTCGCGATGTACTTCTGAGCTTAAAAACAATGCTAGCACTGATATGCGAGCCGATTGTTTGCGCAGTTGTTCTACCACACTATATTCACTGTGCTTCAAGAATTTCATAAATTCTTTAGCCTATTCTTCCTTTACTGTTTCATTGATAAGTGCCTCAGGTCCTTCCTCTCGTTCTACTACCAAGGTCTTGGATTTCATTGGTTATGTTCTGACGTTTACTAAGTTGTAACGCCTTCCACTACATGTGTAAGATCCTTCATTTTCGTCCTCTTTGGAATCACTGGCTAGAATTTCCCCTTCTTGTATCATCACATTATTGTCGTAATTCCAAGGTACCATTTTGTTATCCTTATAAGAAAAGGAAACGAGTTACTGGATTACGACTTTGGCACCATTTGTGTTCTACCTTCTATGTTTCTTGGTCGGGTGATGATGATCCTCAGATAATTGACTTTTTGTTTTGCCAATTCTCCTTCTGTCACGCATATAGTTTCTCCCTCTGAGCCTTCCTCATAAACTTCTAATTCCTTATTGTCCATAAGGCTCTACACCAGGTCCCTGAACTCAACACATTCTTGGATTTCGTGCCCTTCTACTTTGTGGAACTCACAGTAGCCCCTTACTCCTTCGTATCCTTCCACGGAATCTGATTTTATCAATCTTCTTCCCACCATTTCTCTCCAGACCATTCTCAATGGGGTTTTTACCTCTGTAATATCCTCCTTGATCCTTCTCACGATATTTTCGCCAATCGCATTTATCCCCTTATCTCCATGGTTAAGTAATAGGTTCTCTGCACTAGGTGTATCATCAAACTTCACAATCCCCATCTTGATGAGTCTCTCGACTACCTTTTTTAAGGAAGTGCAGTTTTCTATTGAATGCCCAGGTATTCCCGCATGGCAGTCACATTGAGCGTTTGAATCATACCATCTGCGATATGAGGGCTGTAATGGTTTTAGATAAAAAGGGGACACCACGTGCGCGTCAAATAAACTTTGATATAGCTCTTTATATGTCATTGGGATTGGCGTAAATTGGAGCTTTTCAGAGTTTTTCCTTGTGTTTGATTCCTGCCTTACCGACCCTTGTTGCTCAGCAGTAATCACTTTTGGCTGGCTAATAGTAATTGCCTTTGAGTACTCTTTGTTGTATGTACTCGTATTATTCACCTCATTCTCCATTTTTCTTGGAGCAGACCTTTTAGTAGTTTCCCCTGCTTTAATCTTGCCACCCCTTATGGCATTTTCAATCATTTCTCCTGCCATCACTATATCCGCAAAGCTCTTGGTGGTACTTCCTATCATGTGAGTAATGAATGGGGCCTTCAAGGTATTGATAAAAAACATTGTAGTTTCCTTTTCTAGGAGCGGTGGCTGAACTTGCATGGCATCCTCCCTCCATTTTTGCGCATACTGTCCGAAGCTTTCATTTGACTTTTTCTCCATATTCTGCAAAAGTGATTCTATCAGGCATCATGTCTGTGACATGATTATATTGCTTCATAAATGCTTGGGCCAGGTCCCTCTAGAAGCTAATCCTAGCACGACTGAGTTGATTGTACCACCTGGACACTGCCCCCACCAAACTATCTTGGAAACAATGAATCAAGAGTTGATCATTATTAACATAGCTGGTCATCCGTCTACAGAACATGGTAATGTGGGCTTCAGGGCAGCTAGTCCCGTTGTACTTCTCAAATTCTGGCATTTTGAAATTATGAGGAAGCACCAAATCTGGAACCAAGCTCAAGTCTTTAGTATCAATTCCATGGTGATTATCAGCATTTTCCAAGGCCTTGAACTTTTCTTCCAACCATCTACAACGATCCTCTAACTGCCTTGATGATATAATTCTTGTCCCTTCCCTCTTTGCTATATCTAAGTCAAGGATAACAGGATTAGCAGGTTTATCTCCTGGGTTGGATCTTGTGCCAACTTGGATATTCATGGGCACTCCAGTATCAATTTACTCTTGTTGACGCCTAATCGTGACAGATGGCCTTCGGGGATGCTCTTGAGGTTGTGTTTGTGCATGTGGTGGGGTAAAACCAAGAGGAAAGTCCTCATTATCTTCTCCAGCATTAGTCCTTTGTCCATTGCACCATTCAGTAGCTGAGTCATTTGAGCCACCATATTCCTTTGGGCTTCCATCATTTGTTCCCTCATATCTTGCTGGATTTTTCTAACTACTCTTACAGCTAGTCTTGCATGTCTCTCTAGAACTGTTTGAGTCTCTGATCCATATTTTTTGTCTTAACGCGTGTATCATAACGGTGTTTAGTTTCCAGATTTTTCCTTCTTTCTCTCTCTCTCTCTCTCTCTGTGTAATGATTTCAACTAATTAGGATCTTTCTATGGGCTTAAATGCATACGATATGATGTAATGGAAATGCATGAATGCAAAAAAGTAGGCATCGATTCAGATTCAATTTCATTTAGAAAACTTTATTAGAAAAAAATCCTTTACATAAAATGGACTACATGCAACACCCCAAACCCGGTCAATACACCACGACTGAATCTAGCATGTCACAGGATGAAAACACTTTGAAGAAAACAAGTTACCGGTTAAATTTCAGTGAAAAACTCTTTGTTTACTTTATGTTGCAGAAATTAGGTGCATGTTTAGTTAGGTTACTTTGAAATCCCGGAGAAAATTCTTTAAAACCCCTTTGTCGATCTAGCCATTAGAAAACGTTTATGTTAATTAATCTTGGTTATTTAGAAATCATTTGAATTGAGGGTGGAAAACTTAAGTTTGGAAATCATTTGAGTCATCTTTATTATTAAGTGAGTTGTATTACCCGATGGTAAAGTTTTGAAAACCCTTGCGTATTACAGTTTAGAAAACCTCGTGTTCAAGTTATTAAATCAACCGAGTACTTTACTTTGCCATATTTGAAATCAAATCCAAACACATAAAATAATCCAAAAACATAATTTTAAAGGCCTTATTACAAACCCAAATAAATACCGAAATTTAAGAAAAATACCCAAATCAAAGTCCATGTAAAACTGAATGTATTTCATGCATGGCCACCTCGAGTCCACCCGGCTCCTCATCCGCGATCTACAAGTTACCTGAAAAGATAAGGGAGAAGGTGAGTCACCAAGACTCAATGCATAATCCCCCTCCAGCTTAATGCAACATGCTTACACAAGTTATAACCAAGCAATATATCATGCACCCAAACCTGGCCATCCATAACTTCGTATCTACCCCGTGTGGTACCAAACCACTGGTGGTGCCAAACCACTGGTGACCCAAGGTCACGATATCCAATAATAATATGGTGCCAAACCACTGGTGACCCAAAGTCACGAAAAATCCATCTGTGGGGCCAACCCACGTTGTGATACCAAATTACTGGCGACAATCCCGTCATATCAAATGTGGGGCCAACCCACTGTGGTGCTAAGCCACTGGGACGAGTCGCTATGAGGTGCCAAACCTCTGGTGACCCAAAGTCACGAAATATCAATAATCCAAGTGTGGGGCCAACCCACGTTGTGATACCAAATCACTGGTGACAATCCTGATATATCAACTGTGGGGCCAACCCACTGTGGTGCTAAGCCACTAGGACGAGTCGCTATGAGGTGCCAAACCTCTGGTGACCCAAAGTCACGAAATCAACTGTGGTACCAAACCACTGGAGGTGCCAAACCTCTAGTGACCCAAAGTCACGGATATCAAACTTCCCCCTCCACTCATATCACCCATAACAATGCATTACATGTACAAATCATGCCATCATGCTTTAATATGAAACATATAGCAAATATATCATAGATCATGGTATTAAGCATCATATAGCAGAATCATATCGAAACGGACTTACCCGAATCCTTGCTCATACCCATAAGGTATCATGTCAAGATCTACACAGTTTTTGGCTTTTAACACATTTAGGTTATTAATATATTTACCAAGTTATAAAGTGTGTAAGTTACACACCTGTCACTAACGCAAACGCTGACTCCCGAAACCCGATCTACTGCACTAGATCCCTTATCCTACATTCGGCCAACACTCCGGTTATTAACAAAGGCCATTCGGCCATACCAATAAATCCCGAAGGATGAGATAACGCATAACTAACACCATCCTTACCTTTCTGCCTTACGAATGCTAATCACAACACCAAAATATGCGAGACTGAACCTCCCCCTACAATCGGCCAACAACAAAACTTAGTCTCAATAGCCTTCGGCTTTTCAAACAACTAAAAGAATGATTGAATCAACATAGATCCTTACCACAGACTTAATGAAATCGATTGACAGAGAATAGATGGCTCAGATCTACTGCTTCAAAGTCCCGGAGGCCCTAAAAGAAATCAGCTTTCAAAGGTGATTAGAAACCTTGCTAACAAATGCCGAAATCAGCTCCTGCTTTCATGAGAATCGAAAAAGAGAAGAGAAGAGGACCAAAAGAAATTCGGCCATGAACACTTACCCTTATTTGATATTCGGCCAAAATAAACTAGAAGAAAGAAAAAAGGAAATTTCGGCAAAGAGTTGAGTGATAAAGGGAGATTCGGCTATGGTTGATAGAAGAGAAATAAGTGGGGTTCGGCTAGAGTGAAAAGAAGAAAATGGGCGAAAGATATTTGATATTCGACTTAGGCTTAAAGAAAAGAGAGTCAAAGAGTTTCGACAAAAGAAAGAAAAGGAGAAGATGTGGTTTGTGAACGATTATGAAAAGAAAGAAAAAGAAGATGGGAGAAAGAGAGGTTTGGCCAAGCCCTGAGAAGAAGAAAAAGAAATAAAATAAAATTAAAGAACCTTAGAGGGACATTCGGCTAGGTACTTCCAAGAGGATTTGGCAGATGCAAAAACAAAAAGAGATTTTGGCTTTTACTTTAATATGGTGCACTAGGGAGAATTCGGCAAGGCTCAAAGGGGTTTTCGGCTTTTGATTCACTAAGTGCACAAGAGCCTATTCCAGATGAATATGCACAACTAGGCACCCAAGGAAATTCGGCACCCTCCACCCTAGACTTCCAACCGATTACTTCTCTGCCAACAAGAGTTCAAAATTCTGCAGACACCTCAAATTTCTCCTGGCCACTAATTCAAATGAGTTTGAAATATTCAAACTCCTAAATTCTCTCCTTGCCACCAATTCAAATTAATTTGACTTGTTCAATGCTTATCTGACAGAATTTGAGCTCCCTTGGCGTCAAAATGATAAGCAGGAAATGGGATTTCTGCTGCTCGAACCTGAGCTCTCCCTTCCCTGCATGTGGCGTCACCCTCGAGGCTCTAAGTGGCGCCTCCTTGCCACTTTACCAAGCCCATTCTTGTGTTTGAATTCCCCATGAATTACACTTAACCCCTAGCTCTTTCAGCTTCCTTCAACTAAACTTAAAAACAAAAATTTTCCTACAGCTCGGGCCTACCTTTGGCTTATAACTAGCCTCTAAAACACCTCAATTAATAACAATACAGTCCATACTCATGCAAAACAATTCAATCACAACAACCCCTATTTCAGGATGTTACAGTTCTACCCCCTTAAAATAATTTCGGCCTCGAAATTACCTGGTCAAAAGAGTTGAGGGTATTGCTGTCTCATCACATCCTCTGGTTCCCACGTAGCTTCTTCCACGCCATGGTTTCGCCATAACACCTTCACTAACGGAACTGACTTCTTGCGCAACACTTTCACATCTCGATCTAGAATCTGCACTGGTTCCTCTTCCATGGTCAAATCTGGACTCACCTCTATTTCCTCCACTGCTACAACATGTGACGGATCTAAACGATAATGCCTAAGCATGGAGACATGGAACACGTCGTGTATCTGACTCAGCTCTGCTGGCAACTCGAGCTGATAGGCCACTGGTCCCACTCGTCTCAACACCTTATACGGCCCAATAAACCTTGGACTTAACTTGCCTTTCCTTCCAAACCTCAACACTTTCTTCCATGGCGAGACCTTCAAAAAGACCTTGTCACCCACGGCAAACTCTATATCCCTCCGCTTGAGGTCGGCATATGACTTCTGCCTGTCCGAAGCTTCCTTTAAACGAGCCTGAATCAACTTAACTTTATCCTCGGTCTCAGCAACCAACTCTGGTCCCAACATCTGACGCTCACCCAACTCTGTCCAGCATGTAGGTGTGTGACACTTCCTACCATACAACGCCTCATATGGTGCCATCTTAATGCTTGCCTGATAACTATTGTTGTATGCGAACTCAGCTAATGGTAGAAATTCTTCCCAGCTGCCTCTGAAATCCAAAACACAGGCCCTCAGCATATCCTCTAAGATTTGTATAACCCTTTCTGACTGTCCGTCAGACTGTGGATGAAATGCTGTACTTGAAATCCAATCGTGTACCCAACGCCTGATGCAAGGCTTTCCAAAACCTTGACGTGAATCTGGGATCCCTATCCGAGATGATCGACACTGGTACACTGTGCAACCTCACTATTTCTGCCACAAACAACTTAGCTAACTTCTAAAGTGAGTAATCAACTCTTACGATATGAAATGAGCTGACTTAGTCAGACGATCCACAATCACCCAAACTGAGTCCTTTTTACTAGGCGTAAAGGGTAATCCACTGACAAAGTCCATAGTGATCCGTGTAGACTATCGACTTCTCTCCGTACAAGTAGTGTCTCCATATTTTCAAAGCGAAAACCACTGCAGCTAATTCCAAGTCATGCGTCGGATAGTTAACCTCATGCGGTCTCAGCTGTCGAGATGCATAAGCCACTACTTTCCCTTCCTGCATCAGCACACATCCCAAGCCAGTATGTGATGCATTGCAAAATACCGTGAATTCCTTTCCTGCCTCAGGCTGAATCAAAACCGGAGCTTCAGTCAGAATCTTCTTTAACTTGTCGAAACTTTCTTGCTGCTTCTCTGACCACACAAATAGAACCCCTTTTCTCAATAACTTGGTCATCGGTGCTGCGATCAACGAAAATCCCTCTACAAATCTTCGGTAATACCCTGCCAGACCTAGAAAACTCTGAATTTTTACCACTGACTTAGGCGGTTTCCAATCCAACACTGCCTCAATCTTTTGAGGATCCACCCTAATCCCCTCAGCTGATACTACGTGACCCAAGAAAGTCACCTCTCTAAGCCAGAACTCGCACTTACTAAATTTAGCAAATAACTGCTTTTCCCTCAGAATCTGCAACACTACTCGCAAATGCGCATCATGATCCTTCTCTGACTTTGAGTATACCAAGATGTCGTCTATAAATACCACGATAAACTGGTCCAAATACTGCTGGAATACCCGGTTCATCATGTCCATAAATGCTGCCTGTGCATTAGTCAACCCAAACGGCATTACCAGAAACTCGTAGTGCCCATACCGAGTACGAAATGTCGTCTTGTGGATATCAGCCTCTTTCACCTTTAGCTGATGATACCCGGACCTTAAATCAATCTTTGAGAAAATCGATGCCCCCTTAAGCTGATCGAACAAGTCATCTATCCTGGGCAACGGATACTTGTTCTTGATCGTCAGCTTATTCAACTGGCGGTAGTCTATACACATCCGCATTGTACCATCTTTCTTCTTGACAAAGAGTACCGGCGCTCCCCAAGGCGAAACACTTGGCCGGATAAAGCCTCGGTCCAACAACTCCTGAATCTGAGCCTTTAATTCCACTAATTCCTTCGGCGCTATCCTATACGGAGCAATAGATACTGGCGCAGTACCGGGTAACAGATCTATGCCAAATTCAACTTCACGATCCAGAGGCAATCTCGAAAGTTCCTCTAGAAATACGTCATCAAATTCCTTTACTGTTCGGACATTCCCTACAGCCGACTCCTTAGCCTCCAAAGCACACACATGAACCATAAACGCCTCACAGCCCTTCCTGACCATCTTCTCAGCTTTCAAAGCAGATACCACGTTGGATAGGTAATCTCTTCTATTACCTATCATCACCACTTCTTCACCCTCAGCTGTTCTCAAAACCATGCGCTTAGCCGCGCAATCCAAACTTGGCTGGTACTTTACCAACCAGTCCATCCCAAGAATCAGATCGAACTCCCCAAACGGCAGTTCCATCAGATAAGCTACAAACACTACCCCTTGGAGTTCTAGGGGTACATCCCTATACAGCTTATTTACTTCTACAGAGTGACCTAGAGGGCTAATTACTGTCATCTCCCTAGAAGTAGTCTCAAAGTCTAGGTTCATGGTCTCTACTATGCTACTAGCAACATACGAATGCGTATATGGTAATACAAGCCCTCCTCTCGACACATCGCTGCATATACCAACCCAGGCTGTCTTGCTTCAGTGTTGCCTGCACCTCTGCCCGGTGCTCCGCGGCCCCGACCAGAACCATTACCTCCTCTACCAGTACCACGACCCCTCTACGGTGGTAGTCCCTCATTCCTGAACTGAGCACGGCCCTGACCCTCAGACTGAATCTTGGCTAGCTTACGTGGACAGTCCCTCACACGATGATCCAGCGAGCTACACTCAAAGCATCCTTTTCCACCGGTCCAACATCCTTCCCAATGAGATTTTCCACATCAATTACACTGCGCTGGTCCCTAATTAGCAGCAACAGGCCTTCCAGATTGATTCGGCCTAGCCCTTTTCTGAGGATTACTGGCAGACCCAGACGATCCAAAACCTCTCTTATGTCTATTCCTATCCAGATTCTGTCTCACGGACTCCTTTACCCCTTCAGCTATCTTAGCTTTTTCCACTAACATAGCAAACTCCCGCTCCTGCTGTGGAGCAATCAGCAACCTCAGCTCATCTCTCAATCCATCCTCAAACCTGACACATCACTCGTGTTCTGTAGCCACGATACCCTAGCATACCGACTCAACCTTAAGACTTACGCCTCTGATACTCCGTCTGGACTTACTCCCGAACCGAGCCTCGAACGCCTTTCGCTACGCATCAATATAGCTAGACCCAATATACTTCCTCTGGTAAGCTATCTTAAAATAGTCCCAAGTGAGATCATCCGCTGTAGCACTATACCGAACCGTGAGCCACCACTGATATGACTCATCCCGGAGAAGCGACACTATCCCTTTCAATTTCTCCTCGGCGGTCAGATCCAAGTCATCCATTATCCGCTCCATCGCCTCTAACCAATACTCAGCCGTACTGGGAGCCACACCAGAAACACCTCGGAATACCTCAGCTCCATTGGCTCGGAGTCGCTCAGGTACAGATTTCTGAGCTCCCCCGCCTCCACCTACTCCAACTACTCTCTCAAGAACTCGCAGCATCACCTGCGACACTGCGTCATCCCCCGTATGATCCTGAAACTCACCACCTACGGCTGGTAGTGGTGCTGGTATCTCATTTTCTGACCCTTGACCAGACCCCACTGGTTCAGACACTGTCATCCTACCCCGACCGCGTCCACATGTATTACGACCTCGACCTTGTGTGTTCATGTCTAAAGTCTCGACTTATCTGATTTAAAAGTTTTATGCATCAGTCATTATTCCACTATTGTTAAGGCACAGTTTTATGAACAATTCTTATTAAAGAGTTTTGTTTTCGCAAGTCCATGGAGTCCTATAAGTTTCAGTCTCTAGGGTAGTCCACTATCACTAGTTATTCAAAGCTTATATCATCACAACCATAATCATATACAACCATCAGTTAGGGGTACTTACCTGGGCGGATTGGTGCCAGAGACTCGGTGCCATGCGTTTCAAACCATGTCTTTCCAAACAACAACACTTTAAACCATACTTTAAAATATTTTGGGCCTCAGGCCCACAGTCGAGCCTTTGAACTTAGCTCTAATACCACAATTGTAACACCCCAAACCCGGTCAACACACCACGACCTAATCTAGCATATCACAGGATGAAAACATTTTGAAGAAAACAAGTTACCGGTTAAATTTCAGTGAAAAACTCTTTGTTTACTTTATGTTGCAGAAATTAGGTGCAGGTTTAGTTAGGTTACTTTGAAATCCCGAAGAAAATTCTTTAAAACCCCTTTGTCGATCTATCCATTAGAAAACGTTTAGGTTAATTAATCTTGGTTATTTAGAAATCGTTTGAATTGAGGGTGGAAAACTTAAGTTTGGAAATCATTTGAGTCGTCTTTATTATTAAGTGAGTTGTATTACCCGATGGTAAAGTTTTGAAAACCCTTGCGTATTACAGTTTAGAAAACCTAGTGTTCAAGTTATTATTACTTTTCCATATTTGAAATCAAATCCAAACACATAAAATAATCCAAAAACATAACTTTAAAGGCCTCATTACAAACCTAAATAAATACCGAAATTTTAGATAAATACCCAAATCAAAGTCCATGTAAAACTGAATGTATTTCATGCATGGCCACCTCGAGTCCACCCGGCTCCTCATCCGCGATATACGAGTCACCTGAAAAGATAAAGGAGAAGGTGAGTCACTAATACTCAGTGCATAATCCCCCTCCCGGTTAATGCAACATGCTTACACAAGTTATAACCAAGCAATATATCATGCACCCAAACCTAGCCATCCATAACTCCGTATCTACCCGTGTGGTACCAAACCACTGGTGGTGCCAAACCACTGGTGACCCAAGGTCACGATATCCAATAATAATATGGTGCCAAACCACTGGTGACCCAAAGTCACGAATAATCCATCTGGGGGGCCAACCCACGTTGTGATACCAAATCACTGGCGACAATCCCATCATATCAAATGTGGGGCCAACCCATTGTGGTGCTAAGCCACTGGGACGAGTCGCTATGAGGTGCCAAACCCCTGGTGACCCAAAGTCACGAAATGTCAATAATCCAAGTGTGGGGCCAACCCACGTTGTGATACCAAATCACTGGCGACAATCCCAATATATCAACTGTGGGGCCAACCCACTGTGGTGCTAAGCCACTGGGACGAGTCACTATGAGGTGCCAAACCTCTGGTGACCCAAAGTCACGAAATCAACTGTGGTACCAAACCACTGGAGGTGCCAAACCTCTGGTGACCTAAAGTCACGAATATCAAACTTCCCCCTCCACTCATATCACCCATAACAATGCATTACATGTACAAATCATGCCATCATGCTTTAATATGAAACATATAGCAAATATATCATAGATCATGGTATTAAGCATCATATAGCAGAATCATATCGAAACGGACTTACCCGAATCCTTGCTCATACCCATAAGGTATCATGTCAAGATCTACACAGTTTTCGACTTTTAACATATTTAGGTTATTAATATATTTACCAAGTTATAAAGTGTGTAAGTTATACACCTGTCACTAACGCAAACGCTGACTCCCGAAACTCGATCTACTGCACTAGATCCCTTATCCTACATTCGGCCAACACTCAAGTTATTAACAAAGGCCATTCGGCCATACCAATAAATCTCGAAGGATGAGATAACACATAACTAACACCATCCTTACCTTTCTGCCTTACGAATGCTAATCACAACACCAAAATATGCGAGACTGAACCTCCCCTTACCATCGGCCAACAACAAAACTTAGTCTCAATAGCCTTCGGGTTTTCAAACAACTAAAATAATGATTGAATCAACATAGATCCTTACCATAGACTTAATGAAATTGATTGACAGAGAATAGATGGCTTAGATCTACTGCTTCAAAATCCCGGAGGCCCTAAAAGAAATTGGTTTTCAAAGATGATTAGAAACCTGGCTAACAAATACCGAAATTGGGTCCTGCTTTCATGAGAATCGACATAGAGAAGAGAAGAGGACCAAAAGAAATTCGACCATGAACACTTGCCCTTCTCAAAATCGGAAAGAGAAGAACCTAAAGAAGATCTACCCTTGTTTGATATTCGGCCAAAATAAACTAGAAGAAAGAAAAAGGGAAATTTCAGCAAAGAGTTGAGTGATAAAGGGAGATTCGGCTATGGTTGATAGAAGAGAAACAAGTGGGGTTCGGCTAGAGTGAAAAGAAGAAAATGGGAGAAAGATATTTGGTATTCGGCTTAGGCTTAAAGAAAAGAGATTCAAAGAGTTTCGGCAAAAGAAAAAAAAAGGAGAAGATATAGTTTTTGAACGATTATGAAAAGAAAGAAAAAGAAGATGGGAGAAAGAGAGGTTCGGCCAAGCACTGAGAAGAAGAAAAAGAAATAAAATAAAATTAAAGAACCTTAGAGGGACATTCGACTATGTACTTCCAAGAGGATTCGGCAGGTGCAAAAACAAAAAGAGATTTCGGCTTTTACTTCGATATGATGCACTAGGGAGAATTCGGCAAGGCTTAAAGGGGTTTTTGGCTTTTGATTCACTAAGTGCACAAGAGCCTATTCCAGTCGAAAATGCACAACTAGGCACCCAAGGAAATTCGGCACCCTCCCCCCTAGACTCCCAACCTATTACTCCTCTCCCAACAAGAGTTTAAAATTCGGCAGACACCTCAAATTTCTCCTGGCCACTAATTCAAATGAGTTTGAAATATTCAGACTCCTAAATTCTCTCCTTGCCACCAATTCAAATTAATTTGACTTGTTCAATGCTTATCTGACAGAATTTGTGCTGAGCACAACTCCTTCCTCCTTGGCGTCAAAATGATAAGCAGGAAATGGGATTTCTGCTGCTCGAACCTGAGCTCTCCCTTCCCTGCATTTGGCGTCACCCTCAAGGCTCTAAGTGGCGCCTCCTTGCCACTTTACCAAGCCCATTCTTGTGCTTAAATTCCCCACGAATTACACTTAACCCCTAGCTCCTTCAGCTCCCTTCAACTAAACTTAAAAACAAAAATTTTCCTACAGTTCGGGCCTACCTTTGGCTTATAACTAGCCTCTAAAACACCTCAATTAATAACACAACAGTCCATACTCATGCAAAACAATTCAATCACAACAACCTCTATTTCAGGATGTTACACTACAAATATGCTTTTGCCCTAATGCCCAAAGTTTTAACTTTTCTAAACAACAAGGCTAGCTCTTGACCACGATTTGACTGTAGCTCATATTTCATGCTCGATGTATCAGCCTATACTGCCAAAGTCTGTAAATGATCAGCTACCTCTCGAATCTAAACTATTGCTTCACCCATGAGATAATCTCAATTTTTAACTTGATTATGGGAATGGTGGAGCTCTTCCTTCCAATGCCCTTCTCTTGCTTCAAGAAGCTCGATCCGGAGTTCACAATTTTGCAATGTCGATTCTAATTTTTTGATCTTGCCCTTCATTTCCTCAAACTTGTTCAAACTTGACTTCAGCTCGATTGCAGAATTACTGCTTCGATGGTGGTGAAGAAACCATCCCAATTTAGCCACTCTAGCTTTTAATCCACATTTCTCCTTTTGTCTTTCTGCCAAACTCCTTTCTAGGGCCTTGTTTCGCATCTACATCTCTTGGAACTTCCTTTCCCAATGGTTAGCTTTGGCCATTTCCTCTTGAATCTCCTATTGCCACTGTTCCAAATTCTTTCCCAATTCGGCATTTTTCATTGATAGACGTTGCTTCTTATATTCTATCTTTAAACTTTCCAGATCTTCCTCAACCCTTTTCTTCACTTTCCTTAATTTTTTAGCCTCTAATTTCTGAACATCCACATCTAATCTCAGGTACATTTTTTCTTCTTCCAACTTTTCCATCCTCTTTCGAGCTCTGAACTCATCCTTTCAAAATCTTGTTTTATGATCTCTAATTCTGATGGGACCACTTGCAAGTATTCCTCTCTTGATCAGGCGCCTTCTGGATTCAGCTTAGGGATGTTATCATTAATCCTTCTAATCCTCCATCCACTGTATTCTGCAGCTGTCATTGGACCTGCAGATAATCTCTTCATCCTATGAATCTAATTCCAAGCACTAGAAATCTCCTTAACCTTCTTCTTATAGTTATCCCTTCTGTATGAGAACTCATATTGAGTCAGTCTATATGCTGCTGGTATGAACTGTATTGATCTATATTGCCTTAGTACGAGCAAAGGAGCATACCCAACAGCTCCCCAAATTCCAAGTAAAGGAACCCAGTCAAAATTCCCACGCCGATAAAGAATTTCGTCGGAAATCATCCAAGGAGCCCTTCACTCGATGTATTCCTCCTAAAGGTTTTGAAGGAGCACCATCCAGTTTTCCTCAGACACGTCCTCTCTCCTTGGTGTAGCCACTATCTCTTTTAATGGAGAATAATTCTCAGAGAAAACTCGATAAGAAACTTTCTCCACCTTCCAAAAATGACTGTGAAACCAAGCTAATAACAACTTCACGCATCCAATGCATCTAGCTTCGCCTGCTCTCCGACATGCATTCAAAGATCTGAAAGTCTCGGCTAAGATTGTAGGTACAGGCGTGACCCTTCTATCAAGTCAATCAAATAAATCAGTGACTGCTTCATCTACATGTCTTAGACCTTTAGGGAAAATTACCAAACCATAAATACACAAGGCAAAGACGTCAATCTTCTTCTTTACATCTGGATGTGCTAAGATCAGGTCCCTCAAACTCACCCAGGGAATGCATTTACCCTCACCTTTCTTCTAAATTCTGGCTATAACCCACTGTTCACTCATCCCCATGATATTCATTAACTTCTTCACAAAAGTTGGAACATTAGTAGCCCTAGAATAAGCTTTGTCGACTTGGACCCTTGGACAGCGAATATGGTTGTATATTCCTCCACCGTGAGCACTAATTTTACATTCCCGAAAGTGAAACAACTATAGGCAGGGTTCCAAAACTGAGTCATAGCCCAGAACAGATGCTTGTCTACCTTGATGTCGAGCAAGTAGGGTAGATCGCCATAATTACAATAGAACAGTTGCTTAGCCCCATCATTCCACTGGGTCCATATTTCTTTCAACTCTTGGAACTCATTTTGCATGATACTAATATAAGTGAAATCCCATAATTCTGACACATACCCCTCAGCTAAGCTATTCCCTTTCTCTAATTGTGTTTGCTCTGGCCATATGCAGACGGCTGCATTGTCTTCCACTTTATCAAGAAATTCGTTCTCCATAACCAGCTTTCTAACTTAGAAACTAACCGTGAATTGATACCTCTTAAAATATGAAATGACCTATACCAAAAATAAAGCACAACCAGTTAGTATCATGAGATAAAACATAAAGCAAATAAAATAAACAAACACTTATCTGGGTAACCACTAAGGTTTGACATAGTTCTACTTAGGGTGAGTTCTTATGTTTTCTACGTATGGTTTAGCTCTAAAGTTGAGGTAGCTGAACCAACAGATTCCTCAATCTTCACCCATTATAGGCTCATACGGACCGAGTTCAGTTCAAGGGAATACATTTCCCTATGGCCATGCGGAAGTGAAAACTTCACGAAGACATAGGTACAGATGTATCCCGGAAGCAATCCACTAGCCCATGCGGAGGTGAAAACCTCACGAAGGCATAGCTTCTCACTCCCACTTAAAAGTACGACCACAATGGTCATGCAATGCAATGTGTGCAAGAAAATAACAATCATATGCAATGGCACAAACAAATGCAACAATAGGATCGTAATTTTTCAAATCAAATTTTTAGATTTTCAAATCGATTTTTCAAATTTCCGACAAAGGACAGAAAATAATCAATTTTACAGCTTGACTTTCTTGGAGTCGCCAAGCTGTCGAAACCATTTTTATATTTAATAAAAAAACGGGGATCGACTTTAAAACGAAAATGGAGTCGCCACCAATCCCTTTTTGCTTAGGTGTGATCGGATCACCTTATAAAACTTTTTTTTGTTTTATTTTAAATATTGATTTTGGCCTACGAAATTTAAGAAAATAGGTTCGGGAGTCGGTTACGTAAAAGAAAGGGTTAGCACCCTCGTAATGCCCAAAAATTGGTACCTAATTGATAAACTCGTGTCCTAATGTCGAAAATCTAAAAAATTTAAAATACGATCCTTTATTTGAAAGAAAGTTAAGATTCACTTATTTCAAAGAAATAAAATGTCACACCCAATGAGTTAGGATGCATCATTTCAAGGCTTCGAAATTAAGCTTACCTCTATTTGTAGAAAATCCTTACCTCTAATCACAAAACATAATATCCAATAAGTTAGGACATAACATCTCGAGTTCTTGAGAACAAATTTTTATTTAAAATTTACAATTTTTTATTTCAAAAAAAAAAGATATTTGGCTATGTGGATTCAACGAAGAAAATTGAAACCCAGTGAGTCAGAGCACAATTTTCTCGAGACTTCCAAATGCCAAATATTATTTTATTTAAGTAAATACTTTTTGGATAAATAATTGCAATTAAAAATGAAATACATTTTCTAAAACAATGATTTGAATGAAATGTGGCATTAGTACATTACCAAACATAAATTTCAAAGAGCATTTTACTAAATAATGCAAATAATGCAAGCAATATAACAATTATACTAAGGTAAATAAAGATTATAAATTTGTTCTTAAAAATATGAGTGATCAACTAAAAGATAGAATGCAGACAATAAAATAATCTAAAAAAGGAAATTAAAGAATAAACATGAAAATTTTACACAAGATTAAATGTATATAAAAATAAGGTGAATAATGTAAAAAATATGGCAAATTCTAAAAAAGATAATATATATATTCATGAGAAAATATGTAAGATACATTTTTAAATAAATAAATAATATATAACTTTAAATAAAATATATTTATAATACAATTATCTAATACATATATGCATAAAAACTACATATTTAAAAATAAACAATATAAACAATATATGTTATACAATATACCAAATTTTATACGATATTAAGGATAAAACAATTTAAATGTTATATATAATATAATATAATAATATATAATATACAAAATTTTAAAAATATGTATAATATAATAACTAATATACAAATTCTAAAATGATATGTAATATATAAATAATATTAAACTTAATAAAATAACCTAGTGTAAATAATAAATAGTAATAATTTAATACATATATAATACTAAAATAATAAAAAATAAGAATAAAAATGAAAATAAAAAGATTAAAAATCAAAGAAACAAGGATCAAATCAAGATAATAAAATAAAAAAAACTAAAATAAAATTGTAAAAAGGATGATGTTGGAATGCGCGTCAAACTATAGGGACTTATTGGGCAATTATGCCCTATCTCCTAAACGGCGTCGTTCCATCATCTGTCTTTAAAATGACCTTAGGAACCCAATTGAAACAAAGGCAAAGTTTCAGGGCTGAATTAAAAATAAAAGAAAATTTAAATTGAACTAAATTAAAAATAATAAAATTACGGAAGGACCAAAGAGGCAAATTGCCCTTTTTATAAAAACACGCGGATCCTCCTCGGGTATCGGGTCAACGCGCGGATCTAGCCTTTAAACGATGTCGTTTTGGCCTTTAAAGGTGACCCCAAAACGGCGTCGTATAGATGGCCTATATAAGCTAAAAAATAGCCCAAAAAACCATTTTAAACACCTTTAAAAAAAATAAAACATAAGCCCTGAAAGGCTCTCTTCTCTTCGGCCTGAGGCCAGAATCCGGCCTGGGCTCCGGTGATGGGCCACCGCACGCACCTCCGTAAGCACCGCCATATACGGCGACCGGAGGCCAGAAACTTCATTTTTTAAACGCAAATTGAAAGGTAAACTCCTTCTATCGATTTTATTATTTGTATATTTAAAATATTTGCATGAATGAAACATAAAAAAAAATATTAAGCAAGATATAACAAACGAAAATCACCTCTATTTTCCAAAGATTTTTTGTTCTTTATTTCTGTATCTTTTCTTTGTGTATTTTTTTTTTTGCTTTTACAGATTTCGTTAGGGTTTTTATAACCCAAAAATAAATCGAAAAATAAATATAGGACCCTATTTTGCTGCTATTGTCTGCTATACTTGCTGTTTTCTATCGTGTTTTCTTTCTTTTTGCAGGTAAATGGCGAAAATCTCGGTCGTGATGAAGGCTTGTGGCTAGGCTGCGGTGCTAGGAAGGGCCTGTGTTGAATGCTTGCGACGCCTAGGGTTTTCCAAAAACCCTAGGTCTTCTGGAACAGTTTGGGTATTGGGCCCTTTTAGGCCGCGTAGGTTTGGGTCTGGATAGTCTGTTTTGGACCAATTAGGCCTGGGTGTAACGGGTTTTGGTTAGCATTTGGGTTTGGGTTTTGTAGCCCGTTTATTTTAAAAAAATTTGATGGACTTTTTTTTTATATTTGGGTTTTTTATTATCGATATGGGCTCGGGCACAAATGGGCTATTACAATATACGTTATGAATGTATTGATTATTATAAATTGAATTGAATTCATGTGTATATGTGATAATGTGATTATATGAAAATTTGATTTGAATCATTCGATGAGGCATTGGGTGCCAAACTGGTGTGTTTTGGTTGGAATTCGTGTATCCGTCAGAGTTTGAGTTATGTTAATAGGGGTTATTGAACAAAATGGTACAATGAATGATATTGAACAATGAATCGAGAACTTGAGAATTGAATGTGAATGATCAATATTATGATTCAAGTGTTATGTGTTGACATTGTGAAAAGCTATCTAGGATAGCAATTGGTCGGAAAAGAATATGTTACAAATGAATTAGCTATGAATTGTTTTATTGTGTAATTTAAGTATTTTCATAATGTAATGTGTTAATAATATGAATTTTATTTGGATTATAGAAATACCACTGAGTTCATACTTAGCGTATGGTTTGTTTTTTGTGCGCAGGTTAGGTATTTAAATTGATTGTTGACTCGACATCCACAACAATCCCAAACTCAAGATTTGATGAAGTACGTTTCTTTTTAGTAATGGCATGTACCTAGGATGTCTTAAATTGTCATTTTGAAAAGTGAATGTAAGTGATGTTATAAGATGATATTAGTTGGTTATAGGTATAAGTTTATGAGTTATGTTGAGATTATAAAATGGTATATTTTGGTTGAAGTATGAATAAACTTTTCATATGCAAATTTTAGGTTGATATTTGGTATAAAGTTTAAATTGGTTTATATAAAGTTAAATGAATTAACTTAATAAGTATTTGTAAAATACCTATGTTGGTCATTGGTTAGGTCATTAGGTTGATTATTTGACATGTTCTAGATGTTTTTGAATGTGTTTTTGATTGGTTGAAAGATTGGTAATTGAGTTGCTTGCTATATAAGTTTTTAGGGTGTGGTAAACTTGAAGAAAAAGGCTCATTTTGAGTCCACACAGCCTGGCACACGGGCATGTGACCAGACCGTGTGAGACACACATCTTGCACATGGGCATGTGGTTAGGTCGTGTGTCCCTTGCAACTTAAAATTTTAAAACAGAATGCTCAGGAAATCACACATGGGCAGAGACACGAGTATGTGTCTCAGCCGTGTGAGGCACACGGCCTGGCACACGAGCGTGTGGCTGGCCGTGTGGCCTAAGTCAGAAACTTACATGAGGTCAGACACGGCCTAAGGCGTGGGCGTGTTTAGGGTCACATGGGCGTGTCGTTGAGCCACACGGGCATGTGAGCCCTGTACTTAGGAAAAATTTTGAAATTTTACGAAAATTTTTCTAAATTTTCGATTAAGTCCCAAATTGTTTCAACACATGATTTGGGCCTCGAAGGCTCAATAAAGGGACATTAAGGTTAAATTGCAATGTGTATGTTAAATAATTCTATGATTGTTCGTATTTGAAAAGGGTTAGGGGGTGTTACAGAAAGAGTTCAGGGATTTCTTCGACTTCGAGTCGATGAGACACTGAGTGCCAATTTACTTCAATTTAACCGATGAGACACTAGGTGTCAATTTATATAGCGCTGGCGTAGTTATTACTTAAGAGTTATCCGATGAGGTATTGGGTGCCAAACAAGTGTGTTGGTTGGATCCGTGTATTCGTCCGAGTTCGAGTCGTGTTAATAGGGGTAATTGAATAAAACGGTTCTATAATTGATATTGAATGACATTGTATGTGAATTGAAAATGGGATAGTGATTTGAAACATGAAAATGAGATATGTTGTGACTAAATGAGATACATGAGTTATGTACTCATGAATTGAATATTGAATGGCTAATGCCATTGTATAAATAAATGTGGTTTGATATGTAAATAACTATTTATATAGCAATTGTGTGAATTGAGACATTGTTAAATAAATGAAATATGATAGCATGTGTAAATTGAATATAGGATGAAATGATGTGCTAATATGTATGAATTCAAAAGGTTGGCATATGATAGTTGTGATCTTAGACATTCAAATGTGTTAATAATTCAATTGTGCATTTTATATTCCCTTGTCCTTAAATGTTCGGATTATAGAAATATCACTAAGTTTTACTCAGCGAATGATTTTGTTTTCTGTGTACAGGTTAGGTACTTCTCTTTTGATTGCTGATTCAGCATCCAGATATGATCCCGATCTCAAATGTAGTGATGTTACCTTTTGTAATGTCATGTACCTAAGATATGTTTGAGTTTTAAATAATTTGGTCTATGTTATGTATTTGAGTTCAAGTATAATGTTGTTTGGTATGTATATAAACCTATGTCTGTTTGAAACCATAATTTGGGCATGATGTATTAAACCAAGATAGGTTAGGTGCTTGTGAATTTTAGTAGATGTTTAGGTGATTATGAACTAGGCTAAATGGAGTGATTTTGGTATATTTATAATTTGGATTTGAATGATGTTTAGGTAATATGATTTGATAATATAAATGTGGTACCAATGAGGGTATATTGGTTAGGCACCTAGGATGATTGTTTTGGCACGTTTCGAGTGTGTTTGATCGTGTTTTGAATAGGTTAAACGAATGGCTTTTGAGTTGTTTAACGCCTAAGCAAGTAGTAAATGGTAAACTTGTTGTTTAAGGCACATTTTAGGTCTACACGGCTAGACACATGGGCGTGTAACTTGGCCGTGTGAGACACGCGGCTAGCACACGGATGTGCGAGGCCATTTCAAAGGGTACACGGCCTGGCACATGGGTTTGTGGCTTGGCCGTGTGTCCCTACTTCGAATGCCCACACGGCCAGACACACGGGTGTGTGACTTGGTCGTGTGAATCACACGGCCTGGCCACACGGACGTGTGAACCCCGCAGTTAAAATTTTTCTAACTTTTTCCTAAAATTTTCAGATGTTCTCAATTTAGTCCTGAATCATTTCTACAGTGATTTTAAGCCCCCAAATGCTTTAATAAGGGACTCTATGCATGTTAATGATGCGTTATATTATTATTTTTGAAACGTTTGAAAAAGAATGATTTAGATTATGATTACTCGGTAGTGCTCTGAAACCATATTTCGACGACAGATACGGGTTAAGAGTGTTACATAAAAACTAATGATAAAGGTAATTGCTAATCATTTTAAGTATATTTTCCTAAAATTATTGCATAAGAACAAGCCAATTTTATTGAAGGTAAGAACATCACCGACAAATTATTATTGCACAAGAGGTAGTTCACTCTATGCGATTTTAGAACAAAAGGAAGTGGATGACGATCAAAATAGATCTGGAGCAAGCTTACGACAGAGTGAGATGGGATTTCATCAACACTTCCCTCCAAGTGGAAGGTATCCCAGATTATCTCAGGAATTTTATTATGTCATCTATTTCTATTTCTACTATGCAGGTTATGCGGAATGAAGTTCAAATTTCTAAATTCAAGCCTGCTAGGGGAATCTGATAGGGTTGCCCACTCTTTCCCTACCTTTTTGTGTTGTGTATAGAATGCCTCAAACGTTCTACTTATTCGGCCATTTCTACTGGAAAGTGGAGTCCTATACATCTCTCTAGTTCAGGGCCGGCTATCTCACACTTGTTCTTTGTCAAAAATTTAGCCATATTTAGTAATGCAGATCTAAAGCATAACAAGATACTCAAATAATTAATAGAAAATTTATGTGAGTGGTCTGGTCATAAAATCAATACCAGGAAGACTAATATCTTTTTCTCTAAAGAGGTGGAAAAGTTTGCCGCTAACATGATTAGCAGTTAGTAGAAAATCTGATTGATTAAGCTTTTATGTTTTTAAATTTTATTTTATTTTATTTTTGAGATATTTCCCTAAAAATATCTCAATGCCACTCCCCCACTATGTTGTTTCTCTATTTCCAATTCTTTCTCATGTTGGCTTCTTTCTCCTTTCTTTCCTGTCTTTCATTTGCTACAATAAAGGGCAAAAAATGACTTTTTGTTGTTTGTTCCTTGCTCTTTCTCAAGATTTTTCTTATTTTTCTATGTTCTTTTAATTCTCCTTTGATACTTTTACTTTGTGATGTTGTTCATAACTTGACATTGTGGTGCCGCTTGTGTGTTTTGGGAAATTCAGTAAGGTTTCGTTTTGTAGTAGTAAATCATTGGTTGTGTTTAGAAAGTGAATTTTGGGTTAACAGTTTAGGTACTATTAGGAGAAGATTGTGAAGCAAGCGTTTTGTCGTGGGAAGATTAAGGGCGTTAGAACCGTCGTTACTGTTTGGGTAAGCAAAGGAATGCCTAGGTTGATTTTTTGACTTTCTAAGGTTTTCTGTTAACGTTTGTTACTGTATTGGGGATTCAGAGTTTAGTGATTCGTTTATAAAATTGTTAATTTTTAATCTTCGTTGTAGGTTCTGAAATCCTTGTTGTTGAATTAACGTAAAAATTTGACCAAGTGTGTAACAAAAAACCTCGAAAAACAACGAACAACACGATGCCAAAAAACTCACTGTCGACATCACATGGCCATGTGCCAGACCGCACAAGCTAGGTTAATTGGGCTATGTGGGTCACACAGCCGTGTGGACCACACAGGTTGGCCAATTGGGTTGTATGGACCACACGGGCGTGTGGGCCCATTTTCTAAAAATTTCCATCTAGACCCATTTTGATCTGTGATACGTATTTAGACTCTCTATAGGGTCCATATTACATAAACAAGACTTGAAAATGTGATATATGTTAAAATGCTTCTATATATGATGTGAGTAAGGTATGTGAATTATATATGCATGATCTGAATACTATTAATTCTGATGGCATGTTTCTATTTTGCTATGTTTGTTTATGAACATATTATGTCTGAATATGTTAACCGATATTTCTCTAGATCTACTATATGACTATGCATGTGACATTTTGGCGAAACTAATTTGCTTTTATTTGTGACACATTTCTTCTGCAAAGCTTCGATGTAACACCCCAAACCCGGCCTAGACGTTATGGCCGAATCTGTCGATGTCACATGAAATTGGATTTGAAATCAAATCTATCAAGTTAAAATCGTTTCCGTTTATTAGCTTCTATCTATCTCTCGTCAATTTCAAAATTGTTCTCTAGTTAGTTCGATTCGTTTGAAAACATATTCTGTAGTGGAAGTTTTTAAAACTGTGATATTTAAGGAAAATCGTTCACATTTTAGGAAAACGTTGTTTTTAATTAAACCGAGTTTTTGTTGAGTTTTGCAATTTGAAAGTCTTTAAAGATAGTTAAAATCCAAAATAAAGGCAAACAGTCCAAAAGTCCCAAATTACATCAAAAATACCCTAGAAAGCAAATAAGGAATAAAAACCATGAATGAATTTAAAATCGTTCAGTAGACATGTGGTCACCGTAGAGTCCTCCGCCACACTGGTCCGTCTAAGTCTGAGGATTACTGTAACATCCTAGATTAGGGGTTATGCGTTCGTGCCTAATTCATGAGTTAGTAGGTTTTGGCAGTGTTGGAAGTGTATTAAGGGTTTTTAGAATTTTAGGATGGAAGAAGAAAGCTTTGGAAAATTATTGGTTTTTAAGTAAAAAGGGGAGCTAGGTAAATGAGGCTTGAAAAGAAACTCCGTGTGAAGCATGACACAAGAAACCATGTGGTAAAATGGCATGTTTTATGAATTATGAATGTGTAATGTGAATTCTAGAAATAAGGAAATGTATGGAAATGTAAGGAAATATGGAAATGTAAGGAAATGTAAGGAAACGTATGGAAATGTAAGGAAATGTAAGGAAATGTATGGAAATGTAAGGAAATGTATGGAAATGTAAGGAAATATATGGAAATGTATGGAAGTGTATGGAAATGTGTGGAAATGTGTGGAAATGTATGGAAATGTAAGGCAATGTAGGGAAATGTAAGAAAATGTAAGGAAATGTAAGGAAATGTATGGAAATGTATGGAAATGTAAGGAAATGTAAGGAAATGTGAGGAAATGTATGGAAATGTAAGGAAATGCAAGGAAATGTAAGGAAATGTCTTGTCTTGGAAATGTAGGGAAATGTCCTGAAAATGTAAAAGAATAAAGAGGAAAGTGAACATTTATGGAAACTAGGAAATGTAAGGAAATGATTCAAAAATGGAAAGTGAACATTTCTGGAAACTTGGAAATGTAAGAAAATGGCAAGTTTACAGAGCCGATCGAAAATTTTTGGAAACTTAGAAATGACCTAAAAATGACGAGTTTTAAGGTTTAAAAGGGGAAATTAAGGCAAGGTAGCCTTAAAAGAAAAAGTTTGTGAAATTTGACACACAAACAGGCTTGGAAAAGTGGCCTGAAGATGTCACTTAGGGCCTATGGAAATGGCGCCATATGCAAGAGGAATGGGCCTGAGTTCGAGTCACTTGGTGTAACGACCCAAACCCGGCCCAAACGCTATGGCCGAATCCAGTCACATTCTGAGAAAACATTTTTGAAGTTCCTTTTTGAAACCAACTTAAATTTTGGAAACCCTTCTTTTAGTGGACTTAATAAAACCTTACTTAGATTAAATTTGGAAATCATTTGGGTCAAGCTGTTTTAGAGTTTTAAATGTGCCCGACGACAGACGTAAAACATTTTCGTTTACTTTGAGAAAACGTGTTCATTCAATGTAATATTGATAAAAATAGTTTAAGCAAATTATTCAAAGAATATAAAAAAACAACAAAGCTAAAGTGTTAGGAGGCCTTATTACATTCAAAATAAAATCAACTAAAGATTAAAATAACTAAAGCCAAAATCCATTCGGTTTAAATTCATTTGCATGGCCACCTCGAGTCACCCTACCTCCACATCCGCGATCTACTCGTTACTGAAAAATGTAAAGGAGAAGGTGAGTCACCAAGACTCGATGATGTAACCCTTCCCCTGGTTTAAACATATTCATACACAATATATAACAAATTAATTATGTAAGTTATCATGTGTCCCAACCTAGCTACCATACGCCACTTTGCTCTACCCCGTTGTGGTACCAAACCACCTGGTGGTGCCAAACCACCGGTGACATATAGTCACGATGTGCTACCAAAGCACCGTGTCCGTAGACACAAATCGGGTGATGGGGCCAACCCATCGTGTGATACCAAATCACCGGCGCAGACGATCCCATATCTCAAGTGGGGCCAACCCACTGGTATTAACCACGGGGACAAGTCGCTATGAGGTACCAAACCTCCGGAGGTACCAAACCTCTGGTGACCGTAGTCACGCGTGTGTTACCAAAACATCGGTGCCCGCTTACGCACGATCAATACCGCCCCCTCCACTCAATCAACCCACATGGTCAACAGTCATATACAGATTTATCATATGTACTATCACAACATGCTTCCCAAAAGCATAAAATATCAAAATCATGTGCACAAGTACTTACCTGATCCATCACGTATACCGTTATGGTATTCAAGCCATTGCTACATAAATCAAGATAACATTCACATTACTTAACATAGTTAATAAGCTATATGGTGTGTATGTACACACCTGTCACCAACAAGGAGTCTAAATCCGAAAAGAGAAGTCGGCCACACTCAAGTCTTTGTCCCTATATTCGGCCATTTTTCAAAGTTAGTGCTCAAAGGCCTATTCGGCCAAAACCAAAATACCAAAAAGGGGTTAAGATTTAACCCGGAAGCCTTACCTAATGCCCTTGAGTACTAGTCATCAAACTATTTATTTTGCTCCCCTACAATCGGCCATTGCAATAACTCCCATTAGTAGCCTTCGGCTTAAATGAATATCAAATAACTAACCAATGTAAATCTTACCATTACTTACCCCCAAAATCGATTGCTATAGGTTTGGAGGATTCAACCTATCGCGTGGAGATCCCGAAGTCCTAGGTGAAATCGGCTTCAACCAACAAGATTAACCCATCATTAGCTTATGCCGAATTTCGGCTTTTCCTTAAGTCCAAATTGATAGATCATACGAGTGAACACTAAACATTCGGTTAGAACCCCTTACCTTCTCAACCGATTGGAAAGAAAGTCCCGAAACGTCCTGTACCACCTTTGGTATTCGGCCAAAGTGCCTCCAAGTAAGAGAAAAGACTTTCGGCACTGCAAGGGGGGTGTATTTGGCCAAGGAAAAATAATGGAAGAAGGGGATGAAGTTTCGGTAATAAGAAGTGAATGTTCGGCCAGCAAAAAAAAAGAAGAAGAGGGACTTGAGGATGGAATTTCAGCAAGAGAGGGACAAAGATTGGAGTTTTGGAACCTTGGAACACGTTGTAAAAATAACAAAGTTTCTCTCTAAAGAATTCGGCTATGCTCAATAGTGAAGAAAAGGAAAAATAGGATGATAGCTAGGAGCCTTAAATAGAATTCGGCCCCCCCTTAGTTGCCTTACCGTCCACTTCTATTACCCAAAGAGTTCAAACTCCATTAATCTCCTTGAATTGCTCTTGGCCACTCATTCATTTTAATTCAAATAATTTTGAATTAATCACCTAATAATCCCTTTTAATTTAAATAATATCCTTGATGAAATTATCATATATCTTGTATTATCAAAAGTTTTAAGCAAATTAAAACTAATTTAAAATGCTTAAATTATCCCTTAATAATAATAATAATAACCCCTTTATTATCCAAAATAAAAAGAATTAAAGGAGAGAAAAACTCTCCACAAGTGCCGTCCATCCATAATGCAAAAAGGAGGGATCCTTGTGACTCAACCAAGGCTCTCCCTTCCCCTTAATGTGGCGTCACATGCTAGCTCTTAAGTGGGCTTCTTTTTGCCACTTTACCAAGGGCTTCTTAGTGTCAAATTATCCCCACTTATTCTTTTAACACCCTTCTGCTAAGGCTCCTTACCTTTTAAGTTTAAAAACTAAATTTTCTTTTAAACCGAGCCAACTCAAAGCCTTAAATTAAACTCTCTTATTCCATAAATAATATTTCAGTAGTTCATACATAAGGCAATAATGAAATTTCAAATAGCCCCGCTTTTTGGGATGTTACGCTTCTACCCCCTTAAAATAAATTTCGTCCCCCGAAATTACTTAACTAGAAAAGGTGGGGGTATTGTCGCCTCATTACATCCTCGGGTTCCCACGTAGCTTCCTCTGTACCATGGTTCCGCCATAGTACTTTCACCAAGGGCATCGCTTTGCTTTCCACGTAGAACCTTCACATCTCGGTCCAAGATCCGAACTGGTTCCTCTTCAAAAGATAAATCAATTCACCTCGATTTTGCGCTCGGCACTACGTGCGATGGGTCCGACCGATACCGCCTCAAAGATTGATACGTGAAAGACATCATGGATCTGTTCAATTCGCCAGTAACTCAAGTCGGTACGCCATCGTCCAACACGCTTAATCACCGTATATGGCCCGATGAACCTTGGGCTTAGCTTCCCTTTTCGTCCAAATCTTAACACCTTTTTCCAAGGTGACACTTTCAGGAAAACCTTGTCTCCCACAGCATACTCCATCTCCTTGCGTTTTAAATCAGCATAGGATTTTTGCCTATCCGATGCTTCCTTAAGACGAGACCGAATCACCTTGACTTTATCCTCTGTCTTCGTCACCAACTCGGGACCCAAAATCTGTCGTTCGCCTAATTCCGTCCAACACGTCGGAGTACGACATTTCCGCCTATACAATGCTTCGTATGGTGCCATCTGGATACTTGCCTGATAGCTGTTGTTGTAGGCGAATTCTGCTAATGGTAGAAATTCCTCCCAACTACCTCGAAAATCTAAGACACACCCCCTTAACATATCCTCTAAGATCTGTATCACCCTTTCCGATTGTCCGTCCGATTGTGGGTGGAAAGCTGTACTGAAATCCAACCGGGTACCCAAAGCTTGATGTAATGCTTTCCAAAACCTTGACGTGAATCTGGGGTCCCTATCCGAAATGATCGACACTGGGACACCATGTAACCTTACTATTTCTGCCATATACAACTTTGCGAGCTTCTGAAGTGAGAAATCCACCCTCACTGGCATGAAGTGAGCTGACTTAGTCAGACGGTCCACTATCACCCAAATTGCGCTCTTTCTTCTTTTGGCGTGAGGGGTAGCCCACTAACGAAATCCATAGTGATCCGCTCCCACTTCCATTGGGGAATCTTCATCGGCTATAGCAACCCCGACGGCAAGCGGTGTTCAAATTTCAACTTGTTGACAAGTCGGACACTTACCAACAAACTCTGTTATTTCACGCTTTAACCCGCCACCAAAATCGCTTCTCTAAGATCCTTATACATCTTGCTTCCTCCCGGATGCATAGCGTAGGCTACTATGTGCATCATGGAGAATCTTCTCGCCTCAACTCCACATTCTTTGGCATACGCTCGCCCTTGAAAGCATAATACTCCATCACTCGACAGTCATATCCTTCCAAACCACCCTCCCGAACTTGTGCTCTCTTAGCGTTCAACCCTTCATCCACCGATCGCTTTTTCCTTAACCTCCTCGATCCATGTTGGCTTAACGTAAGTTCTCGCCAAGAGACTTCCATCATCATATAGACTTAACCGAGCAAACATTGCTCTTAAGTCCGTCCACGACCTTCCTCGCAACGCGTCGCCTACCACGTTGGCCTTGCTCGGATGATACTCGATTGAACAATCGTAATCCTTCAAAAGTTCAATCCACCGACGTTGTCTCGTGTTTAGATCCTTCGAGTTAGGAGATACCTCAAACTCTTGTGATCAGTATAAACTATCGACTTCTCCCCATAAAGGTAGTGTCTCCATATTTTCGGAGCGAAGACGATCGCTGCTAGCTCTAAGTCGTGCGTTGGATAGTTCGATTCATGAGGTCTTAATCGACGTGATGCATAGGCTATTACCTTCCCTTCCCGCATCAAAGACACATCCCAATCCAAATGGGGACGATCACAATAAACGGTGAACAACTTCCCGCGCTCTGTCGCACCAAAATCGAGCTTCCACAAAATTTTCCTTAGTTTATCAAAGCTTTCTTGCTGCTTCTCCGACCACACAAATGGGACTCCTTTTCTTAGTAGCTTCACAACGGTGTGCGCGATCGAGAGAGAATCCTTCTACAAATCTCCGATAGTACCCGCTAGCCCCGTAAAACTTCTGATTTCGCGCCACCGACCTAGGCGGTTTCCAATCCAATACCGCTTCAATCTTGCGAGGGTCTACCCTAATCCCTTCCGCCAACACTACGTGACCTAAGAAAGCTACTTCCCTTAGCCAAAATTCACACTTACTGAATTTGGCATATAATCGCTTCTCCCTTAGTACTTGCAACACTATTCGCAAATGCTTGTCATGCTCCTCCTCCGCCCTAGAGTAAACCAAGATATCGCCAATGAATACCACAACGAATTGGTCTAGGTAATCTTTGAATACCCTGCTCATTAAGTCCATAAACGCCGCCGCGCATTGGTCAACCCGAATGGCATTACCGTAAACTCGTAATGTCCATACCGAAGTTCTCAATGCCGCCTTGTGGACATCCACCTCCTTCACCTTTAGTTGATGGTAGCCCGACCTAAGGTCTATCTTTGAAAACATCATGCGGCACCTTCGGTTGGTCAAACAAGTCATCGATCCGAGGCAAAGGATACTTGTTTTTGATCGTTAACTTGTTTAACGGACGTAGTCAATGCACATTCGCATGGACCCGCCCTTCTTCTTGACAAATAGCACAGTGTGCTCCCTGTGGGATATATGCTTGGTCGAATAAACCTCTCTATCCAAGAGCTCCGAATTTGGGCCTTCACCCACCAATTCCTTTGGTGCCATTCGGTATGGTGCTATAGACACAGTGCCGCTCGGGTAGCAAGTCAATACCGAATTCAACTTCCCGATCCGAGGCGGACTGAAGTTCTTCCGAAATACGTCAAGAAATTCCCAACCGTTCGAACCTCAACTCATCGACTTTTAGCTTCCAAAGCACGTGATTCGAACCAAATATGCCTCGCAACCTTTCTTGACCATCCTTTCGGCCTTCAAGGCTGACACCACATTGGATAGGTAATTCCTTCTATCACCTATCATAACCACTTCATCACCCTCAGCCATCTTAAGCACCATGCGCTTAGCCGCGCAATCCAAATTCGCCTGATACTTAACCAACCAATCCATTCCAAGGATCAAATCGAACTCTCCGAAAGGTAGTTCCATCAGATCGGCTACAAATACGACCCCTTGGAGTTCTAGGGGTACCTCTTTATAAAGTTTGTCTACTACTACAGAGTGTCCTAGGGGGCTTAGCACGCCATCTTCCTAAGAGTAGTCTCGAGTCTAGGTCCATAGTTCCTACCACACTACTAGCAATGTACGAGTGCGCCGAACCCACATCAATTAATGCAACATAGGTAAACCAAATATTAGAAACGTCATCGTTATGACGTCCGGCGCGTCTCCTCCTCCTTGCGCACTCATTGATAGACTAAGCCAGCCGCCTAGCCTCTGTGTTACCCGAACCTCGCCACGAGTTCCCACCTCGGTTGAAACCATTGTTTCCTCTGCCATTACCCCGACCCCTCGTGGTGGTCCAACATTTCTCGCCAGCGCGATTCGACCTTCTCGGGTGATCCTTAGCTACCTTTTGAGGACGGGTCCTCTTACCGATGCTCCAAAGACCCACACTCAAAACAACCTTTGTTACCGGACCAACAACCTCCCCAATGGGTTTTTCCACAATGTTGTAATCGAGAGTCGGCCTTTTTGATTAGTAGCCGTGGGCCTGCAGTGTCCGATTTGGCCCACTCGCCTAGCCCGCCTTCGAGCATTAGTGCTACCCGATCCAAATGACCCAAATCCTCTTTTCTCAAGTTATTCTTGCTATAGTTTTGCCTTACACCTCCTTAACCCCTTCGGCCACCTTGGCCTTCTCCACAAGAGATGAGAACTCACGCACTGCAAGGGCAATTAGTAATCTCGGATCATCTTCGAGCCCGTCCCTCAAAGCGGACACGGCGCTCATGTTCGGTGGCTACGATTCCTCCGGCATACCTACTCACCTTAAAAACTCCGCCTCATACTCGGCCACCGACTTAGTTCCTTGCACTAGACCTAGGAAGGCTTTCCTTTGAGCATCGCGTGTAACTAGTGCCCACATACTTCTTCCGAAAGGTCGCTTTAAAAGTAGTCCCACGTGAGATCCTCACCGCGGCTCCATCCCGGATCATCACCCACCACCGGTACGCTTCATCCTTTAGAAGCGACACCGCCTTTTCACTTCTCCTCCTCGGTCAGTCGAGATCATCCATGACCCTTTCCGTAGATTCCACCAATATTCTCGCGACACTGGGTGCCACTCCCGAGACACCACGGAATACCTCGCCCCCGTTAGGCCGACCGCTCGGGAACGGACTTCCGAGCTCCCAAATTCCCACCAGCCCGGCCACCATCTCCAAAACCCGCCGAAAGCGACTTGCGACACACGGCCTCACCACCGGCCCGGGTCCTCGCTCGCCGGCACCGAAAGTGGGAGGTGGCGGTGGCGGTGGTACCTCATTTTCCGAACCTTGACTGACTGACGGGTTCATACACCGGTCATCCTACCCCTACCGCGTCCCACGACGTCCCACGCCCTCTAGAACTCATTCTATCTATCGCGCTTTTAATCGATTAAGAAAATTTTATGTGTTAGCATTTGTTTCACTTTCTTATTCGCGAAGAAATTTTATGAATGTAATTTAATTAGTGGATTCTTTCGAGCAAACAAGGTTTCAGCTTTCTATCCTAGTTCACACAAAGAGTTCATGCATCCATTCCTTAATGCTTTCCATACCTATTCACTCTTCTGAC
Organism: Gossypium bickii; assembly: GCA_025503065.1. Taxonomy (NCBI): domain Eukaryota; kingdom Viridiplantae; phylum Streptophyta; class Magnoliopsida; order Malvales; family Malvaceae; genus Gossypium; species Gossypium bickii. Next base: position 122,560,495 of record CP106712.1, on the reverse strand, counting down.
ATTTCGCCCATTTCCAACCCGGGTATTTTCGTCATTTTTTCCTACGAGGGTATTTTCGTAATAAAAGAAATTTTAAAACTTTAGTAAAGTAGGTCGTTTTGAAATTCCCAAAGCTGGAGGATATTTATGAAAATTTGTAAAATTGTAATCGTTTTGAAACCAGGGTATTTTGGTAATTTTGTCAATTAGGGCAATTTCATCATTTTGATAAATCGAGGATATTTCCCACGCTTGTAAAACTTTGGGGATCCTTTCTGAAAGTTTTCCTTTTCAAATAGTGATGTTGGTAAGGTTTTCCAAATATCAGGGTCATTTCGGTAATTTTCACAAATTGAGGGCGTTTTCGTAATTTTCTAAAACCAAAATATTTCAGTGTTGATTTTCAAAACTAAGTTGTTGGATATTTGTAACGTAGTTGAAATTTTTGAGCAAAGCCATTGGACTGATATTTTATGAGTCAGGGGCGTTTTAGTAATTTTACCCCTAAGGGTATTTTTTGTAATTTTCCAAAAGTTTGAGTTTTTCTAGAAAACGTTGTAAATATGAGGTTTTCTCGATTTGAAAGAGTTGTTGCAAGAGTTTTGAAAACATTTGAGTTGTTGTTGTTTCGCTCGTTTTGAAAACATGGCTAATTCCCTTTTCGGGTTTTAGTCATTAGGTTTAGCCTATGACCGAGCCCTCGGTCTCTTGGTCGTAGTGAACCAAAGCTACGCACTGTGCAGGCGATTCGAGTGAAGAGGAGGTGGGTCATGCGGACCGCTTAAATACCAAGCTCTCACCGAACCTTTCTGAACATGCGCACGCAGGTTGCCACACCACCGAGCCCTGCGAGTTAGGGTGAACCGAGGCTACGCACTGCAGGATACTGCGAAGAGGAGGTGAGTCACACTGATCGCTTAAATACCGTGCTCTTCCTGATCCAATCCTCGACATGCGTCTGTGGGTTACCACACCTAGCTCACCGACTAAGTCATAGGTTGGTTTAGTTCCTTAAGTCTTATGTTCTATTTGTGTGTTTGAGTAATCTAATCTTAGGGTTCAAGTCCTATAAGTCTATCTACGTTCCATACTTCCTACCCTTCTACTGAATATAATTCACCAAGAGGTTGAAGTACTTACCCAAGCGGATCGGTCTGCGGAGACTCGGGCCATGCTTTGTCCAAAATCCAAAAATCATTTAATAAGGCCTTCTAAAACATTTATGGGCCTTGGGCCCCACAAGGAGCTTTGAACTGGGCTCGATACCAATTTTGTAACGACCCAAACCCGCCCAAACGCTATGGCCGAATCGTCCGTTATGATGAAAACATTTTTGAAGTTCCTTTTTGAAACCAACTTAAATTTTGGAAACCCTTCTTTTTAGTGGACTTAATAAAACCTTACTTAGATTAAATTTGGAAATCATTTGGGTCAAGCTGTTTTAGAGTTTTAAATGTGCCCGACAACACGATAAAACATTTTCGTTTACTTTGAGAAAACGTGTTCATTCAATGTAATATTGATAAAAATAGTTTAAGCAAATTATTCAAAGAATATAAAAAAACAACAAAGCTAAAGTGTTAGGAGGCCTTATTACATTCAAAATAAAATCAACTAAAGATTAAAATAACTAAAGCCAAAATCCATTCGGTTTAAATTCACTGCATGGCCACCTCGAGTCAGCCCGGCTCCACATCCGCGATCTACTCGTTACCTGAAAAATGTAAAGGAGAAGGTGAGTCACCAAGACTCGTTATGTAACCCTTCCCCGGTTTAAACATATTCATACACAATATATAACAAATTAATTATGCAAGTTATCATGTGTCCCAACCTAGCCAGCCATACGCCACTGTCTACCCCGTTGTGGTACCAAACCACCGGTGGTGCCAAACCACTGGTGACATATAGTCACGATGTGCTACCAAAGCACCGTGTCCGTAGACACAAATCGGGTGATGGGGCCAACCCATCGTGTGATACCAAATCACCGCGCATTTATCCCATATCTCAAGTGGGGCCAACCCACGGTGGTATTAACCACGAGGACAAGTCGCTATGAGGTACCAAACCTCCGAGGTACCAAACCTCTCGGTGACCGTAGTCACGATGTGTTACCAAAACACCGGTGCCCGCTCGGCACGATCAATCTTAATGCCCCTCCACTCAATCAACCCACATGGTCAACAAATCATATACGATTTATCATATGTACTATCACAACATGCTTCCCAAAAGCATAAAATATCAAAATCATGTGCACAGTGTACTTACCGATCCATCACGTATACCGTTATGGTATTCAAGCCATTGCTACATAAATCAAGATAACATTCACATTACTTAACATAGTTAATAAGCTATATGGTGTGTATGTACACACCTGTCACCAACAAGGAGTCTAAATCCGAAAAGAGAAGTCGGCCACACTCAAGTCTTTGTCCCTATATTCGGCCATTTGTCAAAGTTAGTGCTCAAAGGCCTATTCGGCCAAAACCAAAATACCAAAAAGGGGTTAAGATTTAACCCTAAGCCTTACCTAATGCCCTTGAGTACTAGTCATCAAACTATTTATTTTGCTCCCCTACAATCGGCCATTGCAATAACTCCCATTAGTAGCCTTCTACTTAAATGAATATCAAATAACTAACCAATGTAAATCTTACCATTACTTACCCCCAAAATCGATTGCTATAGGTTTGGAGGATTCAACCTATCGCGTGGAGATCCCGAAGTCCTAGGTGAAATCGGCTTCAACCAACAAGATTAACCCATCATTAGCTTATGCCGAATTTCGGCTTTTCCTTAAGTCCAAATCGATAGATCATACGAGTGAACACTAAACATTCGGTTAGAACCCCTTACCTTCTCAACCGATTGGAAAGAAAGTCCCAAACGTCTGTACCACCTTTGGTATTCGGCCAAAGTGCCTCCAAGTAAGAGAAAAGACTTTCAAGACTGCAAGGGGGTGTATTTGGCCAAGGAAAAAATGGGAAGAAGGGGATGAAGTTTCTGTAATAAGAAGTGAATGTTCGGCCAAAGAAAAGAAAAGAAGAAGAGGACTTGAGGATGGAATTTCGGCAAGAGAGGGACAAAGATTGGAGTTTTGGAACCTTGGAACACGTTGTAAAAATAACAAAGTTTCTCTCTAAAGAATTCGGCTATGCTCAATAGTGAAGAAAAGGAAAAATAGGATGATAGCTAGAGCCTTAAATAGAATTCGCCCCCTTTAGTTGCCTTGTCGTCCACTTCTATTACCCAAAGAGTTCAAACTCCATTAATCTCCTTGAATTGCTCTTGGCCACTCATTCATTTTAATTTAAATAATTTTGAATTAATCACCTAATAATCCTTTTAATTTAAATAATATCCTTGATGAAATTATCATATATCTTGTATTATCAAAAGGTTTAAGCAAATTAAAACTAATTTAAAATGCTTAAATTATCCCTTAATAATAATAATAAAAACCCTTTATTATCCAAAATAAAAAGAATTAAAGGAGAGAAAAACTCTCCACAAGTGCCGCCCATCCATAATGCAAAAAGGAGGGATCCTTGTGACTCGAACCAAGGCTCTCCTTCCTTAATGTGTGGCGTCACATGCTAGCTCTTAAGTGGGCTTCTTTTTGCCACTTTACCAAGGGCTTCTTAGTGTCAAATTATCCCCACTTATTCTTTTAACACCCTTCTGCTATGGCTCCTTACCTTTTAAGTTTAAAAACTAAATTTTCTTTTAAACCGAGCCAACTCAAAGCCTTAAATTAAACTCTCTTATTCCATAAATAATATTTCAGTAGTTCATACATAAGGCAATAATGAAATTTCAAATAGCCCCGTTTTTGGGATGTTACACTTGGGAAGCAAATAAAAGGAGTTTTATTTTTGCTTCCAGAAGACTGAGGTGGACGGCACAAGCCTTCTAGAAAGGAGGTGTTTTATTTTCATAAATATTCGATTAAAAAGGTGATAAATAAAGGATTTTTAAAGTGGATTATTTAGAAGAAATAAATATTGGATTAAACTCTTTTATTTATGATAATTAAAGGATAAAGTTATCAAAATAGAAGAGTGGTGGCCAAGTAAAGGACTCTAGCTAGTAATTTTGGCTATAAAAGGAAGAGTAAGGCTATTCTTCATTCATTCTTTTCTCTTCAAGAAAACCTCTGCCGAAATTCTCTAAAGTTTCTCCTATTCTCTCTGCCGAATTTTCTCTGCCATTATTCTATTTTTCTCTTTTCTTTTCTTCTTCTCTTTTCTTCTTCTTTTCTCTTCTACTGTCAAGTCGAAACCTCTTTGATTCCTGTTTAAGTCTCCATAGCCGAATCTCTGTGGCTTCAATCAAGGGTGTCGTCGACTGTAATGGATTCTTGTTGTTTATTCTCTTTCAACCAAGATTTGGGAACTGATTCTTTTGGTTGTCTTTGGCCGAATAATAAAGGAGGAATTCCAGGATTTCAGATCTAAGGATTTACGGTAAGAAAAGCATGGTTTAGGCCAAAGGCCAATTGATTTAGGATTATTAAGTGATACGGAAATCAGATCTAACATATGTGTGTAGGGATTTCAACATCTCCATAGCCAAGGGTTACTTTTCGGGATTTGAAATCACAAGGTATGTGTTTAAGATATTCGACCAAGGCTATTTTAAATATTTAGAATTATTTCCTATTTATTCAAAAGCCGGAAATTGACCTAGTTAAATGATTTGGTGGCTAGCCGATTTTTAAGGAAGGAATACTACAAATTTCGGGATTTGATTATTAATCAAATCAACAAACAAGGTAAGTTTAAGTATACTAATCCTACTAGGATTTGGATTTATGGCCGAATGGCTTTTTAAAGTGATTAACTTATGTAGGATTTGAGATCTAAACTGTGATCGATTCTCTTCGGGATTTCAAGGAATCTATTAAGCGAATCAGGTGTGTACCCACACTAACTCTCAATATATTACGGCAATTATTTTTATATATTTATATATATATAAATGTGCATGCGAATAAGAATGTGGCTAAGTGCCACAAATGTGGTAAAAGTACCCAGGTACGTTTCCTACTTCCGATAGGATTACGAATATGTTATATATATATATATATATATATTTTTTGAATATGTAATATGAATGAGAAATAAGATATGTATAAATATTTGGGGCATATGGGATATTTGTGAAAGGGGAAGAGTAGGTGTTGACTTCGGTCTCACCAACGAAGGTGTTGACTTCGGTCTCACCAACGAAATATGGTGACTACGGTCACATTATTTGAATATGGTAACTTTGGTTACATTATCTGAAATTGGTAACTTCGGTTACATTATTTGAATATAGTGTCTAATGACACAACGTATATGGGCGATGAGCACGCCGATCGCAAATGATCGCTTCTTCGATGGTGTGTAGCGGATGGAGGGTTGACTTAGTAGTCCCACGGTGTGTGACCGGGCGGTGCGGGTGGTGTGTAGCGGATGGACCATTAGGATTGGGTTTGGGGTGCATCATCATGTATTGCATATGAATATGAATTGATTTGAACTTGTATGCTCGAAATATTGTTTGTTAGTTGGTGTACACATTGAGTCTGTTGACTCACCCTTTTGAGGACTATTTTTCGTGTGATGAGCGAAGAATGGACCGGGTTAGGCGAGCTAAAGGTGGCCATGCATCACTTGAAGAATTTATTTAGAATTTGGACTTCACATTTTCTAAGTACTTTTAATTTTATTTTTGGGTTATTTGATGTAATAAGGCCCTAAGGCCCAAGAGGATTTCTATACTTTTACTTTACGTTTAATTATTATGTTACGAACTATGTTGTTTTAAAGTTAAGTAAAAATTTATTTCCTTAAAAAATAAACCCTAAAATTATTTTGTCACCCTAGTTAAATTGGATTTTAAAAAAATTGATTAAATGGGTTTCCAACCTAAGCCCAACCCAAACCAATAATTTTTTCTAAATTTTACAAATTTTTCTCTAAGTAACAAAGAATTTGAAAACCGGTTTACTCAAGGAACATACCAGATCCGGTTCAGGCTCGTGGGCCGGGTGTGGGGTGTTTCAATTACCTGTACAGATTAACAGAAAGGGGTGAGTTTACGTAAACTCAGTGTCTAATCCCCATAGATATCATGCATACAGTCAAACAACAGTTATCAGTCACATACAGTCTAAGGCCTAAGCCCATTACAGATTCCTATACGTTTCAGATATATATTAGGGCCTTAGCCCATCTCAGATACAGTATGCATTCAATAACAGAAATCAGTATCCTACCCACCAGCCTCTACACACCATCTCCGACCATTCCTACACACCATGTGGGGTTTAAAACACCCACCCAGTCCTACACACCAAGTGGTACCGAGTACGGCACATATCAGTAATATTGCAGCTGAGCTGCCAAATAATAGGCATGAAAGCCTTTCAGTACACTTCCTCCAATAACCATCATCCCACCCCAATGCAGATGCAACTAAACATGCTCGATACAGACATACAGATATACATGCTTACATGCTAAAATTCAGTTATCAGTCATACATACAGATTAGTAAACATGCTTAAATTAACATGCTCAATACACACATTATATAATTAGATCATACGATTTAGGGTCTAAGTAGTGCTTACCGACCCTACAGTAGGTTCACAGTCGACTTGGGTAACCCGTACCACCATAGGAAACATTTACGCTAAATGGGCCCACATGGGCATGTGGGCCCACCCACCCGTGTGGCCAACACGCCCAGATTAGCCTTACTCGTGTGGAGCACACGGCTTGGCCCAGATATCACACGTCCGTGTGGCATGTCCATATGGGCCCACACACTCTTGTGGCCTATACGCCCAGTTCGGTTTAGCCCGTGTGGCCCATATGGCCACACCCAGCTATCACACGGCTGTGTCTTGCGCACGTCCTAACCTTCGTCGGTCACACGCCCGTGTTGTTGTACATGGCTGTGTTGTCGTACACAGCTGTGTTGTTGCACACGGCCTACCACACGGGTGACCACACGCCCCTGCGGCGTCGATAGTGGCCTTTTTCGGCTTTTGCCGAAAGTTCAATTTCTACGATTTGGGTACACACCTAGTGTCGATTCACAGCGCAAACACTCCTGAGCCTTCTGGAATCTAAAATTCATCAATTAACCCCGAGTTAGACGCTAAAATGATATACTAACCCGAATCACATCGGAAAAACAATTCAATCGACATAGTCGAATACTTACCAAAACGGTATCGAAATCTCTAATCCACTATACGAAGAAAGTCGAATCCTAATCCCTTTGATAAACACCTACACAAATTCATCACATTAACGTAACTAAAACCGATTCTTAAATGCTTCAAACTTAAAGAAGACTTACCTACCACAAACTAGTTCGAACCACAGCCCCCAATCACAGAGATTGAAAAAGAATAGAATAGCAAACCAGAATCGAAGAAGAAAAACACAAAAGAGGAGTTAGAAGAGAGAAATTTTCTTAGAAGAACGTCAAAAGTTTTTTGAAAGAGATAGAAAATGAAATTGACAAAATAAAAATAAAAATAAAAATAAAAGATGACACAAATCCCACATATCTCTCCCACTAACCCACTACTCAACCTTCTCAGAATTCCTATTTGACCGAAACTCTCTTGGTCAAATGAGCAAAAATTATTACCCATGTTAACGCAGGGATTAGAACACAGGACATCCCCTTAACAAACCAATTCCACTACCACTTGAACCAGCAGACTCATTCTGATATGGTTTTACAAATAATTTAATATAAGCCCACTGAACAAGTATAAGGCTTATATCAGAAAAATACCAAAATTTACCAAAGATAGGACTTAAACTTAGGACCTCTCAGACACTCCCAAAACACTTAACCACTAAAGCAGATACACCGTTGTATCACATTTTAAAAGAAACAAAAATAAGAATTTTGGGGCGTTACAACTCTACCCCTCTAAAAGAAAATTTCGGCCTTGAAATTTACCTGATTAGAACAGATGAGGATACTACTGATGCATTGCATCCTCAAGCTCCAACGTGGCCTCCTTAGTGCTATGATTTCGCCACAGCACCTTTACTAAAGGGATAGACTTCTTCCGAAGAACCTTTGCATCGTGATCCAGAATCTGAACCCGTTCCTCCTCGAAGGTCAAATCTGGCCTAACCTCAATCTCCTCAATAGGGGGAATATGTGTAGGATCAGAGTGGTAACGCCTCAACATCGAGACGTGGAATACGTCATGAATACAGTCTAGCTCTAGAGGTAACTCCAACTGATAATCTACTGGTTTCGATCACTTCAGAATTCGGTACGGTCCAATAAACCTAGGGCTCAGCTTGCCCTTTCGACCGAACCTCAAAATTTTCTTCCATGGAAAGAACTTAAGAAACACAAAATACCCCACAGAGTATTCAATCTAACGTCTCTTCAGATCCGCATAAGACTTCTGTCTATCAGAAGCCACCTTCAGACGATCCCGAATCAGTCGTACCCTATCCTTAGTCTCAGAAACCAGCTCAGGACCTAAAACTCGACGTTCACCCAACTCAATCCAACACAAAGGAGTACGGCACTTACGACCATACAAAGCCTCGTAAGGTACCATCTAAATACTCGACTGGAAACTATTATTGTAGGTGAACTCGGCTAACGGCAAATAATTCTCACAACTGCCTCGAAAATCGATAACACAACTCCTCAATATATCCTCCAGTATCTGAATCACCCTCTCAGATTAACCATCAGTCTGAGGATGGAATGCAATACGGAAGTCCAATCTCGAACCTAGAGCCTCATGTAACCTTTTCTAGAATTGAGATGTGAAGTAAGGATACCTGTCAGAAATGATTGAGACCGGTACCCCATGCGGTCTCATTATCTCAGAAATGTAGAGCTTCACCAAATATTAAAGAGAATAATCAGTTTTAACCGGAATGAAGTGCGCAGACTTGGTCAATCGATCCACGATGACCCAAACAGAATCCTTCTAATCGTGTCTGAGAGTTTTAATATTTATATAATGAATGATCTAGCCTAGAAACTAACTATCACAACGATTGAGGCAAGCACACTTATCGAACAGTAGTATAGCTTAGTGATAAGACCGGAATGTCGAACCCAAGGGAACCAAGTACTAGTACTAACTTTCTTTTTATTAACTAGCCTAAAATAAAGGGGATTGATGTTTATCTAACTAATTCCTAAGCTAAGGATGCCAAAACGCAGAGAATGAATTGGGAAAACACTTTTGAGAAAATCAATTGATTAAGACAATACCCAAGGAAGAATCCACCTAGACTTCACTTGTTATTTAACTCTAACCCACACGATTTATTCACTTGACTTGATCCATAGGATTCCCTAATTTATATTAATACCTCTTTTGAGGCTACTAACGTCTAACCCTAGTTGATTAATTGAAATCTATTTCTAATTAAAACCTCTAGTGTTGCATTAACTCGATTTATGGACTCCCATATTAGGTTTGATCCTAATCCGGCAGATTTTCGTCGTCCCATCTCTAGGAGTGCAATCAACTCTGCTTAATTATACTAGATCTACTCTTAAACATGGACTTTTGCTTCTCTGAATAAGCACATCAATACTTGAATCAATATCCTAAAATATTAAAACAAGAATTAAGAACACATAATTAAGAAAAAATTAAGTATTTATCATACAGTTCAGAAAACAATAACAAGATCCGTCATAGGCTTCATCTCCCTCAGGTATTTGAGAGGTTTAGTTCATGTTTATAAAAGAATACATCTCAGAAGAAATTAAATAACAAAACATAAAGAAAAACCTTAAAACCCCTTGAAGGAAATTGAAGGGAAAATCCTCAGTCTTGAGCGTGATTCTGACTTCTAAGATGGATCAACTGGCTTTCTTCGAGTAATTCCTTATATTCAACCCTCTCTAGCTTCGTTCCTTGTCAAAAAGTCATGACAGAAGCCTTCTGTCAAACTCCTCTTTTAGGTTCCCCTCTAGGGTGTTTATATAGGCTCTTGGGATGCCTTTCTTTGCCTCTAAGTAACATTTTCCACGTAGAATTAAAACAGGTCACGGCAGGGACACGCCCGTGTGGCATGCCCGTGTGAATCGAGCCCAGGGCCGTGTTCAAGTCTGCTAAAGTGGCACGGCCGTGTAGTGAACTCCAGGCTGTGTTGATTTCTTACTTTGGCCCATTTTCTCCGTTTTTGGCCCGTTTCTCATTCTTTTCATCCTCCTATACTCTCCTAAGTATAAAACATGAAATTAAAGGATTAGGAGCATCAAATTCCACAATTCAAGGGATAAATCATCCAAAAGTATGCCAAATGTGGGATTAAAATATGTATATATTACGGTTTATCAAATACCCCCACACTTAAGCATTTGCTTGTCCTCAAGCAAAATCCTCAATTCACAATTAAAATTCATTCTTCTTAACTTATAACTCCTATCAATAATGTTTCAAAATAATCCATAAGTAATCATAAATTGAGAATTCAACTAAAAGAACATCGAAGTTTCAAACAATCCAAGTTGAGCATTTTATTCATGAAAACATAGGTATTCTCCCTTATCTAAGTAATCACATTTGATTCAAAATATCACAGAGTTAACATCCTCACTAAGGATTCACTCAAATCACTCAAAGTATTTAAGGGACAATAAATTAAGCACTCAATAGTCAACATGAAAAGTTATTACCATAGGCTTGCATGAAAATCAAATCTCTACCACTATAAATTGAGATGATACATCGATCAAAAGGTCTTTAAAAAGGGTTGTAACGTGGCTTGGTTAGGGGGTGTGGTCACAGGCTGAAAGAGGAGGTTAGAATCGAGATCAAATTGACAAATTACCTAACTAGAAAAATAGATTAATAATGAATAATACGAGCTTCTTCTAAAGATGTGAAATTTACTGTTTAAGCTCATAAAAACATAAAACTAATAATGGATATACTTTCAACTTTTTTTATATGTATTTATAATAATAAGAATTTAACAACTAAAATGGAAAACATATTTAGGCAACTTCTCAAATCAAATCTCGACAAAAAAGAGTTAATTCAATAGGGAAAAATTCTTTATGAATCAAAAAGAGTAAGCCTTGGGTCAATATTAAAGGTAAATCAATGAATGGTTTAGTAGGATCAAAGGGGTTCACTAGGGTTTAATTATGAAGGTGGGCCTTTTGGGAAGTAAGTGGGTTAAATCCTAGGTGCCTTTATCATTTCAGTATATCAACTCAATGATGTGTCTTGACATGCATAATCGAAGCAAGTTCTAGAAGAACAAATAAACATTAACACACTCATAAACAAAAAAATTGAGCAAGAAAATATATGCTCTAAAAGGCTCAAGATCTCATAAAAATTATGATTTTTGATGTCAACCCTGTGAACTTCAAACTTCAAGATAATACCTAAACTTGGGAAAATAACCTAGCGAATTTTTAATCTTCAAAAATCATCATGCTTGATTCTCTAAAGCCTTCAAGTATAAATAATCAATGCACAACTGCCTATGTTTTAATTCAAGACTGTAACACCCCAAACCCGGCCCATACGTTTCGACCAGATCTGGTATGCTATGGGTTGTACATTGAAAACTTTTGCTTTGTTGGTTTTGGAAATCGTAGATTTATTAGGCAGTAATTAATAAATAACTGACATTTAAAAAAAACCTTGTATTATTGTTATTATGAATAATTAAACCTTTAACAAAATTTCATAAGTTGCAAATATTTAAAAAACTACTTAGGCGAATATAAACTATGGGGCCTTATTACCTAAATATTCCTAAAATAAAACATAAAGGAAAAACCAAAATAATCTATAGAAATAAAAACTTGATGGCCCCTCGAGTCTGACTCGGCTCCCATGTCCACAATCTACTGCTCATCTGAAAAGTTAGGGAAAAATCATAGGGTAAGTCACCAAGACTCAGTGTGTAAATCCCGAAAACACATAAAAGGCTGGGTCCACAAACACATTATGAGCCTTGGCCCATACACAATGGCAACAATCATAATCACATGACAGATAATAAATGATTCAAAGCCCAACCCATCCTAGAATTCCATCCTCTACACACCAACCCATACCAACCATCACACCTTGGGGATTTCTACAATCAACACGCCAACCGCTACACACCATATCGACAGTCATACTGCCTATTCCTTATCAATCAGGAATCATTAAATGTGGGTTTTCTACCACCGATCACCAAGTGACCTAAGATTTCATTTCGTGGGTTTTCTACCACCGATCACCATGTGATCTAACATTTCATTAGGTGGGTTTTCTACCACCGATCACCATGTGATCTAACATTTCATTAGGTGGGTTTTCTACCACCGATCACCATGTGACCAATCATGCTCTTCCCTTTTTCATAACAAACCCATCCCATGCATACATTCATGCAAAATCAAACAATCTACTACCTAAGAGTTTATAGTCTTTCGCATACATCGATACACATAGAAAAGTTCTATGATTACGTACCTGGCATTCCTTGCCTAACCCTTTTTGGTTTCATTCGACTGTCTACACAGCCACTTTCCGGCTTTTTAGCCCATAACATAAACATACATATATTCATACAGATTATTAGTGTGTTAGAGATCTACACACGACTGTTCGTACAGCCTCATTTTCTGACTTTTCAGCCCCTAATAGGTATAATACAAAATAAAAATTATGTGATAAGGATCTACACACCTGATTACCGTTAGAATGAGACCCTCTAAGTTGACGCTACCCGTAGCCAACACCACTACTATCTGCCTAACGTGTTGTTCAGAAGCCGGTCCACAACCAAGTGGCCAATCTCAAACGGCAGATACCGCTCGTTTCTTAAACTTAGGGATTCTCTCCTTTGCCTGATCCATATTTAATTCCATCACAAGTCCTTGTCAGAACTACTATCATAATATATGATCGTTAATCCTCATCATAAAGTTAAGATCTTGTATACAATGAACGAATCTAGTAAAAATCTAGGGAAAATCTCCTTACCTTAAAATCCCGAAATTAGAGACTAACAATTTTCAGCTTTTAGATCTAGACGACCAAGTTTCCTTCAAATCTCGTAATGTCGCCCAACATAGAACCATTAAACTATTAGCTTTTCGGCTTTTGCCTTTCAAAAACCAAAATAAAACGTGAGAAACTAACAGAAGTCAACACAGGGGATTCAGCTAGCACTAGACAGAAGATTCGACAATGCCAAAGAAAAAGATTTAAATGCCGAAAGAATAGAACTAACTCATAAATGGGATGAATAGAGAAAAACTATGGAGATTTCAGCTTTTTAGAGAAATCGGCACAAGAGGAAAAGAATGGAAAAGAAAGTGAAGGGAGAGGTTTCGGCTTTTGAAGAAATTAAAGAAAAGAAATTGTAGAGGGAGAGACTAAGAATTTCGGCACAAAGAATGAAGAGGAAATTAGGGTTTAAATGCCAGAATCAATAAGATATCCCCCATATTTATAGAAATTTTGGCACTCCTATCAAAAACCCGAAAGTACCCTTCCTGATAACTAAAAATCAGGTTAATTAAAAGGAAAAATTCGCACCTTTTTCATGAAGTAGCCGAATTCTTTACTCCTCTAGGTGATGGAATTTGGGCCAACACCTATCCTTGCAGATAGCTCCTATCTTTTCTCCTTTTATCTTCCATATTATCAACTATAATATCTACATTATCCTATTCATATAAATCCTCCTAATTTTGAGCTTTGTTGCCATCCACTCCACCTAACCCAAATGCTGAAAATTAGCTAACTTAAATTAAAAGAATTGGGCTCCATGAAACTTAAATTTTGAGCCCTTAGCTCCCTTGTTGTGGCGTCACCTCCTTGCTCCCTAAATGGCGCCACTGACCACTGGGCTACAAGCCCATTTTGATAATTTAAACACAGATACCACCTTTTAAAACTCTATAGTGCCCAAACAAAAATTCCACCAAGGCCTTGACCACATCCTGAGCCCAATTTGGACCTCTAACGGTTAAATTAACTCATTACTCATTTTCACCCATTAACTGCATAGGCCCAAAAATTCAGGATATTACAGTTCTACCCCCTTAAAGAAATTTCATCCTCAAAATTTCCAACTAACTATTAATCGTACTACCCAAGTCTCACCAATATGCTTTCGCTGCGCACTCTAATTCTAAAGCCAAAAGAAACACTTAGTATACTATGGTAGAGTACGCACCGGTATTCGCACCTAGAGCACCCTTGTCCCCTTATACTCATTCTACCAATTCGTGTTTATCTAATTAGAAATTTTATGAATTATTAATTTCTTTCACTGATTAACCACGAACAATCATATGAACAGTAGTTTAAAAGTAGTTCTTTCGAATTCTAAATTATATCTACGAGTTTTAGTCTCAAGTTTATCCCCTAGTTCTAGAAACCACATACATTCAACCAGCATACATCAATCACACAAGTAGCATCCATGCACACACATTCATCGCATAAGGGTATCTTCATTATTTTACTACCCAGGGTTTTTTTTCCGTAATTTTGCCCTACAAGGAATTTTTTTTCCAAATAAAGTATCTTGGTAATTTTCTTTGAATTAGAGGTACTTTGGTACACTTTTTTTTTGTATAAAGCAAGGGTATTTTGGAAAACAAGTTTTTTTTTCCAAAATAGAGATATTTTGATGTTGTTGTTTTTTTTTTTTTTGAAGCAGGGGTACTTTGGAAAATTTAATTTTGCAAACTAGGTTACTTTTGTAAATCTAGGGGTTTTCGGGTAAATTTGCAAAACATGGGTATTTTATAAAATCACGGCTACTTGGAAATTTTCAAAAACCAAGGGTATTTTGAAAATTTTGCCAACCGGAGTGTTTCGATAATTTCAAAATTTTCGGTAGTTTTACAATTCTGGGGTATTCTGGAAATTTTCACAAATCAATTGTATTTTGAAAATTTTACAAAACTTGGGGGTATTTTAGTTGTGAAATAGGGTGGCTGGTCCCTTTCGGGTTTTAATTATAGATTTTGGCCCGTCAACAAATCCTCGTGGCTAAGGTGAATAGTCACTACGCACCAAGTAGGATTCCAGCGAAGAGGAGGTGAGTCACTAGGACTGCTTAAGTACCAAGCTCTCCTTAAATCCAATCCTAGACATGCGTATGTCTGTTGCCACACCCTAACCCTGCGACTTGTTCACGGGTTTGTTTTGATAGATTAAGTCTTATGAATTTAAAGAGTTGTTTAAACTAAGCCTAAAGTCCATTAAGGCCTAACATACTAGTCTACGTCCATCAAGCCCATCAAGCCCAACAAGTATATCACACCAAGAGTTAGAGTACTTACCTGTGTGGAACGGGTGCCGGTAGACTCGAAGGCTATATCTTCTTCCAGAAATTTTTTTTTCCCAAATTCACATCAAACTTTCAAAACACTGCTAGACCCATTTCACAGCCAGAGTTTTGAACTGGGCTCTGATACCAAATTGTAACACCCCAAACCTGGCCTATACGTTTCACCGGATCCGTATGTCATGGGTTGTACATTGAAAACTTTTGCTTTGTTGGTTTTGGAAATCGTAGATTTATTAGGCAGTAATTAATAAATAAGTGATATTTAAAAAAAAAAACCCTTGTATTATTGTTATTGTAAATAATTAAACCTTTGACAAAATTTCATAAGTTGCAAATATTTTAAAAACTACTTAGGCGAATATAAACTATGGGGCCTTATTACCTAAATATTCCCAAAATAAAACTTAAAGGAAAAACCGAAATAAAACGTGAGAAACTAACAGAAGTCGACACTTACCTTAACACAGGGGATTCGGCTAGCACTACAGAGAAAGATTCTAAGCAATGCCAAAGAAAAGATTTAAATGCCTAAGAATAGAACTAACTCATAAATGGGATGAATAGAGAAAAACTATGGAGATTTCAGCTTTTTAGAGAATCGGCACAAGAGGAAAAGAATGGAAAAGAGAGTGAAGGGAGAGGTTTCGGCTTTTGAAGAAATTAAAGAAAAGAAATTGTAGAGGGAGAGACTAAGAATTTCTGCACAAAGAATGAAGAGGAAATTAGGGTTTAAATGCCGTAATCAATGAGATATCCCCTATTTATAGAAATTTCTGCACTCCTATCAAAAACCCGAAAGTACCCTTCCTGATAACTAAAAATCAGGCTAATTAAAAAGGGAAAATTTAGCACCCCTTTCCCATGAAGTAGCCGAATTCTTTACTCCTTTAGGTGATGGAATTTGGGCCAACACCTAGCCTTGCAGATAGCTCCTATCTTTTCTCCTTTTATCTTACATATTATCAACTATAATATCTACATTATCCTATTCATATAAATCCTCCTATTTTTAAGCCTTGTTGCCATCCACTCCATCTAACCCAAATGCTGAAAATTAGCTAACTTAAATTAAAAGAATTGGGATCCATGAAACTTAAATTTTGGGCCCTTATCTCCCTTGTTGTGGCGTCACCTCCTTGCTCCTTAAGTGGCGCCACTGACCACTGGGCCACAAGCCCATTTTGATAATTTAAACACAGATACCACCTTTTAAAACTCTATAGTGCCCAAACAAAAATTTCACCAAGGCCTTGACCATATCCTGAGCCCAAATTGGACCCCTAACAATTAAATTAACTCATTACTAATTTTCACCCATTAAGTGCATAGGCCCAAAAATTCAGGATGTTACAAAGACATATCAATAAAAATCATAAATCAATCAGAATTTGTTCTAATAGTGATATGAGAAAGAAAAGACAAAATTCAGGGATTTGAGAATAATGCAAAAAGTTAGGAACTTTTAAAATTCACCCCCCACACTTAAGATGTACATTGCCCTCAATGTACAAAGATAGATATCGACAATATATAAAATCATAAGATAAGGAGAGAAGTCAACTTCCTAAATTTTGGGTGAAGCCAAGGAAAAGAAAAGGCCAGTTGGGCATAGACTATGGAGGTGGTGTTTATGGTCGTGGTGTGGTGATTCTCAAGCAGCCTTTTGAACCTAAATCAAAGAAATCAAAATGTAATAATAAAAATAAAAGAAAAGAAAGATAAAGGGTAGGAAAATAAATGAGAAGAGAAAAGAAAAAGAAAAATTAAATGGACTCAAATGTCCTTAGCTTGTCGAATAAATGAAGCAGCCGGCATGAACTCATGTAGATCGGTCTCGCATGGGGAGACTGTGCTAGGGTCCTTTCGCTTCTTTGACATGGGAATGGTGGTGTAAAGAAAGAATGAAGGAAAGAGGGGAAGGAAAATGAAGGGAGAGAGATAATAGTCAAAGAAAGGGTGTGGTGGCTAGG
Source organism: Gossypium bickii (assembly GCA_025503065.1). Lineage (NCBI taxonomy): Eukaryota > Viridiplantae > Streptophyta > Magnoliopsida > Malvales > Malvaceae > Gossypium > Gossypium bickii. The sequence continues at coordinate 122,543,202 of CP106712.1, read as the reverse complement.
GTTTGATTGAAAAAAAATTGGGGAGAAAGTGAGAAAAAATAGGGGTTTAAATAGGGAATAGGGATCTGGTGGCTTCCCACGCCCGTGTGCCATGGGCGTGTTAAGTCACACGATCGTATCGCACGATAGTGTGGTGCTTCGTTCGTTTCTCCCACACCTTTGAAGAGTTTTCCACGCCCGTGTTTGATTAATCAATGTCGGCCACGGCCTAAAAGCATAGGCGTGTTGCATACCCATGTAAATTTCTCAGTGTTGACCACGCCCGTATCGCACAGCCGTGGCATTTTGTCACAGCCCGTGTTTGGGAAAAATTCTTGTCCACGCTAATGTACCTACTCATGGTGTCCACACGGCCACGGCCACGCCCGTGTGTAAGGCCGTGTGGTAGGGAAACCTACGGTTCATTAATTTGGTTAGTTTGTAGTTAGGTACTAAAAGTAAAAATATGAAAATTAATGGGGTTAGTCTTCGAGTTGCCTCCCGAAAAGCGCTCGTTTAAAGTCTTAAGCTAGACTTACCTCCCATTCACGTATTCATGGTAGTTTGAGGAGTTGAAACTCCTCTCCCCTGCTATCAGTTCTATGATCATTATATAGTTTGAGTCAAGTAGTGTTTACCTTAAAAGTACTGATCTTAGGATTAGTTACCTCGACTATTCCGTAGGGGAAGACATTCAGTATCATGAAAGGGATTTCTTCATTAAAATCAAGGTCTGAAATGGTGATTCGAGGGTCTGTCTTATCCAATGATACCTGATCCCCGATCTAAAATTGGTTCGGCTCATCTTTAAGTTTGACATGGTGTTGCCTCAATTTTGCTTCGTGTGTTCCTAGTTTCTCTTTGAAATGTGTTTTCCATTCATCTAGTTCATCAATCTAAAGCCTTTGTTCCTCATGAGTTATTTCCTTGTTGGCATGAGGTCTAGGATCTAGCTCAATTGTGTAGTTCCATGGTGCTTCCTGAATAGAAGGTTTAACCGAATGGTCATTAATAGAATTTATGTTCTCACCTTTATTACTTGATGTCCTAGCCGAGTCAAGAGCTTGAAGAGTGATCGTCTCGTCACCTACACGAAGTATAAGTTCTCCTATACCAACATCAATTTTAGTTCTAGCGTTTGCTAAAAAGGTCTTCCTAAAATTAAAAGAATATTATTGTCCTCATCCATGTCTAAAATGACAAAGTCTACTGGGAATATAAATTTATCAATTTTCAGGAGTACATCTTCAATTATACCCCTAGGAATTATAATAGTTTTATCAGCTAATTGAATGCTCATCCTAGTTTGTTTCAGTTTCCCTAGACCTAGCTATTTAAACATTTTATAAGGCATAACATTTATGCTCGCCCCTAGATCAGCTAAAGCATTATTAATAGATAAACTACCAATTAAACATGGAATTGTAAAACTCCCTGGATCTTTTAATTTTCGTGGTAGTTTATTTTGCAAAATTGCTGAGCACACTGCATTTAGTTCCACATACGACACCTCGTCTAACCTCTGTTTGTTTGTCAGTAGCTCTTTTAAAAATTTCCTTGAATCTGGCATCTGCGCAAGAGCCTCAAGAAATGGTAAATTAATATGTAATTTCTTTAAAAGTTTAAGAAATTTACCGAATTGTTCATCTGTGTGGTCTTTCTTCATCGCATTGGGGTATGTCACACGAGGTTGGTACTCTTTAATGACAGGTTTCTGTGTATCGTGGCTTACCTCAACCTTACCTTTATTGATCACAGGTTCTTGTCTTGGTTCAGATTTAGATTCCGCTAACCCTTCTTCATCATATGCTGTGATGGCATGAAGTTGCTCCCTTGGGTTAGGTTCAGTGTTGCTTGGCAAGCTACCTTGTGGTCATTCTGAGATAGCTTAGCAAGCTGACCTAGTTGGTTTTTGATCCCTTGAATCGATACTTGCTGGTTTTTGAGGGTTGTTTCGGTGTTCTGGAAGCGTGTTTCTGACACCGTGATAAATTTCGTAAGCATCTCTTCGAGGTTCGGCTTTTTCTTCTGTGGGTAGGGCTGTTGTTGGAAGCCTGAAGGGGGGTTGTTGTCTTTGATTTCCTTGATCACCCCATGAGAAATTGGGGTGGTTCATCCAACCTGGATTGTAAGTACTACTATAAGGGTTATTTTGAGGTCTAGAATTATTACCCATATAGTGAACTTGTTCGTTTTCAGTGCTCGGGTTGTAAGGTGGATATTCTGTATTGCTCATCCCTCCTCCATTCATATCGCACTGCATTACTGGATGTACCTATGAAGAACCATACAAACCATCAATTTTCTTACTTAAAAGTTCTACCTAATTTGATAACATGGTTACTGGGTCGAGGTTGAAAACACTGGCGGCTTTTGTTGGCCTTATCCTTATAACTTGCCACTGATAGTTACTCAGTGACATCTCTTCAATGAATTCGTAGGTAGCCTCAGGTGTTTTGTTGTTTAAGGTACCGCCGGCGGCTGAATCAATCAATTACCTAGTTGAAGGGTCCACACCGTTATAAAAGGTTTGAACCTGTAGCCACAAGGGTAACCCATGGTGAGGGCATCTTCTTAGTAGATCTTGTATCTTTCCTATGCATCGTAGAGTGTCTCTAAATCCATCTGCACAAAAGAAAAGATATCATTCCTCAACTTAGTCGTTTTAGCCGGAGGAAAATATTTAAGTAAAAATTTTTCGGTCATTTGATCCCATGTAGTGATTGATCCTCGTGGAAAAGAATTCAACCACTGTTTAGCTTTATTCCTTAAAGAAAAGGGAAATAACCGAAGGCGAATGGCATCATTAGAAATGCCATTAATTTTAAACGTATTGCATAATTCCAAAAAGTTCGCTAAGTGTGTGTTAGGATCCTCATCCTGCAAACCATCAAACTGAACAAACTTTTGTATCATCTGTACAGTGTTAGGTTTCAATTCGAAATTATTTGCAGTAATAGTAGGTCTAACAATACTTGATTCAGTACCAGCTAAACTAGGCTTAGCATAATCATACATAGTACGATGAGCAAGATTTTGATTATCAGATTTTCCATAGCCACTAGAGGTAATGGATTATTCTGATTTTCAGCCATATCTTCAGGAGGATTGGTGATATTTTCTTGCTCTTCCTCTATGTATTGTAAACTTCACCTAATTTCTCTTCGGTTTCTGCGAACTGATGCCTCGATCTCATTGTTAAAAAGTAACGGTCCTAACAGGTTCCTCCTAGTCATAAACTAGAAAAACCTATCAGAACAAATAATAGAGAGATTAGAAAAATTAAAAATTAGAAATAAATAAATAAATGGCTAAAGTAACAAAAATTGAGTGTTCCTAATATTTCAGTTCCCTGGCAATGGCGCCAAAAACTTGATCGTGTCTGAGAGTTTTAATATTTATATAATGAATGATCTAGCCTAGAAACTAACTATCACCATGATTGAGGCAAGCACACCTATCGAACAGTAGTATAGTGATCGCTGTAAAATCAGAGTTTTAAATATTTATAAAAGAATGATCAAACCTAGAGACTAACTGTGACAACGATATTAAGGCAAATGTACCTATCGAACAGTAGTATAGCTTAGGCAAGACCATATATCGAACCCAAAGGAACTAAAAGTATTAATACTCACTTTCTTTTTATTATTTAACCTAACTAAGATAAAGGTTGCTTTTAATCTAAATTGACGACAATAAACTAAGGAAACAAAGACAAAAAGATGAATTTGGGGATAACTTGAAAAAGACTCAGTTGATTTTTATGATACCTTCGGAAAGAATCCATCTAGACTTCTCTTATTATCTAACCTTAAATTATATGATTTCTTTTACTTAGCTTGATCCGTGAGACTCCCTAACCTATGTTAAACCCTCTCTCAAAGCGAATAACGCCTAATTCTAGGTTAATTAGTGGAACTCTCGTTCACTTATAATAACCCCCTAGGAAAGCAGTAAATCGATCAATGGATTACCATATTAGGTTTCACCCTAATCCGACAAAATCTCGTAACCCTATCTCTAGGCGCCCGATCAACTCCGCTTAATTATGTTAGATCTACTCTTAGGCAGGGTCTATTCCTCCTCCACCTCAGCACATTAAATTTGGATTAAGCAACATAATTAAGAATAAACTAAGTAATTTATCATATAACTTAAAAATCAAATAATAAAATCTGTCTAGGTTTCATCTCCCTTCAGGTATCTGAAGGATTTAGTTCATAATGTAAAAAGAAAACATCACAAGAGAAAAGATAAAACAAAATATAAGAAAAATCCTAAAACTCCCTGATGGGATTGAAGGAGAATTCCGCGGTCTTGAGTATAATTCCAGCTTCTTGAGATGAATCAACTGGCTATCCTCGTGTTACTCCCTAACTCTGACCTTCTCGGATTGGCTCCTTGGCCTAGCTTTTGCCCCCTTTCAAAGGTGGTACTTGGGGTATATTTATAGGCTCTTGGAATGTGATTCTTTCTCCCGAAGTATCCTTTTCCGACTGAAATTGCTCTTTCCAGTTACAGAGGCACGGCCATGTCACACGCCCGTGCAAATCGAGACCTGACCGTGTTCAGATTTTACTAATGCACGGCTGTGTGTGGTGGTGAAGAGGCCATGCTCAGACTTCTTTAATGAGACACGGCCATGTAAATTGGGATTAGGCCGTGTTCTAGATGTTTATCGAGACACGGCCATGTGGTCCTTGGCCCACACTGTATCGATTTCGTGGAAAGGCCTATTTGCTTCGTTTTAGGCCCGTTTTGTGTTCTTTTCATCCTCGGGTGCTTTCCTGGGTATAAGACATGAAAAGAAAGGATTAAGAGCACCTTTTTACACAAATCAAGGGATAAATCATCCAAAAGCATATTAAATGTAGGCTTAAAATATGTTACTTTTACGGTTTATCATATAGCTTAGTGGCAAGACTGGAATGTCGAACCCAAGGGAACCAAAAGTACTAATACTGACTTTCTTTTTATTAACTAGCCTAAAATAAAGGGGATTGATGTTTATCTAACTAATTCCTAAGCTAAGGATGCCAAAACGCAGAAAATGAATTGCGAAAACACTTTTGAGAAAATCAATTGATTAAGACAATACCCAAGGAAGAATCCACCTAGACTTCACTTGTTATTTAACTCTGAACCAGACGATTTATTCACTTGACTTGATCCATAGGATTCCCTAATTTATATTAATGCCTCTTTCGAGGCTACTAACGTCTAACCCTAGGTTAATTAATTAAAATCTCTTTCTAATTAAAACCTCTATTGTTGCATTAACTCGATTTATGGACTCCCATATTAGGTTTTATGCTAATTCGACATATTTTCGTCGTCTTATCTCTAGGAGTGTGATCAACTTCACTTAATTATGCTAGATCTACTCTTAAACAGGGATTTTTTCTCCTCTAAATAGGCACATCAATACTTGAATCAATATCCTGAAATATTAAGGCAAGAATTAGGAACACATAATTAAGAACAAATCAAGTATTTATCATACAGTTCAGAAAACAATAACAAGATCCGTCATAGGCTTCATCCCTCTCAGGTATTTGAGGGGTTTAGTTTATAAAAGAATACATCTCAGAAGAAATTAAATAAGAAAACATAAAGAAAAACCCCAAAACCCCCTGAAGGAAATTGAAGGGAAAATCCTCAGTCTTGAGCGTGATTTCGGCTTTTAAGATGGATCAACTGGCTTTCTTCGAGTAATTTCCTATATTCAGCCCTCTCTAGCTTTGCTCCTTGTCAAAAAGCCCTGACAGAAGCCTTTTGTCAAACTCCTCTTTTAGGTTGCCCTTTAGGGTGTTTATATAGGCTTTCGGGATGCCTTTCTTTTCCTTTAAGTAACCTTTTCTGTGTATAATTAAAATGGGTCACGGCAAGGACACGGCCATGTGGCACGCCCGTGTGAATCGAGCCCAGGGCCATGTTCAAGTCTGCTAAAGTGGCACGGTCGTGTGGTGAACTCCAAGCCATGTTGATTTCTTACTTTGGCCCATTTTCTCCATTTTTGGCCCGTTTCTCATTCTTTTCATCCTCCTATGCTCTCCTAAGTATAAAACATGAAATTAAAGGATTAGGAGCATCAAATTCCACAATTCAAGGGATAAATCATCCAAAAGTATGCCAAATGTGGTATTAAAATATGTATATATTACGGTTTATCACCTTCTCATTGGGTGTCAAGGGCCACCCACTAACGAAGTCCATAGTCACTCTTTCCCATTTTCATAAGGGAATCTTGACTGGCTGTAATAAACCTGAAGGCAACTGGTGCTCAGCCTTAACCTACTGTCATGTCAGACATCGTGCCACAAAATCAGTAACCTCCTGCTTCAATCCCGGCCACCAGTACAGTTCTCGAAGATATTGGTAAAAATGTTTTCTATTTTTTGATGTAAATGTATATTATGCATTATTTGAAATGAATACGCAAAAGCAAAAAAAAAGAAATCAAGATACCTACGTAAAGAAGGTGATCTTTTTAACTCTTGATTTTGTGTATTTCTTAAGCTATTTTTCGTATTTGATTCTTTGTGTTCAAAAAAAAGAAAAACCCCCAAATACATTGATATTTCATGGCTTTTATAGCCGATTTACAAAACTGCTCGGTACTATTTTTATTTTTTCTTCTGCTTGGCGCGTCTTGCTTACAGGTACGGAGGCCAACTATGTACAGAGGTGCTGACACGCGTGGGAGGAGCGGCAGCTAAAGCTTTTAGGGGACTAGGGTTCTTTTTGCTTTCTAAAATAGTTAAGAGTGGGCTAGGATTTATTTGTTTTGGGCTTGTAACTGAGTAGTGGGCTTATTTTTTTGTAATAGACTGTTTTTTTATTGGTTTGGTCTTTTTGTTTTATTCAAAATTTGGGCCCAGGCCAAAATTGGCCTATTACAAATACCTTTGCATTTTCGACTATTTGTATCACCGCTCACATTTCACTATAACCATACCATACAATATAATTGGAGATATGGCTTCCAAGACTTCAGCACCAATTGTCTTTCTTCTTGCCCTCGACCTTCTCTTCTTTACTTTGGTTAGCTCTCAATCTCTAACTCCGATGCCACCTCCGCCTCTAAGTTCCTGCAACCCCCTAACTTTAGGGGTCTGTGCTCTGGTGTTGGGATTGCTGTTCTTGAATGTAACGGTAGGCCAAAACACAACAGCACCATGTTGCGCCCTCATTGGTGGTCTGGTCGGTACTGATGTAGAAGTTGGTGCTTGCATTTGCCTAAGACTCCAAGATATATCAATCTTGGTTCATTCACTACTCAATCTCTGTAAGAGGTCAGTACCCTCAGGCTTCAGTTGCCCTTGAACCATGCAATGCATGCATGTCTCTCTACTCAAAGCCAATCATCAATCTTTTCCTTTAAATACCATTACTTCGTGGATTGCATTTTTTTTTGGCACGTTATCTCACGTGCCATAAAAATAATCCTGGACTTTACAATACTTATTTGTAATTCCAATATAATCAGTACTATGTTCCGATATGGAATAAAATGATGGGTTTAAGTGTGGTCTTAACATAATTATCGAGCTCCATTGTTTTTTATTATATGCGTTTCATGATATTTTTATTTTTTAATTTCTCTTTTCAAATAAAGCTGTTAATAGTGATCCTCGAAAAACATCCTAATTATATAAAGGAAAACAACATATGATAGGATAGAAAAATAAAGGAGATCATTAGCCACCAATCGAAGGTTGAATTTTTTATTAACGAGCTTTTCGGTAGAGACATGTTCCTTTTTTATGTCGGTTTGGAATTGGATAGTTGAATTTAGAGTAAAAATAAAAGCAAAATTAAAGAGAAGAAAATATAGACCATGCAATTTAAAAAAGCCTTAATGTCTTGTATATTACCCAAACAACAATTTTAACCCCCCCCCCAAAATATGAAATTTTTACACAAATTTGTTTGTTATTTTCTTCTTCAATTTGTTTATCTCATCAAGCATTCAAAAGAACATGATAATTCATCATTTAAAAAAAAATTTCTCCATTCAAGTGTTTTGGGGCTAGTTATATTAATAATTTTAGTTTAAAGAATGAACTAGTGTCACAGGTTGCGGATCAAAGCCTGTGACCATTGCGCACAGAATGTCCCATGGAGGTCAACAGATCAAATGAGACTTATTTGACCTACTTAAACTAGCTCAACTCGTAGAACATATGGAGAAACTCATCTACTTGAAACATTGGTGGCCTAGAGAAACACTTTGATAAAACTAAAGTTACTAGGGTAATTAATGTAAATCCTAAGGGATAAAAATGTAAGAGTTTAAGTCTCTTAGGACTCTCATTTTGTAGATAGGCACAAATCTACACTGTTGATGTAACTCAATCTGTACCGTTAGATTTGGGGGAGTTCAACTACAAATAGAGGCATTCCCCCTTATTTGTAGACACTCAATAACCTTCAAAGTAATAGAATACTTTTGAGAGAATTTACTCAAACATTTGGTGTGCACTATTTTTCTATAGCTTTTTGTTCATTCGTAGCTTCTTTTGTCTTTCGAGTATGCTTTCTCTTTGATTTTATGCCCTAGAGAATTTTTGCTAAAATTTTCATTTTTGAGAGTAGGTTGACTTAAGAAGGATTTAACCCAAGAAACCACCTAAGGCCACAAGATTTGCTTGTAACACCCTAAACCCGACCGAAAAGATTAGGCTCGAATCCGGTATGCCACATTAGCCATCGAAATGACTCTCTATTAACTCCCAACTAACATCCAACACACCACTTATAGATAACATGTGAATAAGGTGTTTAAACTCTAACAAAGCAGAGGAAACCATACTTTTATAAAACATAAGAGTTTGCATGCAAGATAGATCAGAGTACATAATCATACGAAACAATAATTCCGTATACTTGGGAACATTTACAGGTTCTCATTATACTTTAGCACTCGCACAATACCTAATTATCATAAGAGATCACAAACCAACACACAAGCATGAGTTCGTAAAGCACAACAACTCGCATGCAGTCATATAAAACTTTAAGTTCACAACAGTTCGCATAACACCTAAAATTCTCATAAATCATAGTTTCACTAGATATCAGGCTTCGCAAACAAGAAAAATATGCATGCAAAAGATTGTTATACCTAAAATTCTCATAAAATCATGGGTTCGCATAAAATCATGGGTTCGCACACACATAAGTTTGTAAAGCGAAGGGTACACATGTAAATATGATAAACATACCTAGGGTCTCACATGTCATAAAATTATCACAACAGGTGTACGCTTGTAAATATGATTCATAGTACATAATGATTCATATGTAAATAAACTAACACTACAAGGGTACGCAAGTAACTTATGCAATGTTAAGTATAACTCCTATTTCAGTCAAATTTGAGAAACAATCTTCCAATTAAACTCTGTTTATTTGTTTCAATCAAACTCTGATTAGTCTAGATTATTTTATTATTATTTGACCTATGAATTTAGCCTATAAATAGGCTCTTTTACAACCTTAGAAAAACACCCATTAGAGATTAGAACTCATAACACTTTTAGAAAATTTTGTGTTTACATTTTGAGGGTTCTTTGTTTTTGGGTTTTTTGGGTTTATTTTTTATCTCCATCTTTTGTACTCTTCATTCTTTTTCCATTATAGTAAAATTATTTTTGCCTGTGGTTTTTTTATCATCTTTAGAGGGATTTTTCCACGTTAAATTTATGTGTTCAGTTTCTCAATTTCTTCCGTATTTTTTTACTTGTCCATTGCAGGTCGATCCCCAACATGCAACATAAATGGATCACAAATCATGATACTCAGCAAAACAACAAAATACTCATGCATGATTAATATCGATTTATTAATAACAAAAATAGAACATACATTTCAAGTCATGGTTCACAAGAATAAAATTAAACTTAAAAAGCATAGCATATTATACTTAAGCTAAAGAAATTTATGCAGTAATCAAATCAAAGATATAAAATATTGTTCTAATATGCATAACATAATCCTATCTCCCATCCTTATGGTTCGCCAATATCAGTCAGGTGCCTCATTGGATCTTCGGCCTCGCCAATGCTATCCACGACCTACTTACCTGAAAAGTAAGACAGAAGTGGGTGAGTTCATTGAGAACTCAGTTAATAATAAAAAACCATTAGGTTATGCTTAAAAAAAATGTTTGAAAACAATATAAAATTTAGTTTGAAAATGTTTTGCATGTTGGGTTCACAAGTGAGGATACGAGACCTAGTTTGTATCAGAAAAACATATTTTGTGAAAACAATTTAAAAATAATGCTTAATAATCCTTTCTTTAAAAAATTGCTTTAAAAAGGGCTCGCCTTAAAGTTGCAAGGCCAACACTTTCAAAATCATTTAAAAACCTGATATAGGGTTAGCTCGCACATAATATTTAGAAAAATTTGAACAAGATCTGCCTTAGGTCGCAAGACCAATTCGCACATATCAGAATCTTGTACAGAGTCGACTTTAGGTCGCAAGACTAGTTTGGTCACATAATGCTTATTAAGAAGTTGATGAGTACTCACAGTCTTTGGTATACCAATTAGAAGTCTTTCAAAGGAGCTTACAAAATAGAAAGCTCGCACGAAGCAGAGATAAACATAAAGCTCCCACAAAGAAGAGCTGAACAGAGAGCTCGCATAAAGTAGAGCTAAACAGAGAGCTCGCATAAAGCAGAGCTAAAATATTTGTTTATAAAAAGCTCGCGCGTTAAATAGATTTAAAACATAGTTTAAAAACTATCATTCTTAAAACATTGGCTCGCATAGGAGCTCACATAAAACTGTGCTTTAAAATTATCTTTTCAAAATTGAAATTTTAAAAACAGAGTTTCGTAACTTAAAGTAAAACTTTTCAAAAAAAAAAAACTTACTTTTGGTTTCAAAAATAGAGTTCTACAATATGTAGTGTCATTCACAATAGTGAAATTCATAGTCCGAGACACGGGTAAATGATATCCTTTCATTGACATTACATGGTTAATGAGAAGTAAGCATGGTCACGGATTATTCATCTTTGTGATAAATGATTTGATTACTATTTGATAGTAATTGGCTTTTCATGAAGAAAGATGTAATGATTATCATGAGATAAAATAGGATCATATTGAGAGAACGAGTGTTATCTCAAAGAGATTAAGAATACCTTATGAGGGTAACACACTTATGAAAAGGTAGTTAGACCATCACTAATCAAGTTACTTTCGTGATGGTATGTCGTTAGGGAGAGCTTAGTCACGATTCTATAGTAGAATGACTTCATGGCTAAATGAATTTAAAATTAATATGCAAAAAGCTAGAACTTAATTATAAATCATTTGAGTCATAATCGCATATGTTCAATGGGTTCCACCACTAACTCGTTGAAACCAAAAATGAATTGCATGTTGAATCAAATGAACAGAAATGAATAGGAATATAAAAATGGAGAAATGAGAAATATTTGGAAATGATTATGATTTTATCCAAAATGAAAATGAAAATAGAGAAATGGAACCATTTGAAAATGAATGTGGTTTTCTCCAAAATGAAATTGACCTATAAATGAATTTATGTTTTTCGAATTAAATGGAGTTCGAAATGGAAATAAATCATTTGATCATAGCGTTGAGTGTAGAAATATTAAATGTATTTTCTCATAGATTCTTTTACGGTAAAGTCGTCATGATTTTAACAAAATTAGAAATAAGTTGAGAAGATTACTTAATTAGAAATATATTGAGATGTTTATTTTGGGAAATAGAAAAACAAATATTATGTTAGATCAAATTATAAAGTACCGGGTGAAAAATTCAAGAAGTACTTGTAAATGGACCTGACATGGAAAATGCCCAAAAGCTCTTCATGTTAAAGGAAGGGACGACAAACCCTAGCATTATTAACTAGGGTTGTCACCCCCTATACTTCTAGTTAGACTAGGAGTTTGTTTTTCTAGTTGAAATAAACTTATACAGTTCGATAAGGGCTTTACTTCTTCTTATAAATATATGGCACCAATAAGGCAAAATGCACAACTTTCAGATATTGTTACTCTGCCAGAAAATAGAAAGAGTTTTATTCTCTAAGTATTAAAACTATTTTCCAGAATAACAATTCTGGTGGTTTCTATTAATAAAAGATTTTTCGTTTTTAAACTAAAACAAAGAAAACTGTTTTTGGTTCTATATTTGATTTGAATCGTTCAAGTCCACACTCGAAGTAGTTCGTGGTACGAGAACAGCAGAGAAGGTCATTCGATTGAAAGCTAGGAATAAAAAGGATCTGTCTATCTAAAAACATAAGTGCAAATTTGGTTAAAAGTTTATTACTATAAATATCACAAACTGACTTGATTTTCAATATTTTTATTTTCTGTTGTGCAAAAAAACTGTTTTCAAACCTCATTTTTTCCAACAATCTAGAGCGATCTAAGTTGTCCGCAAATAGTAAAGAAGTTGAAGTAGATCTAGATAGTAAGGCTTTAAAGCTTGGATCAATGATTCTCAATTTTACTAAAAGAAAGAGAGATTGCAAGCAGAAAGGGTTGATGCTTGTGGACATCAACATCGCAAACAAAGGAGAAGTGCTCTTGTTATTACAGGGGCATCAGACCTATTTATTTCTGAAAAATTTGTGGGTAAACTTGGTCTCTTAGTAAGTAAATCAACTAAGAAGATCAAGACTGTTAATTCCAAAGATGTCCTAATTTTGGGAATAGCACAATGAGTTGAGTTGCATATCAATCAATAGAAAGACAAAGAAGACTTTAAGGTAATTCACTTAGATAATTAGGACTTCGTGCTTGGTGACAAGATTGATGCTTTGTTGATTCCTTTTTTCGATTGCATTTGTATCTTGGATACTCGACAACAATAATGTGTTGTTCTAGTGAGTCAAGACATAAGAGGCGAAACCAATGTGTTGTCGGTAATCTAACTAGGCAAGGATGTTTCATGTGGTGGGAATATTAACTTGGTAGATCAAAGTGCTACAAAAACCCCTTTGGAAATGCTAGAGGGGAAAAATACTAATATGAAACCAATTGAGTTATCAGCGGGGTTACCACTTATGAGAAATGTGGGTTGTGCATCAGACTTTGGGGGGAAGGTGATGATGCAAACTAGACAATAGGAGAGAGTAAATGCTACAAGCGAGATACATCTCAAACACATATCTAGTGTTTTACATTATGACTTGTAGTTGGGTCAGCAAAGACATAGGTTCCCTTTCAGAGTTCTGAAGCGGGAAAGTCGAGGGGCTTACAAACCAGAGTTAGCAGCAATACTCAAGGTTAACCTAGTGTTTAATGTGGGATTGCTAAAGCCTATTTGTGGGGACCAAGAGGATCTCAATCGGGGCAAGTCACAATAGGGGTAAGTAAGAGCGATGGCCTCTTAGGATCAATATGTACAATAGAGAAATAGAGTGTGAGTTAGGCAATAACGGCGATATAAACAGAAGCAAATGTTTCAAGAGGCGAAACTATCTAACAGAGAGAGTAGTTGGGAATTAGCCAAGGCATTGAGACCGTTCCAAAATGAGTCAAACCAGTGTCATTCTGAGAACGCAATGATGGCATTATGAGAATGGTTGGAGAAGAAGCCTTGAACCAAAGCCCGTTACCATTGTGCATAGAACGTCTTATGGAGGTCAACAAATTAAATAGGGCTCACTTGACCCGCTTGAACTGATCCAACTCGTGGAATATTTGGAGAAGCTTGTCTACTTGAAGCCTTGGTAACCTAGAGAAACACTCCAATAAAACTTGAGTTATCAGGGTAATTAATATAAATCCTAAAGGATAAATATATAGAGAGTTTAAATCCTTTAGGGCTCTCATTTTGTAGATAGACACAAATCTTAATTGTCGATGTAACTCAATTTGTACTGTTGGATTTAGGAGAGCTCAATTATAAAAGACATTCCACCTCATTTGTAGGCACTTAGTTGTAAACTTTCAAAGTAATAGAATACTTTTGAGAGCATTTACTCAAACACTTGGTGTGCACTATTTTCTGTGGCTTTTTGCTTGTTTGTAGCATGTTTTGTTTTTCGAGTTTGCTTCTGCTTTGCTTCAATGCCTTGAAGAAATTTTATTAGAATTTTAATTTTTCGAGAGTGGGCTAACTTAGGAAGGATTTGAACCCAAGAAATCACCTAAAGTCGCGTGATTTGTTAGGCAAAAATTCTAATCCCGTCATACTAGAATCAAGGTTGGATTGATTTACTCACTATTTAATTTATATATATACATTATAATTATGTTTCAAGATGCCGTAACAAAGAAAACACTTACGATCTCTTGATTAATGCGAATGAAACATTTACCATAATGAAGGGAAAATGAATAGCCTTAATTAAGAGTTCATAGGATTTGAAATTTAGAAAGATAAGACTCCCAAAAAGGAACTATAAAAATGATACAAATTTAGTAACATAAATAGGATGTTTAGAGTATTATTTATTATGTGTTTCATCATCACATAAGTATAGATAAAAATATACTAGATTTATAACATAACCAAGATGTAAGTGAAAAAAAATTATATAAATACATATTTATTAAAAATTTATATAAAAAGCAATTGATGTTTTGATTATAATGATAAAATTAATTAATTATTATACATAGTATTTCAAATTCAAATTTCATATAAATATTTATATTATCTTTACCCAGGCATGATTATCATTTTTATATATGATGGTTTGGCATACTTTTATAATTTCTAAAAATGGTTGGAAATAGTTAGGCAAATATACCCAATGGGGACCTCATTATCCACTCGTTATTAAGTAGCAATAACGTTTTGGTCAATTAAAAGCCCCAATTGAGACATCCAATTTTATTTTTATTTTATTTTTTGGTAATTTTTTATGTTTATGTTACAATCCATATTAAAGATTTATTATTATATTTTTAATAATGTTATTTTTAAGATTAAAATATACATTTATAAGATATTATTATTATTAATCTACGACTTAATCCTTAAAATATACCCATTTTCTATTTTATTATTTAAATTATTTTGGTAAAATTTGATATTATAGTTTGTAGTCCAACCTTAAATTAACCAATCCATTAAAAAATGCCACACAATAACTTTTATATTTTCTTAAAAAATATTACTTATTTTTTTTAACTTAAAAATACATTTATTAATTAATAAAAATTATATTTTTTTATTCTTTTATTTCCCATGTTCTCTCTCTGTGTACATCTTTTTCCTCACTTCTTCATCTTTCTTCCCAACACAAATAAATTTTAAATATTTTCAATAATATTCTAAACGATATTTATTTTTAATATAAAAATTCACATTTAATTAATTTATATTTATTCTTATTATATTATTTTGAAAATTTTAAGGTTTATTGTTTTTTAATATTTTTAGTTTATGGAAATTTTATTTTCTTAAATGTTAATACATGACTATAAAATTTTTGAAAAATAAGAATAAAATAATTAAAATTCCGTACATCACATGAGCCAAAAACTGGTTTACTTAACTCGATTGTGATATTTCAAGTTGTATTCACATAAAATTTTCAATAAATTTAAAATATTGAACTAATTTTCATATTAAATAATGGAAAGAAGAAAATTGTTAGAAATAAAGAGGCAAATATAGCCACAATTATTGAGTCGTTTCGGCCTAACTAAAACGCTCAATTACGGCATTGATTTTGATGAGGATGTAAAAGCAGTGGAAGCCAAATGCAATAATACGTTGGTTTTTATAATCTTTTCAAATTTAAAATTTAGTCCTACACATTAATTTTTTTATATATTTTTAATTTTATCATTTTCCTCAACTTTGTTGTAGATGTGGCAATTGTAATAAAAAATAAAATAAAATAATTTGGTTAGCCCTCAAAGTTTAAATTATTCGTTCTTTGCATATTAAATAGGATTTAAAAAAGTATTTTTAATTTAATTCAAATAATTAATATATTAATCATATTTTTATTTAAAAATATAAACAATATTAGCCTAGAATAAGTTTTAAAAATGATATCAATCTAAAATTTTCTTTGAAAATACACGATATAAAACTTTTAGCTTTGAATTTGGCCAAAACAATGTTTATTTTTATATAATTTTTATATCGTGCATACAACTTATTTAAATTTAATTTGAATAATTAAAAATTATTTTACACTAATATTTTATAAAAAAATTTAAAAACATTTTGATTTGAATTAAATTAAAAAATATTTGTTCAAATCCTATTTAATACGAAATGAACAAATAATTCAAACTTTGGGGAAACATTAATACCATTCAATGAGTAAATTATACATTTTTGAAATTTGAAACTTTTTATGTTTTTCATAATTTTTAAATTTTTTAAAATATTTATTTAAAATAATTTTTTTATATTTTTCTAGTTTTTTCATAATTTCTGGAAAACTTTTCAATCAATTTTTTTTAAATGAAAGTTCAAAAATTTTTATTTAAAAAATATAAATTTTATGTATTTGTAAAGAGTAATGATTACATTAAAAAACCGTAAATATTAAGGGTTAAGAAAATTACTTTCAGCTTTTTCATAATTGCCCCATCGGCAACTCTAACTATAAAAGTAGATAAAAAGTAGTGTGAGTATTTGATCGAGTCGAGTCGAATCTAGTCAAAATAATTTCGAGTTAGTCGAGTTGATGAATCCTATTTTAGCAATCGAACTCAATTTGAAATTTTTTCGAATCGGACTGAATCGGGTCAAAAAATTTCGAGTCGAGTTAACAAATCTTATTATTTATACTCAATGTTGCGTTTACATGAACCGATTATTTAACTAGTAAATGAAGTACAAAATTATTTAACTACATAAATAATATAATGGTTTTGCCTTTTAAATTAATGAGTAAACATTTATAAAAACAACATAGTTTTGCCTTTTAACTTAATGATTTTGACTTTTAACTTTAGAAAATGTAAACATTTATCAAAACGGCATAGTTTTGCATTTTCTTATTCGGAGTTTTGGATAACTCGAATTGTGTAATTCATATTCGAGTTAAATCGAAAAACTTAATTTTTTATTCGAGTTGATCCAATTAACTTGATTAACTCAAATAACTGGAACTATTTAATTCAAAATTTAAAACATTTACGAAATCTTTCGAATCGAATCGGATTTTGCTCACCCCTACTAAAAAGACTAAAATTTTTAAATAAAAATTATAAAGATTTAATATCTCAAAAATAAAATATAGGGATTAAGTTTTTAACTTTTAATATAGTAGAAATTAGTTATTCACAAAACATAATTACAATATTTAACGTAAATAGGATACTATTTATTTTATTCTTCAAAATATATGCAATATTATGCTTTCTTTTATGATAGAAAATATTCAAACTTTAAAAATTATAATTTTTAGGCATGCAACCAGAAATTATTAGAATTAATAAATTTATTTTATTATAAGATTCTATATATAATATTTCAATTATTTCTAATATATAATATTTCAGTGTGATGTTTCATAATAGAATTGCGGGTAAAAGTATTAGAGAAATCCCTGTAATTAGAGATTAATTATATTTTAGTCTTTTTAATAAAAAATAGATAAATTAGCCTTTATACATTTTGAAACTGTAAATTAACTTCTCCATTCAATTTTTTTTGTTAAATAATGACGGGAAACGTTAAATCAATGCTGAAAATTATTTTTTATGGGTAAACTATAAAAAAAAAAAAGTCACCCAACTATGCTTTCATTCACTTTGTTCACCCAACTATTAATTTTTTCAATTTAGTCACTACATTTTTCAAAATTAAATATTTTAATCACTATGAGTAAATGTGAGCCTTTTTTATTGGTCTAGAAAAAAATGTAGCTCTTTAATGTTTACACATTCTATTAATTTAATTCTATATATAAAAAATTCAACAAATTTAGCCCTTAATGTTTACGAAATTAAAAATTTTAGTTCTAATTTTAAAAAATCAATAAATTGTGCTTCAAAATTTACAAAACCTCTCAATTTAGTTCTAACTCTAAAATTTTAAAAATATTTTTTATAAAAAATTATTTTTAGTCATTTATAACAAATTGAATAACTAGTGATGACAACAGGGCGGGGCAGGCCGATTTTTTACCTTTCTCGACCCTGACCTGATGCTCTACTGCCATGCCTCAACTCGACCTTGACTTTAAAAAAAATGCAACCCACTCCAAATCAAACCTAAAAATTAATTAATAAATTTATACTATAATTCATAAGATGTAGGCTAAACCTAATCCAAATCTTTTTTTAAAAAAAAAAAAATAGATGTGCAATTTGCTATATGCCTTAAATGTGCACCCAACTATTTATAATAATATTTATAGTGAGGTCGCTAATAGGGATATAATTAAGTTGAGTTGAATCCAACATTATTTTTAAGTTCGAACTCTATTTGATATAAAATCAAATTATTTGAGTTTGATTAGTTTTTTTTTCATGTAATTTGTTGAAAGGAAGCATAATATTATATGTCATATGGAAAGTAATTGACATTGTGCATAGGTTCGGGTTATGAGACATGAATTACGAGTTGAAACTAGTTCATGAATAGGTTATAAATCCAATGTGCTATTGATATTACTACTGTCATTATTATTTGTTATGCATTATTGAGTTGAATCACCAAAGTACTACTAAGTTTTATTACTTAACGTACGGTTTGTTTATTTCCACACGCAAGTTTAGTAGATCTTGAAGCCTCGAAAAGTGATTAAGCATCCAATTAACAACCCTTGACTCAACAATGTTTGTATAGTTCTTTTACGTTTTGAAATATGACATGCACCTAAGAATTGAATTAGTTTTGTAGTGTGATGGTCATTTTGTAATCTTGAATTGCTAATGAAAGTTTAAGTTTAATGTATATGAATTGTTACATACATATATGGGATTGATATAAGTGTTGAAATGGCTTAAATATTTGCAATAGAACATATGTTAGATTGGTTTTAAGTTGAATTGTCAAATAGGTGATTTGGATGGAAATGTTGTTGAAATGACATTATATGAAAATTTTGAAAGTATATATATATTGCTAAAATGGTGGGAATAGGTAATGGTTAATTGTGCAAGTTGTTGTGGTTTGGCATTTAATGATGTTTTGAAAATAGTGTGTCACGTCGTGACAACGTACTTATATTCTCAAAGTCGCGACATCAACTTGATAGTTTAGAAATATTATAATTTAGTACTTATTCGATCCCAGGTCACCAAAAGAGTTTTCGTAAGCTCATATAAAGCTTGGATAAGTTTGGATAAGCTTGGATAAGTTTGTAAAACACGTATGAATTGTTGAATTGTTGAATTGAATTGTAATTGTTTATAGTTGCTCCGATAACGTGAAACACCCCACACCCGGCCCACGAGCCTGAACCGGATCTGGTATGTTCCTTAAGAAAATCGGCTTCAAATTCTTTTGTTACTTAGAAAAATTTTGTGAATTTTTAGAAAGATATTGGTTTTGGGTTGGGCTTAAATTGGAACCCATTTAATAAATTTTGAAAACCCAACTTAAATAAGGTGACAAAGTAATTTTAGGGTTTATTATTTTGAAAGAAATAAATTTACTTAACTTTAATAAAAAATATGTTGTATCATCATCAAATAAAAATAAGCAGAAGTAAAGGAAATCCAACTGGGCCTTATGGCCTTATTACATCATTCAAACCCAAAATAAAAGTTTAAAGTACTAAATTTAAATAGAGTCCAAATTCTAATAAATTCTTCAAGTGTTGCATGGCCACCTTTAGCTCCTCACCACCAGTCCATTATCTTGCTCATCACCGAAAAATAATTCCCCAACGGGTGAGTCCACAGACTCAATGTGTACACAGTACTAATTTTCAACAATTCAGGCATACAAGTCATATCAATTTCATGTTCATACAAAATAAAGGATGATGCAACCCAAACCCAAGCCTATTTGTCCATCCGCTACACACCACCCGTACCAACTCAGTATACCAGTGGGGACTACTAAGTCGACCCTCCATCCGCTACACACCATCGAAGGCGATCATTGCAATCGACGTGCTCATCGCCCACTTATGTTGTGTCATTAGACACTCAGTATTCACTGGATGTAACCGGTTACCACTTTTCACTTTATGTGACCGTAGTCACCACTTTACGTTGGTGAGACCGTAGTCATCACCTTCACTTTCTTCCTCCACAAATATCCCGAATGCCCCAATTATTTCATAACATATTCCACATACTAAATTTTCATTCATGTTACTAATCACATGTTCAAAATATATCACATTCACAATCCTATCATAAGTAGGAGACGTGCACTGGTACTCCTTACCACATTTGTGGTGCTTAGCCACATTCACATACTGTTACATATTTACATATCTAATGATTGCCATGCAATTTATTGAAAGTTAGTAAGAGTACACACCTTTTTAAACTTAATAGATTCCGTGAATTCCCGAAGAGCGATCTACCGGTCTAAATCTTTCACTCCTATATTCGGCCATTAATTAAAACATATAAATGACCCCTTTTATTCTAAAAAAAACCAAATCCTACTAGAAGTAGAATTTACTACCACTTACCTTGTTTTGCCGATTTGATTGCTAATCAAATCCAGAAGGTTTGTGTTCCTCCTTGAAATCGGCTAACCACTATATTTCTCCATAGATTAGTTTTCGGCTTTTGAAATAATGGAAAAATAATCCCAAATATTTAACAAGTTAGCCTTGGCCGAATATCACTTACCTTATGATGGGATTCCAAATCTGAAGAGGATTCCTTTATAATCTGTCGAAATCCTATAACTTCGTGTTAGATTAAATCTAACTTTGAAAACGTGAATCATAATCTTTAACCAAATATTTATATTATAATCCTTACCTTAGATCCTTAGATTTCCCGAAAGATCCCCTTTTTATGTTGTGGATGATTGCCCTCTTCCTTAGAATCCACAAAGATTCGGCTTGACAGTAGAACGGAGAAGAAATAGAAGAGAAAGAGAGGGATTTTGCTTAATGAAAATTTCGCGAGAGAGGGGGGTTTTGCTTTGGGAGAATTTTGGCGAGAGAGAATTCGCAGAGAGAATAGGAGAAACTTTAGAGAATTTCGGCAGAGGTTTTCTTGAAGAGAAAAGAATGAATGAAGAATAGCCTTACTCTTCCTTTTATAGCTAAAATTACTAGCTAGAGTCCTTTACTTGGCCACCACTCCTCTTTTTGATAATATTATCTCTTTTATTTAAAAGATAAAAGCCTTTAATCCATCAATTATCTCCTCAATTATCTCTTTAGAAAATAATCCTTTATTTATCTCTTATTATTCACATATTTATGTGAATAAAACTCCTTTATTTATCTCTTATTATTCACATATTTATGCAAATAAAACTCTTCCTTTTCTAGAAACCCATGCCGTCCACCTCAACCTTCTGGAAGCAAAAATTAAACTTATTTATTTGCTTCCCAAGTGACTCGAACCCAAGCCCAACAGCTCTTGCACATGGCGCCATTTCCATAGGCCCTAAGTGACACCTTCAGGCCATTTTTCCAAGCCTAATTGTGTGTCAAACTTCTCCAACTTTTTCTTTTAAGGCCCTCTAGCCCTTATTTCCTATTTTGAACTTTAAAACTCATCATTTCGGGGTCATTTCTAAGTTTCCTAAAATTTTCGATCGGCTCTGAACTTGCCATTTTTCTTACATTCCAAGTTTCCAAAAATGTTCAGGTTTCCAAAAATGTGTACTTTCCATTTTTGAACCATTTCCTTACATTTCTAGTTTCCATAAATGTTCACTTTCCTCTTTATTCCTTTACATTTTCAGGACATTTCCCTACATTTCCAAGACAAGACATTTCCTTACATTTCCTTGCATTTCCTTACATTTCCATACATTTCCTCACATTTCCTTACATCTCCTTACATTTCCATACATTTCCTTACATTTTCTTACATTTCCCTACATTGCCTTACATTTCCATACATTTCCACACATTTCCACACATTTCCATACACTTCCATACATTTCCATATATTTCCTTACATTTCCATACATTTCCTTACATTTCCTTACATTTCCATACGTTTCCTTACATTTCCTTACATTTCCATACGTTTCCTTACATTTCCATATTTCCTTACATTTCCATACATTTCCTTATTTCTAGAATTCACATAACTCATTCATAATTCATAAAACATGCCATTTTACCACATGGTTTCTTGTGTCATGCTTCACACGGAGTTTCTTTTCAAGCCTCATTTGCCTAGCTCCCCTTTTTACTTAAAAACCAATAATTTTCCAAAGCTTTCTTCTTCCATCCTAAAATTCTAAAAACTCTTAATACACTTCCAAACACTGCCAAAACCTACTAACTCATGAATTATGCACAAACGCATAACCCCTAATCTAGGATGTTACATAACGAATGTAACATCCTGTAGCTCAGACTCGACAATCGGATGAGGTATAGGATGTAATAGGCCAATTTTGGCCTAGTCCAGTTCATAAAATAAATGAAACCAAATAGAAATAAAAATAAAAGTCCAAATAGTCTATTACAAAAACATGCCCACTACCCGGCCCAAAACAAATAAACCCTAAGCCCAACTACCCAATAGCCTAAACCTAAAAAACCAAAAAAAGAAAAAAAAGAAAACCCTAGCTAAGCCTTCAGCTGTCGCCTCCACCTCCACTTCCGCTCCCTCCGTACCTCCGCACGCCAGCACACCGTACGGCCTCCGTACCTACAAAGGACAAAAATACAACAGAAGAAAACAAGAAAACTACTGTATTTTTCTTTTATTTTCGGCTATAAAACATGGAAAACATTTGTATTTTTTGGACACAAGTAATACAAAAAAAAAAAAAGCAGACAATCAATACAAAAAAACGAACTGATTCTCGTGCAAAGGTTCTCTTTTTTTCTTTACTTTCTTCTTTTCGAAACTATTTGTGCATACATATATAAAGATTTTTTTTACTATACATATGTATTAAAATAGAGTACAATAAAAAAGAAAAAAAAACTCACCCGGGAGGGGTCCGACCGCCGCATACGGCGGTCCGATGATTAGATCTACGGCCGGAGAAGGATGTCCAGTAGAGAAAGAAAAGAAAGCATTTTGTTTTTTTAGAAACAATGGTAGAAATGGCTTTTTTTAAAAAAAAAATTACTTTTATAAAGAGCCCAAAACGACATCGTTTAAGGCCTGTTTCAGTGGCCTCAAAACGACGTCGTATAGAGCCGACCCGCGCGTGACCCGACCCGAGGGCTGAGGATCCGCGTGTTTTAAAAAATGGGTTATTTATCCTTTTAGCCCTTCTGCCTTTTTGGGCTGTTCTGATTTAGTCCTTTTTCCCTTTTTTATTTTTTATTTTTAAATTGGACCATGGAATTTGCTGCGCATTTCAATCGAGTCCCCGACCCACTAACACTCTGAGAAACAGACGCATGTCCAGGGTTAGGTTATTTGCCGAATAAGCCCTCGATGGTTTAAGCGTGTTTGATTTTGGTCCTATTTTTGTCTAGGTATTTATTACTATTTAGACTCTAAATTTTGTTTTTATTCCGATTTAATCCCTAACCTGTTTGATTTTAACCTTTGAATTTTTTGTTTATTTATCCTTTTTAATTTTTTATATATTATTTATTTTCAACGGTTTTATATTTTATTTATTTTAAATTTTTATTTATTAAACTGTTTTATATTATTTATTTCAAATCATTTTAGATGTTTTAAATTATTTCATATATTATTTATTTTTAATTACTTTGTATATAATTTTATTTTAAACTGTTTTATATATAATTTATTTAAATTTTTTTTCTTTTCATAATTTATTTGTTTTAAACATATATATATTATCCTTCAAAATTTTATGTATTATTTTAAAAAAATGTTTTATGTGTTATTTTTTATATTATTTATTTAAACTGTTTTATTATTTATTTTAAGTTTGTTTATATATTGTTTATTTGAGACTATTTATTATTTATTTTGAATTGTTTTTATAAATTATTTATTTTAAACTATTATTTACTTTAAATTGTTTTATATATTATTTTGTTTCGTTTTCTTTGATCGTTAATATTGGTATTAAAAATGGTGTGTCGAGTGGTTATTGCCATATTGTATATTATAATTCGTTTATTTGTATTTTCATGCTATTGTGATTCACTAGTGTGATATTTTATTCGTAAATTATCTCTCTATGTTGTATATTATCATTCCATTTCATCATTTCAAAAGTCGAGTTTAAATATTCTTTTATATAATGAACCGTTTTATTTTATCCCTAAATAAGATAAATACACATCGCTTTAAAAGGGGGTTTTTTTTTACACTTGTATTTATTCAAAAAAAATGGAAAGATTTTAAAATAAGCGTTGCTCCGTGTTTGGAAGCTTCGAGAACCGTACCCTAACTTACTGGGTTTCGATTTTTCTCGTCGAGTCTAAAGAACCGATTATCCATTTTAAATCAAAGCATATAGGTTAAATAAAAGCTTATTCTCGGGAATTCAAAAATGTTGTGTCGTAACTCAGTGGATGTGACATTTTGTTATCTTGAGGTAAAGATTTCTAAAAATAAAGGTAATATTCTATATTTGTAATTTTGAGAAATTGTGCCCTAACTTACTGGGTTCCGATTTTTCATTTGACCCAAATAATCTAATATCCTTCTTAAGCTTAAATGCATGAGTTTTAAAAGTCAAAAGACAAGCTTAGTTTCGAGGATTTAAAAGGTCGTATCCTAACTCACTGGGAGTGACATTTTACTTCTTCGAAATAAGAGGGTCTTAGCATCCAATTTAATTTATTCAATTTTTCTTTTAAATAAAGAGGATTGTATTTTAAAATCTTTTCAAAATTTCGACATTAAGACGTTAATTAATCAATTAGGTATCAATTTTGGGTGTTACGAGGGTGCTAATCCTTCCTCGTACGTAACTGACTCCCGAACCCGTTTTTCTGAATTTCGTAGACCAAAACCGTTGTTTTAATAAATCAAATCTATTATAAAATGACCAAATTACAAGATGATTCGATCACACCTCATTAAAAAAGATTGGTGGTGACTCTCGTTTTTTATTTTCATTTTCAAAACCAAAGTTGACCCGTTTTTCAAAAAAATGGTTTCCACAGCTTGGCGACTCCACTAGGGACCCTAAGAAAGTCAAGCCGTAAAATTGATTATTTTCTGTCTTGTTGTCGAAAATTAAAAATCTGATTTGAAAAATTACGATCCTTTTATTATATTTGTTTCTGTTATTTCATATGATTGTTGTGGTTCGAGTCTCGTAGAATATTTTCGCATCATATTGCATAAGGACTGTTTAGTCTTACCTCTTTTAAGTGGGAGTGAGAAGCTACTCCTTCGTGAGGTTTTCACCTCCGTGCAGGATAGTGGATTGCTTTCAGGATACATCCGTACCTATGTCTTCGTGAGATTTTCATCTCCGTGCAGCCATAGGGAAATGTATTCCCCTGAACTGAATTCGGTTCGTATGAGCCTATAATGGGTAAGGATCGAGGAATCTACTGGCTCGGGTACTTCAACTTTAGAACCAAACCGCATGTAGAAGACCCTAGGAGCCCACCCTAGATAGCACTGCGTCAAACCCTAGCGGTTACCCAGATAGATGCTTGATTCTCTCTCATTTTCTTTGAGTTTTGTTTTTTGTATATTGTACTGACTTATTGTGTTTTTGCTATGTTTGCATGTCATTTCATATTTAAAAGAGTGTCGATTCATGTTCGATTACTAAATTAGAGAGCTTGTCATGGAGAACGAATTTCTTGATAAAGTGGAAGATAATGCGGCTATTTGTATGTGGTCAGAGAAAACACAATTAGAGAAAGGGGATAGTCTAGCCGTGGGGTACACGTCAGAATTATGGGACTATACCCGTATCAGCGTGACACAAAATAACCTTCAGGAATTAAAAGAGATATGGGATCAGTGGAATGATGAGACCAAGCAATTATTCTACTATAATTATGGGGATTTGTTTCACAAAACCTATTATATCTCATGATTTACAATTCCATTGCTTACACTATTTCTTCTATAAGAAACTAGACTCAATAAGCTTTAATACCATATTTTATTCATCCTCTAATTCAATTTCTACAATTTTTGGTGATTTTTTAAAGTTATACTACTGCTGCTGTCTAAAACTGTTTTAGTGCAAAGTGTTGATTTCCATTTTGTCCCAAATTTCACAGTTCATACAATTCAGTCCTTATCCAATTAACCCCTCAATTAAGCTAAGTTTTCTCCACTAATACTTTACCTAGAGTTTATAAGTTATTTCACAACTATTGAAATTCAGAATTCCCACATAAAACCCTAACTTCAAACTCTTTTACAATTAGGTCTCAAACATTCACTCTCTATTCAATTCTTTCAATAAAATTGACATACAAACAATTTAAAGCTCTAATTCCATGCTAAATCATGATATACTTCCAGCACATATTCATAGAAACTTTCAATTTCATTCAGAAAATCTAAAACTAATGAATTCAACAAGTGGACCTAGTTGTAAAAGTCACAAAAACACAAAAATTTAAAGAAATAATCAAGAATTGAACTTACATGAAGCTAGAGTATAAAAACTAGCTTGAACCCTCTTCCATGGTTATTTTTCAGATGATGAAAATGAAGAGAAAATGAAGAGAATTCTAGATATTCCAATTTGGTCCCATTTTTATTTAGCTAATTTTGGCAATTTTCCAATTTTGCCCTTATTTCACCCATTTCCTGATTTTCTCAGCTATTGCCACCCAAAATATCTCCTTTGGGCTTATTTGCACTTTAGGTCCTTCCTCATTTGACAATTAAGCTATTTAATCATTCTAGCAACTTTTATACCTTTTTCAATTTAGTCCTTTTTATTTAATTAACCACCCAAACGTCAAAATTTTCTAACAAAATTTTTATACTACCTTATTGACATTCCGTAAATATTCATAAAAATATTTATGACTCAGTTTATAACACCAAGATTTCGATACCTCTTTTTCTTGATTTCTTGACCAAATAAATCTTTATAAAACATAATTTACTATTTTAAAAATCTTTTAAAAGCTACATTTGGCTCGTAAATATTAAATAATATAATCTACGAGTTCATTTGTCAGATTTGGTGGTCTCGAACCACTATTTTTGATATCACTGAAATTTGGGCTATTACAACTCTCCCTCTCTTTAAGAATTTTCGTCCTCGAAAATTCCTTCAGTGGAGAAGTTCAAATATTTTTCACTACTTATACCTTTTCCAATGTCAATTCCTTACACAAAAATTAGAGAAATCCAGATACCAGAATCACCATATTTCCATGATCAAACCAAAAGCATAATCATAACAGACATAGTTATCACAAGCTAAAGAACACACTTTAAAGATAAGCCATGATTAATAATTTACGAATTATGAATGATAGGAAAATCAAGATAAGGAAATTCAAGATGCAATACCATACTGGAAATCCGAGAACATAACTCATAAAAAAATAATAAAGATACTGATGATTCCTCAGAGAAGGCCAGAAGAAAAACACTGCTTACCGACTCTGGACTTCCATCATAATAGAGATAATATATTTCCATATATTTATATATAAGATAGAATAATATCCAGTAAAAACGGAAGAATAGTCCAACATAAATTTTTACCATCGACTTTATTCCAACATAATAAAATAGAATTCCAAAGAGATAAAGAAATACCGATCATAAACCAACCCGACCAACAGGGCTTTCTTCTAACATCATAGTTAGCTAGCATTCTCATAACATAAGAACTCCATCAGAGCTGAACAATCACACACATATCTTTGAGGTTAAAAGAATATATATTGAATACCCATAAAGATCATCATATTCATCTCAACTATAACCATCACACACAGACATCTTTGCTACTTATTATTATTTCTCTAACTAATTTTGTCATCATGTACCCCGCATCATTCCATTCACTAACAAAAACCAATTCGGGAAGAATCTCAGCAAACACATACTTTAGACTTCATACCCAATTGAGTCGAATAGTCGAGATTAGCTTCTTCTTTATCCGTGACATTGCATAATTTGTGTAATCTTTAAAATAATCTGATATTTCTTCTAAAACCGAGTTCATTATCGTACTATACTCAACTCTTTTTCTTTTTTTTTTTTGCATTACTAATTATTTCACCACTGAACTCTTTAGTTTCCCACTTATGAACTTATTCAACATAATTCTCGCGAACTTTCATCATAAAGCAACACTAGTAAGGGGGTGAGGTCGTAAAGCCTCTAACTTGACTCTCATAAATACACACATATGACTTAGCATTCATCATCAACGTAATATCATCATAATCACATAATTCACTCTAAGAAAATTTTCATCCTTAGTCATGTTACATGAACTTTTCAATTATCTTATTCAAACAAGTGTACTTAAACATATATTCCATGAATTTTGAGTAAATTTACTCATAACAATCACTTAATCAAGCATGTTAGGCACATAAAATCATATGAATACCAACATACATGGATGAGCTTATCACAACATAGACTTCTGTTTCATTTCACTTTTCCACATTTCTCAACTTATGGTTATCTCATTAAGCACATTAACACATGCATATCATGAACTTCTATTCATACCTTTCCATATTTCAACACAGCGTAAGCACATTTCAATCATCTCAATATTATTTTTAGCATTATCGACAATAGCTCGGTTGGAAGTCATCTCTGTCTTAACAAAACAATTTCTTTAGAGCCGGGAGATATCATACTATCACAGTTCACATATGGCATGTATAGCTAGACTCTTGCACACGCTATGTTATTCCGAGAATCGACTAAACCATAGCTCTGATACCACTAAATGTAACACCCCTTACCCATATTCGACGCCGGAACAGGGTACGAGGCATTACTGAGGAGTACGGAACACTTACAAATGATTTAAACCATTTATCGCTCAAATACCAAAATTGATTATTAAAGTTCCTTTAACGGGCCATTGAAGTCCAAATCATGCATTAGGATCGGGTCGGGACTAAATCAAAATTGTATGAAATTTTTCACAAAATCCCTAGGTTATCTCATTTACAAGGGTCCCACGCCCGTGTGGCTCACATGGCCGTGCCTCTGGGGCGTATAACTCTCTGACTTATAGCTATGAAGGAACTTGGGTCACACGGCCTTTGTACACGCCTGTGTTGCTAGGCCGTGTGGTAAAGTTAATTTTCACAAATTAGGCTATTTTCCAATCCATATTTCTCACTCATTTGATCCTTATTAATACATATAAAAACCAATTTAAGATATTCAACCGAGCCTTATACTTAATACCATTTGTTAGTCGTACACTTCATATAAATAACAAGAAACGTATATGGGCTCAATTCTCATTAAATTTCTCTTATACTTATACTTTTTCACACTATGTATTCATATAACATATAACAACCATTCCTCTGTATTTCATATACATTTTTATAACAATTTTTCTTGGTTTCAAACTACTTCATATTTGAGTTTTACTTATCAAATCATTTGAAGCATCATCTTTACACATATAGTGCACTTGAGATGCACAATTCTATAATTATGAATGAACACATTTATCAAACATATTCCATGTTTTTATATATTATAGTCTCATATTTTCATGTATCTATTACCATCATTTCCTCGTATTTTGTCAAACACATGTAACAATTTATAAACATGCAATTCACTAACTCTTCCTGCCAATCACAATTTAAAATTGACAAATCACTTATTGAGCCCAATTTCAATGCTCACTAAAATCTATTAGGATGTACGTATCTACCAATAAATTCCATGTATAGGTATCATCACCTCATATTTTCACATACATTTACTTTCCATATTATGAACTCAAATAACATATACAAGACATACCAATGTATTCCAAGTACGTTTTCATAATATTTCATTTCGTATTCGGATTATGTCATATTAGAACTCTTCTCATTAACTCATTTGGAATACCAATTCATACGGATAATACACTCAAGGATGTACAAATATATAATCACAAATGAACTCATTCATCAACCAAGTTCTATGTTCATGTCTCATCAACTCGTATTTCCTTATAACACATAATTCTATGTAACACTTACCAACTTTGTCAAATTAGTGAACGTCTTACGGAATTGCTCTGCACCGGTATGCATTGAATTTAACTGATAATCACTGATGCCATAACATAGCTATGGTCTTTTCACTAGAATGCCATAGCTCAGCCATGGTCTTACATCTTCACTATCATTATGTCATGGTGAAACCATGGACTTATCCGTCAATTCATCACTTTTCACTAGAATGCCATAGCCCAGCTATGGTCTTACATCTTAAACACGTATCACACTGATGCCATATCCCAGATATGGTCTTACACGGAAATCATTTGTCACTTGTAGCCGAAGCTACACTATTCACTGATCAGGTAGCCGGAGCTACCACTTTTCACTTGATCAGGTGGCCGAAGTTACCACTTTTCACTTTCACTTGTCCTTAATCAGATAAGTGTAGCCTAAGCTATCACTTATCACTTTCACTTGTCCTTGATCAGATAAATATAGCCGAAGCTATCACTTATCACTTGTTGCCATGGTTCAACCATGGTCATTTCCGTCAATTCATCTTGTCACTGAACTGAAGTGTTCAATTTGATCATTTATTCAATTTTCATGCTTTTACATTATTCACGATTTTATCATCAATACATATGAAATAACACATCATGAAGTTCATAAAATTAACAAATGATCACTAAAATTTAGCCATATAAACTCACAAGTTCAATTTTTGTATTATAACGATAATCATAATTTCATAATAAATATTCCAAATAAAACATTATATCATTTTTAATTCAACATTTATCAATTATAATCGGGCATGTGATCAATTTATACACAAGTCGTTCATATATTCTTCCTCCTCCTCTCTATTCACATCCTTTGTATAAATAATACACTTGTAAGTAACATTATCTATAATTTTCACTATTTACTTATATGGATATTCAAGCTGTCCATCCGTGTCACAGTCACTAAATTATTTTTATCTTGAGATACAGGACTTCAAATTAAGATCCGTTAATTTTTCCTGAAGCTAGGCTCACATATCGTCTTACCATAAAATTTTTAGAATTTTTTGTTTAGCCAATAAGTACAGTTTATTCTTTAAAGCCGCCCCTGTTCTGCTGTCTGACAGTTCTGACCGTTCTTCATTAAAAATTAATTATCTCCTTATACGAGATTCGGATGATGTTCCTATTAATTTCTATTGAAAATAGATTCATTCAAGATTTTAAAAATATAAATTTAAGACTTTAATTATTTTTATCCAATTTTTTATGATTTTCTAACGTTAGAATAGGGGAACCCAAGATCATTCTGACCTTGTCTCACAAAACCTATTATATCTCATGATTTAAAATTCTATTTCTTACACCGTTTCTTCTATAAGAAACTAGACTCAACAAGATTTAATACCGTATTTTATTCATCTTCTAATTAAATTTCTACAATTTTTGGTGATTTTTCAAAGCTATACTACTGCTGCTGTCCAAAACAGTTTTAGTGCAAAGTGTTGCTTTCCATTTTGTCCCGAATTTCACAGTTCATACAATTCAGTCCTTATCCAATTAATCCCTCAATTAAGCTAATTTTTCTCAATTAATACTTTACCTAGACTTTATAAATTATTTCATAACTATTGAAATTCAGAATTCCCACATAAAACCCTAACATCAAACTCTTTTACAATTAGGTCTCAAACATTCACTCTCTATTCAATTCTTTCAATAAAATCGACATATAAACAATTTAAAGTTCTAATTCCATGCTAAATCATGATATACTTCCAGCACATATTCATAGCAACTTTCATTTTCATTCATAAAATCTAAAACTAATGAATTCAACAAGTGGACCTAGTTGTAAAAGTCACAAAAACACAAAAATTTCAAGGAATAATCAAGAATTGAACTTACATGAAGCTAGAGTATGAAAACCAGCTTGAACCCTCTTCCATGGATGTTTTTCAGATGATGAAAATGAAGAGAATTCTAGATATTCCAATTTGGTCCCATTTTTATTTAGCTAATTTTGGTAATTTTTCAATTTTGCCCTTATTTCACCCATTTCCTGATTTTTCTCAGCTATTGCCACCGAAAATATCTCTTCTGGGCTTATTTTCACTTTAGGTCCTTCCTCATTTGACAATTAAGCTATTTAATCCTTCTAGCAACTTTTATACCTTTTTCAATTTAGTCCTTTTTTATTTAATTAACCACCCAAACGTCAAAATTTTCTATCAAAATTTTTATACTACCTTATTGACATTCCGTAAATATTCATAAAAATATTTATGACTCGGTTTATAACACCGAGATTTCGATACCTCTTTTTCTCGATTTTTGACCAAATAAATCTTTATAAAACACAATTTATTATTTCAAAAATCTTTTAAAAGCTACATTTGGCTCGTAAATATTAAATAATATAATCTACGAGTTCATTTGTCAGATTTGGTGGTCTCGAACCACTATTTCTGATATCACTAAAATTTGGGCTATGATATTGATTGACTTTGGAGTGGTTTCTAAGTAGTTTTAATACATTTTGAGTTGGTCTTGAGTATTGAGAAGAAACTATTTAAATTGCAAGGGGTTTAGTGAAATTTTAAATAGATTTTTGCCAAATTTTACTCAAGGTATCGATACCAAGAGTATAGGTATCGATACCACAACTTTGAAATACAAAATTTCCAAAACAGAATGTGATTTTGGTATCTTTTTTAACATTGGTATCGATACCTAGGTCTAAGGTATCAATATCTTTAGTAAAATTGGAATTCTCGGAGTTTCAGAATGTCATTTTGGTATCGTTTTTGTGTTGCGGTATAGATATCTTTCATAAAATATTGATACCTTTTGTTTGGTATCGATATTTTTCCCCTGTTTTGAGTAAAAATAATATTAAAAACATTTTTAAACATATTCTAACATCCAATAATGATCCCACATTTTTATATCAATAACTTTTGAATTGAATAAGTAAAAACACTATGTATGAATGATTGAATAATAGAATGTTTAGCCCAAATTGCTTTGGCACCAAATGTAATAGTCTTATACCGAGTCCATATAGTTGGACCAGGTATAGGAGTGTTACAGAGGATCTTGAATGAAAATATATTTGAAAGCATGATATGGGAACAACTCATCAAAAATAAAGAGACATTTTTATTATAACTTATGAAATGTATTTCGGACTTGAAGTCCAAACACCCAAAAGGTGTAAAGCCAAGGGGAGTACATGTTAGCATAATAGCGAAAACAAATAAAAGTCATAATATATAGAATTGACTTGTAACAAGAACGTTCACAAGACACTTGGTTTTGGTTATGAAAAATCATTAGTTTGCGGTGGATGCAAACACCAAATAAAGTTATTTATTTACATCTAGTGAATTTGTATTCAGCTGATATAAATTATTTAATAATATTGATTCCTCGAGCATAAAACTTGAGTTTCATGAGAAAATCATTAAATGTGAATATGATTTTGTTCAGGAGTTTTTATTAATTAACGTATTTATACATATATGTTATTATCGTCATTATTGATATTAATGTATCAAATATCATTAGAGTTTTTGAAGAATTTCCAAGAAAAATAATTATTCGATAAATAAACTTTTAATGAAAGTATATCTAAAAACGAAAATTTGTCTCGACGTGAAGATCAAGTATTTAATAAGGACAAATTTTTACACAATGATATTATAAAGAATTACTATTGAGTATCCAATAGTGTTTATAGAATAAAAATTGATCAAGCTAATTTTTCATGTAGATTCGAGATATTAAAAAGGTATACAACTGGTCAAGCAATAATGTTATGAAATGATGGTCCTAAAGTACCATTTATTTATGTGCCCAATGTAGTCATTGTTTTGGTAATAGTGAATGATACAATATATCATACTTTATGAAGTTGGCGACATCTAAAGCATGAGAACGAAATTGAATTTTACTCTATATTGATACGCATCAACAAAATTTATTGTATATCTTGATGATTTATTATTGATAAATAATATTAAATGACTCATTATTGAGCTATAAAATGATGTTCAAATAACGGGAGCAAAATATGCACTATTGTAACACTTTTCACCCAATGTAAAGAATAATTGAGAATTCAGTTAGGCACTCCCTACCGCTACATTTGAGAAGTTAATTTTCAACATTGGATTGTGTCATTTCAAAGATATTAAGTGATACTTACATGAGGGGGAATAAATTCACACTACATTTTTCTTTTAAGGTTGTGACATACGGTGTATTAAAGGATTATATACTCTTTTTTCCTTCACTAGGTTTTTGTCCTACAGGGTTTTACCTAATAAGGTTTTTAATTAGGCATATCCTTTATATAATGATCAACCAAGGGGGAGTGTTAAAAATACTATTAAGTGGATGTTCGACCTTTCATCTTTCTTAACATTTCACCTTTCATCTTCCTCAACTTTTCACTTTTCATCTTCTTGTAATCCCTTTCCTATTTATGTATTAGAATATGAGGAAACTAATCTTCCTATATATATATAGGAGTATACTACTTGTAATGATGATGAAAAAGAAGATAAATGCAATGGAAATCTCCCTTTATTCTCGACTATTATTCTTGTGTTCTTTACAATATTATTATTTTATGCCAAATCAATGATTTTATGAAATTTTTTTGAATGATGTTAATACTTTTAAAATAATTTATTGATGAAATGTAATAAAAGAAATTGATTTCAAAGCATAATTCGTTGTTCCTAAGTTAGCTTTTTCGTTTACTGATAATACTTTTTTTTTTTTTTTTTTTTTGCAAAATTGTTATACAGAATGCTAGTCTAAACGGTATGTATTTTTAATATATTTTATCTAAATTCTAATTTAATTAATTTATTTTTATTTTTATTATATTATTTTAATTTTTTACGGTTTATTATTTTTTAATATTTTTAAAATTTTAAGACATAACTATATAAAAATTTTGAAAAAAAATAATTAAAAATCCGTAGATCACATGAGCCAAAAGTTAGTTTGTTTAATTTAATTGTTGTGAAAGTAGAATGTCGATTATAATAAGAAAAAGAGAGAAAAATAGAACACAAATTGTATGTGGAAATCCTTTCGGGAAAAAAAATCACGGGTAGAGGAGAAGAAAATTCACTATGTCGAATTCGAATGATTACAAGGAGTATAGAGTGCGTCTATTTATATGTTTAGAAAACATTATTCTAATCAACATCTAATACAAATAATGCAGTAAGATTGAAATATTTTATTCAAATCAATATCAAATAGAGGAAGTAAACTTCAATACGGATTTTACTTGCACAGGCTTCACTCTTGTAGATCTACCTATATTGCCACTTGTATTTTATTTTAATAAGAATTTGGATCACAATTCTAACAATTGTGATATTTCAAGTTGTATTCACATAAAATTTTCAATAAATTTAAAATATTGAACTAATTTTCATATTTAAATATATTTAATAATGGAAAGAACAAAATTGTTAGAAATAAAGAGGCAAAAATAGCGAAATGGACTTCATTATCCACAATTTTGAGTAGCAAGAAGGTTCTGGCCTAACTAAAACGCCCAATTAAGGCATTTGCAATGCGTTGGATTTTATAATCTTCTCAATTTTAATCATAATATTTTAATTTTTAAACAATAAATTTTTATATATTTTTCAATTTTATCATTTTCCTCAATTTTGTGACTATAGTTTTGACTTGTCATTATAATCTTTTAAAAGTAGATAAGTTATAAAAAATTGTAAAAATTAAAAGTTTTTTGTATTTAAAAAAACATAAAAACTTTAAAAATATAAATTTTAAAACAAGTTTCCAAAAAATATGAAAAAATTAAAAATTATAAAAGATTATGAAGATTAAAAAAATTAAAAAATAATAAAAAATAATATTATTTACTCTTTGAACCGTAATTAAAGAGTTCATGAGCTAGGCTTGGACTCATATTTCTATCCTCTGACCAGCTCGTTCATGGTTGTTATACTATTTAAAAATAATAATAATAATAATAAATAAAAATATTAATATTAATATATTTTTATAATTAGGGTGGGCCTCGGTCCTATTCAACTTCGCCCATGAACATTTAATGTTAATAATATTTTTTCAAAGTTATTAATTAATTGCATATTAAATAAGATTTAAATAAGTATTTTTAATTTATTTCAAATACTTTATATATTAATAATATTTTTATTTAAATTTAATTATAAAATATATACCATAATAGTGTAGAATAATTTTATCCTTTTTATAATAAGAGTTAAATAATAAAAATTATAAAAAAAAACACTAATATTATTCAAATTCATAATTAAAGTGTTAACCAATAATATATATTTGCTTAAAACAAGCTTATTTTACTCTCCTTTTCAACCTTGTTAACAAAAGTATTTTAGAAAACACTAATATTGTTCAGAAACATAATTAAACATCGTTTAAAATGATGTTTTCATTTTATTTTGTTTATCCAACTATTAATATTTTTATTTGATTATTAAGTTTTTTGAAATTAAATATTTTAGTTACTTGTTTTTTTTATTGGTCTAATAATAAAATTAGTCATCTAATGTTTACACATTCTATCAATTTGATTCTAAATATAAAAAATTCAACAAATTTAGCCATTAATATTTACAAAATTTATCATTTTAGTTATAATTCTAAAAAATAAATAAATTTAGACCTCAACAATTATAAAGTTTGTCAATTTAGTCCTAACTCTAAAAATCACTGCTAATGTATAATTTACACACATGTTATGATTATAGCACAAAAGGAAAAAGAAGGAACAAAAGTTCCTTTAATAAATTATCAAATTAAGAAAATAGAAAATAGGAGAAAAAACCTTATGGGGTGAAAGGTGACTCGTATAAAGGCAATAGAATATGATTAGGAGTGATAATTTAGGGGTTTTTTTTAATTTAATTATTATTAAATATGTATAAAGGGTAATTTTGTAAATATCTCAGGGTATGGTGAGGTTGTTTCATTTTAAGCCCGACCTCGACCCGATTATTTTTAAAAATTAACCTGCCTTGACCTCGACTTCAAGAAAAAAAATTCAACCCTATTGGGTTGGATCGTCTCAGAACTCGTCAAACTTGGGTTTTTTTGTTATCTATATAGCTGACCCATGTGAGATATTAAAATAAAAAAAAAATGTACTCTCTTTTAAGTCACTTGCAAAAGCAATCTAAAAAGCTAGGATAAAACACAACAAAAAAAGAAATTAAGATCCAAAAGAAAATAAAAGCATTAAAAATATTATCTATTCAGAAAGTAATTCAGCCAATTATTTCAAATAAGTTTCAAATCAATAGAGTTGGTCTAATGTGAAATCT
The DNA here is from genome assembly GCA_025503065.1 of Gossypium bickii. Classification (NCBI taxonomy): domain Eukaryota; kingdom Viridiplantae; phylum Streptophyta; class Magnoliopsida; order Malvales; family Malvaceae; genus Gossypium; species Gossypium bickii. The sequence goes on along the minus strand of CP106712.1, from coordinate 122,505,730 downwards.
AAATTATCGTAAAAGAAATTGTTGCAAGCGACTTGAAAAAATATTTCTTTTTTTTTTTTTTTATTCTAATATCTCACATTGGTTAGTCGATAAGTTATAAAATGCTAAAAATAAATTTTTAAAAATAAATTCAAATATATATAAATATTAGTTAGTAAAGTCTAGCCCATCTAGCATCTAAAGATATCTTTAATTACAAGTAAATAAAATATATTAAATTACAAATAAATCCAAGTTTGTCCATTAAAAAATTTATTTAGCCTTTTTTTAACTTCACCTATGGTCACCCTAAAATAAGGTTTGTTTTATTTTGGTTACTCTAAAATTATTTTTCTCAATTTAGTTACTCTAAATAAAATAAGTGTGCAAATTAGTAACTGCTATTAAAATTTTTATTTTCTTTTAAAGGATTAATGTCGTGACATATTAACACATCGAATGATTGACATGTGACTTTTTTTCCAAGGTTGAATAAATTTTCACTTAATTTAAAAATGTGTTAAGTAAAATAAGCAGATAGCTAGCCAATTATCATAGAAAATATTATATCAAATTTTATTTTTTAAAAAAACTATATTAAAAATAAATTATCTCTTACTTTTTCTAAAATATTTCAAAAAATTATATTTAAAATGTTTATCGGAAACTAAAATATAAAATATTATATTAATAAGATTATAAATATGTAATAAGTTTTCATTAATTAAAATTTATTATTATCAAAGAATGTAATTATATTTAATCCTAATTTTTTTAACATAAACAGTTTTCTAAAACTCTGTATCAGGAAGTTTGTACTTAACTTTTTTTACTTTATTAAATAACACTTAATTTATTTTTAGAAATTTATGATAATTTTAAAAAAAATGTTTCAAAAAAATTTAACTATAATGAGATTGTTTATGATAATTTTTAACTAACTTTTAAGAACAGATATGATCAGAACTTATAACATATTACAACAACTTGCCAGTAGCAATTTAATTAACTTCTTCATAGTTTGCCAAACTGAATTTAATTTCTACTATGAATTCCTACTTGGTGAAGAAAATCTTAAACCACAAACAACTCCAAAGCCTGATCTTCCCCTTCTATAAATACCTTTGCATTTTCGACCATTTGCATCACCGCTCACATTTCACTATAACCATACCATACAATACAATTGGAGATATGTCTTCCATGGCTTCAGCACCAATTGTCTTTCTTCTTGCCCTCAACCTTCTCTTCTTTACTTCGGTTAGCTCTCAATCTCTAACTCCGATGCCATCTCCGACTCCAAGTTCTTGCAACCGCCTAAACTTAGGGGTCTGTGCTAATGTGTTGGGATTTCTGTCCTTGAATGCAACGGTAGGCCAAAACACAGCAGCACCATGTTGCGCCCTCATTAGAGGTCTGGTCGGTACTAATGAAGAAGTTGGTGTTTGCGTTTGCTCAGTAATCCGAATACCAATCTTGGTTCGTGCATTACTCGAAGTCTGTGATAGGCCAGTGCTCTCAGGCTTCAGTTGCCCTTGAACCATGCAATGCATGCATGTCTATCTACTCCATAGCCCATCATCAATCCTTTTCTTTAAATACCACTACCACGATGTCTGACGTACCATAAAAGCAATCCTTAATAATCCTGGACTTTATAATACTTATTTGTAATTCCAATGTAATCAGTAATATGTTCTGTTATGGAATAAAACGATGGGTTTAAGTGTGGTCTTAACATAATTATCGAGCTCCATTGGTTTTTATTATATGCGTTTCATGATTTTTTTTTATTTTTTAATTTCTCTTTTCAAATAAAGCTGTTAATAGTGATCCTCGAAAAACATCCTAATTATATAAAAGAAAACAAGATATGATAGGATAGAGAAATAAAGGAGATGATTAGCCACCAATATGAGGGTCTAATTTTTTATTAAAGAGGTTTTCGAGAGTCATGTTGGGTTTGGAATTGGATAGTTGGATTTAGGGTAAAAATAAAAGCAAAAGTAAAGAGAAGGAAACTTAGACCGTGCAATTTACAAAAAGGCCTACCCAAACAACAATTTTAACCCTAAAAAAAATAAGATATAATTTTTTTACACGAATTTGTATAGAAGTTAAATTTAGTTTAAAGTGAAATATGTATGAAAATATACAATTAATAGTAAAGAATAAAAATTAGTCTCGGTTTAGAGACTAAATTGGAATTTAGGCAAATATTGAGTAAAAATGTAACACCCCAAACCCGGTCTATGCGTTTAGACGAGATTTGGTTTGTCACACCAAACATATTTTCGTTTCTTTTCAAGATTTACGATAAATTAATGCTACAAAAACTTTTGAAAATCGAGTTTAATAAAAATTTAGTACGAGGATTTGAAATTTTGGTGTTTCAAGAAAAATAATTGTTTGAAAACTTAACGTCAAAATATAATTGTCAAAAACTTAAGATAATAAACTTTGAAGAAATTTAAAATAATTTATAATGTCCAAAAATTTTGTTATAAAACCAATGTTCTTAAGAAAACTTAGTAAATATAAGATAAAACCATATTAAGAGTTTAGAAATAAAATTTAAACCATCCACACAATAAAATCCATAAAACATACTTAGAGGCCTTATTACATCAAACCAACAATAGTAATTAAAATAAAAACTTAAATAAAGTCATAGTTCATAAAACCCAAGTTCGTAGTATGGCCTCCACCAAGTCATCTCCGGCCCAAGTCCACGTCAATTTCCATTACCTGAAATGGTTAATAAAATTTGGGTGAGTTACAAAGAACTCAGCAGCAACTCACTTACCACCATTTTTGGGCCAGATCGTCAAGATATCATGCTGGGCTTGAGCCCATTTACAGGATTCAACCATACATCATAAAATAACATAAATAAAAAAAAATGCATGTAAAATGAATTTCCCATACCAACCTAGTATCCATCCGCTATCACCCCCGTACCAACCAACACACCTGTGGGGATCAAGTCAACCCACCCCGCCAAACACACCAAACATGGGCTTAAAGCCCTTAAATAATTTTGTAGTTGCACTCACCAACTAGATTGTGACATTGTCACCGAACTAGAGGCATTAAGCCAAATTTGTGGCGTAACCACCAACTAGAGGCATTGAGTCGAATTTGTGGCAGAGCCACCGAACTAGATATTTGGCAACTGGCCATTCTTCTCTTCATATATATCCCACCCATGCAATTATGCGTGTATAACAAAATATAATCATATAACAGATTTTCAATTAATCCATAACATCGGTGGGTTTATCATTAATCATTTCATTAGGCCCATATAAATAAATAATTTAGTAATTTGCCCATTTAATGAGCTTTAGTGGGCTTTGGCCCGTTTTCGAACTAAAGTATTTTGGCCCAATTTATCGAACTAGAGTATTTTGGCCTAATTTATCGAACTAGAGTATTTTGGTCCAATTATCGAACTAGAGTATTTTGGCCCAATTTATCGAACTAGAGTATTTTGGCCCAATTATCGAACTAGAGTATTTTCACATATTTCTGGTTTTAACCGCTTTGCATGCATTTTCACAAAAGTATCAATTACTATAAAATTTCCTGATTTACCATTTTCACGATTTTATCGCAATACTTATGATTAGAAATCTAACCCAAAAATGAGTGTGAATTTACACACACCAAGTTATGGAGAGAACTAAACTTTCCCGATCTTCAACACCTATACGTGACATTGCGCGTTAATTAAAACACTATAATGAAACCGATCTAAATATAGCGATCTAGAAATTTACCCTCGATTTCCGTAAAACTTCTACTTGCGATTTCTCTCCGATCGATGGTTCGCTAACCGAATCGAAACCACGAACAAATAATGGTTCGGGAGTACGAACGACTTCGAACAATTGATTTTCCTCGGTTGAACGTCCGCAACCCGGTGGAAAATCCCGGACTCCCGAAATAATCCTTTGCTTGTACTTAGGGGGAATAATAGAACCTCCCTTCTTCCGAAGGCTAAACACTGCCCTTTTCTTCCCTATTTTGAATGTCTTTAAAGGCAAAGAACATTAATCTAATGATATCGAAATAATTCTAAAGTTTAAAAGATATGATTTCCTTACCACGAGAATCGATTTCAACGCTTTGTCACCCACAACTTCTTGATTCCAACTTTCCGTTATCGCACTAAAGTTTAACAAAATAAACGTTAATAAAATGAACGTTTATTTTGATCTAATAAAGCCTACAAACCAACATCAATATTCGCCATAACCACTATTAGCTAATCGAAACGAAAGAATCTCTTACCTAATCTCCACGTCGAAAGAAAAGGATTTGAGAATGGTATTGATGGATGAAAGATTCGGCTATGTGAGATTAAGGAGAGAAGAAAATAGTTTGGCTTGTAGTCACCTTAATATTCGGCCATGAGAGTGTAGGTAGAGAGAATTTCAATTGAAAAGAATAAAATAGGAGAAAGATGGTGATGATGTTGCTTTGATTTCAAAGTGAATAGAAGAAAAAGAAAAGAAAAAGATGAGCTTGAGAGAGAGATGGATATTCGGCAATGGTGAGAGAAAAGAGAAAGAGAAAAGCTTTTGGTGTAGGTGATTTTCGGCACTAATGAAAATAAGGCACAAAGAATACCAATTGATGTGCAAAAATGACCAAATGATCAAAATTTAACAAGGCTTACCAATACTTAAATTCGGCCAAAGGGAGAAAAGGTTGAGAGAATAGCAAAACTATGCACAAAACTAAGAATGACCAAAACAAAAACTAAAATTCCTAGCCAAAACTATCACCAAAATTCGGCTCCCCCCCTAGCCATAATGCCGTCCATATGCTTGGTCATTAAGCCAAGATATTGTTTCCAAAATACTTCCTTGATTCTTGCCTCATATCCTCACATTTTCCTTATTCTTTTGATACCCTTCCTTAAGTTCAAATTTTCCTTATTCCTTTGATATACTAACCAAAAATAACAAGTCAACACCTTCCATATATGCTCTTGGCTGACACTTGCTATACATGGGCAGAAAAATTCAAAATAAAATTCACCTAGATGCTATTTAGGGGATTCGAACCTTCACCCTCATGCACAAGCTCATGCGCCATCACCACTTGTCCAATAACTCATCTTATGCTACATATTGACACTTAAATTAATTTATGTGTCAAAGCCACTTAATCCACTTCCATAAATAATTTCTCAAAATTAATAATATTCCATCTAATAAAATTTTAAATCCTTCTTCAGGACTATACTAACCACGAAAATAAATCAAAAAATTTTACTTTCTAGAATAATTTCTCAAAGCACATAAAGAAAATAAATTACTCGAATTTTCAGGGTGTGACAACTCTACCCCCCTAAAAGAAAATTTCGTCCTCGAAATTTACCTGGCTGAAAAAGGTGAGGGTATTGTTGTCGAATTGCATCCTCAGGCTCCCACGTAGCTTCCTCCACTCCGTGGTTACGCCATAACACTTTGACCAACGGCACCGTCTTCTTTCTTAGTACCTTAATGTCTCGGTCTAAGATTTCCACTGGTTCTTCCTCAAAAGACAAATCTGAATTCAACTCCACTTCTTCTACCGGTACTATGTGCGAAGGATCCGATCTATAGCGCCTCAACATGGACACATGAAAAACATTATGAATTTGGCTCACTCGAGGTAATTCGATCGATAGGCCACTGGACCAACTCGCTTCACCACACGATATGGTCCAATGTATCTAGGACTCAACTTGCCCTTCTTCCCGAATCAAAATCTTCTTCCAAGGTGAGACCTTCAGAAAACTTGATCTCCTACGGCATACTCGATATCCTTACGCTTTGAGATCCGCATACGACTTCGCCTATCCAAGCTTCCTTTAACCGCTTTCAATAGCTTTCACTTTTTCTTCCGCTTCGTAAATCATCTCGTGTCCTAACAACCGCCGATCGCCCAACTCACCCAACAAATAGGAGAACGACACCTACGACCATACAATGCCTCGTAGGGTGCCATCCGAATGCTAGATCGGTAATCGTTGTTGTACGCAAATTCTCGCTAACGGTAGAAAATCCTCCCAACTACCTTTGAAGTCGATTACACATCCCCTTAACATGTCTTCCGAATCCAATCACTCTCTCCGATGACCATCCGATCGAGGATGAAAAGTCAGATCGTTAAGCTTTGTACCCAAAGCTTCATGCAAAGCTTTCCAAAATCGAGATGTAAACCTAGGATCCCGATCCGATATAATCGATACAGTACCCCATGCAACCTCACGATTTCAGATACATACAACTTTTCGCCAACTTCTCGCAACGAGTAGTCCGTATTTAACCGGTAGAAAATGAGCGATCTTCACAAACGATCAACAATTACCCAAACAGAGTTTTTCTTAGTAGGCGTTAAAGGTAACCCACTAACAAAATCCATTGTTATCCGCTCCCATTTCCAAAGAGGAATCTTAATCGGTTGTAAAAGACCTGACGGCAATTGATGCTCCGCCTTCACTTGCTGACAAGTTAAGCATTTTCCCACAAATTCTGAAATCTCCGCTTCAATCCAGCCACCAAAACCGCTCACGAAGATCCCGATACATCTTATTTCCTCCGGGATGCATAGCATAAGGACTACTATGCACCTCCCGCAAAATCATTTGCTTCAGATCTGAGTCCCTAGGCATACAGACTCTTCCACGAAAGCACATTACACCTTCTGAATTTATTCCAAATTCCTCAATTTCACCATTTTCCACTTGCTGAATTAAAAGTCTCAACTTCTCATCTAACATCTGTTTTTCCTTAATTTGTTCCAACCACAAAGGCTTCACTTGAAGTTCCGCTATCAAACTACCATCCTCATACAAACTCAAAAGGGCAAACATAGCTCTCAAATCAGATACCACCTTACGACTTAATGCGTCCGCCACCACATTAGCCTTTCCAGGATGATACTCAATAGAGAAATCATAGTCCTTTAACAGCTCCACCCATCTCCGTTGTCTCAAGTTTAACTCCTTTTGAGTAAGAAGATACTTAAGACTCTTGTGATCCGTATAGATGATAGACTTTTCACCATAAAGGTAATGCCTCCAAATCTTTAAGGCAAACACCACTGCTGCTAACTCCAAATCATGAGTAGGGTAGTTCACTTTGTGCGGTCTCAATTGACGAGAAGCATAAGCTACAACTTTTCCACTTTGCATCAATACGCAGCCTAAACCCGTATGTGACGCATCACAATAAACTGTAAACTCCTTCCCAGCCTCAGGTTGAATCAATACCGGCGCTTCCGTTAAAACCTTCTTCAGTCGCTCGAAACTTTCTTGCTGCTTGTCGGTCCAAACAAACGGCACTCCCTTCCACAAAAGCTTAGTTAGAGGTGCAGCAATCAACGAGAACCCCTCAACAAAGCGTCTATAATATCCAGCCAAACCCAAGAAACTCCGAATCTCAGCTACCGACTTCGGTGGTTTCCAATCCAATACAGCTTCAATTTTCCGAGGATCCACCCTTATTCCTTCGGCTGATACAACATGACCCAAGAAAGTCACTTCTCTTAACCAAAATTCACATTTACTGAATTTGGCATACAACTGATTATTCCGAAGCACTTGCAATACAATCCGCAAATGCGAGTCATGCTCTTCTTCGCTCCTCGAATAAACCAGAATGTCATCTATGAATACCACTACAAACCGATCTAAGAATGGTTGAAAGACCCGGTTCATCATATCCATAAATGCAGCTGGTGCATTGGTCAACCCAAACGGCATCACCAAAAACTCATAGTGTCCGTAACGGGTTCGGAACGCTGTCTTGTGAATATCCGCTTCTTTCACCTTAAGTTGGTGGTAACCCGACCTTAAATCAATCTTGGAGAAAACAGAAGCTCCCTTCAATTGATCAAACAGTCGCCAATCCTCGGCAGAGGTACCGATTCTTGATCGCCACCTTATTCAATTGCCTATAGTCAATACACATACGCATTGACCCATCCTTCTTCTTAACAAACAAAACCGGTGCTCCCCACGGAGACACACTCTGGTCGAATAAAACCCCGATCTAGCGGTTCTTGAATTTGGGCTTTAAGCTCCGACAACTCCTTCTGCCATTCTATAAGGAGCAATGGACACCGGAGCGCCTCCGGCAAAAGCTCAATACCAAATTCCACTTCCGATCCGAGGTACACCGAGAAAAGTTCTTCAGAAAAACATCCAAAATTCCTTCACCGCTTCTCACATCTTCCATCGATAGCTCTTTTGGCATCTAAAGCACTAATAAATGCTAAAAATGCTCCATAACCTTTTCGTACCAACTTCTCCGCCTTTAACGCAGTAAATCACGCTTGCCAAGAAATTCCTCCGCTCGCCTACCATAACTACCTCCTTATCCTCCGCAGCTTTTATCAACATCCGCTTTTCAAAGACAAATCCAATTGCGCCTGCGGTGTTAACCAACCAATCCATGCCTGTAATGATATCGACTCGCCAAAAGGCAATTCCATCAAATTTGCCAAGAATGTTTCTCCTTGAATAACTAAGGGCACGTCTCTAAACAGCTTATTAACCACCACCGATCGACCTAAGGACTAATCACCCTCATCTCATTATCGGAAATTTCGAGTCTAATTTCAAGTTTCCGCTTATGGTGCTAGCAACGTCACGAATGAGTAGAACCAATATCTATCAATGCAATAACAGTACATCGTAAATGAAGAACGCATCGGTTATCACATCGTGCATTGCTATCCTCCCGCGTCGACCGCATATACCAAACTCGGCCGTCTTGCGTCCGCGTTGCCTCTAGGACCATTGCCTCGACCAGCGCACACTTGACCACGCCCACTCCATTACCACCACGACCGGTCCACGACCTCTCGGTGGTTGCCGAGCTCCTCTTGCCGGTGGTGCATCGCGAGCACGAACTTCTTGAGTTGTATCCATACGCCGAGGGCAACTCCTATATTGATGCTCCGTCGATCCACATTTATAGCAAGCACCCGCCTTCCTCCAACATTCTCCGGGATGTTTTTTCCACATTCAAAGATCAGCGACTCACTGATTAATAGCTACAGGTATCCTACCTTGAGCTGATTCATCATTCCGAGACCTCTCTAAACCTTCTCGAAGAACCCGAATTCTTCAGATCTCTCTTGCCTCGAACTTGCTCCCGGTTTTGACGTTCGAGTTCTTAGCCTCTTCGGCTATCTTAGCCTTCTCCACAAGAGCGGCAAAAGTTCTAACTTGCTTTGTGGGGCTATCGAACCCGCAACTCATCTTTCAATCCGCCCTCGGCGCACACACAACGCCATGGTCCGTTGCCACTATCGCTCGAGCATAGCGACTCAAACGTAAGAACTCGACCTCATATGCGCCACCGCCTTATTTCCTTGCACCGATTCAAAACTTCCTTCCTTCGGGCATCCACATAGCTTGTTCCCACATATTTTCCTTGAAAGGAAGCCTTAAAGAACTCCCAATTAACCAAAGCAAAGATCGCTGCCTTCTCGGATAGTAAGCCACCATTGGTAAGCTTCGTCTCTCTCAACAAAGATACCGCTCCTCTTAGCTTTTGTTCCACAAAGCACTCAAGATCGCCCATAATTCGCTCATCGCCTCAAGCCAATATTCAAATGACATTGGGAGCTACACCAGACACCTCTGAAAACCTCGGCTCCACCGGGATTTCGATCGCCGCCCGATATCGACCCACGAGCCGGTGGTCCAGCCCGATCCAATGACTTTTCAAGTACTCGCAGCATTGCTCGTGTAAAGATTATCCTCTTTCATATGGTCGTGCGATCCTGCCTCACTCTCGAATGACGCAGTGCATCCATTTCCGGCATATGACCCGGCACATCGCCACGCCCCTAACACCTGCGCCCTCTACCACGGCCACGCCTACCGCGGCCCACGACCACGCCCTCTAGTGCTCATAGCGACTAATTCGATTTAATCGATTAAGAGTTTTATGAATCGTAATAATATTTCAGCTTGTTTATTAACGATGTCTTATGATATGAAAGAGATAGAATGTTTTCGCAACAATATCCTATTGTCTCAATCTCTACGGTTTTAACACCTAAAACTAGAAGTTCTAGAGTGTTTCCTATAATCATATCATAATCGTAATGCATAATCGTGATATCTGAGATACTTACTTGACTTGGCGCGGGATGCTCATGGTGCCATACTACCTTTAAAATCAAAAGTCTAGATATTTAAATTATTTTTCAAACAGATTTCATTATTGAACCCAAACCACAAATGAGTTTTGAAACTGGCTCGATATTACTAAATGTAACACCCCAAACCCTGGTCTATGCGTTTAGATTTAGATTTGGTTTGTCACACCAAACATATTTTCGTTTCTTTTTCAAGATTTACGATAAATTAATGCTACAAAAACTTTTGAAAATCGAGTTTAATAAAAATTTAGTACGAGGATTTGAAATTTTGGTGTTTCAAGAAAAATAATTGTTTGAAAACTTAACGTCAAAATATAATTGTCAAAAACTTAAGATAATAAACTTTGAAGAAATTTAAAATAATTTATAATGTCCAAAAATTTTGTTATAAAACCAATGTTCTTAAGAAAACTTAGTAAATATAAGATAAAACCATATTAAGAGTTTAGAAATAAAATTTAAACCATCCACACAATAAAATCCATAAAACATACTTAGAGACCTTATTACATCAAACCAACAATAGTAATTAAAATAAAAACTTAAATAAAGTCATAGTTCATAAAACCCAAGTTCGTAGTATGGCCTCCACCAAGTCATCTCCGGTCCACGTCAATTTCCATTACCCGAAATGGTTAATAAAATTTGGGTGAGTTACAAAGAACTCAGTGTGCAACTCACTTACCACCATTTTTGGGCCAGATCGTCAAGATATCATACTGGGCTTGAGCCCATTTACAGGATTCAACCATACATCATAAAATAACATAAATAAAAAAAAATGCATGTAAAATGAATTTCCCATACCAACCTAGTATCCATCCGCTATCACCCCCGTACCAACCAACACACCTGTGGGGATCAAGTCAACCCACCCCGCCAAACACACCAAACATGGGCTTAAAGCCCTTAAATAATTTTGTAGTGCACTACCAAACTAGATTGTGACATTGTCACCGAACTAGAGGCATTAAGCCAAATTTGTGGCGTAACCCACCGAACTAGAGGCATTGAGTCGAATTTGTGGCAGAGCCACCGAACTAGATATTTGGCAACCGCCATTCTTCTCTTCATATATATCCCACCCATGCAATTATGCGTGTATAACAAAATATAATCATATAAATGATTTTCAATTAATCCATAACATCGGTGGGTTTATCATTAATCATTTCATTAGGCCCATATAAATAAATAATTTAGTAATTTGCCCATTTAACAGCTTTAGTAGGCTTTGGCCCGTTTTTGAACTAAAGTATTTTGGCCCAATTTATCGAACTAGAGTATTTTGGCCCAATTTATCGAACTAGAGTATTTTGGCCCAATTATCGAACTAGAGTATTTTGGCCCAATTTATCGAACTAGAGTATTTTGGCCCAATTATCGAACTAGAGTATTTTCACATATTTCGGTTTAACCGCTTGCATGCATTTTCACAAAAGTATCAATTACTATAAAATTTCCTGATTTACCATTTTCACGATTTTATCGCAATACTTATGATTAGAAATCTAACCCAAAATGAGTGTGAATTTACACACCGGTTATGGAGAGAACTAAACTTTCCCGATCTTCAACACCTATACGTGTTAAGTTAATTAAAACACTATAATGAAACCGATCTAAATATAGCGATCTAGAAATTTACCTCTGATTTCCGTAAAACTTCTACTTGCGATTTCTCTCCGATCGATGGTTCGCTAACCGAATCGAAACCACGAACAAATAATGGTTCGAGAGTACGAACGACTTGAACAATTGATTTTCCTCGGTTGAACGTCCGCAACCCGTGGAAAATCCCGACTCCCGAAATAATCCTTTGCTTGTACTTAGGGGAATAATAGAACCTCCTTCTTCCGAAGGCTAAACACCGCCTCTTTTCTTCCCTATTTTGAATGTCTTTAAAGGCAAAGAACATTAATCTAATGATATCGAAATAATTCTAAAGTTTAAAAGATATGATTTCCTTACCACGAGAATCGATTTCAACGCTTTGTCACCCACAACTTCTTGATTCCAACTTTCCGTTATCGCACTAAAGTTTAACAAAATAAACGTTAATAAAATGAACGCTTATTTTGATCTAATAAAGCCTACAAACCAACATCAATATTCGCCATAACCACTATTAGCTAATCGAAACGAAAAGAATCTCTTACCTAATCTCCACGTCGAAAAGAAAGGATTTGAGAATGGTATTGATGGATGAAAGATTCGGCTATGTGAGATTAAGGAGAGAAGAAAATAGTTTGGCTTGTAGTCACCTTAATATTCGGCCATGAGAGTGTAGGTAGAGAGAATTTCAATTGAAAAGAATAAAATAGGAGAAAGATGGTGATGATGTTGCTTTGATTTCAAAGTGAATAGAAGAAAAAGAAAAGAAAAAGATGAGCTTGAGAGAGAGATGGATATTCGGCAATGGTGAGAGAAAAGAGAAAGAGAAAAGCTTTTGGTGTAGGTGATTTTCTAGCACTAATGAAAATAAGGCACAAAGAATACCAATTGATGTGCAAAATGACCAAATGATCAAAAATTAACAAGGCTTACCAATACTCAAATTCGCCAAAGGGAGAAAAGGTTGAGAGAATAGCAAAACTATGCACAAAACTAAGAATGACCAAAACAAAACTAAAATTCCTAGCCAAAACTATCACCAAAATTCGGCTCCCCTAGCCATAATGCCGCCCATATGCTTGGTCATTAAGCCAAGATATTGTTTCCAAAATACTTCCTTGATTCTTGCCTCATATCCTCACATTTTCCTTATTCTTTTGATACCCTTCCTTAAGTTCAAATTTTCCTTATTCCTTTGATATACTAACCAAAAATAACAAGTCAACACCTTCCATATATGCTCTTGGCCGACACTTGCTAAACATGGGCGTAAAAATTCAAAATAAAATTCACCTAGATGCTATTTAGGGATTCGAACCTTCACCCTCATGCACAAGCTCATGCGCCATCACCACTTGTCCAATAACTCATCTTATGCTACATATTGACACTTAAATTAATTTATGTGTCAAAGCCACTTAATCCACTTCCATAAATAATTTCTCAAAATTAATAATATTCCATCTAATAAAATTTTAAATCCTTCTTCAGGACTATACTAACCACGAAAATAAATCAAAAAATTTTACTTTCTAGAATAATTTCTCAAAGCACATAAAGAAAATAAATTACTCGAATTTTCAGGGTGTGACAAAAAATTGAAAAATTCAATATGAAATTGAATTTTGTTGTATTAATGAATTTTAATTGTTTTAATTCCGTAGCTAACGTTGTAGCACCACCAAACCTGGCCTAGACGCTATGGCCGAATCTGGCGGTGTCACATGTGAGTGCTTTTAGAAAAACCTTAGCAAGTAAAACAAATCGTCCAGTTTGTTATCTTTACTTAAGTCGTGAAATCTCTACTCCAAGGATTAAGTGAAAACATTTTATTAATGTGGAAGCTAAAACATCATCAATCCATAAATTAATAATTTAACAATTTAAAATCCCAAAGCATATATGTAAATTAAGTAGACAAAATAAAGTGGTACTCAAAACAAATCCGTGAATGTCAACTAGTGGTCACCATCGAGCCCTCCGCCACACCGATCCATCAACTACTCAGGATTTCTTGACAAACAAAATAAACAAAGGGGTGAGTTTTTGCAAAATTAGTGTGTACACCCTCACAAACAGCATGTATACAAACAGATAACAGCATACAATTATTCGGCCTTAGCCATACAGATATCGCATGCATAAAAGATCAGATATCAGGGATATCATGCCCACCAACCCTGTACACCATCTCCGTCCAACCCATCACACCATGTGGGGATAAAATCGACCCACCCATCTCTACACACCATATATGGGAATATAATCGACCCATCCAACCCTACACACCATAAGGTATCGCATCACGACACATATCATAAGTATACAGATAAGCTGCTAGATAACGGGCTTATGAAGCCCCTCGGATACTCCCTTCACTTCATCAAACCCGCCCCGATGCAATGCATCATACAAGTATGGCATGCTGTAATGTAGACAACCAGATCATACATTTATTTACAGAACAGTCAGATAATCATGTCAAGTATATCATGCGAACACATACATCATTGAATTAGGAGTCTAGTAAAGGCTTACCGACCCTACTACAGGTCACAGTCGACTTGGGCGACCCGTGCAACCTTACAGAACGTTTCAGATTAAAGAGGCTCACACGCCCGTATGCATTACATGTGTGGGCCCACACGCCCACTTGCCTGAGCCCGTGCCTCGCACACGGCTTACAAGCCACCGCATGCTCGTGTCCGCCACGATTGTGTGGCGCGCGCACGGCCTGGCTCGTCAGCCACACGCCCGTGTCTCGCGACGCAGGCTACCACACGGGCAGACCACACGCTTATGTGGTGTCAACAGGCTAATTTTTGGCTTTCGACGAAACTTGTTTCCTACTTAATCAAAGTACACACCTAGTTCGTTTTCGCTACTAATCCAACCACGAGCACTCCAAAGCCTAAAATCAATCATAGCTAACCCAAAATTAGCCTCTTAAGTCAGATTATTAAGAATAGGCAAATCCTAAAACGAGAGATCTATTTACCTTCAACGAATAACGGTGATTCCTCGCTGTTTGGAAACCCCGATTGATGACCCACAAAACCTTGAATATCCCCTAAACAGTAAACAAAACCCCTCTTAAACTATCTCCAAAGAATATCACGCAATTTAATTAAGCGATACTTACCGAATCGATAGAACCGCTAGCAACACGCCACACTTAATCGAAAAAGAAGAGAAACGAAGGGGAGGGGAAAAAGAAAAGGATTTTCGACAGCAAGAGGGATTTAGGGGAAAAAGAGAAGACGACTTAGAAAAGCTTTTGTTAAAAGAAGAAAATATGCCCAAATTTTCCTAAAACCCCCAACTCAAAATTTTGATAAAACCTAACTCTTAGCCACAACTTGTAGCAAAATAACTCCAAAGCCACAGCAAGGATTCAAACTCCGGTCCTTGAGCAGCCTGACACTCCTCTTAACCATTAGACCAGCAGGCCCATTCTGTTGAGTGTTTACCAATAAATTCTTATCAGCCCATTAACCAAAAGCCAGACTTTACCCAATAAAAACCAAAATTTATCCCAAGTCAAAGCTTGAACTTGGGACCTCCCAAATACACCCCAAAGCACATAACCTCTTAACCACATACATTTATATCAAAAAGAACCCAAACAAAAGTTTCGTTATTACCATGCCCAATAATTGTAAAAACCAAATTTTTGGGGCATTACAACTCTACCCCCTTAAAGAAAATTCATCCTCGACTTTTACCTGATTTGAAAAGGTGAGGATACTGCTGTCGTATTGAATCTCTGGCTCCCAAGTAGCCTCCATAGTGCTATGATTCTACCACAGCACCTTCACCAAGGGAATAGACTTCCTATGTAAGACCTTAATGGCGCGATCTAAAATCTGAACAGGCTCTTCCTCGAACGTCAGATCCGATCTAATCTCAATCTCCTCCACGGGCACAATGTGCGTAGGATCAGAGCGGTAGCGTCTCAACATCGAGACATGGAACACGTAATGAATACAATCCAACTCTGGAGGTAGCTCTAACTGATATGTAACTGGCCCTACTCGCTTTAGAATCCGGTACGAACCAATAAACCGAGGGCTTAGCTTACCCTTGCGATCGAACCTCAGAACCTTTTTCCATGGCGAGACCCTAAGGAAAACTATGTCCCCCACAGAGTACTCGATGTCCTTTCTCTTCAGATCAGCATAAGACTTCTGCCTATCAGAAGCCGTGTTCAGATGCTCTATAATCAACCGCAGTGTCAGAAATTAATTGTGGACCCAGAACACGTCGCTCACCCAACTCAGTCCAGAACAAAGGAGTGCGACACTTATGACCATAAAATGCTTTATATGGTTCCATCTGTATATTGGACTGATAACTATTGTTGTAAGAAAACTCTGCTAAGGGCAATTATTCCTCCCAACTACCTCAAAAGTCCATAACACATCACCTCAACATATCTTCCAGTACCTGAATCACCCCCTATGACTGTCCATCTGTCTGAGGATGAAATGCAGTACTGAAATCCAGACGAGAACCCAAAGCCTCATAAAGTTTTTGCCATAACCGAGACGTAAAACGAGGATCCCTATCGAAGATGATCGAAACGAGAACCCCATGCAACCTCACTATCTCAAAAATGTACAACCTAGCCAACTTTTGCAGAGAGAAGTCTATCCTAACAGGGATAAAATGTGTTGACTTGGTCAATCGATCCACGACGACCTAAACAGAATCCTTCTTAGTGGGTGTTAAGGGCAACCCACTAATGAAGTCCATCGTTACGTGCTCTCATTTCCACATCGGTATACTAACCGGCTGTAGCAAACTCGAAGGTAACTGATGCTCAGCCTTAACCTGCTGACAAGTCATACAGCAAGCAACAAAGTCGGTAACTTCACGTTTCAACCTTTGCCACTAATACAACTCTCGGAGATCTCGATATATCTTGTTTCTACTAGGATGCATAGCGTAAGGACAACTATGCGCTTCCCTCAAAATCGACAGTCACAAATCCTCATCATTAGGTACACAGATCCTACCTCAGAAACACAGTATCCTATCGCTATTAATCCCAAAGTCAATAGTAGTCCCAGTCTGAACTTGACAAAATCACAACTGAAGAGACTCATCTCCTAACTGCTTATCTTTAATCTAAACCAGCAACTCGACCTAACCTGCAACTCAGCCAGGAGACTCTCATCATCATAAAGGCTCAGTCGAGCGAACATTGCTCTCAGATCAGTCATAGCCCTACGGCTTAATGCATTGGCCACCACATTGGCCTTACCAGGGTTATAGCCAATTCTGTAGTCGTAGTCCTTAAGCAGCTCAACCCATCGACGCTGCCTGAGATTTAACTCCTTTTGAGTAAGGAGATACTTGAGGCTCTTGTGGTCAATGTAGATGATACACTTCTCACAGTACAGATAATGCCTCCAAATTTTTAATGCAAAAACAACTACCACCAACTCCAAATCATGCATCAGATAATTAGCCTCGTGAGCCTTAAGCTATTGAGACACATAGGCAACTACTTTACCGTCTTGCACCAAGACGCACCCCAAACCCACATGTGACGCATCACTGTAAACCACGAAGTCCTTACTGTGTCCAGTCAGACGAGATCGGAGCTTGAGTCAAAATCGTTTTCACTTCTCGAAGCTCCTCGCATGCGCTTGATCTAAATAAAAGGAACTCCTTTATGCAACAACTTAGTCAACGGCACTGCGATTATCGAGAACCCCTCTATGAAATGTCGGTAATATCCTGCTAGTCCCAAAAAATTACGGATTTCTGACACACTCTTCGGCTGTTTCCAATCTACCACAGCCTCAATCTTACGAGGATCCACTCGAATCCCCTCAGCAGACACTACATGACCCAGAAATGTCACTTCCCGAAGCTAGAACTCGCACTTGCTGAACTTTGCATACAACTGCTTCTCACGATGGATCTGCAAGACCACTCTTAAATGCTCGTCATACTCGTCCTCAGACTTAGAATACACCAAAATGTCATCGATGAACACCACCACAAACTGATCCAAGTAGGGCTGAAACACACGGTTCATTAAGTCCATAAATGCCGCTGGCGCATTAGTTAACCCAAAGGGCATAACCAGGAACTCGTAATGCCCATAACGAGTCCTAAATGTTGTCTTATGTACATCGGCCTCCTTAACCCTCAACTGATGATAACCTAACTGCAGATCAATCTTTGAAACACAGATGCCCCTCTGAACTGGTCGTATAAGTGTTCTATCCTCGGAAGTGGGTACTTATTTATAATTGACAACTTGTTTAATTGACGATAGTCAATACACATCCTCATTGTACGTCCTTCTTTACGAACAGAACAGGTGCTCCCCACGGAGACACACT
Source organism: Gossypium bickii (assembly GCA_025503065.1). Lineage (NCBI taxonomy): Eukaryota > Viridiplantae > Streptophyta > Magnoliopsida > Malvales > Malvaceae > Gossypium > Gossypium bickii. The sequence goes on along the minus strand of CP106712.1, from coordinate 122,487,602 downwards.
AGGACAAATAAACCCACGGTCCAACAGCTCTTGAATCTGAGCCTTAAGTTCTGCCAGCTCCTTCGGTGCCATTTGATAAGGGACGATAGACACCGGAGCTGTACCAAGAATCAACTCAATCCCAAATTCTACCTCACGACTTAGAGGTAATCCTGGTAACTCATTGGGAAAAATATCTGGAAAGTCCTTCACATCACAGATATCCTTAACCGATAAGCCCGCAGAATCAGAGACACTTATATAGGCCAAAAATGCCTCACATCCCTTCCTTACCAGCTTCTCTGCCACCTACACAGATATCACATTACTTAGATAATTTCGTCGTTCTCCAATCACGACAATTTCATTACCCTCCTCGGTCTTCAGAACCACCTTCTTTTCAGCACAATCTAGACTTACACGATGCTTCACCAGCCAGTCTATACCTAGAATTAAGTCGAACTCCCCAAACGGAAGTTCCATCAGATCAGCCAAAAATATCGCTCTTTGGACTTCCAATGGAACATCTCTGAATAGTTTACTAACCCTAATAGACTGCCCCAACGGACTCACCACCGAAACCTCACTAGAAGTGCTCTCATATGGTATTCCCAAAGTCTCAGACACAAAACAAGCAACGTAGGAACGTGTAGAGCCTATGTCTATCAGTGCAACATAAGATACATTAAAGATTAAAAACGTACCCATGATGGCGTCTAGAGCATCTCCATCATCACGACGACGTGTAGCATACACAAGGGCAGACTGCCTCGCCTCAGTCGGTCCAGTATTTCTGCCCGGTACTCTCTGTCCTCGGCCCATACCGTTGCCACCCCTAGCCTAGCCTCAGCCCCTAGGTGGTGGCTAAACTACCCTCGGTGGCTGTGCAGTCTCAGCAACCGAAGCTTGCATTTGATTACCCCTCAGTGGACAATCCTTAACTCGATGCTCAGTCGATCCACACCTCAAACAAGCACCAGTAGACCTCCAACACTCACCCCAGCAGGTGCAACAGTAGCCCCAACTCTCACGGCCCCATCAGATCTGGCCTTTTTCCTAGGCCTTACCCTAACATTCAAAGGCTCTATATCCCTCTTAGCATTCCCTCTATCTCGGTTCTGGCGCTCAGCATGCTTAACCTCCTCCGTAATCTTGGCCTTCTCAACCAACACGACAAACTCTCGCTCCCTCTGCGGAGCTACCAGGACCCTCAAATTATCCCTCAGACCGTCTTCAAAATGGATATAGTGCTCATACTCAGTCGCCACCATGTCTCACGCATAACGGCTCAGCCTTAGAAAGTCGGGCTCATACTTGGCCACCAAACAATCTCCCTGAGTAAGATTCAAGAACTCACGCCTCCTAACGTCGATATAATTAGCCCTCACATACTTGCTCTGAAAGGCCGTCTTAAAAAAATCCCACGTCAGAATGACAGGCTGAGTGCCATCCCTAACCGTCAGCCACCACTGATATGCTTCATCGCGAAGCAATGAAATAGCCCCATTGATATTCTACTCGACAGTAAAATCTAGATCATCCATAATGCGCTCCATGGCCTCCATTCAGTACTCAGCCACATTAGGAGCAACCCCAGCGATGCCCCTAAATACCTCAGCCCCATTAGATAGAAGTCGTTTCGTAACAAACCCACGGCCTCCAGATCTAGCATTAGCCCTAGCAACTCTCTCTAGGATTCGAAGCATGGCCTGAGACAGTACATCGTCCCCAGCTGCACGGTCCTAAGACTCAGCACCAGTCTCAGTAACAGGTGACACTGGCGTCTCGCTAGTGTCCAGATTAGGGATCATATCGAATGCAAATGACTCAGCTTGAATCCCCCTACGGCCTCTACCTCGGCCTCTAGTACCCCGTCCACGAGTACCACGTGTGCTCATCGTAATTTTAGATTAATCTATATTTAGAAGTTTTATGCACATCAGTTTACAGTTTCGATAATTATTAGCAGATATTTTATGCAAAACAGTATCAGAGTTTCAGATTCAGTTATCGCGAGTAACAGACTCACTACCTAAGGGTTTCAGTAAAGTACTACCTATAGTAGTCTCACCATATATACATAGTATTTCAGACAAATACAGACAATATTTCATTTTAAGCATGCTTCAGCTAGTCTATATCAGAGTTTAAGAGAACTTACAAGATCGACGCCAGAGACTCGGTGAACTACATACTTAATCAGAGTATTTGAGAACATTTGAAAGTAATTCTTTAAAAAAAAATTTGGAACCCAAATTTCACAGTCGAGTTTTGAACTTTGCTCTAATACCACCAAATGTAGCACCCCCAAACCTGGCCTAGACGCTATGGCCGAATCTGGCGGTGTCACATGTGAGTGCTTTTAGAAAAACCTTAGCAAGTAAAACAAATCGTCCAGTTTGTTATCTTTACTTAAGTCGTGAAATCTCTACTCCAAGGATTAAGTGAAAACATCTTATTAATGCGGAAGCTAAAACATCATCAATCCATAAATCTGTAATTTAACAATTTAATATGTAACAGCCTAATTACGACCCTGATCAGAATGGTGGTTTCGGGACTATGAATCCGAGATAGAGAAATTTATTAATGATTAAATTTGATATATATGTTATGTGGTTGAGCATGTGTTAAAATATTTTAGATTAATATTTGTGTTTGGGTGATTAATTTAAGGAAAAAGGGCTAAAGTGCATGAGTGGTAAAATTTGCCATTTGCTGGATTGGGGGAATTAAAATAAAGTGTCTTTTTAATTAAGGGGATTTGTATTGCAATTATTCCTATTATTACTATAGTGGACGGCAAGGTGATGTGATATATGTAAATATATTATATTATATTATAGTTAATGGTATATGTTAATATTATATTATAATTAATTATGTATAATGGAATAAAAACACAAAAGAATTAAGGAAGCCATTTTTGAGCTTCCTTGGCCGAATATAACAAAAGAAAAAGAAGAGAAAAACTCCTTAGGGTTCGGCACTCATCAACTAAAATTTGGTAAGCTTAAGTCTTGGATTTTTGATAATTTTTGCATTTTTGTGATTGTTGATCATTTTCCTATCAAGCCCATGTGATACTTTTGTGTATTGATCATGTATGTTGATTCGGCCATTGATGAAAAATTCATGTTTTATGATGGTTAATGGTTATAAACAATATGTATGTGCTAAATTACTACATTTGGTGTTGGAGATTTTGATTAGGTTGAGCATTTAGGATTAAATTTCAAAGATAGTAGATTGAGGGGTTAGATTTTAGAAATTAGGAAAGATGGAGACTTGAATTAGCTTAAGGAACATTCGGACTTAGCTTGAAATAGGTAAATTTGGCATATTTTGTATTTAGTGAAAATTGGATTAAATTGTAAAAATGAGTAATGTGAGGGATAAATTAGAAAATTATTCAACTATGTGTTTTGGTCTAAAATGAAAGAAATTCTATTTGAATGAGTTCATTCTTGCAATTATTTAGATCAAGAACGGAGAGAACTAGGATCGGATCGGGGTAAGGCGAAATTGAACGAATAGCTGGGACACCCCAACTCATCAACCTCTGAGGTAAGTTTGTAAGCAATTGGTTTAATTGAGTGGTTATTATAAATGAATGTATATGTGCAAATGAATTTAAGGATTAAATTACTAAGTTGCTGAATGGAACATGGATATTTGAGTATGAGAATCGGATGTTGCTTATTAAATTCAAGTATAAGTGTATATCCCTTGAATTAATTGAAATTAGCCTATAAAAATCCAATCTTGCTGAATGTGATATGGTATAATAATAAATATATATATTGTGGATATGTATATAATTTGTGCCGAATGAAATAGTATGACATAGAGAAATTGAATTGTTGCTGTTGGGTAATTATATATTGCTTATGTATATGTGTATGGGATTGAAATTATAAGTGTTCAAAGAAGGGTTCGGTTAAGGGGCACTAAGTGTGCGAGCTTGAGTACCGAGCACTATGTGTGCGAGATCGGTCTAATGGCACTGTGTGCGCGGAAGAAATAAGTAACGGCACTAAGTGTGCGATACGTTACATAAATAGCACTGTGTGTGCGGAAGAAATAAGTAACGGCATTAAGTGTGCGATACATTACATGAGCTACATTGTATGGGCGGATTATCGGACTTCTCAAGAACTTGAATAATTGAATGGAGTTAATCAGAAGTGATATGTTGGTAAGTTGTGCATGATAGTTAAGTAAATTGGTATTAATGAGGTAAGTAGTCCTTGTATACTAAAATGTATATTGTAATGTAATTATAAATCCTTGACTTTATTCTAAATGGTCATATGGTATGGAATCATTCGGCTTTTGGAAAATAAATGGTCATGTTATTGTTAAATGGTGAAATGATATATGTATTGTTATTATTATTTCATTTTTTTTTGAATGGGTTGAATTGTATAAAATTGGTTTAATGGTTAGTTACATATGTATTACCTATTGCTTATAACTTACTATGCTATATTAGCTTACCATTTGTGTGTTTAATTTTCTATTATTTAGATCTTGAAGGCTAGTTCGTACTTGGGGATCCTTGTCGAAGTCAACCTCACTATCATCTATCTTTGGTATATTATAAGTTGTACCTCTTTTGAAACTTATGGCATGTATAGAATAAGTCTTTTGGGATGTGTTTGAAAGTCATGTAAAGGTGAATATATATATATGTACATTTGCCATGCGAAAATGGCTATGTCCCTTTATTTAAGTTGGTTTGAGCTTGTTGAATTTATGGATTTAATACATATTTGAGTATTTTAGTTTGCTTATAATAGATGCCTAATTTGAGAGCTAAACTTTAATAGGTGTATATTAGTTTTAAATTTCTAGTTATGGATTGAATATATATATGATATTGGGATGATGATGATTTGTTTGGCATGACTAATTGAATGTATCAATGTGATTAGATATAGACGAAACAAGTTATAACTTGTGCATGTGTATACTAAAAGCAAATTAGAAGTGAGCAAATTGATGTGTAATTTTTCCTTTGGACATTCGGCTATGGTTAGTTTAGTATGGAGTTTTAAATTAATTCTTTGAGTGATGTTATATGTTCGATCATGTATTACAAATGGCTAAATCCATGTTGTAATAATTAGATAAAGTGTATTTATGATATATATATATGTTTGATGAGCAATGCCGAATGTTATAAGTAGTATAGGTAATTATTAAATCAATTTAGACTTTATAAATGTGGTTTAAACGAATGGAAATGAGTATATTAGCTAATGATACTATTTTTGTTATTTAAATGAATTATTGATATTAGATGGATTATATATATTTTACTCATGATAGTTTGAAATGTTATGTAGTTTACTAAATATTAATTTTAATAGAGTGCAAAGATTTGTGTTTAGTTTAGTAATGCTCGTAACCCTAATCTGGCGACGGACATGGGTTAGGGGTGTTACATAAAATCCCAAAACATATATGTAAATTAAGTAGACAAAATAAAGTGATACTCAAAACAAATCCGTGAATGTCAACTAGTGGTCACCATCGAGCCCTCCGCCATACCGATCCATCTACTACTGAGGATTTCCTGACAAACAAAATAAACAAAAGGGTTAGTTTTCGCAAACTCAGTGTGTACACCCTCACAAGCAGCATGCATACAAACAGATAACAGCATACAATTATTCGGCCTTAGCCATATAGATATCGCATGCATAACAGATCAGATATCAGGGATATCATGCCCACCAACCTTGCACACCATCTCCGTCCAACCCATCACACCATGTGGGGATAAAATTGACCCACCCATCCCTGCACACCATATATGGGGATATAATCAATCCATCCAACCCTACACACCATAAGGTACCGCATCACAACACATATCATAAGTATGCAGCTTAGCTGCTAGATAACGGGCTTATGAAGCCCCTCGGATACTCCCTTCACTTCATCAAACCCGCCTCGATACAATGCATCATACAAGTATGGCATGCTGTAATGTAGACAACCAGATCATACATTTATTTACAGAACAGATCATACATTTATTTACAAAATAGATCAGATAATCATGCTAAGTATATCATGCGAACACATACATCACTGAATTAGGAGTCTAGTTAAGGTTTACCGACCCTACTACAGGTCACAGTCGACTTGGGCGACCCATACAACCTTACAGAACGTTTCAGATTAAAGAGGCTCACACGCTCGCGTGCATTGCATGTGTGGGCCAACATGCCCGTGTGGGTCACACCGCCCACTTGCCTGAGCTTGTGCCTCGTACACGGCCTACAAGCCACTGCACGCCCGTCCGTCAGGCCCGTGTGGCGCACGCAGGGCCTGGCTCATCAGTCACACGCCCGTGTCTCGCGACGCAGGCTACCACACGGGCAGACCACACGCTTGTGTGGCGTCAATAGGCCAATTTTTGGCTTTCGCTGAAACTCGTTTCCTGCGTAATCAAAGTACACTCCTAGTTCATTTTCGCTACTAATCCAACCACGAGCACTCCAAAGCCTAAAATCGATCATAGCGAACCCAAAATCAGCCTCTTAAGTCAGATTATTAAGAGTAGGCAAATCCTAAAACGAGAGATCTATTTACCTTCAATGAATAACGATGATTCCTCACTGTTTGGAAACCCCGATTAATGACCCACAAAACCTTGAATATCCCCTAAACAATAAACAAAACCCCTCTTAAATGATCTCCAAAGAATACCACGTAATTTAATTAAGCGGTACTTGCCGAATCGACAAAACCGCTAGCAACACGCCACACTTAATCGAAAAAGAAGAGAAACAAAGGGGAGGGAAAAAAGAAAAGGATTTTCGGCAACAAGGGGGATTTAGGGGAAAAAGAGAAGACGGCTTAGAAAAGCTTTTGTTAAAAGAAGAACATAAGCCCTAATTTTCCTAAAACCCCCAACTCATAATTCTGATAAAGCCCAACTCTTAGCCACGACTTGTAGCAAAATAACTCCAAAGCCACTGCAAGGATTCGAACTCCAATCCTTGTGCACCCTGACACTCCTCTTAACCATTAGACTAGCAGGCCCATTCTGTTGAGTGCTTACCAATAAATTCTTATCAGCCCATTAACCAAAAGTCAGGTTTTACCCAATAAAAACCAAAATTTATCCCAAGTCAAAGCTTGAACTTGGGACCTCCCAAATACACCCCAAAGCACATAGCCTCTTAACCACATACATTTATATAAAAAAGAACCCAAACAAAAGTTTTGTTATAACCATGCCCAATAATCATAAAAACCAAAATTTTAGGGTGTTACAAACGTCGTACCGGAATCTTCAACTAAAAAGGGGAAGGATAAAATCGACGTCGAATAACTCGTAATCCACGATTTGTATTTTTATAAATCCGAACCTAGTTGTTAATTGTTGTTATTCGATTTAATGCATATGGTAAGTGTTTGAGGTGAGTATTTTGCACTTTGATATTGAATTGAAATTATAATCTATTGAAATGGATTTAATTGGTATATATGTCGAAACCATTTTTATATTTAAAAAAAGGGGATCGACTTTAAAACGAAAATGGAGTCGCCACCAATCCCTTTTTGCTTAGGTGTGATCAGATCACCTTATAAGACATTTTTTTGTGTTTTATTTTAAATATTGATTTTGGCCTACGAAATTTAAGAAAACGGATTCGGGAGTCGGTTACGTAAGAGGAAGGGTTAGCACCCTCGTAATGCCCAAAAATTGGTACCTAATTGATAAACTCGTGTCCTAATGTCGAAAATCTAAAAAATTTAAAATACGATCCTTTATTTGAAAGAAAGTTAAGATTCACTTATTTCAAAGAAATAAAATGTCACACCCAATGAGTTAATATGCATCATTTCAAGGCTTCGAAACTAAGCTTACCTCTATTTGTAGAAAATCCTTACTTCTAATCACAAAACATAATATCCAATAAGTTAGGACATAACATCTCGAGTTCTTGAGAACAAATTTTTATTTAAAATTTACAATTTTTTATTTCAAAAAAAAAAGGATATTTGGCTATGTGGATTCAACGAAGAAAATTGAAACCTAGTGAGTTAGAGCACAATTTTCTCGAGACTTCCAAATGCCAAATATTATTTTATTTAAGTAAATACTTTTTGGATAAATAATTGCAATTAAAAATGAAATACATTTCTAAAACAATGATTTGAATGAAATGTGGCATTAGTACATTACCAAACATAAATTTCAAAGAGCATTTTAGTAAGTAAAAATAATAACATAACAAATAATACAAATAATGCAAGCAATATAACAATTATACTAAGGTAAATAAAGATTATAAATTTGTTCTTAAAATATGAGTGATCAACTAAAAGATAGAATGCAGACAATAAAATAATCTAAAAAAGGAAATTAAAGAATAAACATGAAAATTTTACACAAGATTAAATGTATATAAAAATAAGGTGAATAATGTAAAAAACAATATAGCAAATTCAAAAAAAGATAATATATATTCATGAGAAAATAAGTAAGATACATTTTTAAATAAATAAATAATATATTTATAATACAATAATCTAATACATATATGCATAAAAACTACATATTTAAAAATAAATAATATAAACAATATATGTTATACAATATACCAAATTTTATACAATATTAAGGATAAAACAATTTAAATGTTATATATAATATAATATAATATAATAATATATAATATAAAAATTTTTAAAAATATATATAATATAATAACTAATATACAAATTCTAAAATGATATGTAATATATAAATAATATTAAACTTAATGAAATAACCTAGTATAAATAATAAATAGTAATAATTTAATACATATATAATACTAAAATAATAAAAAATAAGAATAAAAAATGAAAACAAAAAAGATTAAAAATCAAAGAAACAAGGATCAAATCAAAATAATAAAATAAAATAAAACTAAAATAAAATAGTAAAAAGGATGATGTTGGAATGCACGTCAAACTATAGGGACTTATTGGGCAATTATGCCCTATCTCCTAAACAGCGTCCTTCCATCATCTGTCTTTAAAATGACCTTAGGGACCCAATTGAAACAAAGGCAAATTTTCAGGGCTGAATTAAAAATAAAATAAAATTTAAATTAAACTAAATTAAAAATAATAAAATTGCGAAAGGACCAAAGAGGCAAATTGCCCATTTTATAAAAACATGCGAATCCTCCCCGGGTATCGGGTCAACACGCAGATCTGGCCTTTAAACGACGTCGTTTTGGCCTTTAAAGGTGACCCCCAAAACGGCGTCGTATAGATGGCCTATATAAGCTAAAAAATAGCCCAAGAAAACCATTTTAAACACCTTTTAAAAAAAATAAAACAGAAGCCTTGAAAGGCTCTCTTCCCCTACTGAGGCCGAATCCGGCTGGGCTCGGTGATTTGCCACCATACGAGCCGCGCCGCGCGCGCTTTCTAAGCGCCACAGATACTCACGGCCAGGGGCTAGAAACTTTGTTTTTTAAATGCGAATCGAAAGGTAAACTCCTTCTATCTATTTTATTATTTGTATATTTAAAATATTTGCATGAATGAAAAATAAAAAAAATTTAAGCAAGATATAACAAACTAAAATCACCTCTGTTTTTTGAAGATTTTTTGTTCTTTATTTCTGCATCTTTTTTTTGTGTATGTTTTTTTTTTTTGCTTTTACAGATTTCGTTAGGATTTTTATAACCCAAAAATAAACCAGAAAATAAATATAGGACCCTATTTTGCTACTATTGTCTGCTATAATTGTTGTTTTCTGTCGTGTTTTCTTTCCTTTTGCATGTAAATGGCAAAAATCTTGGTGGTGATGAAGGCTGGTAGCTAGGCTGCGACACGAGGAAGGGCCTGTGTCGAATGCTTGCGGCGCCTAGGTTTTCCAAAAACCCTAGGTCTTCTGGAATAGTTTGGGTATTGGGCCCTTTTGGGCCGTGTGGTTTGGGTCTGGGTAGTCTGTTTTGGACCAATTAGGCCTGGGTGTAACGGGTTTTGGTTAGCATTTGGGTTTGGGTTTTATAGCCCGTTTATTGTAAAAAAAACTGATGGACTTTTTTTTTATTTTTGGGTTTTTTTATTATCGATATGGGCCCGGGCACAAATGGGCTATTATAGCTGCTCGTCTTTTCTCATTATCGTGTAACGAGAATAGAGCAAAGACTATAAAAGGACTGATTTTGCCCGGTTTTTGCCGAGCCTTGACTTTTTGGTCCTCGTCTTCTTCAGATGGCTTCCAACCCCACTGCAACTTCAGAGGTATTTGGAACTTCATTTTTACTTCTTTGTAACTATTTCAATTTTAGAAGTATTGGACTATCTGTTTTAATAAGTTTGATGGCTTCAATCTGCTTCACTGCAACTTCAAGAAGGCAATATCCGCTATCTTTAATCTGCTCCGCTACAAACACAAAGAGGCAAGCTAATATCTTCGATCTGCTTCCTGCAACTTCAGGAAGATAAGATCTGCTGTCTTCAGCCTGCTTCGCTGCAACTTCAGGATGCCAGATCTGTCATTTTAATTTGCTCCACTGCAATCTCAGGGATGCCAGACTAGTATCTTCGATCCGCTTCACTGCAATCTCAAGAAGACAAGATCTGCTATCTTCAGTCTGCTCCACTGTAAACTTAGGGAGACAAGACCGATGTATTTGATCTGTTTTACTGCAACTTCAGGAATGCCAAATTTACTATTTTAATCTGCTCTACTGCAAACTCAGGGAGACAAGATCTGATATCTTCATCTGCTTCACTGCAACTTCAGGAATGCCAAATCTGCTATTTTAATCTGCTCCACTGCTAACTCAGGGAGACAAGATCTAATGTCTTCGATTTGCTTCACTGCAACTTCAGGAATGCCAAATCTACTATTTTAATCTGCTCCACTACAAACTCAGGGAGACAAGATCTGATATCTTCAGTCTGCTCCACCGCAAACTAAGGGAGACAAGACTGATGTCTTTGATCTGTTTCATTGCAACTTCAGGAATGCCAGATCTGCCATCTTCAGTCTGCTCCACTGCAACTTCAGGAAGGCCAGATCTACTATTTTTAGTCTGCTCCACTGCAACTTCAGGGAGACAAGACTGATGTCTTCTATCTGCTTTACTACAACTTCAGGAATGCCAGATCTGCCATTTTAATCTGCTCCACTGCAAACTCAGGGAGACAAGATCTGATATCTTCGATCTACTTCATTGCAACTTCAGGAATGCCAGATCTGCTATTTTCATCTGCTCGACTGCAAACTTAGGGAGACAAGATCTGATGTCTTCGATATGTTTCACTGCAACTTTAGGAATGCCAGATCTGCTATCTTCAGTCTGCTCCACTGTAAACTCAGGGAGACAAGACTGATATCTTCGATCTGCTTCACTGCAACTTCAGGAACGCTAGATGTGCTATCTTCAGTTTGATCCACTGCAAACTCAGGGAGACAAGACTGATATCTTCGATCTGCTTCACTGCAACTTCAGGAACACCAGGTCTGCTATCTTTAGTCTGCTCCACTGCAAACTCAGGGAGACAAGACTGATGTCTTTGATTTATCTACTACATTGTCAATGGGTATATGCTTATGCCTAAAAATTAGGATACCCTAATTGAAATGAGTCAAATGCTCCTATTTATACATGCTATGATATATGAATGCAAAAATGTTATGAGAATAATTCCTATTTCAGGTGTCATCACTCATTTATTCGTCAAGGTTTCATCTTCATTCCTCTTGAAGTATCATATTCTTGCTCAAATAACTTGCCACATGGAAATTTTAGGGCCCACTCCATTTGATCCGCCTTCAAACTATCCCACCACGATTATAAAATTTAACCCATTTCTATTGTAACACAGGATTTGTTTCAACTTCAATCCATTCCACTGCAGTTTAGGGTTTTTGAATCTTTTCCCGTCAACTTGGTCTTGTCATACCATTCCGCGAACATTATAACCCAATGACATCGATTACTTTCGTCACATCAATTCATTATTTTGTCCAATTACCATTTAGACAAATAATTCAGAGAAATAGTCTCCATCTAGACTTTTCTTTCTCAAATATTTCCAATCCATGTACTTGGAAATACTAAACAATTGTCCTATTTCAGTTTCTTATATTATCTAGAAATTTCCAAAGTAATATGTAGAACTTCTTTTGTGAAATTATTAGTTCATCAATCATTATTTCAATGCAACATGCTTATGAATAATGGGTAACAAATCAACTGATCTCAAGGATAGTTAAAGTTAAATAAATTATCAAAAATACAAAGAAAATTAACTGGGAACATATCTTTGAGAAGAAAAAAGAGTCCAAAGATAGTAAAATGAATAAGACAAAGATCAGGTGCCCTAGATATCACAGATTGGGCTTCTATATACAAACTCTAGGAAGACTGCTTTGAGCTTAACATGTGCTTAGAAGATCCACAGTATTTTGTTGATGCCCCGATATGTAACATACTTCATTTCTTGTTGATTCAGGTATAGCAAGATCACTGCATGCCTATTCAAAATTTGAGCTGCCCTTTTCAGGTTTCCAACTAAAAACCCCTTTGGTCTCAAAGTGCCCTTTACGAGTTTTCGCCTAGGCCTCTTCTTTTTTTTTTTTTTGAAGTCTCAAAGCGCCCTTTGTGGGTTTCCACCTTGGCCTCTTCTCCTCTTTAAGCAAAATATTTTTTGACTGAATCTGAGTTCACAGGATTAGGTAAGCTTTTCCCATCCATTTCGTTCAGAATCAGTGCACCTCTAGAGAAAGCCTTCTTGACCACATATAGTCCTTCCTAATTTGACATCCATTTTCCTCTGAAATCCCTTTGTATGGGAAAGATCGTTTTTAGTACAAGGTCCTCCTCATGAAACTCTCTTGGACGAACTACTTTATCATAGGCTCGCATCATTAGTTTTTGGTACATCTGACCATGTCGAATAGCTCTTAGCCTCTTTTCCTTAATCAAGTTCAACTGATCATATCGAGGCTAAATCCATTCTGCTTCATCCAGCTTTATCTCTGACAAAACTCGAAGAGAATGTATCTCTACTTCAATAGGTAGAACTGCCTCCATCCCATAAACCAATGAGAAAGGAGTTGCCCCAGTAGAAGTTCTGATGGACATTCGATAAGCATAGAATTCAAATGGTAATTTCTCATGTCAATCCTTATAAGTCTCATTCATTTTCCCTACTATCTTCTTGAAGTCTCAGTCATTTTCCCTACTATCTTTTTGATGTTTTTATTGGTCGCTTCCACTGTCCCATTCATTTTGGGTGATACGAAGATGAGTTGTGGTGTTTGATCTTGAATTGACTGCAGACTTCTGCTATCGTACTGTTGTTCAAGTTCAGTGCATTATCTGATATGATTCTCTCGGGCATTCCATATTGACATATGATCTCCTTCTTTTAGAACTGACTAACTGCTGACTTAGTAACACTAGCATATGAAGTAGCTTCTACCCATTTCGTGAAGTAGTCAATAACCACAAAAATGAATTGATGCCCATTCGAAGCTTTCGGTGAGATCAGCCCAATAACATCCATGCCCCACATGGAAAAAGGCCATGGGGAAGTCACAACATGCAAAGGTGAAGGCGGTATGTGAATTTTGTCTCTATAAATCTGACATTTATGGCATCTTTTGGCATAGTTGATACAATCTCCTTCCATGGTAGACCAATAATATCAGAATTTCATTACTTGTCTAGCCATTGTGAATCCAATACCGTGCGTTCCGCAAACGCCCTCATGAACTTCTTCCAAAATTTCCTAGCTTCAACAGCGTCAACACATCTCAATAGTACTTGACCTTTCCTTCTTTTGTACAAGATATCCCCATCTAAAATGTAGTAACATGAAAGTCTTCTTAATGTCCTTTTGTCATTCTCAGTTGCATGCTCTGGGTATTCACGATTTCTTACGTAACGCAATACATCATGATACCAAGGGTGGTCATCTTTTTCCTCCTCTTCCATGTTATAAAAATAAGCTGGAACTTCAAAAATACTTATTTGAATAGGTCTCATATCCTCTGGTTTGTTTACTTTAATCATAGAAGCCAAAGTTGCCAAAGCATCTACCATCTAGTTTTCATTACGTGGGAGATAATTAAAAGTGATGTTATTAAACTCCTCAATTAGTCCTAGAACTATTTTTCGGTAATCTATTAGTTTGGGATCTCTTGTCTCCCATTCTCCTTTAAGCTGGTAAATTACTAAGGCAGAATCTCCATATACTTCTAGCACTCTGATTTTACGCTCTACAGTTGCTCGAATTCCCATGATGCAGGCTTCATACTCTACCATGTTGTTTGTGCAATCAAAATCCAATTAGCATGTAAATGGATAATGATCACCACTAGGGGATACCAAGATTACCCCAATTCTATTTCCCACAACATTTGACGCCCTATCAAAATTTAGCTTCTACGGACATTCTTCAGTGCTGCCACATACATTAACTCTTCATTGGGGAAATCAAAGCTCAAAGGTTCATAATCCTCTAAAGTCCTGCTAGCCAGAAATTCTGCTATTGTGCTCCCTTTTATAGCCTTTTGGTTTACATAGACTATATCAAATTCAGAAAGCAAAATCTGCCACCTTGCCATCCTTCCATTCAAAGCAGTTGACTCCATCATATACTTTAACGGATCAAGCTTCGAAATTAACCAGGTTGTATGATATAACATATACTGCCTCAATCTCTAAGTCGTCCAAATCAAGGCGCAACACAATTTCTCAATTGACGAATATCTCATTTCACATTCAGTAAACTTTTTACTGAGATAGTATATCGCCTTTTCTTTTCTTCCTAACTCATCATGTTGACCAAGCACACATCCCATGGAGTTATTGAACACTGTCAAATACAGTATTAGTGGTCTATCTAGATTAGGCGAAGATAGTACTGGGGCATTTGACAGATATTGTTTGACTTTGTCAAAAGCTTTCTAGCACTCATCGTCCCATACGCCTTGGTTGTGTTTCTTAAGAAGACGAAATATGGGATCACATTTCTCAGTTAATTGTGAAATAAACTGAGCAATGTAATTTACTCTTCCAAGAAAACCTCGAACTTCTTTTTGAGTGCGTGGTAGAGGTAATTCTTGTATAGCTTTAACCATATTTGAGTTAATCTCTATTCCTCTCCCAAGGTCTTCCCAACAAGAAATTGTATGAGGGCTTGATATCCATCACTAAAAAATCCACTTCATATGTGTTTGGCCCAATCAACAATGGTATGTCAATCCTTCCCATCACTCTTCTGTCAGTGCCATCAAATGCTCTCACTATGTTCTCACATGTCTTCATGTGAGAACTATCTATAGGCAATCTTTTCAGCGTAGACAATGGTAAGACATTCAAAGCCGATCCATTATCGATTAACATGCTTGGTAGAGTATATCCTTTGCAACGAGTAGTGATGTGCAAAGCCTTAGTCGATCCTATGCCCCCGGGTGGAATTTCATCATCACTGAAATAAATAAAGTTATCGGCACTTATATTACTAACCAGTTGGTCAAGTTTATTGACAGATATATCCTTAGTAACATAGGTTTCATTCAACACTTTCACTAATGCCTCGCGATGTACTTCTGAGCTTAAAAATAATGCTAGCACTGATATGCAAGTCGATTGTTTGCGCAGTTGTTCTACCACACTGTATTTACTATGCTTCAAGAATTTTAGAAATTCTTTAACCTCTTCTTCCTTTACTGGTTCATTGATAAGTGCCTTAGGTCCTTTCTCTCGTTCTACTACCAAGGTCTTGGATTTCACTGGTTCTGTTTTGACGTTTACTGAGTTGTAACGCCTTCCACTACGTGTGTAAGATCCTTCATTTTGGTCTGCCTTGGAATCACTGGCTAGAATTTCCCCTCCTGGTATCGTCATATTATTGTCGTAATTCCAATGTATCATTTTATTATCCTTATAAGAAAAGGAAACGGGTTTCTGGATTACGACCTTTGGCACCATTTGTGTTCTACCTTCTGTGTTTCTTGGTCGGATGATGATGATCCTCGGATAATTGACTTTTTTGTTTGCCAATTCTCCTTCTGTCACGCATATACTTTCTCCCTCTGAGCCTTCTTCATAAACTTCTAATTCCTTATTGTCCATAAGGCTCTGCACCAGGTCCTTGAACTCAACACATTCTTGAATTTCATGCCCTTCTGCTATGTGGAACTCACAGTAGTCCCTTACTCCTTCACATCCTTCCAGGGAATCTAATTCTATCAATCTTCTTCCCACCATTTCTCTCCAGACCATTCTCAACGGGGTTTTTACCTCCGTAATATCCTCCTTGATCCTTCTCATGATATTTTTGCCAATCGCATTTATCCCCTTATCTCCATGGTTAGGTAATGGGTTCTCTGCATTGGGTGTATCATTAAACTTCACAATCCCCATCTTGATGAGTCTCTTGACTACAATTTTTTAAGGCAGTTCAGTTTTCTATTAAATGCCCAGATATTCCCGCATGGCAGTCACATTGAGCGTTTGAATCATACCATTTGGGATATGGGGGCTGTAATGGTTTTAGATAAAATGGGGACACCACGTGCGCGTCAAATAAACTTTGATATAGCTCTTTATATGTCATTGGGATTGGCGTAAATTTGAGCTTTTCAAAGTTTTTCCTTGTGCCCGATTCCTACCTTACCGACCCTTGTTGCCCAGCAGTAATCACTTTTGGCTGGCTAACAGTACCTTTGAGTACTCTTTGTTGTATGTACTCGTATTATTCACCTCATTCTCCTTTTTTCTTGGAGCAGACCTTTTAGTAGTTTCCCTTGCTTCAATCTTGCCACCACTTATGGCATTTTCAATCATTTCTTCTGCCATTACTATATCCGCAAAGCTCTTGGTGGTACTTCCTATAATGTGAGTAATGAATAGGGCCTTCAAGGTATTGATAAAAAGCATTGTAGTTTCCTTTTCTAGGAGTGGTGGCTGAACTTGCATGGCAACCTCCCTCCATCTTTGCGCATACTGCTTGAAGCTTTCATTTGACTTTTTCTCCATATTCTGCAAAGTGATTCTATTAAGCGTTATGTCTGTGACATGATTATATTGCTTCATAAAAGCTTGGGCCAGGTCCTTCCAGGAGGTAATCCTAGCACGGCTGAGTTGATTGTACCACCTGGACGCTGCCCCCACCAAACTATCTTGGAAACAATGAATCAAGATTTGATCATTATTAACATAGCTGGTCATCCGTCTACAAAACATGGTAATGTGGGCTTCAGGGTAGCTAGTCCCATTGTACTTCTCAAATTCTGGCATTTTGAACTTATGAGGAAGCACCGAATCTAGAACGAAGCTCAAGTCTTTAGAATTAATTCCATGGTGATTATCAGCATTTTCCAAGGCCTTGAACTTTTCTTCTAACCATCTACAACGATCCTCTAACTGCCTTGAGGATTCAATTCTCATCCCTTCCCTCTCTGCTATATCTAAGTTAGGGATAACAGGATTAGCAGTGTTATCTCCTGGGTTGGATCTTGTGCCAACTTGGAAATTCATGGGCACTCCAGTATCAGTTTACTCTTGTTGAGGCCTAATCGTGACAGATGGCCTTTGGAGATGCTCTTCAGGTTGTGTTTGTGCATGCGGTGGGGTAAAACCCAGAGGAAAGTCCACATTATCTTCTCCAACATTATTCATGGGGCCTTCTCCTTTGTCCATTGCCTCATTCAGGAGCTGAGTCATTTGAGCCACCATATTCCTTTGGGCTTCCATCATTTGTTCCCTCATATCTTGCTGGATTTTTGCTAACTGCTCTTGCAGCTGGTCTTACATGTCTCTCTGGAGCTGTTTGAGTCTCTGATCCATATTTTTTGTCTTAACGCGTGTACCGTAATGGTGTTTAGTTTCTAGATTTTTCCTTCTCTCTCTCTCTCTCTCTCTCTCTCTGTGTGTGTGTGTGTGTGTGTGTAATAATTTCAACTAATTAGGATATTTTTATGGACTTAAATACATATGATGTGATGTAATGCAAATGCATGAATGCAAAATAGAAGGCATCGATTCAGATTCAATTTCATTTAGAAAATTTTATTTGAAAACATATTTCTTTACATAAAATGGACTACAAATATGCTTTCGCCCTAATGCCCAAAGTTTTAACTTTTCTAAACAACAAGGCTAGCTTTTGACCATGATCTGACTGTAGCTCATATTTCATGCTCAATGTATCACCCTATCCTACCAAAGTCTGTAAATGATCAGCTACCTCTCGAATCTGAACTATTGCTTCACCCATGAGATAATCTCAATTTCTAACTTGATCATGGGAATGGTGGAGCGCTTCCTTCCAATGCCCTTCTCTTGCTTCAAGAAGCTCAATCCGGAGTTCACAATTTTGCAATGCCGATTCTAATTTTTTGATCTTGCCCTTCATTTCCTCAATCTTGTTTAGACTTGACTTCAGCTCGATTGCAGAATTACGGCTTCGATGGTGGTGAAAATACCGTCTCAATTTAGCCACTCTAGCTTTTAATCCATATTTCTCCTTTTGGCTTTCTACCAAACTCCTTTCTAGGGCCTTATTTCGCATATGCATCTCTTGGAACTTCCTCTCCCAATGGTTAGCTTTGGCCTTTTCCTCTTGAATCTCCTGTTGCCACTGTTCCAAAGTCTTCCCCAATCCGACATTTTTCATTGATAGACGTAGCTTCTTATATTGTATCTTTAAACTATCCAGATCTTCCTCGACCCTTTTCTTCCCTTTCCTTAATTTTTCAACCTCTAATTTCTGAACATCCACATCTAATCTTAGGTATATTTTTTCTTCTTCCAACTTCTCCATCCTCTTTCCGAGCTCTGAACTTATCCTTTCAAAATCTTGTTTTATGATCTCTAATTCTGATGGGACCACTTGCAAGTATTCCTCTCTTGATCGGGCGTCTTCTGGATTCAGCTTAGGGATGTTATCATTAATCCTTCTAATCCTCCATCCGCTATATTCTGGGGTCGTCATTGGGCTTACAGATAATCTCTCCATCCTACGAATCTGATTCCAAGCACTAGAAATCTCCTTAACCTTCTTCTTATAGTTATCCCCTCTGTATGAGAACTCACATTGAGCCAGTCCATACGTTGCTGGTATGAACTGTCTTGATCCATATTACCTTAGTACGAGCAAATGAGCATACCCAACGGCTCCCAAAATTCCAAGTAAAGTAACCCAGTCAAAATTCCTACACCGATAAAGAATTTCATCGAGAATCATCCAAGGAGCCCTCCACTCAATGTCTTCCTCCTGAAGGTTTTGAAGGAGCACCATCCAGTTTTTCTCAGACACGTCCTCTCTCCTTGGTGTAGCCACTATCTCTTTTAATGGAGAATAATTTTCAGAGAAAACCCGATAAGAAACTTTCTCCACCTTCCAAAAATGACTTTGAAACCAAGCTAATAACAGCTGCACGCATCCAATGAATCTAGTTTTGCCTGCTCTCCGACATGCATTCAAAGATCTAAAAGTCTCAGCTAAGATTGCAGGTACAAGCGTGACCCTTCTGTCAAGTCGATCAAATAAATCAGTGACTGATTCATCTACATGTCTTAGAGCTTTAAGGAAAATTACTAAACCATAAATATACAAGGCAAAGACGTCAATCTTCTTCTTTACATCTGGATGTGCTAAGATTAGGTCCCTCAAACTCACCCAAGGAATGCATTTACCCTCACCTTTCTTCTAAATTCTGACTGTAACCCACTGTTCACTCATCCCCGTGATATTCATTAACTTCTTCACCAAAGTTGGGACATTAGTAGCTCTAGAATAAGCTTTGTCGACTTGGACCCTTGGACAACGAAGTAAGGTTGTATATTCCTCCATCGTGGGCACTAAATCTACTTTCCTGAAAGTGAAACAACTATAGGCAGGGTTCCAAAAATGAGTCATAGCCCGGAATAGATGCTTGTCTACCTTGATGTCGAGCAGGTAGGGTAGATCGCCATAATTACAACAGAACAGTTGCTTAGCCTCACCATTCCACTAGGTCCATATTTCTTTCAACTCTTGGAACTCATTTTGCGTGATACTAATACGAGTGAAATCGCATAATTCTGACACATACCCCTCAGCTAAGCTACTCCCTTTCTCTAATTGCGTTTGCTCTGACCATATGCGGACAGCTGCATTGTCTTCCACTTTATCAAGAAATTCGTTCTCCATAACCAGCTTTCTAACTTAAAAACTGACCGTGAATCGATACCGCTTAAAATATGAAATGACCTGTACCAAAAATAAAGCACAACCAGTTAGTATCATGAGATAAAACATAAAGCAAATAAAATAAACAAACACCTATTTGGGTAACCACTAAGGTTTGGCGTAGTTCTACTTAGGGTGAGTCCTTAAGTTTTCTACGTGTGGTTTAGCTCTAAAGTTGAGGTACTTGAACCAACAGATTCCTCAATCCTCATCCATTATAGGCTCATACGAACCAAGTTCAGCTCAGGGGAATACATTTCCCTATGGCCATGTAAAAGTTCTACCTGATTTGATAGCATGGTTACTGCGTAGAGGTTGAAAACACTGGTGGCTTTTGTTGGCCTTATCCTTGTAACTTGCCACTGATAGTTATTCAGTGACATCTCTTCAATGAATTCGTAGGCAGCCTTAGGTGTTTTGTTGTTTAAGGTACCGTCGGCGGCTAAATCAATCAAATGCCTAGTTGATGGGTTCACACCGTTATAAAAGGTTTGAACCTATAGCCACAAGGGCAACCCATGGTGAGGGCATCTTCTTAGTAGATCCTTGTATCCTTTCCATGCATCGTAGAGTGTCTCTAAATCCATCTGCAAAAAATAAGAGATATCATTCCTCAACTTAGTCGTTTTAGCCGGAGGAAAATATTTAAGTAAAAACTTTTCGGTCATTTGATCCCATGTAGTGATTAACCCTCGTGGAAAAGAATTCAACACTGTTTGGCTTTATTCCTTAAAGAAAAGGGAAATAACCGAAGGCGAATGGCATCATCAGAAATGCCATTAATTTTAAACGTATCGTATAATTCCAAAAAGTTCGCTAAGTGTGTGTTAGGATCCTCATCCTACAAACCATCAAATTGAAAAAATTGTTGTATCATTTGTATAGTGTTAAGTTTCAATTCGAAATTATTTGCAGCAATAGTAGGTCTAACAATACTTGATTCAGTACCAGCTAAACTAGGCTTAGCATAATCATACATAGTACGAGGATCAAGATTTTGATTCATCGGATTTTCCATAGCCAGCGGAGGTAATGGATTATTCTAATTTTCAGCCATCTCTTGAGGAGGATTTGTTATATCTTCTTGCTCTTCCTCTATGTATTGTAAACTTCGCCTAATTTCTCTTCGGTTTCTGCAAACGGATGCCTCGATCTCACTGTCAAAAAGCAACGGTCCTGATAGGTTTCTCCTATTCATAAACTAAAAAAACCTATCAGAACAAATAATGGAGAGATTAGAAAAATTAAAAATTAGGAATAAATAAATAAAATGGCTAAAGTAATAAAAATTGAGTGTTCCTAATATTTCAGTTCTCCAGCAACGGTGCCAAAAACTTGATCGTGTCTGAGAGTTTTAATATTTATATAATGAATGATCTAGCCTAGAAACTAATTATCACCACGATTGAGGCAAACGCACCTATCGAACAGTAGTATAGCTTAGTGGCAAGACTGGAATGTCGAACCCAAGGGAACCCAAAGTACTAGTACTGACTTTCTTTTTATTAACTAGCCTAAAATAAAAGGATTGATGTTTATCTAACTAATTCCTAAGCTAAGGATGCCAAAATGCAAAGAATGAATTGGGAAAACACTTTTAAGAAAATCAATTGATTAAGACAATACCCAAGGAAGAATTCACCTAGACTTCACTTGTTAATTAACTCTGAACCAAACGATTTATTCAATTGACTTGATTCGTAGGTTTCCCTAATTTATATTAATACCTCTTTCGAGGCTACTAACGTCTAACCCTAGGTTGATTAATTGAAATCTCTTTCTAATTAAAACCTTTAGTGTTGCATTAACTCGATTTATGGACTTCCATATTAGGTTTGATCCTAATCCAGCAGATTTTCGTCGCCCTATCTCTAGGAGTGCGATCAACTCCGCTTAATTATGCTAGATCTACTCTTAAACAGAGACTTTTTCTCCTCTAAATAAGCACATCAATACTTGAATTAATATCCTAGAATATTAAAGCAAGAATAAAGAACACATAATTAAGAACAAATCAAGTATTTATCATACAGTTCAGAAAACAATAACAAGATCCATCTTAGGCTTCATCCCCCTTAGGTATTTGAGGGGTTTAGTTCATGTTTTTAAAAGAATACATCTCAGAAGAAATTAAATAACAAAACATAAAGAAAAACCCTAAACCCCCCTGAAGGAAATTAAAGGGAAAATCCTCAGTCTTGAGCGTGATTCCAGCTTCTGAGATGGATCAACTGGCTTTCTGTCAAACTCCTCTTTTAGGTTGCCCTTTAGGGTGTTTATATAGGCTTTCGGGATGCCTTTCTTTGCCTTTAAGTAACCTTTTCCATGTAGAATTAAAACAGGTCACGGCAAGGACACACCCGTGTGGCACGCCCCTGTGAATCGAGCCCAGGGCTGTGTTAAAGTCTGCTAAAGTGGCACGGCCGTGTGGTGAACTCCAGGCCGTGTTGATTTCTTACTTTGGCCCATTTTCTCCGTTTTTGGCCCGTTTCTCATTCTTTTCATCCTCCTATGCTCTCCTAAGTATAAAACATGAAATTAAAGGACTAGGAGCATCAAATTCCACAATTCAAGGGATAAATCATCCAAAATTATGCCAAATGTGGTATTAAAATATGTATATATTACGGTTTATCACCTTCTCAGTGGGTGTCAAGGGCAACCCACTAATGAAGTCCATAGTCACTCGTGCCCATTTCCATAAGGGAATCATGACTGGCTGTAATAAACCTGAAGGCAACTGGCGCTCAGCCTTAAACTGCTAGCATGTCAGACATCGTGCCACAAAATCAGTAACCTCCTACTTCAATCCCGGCCACCAGTACAGTTCTCGAAGATATCAGTACACCTTATTCCCACCAGGATGCATAGCATAAGGGTTACTATGTGCCTCTCTCAGAATGGACTATCTTAGATCAATATCATTCGGTACACAAATCTGACCACAGAAACAGAGTACCCCATCATTATTCAGCCCAAAGTCTGTGGCACTGCCACTCTCAACCTGACGAAACCGAAGACCCAACGATTCATCCTCTAACTGCCTATCCTGAATCTATCCTATCCAAGTCAATTTAAGCTATAGCTCAGCCAACAAACTTCTATCGTCGAACAATCTAAGTCGAGCGAACATCGCTCTCAAATCAGTCATTACCCTACGGCTCAACGTATTGGCCACTACATTGGCATTGCCAGGATGGTACTCAATGGTACAATTATAATCCTTGAGCAGCTCAATCAATCTACGCTGCCTAAGATTCAACTCCTTCTGGCTAATGAGATACTTGAGACTCTTGTGATTGGTGTAGATGATGCACCTCTCACCATACAGATTATGTCTCCAAATTTTCAACGCAAAGATCACTACAACCAACTCAAGGTCCTACGAAGGATAGTTCGTCTCATGCGTCTTGAGCTGAAGAGACGCATATGTCATAACCTTACCATCCTGCATCAGAACACAACCCAGACCCACATGTGACGCATATGTCTTAAAAATAGTCTTATGGATATCCACATCCTTAACTCTGAGCTGATGGTACACAGAATGAAGATCTATTCTAGAAAACATGGAAGCCCCTTAGAACTGATCAAATAAATCGTCGATCTTCGAAAGTGGATATTTATTCTTAATGGTTAGCTTGTTCAGCTGCCGATAATCTATACACATCCTCATGGTCCCATCCTTCTTCTTAACAAACAATACTAGTGCTCCCCATGGAGATACACTGGGACGAATGAAACCACAATCCAACAACTTCTGCAGTTGAACCTTAATCTCCACAAGCTCCTTCGGTGCCATTTGGTAGGGGACGATATACACCGAAGCTGTACCAGGAAGAATCTCCATCCTAAATTCCACTTTCTGATTTGGAGGTAAACCGGTAGCTCCTCACGAAAGATGTCCAAAAAATCTCTTACAATTCTGTTGTCCTTTACAATAGAGTCCCCAGAAATGGAAGCACTAATATAGGCCACTAACGCCTCACATCCCTTACGAACCAGTTTCTCAGCCACCAGTGCAGATATCAGATTATTCAAATAATTTTGACGTTCTCCAATCATGACTCCCTCATTATCCTCCTCAGTTCTTAAGATGACCCTCTTAGTCGCAGAGTCCAAACTGATACGGTGCTTGATCAACCAGTCCATACCCAGAATCAGGTCGAACTCCCCAAATGGAAGCTCCATCAGATTAGCCAGAAATACTGACCCTTGAATCTCTAGCGAAACATCTTCATACAGTTTTCTAACCCGAACTGATTGCCCTAGTGGACTCAGTACAGTCACCTCACTAGAAGTACTCTCCACCAAAATCCCTAAGTTCCCAGACACAGTGCTAGCTACATAGGAATGTGTGGAACCTATGTCTATCAAAGCAAGATAAGATACATCACAAATTAGGAATGTACCGGTAATGACGTCTGGAGCATTTTTGTCCTCTAACGGCAAGCAGTAAAAATAAGAGCAGGCTGCCTCGCCTCTGTTTGTCCAGCACTTCTACCTTATGCTCTCTGTCCACGGCCCATACCGTTACCAACCTTAACCTGACCACAGCCCCTCTGTGGCTACTGAACTACACTCTGTGGTTGCACGGTACCAGAACTTGGAGCTTGCAGTTGATCGGCCTTCAACGGACACTCCCAAATGTGGTGCTCTAATGACCCACACCTCAAACATGCCCCAGTCCTCCTCCAACACTCACCCTGATGGCGTCTACCATAATCTCCAGCGGGAGCAACAAGGGCCCAAGCTCTAACTGGCCCATCAGTCTTGGCTTTTTTCCTAGGCTTCTATACCGAACTCGAGGGCTCTGAATCCCTCCTGTTCTTACCCCTCTTACGATCTCTGTTTTGGCGCTCTCGCGCTTAACCTCTTCGGCGATCTTTGCCTTCTCTACCAGAACGAATAACTCTCGCTCCAACTGCGGAGCTATCAGTACCCTTATATTATCCCTAAGGCCTTCCTTAAATCGGACACATATCTTATATTTAGTCTCCACCATACCTCGCGCATAGCGGCTTAGTCTTAGAAATTCAGTCTCATACTTGGCCACTGATCGGTCTCCTTAAGTGAGTTCAGAAACTCACGCCTACGAGCATCGACGTAACTTGCTCCTATATACTTCCCTTGGATGGTAGACTTAAAGAATTCCCAAGACAGACGATCGGGCTGAGTGCCCTCTTTAACGGTCAACCACCACTAATAGGCCTCATCACGAAATAACAACACTGCACCCTTCAATTTTTGCTCAGGGGTACAGTCTAAATCATCCATTATCCTCTCAGTGGCCTCTATCCAGTACTCGACCACATTAGGAGTGACTCCAGTGACACCCCTAAAAAGTTCAGCCCCATTGGACTGAAGTCGTTCCGTAACTAACCCTTGGCCCCCAGATCTAGTGTTGGGCCCAGCAACCCTCTCTAATATCCTCAGCATGGCTTAGGACAGTACGTCGTCCTCAGCCAATTGACTCTAAGACCCATTTTTAGTAGCAGGTGACACGGGTGTCTCACGCGTTTCTAGATTTGACATGCTGCCCAGAGAAGATGACTCAGCTCGAGCCCCCTATAGCCTCTACTATAGCCTCGAGTACCACATCCATGGATACCTCGTGTGCTCATGTCTATTCAGATTTATCTGTGTTACGAATTTTATGCATCAGTTACAGTTTCAGTATTTATTAATAGATGTTTTATGTAAAGCAGTATCGTAAATTCGAAGTTTGTTTTTCGCAAGTACAATTTCTCTCAATTTTAGTTTCACTACAGTTTCAGTATATACTAACTAGAGTGTTTTCAGAACAGTTTATTTATAACATCTTACGAGTTTATCAGAATACCTACAGGATCAGCGTCGGAGACTCGGTGTACCACATTCTTAGTCAAATCATTTCAAATCATTTAAAAATTAGTTCTTAAAAACCAAGTTTTAAAACCTAAAATCCACAGTCGAGTTTTGTAACTTGACTCTGATACCACTAAATGTAACACCCAAACTCGGCCTAGACGTTATGGCCGAATCTAGTGATGTTACATGAAATGGGATTTGAAATCGAATCTATCAAGATAAAATCATTTTCGTTTATTAGATTCTATCAATCTCTCGTTAATTTTAAAATTATTTTCTCGTTAGTTCGATTCGTTTGAAAGCATATTCTGTAGCGAAAGTTTTTAAAACCGTGATATTTAGGGAAAATTGTTCATGTTTTAGGAAAATGTTGCTTTTAATTAAACCGAATTTTCGTTTAGTTTTGCAGTTTAAAAGTCCGTAAAGACAGTTAAAATCCAAAATAAAGGCAAATAGTCCAAAAGTCCCAAATTACATCAAAAATACCCTAGAAAGCAAATAGGGAATAAAAACTATGAATGAATTTAAAATTGTTCAGTAGACATGTGGTCACCGTAGAGTCCTCCGCTACACCGGTCCGTCTAAGTCTGAGGATTACCTGTATATATTAACAGAAAGGGGTGTGTTTACGTAAACTCAGTGTGTAATCCCCACAGATATCATGCATACAGTCAAACAACAGTTATCAGTCACATACAGTCTGAGGCCTAAGCCCATTACAGTTCCTATACGTTTCAGATATATATTAGGGCCTCAGCCCATCTTAGATACAGTATGCATTCAGTAACAGAAATCAGTATCCTACCTACCAGCCTCTACAAACCATCTCCAACCATTCCTGCACACCATGTGGGGTTTAAAACACCCATCCAGCCCTACACACCAAGTCGTACCGAATGCGGCACATATTAGTAATATTGCAGCTGAGCTGCCAGATAATAGGCATGAAAGCCTTTCAATACACTACCTCCAATAATCCATCATCCCACCCCAATGCAGATGCAACTAAACATGCTCGATGTAGACATACAGAGATACATGCTTACATGCTAAAATTTAGTTATCATTCATACATACAGATCAATAAACATACTTAAATTAACATGCTCAATACACATATTATATAATCAGATCACGTGATTTAGGGTCTAAGTAGCGCTTACTGACCCTACAGTAGGTTCACAGTCGACTTGGGCGACCCGTGCAATCCTAGGAAACATTTACACTAAATGGGCCCACATGCCTTCTAGTTTCTGTTATTGTACAGTTGCATGTCTTACATGTTTTTTATTCAGATTATGCATTTGCATGTCATGTCACATTGCATAGGGTTAGGATAATATGTTAAGGAAGAAGTTTTGGCAGTTTAATTATCCACACTATTTGGTAGTTTAACCATATTTCTGTTATAACAGCTTGACTACATTTGTAGTGGCTCAACCACACATATCTGTTCTGGCAGCTTAACTACAATATAATGGCTTGACCACATATATTTGATCTAGCAGGTTAACTGCAACTTTGGTAGCATTGTCCACAATTATCTATTGGTGTGTTTTGGACAGACGAGTTTTGGGGAACTCTAATTGGTGTGTAGTGGAGTTGGGTATGATGTTTTCTAAAAAATCTGCATTATGTTTTTCTAAAAACAATATTGAATTAGCATAATCACACATTCTTAGTTTTGCTCAATTGATCGTTATGAACTTTTCTACGATGTTTTGATATGTTTAATATGTTATTGGTGTTTCTGTTTGAGTTTAGTTACACACTAAGCGTGTTAGCTCACCTTTCTGTATTTGATCTTTTAGGTAATTAGTAAATTTAGGACTGGAAGGCGTGCGAAGGGTCGAAATGTTATCTCGATTAATAAGATGGTTTACATTATTAATTATTTTGGACTATAAATTTGTTTTTAAACTTTGTTTTTTGTTTTTGTTTTATTCATCGATTTTTGGTATTTTAACATAAAACTACAAAATCATTTAAGTTAACAAATTGAAATTCTGTTTTCAACTAAAACTCTGAAAAATTTTCGCTGCAAAATTAAGTAATCACTTAAATGTTTTTGTGTAATAAATAAATAGTTTTAAATGGACGTGCCTTAAAACTTGAAACGGATGTAATAATATCTTCTTCCGCATTTATCGTTATCAGTCGGCCCTCCGTTACCAACTTTAGCATTTGGTGCAGTGATGATGGTACCGCCCCTGCTGAATGAATCCAATGCCTCCCCAATAAACAATTGTAAGAAGACTTGATGTCCATCACTAAGAAGTCTACCTCGTATATGTTTGGACCGATCAATAGAGGTATCTCAATCTTTCCCATTGTTCTGTTGAATGCTCTCACTATGTTTTGGCATGTCTTCATGTGAGAGCTGTCCACAGGCAACCTGTTCAATGTAGACAGAGGTAATATATTCAGTGCCTATCCATTGTCAATCAGTACCCCTGATAATGTATACCCCTTGCAGCGGGTGGTGATGTGCAGAGCCTTGGTGGATCCCATGCCCCCCGGCAGTATTTCGTCGTCATTAAAACAGATAAAATTACCGGTGCTTATGTTGTTGACAAGGCAGCCTAGCTTGTTTACGGAGATATCATCAGTGACATAGGTTTCGTTTAACACCTTCATTAGCACGTTACGGTGTGTCTCCAAGATTAAGAGTAAAGCCAGTACCGATATGCGAGCTGGTTGCCTGTGTAGTTATTCCACGACACTATACTCGCTGTGTTTTAGGAATTTCAAGAATTCCTTAGCTTCTTTCTCAGTCACTGACTCATTAATGGGTAGTTCTAGCTTCTCTTTCCTTTGTTCGATCACCAAGGATTTCCTTTTTACATGTTCAGCTTTTGTATTTGGGGCATCATAACATCTTCCGCTATGTGTATAAAAACCCACATCTTGACCTTTCTCTGGCGTACTGACCGGGCCTACCTCTCCCGAGATTGTCACATTGCAATCATAGTTCCAAGGTACCCTTTTGCTAACTTTATAAGGAAAAGCAACGGGTTTGTAGATTACAACTCTTGGTGCAATTTTTGCTCCGGCTTTGTTGATTCTTGGTCGTGAGATGATTACC
Organism: Gossypium bickii; assembly: GCA_025503065.1. Classification (NCBI taxonomy): domain Eukaryota; kingdom Viridiplantae; phylum Streptophyta; class Magnoliopsida; order Malvales; family Malvaceae; genus Gossypium; species Gossypium bickii. Next base: position 122,458,459 of record CP106712.1, on the reverse strand, counting down.
ACCAGGTGGCTGGCCTCATAGACCTTCTCTGTCGACCCTCCTTCTAAAGCACACACCTCTTCTCTTTCGGTATATTCAAAGAACTCTAGCTCCTTGTTGTCCATTAGACCTTGTACTAGGACCCTAAATTCACTACATTTTTGAATTTCATGATCTTCTTCATCATGGAACTCACAATTGTTCATTGCTTACCGGGATCTATCCCTTGAGTCTTGTGTGATTAACCCTCCTTCTACCATTTTCTTCCAAACTTCTCTCAACAGGGTTTTCACTTCTGCAATATTCATCTTGAATTTCTTCCCCGCATTCTCGACTATCGCATTTACCCCATTATCAACATGGTTGGGTAACGGATTTTTCACACCAGATGGATCATCAAATTTTAAAATGCCCATTTTAATGAGCCTTTCGACTAACTTTTTAAAAGCGGTGCAATTTTCTATCGAGTTCCCGTGATTCCCGCATGGTATTCACATTAGGCATTTACGTCGTACCATTTGGGGTATGGAGGTTCCATTAGCTTTAGGTAGAAAGGGAATACAACATGTGCATCAAATAAACTTTGGTACAATTCCCTATACATCATTTGAATGGACGTAAACTAGAGTTTCTTCGTATTTTGATTCGTGTTGGGCTCTTGTCTTGGTGGGGCTTGATGGCCAGCGGTTACCGTTCTCGGTTAGTTCACAGTGATTGGTCTCGAATAACCCTTATTATATGTGCTCACATTATTTACCTCATTTTCTCTTTTTCTTGGGGCCGACCTCTTTGTGTTTTCCTTGGCCTCTATTTTTCCACACCTTATTGCATTTTCTATCATTTCACCAGACATCACTATGTCCGAAAAACTCTTAGTTATGCTTCCCAGCATGTGATTGATAAAATGTGCCTTCAGGGTATTAATGAAGAGCATGGTTGTTTTCTTTTCTAGTAGTGGCGGTTGGACTTGCGTGGCGACTTCCCTCCACCTTTAAGCATATTGCTTGAAACTTTCGTTTGGCTTTTTCTCCATATTTTATAACGTGATTCTGTCAGGCGCCATATCTGTCACGTGGCCATGTTGTTTCATGAAGGCCTGTGCCAGGTCCTTTCACGAATTAATTTGGGCACGATTTGGCTGATTATACCATTTGACCGCAGCCCCAGTCAAGTTGTCTTGGAATCAGTGAATCAATAATTGATCATTATTGACATATCCGGTCATCCTCTGACAGAACATTGTAATGTGAGCCTCAGGGTAGCTGGTCCCGTTATATTTTTCAAACTCCGGCATTTTGAACTTTGGAGGGAGCACTAGATCTAGGACCAGGCTCAATTCCTTAGCATCAACTCTACAATGGTAATCAGTGCTTTCTAACGCCTTGAATTTCTCTTCTAGCTATTGCATCGGTCTTCCAGTTGCTTTGGGAGCTCCACTTTCGCCTTTCTCATTTTTGCTATATCATCAAGGTCTGGGATAACAGGATTTGCTGGATTGTCTCTGATGTTGGAGCCTGAACCCCTTTGGAAGTTTATCGGTGCCAAAGTACCGGTCTGATATTAAGGTTTGATTTTGATGGACACCCTTTGTGGTTGTACTTGGGTGTTCATTGGGGTGAAGCCTGAAGGATAAGTAAGGTCCTCGTTGTCGTCTCCGGTATTGATCATAGGGCTCTTTTCTTTTTCTAGCCCCCCAGTCAGTAACTACGTAACTAGCTCATCATGCTTCTCCGGGATTCTAGCATCTGATCCCTCATATCCTGTTGGATTTTGGCCAACTGTTCTTGCATCTGTATTTGTAGTTGATCCTGCATCACTCTCTTTGCATTTGTTCCGATCTTTCCAACTTTTGGTCCATGGCTTTAGTCTTTTTTCGTGTACCGTAATGATATTCCAGGGTAACTGCCACGATTTTAGAGTCTCTTTGTGAGTTTTAGTGCACACGATGCAATGCAATACTGATGCGTGAATGCAATGAATGCAGAAAATAAAAAGGTATTGATTCTGATTCGATTTCATTAGAGTAACTTTTCTAGAAAACAAATTTCTTTACATAAAATAGATTACATATATGGTTTTACCCTAATGCTTAAGGTCTTGACTTGTTTAAGAAGCCAAGCTAACTCTCGGCCTCGATCTGACTCTGATTCATATTTCAAACTCAGTACATCAGCCTGGACCGCCAAGGTTTGTAAGTGATTAGCCACCTCTTGCACTTGAGCCAAAGCTTCACCCATGACGTAATCCCTATCCCTGACCTGGTCTTGAGATCGATCAAGTTGCTCTTTCCACCGCTCATTATTTGCTTTCAGTAGTTCAACCCGGAGTTCACAGTTTTGCAGCGTGGTTTCAAGTTCTTCTATCCTCCTTTTTAGTTCCTCAATCTTGCTTAAGCTAGCCCTTAATTCGATTACGGAGTTGCGACTACGATACTGACGAAGTGACTTTTCTAACTCTGCCACTCGAGCTCTTAACCTCTCATTTTCTTTTTGGCTCTCTAACAAGCTCTTTTTTAAAGCGTCCTCCCGTACTCGAGTATTATAGAACTTCTTCTCCCACTGATCAACTCTAGCCTTTTTTCTTGGATTTCTTGCCGTTGTTGCTTAGATGTTTTACCCAAACCAGTGGTTCTTATTGACATACGCAGCTTCTTGTAGTCTATTTTCAAACTGTCCAAATCTTCTTCGGCCTTGTTCTTTCCCTTCCTCAGTTTCTCGGCTTCTAGTTTCTGGACATCGGCATCTAGCCCCAGCTACATTTTCTCCTCCTCCAATTGCTCGATCCTTTTTCCTAGTTCTGAACTTTTTTTCTCAAAATCCTGTTTGATGATATCTAGTTGAGACGGGACCACCTGCAAGTGTTCTTCTATTGATTGGATGTTTTCTTGATTTGACGTAGGGATGTTGTCGTTGATTCTCTGACCTCACCACCGGTCATACTCAGGGGTAGTCATTGGATTAGCAGCAAACCTTTTCATTCTACGAGTTCAGTTCCAGGCGTTTGATATCTCACGAACTTTCTTTTTATAATTATCTCCCTTGTATACGAACTCGCACTAAGCTAACCCTTGTGTTGCTGGCGTGAACTGTCTTGACCTGTATTGTCTTAACATGAGTAGGGGAGCATACCCGACAGCTCCCCATATCCTAAGCAGGGGAACCCAATCAAAATCTCCACATCGATACAAGATCTCGTCGGGGACCATCCAAGGGGCTCTCCATTCGATGTTTTCTTCTTGTAGACTTTGGAGAATCATCATCCACTTTTCCTCTGTAATATCATCCCGTCTCGGGGTAGCCACTATCTCTTTCAGAGAGAATTGAAGAAGATTCAATATGAGACCATTTCCACTTTTCAAAAATGGTTGTGGAACTTGGCCACCAAAAGTTGCCCACACCCTATAAATCTGCCCTCGCCCGCTCTCCGGCACGCGTTCAAGGATCTGAAAGTTTTGGCCAAAATCGCAGGAACCGGTGTGGCCCTTTTATCAAGTCGATCAAAGAGATCCGAGACTGCCTCATCTATATGCCCTAACGCCTTGGGGAAGACGACCAATCCGTAGATGCTCAAAGCGAAAACATTAACCCTTTTCAACTAAAACTCTAAAAATTTTCCACTGCAAAATTAAGTAATCACTTAAATGTTTTTGTGTAAATAAATAAATAGTTTTAAATGGACGTGCCTTAAAACTTGAAACGGTTGGTCGGAATTAATACTTTCAAAATACATTATTTCGAAATCAAATTCTGGGTTTAAAATAGTTATCTCCGAACTTAAGTTTTTCTAACATTTGTGAGAGTTTTGCCAAAATTTATGTTTTCGAAATGCACACTGAATTTGGTTTAATCAAAAGTTTTTCAAATAAGTTAATGTAATTCCTCATAATCCGATCCTAACGTCTAGGTCGGGTTTAGGGTGTAACGGTCTATATTTATATAATAAGAGTATAAATAAAATAGAACTCTCCTTTTAATAGACATTAACGTTTTAAAGTATACTATCAATATATCAAACACTTACCCTAAAAAATTATATCAAAACATCTACATTTATACATGAAAATATATATCAATGCTTTCATTTGTGATAATGTGATTTCATTGATATATTAACCACGGTTAAACATTTTATATAGAAATGAAAATAATATTGAACTTTATTGTTATCACGTTTTACCTTGATTTTGGTTTCACATTTTACATTAAACGAAAATTCGGTTACGTATTTCAAAAAAAAAAAAAATCTTTTACATAGTTTGATTTCATGTTTTATATTCTATATATTTCAATTCTTTTTTTATAATTTAATGTACAATTCAATTAGGAAAGATATTGGTTTCTGTTAAACTAAAAAGAAAATTAACTTATTACATTATAGTTAAATAATTATATAAAAATCAAAGTTTAGAATAAAACACAAAAAATCCAGGGTTAAACATAATATTTTTAAATTTTTCTAATTTGTAAAATCATTATTTTTAAGAAACAAGTTTTCACCCACCAATTACGTTAAAAGAATATATTTATATATTATATTGTGTATTATTTTTAGAACAACTAAAATATTATTTTAAAAAATGTGATAAATTTAGATAAATAAGAAAAAAAATAGAATAAACAAAATATCAAATCTTTAAAAAAAGTGGGCAAGAATATTAATATTAGAATAATTTGAAATAACAATTTGTTTCTGTATATAATAAGTTCCAAATAAAAAAGCAAAGCCAAAATCACATTTTTAATATTGCTTTCTTTTTACGTGATTGATTGTAATATATATATATATATATATATATATATATATATATATATATATATATATATATATATATAGTGGGATAACTATAATTGACTTTCTTCATTATTTTATAATAAAAATTATGAAGAAATATAATTAAAAAATTATAAGCGTACTAGACTCTTTCACAATGAACTAATTAAATTATAATATATGGTAATTACATAAATTTTAAATAATATTTTTCAATATTTTGTAAATTCCTTTTTTAAAATAAAAATCAAATAAATTAAAATTTAATAATTTTAACTAAAACTTCACTTATAAATAGATATTTATGTCCTCAATTAAACATGTTCCAAGGTTGAGCTATTTACTCAAACCTAAAGATTTCACACGAAATTCAAGTAGATTTTGGCAAAAACATTAGACCTAAAACTTGTTCAACCTATGGCTCGAGCTTAGCTTTGAAAAATCAAAGCCCAAACTCAAGTCTAACCTATTTTTAACTTGATAATATGTTAAAACTTTCTTTTCTTTTATATATTATATTATTTGTATAGTATGAAAATTAAATATATTATATTATTATGTAAATATTTCAAATATATTAAGTTGTTTATGGTTCAAATTTTAATAAAAGATCATATATAATAAAATTGTTTTAAGAAATAAAAAGTAAATATTATTGGACACTTTAATTATGATTCTGAATAATATTAATTAAATATTAATTTTTTAACTCTTATTATGAAAGGATAGACACTAATATTGTATATAATTTATAATTAAAATTAAATAAAAATATTATTAATATATAAATTATTTGAATTAAATTAAAAATGCTTGTTTAAATCCTATTTAATATGCAATGCATGAATAACTTAAAATTTGAAAGAAAAAAGAAAAAGAAAAAACATTATTATCATTAACTGTTATGATGGGTGAAGTTGGCCCAATTTCAAAAAAAAATTCCAAGACCATTCTAACCCCAAATGGCTTGTTTCATTGTTTGCATATGATAAATAAATTACTTTTTACTTAAATATAATTATAAAAATATATTAAAATTACTTTTTTACATTTATTATTATTATTTTTAAATAGTAAAACAAATATAAGCTCAAGCTTACCGATGAACTCTTTAACTACCATTCAAATAGCAAATAACATTATTTTTTATTTTCAATTTTTTTTTAAATTTTCATAATCTTTTAATATTTATATTTATATTTTTTCAAACTTGTTTTAAAATTTATATATTTAAAGTTTTTATGTTCTTTTGTACGTATGAAAAACATTTTATTTTTACAATTTTTTTATAACTTAGTAAAAACTAAATTAAGAAAAATTATAAAGGTTGAAATTATTTTGCCTTTTCTATAATGACCACATCAACAACTATAATCACAAAATTGAGCCAAATAATTGAATTTAAAAAATATATAAATATATTATGTCTCAATATTAAAATCAAAAGATTATAAAACCCGACGTATTTATGCATTGTTTTTACATTGTCATAGAAGTCAACGCCTTAATTGTAGTTAGGCCAGAAGCTCATTGCTACTTAATGATTTTGGATAGTGAGGTGCCTTTCGCTATATTTGCATCTTTATTGCTAATAAATTTCTTCTTTCCATTATTAAATATAGGGTAAATGATATAAACAATCACTCAATTTTAAGGTAGTTGACAAAATAGTCACTCTATTTTCAATTTAGTCACTCAACATTTAAAAAATAATAAAACAGTCACTAACGTTTTCAAAAAGTGACAAATCAGTTACCCATTAACATTTTCCATTATAGGCCTAATGGGATAGGTGATGTGGCCAGTTAACTTGTCACGCTGGACGAGGCGAAGTTTCAATTCAGTCACTTAACTTTAAAAAAATAACAAATCAGTCACTAACATTATCGAAAAGTGACAAATCAATCATCTATTAACATTTTCCGATACAAGCCTAACGAGATAGGTGACGTGGCTAGTAAATTAGATAATATGGTTAATTAACTTGCCACATTAGACGAGGCAAAGTCGAGTGACTATTTTTTTCGTCCTTCCTATTTCGTTTTTGCATAAATGGCCCAATATTTTTACTTTTTTGCGTAAATGGCCCAATATGTTTATACTTCTTCTCCATCCCAACAATCTCGCCGTCACCATCTCCACCACATCCATGTTTAGCGTCACCATTTTTGACCTCCAAACCACCAGCCGATCTTTTTTTATATTTTTTCAACCCCCCAATAGAGGAGCCACACAGTTGGGATCCGACTATCTTTTTCTATTGCCCAAAGCCATTAACTCTGAAAAAACCTATATCAAAATGGGATTGAAGACAATTTTGGGTCAAACTATTAGTACCCACAACCAAACCGATGAGGAGAAAATCCTCCAAAGCAACATTCAAGCGATTCAAGAACCAAAACGACTCGAATTTGTCGAGATCTTCATGGGATATGATGATATAAACAAAAGGGTCATTGATTAAGCTAAACAACACTAACTCCATTGCCAACATTATCAAGTTACATAAAACAAATCAAAAGTAAAACAAAGGGAACATCCAAACAAACCAAACAATTGATTGAACTCATGATTTTTGGGAACAAAGGAAGCGGTTTCTCCAAAGGGACAACCAAATGTCGACAAGTGAAATTCCGGGTGAGGTTAGTGATTAGCAAGATCCCAAAGTCGAAATCGGACTAGGTATTGTAGCAAAGGAGGATGAAAGATGGATCAGAAGAAGAGCGGCGGAGATGGTTGGTAACGAAAGTTGGGGTTAAGGTGAGATAAACCCAGTCATTGGAAAATGATTTGAATCGAGTCATGGACCTAAGGGGTAATCTAGAAAGGATATCAAAAATGGTATTTTGGGCTAATGACAATGAAGAAGCCATGGTTCTCTGCTTTCTTCCTGAACAAGAAGTGAAACACCCCACACCCGGCCCACGAGCCTGGACCGGATCTGGTATGTTCCTTGATTAAACCGGTTCAAAATTCTTTTGATCCTTAGGAAAAACTTGTGCAATTCTCAAAAAAAAAAAATGTTGTTTGGGTTGGGCTTGCTTTGAAAACCAATTTATCTTGTGTTGAAATCCATAAAAAAAAAATTTGTTCAAATTCGTTGGCACTTTGAAAAATTTTAAGTGATTTTGGAAGAAAGTTCGAATTGGGTCGGGCTTGAGTTGAAAACAAGTTTGTTTTATATTGAAAGCCCATTTGTTTCAAGTGACAAAATATTGAAAGTTTATTTTAAATCAAATTGACTTAATCTTTAATAATTAAAAATGTCGAAACAAAGCGAATAAAACAGAAAATAACTTAGTTCAGTTGTGGCCTTATTACATCAAATAAAAACCCAAAATAAAATTATAAAATACTTAAAATAACAAGAGTCCAAAAATAAGGAAAATCTGAACTTCGCATGGCCACCACTAAGCTCCTGCCGACCCGGTCCATCACTGTTCGTCACCTGAAACATGTTCCCACAACGGGGTGAGTCAACAGACTCAATGTGTAACCAACACAAAAATTTAATAGATCAGGCATACCGTATCATATCACATGCATATTCATATACAGATAAAATAATATGCAACCCGAACCCAAACCTAGTTGCCATCCGCTACACATCCCCGTACCAACCTGCACACCGTGGGGACTACTAAGTCAACCCTCCATCCGCTACACACCATCGAAGCGCGATCATTGCGATCGACGTGCTCATCGCCCATATAAAATTTTGTGGCATAGCCACCAGATAATTGTGTCATGAGACACCACATTCAGATAATGTAACCGAAGTTACCACATTCAGATAATGTAACCGAAGTTACCGTATTCAGATAATGTGACTGAAGTCACCACATTCAGATAGTGAGACCGAACTCACCACATTCACTTCCCCTTTTTCATATAACCCGAATGCCCCATATTATTCATACTATGCATATCATACTTAAATTCACATTCATGTCACTTTTCACATGTTAAATATAACATATTTCGTAATCCTAGTAGAAGTAGGAAACGTACCTGAGTACTTTGTACCGTAACACGGTACCTTAGCCATATTCTTATATTTTCAGATTAAAACATATATTAAGTTAAAGCCATGAATCTATAAAGATTGGTGTAGGGTACACACCTGATTCGCTTAACAGATTCCTTGAGATCCGAAAAACTGATCTACAGATTTAGATATTTAATGCCTATATTCAGTCAACATGGTAATATTTAGCAAAGGCCTATTCGGCTATAAAACCAAATCCTAGTAGGATTTGTACACTTAAAACCTACCTTGTTGCCGATTGACTTAAGTATCAAGTCCCGAATCTTTGTGATGCTCACCCTTGAAATCGGCTAACTACCAAAACTCCTATCGGGTTAGTTTTCAGCTTTTGAAATAAATCTAAATACCATAATAGGCCTTAGCCGAACCTCATAATCACTTATATTGTGGATATTAATCCCGATAGTAGTCACCTGGCCTTAGTCTCTGTCGAAATACCACTTGTTAGGTTTGATTTCCAACATTAAACATAATAAATGGCCCTTGGCCGACACTTGCCTTACCTTAGATCTTAGAAATCCCGAAACCTTCCTCCTTGTAGCCGACAGTCACAGAATCCCGAAGCTTTCCTTCAAAGTTTCGGCCAACATGTATATGGCATTAGAACCTTGACTTTCGGTTTAAAGGAAAAAAAGAAAATAATAGGAATAGATCCTTACCCTTACTTGAAGAAGTCGACACACCCTTGTTTGAAGTCCCACCTAGGTTCGGCTATGGAGACTTAGACAGGGATCAAAAAGGTTTCGACTTTGACAGTAGAAGAGAAAAGAAGAGAAGAAGAAAAGATGAATTGATGAAAGAGGGGCTACTAGACCAAGGGAAATTCGGCAGAGAGAGAGAGGAATTTTCTTGAGAAATTCGGCAAAAGCAAAGAGAAAAGAGTGAATGAAAATTGGCCTTACTTTTCCTCCTTTAGCCGAATTTACTAGGCTAGAGTCCTCACCAGGCCACCACTCTTCCTATTTGATAATTTTATCTCTTTCTTTATTCAAATTAAAGAATTTAATCCCATAATTATCTCTTGAAAATAATCCAAATTAAATCCTTTATTTATCCCCCCAATTAGCCGAATTTTAAAGAGGATAAAACTCCTCTTTTGCAAGCCTTGTGCCGTCCACCTCTGGCTTCTGGAAGCAAAAATAAAACTCCTTTTATTTGCTTCCCAAGTGACTCGAACTCAGGCCCAACACCCTTGCATGTGGCGCCATTTCCAAAGGCCCTAAGTGACCTCTCAAGGCCACTTTTCCAAGCCTGTTTGTGTGTCAAATTTCACATACTTTTTCTCTTAAGGCCCCATTGCCTTAATTTCCTCTTTTAAACTTTAAAACTCGACATTTCTAGGTCATTTCTAAGTTTCCAAAAATTTTCGTTTGCCTCTTTAAACTTGACATTTCCTTACATTTCCAAGTTTCAAGAAATGTTCACTTTCCTCTTTTGAATCATTTCTAAATCATTTCCTTACATTTCCTTAGTTTCCAAAAATGTTCACTTTCCTCTTTTAACCCTAACATTTCCTTACATTTCTAGGTTTCCAAAAATGTTTATTTCTAAATCATTTCCATGCATTTTCAAGTTTCCAAAAATGTTCATTTCTAAATCATTTCCATGCATTTTCAAGTTTCCAAAAAAATGTTCAAAATTTATTCATAACACGTAAGACATGCCATTTCGTACAATTAAACCGAAAATGCATAGGCCCTTTTCAGGATGTTACAAGAAGAATTCGTTCAAGGGTTTTATTTGTTCTTCTTGTTGGGTGTCCAATTTTTAAAATTTAGTAGGACTACTTTTGTTAATTTTTGAAAGTTGAGTGACTGTTTTGTCATTGATATCAAAGTTGAGTGATTGTTTTGTCATTTACCCTTTTATATTTTTTGGGTTGGAAATAACATGGTGGTTGGTTAACTGTCATGTCACTTTTTCGTTACGTTTGTAACGGAAAATGGTTAAAAGGACTGTTTTGTTATTTTTCGAAAGTTGAGTGACTGAATTGAAACCAGAGTGATTGTTTTGTCAGCTATTTTAAAATTGAGTGACTGCTGGTATAATTCACCCTTGAATATATTTAAATATGAAAGTTAGTTCAATATTGAAAAATTAATGTGAATACAACTTGAAATTAAACAAACTAGTTTTTGGCTCATGTGATGTACAAATCTTTAATTATTTTGTTGTTTTTAAAATTTTTACATAGTCATGTCTTAAAATTTAAGAAAATAAAATTTTCATAATTTAAAAATATTTAAAAAATTATAAACCTTAAAATTTTAAAATAATATAATTAATTAAATGAGAATTTGGATAAAATATATTAAAAATACATACGGTTTAGACTAACATTCTATATAACAAATTTGCTATTATCAATAAACGAAAAAGCTTGCAGAACTTAGGAAAATCAATTATTATTATTATTATCATATCTTAAAACAAAACAATTGGTTGCGGAAAAGTAGTTTATAAAAGTAACGTAGCATACACCAAAGTGGGAAATAGACGACTTCATGTGTTCAACTATCATTATTATACATAATTGTTCAAGTTATGGATTCATTTCACCTATATTTTATTTTTTTATTTTTAAATTTAATTATTTTATTTAATATTTAGTATTTATATACTATTTTTTAAAAAAAAAACCTTGTTAACAAAAATATTTAAAAAAACACTAATATTGTTCGAAATCATAATTAAACCTTGCTTAAAACTATGTTTTTCATTCTATTTGATATCTAACTACTAAAATATATATTTTTTATTTCGGCATTAAAATTTTTGAAACTAAATATTTTAATCACTCTAAACTGATCATGAGCTTTTTTTTTTTATTGGTCTAGTAGCAAAATTAGTCCTCTTAACATTTACACATTCTATCAATTTGATTCTAAATATAAAAAATTCATCCATCGATGTTTCCAAAATTTATAATTTTAGTTATACTTATAAAAAGTCAATAAATTTGGACCTCAAATTTTACAAAATATGTCAATTTAATCCTAACTCCAAAAAATTAAAAATACTTTTGTTAAAAGAAATTCATTTTTAGCCCTTTATAACAAATTGCTAAACTAATGATAGCAACGGGGCAGGGTAGGCAAGTTTTTTGCCTGCCTCGACCCCAACTGGATGCTTTACTACCATGCCCCAACACAACCCCAACTTCTAAAAATATTAATCCACACCGAACTCGAATTTGAAAATTAATAGTATACATGACTCCAATCCGACCCGGATTTATTATATATATATATTTAATTTTTTTTTTTTGTAAAAATGTGATTAATTAATTTTTTTGAATGACAGGTTTTGACACAATTTCTTATTAGATTTGCTTAATGAGTTAGAACTAAAATGACAAATTTTGTAAACATTGAGGGTTAAATTTGTTGAATTTTGTATATTTAGGATCAAATTGATAAAATGTGTAAACATTAGGGGGGCTTCTTTCATTAGTAGACCGATAAACAAAAGTCCACATAAGCTTAGGGTTACTAAAATATTTAATTTCGAGAAGTTTAGTAAATTCTAAAAATAACTTTAATTAAAAGTAAATAAAATATTTTAAATTACAAATAAATCCAAGTTTGTCCATTTAGAAAAACTATTTAACCCTTTTTTTAAGCTACAGCTATGATCACTCTAAAATAGGGTCTATCCTTTTTTGGTTACTCCAAAATTGTTTTTTCTCAATTTAATTATTCTAAAGAAGATAATTGTACAAATTAGTCACTGTTGTTAAAATTTCTATTTTCTTTTAAGGGATTGTTGACTGGCATATTAGCACATCAGGTGACTGACATGTGACATTTGTTTTTTGACTTTTGACTAAAATTTAGAGATCTCATTGCACTATTGAGTGGAGAATAGAGTTGAATAAATTTTCACTTAGGGTCTGTTTGTTTGGCAGTAAAATGTTTTCCGGAAAATGATTTCTGGAAAATGATTTACTTTTCTGGAAAATATTTTCTGGTGTTTGGATGAATCTGTGTAAAATATTTTCTATTGTTTGGCAGATTTCCTGAAAATGTTTTCTGGAAAAGTTGATTTTACATATATATATATATATTAATAAATTTATTTACATATTAATAATTTTTTATATTTTAAATTTTTTTTACATATATTGCAATGATTTATTTATTATAAATAAATTAGATTAAATATATAATAATACTAAATTATTAAGTTACATTATTAACCGTCATATTGAAAACAACCAAAGTCAAATAAATTATTTGTAATTGTGTTAAAAAAATAAAAAAAGGATTGAATAATTATAAATTAGTTTCCAAATCACAATTAAACTAGAAATATTATCCAAATGCATAATTAGTAGCACACCACATAATAACAACATTGTCACATTGTCCAAGTGCATAACTAAATATTACACTACATAAAAATATCAATATCTTCAACCTTGAGCAAATTTTTGAAGCCAAATTTTTTTATGCTTCTTACTTTTAACTAGAAAAGCTTTGGCTTCGGATTCATGACTCACTAAATAATCAAACACAAAACACAAGAAGTCATCATCAAATCCTTCGTCCTCCATCGACATCACCTGTTCGTAAAGCTGTGGTGTCTTATCCGCAGTAAATTGTTCCAAAGCATTAGCAATTTTGCCAAGTTGTTCACCCACAAATTTAATTTGTTTATCGACGACACTTTCTTGAACATTTTTTCTTTTACGTTTGGATGTGCCAGATGAAGATACATTTGTTCTTACCTCTTCAGCCTCTTCATTGTCGTAGTCTCTGAGCACTTTGAATCTTGATTACCATCATCCAAATCTATGTCAGCAAATGTTCTGACAAAACTCCCTGTTGCCATATCTTTGCCAACAACCAAAGCCATTTCACCATAATGATCAATGCTTTTATTCAAAAATGGTTCATACTTCTTGTGTGCCTGTTGGATATTATACACAATTAGAATAACAAGTAAAAAACATTTGAAATAAGCTTAACATATATATACATATATTACCATCACTGCTGCATCATATGTTGCTCTATCACATGTGATCATTTTCATGTTATCATCCCATCCAAACCACTTTCACCTCGAATTTTGCATATAATCACACATTGATTTTTTTGCAGGTCCTCAAATGATTTTCCACATGTTTCGCATCGCATTGGACTTGAAATCTTTCGAAAATAGCCCGACAACTCGATTAATAGAAATCGCTTTGAAAGCATTAGAAGGCTTATTTCCTTTCTGGGCCTCCTCTACTAGAATTTCAAGAAAAACATGTTCCATCGGTTTTGTCCATCTGAATTGCTTGGAGGTCCCTTCTTTGTTGCCCTTACCCATTCTACATTAATAATTGTCATTGTCAATCATTTCAATATCCAACAACCTCAAAACATAATAAATTCAATATCTAACAAGCTTAAAACATAATAAATTCAATATCTAATAAGCTTAAAACATAATCAATATCTAACAAATTCAAGACATAATAATTTCAAAATCCAACAAACTAAAATTTTAATATCATTATCCAACCAACATTAACAAAAAAAAAACAAACAATTTACTAAAACATACATAACATAGAAACAATAACCTTAAGCCCTAAACCTACCTAATATTTCTAGCCATATAATCAGTCCACATAGTTTGTGCAATTTCGTCTCTCTTAGCAGACCATTCTCTTGCTTCTTCTCTTTCTTCTCGCTCCGTAAGAGTTGGTATTATCAAATCAGACTCAGACTCCTCGTATAATCCTTGATTAAGTAAATCACTAGGATTATGAATGATACAACAAGCCAAAACTATATCTACTTGAGTTTGAAAATTCCAAAATGGCTCAGCATCTAATACACGAAACCATTTCTTTAAAATCCCAAAAACACGTTCAATAGTGATTCGTAATGATGAATGACGAAGATTAAAAAGTTCCTTTGCATTTTCAGGCCCTTGAGCACTAAACTCTTTTAAATGATATCGGACACCACGATATGGAGTAATATATGCATTTCGAATGCCATATCCAGCATCAGCAATATAATATTTACCTACAATTTTATAGAACACAATTAATACTAATAAATTATGAGCTTACTAGAACTATTTGGTATTTAATGATAATTATTACCTTCCGGAATTCTTAATCTCCTGGGCGTGAAAGTGCATCACTTAAAATACGAGAATCATGTGCACTACCTTCCCAACCAGCTAGAACATAAGAAAATTTCAAATCAAATGTAATGACAGCCAATACATTTTGTGTCGTCCCCCCTTTATGGCTACGAAATCTTCCTTGAATACTAAGTGGAACGGATGCACGAATATGAGTTCCATCTAATGCTCCAATACAATCTTTAAAATAAGGATAAAATCTTGGATTGTTTCTGATTTCACTAGAAGTTGACTCATCAGGTAATCTAATAACTAGTTTATACAATTTCAAAATAGCTCTCAATACAACCCTAAAGTAACGGTGAACTGTCTCAGTTGATCTATAATATCTAGATCCAACCACTCGAAACCTTACATTATGACCAATTATATGTAAAAATATAACTACTTGCTCCCTAATATTGATGTACCTAGATGATTCTAACAAATTATTCCTACTAAGAATATCACACAAATTAAAAAAAGCGATCGGTCTCATCCTTATCATATCAATACAATGTTGGTCACCACTATATAAAATACTATTAATATAATTTTCTCTTTCATAATCTCGATTCACACGAGGATGAGAAGCAATTTCTTTCCTACTTTTTAATTTTTTAATCCAAAGAGCCCCAAAAGCTAAAACTGAAGCTACGACTCCGACAATTGCATTTTGATCTTGATTACGATCCATCTACACAAATATGCCACAAAAAAAATCAATTTTAATACAAAAAAGATGCAACATTTTCATAAGATCACATATATGAAAAGTTACCATGACTAAAGTGCATACATACATATCAAGCTAATTATATATACATGCAAATTCATGTCAATTACATCTATATAAATATATTTATATGTAAATATAAGCTTTAAAATTATTAATTAGGTTCAATAATTTAATTTAATAACCATTAATTTTAAATGTAATTATGAAAAATATTAAAATGATTAAGATAAAAAATTTAAAAGTTGATTTAAAATATCAAAATTTTGTATCAATTGATACGAGATTGAAATGGGTAAAAAACATAAAAATGATTAAAATACACCAAAATTTGAATCGAAACAACAGAACATAAAATACCTAATGCGGGTTTAAAACCAGAATGATATGTACCAACTACTATACTTGAAAACCATTCCCCATTTTTGCCCTTAACCATATATTTACGAAATCCAGACTCCATGCATATTTGAAAAGAGAGTAGGAAGAATCTGAACTTTTGGCACAACATTTTAGCCATTGGTTAGACTGTCATTTTACGTCTCCACTCTCATGACCTCAATGGGGGCCTTAATAATCTTCAAACATATTGAATGTTTTTACATCCAACCTTTGCACTCCAAAAACAAAACTTCTACTTTTATGTATGTTGATTGTGATTATTATTATTATTTTGGTTCTATTGTTGATTGTGATTTTGAATTTTTGACACACTACAAAAACACTACCAATATGGTACAGTTGTATTTGTAATTTTCCTTTTGGATTTTAGAAATTAGTAATATTATAAAAAAATACAAATATATTAAATATTGATACAATATAAATACATGAATCGTTTGTGATTTTTTTTTTAATTTTTTTTTGAGATTTTATAATCCTCTCTCTAAAACACCTTTTGACATCTATTTTGTTTTACTTACTGTCAATCCTACTGATGGAAAATACCAACCTCCAAATTCCTTTCTTCTTGAGCAAGCACCAAAAACAACAAAGCCCCCCACCGCCTAAGAAAAGCTTTCCATTACCTGATTAATATATCTATATATCTTTGTTAATTTTTTCAATAATATATATATGCACTCAAGTCATAGATTTGCTGATCATATGTATATTTATATCATACCTATAATAATAATAATAATAATAATAATAAAAGTAATATCTATGTTTAAGCAATCCTCCCCACTCCATTACCACTCCATTACCTATAATAATAATAATAATAAATATAGTATGTTTAAACTATGTTTAAGCTTTTTGTAAAGCTGGTATGAAGATACCAGTAAGTATATAAAAGTTTTTTTATTATTTTTAGGAGAAGTTAGGTAGGACTCTCATGATAAAAGAACCTTTTAGGACTCTTAGAATAGCAGGTTGTGTTTGGTAAAACCTTATTTAGTTCATATACTCTATTTAATTATTGTAATCTCTATTAAAAAGGGACCTATGCAATAATTAAAGGTAAGCAGAATTTTTATCAGAATTTTGATTGATGAGGTACCAAACTTGAGAAAACTTGCGCCCTTATAGACTACAGAACCACAGATTTAGAGACACAAGCTCAGTAAGATAACTAGTAGCTTATGTATTTAACTCTCAAATATTAGAATAACTTTTTTTTGTAAAGGAATAAAAGCTGACTCTCTTACCCTAGCCATCAATTGAGCAAGCGAATACAAATAACTAACCTAAAAGCATGGACCTTATTATCTAGACTACCAAACATGACCATTATCGACACAAGACAAGAGAAATCAAAATAAAGCATGCATACGCAGCAGCACAGAAAAGTGACACAGAATATCTGAGAATTCAACTTTACCTCAAAAGATTTATCTTGAGCTTCAAGCCCCTCAGAGAATTGTTTTGCAGCCTGCATTCAGAACAAAATGCACACTATTAGCACTTGAAAATAATGTACACTGTAGCAGAGGACACACAAAAGAACTAAAACACCTGAACACGCTTGTTATAAATTATACTAATTGTAAGAAGACCTATTCAACAGATTCGGAAAAGAAATAGAAATGAATGATGATGCTAGAATCACAAGCATACTGAATGCATGAATGGAGATTTGTGCACTTTGATATTCCAACAACCCCAAATAGTTCAACAAACCATCCCTTGTAAAATATGCCCTATTTTCTTCTTCCCTTTTTGAAAAGTTTATGGTAATTGAATCTCAAGCGAAACTTATATGCAAAACACACAGCTGCAATTTGTGTATGACATACAATGCCGCCCAAACGAAAACAAACAGACAAATAAATAAAAGATAAAACCAAGAACCGTTGTTTCCATTAACAACCAATTGACAATCAAACTGTGCTTAATTTACCTCACGATCCAAGACAGGACCAATTCATTTCTTGGGAAGCTAAAAAAAAACCTTTGTTCATTGCTCAACATGCAAATCACATATATCTAACATTTCCATAAACGACCCAAAACACTTAAAATAATAACAAGACATCAAAACAATTCAATTATTCCCTCCCTTGTTCCATTTTTAGAGTTAGGAAAAGAGACAAAAGTAGAAACCCATCTTAAAACACTCCCAATTTGGAGTTCCCATCAATTAAAAACCATATTCCATAAAACGCACATGGAAACTGAAACCTAACGACCCAAAAAAAATAACGAAAAGGAACAAAAGCAAAATAAAAATAGTAAAGACAAGAATTGAAAGAAAAAGTGACACCAAAAAAAAAGAATGAAAAAAACAGAAGATGAGATCTGAAGAAAGAAAAATTACCTGTAAACTGTTTATTTAAGGTTTGGTAAGTTTGGGTAAGCATTGTAGTAGCTAAGTGGGTTGCGTTGTGCTTTGCTTGGCTTGGTTGATTCCTGGCGTGGGAGACTTTAAAAGAAGGGTCCGTGCAAGTGCAAGTGCAAGTTCAAGTGCAAGTGGGTTAACATCCTCCCACCATCTTGAACTGCGATGGAAGGAAGGAAAAAGAATGAAGGAAGGAGGAAAAAAACCGAAATCAGATTTGTTGGATGAGAAAGAAAGAAGGAGAAGGAAAGAAGAAGGGAAGAAGGGAGAAAGACTTACCTGGATGAAGGGAAAGATCAGGAAAATGTCTTACGGAAAAGAAATAGGTAAGACGTTTTCCAAAAATAAGAAAGGATTTTACCCGTGTTTTGGAAAATATTTTCCTTGGGAATTCATTTTCCATTCAAACAAACACTGGAAAATGGGGAAAATGTTTTTCGGAAAACATTTTCCCCCTATCAAACAGACCCTTAATTCAAAATTTGCAACAAAAATGTGTTGAATAAAGTTTTTATTTGTTTTAAAAACTACATTAAAAACAAACTATCTCTTTACTTTTCTTAAAAATTTGCAATGTTTCAAATCAAGGATGAAGCAATTTTTTTTTAGGGGCAAAATTAAATTATAATTTTTACGATAGCAAAAATATAGTTTTGCTATTTTAATAGCTTATATCTTTATAATTTTTAAAAGAATAAATCAAATTTCTATCATTCTTAAGGGGCAAAGTACAATTTTACTTTTACTATTTTAAAATTTTAAAAAATTTTAAAAGACTTAAATAAAAAAATTTCCATTTTAATAGGGGCGGAGCCTCCTAGCCCCCTCTAGCTACAAAATTATTATGTTTAAAATTTTTATCCAAAATTATCCAAATTCATATAAAATATTATATTAATAAGATTAGAATTATGTAATAAGTAATTTTCATAAATTAAAACTTATTATTATCTAATCCTTAAAACAAAGAGTTTCCTAAAAATCTGTATTAAAAATTTTGTTGTTAATTTTTCATTTTACTAAACAGCACTCAATTAATTTGAGATTTTTAGAAATTTATGATAATTTAAGAAATGTTTAAAAAATTACAATGGCACTGTTAATTAGAAGAAAAAAAAATATTACAACAACTTGCCAGTTGCAATAGAATTAACTTTTTCATAGTTTGCCAAACTGAATCTAATTTCTACTATGAATTCCTACTTAATGGGTCCGTACCCATAAGCAACAATGCCGACTTGGTGAAGAAAATCTTAAACCACAAACAACTCTAAAGTCTGATCTTTCCCTTCTATAAATACTGTAGAAACCATTTTTTGAAAAGTCGGTCGACTTTGATTTTGAAAACGAAAAAATGAGAGCCGCCACCAATTTTTTTTTTGATGAGGTGTGATCGAGTCATCTCGTAATTCGGTTGTTTTAATAAGAGATTTAATTTATTAAAATAACGGTTTTGGTCTACGAAATTCAAAAAAAAGAGTTCGGGAGTCGGTTACGCACGAAGAAGGATTAGCACCATCATAACGCCCGAAATTCGTACCTAGTTGATTAATTAGTGTCTTAGTGTCGAAATTTGAAAATCTGAAGATATTTTAAAAACATGATCCTTTGTTAAAATATTGTTTAATTGAAAATTTTTCGAGAAAATGACATATTTTACGTTAATCGAGAGAAAGAATTACATCCCGTAAGTTAGGATACAATGCCTTAAATTTCCGATACGAGAATAAACGTCAAAAAATTGATTTTGGAAGATGTTTGATTATCTCGGTTTTTAGAAAAAAATCATATTCCGTAAGTTAGAACACGATCTTTTTGTAATCCCGAGATTATTTTAAAAATTTTAAAACGTTTGTTTGTTCGGATTTATCGAGAAAGTCGAAGTCCCGTAAGTTAGGGAACGACCTTTCGAATTGTAAAAACACAAAGTATTGCTTATTTTAAAACAAAATTTAATGTATCGGGTAAAATATAGCACGATTTTGTAGTAAAATATAAAATTAAATTACGGTGCTAACATGCATAACAGGATAAATGCATTAATAAAAATGACAATGTATAATATCGGAAATAAAATAAAACAAGCAAGCCAAAAATAAAAAGACAGCTAATAAGGATAAAGATTGAAATTTGGAACGAAAAAGCTAATATTAAACAAATAATAAATAAATATGGTGTAAAACAACTTAAGAATAATAATACTAATAATAATGATGGTATTAATAATAATAATAATAATAAAGACTAAAGTTTTAAAATTATACAAAAGGATATAAATAAATAAGTAATAATATGATAAAATAAAATAAATGTATTTAAAAATACTAGGTAAATAAATATTAAAGAAATAATAGTAATAATAATGCAAAGTTAATTAATTTAATAATAATAATAACGTACAAGTAAATACAAAAAATAAAATATAAAAATAATATTAAACTAATTAATAAAGAAGCAAAAATAACAAAAAAAAGACTAAATTGAATTTTAAAACAAAAATTTGGGGCAAACTAGAAATAAATAGAAAGGAAAAGAACCAAGAAGGAACCAAAATGGAAAATAATCCACACCTTCCAAAATGCACAGCTTCAAGGCGGACCAAATTGAAAGTCGAAATAAATTAAGGGCAAAAAAAAAAGAAAAAACATTAATTGCGAAATGATAAAAAAGCGGAAGGGTTAAAGGTGCAATTAGCCCTTCCGCTACAAAACACGCGGATCCTAGGCTATGTAGGGTCGGATCCGATCGGGTTGGGCCAGGGCAAAACGGCACCGTTTTTGACATCCAGACCCTAGGCACAAAACGGTGCCGTTTTACTTATTTATAAAAGCTAATTTTTTTTTTTTGAAAATTTTCATTTTTTCAACATTCTTCTCAAAAAAAAAAAAAAAAAAAAACCCTCTCAATTCTCTCAGCTTTCCCCTCAGTCTCCAGAATCCGACCACCGGATTGGTCATCAGACCGCCGCGCCAGCCACCGGCCACTGACGATGGCGCCTTCCGTGGTGGCTGAAAAACAGCAAAATCCCCCACTTTACTATTTTAACCCTCCTAAACCTAGATTCGAGCCCTAAAAGTCCAAAAAAATGCCCTCTAAAGAGAAAAAACACGAAGGAACTCATCGGTTCTCTTCCCCAATCACAAGAAAGGTAAAAACTTTTTCTATTTTTTGATGTAAATGTATATTATGCATTATTTGAAATGAATACGCAAAAGAAAAAAAAGAAATCAAGATACCTACGTAAAGAAGGTGATCTTTTTAACTCTTGATTTTGTGTATTTCTTAAGCTATTTTTCGTATTTGATATTTCCTGTTCAAAAAAAAGAACCCCCAAATACATTGATATTTCATGGCTTTTATAGCCGATTTACAAAACTGCTCGGTACTATTTTTGTTTTTTCTTCTGCTTGGCGTGTCTTACTTGCAGGTACGGAGGCCAACTATGTATGGAGGTGCTGACACGCGTGGGAAGAGCGGTGGCTAAAGCTTTTAGGGGACTAGGGTTCTTTTTGCTTTCTGAAAATGTTAAGAGTGGGCTAGGATTTATTTGTTTTGGGCTTGTAACTGGGTAGTGGGCTTATTTTTTTTGTAATAGACTGTTTTTTTATTGGTTTGGTCTTTTTTGTTTTATTTGAAATTTGGGCCCAGGCCAAAATTGGCCTATTACAAATACCTTTGCATTTTCGACCATTTGCATCACCACTCACATTTCACTATAACCATACCATACAATACAATTGGAGATATGGCTTCCATGACTTCAGCACCAATTGTCT
Source organism: Gossypium bickii (assembly GCA_025503065.1). NCBI lineage: Eukaryota > Viridiplantae > Streptophyta > Magnoliopsida > Malvales > Malvaceae > Gossypium > Gossypium bickii. The sequence continues at coordinate 122,436,239 of CP106712.1, read as the reverse complement.
TTCTTCTTGCCCTCAACCTTCTCTTCTTTACTTTGGTTAGCTCTCAATCTCTAACTCCGATGCCACCTCCGCCTCCAAGTTCCTGCAACCGCCTAACTTTAGGGGTCTGTGCTCTGGTGTTGGGATTGCTGTCCTTGAATGTAACGGTAGGCCAAAACACAGCAGCACCATGTTTCGCCCTCATTGGTGGTCTGGTCGGTACTGATGTAGAAGTTGGTGCTTGCATTTGCCTAAGACTCCAAGATATATCAATCTTGGTTCATTCACTACTCAATCTCTGTAATAGGTCGGTACCCTTAGGCTTCAGTTGCCCTTGAACCATGCAATGCATGCATGTCTCTTTACTCAATAGCCCATCATCAATCCTTTCCTTTAACTACTTCGTGGATTGCCTTTTTTTTTTTTGGCACGTTGTCTCACGTACCATAAAAGCAATCCTTAATAATCCTAGACTTTACAATACTTATTTGTTATTCCAATATAATCAGTACTATGTTCCGATATGGAATAAAATGATGGGTTTAAGTGTGGTCTTAACATAATTATTGAGCTCCATTATTTTTTATTATATGCGTTTCATGATATTTTTATTTTTTAATTTCTATTTTCAAATAAAGCTGTTAATAGTGATCCTCGAAAAACATCCTAATTATATAAAGGAAAACAACATATGATAGGATAGAAAAATAAAGGAGATCATTAGCCACCAATACGAAGATTGAATTTTTTATTAACGAGCTTTTCGGTAGAGACATGTTCCTTTTTTATGTCGGTTTGGAATTGGATAGTTGAATTTAGAGTAAAAATAAAAGCAAAAATAAAGAGAAGAAAATATAGACCATGCAATTTAAAAAAGCCTTAATGTCTTGTATATTACCCAAACAACAATTTTAACCCCCCCAAAAAAATATAAATTTTTTACACAAATTTGTTTGTTATTTCCTTCTTCAATTTGTTTATCTCATCAAGCATTCAAAAGAACATGATAATTCATCATTTAAAAAAATTTGCTCCATTCAAGTGTTTTGAGGCTAGTTACATTAATAATTTTAGTTTAAAGAATGAACTAGTGTCACAGGTTGCGAATCAAAGCCTGTGACCATTGCGCACAGAATATCCTATGGAGGTCAACAGATTAAATGAGACTCATTTGACCTACTTAAACTAGCTCAACTCGTAGAATATATGGAGAAACTCATCTACTTGAAACATTGGTGGCCTAGAGAAACACCTTGATAAAACTAAAGTTACTAGGGTAATTAATGTAAATCCTAAGGGATAAAAATGTAAGAGTTTAAGTCTCTTAGGACTCTCATTTTGTAGATAGGCACAAATCTACACTGTTGATGTAACTCAATCTGTACCATTAGATTTGGGGGAGCTCAACTATAAATAGAGGCATTCCCCCTTATTTTTAGACACTCAATAACCTTCAAAGTAATAGAATACTTTTGAGAGAATTTACTCAAACATTTGGTGTGCACTATTTTTCTATGGCTTTTTGTTCATTCGTAGCTTCTTTTGTCTTTCGAGTATGCTTTCTCTTTGATTTTATTCCCTAGAGAATTTTGCCTAAAATTCTCATTTTTGAGAGTAGGTTGACTTAAGAAGGATTTAACCCAAGAAACCACCTAAGGCCACAAGATTTCCTTGTAACACCCTAAACCCGACCGAAAAGATTAAGCTCGAATCCGGTATGCCACATTAGCCATCGAAATGACTCTCTATTAACTCCCAACTAACATCCAACACACCACTTATAGATAACATGTGAATAAGGTGTTTAAACTCTAACAAAGCAGAGGAAACCATACTTTTATAAAACATAAGAGTTTGCATGCAAGATAGATCAGAATACATAATCATACGAAACAATAATTCCGTATACTTGGGAACATTTACAGGTTCTCATTATACTTTAGCACTCGCACAATACCTAATTATCATAAGAGATCACAAACCAACACACAAGCATGAGTTCGCAAAGCACAACAACTCGCATGCAGTCATATAAAACTTTAAGTTCACAACAGTTCGCATAACACCTAAAATTCTCATAAATCATAGTTTCACTAGATATCAGGCTTCACAAACAAGAAAAATATGCATGCAAAAGATTGTTATACTTAACTAGGGTTTGCATAAAATCATGGGTTCGCACACACATAAGTTTGTAAAACGAAGGGTACACATGTAAATATGATAAACATACCTAGGGTCTCGCATGTCATAAAATTATCACAACAGGTGTACGCTTGTAAATATGATTCACAGTACATAATGATTCATATGTAAATAAACTAACACTACAAGGGTACGCAAGTAACTTATGCAATGTTAAGTATAACTCCTATTTCAGTCAAATTTGAGAAACAATCTTCCAATTAAACTCTGTTTATTTGTTTCAATCAAACTCTGATTAGTCTAGATTATTTTATTATTATTTGACCTATGAATTTAGCCTATAAATAGGCTCTTTTACAACCTTAGAAAAACACCCATTAGAGATTAGAACTCATAACACTTTTAGAAAATTTTGTGTTTACGTTTTGAGGGTTCTTTGTTTTTGGGGTTTTGGGGTTTAGTTTTTATCTCCATCTTTTGTACTCTTCATTCTTTTTCCATTATAGTAAAATTATTTTTGCCTGTGGTTTTTTATCATCTTTAGAGGGATTTTTCCACGTTAAATTTATGTGTTCAATTTCTCAATTTCTTCCGTATTTTTTACTTGTCCATTGCTTAATCAGGTCGATCCCCAACATGCAACATAAATGGATCACAAATCATGATACTCAGCAAAACAACAAAATACTCATGCATGATTAATATCGATTTATTAATAACAAAAATAGAACATACATTTCAAGTCATGGTTCACAAGAATAAAATTAAACTTAAAAAGCATAGCATATTATACTTAAGCTAAAGAAATTTATGCAGTAATCATATCGAAGAAATAAAATATTGTTCTAATATGCATAACATAATCCTATATCCTATCCTTATGGTTCGCCAATATCAGTCAGGTGCCTCATCGGATCTTCGGCCTCTCCAATGCTATCCGCGACCTACTTACCTGAAAAGTAAGACAGGAATGGGTGAGTTCATTGAGAACTCAGTTAATAATAAAAAACCATTAGGTTATGCTTAAAAACAATGTTTGAAAACAATATAAAATTTAGTTTGAAAATGTTTTGCATGTTAGGTTCACAAGTGAGGATACGAGACCTAGTTTGTATCAGAAAAACATATTTTGTGAAAACAATTTAAAAATAATGCTTAATAATCCTTTCCTTAAAAAATTGCTTTAAAAAGGGCTCGCCTTAAAGTTGCAAGGCCAATACTTTCAAAATCATTTAAAAACCCGATATAGGGTTAGCTCGCACATAATATTTAGAAAAATTCGAACAAGATCTGCCTTAGGTCGCAAGACCAATTCGCACATATCAGAATCTCGTACAGAGTCGACTTTAGGTCGTAAGACCAGTTTGGTCACATAATGCTTATTAAGAAGTTGATGAGTACTCACAGTCTTTGGTATACCAATTAGAAGTCTTTCAAAGGAGCTTACAAAATAGAAAGCTCGCACGAAGCAGAGCTAAACATAAAGCTCGCACAAAGAAGAGCTAAACAGAGAGCTCGCATAAAGTAGAGCTAAACAGAGAGCTCGCATAAAACAGAGCTAAAATATTTGTTTATAAAAAGCTTGCACGTTAAATGGATTTAAAACATAGTTTAAAAACTATCATTCTTAAAACATTGGCTCGCATAGGAGCTCACATAAAACTGTGCTTTAAAATTATCTTTTCAAAATTGAAATTTTAAAAACAGAGTTTCGTAACTTAAAGTAGAACTTTTCAAAAAAAAAAAAACTTACTTTTGGTTTCAAAAATAGAGTTCTACAATATGTAATGTCATTCACAATAGTGAAATTCATAGTCCGAGACACGGGTAAATGATATCCTTTCATTGACATTACATGGTTAATGAGAAGTAAGCGTGGTCACGGATTATTCATCTTTGTGATAAATGATTTGATTACTATTTGATAGTAATTGGCTTTTCATGAAGGAAGATGTAATGATTATCATGAGATAAAATAGGATCATATTGAAAGAACGAGTGTTATCTCAAAGAGATTAAAAATACCTTATGAGGGTAACACACTTATGAAAAGGTAGTTAGACCATCACTAATCAAGTTACTTTCGTGATGGTATGTCGTTAGGGAGAGCTTAGTCACGATTCTATAGTAGAATGACTTCATGGCTAAATGAATTTAAAATTAATAGGCAAAAAGCTAGAACTTAATTATAAATCATTTGAGTCATAATCGCATATGTTCAATGGGTCCCACCACTAACTCGTTGAAAGCAAAAATGAATTGCATGTTGAATCAAATGAACAGAAATGAATAGGAATGTAAAAATGGAGAAATGAGAAATATTTGGAAATGATTATGATTTTATCCAAAATGAAAATGAAAATAGAGAAATGGGACCATTTGAAAATGAATATGGTTTTCTCCAAAATGAAATTGGCCTATAAATGAATTTATGTTTTTCGAATTAAATGGAGTTCAAAAATGGAAATAAATCATTTGATCATAGCGTTGAGTGTAGAAATATTAAATCTATTTTCTCATAGATTCTTTTACGGTAAAGTCGTCATGATTTTAACAAAATTAGAAATAATTTGCGAAGATTATTTAATTAGAAATATATTGAGATGTTTATTTTGGGAAATAGAAAAACAAATATTATGTTAGATCAAATTATAAAGTACCGGGTGAAAAATTCAAGAAGTACTTGTAAATGGACCTGACATGGGAAATGTCCAAAAGCTCTTCATGTTAAAGGAAGGGACGACAAACCCTAGCATTATTAACTAGGGTTGTCACCCCCTATACTTCTAGTTAGACTAGGAGTTTGTTTTTCTAGATGAGATAAACTTATACAGTTCAATAAGGGCTTTACTTCTTCTTATAAATATATAACACCAATAAGGCAAAATACACAACTTTCAGATATTATTACTCTGCCAGAAAATAGAAAGAGTTTTATTCTCTAAGTATTAAAACTATTTTTCAGAATAACAATTCTGGTGGTTTCTATTAATAAAAGATTTTTCGTTTTTAAACTGAAACAAAGAAAACTGTTTTTGGTTCTATATTTGATTTGAATCGTTCAAGTCCACACTCGAAGTAGTTCGTGGTACGAGAACAGCAGAGAAGGTCATTCGATTGAAAGCTAGGAATAAAAAGGATCTGTCTATCTAAAAACATAAATGCAAATTTGGTTAAAGGTTTATTACTATAAATATCACAAACTGACTTGATTTTCAATATTTTTATTTTTACATTGTGCAAAAAAGCATTTTCAAACCTCATTTTTTCCAACAATCTAGAGTGCTCTAAGTTGTCCGAAAATAGTAAAGAAGTTGAAGTAGATCCAGATAGTAAGGCTTTAAAGCTTGGATCAATGATTCTCAATTTTACTAAAAGAAAGAGAGATTGCAAGCAGAAAGGGTTGATGCTTGTGGACATCAACATCGCAAGCAAAGGAGAAGTGCTCTTGTTGTTACAGGGGCATCAGACCTATTTATTTCTGAAAAATTTGTGGGTAAACTTGGTCTCTTAGTAAGTAAATCAACTAAGAAGATCAAGACTGTTAATTCCAAAGATGTCCTAATTTTGGGAATAGCACAATGAGTTGAGTTGCATATCAATCAATAGAAAGACAAAGAAGACTTTAAGGTAATTCACTTAGATAATTAGGACTTCGTGCTTGGTGACAAGATTGATGCTTTGTTGATTCCTTTTTTCGATTGCATTTGTATCTTGGATACTCGACAACAATAATGTGTTGTTCTAGTGAGTCAAGACATAAGAGGAGAAACCAATGTGTCGTCGGTAATCTAACTAGGCAAGGATATTTTGTGTGGTGGGAATATTAACTTGGTAGATCAAAGTGCTACAAAAACCCCTTTGGAAATACTAGAGGGGAAAAATACTAATATGAAACCAATTGAGTTATCAGCGGGGTTACCACTTATGAGAAATGTGGGTTGTGCATCAGACTTTGGGGGGAAGGTGATGATGCAAACTAGACAATAGGAGAGAGTAAATGCTACAAGCGAGATACATCTCAAACACATATCTAGTGTTTACATTATGACTTGTAGTTGGGTTAGCAAAGACATAGGTTCCCTTTCAGAGTTCTGAAGCGGAAAAGTCGAGGGGCTTACAAACCAGAGTTAGCAGCAATACTCAAGGTTAACCTAGTGTTTAATATGGGAGTGCTAAAGCCTATTTGTGGGGACCAAGAGGATCTCAATTGGGGCAAGTCGCAATAGGGGTAAGTAAGAGCGATGGCCTCTTAGGATCAATATGTACAATAGAGAAATAAAGTGTGAGTTAGGCAATAACGGAGATATAAACAGAGGCAAATGTTTCAAGAGGCGAAACTGCCTAACAGAGAGAGTAGTTGGGAATTAGCCAAGGCATTGAGACCGTTCCAAAATGAGTCAAACCAGTGTCATTCTGAGAACGCAATGATGGCATTACGAGAATGGTTGGAGAAGAAGCCTTGAACCAAAGCCCGTTACCATTGTGCATAGAACATCTTATGGAGGTCAACAAATTAAATAGGGCTCACTTGACCCGTTTGAACTGACCCAACTCGTGGAATATTTGGAGAAGCTTGTCTACTTGAAGCCTTGGTAACCTAGAGAAACACTCCAATAAAACTTGAGTTATCAGGGTAATTAATGTAAATCCTAAAGGATAAATATATAGAGAGTTTAAATCCCTAGGGCTCTCATTTTGTAGATAGACACAAATCTTAATTGTCGATGTAACTCAATTTGTACTGTTGGATTTAGGAGAGCTCAATTAGAAATAGACATTCCACCTCATTTGTAGGCACTTAGTTGTAAACTTTTAAAGTAATAGAATACTTTTGAGAGCATTTACTCAAACACTTGGTGTGCACTATTTTCTGTGGCTTTTTGCTTGTTTGTAGCATGTTTTGTTTTTCGAGTTTGCTTTCTCGCTTTTTGCTTCAATGCCTTGAAGAAATTTTATTAGAATTTTAATTTTTCGAGAGTGGGCTAACTTAGGAAGGATTTGAACCCAAGAAATCACCTAAAGTCGCATGGTTTGTTAGGCAAAAATTCTAATCCCGTCATACTAGAATCAAGGTTGGATTGATTTACTCACTATTTAATTTATATATATACATTATAATTATGTTTCAAGATGCCGTAACAAAGAAAACACTTACGATCTCTTGATTAATATATATATTCGTTTATTATTCTTTTAATTTTTATAATTTGCTTTAATGCGAATGAAACATTTACCATAATGAAGGGAAAATGAATAGCCTTAATTAAGAGTTCATAGGATTTGAAATTTAGAAAGATAAGACTCCCAAAAAGGAACTATAAAAATGATACAAATTTAGTAACATAAATAGGATGTTTAGAGTATTATTTATTATGTGTTTCATCATCACATAAGTATAGATAAAAATATACTAGATTTATAACATAACCAAGATGTAAGTGAAAAAAAATTATATAAATACATATTTATTAAAAATTTATATAAAAAGCAATTGATGTTTTGATTATAATGATAAAATTAATTAATTATTATACATAGTATTTCAAATTCAAATTTCATATAAATATTTATATTATCTTTACCCAGGCATGATTATCATTTTTATATATGATGGTTTGGCATACTTTTATAATTTCTAAAAATGGTTGGAAATAGTTAGGCAAATATACCCAATGGGGACCTCATTATCCACTCGTTATTAAGTAGCAATAACGTTTTGGTCAATTAAAAGCCCCAATTGAGACATCCAATTTTATTTTTATTTTATTTTTTGGTAATTTTTTATGTTTATGTTACAATCCATATTAAAGATTTATTATTATATTTTTAATAATGTTATTTTTAAGATTAAAATATACATTTATAAGATATTATTATTATTAATCTACGACTTAATCCTTAAAATATACCCATTTTCTATTTTATTATTTAAATTATTTTGGTAAAATTTGATATTATAGTTTGTAGTCCAACCTTAAATTAACCAATCCATTAAAAAATGCCACACAATAACTTTTATATTTTCTTAAAAAAATATTACTTATTTTTTTAACTTAAAAATACATTTATTAATTAATAAAAATTATATTTTTTTTATTCTTTTATTTCCCATGTTCTCTCTCTGTGTACATCTTTTTCCTCACTTCTTCATCTTTCTTCCCAACACAAATAAATTTTAAATATTTTCAATAATATTCTAAACGATATTTATTTTTAATATAAAAATTCACATTTAATTAATTTATATTTATTCTTATTATATTATTTTGAAAATTTTAAGGTTTATTGTTTTTTAATATTTTTAGTTTATGGAAATTTTATTTTCTTAAATGTTAATACATGACTATAAAATTTTTGAAAAATAAGAATAAAATAATTAAAATTCCGTACATCACATGAGCCAAAAACTGGTTTACTTAACTCGATTGTGATATTTCAAGTTGTATTCACATAAAATTTTCAATAAATTTAAAATATTGAACTAATTTTCATATTAAATAATGGAAAGAAGAAAATTGTTAGAAATAAAGAGGCAAATATAGCCACAATTATTGAGTCGTTTCGGCCTAACTAAAACGCTCAATTACGGCATTGATTTTGATGAGGATGTAAAAGCAGTGGAAGCCAAATGCATTAATACGTTGGTTTTTATAATCTTTTCAAATTTAAAATTTAGTCCTACACATTAATTTTTTTTATATTTTTAATTTTATCATTTTCCTCAACTTTGTTGTAGATGTGGCAATTGTAATAAAAAATAAAATAAAATAATTTGGTTAGCCCTCAAAGTTTAAATTATTCGTTCTTTGCATATTAAATAGGATTTAAAAAAGTATTTTTAATTTAATTCAAATAATTTATATATTAATCATATTTTTATTTAAAAATATAAACAATATTAGCCTAGAATAAGTTTTAAAAATGATATCAATCTAAAATTTTCTTTGAAAATACACGATATAAAACTTTTAGCTTTGAATTTGGCCAAAACGATGTTTATTTTTATATAATTTTTATATCGTGCATACAACTTATTTAAATTTAATTTGAATAATTAAAAATTATTTTACACTAATATTTTTATAAAAAAATTTAAAAACATTTTGATTTGAATTAAATTAAAAAATATTTGTTCAAATCCTATTTATTACGAAATGAACAAATAATTCAAACTTTGGGGAAACATTAATACCATTCAATGAGTAAATTACACATTTTTGAAAATTGAAACTTTTTATGTTTTTCATAATTTTTAAATTTTTTAAAATATTTATTTAAAATAAATTTTTTATATTTTTCTAGTTTTTTTATAATTTCTGGAAAACTTTTCAATAAATTTTTTTTTTAAATGAAAGTTCAAAAATTTTTATTTAAAAAATATAAATTTTATGTATTTGTAAAGAGTAATGATTACATTAAAAAACCGTAAATATTAAGGGTTAAGAAAATTACTTTCAGCTTTTTAATAATTGCCCCATCAGTAACTCTAACTATAAAAGTAGATAAAAAGTAGTGTGAGTATTTGATCGAGTCGAGTCGAATCGAGTCAAAATAATTTCGAGTTAGTGGAGTTGATGAATCCTATTTTAGCAACCGAACTCAATTTGAAATTTTTTCGAATTGGACTGAATCGAGTCAAAAAATTTCAAGTCAAGTTGAGTCGAGTCGAGTTAACGAATCTTATTATTTATACTCAATGTTGCGTTTACATGAACCGATTATTTAACTAGTAAATGAAGTGCAAAATTATTTAACTACATAAACAATATAATGATTTTGCCTTTTAAATTGATGAGTAAACATTTATAAAAACAACGTAGTTTTGCCTTTTAACTTAATGGTTTTGACTTTTAACTTTAGAAAATGTAAATATTTATCAAAACGGCATAGTTTTGCCTTTTCTTATTCGGAGTTTCGGATAACTCGAATTGTGTAATTCATATTCGAGTTAAATCGAAAAACTTAATTTTTTATTCGAGTTGATCCAATTAACTTGATTAACTCAAATAACTCGAACTATTTAATTCAAAATTTAAAAAATTTACGAAATCTTTCGAATCGAATCGGATTTTGCTCACCCCTACTAAAAAGACTAAAATTTTTAAATAAAAATTATAAAGATTTAATATATCAAAAATAAAATATAGGGATTAAGTTTTTAACTTTTAATATAATAGAAATTAGTTATTCACAAAACATAATTACAATATTTAACGTAAATAGGATACTACTTATTTTATTCTTCAAAATATATGCAATATTATGCTTTCTTTTATGATAGAAAATATTCAAACTTTAAAAATTATAATTTTTAGGCATGCAACCAGAAATTATTAGAATTAATAAATTTATTTTATTATAAGATTCTATATATAATATTTCAATTATTTCTAATATATAATATTTCAGTGTGATGTTTCATAATAGAATTGCGGGTAAAAGTATTAGAGAAATCCCTATAATTAGAGATTAATTATATTTTAGTCTTTTTAATAAAAAATAGATAAATTAGCCTTTATACATTTTGAAACTGTAAATTAACTTCTCCATTCAATTTTTTTTGTTAAATAATGACGGGGAACGTTAAATCAATGCTGAAAATTATTTTTTATGGGTAAACTATAAAAAAAAAAAAAGTCACCCAACTATGCTTTCATTCACTTTGTTCACCCAACTATTAATTTTTTCAATTTAGTCACTACATTTTTCAAAATTGAATATTTTAATCACTATGAGTAAATGTGAGCCTTTTTTATTGGTCTAGAAAAAAATTTAGCTCTTTAATGTTTACACATTCTATTAATTTGATTCTATATATAAAAATTCAACAAATTTAGCCCTTAATGTTTACGAAATTAAAAATTTTAGTTCTAATTTTAAAAAATCAATAAATCGTGCTTCAAAATTTACAAAACCTGTCAATTTAGTTCTAACTCTAAAAATTTAAAAATATTTTTTATAAAAAATTATTTTTAGTCATTTATAACAAATTGAATAACTAGTGATGACAACAGGGCGGGGCAGGCCGATTTTTTACCTTCCTCGACCCTGACCTGATGCTCTACTGCCATGCCTCAACTCGACCTTGACTTTAAAAAAAATGCAACCCACTCCAAATCAAACCTAAAAATTAATTAATAAATTTATACTATAATTCATAAGATGTAGGCTAAACCTAATCCAAAATCTTTTTTTTTTTTTTTTTAAATAGATGTGCAATTTGCTATATGCCTTAAATGTGCACCCAACTATTTATAATAATATTTATAGTGAGGTCGCTAATAGGGATATAATTAAGGGCTAGTTTGGATGGGCGGTGTGTTTACCTCCGGTGAGGTTAAAAATAGCGGTGGCGGTGAGATTAGTTACTGTAGCGGTGAGATTGGACACTGTAGCAGTGAGATTAAAAACAGCGGTGGAGTGTGTGTTTGGATTCAAACGCAGTTGTAGCGGTGAGGTGGAAATAAAAAATGAGCATTAAGGACATCATATTAGAATTGATATATAATAGTTGTTTTTAAATTATTTTACTTATGTAAAATTATTAAAGTATGTGAATTTATGAAATCATTTAATAAAATATTAAAATGTATCTTCCAATATTTTATTATAAATATTTTAATAAATTATATAATCAATTTAAATTATTTATTAGATAAAATAAAAATTATTTTTAATTTTTTATAGTTAAATATATTTCTATAACAATGATAAATATTATTTTCGCAAATAGTAACATTATACTCGGATCAAATGTTGAAGTATCTAACCGAATGATTTTTAATAAAAAAAATATAGTAACATAAGACATAACAAGTTTCATTATTGATAGAAATTAAGTTATGATACAAAATTGTTTTTACAAATATTGATTTAAACTATTTGCAATAGTTTCCCTTAACATTGTAATTTCAAGGTCACTTTCATTGTTAGAAGAACTTGGTTCACCTCTATCAAAATGGCCTGAAGAGATTGGCACGTCGGGTATATTCTCAAATTGTCGAAAATCCTCATCATTTGACCAAGCATGTCTTCGAATGTAATTATGCAAAACCATTGTTGCAATAACTATTAAAACTTGCTTGTCGAATGAATAGCTTGGAATATCTCTTAATATTGGCCATTTTTTTTCCACACTCCAAATGTTCGTTCAATCACAGAGCGTAACGAAGAATGGGCATGATTAAAGATTTCTTTTTTTCCAGATGCTCGATGATTACCTCGATGAAAGTCAGGTAAATGATATCGTTCCCCCCTATATGGACCTAGAAAACCTGCCATTTGCGAATATCCTGAATCCACAAGATAATATTTTCCTACAAAAAAATTAAAACATAATATCAAGTTTAAAAATAAAATAAAAATTTTAATAATTTTATGTAAAGATTAATTAAAAAATTAAAGTTCGACCTGGTGGAGGGTGTGCAAACTTTAACTCTTATTTTCTAAGTGCTTGCAAAAAAATTCTACTGTCATGTGCTGTTCCTTCCCAACCAGGAAATGCAAAAATGAAGCACATGTTGAAGTCACAAACTGCCATAATATTTTGAGTTGGTTCACCTTTCCGTCCGATATAATGTAACATCCCAAAATTGGGCCTAGGAGAATTGAGCCCAATGGGCCTTAGGTGTAGTAGCGTTTGAATTTTTAGAGAATAAGAGATTGGCTTAAATGCAAGTTAGACCTATTGGATAAGTGATTTTGGAAGGTTAGAGGGCTTCTATGAAGTCCCAGGATCAAATATTGGCTTTGGGGAAATTTTGGTTTTAGGTGAAAAAAAACCCCTGAAAGTTGGCAGATAGGCCTTAAGAATAAAATATGGAGGAAAATGACACAAGTAGAGTGTGTGGTGTAGTGGCAAAATGACGCCACATAAGAGACAATGGGGTGACGCCACAAGGAAGGAAGGAGGTCCAAGGTTCAAGTCTTGGCTTTTGCATTTTGGTTTCTTTTTGCTTGGACCTTAGAATTTGGCCTATAGTTTATATTTAGTTGCGCATGGTCTAAGACACAAGAGGAGCTTGTGGCCAAGTGGTTAGCGGCGTGGATTATGTTGCAAGGGAGCCTGGGTTCGAATCTCATGAGAAGCAAGGGAGTATTTATTTTGCGGATTGGACGGCAAGAGTTTCAGTTGAATTTAAACTCTACTGACGAAGGGATCCCACATCGGAAAGACACAAAGAATGAAGGTGAAGAGCTAGCTATATAAGGAGCATCCTAGAAGGAGAGTAAACACATCTTGGAGGGCGTTTGGGCACAAGAGTGGTCGGAGCGCGGATTAGCCCCAGAGTCCTATCCGGGTGTGTAACTCTCTCTACTCTAGTTGTAGAGCGGCAAAATGCCGAAATGCCAGTTACATGGCATTAGTAGCCACACGAGCGTGCAAGCGCACGTGTGGGGCTTCAACGCGATAGTTGAGGCCATCGTGAGTATTCTTGTGGGTTGGGTGCTTGGGCCTCGATGGGTCGGTGGCCCAATGGGCCCGTGGGCCCATATGAGTAAATTGCATGATTGGTTAGTATATGTTGAACTAGACTAGGTGGAACTTATATATGTGGCTAGATTTGTGCTAGATGGGCCACACGAGCATGTGGGCCTGGATGAAATTTGAAATCGAGTTTTAGGCCCAATCGTCCAAGACGACCGGAAAGGTAGTTTGAGTCGCTAGTGGCGACATTAGGCATCGGTAAGGCCATTGCAAGTGCGAATTTACTGAAAATACCCTTAGTAGGTAAAATTACGATTATACCCTTAGAGGTTGATTAGCATGATTATGTTGTTTAGTTACGGCGATTGTAGGGAAGGCTTGATCTCGCATATCTCGGGTTGTGGCTAGTGCTCGGAAATTGTTAAGGAAGGGGGATCTAGTGCGTTAGATCTTGATCTACGGGATTTGATAGTCGCATTAGTAACCAGGTGTGTAAACTAACACGCTTCTTGCTTTGTATATGTTTGATAAACTGATTGATTGGTAAAACCAAAACAAGTATGGTTGAGTGATATGATACCCTATGGGGTATGTGCACAGATTCGTAAGTCCGTTTCATTATGAGTATCTTGTTATTGATACATGATGTCATGATTTATGATGTATGTGCTATGAGATGCAACGTTAAACATGTTTGCATGATTTGAATACTATACATGAGTTGGTATGATGATGGGTGATATGAGAGGAGGGGGAAGTGATATTCGTGTCGACGGACACGGTGGTTTTGGTACCACATTGTGACTACGGTCACGTGAAGTTTGGCACCTCCGCAGGTTTGGCACCTCATAGCGTCTCGTCCCAGTGGCTTAGCACCACGATGGGTTGGCCCCACGCTTACATTATGGGATTGACGCCGGTGATTTGGTATCACACGATGGGTTGGCCCCATCACTTGATTCGTGACTTCGGTCACCATGATTTGGTATCACATTTGTGTCTTTGGGACACTAGTGGTTTGGCACCACAAGTATTGACGGATATTGTGACTTTAAGTCACCAGGTGGTTTGGCACCACCGGTGGTTTTGGTACCACACGGGGTAGAAAAGGTGTTTGGAAGGCTAGGTTTGGGTGCATATCGTAGCTTGTGCATGTTAAACTGTTTTTATGATTGGTGTATGATGTTTTACTAAACCGGGAAAAAGGGCTACACACTCGAGTCTTGGTGACTCACCTTTTCCTTTAACATTTTCAGTGATGCATAAAGATGGACCGGGTTCGGAGAGGACACAAGGTGGCCCATGCAGAAGAAGATATTCGGATTATTTTAAGCATTTTTAATATTGAGTATTTTGTTTTAAGTATGGGTTGTAATAAGGGCCTTACTATTATTTTGGTATTATTTTAATTATGGCTTGATTAAACTGAACCACTATGTGAAGAGGATTTTATTTTAGCAACCTGCTTATTCAAAATAGTATTTAATAAAGTTTAAATTCAGACAATTTTATAACACTAAGGTTTTTCATATTACTTTAAATGGACATGGTTTTCAAAAGTAAACAAACTTTCATGATTATTCCCAGTCAAAAAGATTTTCAACCGTCTTTCTGCAGTGACATAACCTGATCCGGTCAAGGCTCGTGGGCCAGGTTTGGGGGTGTTACAGTTTGGTATCAGAGCCCGGTTCAAAACTCGGCTTTGAGGGTTTTGGGTCAAAAAACATTTTTTATGGGCTTTTCAAAGATTTGGGCTTTCATAAAATTTTTTTCAGGTTATTCTGGCATGGCACCTGTATCTCCGACCCACAGTCCACCAGGTAAGTAACTCTGCTTGATGAATTGATTTATATGTGAATATTATGGGCTTTTATGGGAACGTAAACTAGTGAACTAGGATCTGTTGAACCCTAGGACTAGTCTACTCAAACACATGCATAAGACTTAAGGCTACTAAACAAACTTGTGAAGTAAGTCACCGAGTTAAGGTGTGGCAACCACTGTACGCATGTCGAGGATTGGTATTCAGTGAGAGCTTGGTATTTAAGCAGTCATAGCGACTCACCTCCTCTTTACTCGAATCTTACAGTGTGCAGACTACTGCTTCACCTTAAACAAGAAGACTTGTTCATAGGCTAAACCAAGTATTAAAACCCGAAAGGGATTAGCCTTACTGTTTTAAAACCCTTAGTTTTAAAATTTTCAAACTTACCCCTTTGGTTTGTAAACCCTAAATCTGATTTTGAAAGACGTTTTCTCGATTTACCAAAATTTCCAAAATGCCCCTAGTGGCAAAATTACAAAAATGCCCTTATATTGTAAAATTACTGGTACTACCCTTAACTTCATTAAAATGATTTTACTTTGCAAAATACCAAAATCTCAAAATTTCAAAATGTTAAGATATACTGCAGTATGGGAAATTACAAAAATACCCTGTGTTGAAAATTACTAAAATGCCCCTGACTTTCAAGATTTTCGGTTTAACTCCAATTTTAATAAAATTTCCCTACTTTGCAAAAGTATACAAAAATGCTATTTTCAAGATACCCTAATTTGAAAATTTACAAAATTACCCCTGATGAACAAAATTACCAAAATGCCCTTGGTTTCTAAATTTTCATAATTCCCTCGATTTTTACCAAAATGTTCTTACATTATGAAAATATCAAAAACTTTTGTTTTACAAATATCGAGATATCCTGATTTGGGAAATTTACGAAAATGCCCTTAACGTCCCCAATTACTGAAATAACCCCGATTTCTGAAATTTTTTGCAACACATCTGGTTTGAGAAACAAATTTTTCAAGATGACCCCTGAGATTTTGTAAACTTTGAAATATCTTTAATTTGAAAACTATTTTCAAATTGACCTTGAGTTATTACCGAAATACCCCTATAGGAAAATGACTAATTACCCCCAGGTTGGGAATGCTCAAGAAAGTGACATGGATGAATGAATGTGTCTTTAGTGCAGTATGTGAATGTTTGAATTAGAACAGAGAACTTGAGATGAAACTTTGATTGCTCGAAAGAACGACTTCCAAAACTTACATTCATAAAATTTGCTCGTGGATAAAACAAAGTGGAACCAAATTTCTAATGCATAAAACTTTTAATCGATTAAATCGCGACGCTAGATATGAGTTCTAGGGGACGTGGTTGTCGCGACGTGGTCAAGGTGGAATCACGACTTTATTAAGATCGAGTGCGCAAGCAAGAGCGTAGTGTGGTAGGTTAGAATGTGCGATCATTAGTTGGTTGGAAATTTCGAGGACGAAATTTCTTTAAGGAAGAGGAGATTTGTAACATCCCAAAATTGGGCCTAGGAGAATTGAGCCCAATGGGCCTTAGGTGTAGTAGCGTTTGAATTTTTAGAGAATAAGAGATTGGCTTAAATGCAAGTTAGACCTATTGGATAAGTGATTTTGGAAGGTTAGAGGGCTTCTGAAGTCCCGGGATCAAATATTGGCTTTGGGGAAATTTTGGTTTTAGGTGAAAAAAACCACGAAAGTTGGCGAGATAGGCCTTAAGAATAAAATATGGAGGAAAATGACACAAGTGGAGTGTGTGGTGTAGTGGCAAAATGACGCCACATAAGAGACAATGGGGTGACGCCACAAGGAAGGAAGGAGGTCCAAGGTTCAAGTCTTGGCTTTTGCATTTTGGTTTCTTTTTGCTTGGACCTTAGAATTTGGCCTATAGTTTATATTTAGTTGCGCATGGTCTAAGACACAAGAGGAGCTTGTGGCCAAGTGGTTAGTGGCGTGGATTATGTTGCAAGGGAGCACAGGTTCGAATCTCATGAGAAGCAAGGGAGTATTTATTTTTGCGGATTGGGCTGGCAAGAGTTTGATTGAATTTAAACTCTCACCGACGAAGGGATCCCACATCGGAAAGACACAAAGAATGAAGGTGAAGAGCTAGCTATATAAGGAGCATCCTAGAAGGAGAGTAAACACATCTTGGAGGCGTTTGGGCACAAGAGTGGTCGGGCTGCGCTTATTAGCCCCGCAGTCCTATCGGTGTGTAACTCTCTACTCTAGTTGTAGAGCGGCAAAGTGCCGAAATGCCGATTACATGGCATTAGTAGCCACACGCAGCGTGCAAGCGCACGCGTGGGGCTTCGACAGCGATAGTTGAGGCCATCAGCAGATTCTTGTGGGTTGGTTTGCTGCTGGGCCTCGATGGGCCGGTGGGCCCAATGGGCCCGTGGGCCTATATGAGTAAATTGCATGATTGGTTAGTATATGTTGAACTAGACTAGGTGGAACTTATATATGTGGCTAGATTTGTGCTAGATGGGCCACACGAGCATGTGGGGATGAATGGGTGAAATCGAGTTTTAGGCCCATCGTCCTCAGAATGCGACCGGAAAGGTAGCCGAGTCGCTAGTGGCGACATTAGGCATCTCGGTAAGGCCATTGCAAGTGTGAATTTACGAAAATACCCTTAGTAGGTAAAATTACGATTATACCCTTAGAGGTTGATTAGCATGATTATGTTGTTTAGTTACGGCCGATTGTAGGGAAGGCTTGATCTCGCATATCTCGGGTTGTGGCTAGTGCTCGGAAATTGTTAAGGAAGGGGATCTAGTGCGTTAGATCTTGATCTACGGGATTTGATAGTCGCATTAGTAACCGGTGTGTAAACTAACACGCTTCTTGCTTTGTATATGTTTGATAAATCGATTGATTGGTAAAACCAAACAAGATGGTTGAGTGATATGATACCCTATGGGGTATGTGCACGCGATTCGTAAGTCCGTTTCATTATGAGTACTCGTTATTGATACATGATGTCATGATTTATGATGTATGTGCTATGAGATGCAACGTTAAACATGTTTGCATGATTTGAATACTATACATGAGTTGGTATGATGATGGGTGATATGAGAGGAGGGGGAAGTGATATTCGTGTCGACGGACACGGTGGTTTTGGTACCACATTGTGACTACGGTCACGTAAGTTTGGCACCTCCGCAGGTTTGGCACCTCATAGCGTCTCGTCCCGTGGCTTAGCACCACGATGGGTTGGCCCCACGCCATACATTATGGGATTGACGCCAGTGATTTGGTATCACACGATGGGTTGGCCCCATCACTTGATTCGTGACTTCGGTCACCAGTGATTTGGTATCACATTTGTGTCTTTGGGACACTAGTGGTTTGGCACCACAAGTATTGACGGATATTGTGACTTTAAGTCACCAGTGGTTTGGCACCACCAGTGGTTTGGTACCACACGGGGTAGAGAAAGGTGTTTGGAAGGCTAGGTCAGGTGCATATCGTAGCTTGTGCATGTTAAACCTGTTTATGATTGGTGTATGATGTTTTACTAAACCGGGAAAAAGGGCTACACACTGAGTCTTGGTGACTCACCTTTTTCCTTTAACATTTTCAGGTGATGCATAAAGATGGACCGGGTTCGGAGAGGACACAAGGTGGCCCATGCAGAAGAAGATATTCGGATTATTTTAAGCATTTTTAATATTGAGTATTTTGTTTTAAGTATGGGTTGTAATAAGGGCCTTACTATTATTTTGGTATTATTTTAATTATGGCTTGATTAAACTGAACCACTATGTGAAGAGGATTTTATTTTAGCAACCTGCTTATTCAAAATAGTATTTAATAAAGTTTAAATTCAGACAATTTTATAACACTAAGGTTTTTCATATTACTTTAAATGGACATGGTTTTCAAAAGTAAACAAACTTTCATGATTATTCCCAGTCAAAAAGATTTTCAACCGTCTTTCTGCAGTGACATAACCTGATCCGGTCAAGGCTCGTGGGCCAGGTTTGGGGGTGTTACATATAAGGTATTTGAGAAGAAGGCGAAATGCATGCTTTTATATGTGTTCCATCTATGGCCCCAATACAATCCTTTAAAATAAAAACAAGTAATGAGATAAAAGTTAGAAATAATTTATATTTTAAAAATATAAAGATTGTGTAATTTTTACCTTAAAGTGAAGCCAATATCTTGTATCATGTCAAATATGGTTCGGTACTTCCTCGGATTGACCTTCAGTGGGTTTAATCGTGTCTATTCCCATTCGAGCAAATATATGCAACATATCAGTAAAAATTCGACTAACAGTTTCCCCAGATCGTTGAAATCACTCTGCTGCATTTGAATTTGATTCTCTATTTCCAAGAATATACAATGATAATGCCAACTTCTCCATCGCAGATACCTTCCCATGCTTTAAGCCATAATTTCTTTGCAAATCATGCAATAAGCTGTGAAATATATTTTTTTGCATCCTAAAACTATTCATGCAATGAAACACCCCACACCCGGCCCACGAGCCTGAACCGGATCTGGTATGTTCCTTAAGTAAACCGGTTTGCAAATTCTTAGTTACTTAGAGAAAAATTGTAAATTTTAGAAAACATTGTTTTGGGTTGGGTTTAGATTGGAACCCATTTAATAAATTTTTGAAAATCCAATTTAAATAAGGTGACAAAATAATTTTAGGGTTTATTATTTTAAAAGAAATAAATTTACTTAACTTTAATCAAAAATAAATTGTATCATAATCAAATAAAAATAAATGTAAAATAAAGAAAATCCAACTGGGCCTTATGGCCTTATTACATCATTCAAACCCAAAATAAAATTTAAAGTACTAAAATTTAATAAAGTCCACTTTCTAATTAAATCCTTCATGTGATGCATGGCCACCTTTAGCTCCTGCCGACCCGGTCTATTACTTGCTCATCACCGAAAAATAATTCCCCAACGGGTGAGTCCACAGAACTCAATGTGTACACAAGATACTAATTTTCAACAAATCGTGCATACAAGTCATATCAATTTCATGTTCATACAAAATAAAGGATGATGCAACCCAAACCCAAGCCTATTTGTCCAACCGCTACACACCACCCGTACCAACTCGCATACACAAGTGGGGACTACTAAGTCGACCCTCCATCCGCTACACACCATCGAAGGCGATCATTTGCGATCGGCGTGCTCATCGCCCACTTACGTTGTGTCTTTAGACACTATATTCGAATAATGTAACCGGAGTTACCATATTCAATTAATGGGACCGTAGCCACCATATTTCGTTGGTGAGACCAAGTCGAGACTTCGTTGGTGAGACCGTAGTCATCACCTTCACTTTCTCCCTTCACATATATCCCAAATGCCCCAATTATTACAACATATTCCACATACTCAATTTTCATTCATGTTACTAATCACATGTTCAGAGTATATCACATTCATAATCCTATCAAAAGTAGGAAACATACCTGGGTACTTTTTGCCACATTTGTGGTACTTAGCCACATTCTCATTCTTATACACATTCATATATTAAAACAATTATTGCCATAATATATTGAAAGTTAGTGTGAGTACACACCTGATTCGCTTAAGGTTTCCAATCCAAATCCCGAAAAGCTTGATCTAATGCCTTAGATCTTAATTCTCTACATTCAATCATTTAGTACTTAGTAAAGAGCCATTCGGCTATAAATCCAAATCTTAGTAGGATTAGTATACTTAAAACTTACCTTGAAACTCTCAAATCTCGAAATCCTTGTATCCCTCTGTCGAAATCCCTATAACTACATGTTAGATCAATTTCTAACATTTATTCACAACAAATAACCCTTAGCCGAATGTTAAATATGACTTACCTTAGATTCTTAAATCCTGAAATTCACCGAATAACTAGGGAACACGCGGCCTATGGTGTACCTTCGGGAAAAGAACTTCTCCTTCCTTGTAGTCGACACTTAGTAAATCCCGAAAGATCTCTTCAAGGTTTCGGCAACCATGAACATTAATGGAATTAGCCCTAGATTTCGATAAGTCTAAAGTATAAAAGAATGGAAACCAAACTTGGATCTTACCCTTATTTAAAGAAATTGATTGCACCTTCACTTCAACCTTCGGCTATGGCCTTGATCTTAGCAAGCTTTCGGCTTTTGGAATATTGAGAGGAGAAGAATGAAGAAGAAAGAAAAGAATAGGTTGCGAGAGAAAATTCGCAGAGGTTATCAAGGAAGAGTAAATAATGCTGAATGGCCTCTCTTTTCCTTTTATAGCCAAATTACTAGGCTAGAGTCCCTTACTTGGCCACCACTCTTCTATTTTGATAACTTTATCCTTTAATTATCATAAATAAAAGAGTTTAATCCAACATTTATCTCTTCAAAATAATCCAATTTAAAAATCCTTTATTTATCACCTTTTTAATCGAATATTTATGAAAATAAAACACCTCCTTTCTAGACGCATGTGTCGTCCACCTCAGTCTTCTGGAAGCAAAAATAAAAACTCCCTTATTTGCTTCCCAAGTGACTCGAACTCAGGCCCATTCCTCTTGCATATGGCGCCATTTCCATAGGCCCTAAGTGACATCTTCAGGCCACTTTTCCAAGCCTGTTTGTGTGTCAAATTTCACCAACTTTTTCTTTTAAGGCCTCCTTGCCCTAATTTCCTATTTTAAACTTTAAAATTTGACATTTCTAGGTCATTTCCAAGTTTCCTAAAATTTTCGATCGGCTTTGTATACTTGCCATTTTTCTTACATTTCCAAGTTTCCAGAAATGTTCATTTTCATTTCCCATTTCCATTTCCATGCATTTTTAGGTTTCCAAAAATGTTCACTTTCCTCTTTTAAACTTAACATTTCCATACATTTTCAGGACATTTCCCTACATTTCCAAGACAAGACATTTCCTTACATTTCCTTGCATTTCCTTACATTTCCATACATTTCCTTATATTTCCTTACATTTCCATACATTTCCATACATTTCCTTACATTTCCTTACATTTTCTTACATTTCCCTACATTGCCTTACATTTCCATACATTTCCACACATTTCCATACATTTCCATACATTTCCATACATTTCCATACATTTCCTTATTTCTAGAATTCACATAACACATTCATACATAATTCATAAAACATGCCATTTTACCACATGGTTCCTTGTGTCATGCTTCACACGGAGTTTCTTTTAAAGCCTCATTTACCTAGCTCCCTTTTTTACTTAAAAACCAATAATTTTCCAAAGCTTTCTTCTTCCATCCTAAAATTCTAAAAACCCTTAATACACTTCCAAACACTGCCAAAACCTACTAACTCATGAATTATGCACAAACGCATAACCCCTAATCTAGGATGTTACATGCAACGATCATCATGCCCATTTAATACTTCGTCCACCCACATTTGACCTGTATAATTTGAATTCATACACGGTTGCATAGTGAAATAAGTTTCGTGGTGTACCAATACACTGCTTAACACTTGTTCTTCCTCTTCATGATAATTGTTGTGCTCAACTTGTGTAACAATTGTGGCTATTCTTCGTTGAGCTTCTTCACTTAATTCATGGGTATCATAATTCATATAAAAAGTATTATACATATTGTTAAATTCATCCATAACCTGAAAACTGAATAAAATGAAAATAAATTAATAACTTGTGACATTATATACAACACAACAAAATTGAATAAAAGCATGGCACAAAAATACCAAATATAAAAAACATCATACATTAATTTTACTATAAAAAAGTAGATCATACATTAGTTTTGCATATAAAAAAGTAGATCGTACATTAGTTTTACATATAAAAGAGTAGTCTAGTTATATTACAATAATAAAGCTAAGGAGCTTATGGTGGAGGTTGTGGATGGTATGGTTGGAAGGGAAATGAGGATGTTGCTACCAAGGACGAAAACGATGCAATTGGATTTTGTTCAGCATACTCACGTCGAAGCCACCAAACCCTAACATCTGGATCTAAGTTCAAAAACACTTCTCGTTTCACCAGTATTGGAACATTTTGATGGCAAAATAATACAGTTCATCTTTTTTTGGAATTTTATCTTCCAAATCACGCAAAGCATCCATTGCACTTGAAATAGTATATTGAGAGTGAGGAAAAATAATTTCAGAAACTGACTTCCTTGGACTAGCCATACTCTTACACAATTTCTCAATATGAGTAGCTAATGAATTTTTGGATGATTTTCTACTTGAACTTGATTTTTTTCCTTTACCATGTACAACCCCAAGTGTTTCCTTTCTTTGATTAGGAGTTTCATGAGAAGGGTTTGATGGTACCTCATTAGTAGGAATATCTTCATTCTCATTACTATTTTCATTTGAATCACCAAATCCCTCATTAGGTGTATCATCTCCCATAGGAACCCCACTTGGAAGAACACCAGACGAAGGTGCCCATGCATTCTCTCCAGTGGCTACAATGCCACCAAACATTTGCCACATTAAATCATTCAATCGTGGCTCAATTCCTTTCTTCTTAAATCTTTTAAAATCCGGATTTTCCTACATAACATGTTAAATGTTAAATGTTATACTAAGATTTTTATATTTGTAAATTATTAATTTCAATAAAATTTATGCATTAAATTAATGATAAAGTTAACACTAACCTGTATTTTTTCAACCCACCATTCTTCGGTAGCATCAACCGTCTTTTTAGATGGACACCATCCAATACCTGTAGATTCCTTAAGCAACTCCCTCCATAACCTCCATTCCTTTTTTAATGTATCCCACTTATTTTTCAGTTGAGGTTTCCCATAATTTTTTTGTGTCTTTGCTTGAAAAATAACAATGACATTTTCCCATCCTTTTGAGTTTAGATGAGTTGTCGGTCTATTACCAGCATTGACTTCATTCACGCAAAGTTCACAAAATATCAACGTCAGCTCATCATCCCAAATAGCTTTTGTTGCTAAGGTACTTTCTCCTTCCACAAATTTTCGTGTCTTTACCATCTATTATATATAGAAAGATTGAACAACTCAAACTTAAAAGCTGAAAATTTTATACTGTAAATTACTTAACAAGATAAAAATATTTCGTGCTTGTCTTATTCTTTATGATGTCATATTCTTTCTCAATTGTTCTTAGTCCTTATAACATAGTTACTGTTTCTTTGCTTTATTCTCCACTATTTGCAGCATTTAATCTCCTTTTCTTTTTTGTTTCTCCCTCTGTTTTCGTCTTTTTCTTTATTGAAGCATTTGACTTTCTTAAATCCTAATATGCCTGTTTTTTCACTAATTGCTAACTCCATATATGGGGGAAAGGTATCGGGTCTGGTTACTAGGAGCAACTGACATTTAATTTAGGCATCTAACTTAAAAAGCTTTTATATGTAAGGGGGTCAAACACTTTGAAAAGGCTTTGTCAAATTTCAATTACTTTTAAATTTTTTCATCTTTTGAATATTTTTTTTCTTCTGGCTTTGTCTTGTTATAATATTATTAATTTCAACTAATTTCCTTCAATTATTATATTCTTATAATTTATATGTTTTATGCTAAATTTTTTTATATACTTTTCTAAATTTTTATATATCTATTTCTATTTTAATACTTTTTAATGTATAAATACATTTAATAAAAATATTAATTTTTACATAAAAACACATGGCAAATCATAATTGGCTATAAGAAATTTTTTCAGCATCTCTCAAAAAATGAATTTAAATATATAATAAAAATATACTTTTATATTAAATTGAAAATTTAAATATACTTTAAATACGAAATTGAAAAGTCTCTAATTACTAAAGTGAGAGAATTAAGCCAAAATTTTAAAATGCAGCATCAAATAAGATTAATCTAAATGGGGATGACACTTCATAAATATAAAATTATTCAAATTTGTCAACAAAAAATTCTCTCTTATATCGTAAAACTCATTCCATAAAGTACATTTCTTCAAACCTTTAGAACAAAAGTATCCATCAAACATCTTTGTTACCTCCAATTAACAAAACCCCACATGAAATCTAATCCCCTTTTTTAAACCATAAATTTCGGATTCTTCTGTAACCTTTTATTAAAAAATTCATAGTTATGAAGCCATCCAATGCTTCAGCTAAAAACAAATAATTGCAATAATCTAACATACATATAGCCATTTGCACATGCTCTCCTCTTATATATTAAACTACTTTCCTAAAAGGCAAGATAATCATTATATATTATATATATATATATTACTCTAATGCTCTTGTACCTTTAAATACTCCACAGGTTTATGAAGAATTCCAATGAAGCATAAGTTTCAGCTACACAGTCAGAGAATCTGTAAAAACTAAAAAAAAAAGAATAAATTATAAAGAACTGGATAATTTGCATAGTGATTCACCCTATCTTATTTTACATTGAGTGATCGAGTCCGTTTGGTTTTTTCTTTTTTTGTGTGCGTGTGTGTCAGTTTGTTAATATGACAACAAAAGTTGAACTCTACAATTATTAAGTTTGAGAGTATTGTACTGAAGTAATCGGTTTTAAATTAAAAAAAAAAAACGTATTACTACTAAATGCTGTATATCCTTTGTCTACTGAATCAGTGTTTACCTTCTTTGTTTTCAAATAAGTGCAATAAATTAAGGGATCCAGTAATCAACAGAGACAAAGAAAATATTATTCTAGACATAAGAATAAAAAAATAATCAAAACAATATGGAATTTAGATTTCACTCCAATCCATGAATCACTTGAATTTCTAAATTGCTATTTATGAAATACTGAGAGCGAAACTTTTCTTTTCTCAAGTTCATCCACCACCATATCCTGAATCCATAGATACAATGAACTTACCTATTTCAAGACATATTCTATATCAATCCCCTACTTACAACAGATCAAATTCATATCAGAATCATAAATCCCTATTCCCAAATGAGCCATTTGGATAATACTTCAAACACGTAGAAATTGCCTAGTTATACAATACCTGACTCCTTGGACCGAGAAACCTTCTAGGATTTGAAGTTACAGGGACTTAGTGAGCATATCATTCTTTCCTAATAAGCTAGCAAGTTCATCGCTTCTTTTTCCTCTTATATGTTTCAAGTTTCAAGCATTCAACTACAGACTCAAGGATTTCATCTTTAGCATTTAAATGCTTGGACATGGATTAAGCGAAGTTCAATTCTGATTCAAATAATAGTTTGAGTGAAGTCGACACCATAAGAGGAAATTTGAAGAAATACAATATAATGGAATGATATTTGCTGCATCAAAATCATACCAAGTCCAAAAGTACTAACAATACTCGTAAAATTCAAGTCACTTTCATCAGTGGGGAAAAAGAGAAAAAGGATAAGGCAACAATTAAGATTTCCAAGCAGATAATGCATCCAGAAAATGACCATCATCATCACCATGAAAAGAAGTAAAATAAGTTCTAGGGAGAGAATTGCTCAATAAAAGCCCCAAAGTTTTCAACTTCTTTATGCAATTATTCCATCAAGTATAGAGCTTCTTACCTAAGGGGGAAAGAAAAAAAAATCCGCAATAAATGAAATTTGAGAATTCTCATTTGCAGTTTACCATAAAAATAAACATGAAGTATTAGCAGAGAACAAAAAGAAAAGAAAAAAGGAACAAGACCAGCAACAGTGAAAGAAATTAGTAACCAAATCAAAATAAGCAAACAAGAGATAATCAAAGCAAAAGAGCTGAGATATTTTTCAAAGGACTAGAAACCTAAGAACATCATACCTGAAAATGAGAAGCCAGTACCAGGAAAAAAAAGAAAAATATATAAAGATTCAATTAAAAACCCCATTAGTAACAGGAACTTACTGCCAAATCTTGGAGATGAAAGTATGACCAAACAAAGGCCAAATAAAAGTACCCAAATGGAAGTGAAAGATTCAAGCAAGAACGCAAGAAGAAGGGGAGAAAGCAAGAAAGAAACTGCTGATTTTTTCCTAATCTGAAAACAAATAAGGTTGGGAAAGAAAATAGTTAAACTTTCAAGGATAAAATAGTAAATTAATAAATAAAAGTAAGGGCATTTTTATCTGTTAAAAACTCCCACCGCAACCCCCATTCCAATTGCTGCTTTTACTTCCAGTTCAATTTTTGCAGGCCAGTGTGGTGGAGATTCATTTCCACTGAACTTTGTTCTTTGAACCAAACAAAGACAAAGAAGGTCGCGGTGGGCGATAATTTTTAGGCCAACTGCACCTCACCGGCCTTCAACGTGCAACCAAATGCAGCCTAAGTTGAGTTCAATCCAACATTATTTTTAAGTTCGAACTCTATTTGATATAAAATCAAATTATTTGAGTTTGATTAGTTTTTTTTTCATGTAATTTGTTGATAGGAAGCATAATATTATATGTCATATGGAAAGTAATTGACATTGTGCATAGGTTCGGGTTATGAGACATGAATTACGAGTTGAAACTAGTTCATGAATAGGTTATAAATCCAATGTGCTATTGATATTACTACTGTCATTATTATTTGTTATGCATTATTGAGTTGAATCACCAAAGTACTACTAAGTTTTATTACTTAACGTACGGTTTGTTTATTTCCACACGCAAGTTTAGTAGATCTTGAAGCCTCGAAAAGTGATTAAGCATCCAGTTAAAAACCCTTGACTCAATAATGTTTGTATAGTTCTTTTACGTTTTGAAATATGACATGCACCTAAGAATTGAATTAGTTTTGTAGTGTGATGGTCATTTTGTAATCTTGAATTGGTATTGAAAGTTTAAGTTTAATGTATATGAATTGTTACATACATATATGGGATTGATATAAGTGTTGAAATGGCTTAAATATTTGCAATAGAACATATGTTAGATTGGTTTTAAGTTGAATTGTCAAATAGGTGATTTGGATGGAAATGTTGTTGAAATGACATTATATGAAAATTTTGAAAGTATATATATATTGCTAAAATGGTGGGAATAGGTAACGGTTAATTGTGCAAGTTGTTGTGGTTTGGCATTTAATGATGTTTTGAAAGTAGTGGGTCACGTCGTGACAACGTACTTATATTCTCAAAGTCGCGACATCAACTTGATAGTTTAGAAATATTATAATTTAGTACTTATTCGATCCCAGGTCACCAAAAGAGTTTTCGTAAGCTCATATAAAGCTTGGATAAGTTTGTAAAACATGTTATGAATATGTAGTGATCTTAACAACACGTATGAATTGTTGAATTGAATTGTAATTGTTTATAGTTCCTCCGATAATGAATGTAACATCCTGTAGCTCAGACTCGACAATCGGATCAGGTATAGGATGTAATATGCCAATTTTGGCCTGGTCCAGTTCATAAAATAAATGAAACCAAATAGAAACAAAAATAAAAAGTCCAAATAGTCCATTACAAAAACAGGCCCACTACCTAGCCCAAAACAAATAAAACCTAAGCCCAACTACCCAATAGCCTAAACCTAAAAAAATCAGAAAAAGAAAAAAAAGAAAACCCTAGCTAAGCCTTCAGCTGTCACCTCCACCTCCACTTCCGCTCCCTCTGTACCTCCGTGCGCCAGCACATCGTACGGCCTCCGTACCTACAAAGGACAAAAATACAACAAAAGAAAACAAGAAAACTACTGCATTTTTCTTTTATTTTCGGCTATAAAACCATGGCAAACATTTGTATTTTTTTGACACAATTAATACAAAAAAAAGGACAATCAATACAAAAAAACGAACTGATTCTCGTGCAAAGGTTCTCTTTTTTCTTTACTTTCTTCTTTTCGAAACTATCTGTGCATATATATATATATATATATATATATATATATATATATATATATATATATAAAGATTTTTTTACTATACATATGTATTAAAATAGAGTACAAAAACTCACACTGGAGGGGTCCGATCACGCATACTACTGTCCGATGATCTGACTCATGTCGGAGAAGGATGCCAGCAGAGAAAAAAAAGGAAGCATTTTCTTTTTTTAGAAACAATGGCAGAAATGGCTTTTTTTTAAAAAAAAATTTGCTTTTATAAAGAGCCCGAAACGACATCGTTTAAGGCATGTGTTAGTGGCCTCAAAACGGCGCCGTATAAAGCTGACCCGCGCGTGACCCGACCCGAGGGCTGAGGATCCGCGTGTTTTAAAAAAAGGGTTATTTATCCTTTTAGCCCTTCCGTCTTTTTTGGCTGTTCTGATTTAGTCCCTTTTCCCTTTTTTATTTTTTATTTTTAAATTGGACCATGGAATTTGCTGCGCATTTCAATCGAGTCCTCGACCCACTAACACTCTGAGAAATAGACGCGAGTCCAGGGCTGGGTTATTTTCCGAATAAGCCCTCGATGGTTTAAGCGTGTTTAATTTTGGTCCTATTTTTGTATAGGTATTTATTACTATTTAGGCTATAAATTTTTTATTATTCCGATTTAATCCCTAACCTATTTGATTTTAACATTTTAATTTGTTGTTTATTTATCCTTTTTAATTTTTTATATATTATTTATTTTCAACGGTTTTATATTTTATTTATTTTAAATTTTTATTTATTAAACTATTTTATATTATTTATTTCAAATCATTTTAGATGTTTTAAATTATTTCATATATTATTTATTTTTAATTACTTTGTATATAATTTTATTTTAAACTGTTTACATATAATTTATTTTAAATTTTTTTTCTTTTCATAATTTATTTTTTTAAACATATATATATTATCCTTCAAAATTTTATGTATTGTAACACCCCAAACCAGGTCTATGCGTTTAGACGAGATTTGGTTTGTCACACCAACCGAGTATTCATTTAATTCTCTAGCGATTAAAGAAAAACATTAATACAAAACCCTTTTTGGAAATAGAGTTTAATAAAAATTTAGTAAGATGATTTAAAATTTATGATTTAAGGAAATACTGGTTTGAAAATCTTATTTATATTTGTCAAAACCTTAAAGTAATTTCTAAAGAATTTGAAAGAGTAATTTAGATGTTCAAAATGTTATGAAACACAATATTTTAAGAAAAACTTTTTTAAAAATTTATCATGAACCCATATTGAAAGTCTTAAAAATCCATCCATGCAATAAAATCCATAAAACATAATTAGAGGCCTTATTACTTCAACCCAAAATAGCAATTAAAATAAGTAACCAAATTAAAGTTTATAGTTTATAAAAACCCATGCTTGTAGTATGGCCTTCACCAAGTCATCTCCGGCCCAAGTCCACATCAATTTCCATTACCTAAAATGGATAATAAAACGGGGTGAGTTACAAAGAACTCAGTGTGTAACCCACTTACCATCTTTATTGGGCCAGACCATCGAGGCATTAATTTGGGCTTGAGCCCAATTGCAGATTTTTAGTAATATAGCATACGATAACATGAATATAATGCATGTAAAAATGAATTTCCCAACCAAGCCTAATTTCCATCCGCTAACACCCCCGTACCAACCAACACACCTGTGGGGATCAAGTCAACCCACCCCGCCAATCACACCAATCGTAGGCATTAAGCCTTTTAATAATATTGTAGTGCACTCATCAACTAGATTGTGACATTGTCACCGAACTAGAGGCATATAGCCAAATTTGTGGCAGAGCCACCGAACTAGAGGCATTTAGCCAAATTTGTGGCAGAGCCACCGAACTAGATTTTTGGCAACAGGCCATTCTTCTCTTCATCAAATACCCCGCCCCATGCAATCATGCGTGTATAGTAAAATATAGCCATATAACAATTTATCAAATAATCCATAACATAAATGGGTTTATCATAAAACATTTCATTTGGGCCCATATAACAATTTAGTATATTGCCCATTTAGCAATTTAGCGAACTTTGGCCCATATATCGAACTAGAATATTTTTGGCCCATTTATCGAACTAGAATATTTTTGGCCTAATTTATCGAACTGGAATATTTTTGGCCCATTTATCGAACTAGAATATTTTTGGCCCATTTATCGAACTAGAATATTTTTGGCCCAATTATCGATCTAGCGAGTTTTTTACCCATCTTATCAATCTAGCGATCTTATGGCCTAATTATCAATCTAGTAGGTTTACGCCCATTTTAGCAATTTAACAGTTTTTCGCATATTTCTCGATTTTAATCGTTTTCATGTATTCACAAGAAAATATTGATTACTACCAAATTTCCGTTTTTACCATTTTTCCCGATTTTAACACAGTACTCACAGTTTGATATCTAACCCGAAAAATGAGTGTGAAGTTACACACCTAGTTATTGTGAGAACTAGACTTTCCCGCCATCAAACACCTATACGTTTCGTTTCACGATAATTAGAACACTATAATCTAATAATAAAACTGATCTAAACATAACGATCTAAAATTTTACCCTCGGATTTTTGAAATACTTCTACTTGCGGTTTCTCCCCGATTGATGGTTCGTTAACCGGATCAAATCCACGAACAAATAATGGTTCGGGGGTACGAACGACTTCGAACAGTTGATTCTCCTCAGATGAACGTCCGCAACCCGGTGGAAAATCCCGGATTCCCAAAATAGTCCTTTGTTTGTACTTAGGGGGATTAACGGAACCTCCACTCTTTCGAAGACTAAACACCGCCCTTTTCTTCCCTATTTTGAATGTCTTAAAAGACAAAAGATTATTAACCATTCTACTAATATATCGAAAATAATACTAAAGGTTTTAAGAACGAGATTTCCTTACCACGAATTCTTGTTCCACAAAGAGAGTCGATCCAAGCGTTCTATGTTACTCACGACCACTTGATTTCCGATCTTCCGTTATCGCACTAAAGTATAACAAATAAAAACGTAAATAAATGGACGTTTATTTCGATCTAAGAAATCCTTCTTACCACTATCAATATTCGGCCATGACTAAAATTAACTAAACGAATCTAAAAAGAATCCTTACCCTTTTATCCACGATTGAAAAGAAAGGATTGAAAATGATGTTTGTGAATGATGAATATTCGGCTATGTATAACCAAGGAAAAAAGAAAACAAAATGGTTTGGCTATGGGTACATCAACATTCGGCCATGAAGAAAAACAATGGGGAAAAATGATTAAAAATAAAAGATGGAAGAAAGATAGAATGGTGATGGTGTTTCAGTTTTCAAAGAGAAGAAAAGAGAAAGAAAAGAGATGGGTTTAGTAACATAGTGCATTCGGCAATGGGGAAAAGAAAAGAAAAAGAATGGCTTGTGGTATAAGTGATTTCGGCACTAAAAGAAAAGGTACACAAAGAATACTAGAGTAATAGGCAAAATGACCAAATGGAACAAAAGAATTAGGCTTACCAATACATCACATTCGGCCAAAGGGAAAAGAGGTTGAGAGAAAAGTTGTAAAATTTTGCACACAAATGCTAAGAATGACCAAAACAACTCCTAAACCTTGCCAAACCATTAGCATATTCGGCCAACCTCCCCCCTAGCCCTATTGCCATCCAAATTCATTGGTCAAATGACCATGAATTTGTTTCCAAAACTTTTCCTTGATACTTGCCCCATGTCCCCATATCTTTCCATATTTTCTTGATTCCCTTCCATAAGTTAACAATTTCCTTAATCCTTTGATATACTAACCAAAAATAACAAGGCCAACACTTGCCATATATGCACTTGGCCGACACTTGCTATACATGTGCAGAAAAATTAAAAATAAAATTCATCTAGATGCTAAACAAGGGATTCGAACCTTCCCCCTCATGCTACAACTCATGCGCCAACACCACCCTACCATATACTCATATTATGCTACACTTTGACACTTTAATAAACTTATGTATCAATGCCACTTGCTCCACTTCATTAAATTCTCAAACTAAAAATTATTCTTTACCCAATTTATGCTATACTCTTCTTCAAGACTATACTAAATACGAAAATAAAAGTAATAAAATTTTCCTTCATAATCTAAACACAAAATCATGCTATATAACAACACTCAGATTTTTAGGGTGTTACAACTCTACCCTCCTTAAAGAAAATTTCGTCCTCGAAATTTACAGTTGAAAGAGATGAGGTATTGCTTTGAATTGCATCCTCAGGCTCCCACGTAGCTTCCTCCACTCCGTGGTTACGCCATAGAACTTTGACCAATGGCACGGTTTTCTTTCTTAGCACCTTAACATCTCGATCTAAGATTTCCACTGGTTCTTCCTCAAAAGACAAGTCTGAGTTCAACTCCACTTCTTCTACCGGTACAATGTGCGGCAGATCTGATCTATAATGCCTCAGCATGGAAACATGAAAGACATTATGAATTTGGCTCAATTCCGGAGGTAATTCGATCTGATAGGCCACTGGACCAACTCGCTTCATCACACGATATGGTTCAATGTATCTCGGACTCAATTTGCCCTTCTTCCCAAACCTGAAAATCTTCTTCCATGGTGAGACCTTCAAGAAAACTTGATCCGCCACAGCATACTCAATATCCTTACGCTTCATATCTGCATACGACTTCTGTCTATCCGAAGCTTCCTTTAACCGTGCTCGAATAGCCTTTACTTTCTCTTCCGTTTCAGAAATCATCTCAGGACCCAACATCTGCTGTTCGCCCAACTCAGTCCAACAACTAGGAGAATGACACCTATGACCATACAATGCTTCGTAGGGTGCCATCTGAATGCTAGACTAGTAGCTATTGTTGTAAGCAAAT
Source organism: Gossypium bickii (assembly GCA_025503065.1). Lineage (NCBI taxonomy): Eukaryota > Viridiplantae > Streptophyta > Magnoliopsida > Malvales > Malvaceae > Gossypium > Gossypium bickii. The sequence goes on along the minus strand of CP106712.1, from coordinate 122,402,238 downwards.
TCTGCCAACGGTAGAAAATCCTCCCAACTACCTTTGAAGTCGATTACACATCCCCTTAACATGTCTTCCAGAATCTGAATTACTCTTTTCGACTGACCATCTGACTGAGGATGAAAAGCCGTACTAAAGTTAAGCTTTGTACCCAAAGCGTCATGCAAAACTTTTCAAAACCGTGATGTAAACCTAGGATCCCTATCCGATATAATCGACACGGGTACCCCATGCAACCTCACGATTTCAGATACATACAGCTTTGCCAATTTTTGCAACGAGTAATCCGTACGAACTGGTAGAAAATGAGCAGTCTTCGTCAAACAATCCACAATGACCCAAACAGAATTTTTCTTAGTAGGTGTTACAGGTAACCCACTAACAAAATCCATTGTTATCCGCTCCCATTTCCAAAGGGGAATCTTTACTGGTTGTAATAAACCTGACGGCAATTGATGCTCCGCCTTCACTTGCTGACAGGTTAAACATTTTCCCACAAATTCGAAAATCTCACGCTTCAACTCTGGCCACCAATACTGTTCACGAAGATCCCGATACATCTTATTTCCTCCGGGATGCATAGCATAAGGGCTACTATGCGCCTCCCATAAAATCATCTGCCTCAGATCCGAGTCCTTAGGCATACAAACTCTTCCTCGAAAACATAACACACCTTCCAAATTTATACCAAAATCCTCTATTCCCCCATTTTCAACTTGTTGAAATAAAAGTCCCAACTTCTTATCTGATATCTGTTTTTCCTTGATTTGTTCCAACCACAAAGGCTTCACCTGAAGTTCCGCTATTAGACTACCATCCTCATACAAACTCAAATGGGCAAACATTGCTCTCAATTCGGATACCACCTTACGACTTAACGCGTCTGCTACCACATTAGCTTTTCTAGGATGATACTCGATTGAGAAATCATAGTCCTTTAACAGCTCCACCCATCTTTGTTGTCTCAAGTTTAATTCCTTCTGAGTAAGAAGATACTTAAGACTCTTGTGATCCGTATAGATGATAGACTTTTCATCGTAGAGGTAATGCCTCCAAATCTTTAGAGCAAACACTACAGCAGCTAACTCCAAATCATGAGTAGGGTAGTTTACCTCGTGCGGTCTCAGCTGACGAGAAGCATAAGCCACCACTTTCCCACTTTGCATCAATACACAACCTAGTCCCGTATGCGACGCATCACAAGAAACTATAAACTCCTTTCCACCCTCCAACTGAATCAAGATCTTGGCGCTTCACAAAACCTTCTTTAATTTCTCGAAGCTTTCTTCGCTTTGTCACCCATATAAACAAGATGCTCCCTTTCGCAAAAAGCTTAGTTAAGGGTGCGACAATCAATGAAAACCCTCAACAAAGCGCCTATAGTAACCACCAAACCCAAGAAACTCCGAATCTCGACCATCGACTTTGGTGATTTCCAATCCAATACAGCCTCAATCTTCCGAGGATCCACCCTTATTCCATCGGCTGATACCACATGACCCAAGAAAGTCACTTCTCTTAACCAAAATTCACATTTACTGAATTTGGCATACAGTCGATTATCTCGAAGCAACTGCAATACAATTCGCAAATGCGAGTCATGCTCCTCTTCATTCCTTGAATATACCAAAATGTCATCTATGAATACCACCACAAACCGGTCTAAATATGGTTGAAAGACCCGATTCATCATATCCATAAATGCAGCTGGTGCATTGGTCAACCCAAACGGCATCACCAAAAACTCATAATGTCCGTAACGGGTTCGGAACGCCGTTTTGTGAATATCCGCTTCTTTTACCTTAAGCTGGTGATAACCCGACCTTAAATCAATTTTGGAGAAAACTGAAGCTCCCTTCAATTGATCAAATAGGTCATCAATTCTCGGTAGAGGGTACTTATTCTTGATCGTCAGCTTATTCAACTGCCTGTAATCGATACACATACGCATCGACCCATCCTTCTTCTTAACAAACAAAACCGGTGCTCTCCACGGAGACACACTCGGTCGAATAAAACCCCAATCTAGCAACTCTTGAATTTGAGCTTTAAGCTCCGACAACTCCTTCGGTGCCATTCTATAAGGAGCAATGGACACTGGGGCCGTTCCGGGCAAAAGCTCAATACCGAATTCCACTTTCCGATCTGGAGGTACACCGGGAAGTTCTTCAGGAAATACATTCGAAAATTCCTTCACTGTTCTCACATCTTCTACTGATAACTCCTTGGCATCTAAAGCACTAACAAATGCTAAAAATGCTCCATACCCTTTTCGCACCAACTTTTCCGCCTTCAGCGCAGATATCACATTTGCCAAGTAATTCCTTCGTTCGCCTATCATAATTATCTCCTTATCCTCCACGGTTCTTATTAACATCCGCTTTTCAGCACAATCCAATTGCACCCGATGTTTAACCAACCAATCCATGCCCAAAATGATATCGAATTCGCCAAAAGGCAATTCCATCAGATTTGCCAGAAATATTTCTCTTTGAGTTACTAAGGGCACGTCTCTAAACAGTTTATTAACCAACACCGACTGTCCTAAAGGACTAATTACCCTCATCTCACTATCAAAAATTTCAGATTCTAAATTCAAGTTTCCAGATATGGAGCTAGCAACATACGAATGGGTAGAACCAATATCTATCAAAGCAACAACAGGTACATCAGAGATGAAGAACGTGCGCTTATCACATCGTGCATTACCATCCTCACTGCGTCGTCGATTGCATACACCAATCCCGGCCGCCTTGCATCCAGATTGCCTCTAAAACCATTGCCTCGACCCGCCGCACCTTGACCATGTCCAAATTTCATTACCACCACGACACGGTCCACGACCTCTCGGTGGTTCTTTGAGCTCCTCTTGCCGGTGGTGCATCGAGAGTGCGAACTTCTTGAGTTGTATCCATACGTCGAGGAAATTCTTATATTTATAATCCATCGACCGCATTTATAGCAAGCACCCGCTTTCCTCCAAAGACTCTCCAAAATACCGTTTTCCACAATCAAGATGATCTCGACTGCGATTAATGACTACAGTGTTCTACCTTGAGTGCTCATCATTCCGAGGCCTCTTCGAAAACCTTTTTGAAGAACCCGAATACTTCAGATCTCTCTTGCTTCGAACTTGCTCCCAATTCTGACGTTCCGAGTTCTTAGCCTCTTCGGCTATCTTGGCCTTCTCCACAAGCGTGGCAAAAGTTCTAACTTGTTGTGGGGCTATCAGAACCCGCAACTCATCTTTCAAACCATCCTCAAAGCGTACACAACGCTCATGATCCGTTGCCACTATTGTTCGAGCATAGCGACTCAAACGTAAGAACTCAGCCTCATAAGCTGCCACCGTCTTATTCCCTTGAACCAAATTCAAGAATTCCTTCCTTCGGGTATCCACATAGCTTGTTCCCACATATTTCCCTTGAAAGGAAGCCTTGAAGAATTCCCAATTTACTAACGCAGCGACTTGCAAAGTGCTTCTCGAACGATGAAGCCACCATTGGTATGCTTCGTCCCTTAACAAAGACACCGCTCCTCTTAGTTTTTGTTCCACGGTGCACTCAAGATCGTCCCATAATTCGCTCCATCGCCTCAAGCCAATATTCAAATGACATTTGGAGCTACACCGAAACACCTCTCAAAACCTCAAGCACCACTTGATTTCAATCTTTTCGATATTGACCCACGAGTCGCTTGCCCAGGTTCTAGCTCCAAATGACCTTTCAAGGACTCGCAGCATTGCTCGTGTCACAAGATTATCTTCATCCATATGGTCATGTGATCCCGTCTCACTTTCGAGTGACGCAGGTGCATCCATTTCTGGCATATGATCCGGCGCTACAGTTGCGCCCCTAACACCTCGTCCTCTACCACGGCCACGTCTACCGCGTCCACGACCACGTCCTCTAGTGCTCATAATGTCTAATTCGATTTAATCTGGTTATGAGTTTTATAAATCAGAATACCATTTTAGTGTTTATTAACAATATTTTATGATATGAAAGAGATAGAGTTGTTTTCGCAATCATATCCTATTGTCTCAATCTCTACGGTTTTCAACACCTAAAACTAGAAGTTCTAAAGTGTTTCCTTAAGATCATATCACAATGATAATAAACAATCAGTATACAGATACTTACTTGACTTGGTGCGGGATGCTCATGGTGCCATACTACCTTTAAATCAAAAAGTCTAAAAATTTAAATTGTTTTTCAAACAGATTTTATTGTTGAACCCAAGCCACAGTCGAGTTTTGAAACTGGGCTCTGATACCATTAAATGTAACACCCCAAACCAGGTCTATGCGTTTAGACGAGATTTGGTTTGTCACACCAACCGAGTATTCATTTAATTCTCTAGCGATTAAAGTAAAACATTAATACAAAACCCTTTTTGGAAATAGAGTTTAATAAAAATTTAGTAAGATGATTTAAAATTTATGATTTAAGGAAATACTGGTTTGAAAATCTTATTTATATTTGTCAAAACCTTAAAGTAATTTCTAAAGAATTTGAAAGAGTAATTTAGATGTTCAAAATGTTATGAAACACAATATTTTAAGAAAAACTTTTTTAAAAATTTATCATGAACCCATATTGAAAGTCTTAAACGAAATTAAATCCATCCACACAATAAAATCCATAAAACATAATTAGAGGCCTTATTACATCAACCCAAAATAGCAATTAAAATAAGTAACCAAATTAAAGTTTATAGTTTATAAAAACCCATGCTTGTAGTATGGCCTTCACCAAGTCATCTCCGGCCCAAGTCCACATCAATTTCCATTACCTAAAATGGATAATAAAACGGGGTGAGTTACAAAGAACTCAGTGTGTAACCCACTTACCATCTTTATTGGGCCAGACCATCGAGGCATTAATTTGGGCTTGAGCCCAATTGCAGATTTTTAGTAATATAGCATACGATAACATGAATATAATGCATGTAAAAATGAATTTCCCAACCAAGCCTAATTTCCATCCGCTAACACCCCCGTACCAACCAACACACTTGTGGGGATCAAGTCAACCCACCCCGCCAAACACACCAATCGTAGGCATTAAGCCTTTTTAATAATGTTGTAGTGCACTACCGAACTAGATTGTGACATTGTCACCGAACTAGAGGCATATAGCCAAATTTGTGGCAGAGCCACCGAACTAGAGGCATTTAGCCAAATTTGTGGCAGAGCCACCGAACTAGATTTTTGGCAACAGGCCATTCTTCTCTTCATCAAATACCCCGCCCCATGCAATCATGCGTGTATAGTAAAATATAGCCATATAACAATTTATCAAATAATCCATAACATAAATGGGTTTATCATAAAACTTTTCATTTGGGCCCATATAACAATTTAGTATATTGCCCATTTAGCAATTTAGCGAACTTTGGCCCATATATCGAACTAGAATATTTTTGGCCCATTTATTGAACTAGAATATTTTTGGCCCAATTTATCGAACTAGAATATTTTTGGCCCATTTATCGAACTAGAATATTTTTGGCCCAATTATCGATCTAGCAGGTTTACGGCCCATCTTATCAATCTAGCGATCTTATGGCCTAATTATCAATCTAGTAGGTTTACGGCCCATTTTAACAATTTAACAGTTTTTCGCATATTTCTCGATTTTAATCGTTTTCATGTATTTACAAGAAAATATTGATTACTACCAAATTTCCATTTTTACCATTTTTCCCAATTTTAACACAGTACTCACAGTTTGATATCTAACCCGAAAAATGAGTGTGAAGTTACACACCTGGTTATTGTGAGAACTAGACTTTCCCGCTCGTCAACACCTATACGTTTCACGATAATTAGAACACTATAATCTAATAATAAAACCGATCTAAACATAACGATCTAAAATTTTACCCTCGGATTTTCGAAATACTTCTACTTGCGGTTTCTCCCCGATTGATGGTTCGTTAACCGAATCAAATCCACGAACAAATAATGGTTCGGGGGTACGAACGACTTCGAACAGTTGATTCTCCTCAGATGAACGTCCGCAACCCGGTGGAAAATCCCGGATTCCCAAAATAGTCCTTTGTTTGTACTTAGGGGGATTAACGAAACCTCCACTCTTTCGAAGACTAAACACCGCCCTTTTCTTCCCTATTTTGAATGTCTTAAAAGACAAAAGATTATTAACCATTCTACTAATATATCGAAAATAATACTAAAGGTTTTAAGAACGAGATTTCCTTACCACGAATTCTTGTTCCACAAAGAGAGTCGATCCAAGCGTTCTATGTTACTCATGACCACTTGATTTCCGATCTTCTGTTATCGCACTAAAGTATAACAAATAAAAACGTCAATAAATGGACGTTTATTTTGATTTAAGAAATCCTTCTTACCACTATCAATATTCGGCCATGACTAAAATTAACTAAACGAATCTAAAAAGAATCCTTACCCTTTTATCCACGATTGAAAAGAAAGGATTGAAAATGATGTTTGTGAATGATGAATATTCGGCTATGTATAACCAAGGAAAAGAGAAAACAAAATGGTTTGGCTATGGGTACATCAACATTCGACCATGGAGAAAAACAATGGGGAAAAATGATTAAAAATAAAAGATGGAAGAAAGATAGAATGGTGATGGTGTTTCGGTTTTCAAAGAGAAGAAAAGAGAAAGAAAAGAGATGGGTTTAGTAACATAGTGCATTCGGCAATGGGGAAAAGAAAAGAAAAAGAATGGCTTGTGGTATAAGTGATTTCGGCACTAAAAGAAAAGGTACACAAAGAATACTAGAGTAATAGGCAAAATGACCAAATGGAACAAAAGAATTAGGCTTACCAATACATCACATTCGGCCATATGGAAAAGAGGTTGAGAGAAAAGTTGTAAAATTTTGCACACAAATGCTAAGAATGACCAAAACAACTCCTAAACCTTGCCAAACCATTAGCATATTCGGCCAACCTCCCCCCTAGCCTTATTGCCGTCCAAATTCATTGGTCAAATGACCATGAATTTGTTTCCAAAACCTTTTCCTTGATACTTTCCCCATGTCCCCATATCTTTCCATATTTTCTTGATTCCCTTCCATAAGTTAACAATTTCCTTAATCCTTTGATATACTAACCAAAAATAACAAGGTCAACACTTGCCATATATGCACTTGGCCGACACTTGCTATACATGTGTAGAAAAATTAAAAATAAAATTCATCTAGATGCTAAACAAGGGATTCGAACCTTCCCCCTCATGCTATAACTCATGCGCCAACACCACCCTACCATATACTCATCTTATGCTACACTTTGGCACTTTAATAAACTTATGTATCAATGCCACTTGCTCCACTTCATTAAATTCTCAAACTAAAAATTATTCCTTACCCAATTTATGCTATACTCTTCTTCAAGACTATACTAAATACGAAAATAAAAGTAATAAAATTTTCCTTCATAATCTAAACACCAAATCATGCTATATAACAACACTCAGATTTTTAGGGTGTTACATGTATTATTTAAAAAAAATGTTTTATGTGTTATTTTTTATATTATTTATTTAAACTGTTTTATTATTATTTATTTTAAGTTTGTTTATATATTGTTTATTTGAGACTATTTATTATTTATTTTGAATTGTTTTTATAAATTATTTATTTTAAACTATTATTTACTTTAAATTGTTTTATATATTATTTTGTTTCGTTTTCTTTGATCGTTAATATTGGTATTAAAAATGGTGTGTCGTGTGGTTATTGCCATATTGTATATTATAATTCGTTTATTTGTATTTTCATGCTATTGTGATTCACTAGTGTGATATTTTATTAGTAAATTATCTCTCCATGTTGTATATTATCATTCCATTTCATCATTTCAAAAGTCGAGTTTAAATATTCTTTTATATAATGAACCGTTTTATTTTATCCCTAAATAAGATAAATACACATCGCTTTAAAAGTGGGTTTTTTTTTTACACTTGTATTTATTCAAAAAAATGGAAAGATTTTAAAATAAGCGTTGCTCCGTGTTTGGAAGCTTCGAGAAACTGTACCCTAACTTACTGGGTTTCGATTTTTCTCGTCGAGTCTAAAGAATCGATTATCCGTTTTAAATCAAAGCATATAAGTTAAATAAAAGCTTATTCTCGGGAATTCAAAAATGTTGTATCCTAACTCACTGGATGTGACATTTTGTTATCTCGAGGTAAAGATTTCTAAAAATAAAGGTAATATTATGTATTTAGAATTTTGAAAAATTGTGCCCTAACTTACTGGGTTCTGATTTTTCATTTGACCCAAATAATCGGATATCCTTCTTAAACTTAAATGCATGAGTTTTAAAAGTCAAAAGACAAGCTTAGTTTCGAGACTTAAAAGGTCGTATCCTAACTCACTGAGCGTGACATTTTACTTTTTCGAAATAAGAGGGTCTTAGCATCCAATTTAATTTATTCAAGTTTTCTTTTAAGTAAAGAGAATTGTATTTTAAAATCTTTTCAAATTTTCGACATTAAGACATTGATTAATCAATTAGGTACCAATTTTGGGTGTTACGAGGGTGCTAATCCTTCCTCGTACGTAACTGACTCCAGAACCCATATTTTTGAATTTCGTAGACCAAAACCGTTGTTTCAATAAATCAAATCTATTATAAAATGACCAAATTACGAGATGATCCGATCACACCTCATTAAAAAAGATTGGTGGCGACTCTCATTTTTTATTTTCATTTTCAAAACCAAAGTCGACCCGTTTTTCAAAAAAATGGTTTCCACAGCTTGGCGACTCCACTGGGAACCCTAAGAAAGTCAAGCCATAAAATTAATTATTTTCTATCTTGTTGTCGAAAATTGAAAATCTGATTTGAAAAATTACGATCCTTTTATTATATTTGTTTGTGTTATTTCATATGATTGCTGTGGTTTGAGTCTCGTAGAATATTCTCGCATCATATTGCATAAGGAACGTTTGGTCTTACCTCTTTTAAGTGGGAGTGAGAAGCTACTCCTTTGTGAGGTTTTCACCTCCATGCAGGATAGTGGATCACTTTCAGGATACATCCGTACCTATGTCTTCGTGAGATTTTCATCTCCGTGTAGCCATAGGGAAATGTATTCCCCTGAACTGAATTCGGTCCGTATGAGCCTATAATGGGTGAGGATCGAGGAATCTACTGGCTTATGTACCTCAACTTTAGAACCAAACCGCATGTAGAAGACCCTAGGAGCCCACCCTAGATAGCACTGCGTCAAACCCTAGCGGTTACCCAGATAGGTGCCTGATTCTCTCTCATTTTCTTTGAGTTTTGTTATTTTGTATATTGTACAGACTTATTGTGTTTTTGCTATGTTTGCATGTCATTTCATATTTAAAAAAGTGTCGATTCACGTTCGATTACTAAATTAGAGAGCTTGTCATAGAGAACGAATTTCTTGATAAAGTGGAAGATAATGCGGCTGTTTGTATGTGGTCAGAGAAAACACAATTAGAGAAAGGGGATAGTCTAGCTGTGGGGTGCACGTCAGAATTATGGGACTACACTCTATCAGCGTGACGCAAAATAACCTTCAGGAGTTAAAAGAGATATGGGATCAGTGGAACGATGAGACCAAGCAGTTATTCTACTATAATTATGGGGGTTTGTCGTATCTACTCGACATCAAGGTAGACGAGCATTTATTCCGGGCCCTCGCTCAGTATTGGAACCCTGCATACAGTTGCTTTACCTTTGGGAGGGTAGATTTAGTGCCCACTGTGGAAGAATATACAGCCCTATTGCATTGTCCAAAGGTTCAAGTTGATAAAGCTTATTCTAGAGCCGCCTATGTCTCGACCTTTTGGAAGAAATTGATGAACATTATAGGAATGAGCGAACAGTGGATTACGGCCAGGATCAAGCAAAAAGGTGAGTGTAAGTGCATCCCATGGAATAATTTGAGATATTTGATTCTAGCGCATCCTGATACGAAAAAGAGAGTCAATGTGTTTGCTTTGAGCATCTACGGACTAATGATTTTCCCTAGGGTGTTAGGGTATGTAGATGAGGCGGTCTCGGATCTCTTTGATCTATTTGATAAAGGGGTCACACCTATTTCTGCAATCTTGGCCGAGACATTTAGATCTTTGAATACATGTAGGAGGGCCAGTGAGGGCAAATTTATAGGGTGCGCGCAGTTGTTGTTAGCTTGGTTCCACAGTTATTTCTAGAAGGTGGATAAGGTTTCTTATCAGGTTTTCTCCAGGAATTACTTCCCATTAAAGGAGATAGAGGTCACGCTAAGAAAGGATGACATATCAGAGGAAAATTGGATAGCGTTCCTCCAAAATCTCTAGGAAGAAGATGTAGAGTGGAGAGCTCCTTGGGTGATTCCCGATAAAATTCTTTATCGATGTGAGAAATTTGACTGGGTCCCTTTGCTTGGGATTTAGGGAGCCGTTGGTTATGCTCCTTTACTCATATTGAGGTAATACAAATTAAGACAGTTCATACCGGTAACACATGGGCTAGCTCAATGTGAGTTATTCTATAGGGAGATAACTACAAGAAAAGGGTAAAAGAGGTTTCTTACGCTTAGAATCAGACTCGTCGAATGAAAAGGATGGCTATAGGTTCAATGACGAATCCCGAGTATAGTGGATGGTGGAGTAAAAGAATTAATGATAATATCCTCGGGCCGAATTTAGAAGACGCTCGACCGATGGAAGAGTACTTAGAAGTGGTCCCGTTAGAACTAGAAATCATAAAGCAAGACTTCGAGAGGAGGAATTTGGAACATGAAAAGAAGATAGAATAATTAGAGGAAGAAATGATGCATTTAAGGTTAGATGCCAATGTTTAAAAGCTAGAGGCCGAGAAATTAAAGAAAGGAAAGAATAAAGCCGAGGAAGACTTGGATAGTTTGAAGACAGATTACAAGAAATTGTGTTTATCAATGAGAACTGCCGGATTGGGAAAAATGTCGGAGCAATGGCGATAAGAGATCCAAGAAGAAAGAACCAAAGCCAATAGGTGGAAGAGAAAATTCCAGGAGGCTTAGTCACAGAAGAGGCCCTAGAAAGGAGTTTGTTAAAAACCCAAAATGACAAAAGAGAATTAAAGGATAGAGTGGTAGAACTTGAAAAATTACTTCATCAGTATAGAAATCATAATTCTGCGATTGAGTTGAGGGCAAGTTTGAACAAGATTGAAGAAATGAAAAGAAAGATAGAAGAACTAGAGTCTGCATTATAAAACTGTGAGCTCCGGGTAGAGCTTCTTAAGGTAAGTGAGGAACATTGGAAGGAACAGCTTCACCATTCTCAGAATCAAGTTAGGAACAGATATTACATTATGGGTGAGGCTGTGGCTCAGATTTGGGAGGTAGCCGATCATTTACAGACCTTGGCAATTCAGGCTGACATGCTAAGTTTGAAGTATGAGCTACAACAGATCGGGGTCAAGAGTTAGCTTCGTTGCTTAGGAAAGTTAAAAGGGCAAAGCCATATTTGTAATCTGTTTTATGTAAAGAATTTTGTTTTCCAGTAAAGTTTTCTAAATGAAATTGAATCAGAATCAACGCCTTTTTGCATTCATTTCATGCATTCCCATTACATCACATCATGTGTATTAAAGTTCATAGAAAGACCCTAATTGGTTAAAATCATTTCAGAGTTAATTTGGAAACCAAAAAAAACTTACCAACCAAACATCATTACAGTACCCAAGCAAAGACAAACGGCATGGATCAAGGATTGGAAAGACTTGAACAACTCCAAAAAGAGATACAAGATCACTTACAATTGCAAATGCAAGAGCAACTGGCTAAAATTAACAAGACATGAGAGATCAGATGCTAGAATCCCAAAGAAGTATGATAAGCCAATCAACGCAACTACTAGCCAGAGGGCATGAAAAAGGGAAAGGACCAGTGGTCAATAGTGGGGATGATAATGAAGACCCCATCTATCCCCTAGGTTTTACCCCAATAAGCGTTCAGACCGAACCAGACGCGTATCCGTAAGGGGTACCCGTCACTATCAGACCCCAACAATCAGGCCGGTACCTCGGCACCAATGAACTACCTGACTTGATATTGTTAGTAATGATCAACTATTGATCCATTACTTCCAAGACAGTCTGATCGGGTCTGCAACTAAATGGTATAGCCAACTGAGTCGTGCCAAAATCAATTCATGGAAAGACTTAGCACAAGCTTTTATGAAGCAATATAGTCATGTGACAGACATGACACCCGATAGAATCACACTGTAAAATATGGAGAAGAAGTAGAATGAGAGCTTCAGCCAATATGCCCAAAGATGGAGAGAGGTGGCGACGCAAGTCCAACCACCCCTTCTGGAGAAAGAAACCACGATGCTTTTCATCAACACTCTGAAAGCCCCGTCCATTAACCATATGTTGGGAAGAGCTACCATGAGCTTCTTAGATATGGTAATGTCCAACGAGTTGATTGAAAATACCATAAGGAGTGGGAAGATAGACGCAATGGAAAGTACCAAAAGGTCAACCCCGAAGAAAAATGACAATGAAGTGTATAACGTGAGCATATTTAGTAAAGGGTGTCAAAACCATTTTTTTCGATTAAAAATAGGGTCGACTTAAAAAAAATGGATTCGCCACCAATCTTTTTTTGAGCTGTGATCGGGTCACCTTGAGATTGATAGTTGAGACTGATCATTAAAACATTTTGATTTATTAAAACGATGATTTTGGCCTACAAAATTTCATAAAATGGGTTCGGAAGTAACGCACGAGGAAGGATTAGCACCCTCGTAACGCCCAAAATTGGTACCGAATTGATTGATTAACGTCTTAATATCAAAAATTTGAAAAGATTTTAAAAATACGATCCTCTTTGTTTTAAAAACTTAAATAAATTAGACTGGATGCTGAGACCCGCTTATTTCGAATGAATAAAATATCATACCCAGTGAGTTAGGATACAACATTTTGAATCCTCGAAATTAAGCTTGTCTTATGACTTTTAAAACTAGTGCATTTAAACTTAAGAAGGATATCCGGTTATTTGAGGTCAAATGAAAAATAGGAACCCAGTAAGTTAGGGCTCAATTTCTCAAAATTCCAAATACAGAATATTGCCTTTTTTTTAGAAATCCTTACCTTGAGATAACAAAATGGCACATCTAGTGAGTTAGGACACAACATTTTTGAATTCTCGAGAATAATTTTTTATTTAACTTATACGCTTTGATTTTTAAAAAGATAATCAGTTCTTTAGGCTCGACGACAAAATTCAAAACCCAGTAAGTTAGGGTACGATTTCTCGAAGCTCCCAAATTCCGAGCATTGCCACATTGTGAAAGCATTTTAAACCGGAATGTAGCAATAAAATGAAATGCATTTTTTATTATTCTTTATTCATGAATAAAATGAATATATAAATAAATGTAATAGAAAGTAGTTTAGATATATAAAGTGAAAATAAAGAACCCAATTAAAATATAAATGAGATTAAAGGTATTATTTATAGTAAAATACATAAAAAAAATTTAATAAATAAGTATTAGGTGAAAAACAAATCTTTAAGTAAAGGAATTAAAACACAAAATATTTCAAGAATAATATAATATGAGAAGTGATAAAGTAATAAAAAAGGAAATATGAGAGAAAAAAAGGGTATATATATATATATATATATAAAAGAGACAAATAATAGATAGCTGGATAAAGTAAATAAATATTAGTAGTAAAATGAATAATAAATCAGCGTTAGTAATGAATATTGGTAGAAGAGAAACAAAAATGAATATAAAAAATAGTAAGAGAATAGAGAGAATCAACAAATATTTAAATAAAGAACTTTAATATATATATAAAATATGAATAAATAAATGAATAAATCATAACGTGTAAAACATAAAAAGATTGAGATTAAAGAGCCAAGGACTAAAACGTAATTTAGAGGTATTTTAGGGATACATTTTAAAAATAAAAAACTACAGGGGCAGGTTGAAGGGCCTAATTAAAACGCGCTTAAGAGTGTAGGGACTAGATGGGAAATTATTCCCAGCCTTTATGCGCAGCGTTTCAATATGGGCCAAAATGTAACAAAAACAAAATTATGCGGTAAGATTAAAAAGAAAGAAAAAATCAAGAGAAGACTAAATTAAAACAGGCCAAAAAAGTGGGAGGACCAAAAGGGTAAATAACCCATTTTCACAAAACACGTGGATCCTCCCCTGGGTCGGGTTGCGCGCACGTGTCAGAGGCCTTATACGACACCGTTTTTGACTCTTGGAGGGTCAGATGAAACTACGTCATTTCATGCCCCCTATTTAAGCCCCATTTTTTTAAAAATGATTCATTTCAACCCTCCCCTTTCAAAAGAAAAAAAAAACTAAAAAGCTCACACACACTCTCTGTAACATCCTAAATTAGGGGTTGTGCGTTTGGAGCATAACTCAAGTGTTAGTAGGCTTTAAGTGGGGTTGGTGATGTTTTAAGGGTTTTTAAAACTCTAGGATTAAAAGGGAGTGCATTGGAAATTTTTGAAATTTTAGGTTAAAAGGGGAAATTGGGCTAAGGAGGTCTTAAAGAAAATTTCAAGAGTTTATGGACATGAACTTGGGCTTAGTAAAGTGGCTTGGGACGCTACTTTAGGGGCCTTCGAGGCTTGCGCAGGAGGGAAGAGGTTCGAGTAACGCGGGGCGCATCAGAGGCTATTATTTTCCTTTTTGCGTCAACTAGAGAAATTGGGCTAGGTAGGCCTTAAAAATAAATGGCAAGGTTTATGGACATGAAAGTCGGATTGGTAAAGTGGCTCCCATGCGCCACTTAAGGGCCTGGAATGACGCCTGGACAAGGGCCTTGGTTCGAATCCCGTTGGCGGCATGGGCATGTTTTGTTTTTGTTTTGGCGTTAAGGCAAGGGGGAGCTAAGGAAGGAGCTCTTAAAAGGAGTTGTAGAGAGCTTATGTCACACAAAGACGCCATAGCAGAGTGGCTGGAGGCGTGGGGTGTTTCCAGTAGGTCTCGTGTTCGAAACTCGGGGCAGTAATGGGTGGTTTTTATTTTGTTTTTGCGCTAAGGTAAAAAGGGGAAGCTAGGCAAGGAAGTCTGAAGAAAATTTGTAAGGGATTTATAGCATAAGAACCCGCTCATTAAAAGTGGCGATGAGCGCTTAAGCAATGGGTGCAGGTCAGGAGTTCAAGTCGCATGGGAAGCAAAATGTTGAAGTTTTAATTTTTGCTTTTGACTTCAACAGCAGGGGGAGAGTTGGGCAGCATGTGGACTCCAATAAGATAAGCTAAGGCTTGTTTTTTTTAATTTGAAAATTCGGCTATAGGTAGGGATAAAGGTTGGGTTGTTTTATTTAGTTTAAATTAGTAAGATGAGGAGATAATTGATGTGTTATTTTAATTATTTTGAACAAGTGTCAAAGAGATAAAATAGGAGGGGAATTTGGGATATGATTAAAAAGGAAATAGTGGCTGGCCAAGGGTCTTTTGGTGGGGTTTAATTTCGGTCATTTAGGGTGATTAGTGCCGAATTTTATTTGTTTTTTTCTAATGCTTCTTGCCGAATTTGTAATCAAGAAAAATCCTCTCTTTCCTCACTTATTTTTGCTAAGGCCGAAACTCTACCATTCTTTCACCATTGCCGATATCATACAACCCTCTTCCATACTCTTTTTCTTTCTCTCAAACGTCAACTCTACATTATTGTTTGGAGGCCGAATATTCCAACTCCAATTGTTAAGCCATAGCCGAATAACAAGGTGCTCTATTCTTTGTTCTTTTGTCGCAAGTTTTAGAGACCGAAGTATCATAAGTGGTAAGTATTTAAGTAGTCGGTTTATTTCTTTTTATTTGTGTGACGGAATCAAATGTCCAGGCCCTGATCTAAGGATGGCCAAATGTCCATTAAGCTATTTTATGTGTCTTTTGTGTAGCCGATATTAAGGAGCAGTAAGGAGTTCTTCGGGATTCGTAAGCATCAAGGTAAGCGGTATGTGTTATTCGGCCAAGGGCCATTTTCCCTAGGTTTATTGTTAAGACAAATCTAACAGAGGTTAAGCAGGGAGTTCGACAACTTCTAAGACAAGGAGCGGTTTCGGGATTTAGATCCGTAAGGGGCGAATCGACAGGCATAGGGGCAAGTTTCGGGATTCTAGATTTGTGTTAGATTCAATAGATCGGGATCTCGCTAAATAATCAGGTACGTAGTTATCGCACTATCTCTTGAATGTTTATATGTATTATTTTATGTATGTGTATAAAGTGAATGATAGCCGAAATAAGGGCTAAGACTGTGAATACCCGTGGTGGGTGACTGAATAATCAGGTCAGTGATTTACGATGATAAATGATTATTTATATATGTATGAAAATGTGATGGCATGTGATGTATGCTTATTTTTATGATATTGTGGCATGATACATGGGACTTGGGATGTGACTATCGAAGGAAAGGGTGTACATTATGTACGTGGTCTAATGTTAGCCTTGTGCTACATTAGCGCTTGATGTTAGCTAGGTGCTACGTCAAGGGAGGTGTTGGCTAGGTGCCCATCTCGGCGGTTGATAGCTGTGTGCATCACCGTGGACTGATTGATATGTGGGATCCCTACGGGATCGGTGGCTCGACCACGGCCTTGAGCAAAGCAAGTCCGCCAAGGTAGGATATGTGGATCACGATGTGATCGGTGGTGGATTAGCCACGGCCTTGGGCAGGGAGTCTGCTAAGGTAGGTGTAATGGATGGACTTAGGTTGGGTTGGGTCATAATTGCATATTTATGGGTATGGACTGTGTGGATATGGGCCAATCCCATATGTGGAGACATGTGTAATAACTATGCACTGAGTCTGTTTGACTCACTCAATATTTTATTACACCTTACAGGTGATGCATGATGCTCGGACCGGGTTGGAGAGGATACGAGGTGGCCCATGCGAGAAGAAGATGTTTTCATTATTTTATGCATTTTAATATTAAGTACTTTGTTTAAGTATTGGTTGTAATAAGGGCCTTATAATATTTGTTATTATTTTTATTATGGCTTGATTTAATTAAGTTACTATATGCAAATGATTTTGTTTTTAGCAACTTATTTACTCAAAATATATATATTAAAGTTTTAATTCGGGTATTTCGTAACATTAAAGTTTTACTTAAAATTTCAAATACACAATGTTTTATTAAAGACAAAAAGTTTTAATGTTTTTCCCAAAAGTGAAATCAGTCTCCAAACTTTTTCTGCAGTGACACACTAGATCCGGTCAAGACTCATGGGCCGGGTTTGGGGGTGTTACAAATTGGTATCAGAGCCCGGTTCAAAACTCGGCTTTGAGGTTTTGGGCCCGAAAACAGTTTTTAAAATGGGCTTTTCGAAAATATGGACTTTTATGAAAATTTTTTCAGGTTTTCTCTGGCATGGCACCTGTATCTCCGACCCGAAGTCCACCAGGTAAGTACCTCTGACTATTGAAGCGATTTATATATGTGAATGTTATGGGCTTATTTGGGCTCGTAGATTAGAATATTAAGGCTATTGAACCCTAGGGCTAGTGCACTCAAACACATGCATAAGACTTAAGGACTATTAAACAAACCTGTGAAGTAAGTCGCCAAGTTAAGGTGTGGCAACCATCAGACGCATGTCTAGGATTGGTATTCGATGAAGAGCTTGTTACTTAAGCAAATCCTAGCGACTCACCTCCTCTTTACTCGAATCCTACCTGGTGCGTAGCTACGGTTCACCTTAACCAAGAGGACTTATTCACGGGCTAAACCCGATAATTAAAACCCGAAAGGGACTAGCCAGGCAGTTTTATTCCTAGTTTTAAAGTTCCTAATTTACCCTTTTAATTATAGTAAAAGATTATTGTGAAAATTTTTCCAAAGTATCTCCGATTTACAAAATTACAAAAATGCCTCTGTATTGTAAAAGTACTAAAATACCCTTGATTGAAAAATTACCATACTACCCTCAACTTTTGTTAAAATAATCTTATTTTACAAAAAAATACCAAAATCTCTAGTTTTCAAAATATCAAGATACTCTGATTTGGGAAAATTTACGAAAATACCCCTGGGTGGTAAAATTACCTAAATGCCATTGGTTTCTAAAATTTTCATATTACCCTCGACTTTTATTTAAAATATTCTTACTTTACAAAAAAAAATATATCAAAAAATTCTATTTTTGCAAAAGGTAAAGATACCCTGTTTGGAAAATTACTGAATTACCCCTGGTTTACGAAATTACCAAAATAACCCCAATTCCCGAAATTTCTGCAAAACCTTGATTTGGAAAATCTTTCTTTCAAAATACCCATGAGTTTGAAAAAAAAATTTCAAAATGACCTTTGTGATTTTCAAATTGACCCCGATTTATTACCAAAATACCCCTATAGGACAAATGACGAAATTACCCTTGGGTGGGGAAGAGGACAGAAATGCCCATAAAAGTGAAGTGGGTGCTGTGGATCAATGAATGTGTCCTTATGGATGAATGTGAAGGTGATTCTCTCGAATTAGAGTAGTGAACTCGAATCAAAACTTTGATTGATCGAAAGAACAACTTCTGAAAACTTCATCTCATAAAATTTGCTCGTGGATAAATAGTGGAACAAAATTTCTAATGCATAAATTTCTTAAATCAGACTAAATCGAGGCGCTAGAAATGAGTTCTAGAGGACGTGGTCATCGTGGACGTGGTCGAGGCAGAATGGCCGTATCGAAACCCATTAGATCGGGTCTAGGATCTGAAAATGAGGTGCCACCACCAGCTTTTGGTGTTGAGCAGCAAGATCAAACGGGGGATGATGCGGTATCACAGGCTGTGCTGCGAGTTTTGGAGATGGTGGCTGGAGCAGGTGGGAATATGAGAGCTAGGAAGTCTGTACCCGAGCGACTTCGAGCCAACGGAGCTGAGGTGTTCCATGGCGTATCTGGTGTGGCACCTAGTACGGCTGAGTATTGATTGGAGGCGACCGAGCAAATTATGGATGAGCTCGACTTAACTCCTGAGGAGAAAGTGAAAGGAGTGGTGGCGCTGCTTCGCGACGAGGCGTATCAGTGGTGGCTCATAGTTCGGGATAGTGCTACGGCTGAGGATCTCACCTGGGAGTACGTTAAGGCGGCATACTAGAAGAAGTATGTTGGAACTCATTACATTGATGCTCAGAGGAAGGCATTTCTGGGGCTGGTTTAAGGAAACAAGTCCGTAGCAGAATACGAGGCTGAATTCCTAAGGTTAAGCCGATATACTCGAGGAGTAGTTGCTACGGAACATGAACGATGTGTTTGGTTTGAGGACGGATTAAGGGACGACCTGAGACTGTTGATAGCTCCTCATCAGGAACGTGAGTTCGCTGTGTTAGTCGAAAATGCTAAGGTAGCTGAGGGAATTAAGGACTCTATGAGGCAGAACAGAGATAAGGATAGGAACCGAGACAGGAGGAATTTTGGATCGTCCGAATCATCTGAGGGTCTTCAGAAAAGACCGAGGGTTGACAATTCTGTTCGTGTTGCTAAGCCAGCTACGGAAAATCTGGATCGTCCGTGTGCTCAGTGTGGAAGGTATCATGTTGGCAAGTGCTGGAATCGAGAACGGGAATATTTTAGGTGTAAGTCTAAGTCTCACCTGATTAAGGACTGTCCTCAGGATCCGAGTAGGGCTCAGACATTAGGCCAAGGTTATGTGCAGCCGGGTAGAGATGGTCAGCAAGCGACAAGAGGTCGTGGTCCGAATAATGGAGGAAATGGTTCAGGCCGAGGTCGTAGAGCACCAAACAAAGATGCTGAAGGTGCAGACGCAAGGCAGCCAAGGTTGGTTTATGCAGTCCGCCGCCGCGAGGATGGTGATGTGCCAGAGGTGACAACGGGTAAGTTTCTTAATTCTGGATTATCCTTCATTGCTTTGTTCATTATAAGGTCAGTTTGTTCCTATGATTGCTAATGAAGTGTATGGAACCTTGATTGTGAACTTAGAGAATGTGCCTCTGAAGTATAATAGTTCTTTAAGATCAGAGTGCGCAGCAGTGGAGTAAGTGGGGTAAGTTAGGATGTACGGATGATCGTTAGTAAGTAATTTCGAGGACGAAATTATTTTAAGGAGGGTAGAACTATAACATCCTAAATTAGGGGTTGTGCGTTTGGAGCATAACTCAAGTGTTAGTAGGCTTTAAGTGGGGTTGGTGATGTTTTAAGGGTTTTTAAAACTCTAGGATTAAAAGGGAGTGCATTGGAAATTTTTGAAATTTTTAGGTTAAAAGGGGAAATTGGGCCAAGGAGGCCTTAAAGAAAATTTCAAGAGTTTATAGACATGAACTTAGGCTTAGTAAAGTGGCTTGGGACGCTACTTTAGGGGCCTTCGAGGCTTGCGCAGGAGGGAAGAGGTTCGAGTAACGCGGGGCGCATCAGAGGCTTTTATTTTCCTTTTTGCGTCAACTAGAGAAATTGGGCTAGGTAGGCCTTAAAAATAAATGGCAAGGTTTATGGACATGAAAGTCGGATTGGTAAAGTGGCTCCCATGCGCCACTTAAGGGCCTGGAATGACGCCTGGACAAGGGCCTTGGTTCGAATCCCGTTGGCGGCATGGGCTTGTTTTGTTTTTGTTTTGGCGTTAAGGCAAGGGGGAGCTAAGGAAGGAGCTCTTAAAAGGAGTTGTAGAGAGTTTATGTCACACAAAGACGCCATAGCAGAGTGGTTTGAGGCGTCGGTGCTTTCAGCAGTCTCGTGTTCAAACTCAGGGCGATAATGGGTGGTTTTTATTTTGTTTTTGCGCCAAGGTAAAAAGGGAAGCTAAGCAAGGAAGTCTTAAGAAAATTTGTAAGGGATTTATAGCATAAGAACACTGCCTAAAGTGTGGCGATGGCGCTTAAGCAATGGGTGCAGTCGGGAGTTCAAGTCGCATGGGAAGCAAAATGTTGAAGTTTTAATTTTTGCTTTTGACGTCAACAGCAGGGGGAGAGTTGGGCAGCATGTGGACTCCAATAAGATAAGCTAAGGCTTGTTTTTTTTAATTTGAAAATTCGGCTATAGGAAGGGATAAAGGTTGGGTTGTTTTATTTAGTTTAAATTAGTAAGATGAGGAGATAATTGATGTGTTATTTTAATTATTTTGAACAAGTGTCAAAGAGATAAAATAGGAGGGGAATTTGGGATATGATTAAAAAGGAAATAGTGGCCGGCCAAGGGTCTTTTGGTGGTGTTTAATTTCGGTCATTTAGGGGGATAAGTGCCGAATTTTATTTGTTTCTTTCTAATGCTTCTTGCCGAATTTGTAATCAAGAAAAATCCTCTCTTTCCTCACTTATTTTTGCTAAGGTCGAAACTCCACCATTCTTTCACCATTGCCGATATCATACAACCCTCTTCCATACTCTTTTTCTTTCTCTCAAACGTCAACTCTACATTATTGTTTGGAGGCCGAATATTCCAACTCCAATTGTTAAGCCATAGCCGAATAACAAGGTGCTCTATTCTCTATTTTTTTGTCGCAAGTTTTAGAGACAGAAGTATCATAAGTGGTAAGTATTTAAGTAGTCGGTTTATTTCTTTTTATTTGTGTGACGGAATCAAATGTCTAGGCCCTGATCTAAGGATGGCCGAATGTCCATTAAGCTATTTTATGTGTCTTTTGTGTAGCCGATATTAAGGAGCAGTAAGGAGTTCTTCGGGATTCGTAAGCATCAAGGTAAGCGGTATGTGTTATTCGCCTAAGTGCCATTTTCCCTAGGTTTATTGTTAAGCCAAATCTAACAGAGGTTAACCAGGGAGTTCGACAACTTCTAAGACAAGGAGCGATTTTGGGATTTAGATCCGTAAGGGGCGAATCGACAGGCATAGGGGCAAGTTTCGGGATTCTAGATTTGTGTTAGATTCAATAGATCGGGATCTCGCTAAATAATCAGGTGTGTAGTTATCGCACTGTCTCTTGAATGTTTATATGTATTGTTTTATGTATGTGTATAAAGTGAATGATAGCCGAAATAAGGGCTAAGATTGTGAATACCCGTGGTGGGTGATTGAATAATCAGGTCAGTGATTTACGATGATAAATGATTATTGATATATGTATGAAAACATGATGGCATGTGATGGATGCTTATTTTTATGATATTGTGGCATGATACATGGGACTTGGGATGTGACTATCGAAGGAAAGGGTGTACATTATGTACGTGGTCTAATGTTAGCCTTGTGCTACATTAGCGCTTGATGTTAGCTAGGTGCTACGTCAAGGAGGTGTTGGCTAGGTGCCCATCTCGGCGGTTGATAGTGTGTGCATCACCGTGGGTCGATTGATATGTGGGATCCTCACGGATCGGTGGCTCAACCACGCCTTGAGCAACAAGTCCGCCAAGGTAGGATATGTGGATCACGATGTGATCGGTGGTGGATTAGCCACGGCCTTGGGCAGGGAGTCTGCTAAGGTAGGTGTAATGGATGGATTTAGGTTGGGTTGGGTCATAATTGCATATTTATGGGTATGGACTGTGTGGATATGGGCCAAGCCCATATGTGGAGACATGTGTAATAACTATGCACTGAGTCTGTTTGACTCACTCAATATTTTATTACACCTTACAGGTGATGCATGATGCTCAGACCGGGTTGGAGAGGATACGCGGTGACCCATGCAGAAGAAGATGTTTTCATTATTTTATGCATTTTAATATTAAGTACTTTGTTTAAGTATTGGTTGTAATAAGGGCCTTATAATATTTGTTGTTATTTTTATTATGGCTTGATTTAATTAAATTACTATATGCAAATGATTTTGTTTTTAGCAACTTATTTACTCAAAATATATATATTAAAGTTTTAATTCGAGTATTTCGTAACATTAAAGTTTTACTTAAAATTTCAAATACACAATGTTTTATTAAAGGCAAAAATTTTTAATGTTTTTCCCAAAAGTGAAATCAGTCTCCAAACGTTTTTCGCAGTGACACACTAGATCCGGTCAAGACTCATGGGCTGGGTTTGGGGGTGTTACACTCTCAAAGCCCCCCATGGCCAGCCCTAGTCCGGCGAAATACAACCGCTCCGGTGTCGATCATCGTCGTCTGCCACTGTCGATGTTGCCGCGCGCGGTGGTCGGACACTCCCAAGTAAGTTTTTTTTCTCTTTTTTTTACTTTATTTTAAATATATATATAGTTTTTTTAAAAAAAAATAGAAACGAAAATCTTTATATATATGTATGTAGTTTTGAGAAAAAAGAAAAAGAAAGAAAAAAAATGAAAGGCTTTCACTAATCTGCTTTAATCTTTTCCTTTGTATTGATTTTGCATCGTTAAAAATGTAGCCCGTACAATGGATTCTTCTTTCGATTTTTATAGCCGAAATCTAAAAATAAAATAAAATAAAAAATATAATCTGTTTTCTTCCTTTTTTGTTGTGCTCTCTTTCTGTTTTGCAGGTGAAACCGTATGAGGTGCACGTGTAGGGTGACGTGGAGCGGTTGCGGCGCTTGTGGGGGATGGAGCGATGGCTGAAGCTTCTAGAAACCCCTAGGGTTTTTGAAAATGTTAACATTTTTGGGCCTGTTTGGACCTTAGGGTTGTTGGGTCTAGGTTTAGGTTTAATTTTAAATTTGGGCATCTGTAATTGGTTTGTTATTGGGCTTGTTAATTTTGTTGGGCTTGTAATAAAAAGAACTTGATTGTTATTGGATTGTTATTATTTTTTGTTTGGTTTTTTTATTTACTGGGTGATTGGTACTGGGCCTGGGCAAATTTGGGCCCGTACGGCTGCCCCTTTTTGCTCATTGTCGTGTAACGAAAATGGAGCAAAGACTTAAAAAGGGCCAATTTTGCCCGGTCTCGTCGAATCTTGACTTCTTTCGGTGCTTTTCTTCTTTGAGTGGCTTCATTCCATCCCACTGCATCTTCAGGGACATGAGAACTAGTGCTTCGATCCAATTCAAGGAAATTTGACTTGTAGCTTCAATCTGCTCCTCCACCACTTCAAGGAGATAGGATTTGCTATCTTCAGTCTGCTTCGCTGCAACTCCAGGAAGATAAGGTTTGGTAAATTTGATCTAACCTATTGCAACTTTAGAGGTATAGAATTTGTAATTTTAATCTTTTCCACTGCAACTTTAGCCAGGGAGATAAGGTTTTGTAAATTTGATCTAACCTACTGCAACTTCAGAGGTATAGAATTTGTAATTTTAATCTTTTCCACTGCAACTTTAGGGAAATAAAACTTTTGGCTTCAATCTACTCCACTACAACTTCAGGAAGATAAGATCCGCCATACTCTGTAGCTTTAATCTGCTCTACTGCAACGCCAGGGAAATAAGATTTGCTATTTATAGTTTGCTCCACTGCAACTTTAGGGAGATAAGGTTGGTGGCTTCAATTTTCTCCGCTGCAACTTCAGGAAGATAAGATCTGCCATAATTTATAACTTTAATCTGCTCCACTGCAACGTCAGGGAAATGATATTTGCTATCTTCAGTTTGCTCCGCTTCAACTTCTGGGAGATAAGGCCAGTGGCTTCAATCTACTTCATTGCAACTTCAGGAAAATAAGATCCGCCGTAATCTGTAGCTTTAATCTGTTCCACTGTAATGTCAGGGAAATACGATTTGCTGTCTTCAGTCTTCTCCGCTGTAACTTTAGGGAAATAAGACTTGTGGCTTCAATCTGCTCCATTGCAACTTCAGGAAGATAAGATACGTCGTAATCTGTAGCTTTAATATGTTCCACTGCAACGTCAGGGAAATATGATTTGCTGTCTTCAGTCTTCTCTACTGCAACTTCAGGGAAATAAGACTTGTGGCTTAAATCTGCTCCACTGCAACTTTAGGAAGATAAGATCCACCATAATCTATAGCTTTAATCTGTTCCACTACAACGTCAGGGAAATACGATTTAATGTCTTCAGTCTTCTCCTCTGCAACTTTGGGGAAATAAGACTTGTGGCTTCAATCTGCTCCACTGTAACTTCAGGAAGATAAGGTCCGCCATAATCTGTAGCTTTAATCTATTCCACTACAACCCTCGGGAAATACGATTTGCTGTCTTCAGTCTTTTCCGCTGCAACTTCAGGGAAATAAGACTTGTGGCTTCAATATGCTCCACAACAACTTTAGGAAGATAAGATCCGCCGTAATCTGTAGCTTTAATCTGTTCCACTGCAACGTCAGGGAAATACGATTTGTTGTCTTCAGTCTTCTCTGCTGCAACTTCATGGAAATAAGACTTGTGGCTTCAGTCTGCTCCACTACAACTTCAAGAAGATAAGATCCGCCATAATCTGTAGCTTTAATCTATTCCATTGCAACGCCTAAGAAATAAAATTCGCTTTCTTCAGTCTGTTTCACTGTAACTTCAGGGAAATAAGGCTAGTGGCTTCAACTTACTCCACTGCAACGTCAAGAAATAAGATCCTCTGTCTTCAGTCTGCTCTGCTGTAATGTAACAATCTGGTTTATACCCTAGTAGGAACAGTGGTTTTGGGACTACAAATCTGAGTTTGTATAACATTTTAATATTATATTCTGTGCCTCTGATAAGTGATTAAGCATGTGCTAAATTTTCATAAGTTAATTTGTTCGTCTGTGTGTTTAATTTGATGAAAAGGATTGAATTGCATTGAAATGCAAATTGGCATGTTTTATGAAAACATACCTATTTGTTATGACTTTATAAGTGTGAGGACTTATGTGGCAATTAAACCACTATTTAGTTAGTGGATGGATAAGGACAAATATATCTTTAATGCATGGTTGTTTTATTTATTAATTGGAAGGTTAATTTAGTAAACGAAATAATAGTAATGTTATAATGAAAATAACATGAAAATAAGCCATTATCATCATTCATCTAGCCGAATATTGAAAGGAAAGAAAGAAAAGAGTAAGCAAGGGTTTGGCCATGGTTTTGGTTTTATTCAAGGTTAGTTTTTGATCTGTTTTTGATAATTTCTACGTTTTCATAATCATTGCTTCGTATACTATCAAGCCCATGTCTTAATTTTGTGCATAGATGATATTTGTGAGTTGTGCCATTGATGAAATGGTAAGTTTTATGATGTTAAATAAAGGATATGTGTTAGATGAATATGCTTTGTTCTTGAAATTTTGATGAATTTAGCTAAATAGGGCTACATTGTGAAAATAGCAATTTGAGGGACTAAACTGCAAATTTGATGGAATTTATAGGCTTGTATGATGTTCATAAGCATTCGGCTAAGCGTAGATATGTGATGATTTTGTGTATTTGATGTTTTGAGAAAAATGGACTAAATTGATAAATTATGCGAATGTGAGGATTAATTTGCAAATAACCCTAAATGTGTGTCCTTGGATTGAATTGAATAAGTTGGTGAATAAAAGGGTTAATTCTGAATATGTATAGATCAAGAACCGAGGAAAACAGACTTAGACCGAGGGAAAGTGAAAGTAACCGAGTAGCCGTTTCCATTTCTGTTAAATCAAATCTGAGGTAAGTCATTATGCAAATAAATGTATTTGTATTGAATTGTGCATATTCATATGACTAGTGATAACAACAAATGCTTACGAGATGCTATGTATATGAATTTTGAGATAAGATTTATATAGTGACAATATCTGAGAAGTCCCGTACGAACCTAAGAATAGATAGGATTAGCTATGTCATGACATATGTATCTATTCTGTTTTATCATATAAGACCATGTCTGGGACGTTGGCCTTAATTTGAGATTTCGTGTAAGACATCGTCTGGGACGCTGACATCGATATGATCTTTACGTATAAGACCATGTCTGGGACATTGGCATCGTATTGATTCGTGTAAGACGCTGTCTGGGATAGTGGCATCGATATCTGAGTACATGTAAGACCTCGTCTAGGACGTTGGCATTGTACGACTATTCTGAGCTTTCTCAGTATCCTATTAGGTTCCTAACGGTTCGACGGGCAAGTCTGTGATACGAATGGCTATGTGAATTGTAAATCCGTTTCAGGTACGTTGATTTATATACTAAGTGTGTATACAAGGTACATATCTATATGATCTTACTATGATGAATATGTATATTGGAACAATAATATGATATGTGGAAGTATGAATGAAAGAACTATGTGTAGATGAGATTTTTGAATTGATGAATGTGACAAAATGTGGACAAGTACATGGACCAAAGCATATATGTGATAAATTTGTTATGAAAGCTAATTGTGCCAATGTTCCTATATGTCTATGTGCCCTTTTTGTTAAATTTATTTATACATGACTTACTAAGCTTTTGGAAAGCTTACTCTGTGTGTGTGTGTGTTTTTCTCTATTTTATAGATCGTCAAAGCTACTGAAGGCTCGGGGACCGTCAAGGATCGCCATCACACTACTCAACTTATTTTGGTACATTTTGGAAGTGTATATATCTAGATATGGCATGTATAGGCTAGTTATTTGGATAAGTATGAGATGTGAACTTAGCCAAGTGATTTGACTAGTTATGTGTTGGCAATATGATTTAATGAATGTGATTTATGAGGTATGTTTGGTATGGTTTGATAGTATAAGAAATGGTCAAGTTTAAGGTAAGTAAATGGATGGATTATGCTTGTGTATACATAAGTTTTAGTCTTGTAAGTTGGCATGGTTGATATTGGTTTTGAATGTATAGATTGAGTGAATATTTTGGCATGTTCATGGTTATTAAATGTACATGGATTGTATTGGTATTTTCTTGTAGGGTTGACCCAAAGTGGGTGGCAATTTGGTCTTGCAAATGACCTATTTTGCCACATGGTTATGGCACATGGGCGTGCCTATCAACCGTGGGACTAAGTCAGTAGCTGATTAAGAGTATATAGTCTTGGCACACGAACGTGCCTGGTAGCCGTGTGGTCAAGTCAGACTCAACCACGGCCATGGCACACGGGCGTGCTTGGCGGCTGTGGAACCAAGTTAGTTTCGACCACGGCCAAGGTACACGGGCATGCTTGGTGGCCATGGTGTTAGGTCAGATTCGACCACGGGGAGGATACATGAGCGTGTCTAACAGCCATGGGAGGCACACGGTTTGCCGCCACGGGCTGTAAGCCCTGAAACCCAGAAAAGTTTTAAGATTTCAAAAATTTCTGTATGTGTCCTGGTTTAGTCCTGACCCTGTTTTAGGTCTTGTTAACCTACAGAGGGGACTCTATGATTGATATTGATAATTTACTTTATGAATTGTCTGATAAAGTTTTCGATCTATCAGGTAATTCCCTTAACCCTATTTCGGTGATGGACATGGGATAGGGGTGTTACATGCAACTTCAGGGAGATAAGGCTAGTGGCTTCAATCTGCTTCACTGCAACTTAAGGAAGATAAGATCTGCCGTAATCTGTAGCTTTAATTTATTCCACTACAATGCCCTGGAAATAAGATTTGATATTTTCAGTCTGCTCCACTGCAACTTTAAGGAAATAAGGTTGTGGCTTCAATCTGCTCCACTGCAACTTCAGGAAGATAAGATCTGTCGGAGCTTTAATCTGCTCCACTGCGTCTTTAAGGAAATAAGATTCGCTATCTTCAATTAGCTCCACTGCAACTTTAGGGAAATAAGGGTAATGGCTTCAATCTGCTCCACCGCAACTTCAGGGAAATGAGATTCGCCATGGTGGATTTGATCCGACCTACTGCAACTTCAAAGGTATAGGACTTGTGAATTCATCGATCTTGTTACACTTTCCTCTAGGGAACATGACCCGCAGAATCGATTTATGGACTTATGGTTATGCATAATGATTAGGATGCCATGATCAGAATGAATCAAATGCTCCTAACTAAATGTATTATGGATGACATTTGCATGAATGCAGAATGTCATGAGAATGATTCTTTTTTTAAATGTATAATGATTAGGATGCAATGATCAGGATGAGTCGAATGCTCCTAACTAAATGTGTTTTGCATGAATGCAAAATTTCATGAGAATGATCCCTTTTTTAATACTTGGGTTGTCATTGCTTGTTGTTCTTTAAGGTTGTATCACTGACGTAATATTTTGTTTTCTTGTTCAACCGATATTTTTGATAGAAAACCGAAGAAATGGTCACTATGTAGAGTTTCCTTCTCAAATATTTCCAACCCTTAGGCTTGGTGAGTTCTAAATAAAAGTCCTGTTTCAGGTTCTCGTATTATTTAGAAGTTTCTAGAGTAATATCCAAAACTGATTTTGTGAAAGTATTATTAGTCCATTAATCACTACTTCAATAAAAAATGCTTGAAAATGATCATAATGATGGACAAAAATGGAATTTATCAGAAACAAAATTTGAAAAGAATAGGTTAATTAAAGAAAGAAAACATTGCCAGAATACAAAATGATGACGGGAAAAGATAGGTGCCCCAGATATCGCAGCCTGAGCTTCTCTGTATGGATTTTCTGAAGACCATTTTAAGCTCAATAAGTGTGATAAACCATAAAAGTAACATATTTTAAGCCCACATTTAATATGCTTTTGATGATTTATCCCTTGATTTATGTAAAAAGGTGCTCTTAATCCTTTCTTTTCATGTCTTATACCCAGGAAAGCACCCGGGGATGAAAAGAACATAAAACGGGCCCAAAACGGAGTAAATGGGCCAATTCACAAAATCAACACGGCCTGGACTTCAAGCCACACGGCTGTGCCACGCCAAACATCTAGAACACGGCCTCTCTCCCGATTCACATGGCCGTGCCTCAAGTTAGAAATCTGAACACGGCCTGGAGTCGATCCACACGGGCGTGCTACATGGCCGTGCCTCTGTCGTCAGAATGAGCAATTTCTGTTGGAAAAGGATACTTAGGGAGAAAGAATTGCATTCCAAGAGCCTATATATATCCCCTAAGTACCACCTTTGAAAAGGCGTCAAAGCTAGGCCAAGGAGCCAAGCCGAGAAGGTCAGAGTTAGGGAATAACGCGAAAATTGCCAGTTGATCCATCCGAAGAAGCCGGAATTATACTCAAGACGGCGGAATTCTCCTTCAATTCCTTTAAGGGGTTTTAGGATTTTCTTATGTTTTGTTTTATCTTTTCTCTTACGATGTTCTTCTTATTCATTATGAACTAAACCCTTCAGATACCTAAAGGGGATGAAACCTAGATGAATCTTTTTATTTGATTTTTAAGTTATATGATAATTGCTTAGTTTGTTCTTAATTATGTTGCTTAATCCAAATCTAATGTGCTTAGGTGGAGGAGGAATAGACCCTACCTAAGAGTAGATCTAACATAATTAAGCGGAGTTGATTGAACACCTAGAGATAGGGTTACGAGATTTTGCCGGATTAGGGTGAAACCTAATATGGGAGTCCATTGATCGATTTACTGCTATCCTAAGGTTAGATGTTAGTCACCTCGAGAGAGGGTTTAATATAGGTTAGGGAGTCTTACGTATCAAGCTAAGTAAAAGAAATCATATAATTTAGGGTTAAATAATAAGTGAAGTCTAGGTGGATTCTTTCTAAGGGTATCGTTGTAATCAACTGAGTCTTTCTTCAAGTTATTTTCCTATTCGTCCTTTTTGTCTTTGTGTCCTTAGTTTAGTCTTCGTCAATATAGTTTAAAGCAACCTCACTCTATTTTTAAGGCTAAATAGTAAAAAGAAAGTTAGTATTAGTATTCTTAGTTCCTTTGGGTTCGATATACGGTCTTGCGTAAGCTATACTACTGTTCGATAGGTACACTTGCCTTTTAAAGCTCTGATTTATAGCGATCAAATTTTTGTTGCTGGGAAACTAAAATATTAAGAAAACTCTATTTTTATTACTTTAGCCATTATTTTATTAACTTATTTTTAGTTTAATTTTTAAATTTTGCTAATTTTTTTTTCTTTCTTTCTTTTCTTTCCAGGTACCTCTAGTTTATAACTAGAAGGAACCCGAGAGGACCTTTAGTATACGACAGTGATATTGAAGCAACCGCTCGTAGGAATCACTGATAAATTAGGCGAGCCCTAAACTATACAGAAAAAGAGGAAGAAGACATATCCAATCCTACTGAAGGGATGGACGAAACTAATCCACCACCACATGATGTGGGGGAACGCAACACTCTACATACCATGTGTGATTATGCTAAACCGCATTTAACAGGAGCAGAATCAAGTATTCTTAGGCCTGCTATAGCTGCTAACAATTTTGAATTAAAGCCTAACACAATACAGACGATTCAACAGTTTGTTCAATTTGATGGTTTGCAGGACGAAGATCCAAACATGCATGTAGCTAACTTTTTAGAGTTCTGTGATACCTTCAAAATAAATGGTGTTTCTGATGATGCCATACGTTTTCGGTTATTCCCTTTTTCGTTGAGAAATAAAGCTAAATAGTGGTTAAACTCGTTACAATGAGGGTCAATCACTACGTGGGATCAGATGACCGAAACGTTTTTAATGATATATTTTCCACCGGCCAAAACAGCCAAAATGAGGAATGATATCTCTTCTTTTGTGCAGATGGATTTAGAAACACTATACGATTCATGGGAGAGATTCAAAGATCTCTTGAAGAGGTGCCCACACCATAGCTTACCCTTATGGCTACAAGTCCAAACATTCTACAATGGTGTAAACCCCTCAACGAGGCAACTGATTGATTCAGCCGCCGGTGGAACTCTGAACAACAAAACTCTAGAAGCAGCCTACGAGTTCATTGGGAAGATGTCATTAAACAATTATCAGTGGCAAGCTTCAAGGACCAAATCAACGAAGTCAGCAGGAGTCTTCAACGTCAATGCCATGACCATGCTATCAACGCAGCTTGAGATGATGAATAAAAAGCTTGATATTTTGTGTTCTTCGCAGGCACATCTAGTCATGAAGTGCGACGTAAGTGAAACTGTGGCGAATCCTGAGTACCCACCCTACCAACCGGAAGCAGAGAGAGAACAGATGAACTATATAGGTAATAATTTTCGAGCCAATAATAATCCTTATAGTAACATTTACAATCCAGGTTGGATAAACCACCCAAATATTTCATGGAGAGGTCAAGGCAATCAAGGGAATCAAAGGCAACAACTTCCTTGAAACTTCTGGAATCAACCCTATCCACAAGAAAAGAGACTAACCTATGAGGAGGAACTAAAAAAAATCGGCAAACACAAAAGAACGCCTACAAGATATTGATAGAACAATTAAAAGCAACGAGAGCCGAATGAGTGAAATTGCTAAATCGGTCAAAGAAGTAACTAATGCAGTCGAACAACTCACACGGCTCATGTCAGAATGACCGCAAGGAAGTCTACCAAGTAACACCGAGATTAATCCAAAGGAGCAAATTCAAGCCATCACAGCTCAGGAGAGCGAGGAGTTAGATGAACCAAAACCAATTCTAGAAAGTAAGGTAGATGAAGGTATAACAGAGGTAGCACAAGAAAAGTCAAAATCGGTAATCAAGGAATACAAACCTCGCATACCTTATCCCGAAGCATTAAAAAGAGACGATTCAGAGGAACAGTTTGGTAAGTTTCTTAAACTTTTAAAGAAATTACACATTAACTTACCTCTTCTTGAAGCCCTTTTTCAGATGCCAGACTCGAGGAAATTTTTAAGACAGCTCTTGACAAACAAACGCAAATTAGACGAAGAGCCACCCATTGAACTCAACACAAAGTGCTCAGCAATCCTACAAAATAAACTACCACAGAAATTAAAAGATCCAGGGAGTTTTACAATTCCATGTTTAATTGGTAGTTTAACTATTGATAATGCGTTAGCTGACTTAGGGGCAAGCATAAATGTCATGCCGTATGTACTGTTTAAACGACTAGGTCTAGGGAAGCTCAAACAAACTTGGATGAGTATTCAATTAGCTGATAAAACTGTTAGAATTTCTAGGGGCATTATTGAAGATATTCTCATAAAGATCGATAAATTTGTTTTCCCAGTAGATTTTGTTGTTTTAGACATGGATGAGGATAATTCAAATCCCTTAATTCTAGAAAGACCTTTTCTAGCAACTGCCAAGACTAAAATTGATGTTGCCACAGGAGAACTCATACTCCGTGTAGGTGACGAATCAATCAGTCTTCAAGCTCTTGACTCGGCCAGGGCAACAATCGATGAAGGTAATAAAGTCAATACAAATAATAACCAATTTGTTCAACCTTCATCGCAGGAAAAATCAAAAGGACAAAAGCCTGAGCTGAAACACGAACCCCAAGCTAAAGAAGCACACGAGGAACAAAGCCTTAGGGTTGATAAATTAGATGAGCGAAAGACACAGGTCAAGGAAGAACCCAAACCACACGAAGTGAAATCAGAGGAACCACCAAAAAGGGGGCACGATTGAACTTGATCTTCAGTTCAGTACCAACAAAGAAACAACTCATGAGGAGCAAAGGATTCAAATCAATGACTTAGACGAGTGGAAAACACACTTTAAGGAGAAATTAGGGATACAGGGAACAGAATCAAAACCACTCTACAAGATAGACAAGTCCAAAGTCAGAGATCAGTTATTGTCAGCCAAAGCAGACCCACGACTATTCCCTCCGGACCCTGACACAAACAAAGAAATCCTTTTTAAGGTAATCAATGTTCTTCCACACGGAACATTCGAGGTAGGCAATCCTATTTTTGGAAATTTTAAAATAAATGATAAAGAATATAATGAAAATAAAACTGTAAGCATGAGGGAAGATATTCAAACCTTCAAACCTCCCTAAATTTTTTTAAACACAAGGAAAGTCTAGCTGAAGACTATAAAAGAGCGCTTCTCGAGAGGCAACCCAAGTACTAACCCTATTTCTTTTTGCATTACATTTTATTTTCTTTTTCTTTTTCTTCTCCTTTTTAACTAACCAAAAGTGCATAATTCCAGTCCACACGGCCGTGCCTGTGGCCGTGCGGAACACCTAAACGACCACCCTGACAGGGCAGAGGCCGTGCAATTCAGTCCAACCACCCCCAACATCACGGATCCAACCACCCTTCACATGAGCATCGACAGAGAGGGCACAACCATGCCTAAAACCGTGTGAAGCTATTGACTTCTCGAGCACGGGTAAGACACGTTCGTGCAGAACGACCGTGCCAAAAGAAAAACTTCACAAGCACGGGCATGGAGGGATTAAACATGGCCAGAGGGTGACAACACCCTCTATAACATGGCCGTGTGAGGAAGCCGTGTAAATCGACACACTCTAGGACCACGGCAGTGAGGAAGCACCAAAATTGAACCGCTATTTAAACCCCTCAATTCTTCCCCTTCCCTCCATCTGATTTCATCCTTATTTTCTTTTCTTCTCACTCTCTTCCATCTTAAATTCTTCACTTACTAAGACTCTAGATCCTTGAGCAAGCCAACACCATGTCGAAGAAGGGGAAGAAACTGAGCATAGGCTCCTTAACAAAGAACGATCAACATGAGTTCATGCCGGTAGCTTCACCTCAACACCAAGCCAAGGATCTTTGAGACTAATTAGTTTTTATTTTCCATTTCTCTTTCCTTTCATTCTCCTTTTCTTTAATAATCTTATGTTTAATTTAGTTTAACTTAATTTAGTTTTGTAGCGTCAGGTTTGCCAGGCTGCTAAGGAATCACGCCGACCACCACGATAACCTCTTCACTTCCACCACCGCCAGCACTTCCTAGCTTTAGAAGTCATACCCACCTTGCGAACCATCCTTCAATAAGGACTTCACAGTCCATTAATATTCTCTTTTCATTTTAGTTTTCTTCTTAGTCTCCTTCCCTTTTAGTTTGTTTTTCTTTAATTTTATATTTAGTTTATTTTTAGTAAGTCTTACTAAAGCCTGGCTACTTCTCAAAGCACTACCCAATTTCTTCATCTAGCGCAGGTTTGTTATCCCAACTGACCATCACCGCCACCAAAGACACTCATCCGGGAAAACATCCACAATTTAGGGAGTAACTCTTTCCCCTTCTCTTTTGATCTATCCATTACATGTTATTATCTATCTTTGTACATTGAGGCAATGTACATCTTAAGTATGGGGGGTTAATAGTTATTTTTGAGAAAATACCTAACTTTCTGCATTATTCTCAAACCCTGAGGATAAAAATGCCTAACTTTTTGCATGATTCTCAAATCCCTAAATTTAAGCTTGTTTTAAAGTAATTTTCTCATATTACTAATTAAGGTGAAATTTCTGATGATTTGAGACTTTTATTGACATGTTTTTGAATAAGCCATAGTTAATTGTGCATTGATGATTAAATTTGAAGAAGACTAAAGAATCAAGCATGATAAGTCTAATTTTCTAAAAATTAAAACTTTAGGTTGTCAACTAGAATTTGAATGTTATCTTGAAATTTGAAATTTACAAGGTTGATGTCAAAAACACCCATAATTTTTGTGAGATTTTGAGCCTTATAGAGCATACATTCTTTTTCATGCTCACTTCTTGATTATAAGTGTGTCAACTACGAATTGTTATTCTAGAATTTGCCTTGATTATACATGTTAAGACCACAGTATGATTTGATATACCGAGATGATAAAGGCACCTAGGTTTTAACCCATTAATTTCACTAAATAGCCTACCCTTACAATTGACCCCTAGTGAACCCTGTTGATCCTAACAAACCCTTTTTATTGATCCACCTACTAATATTAACCAAAAAAAGCCCTTTGTATTTGTTATCACCCTTTCCTTTGACTACCTCTTAATTAAGATTTGATTTGCTCAGTTACATAAGTATATTATTCTGATAGTTGAAATTATCTTGTATTC
The DNA here is from genome assembly GCA_025503065.1 of Gossypium bickii. NCBI lineage: Eukaryota > Viridiplantae > Streptophyta > Magnoliopsida > Malvales > Malvaceae > Gossypium > Gossypium bickii. The sequence goes on along the minus strand of CP106712.1, from coordinate 122,366,616 downwards.
TTGCTTAGTTTGTTCTTAAAAAAATCAAAAGTATATTCAGTAATTAGTTTTATGAAAAGTGAGCTTACACAATCAAAGACTATTTTCAAAAGAAAAGCTCGTATTAGTAGGATTATTATTTTCAGTTTATGTAATTGTTATCTTAGAAATTCTTAAGGTAGGTAACTTATCAATTCAATCTCGTTTCTAACCTTCTAATTTCAGCTTTTATCCACACCTTTAACCCTAGCCCCGTTACAACCCTAACAAAGACCTTTTGATCTATTTATCATTTCATTTTACAGTGGTGGAGATTTGATTTTCAGGCAAGCCTATGGGATTAACTTTTCAGGTTCGACTTATGAGTGCTTAATTTTGACCCTTAAACACTTTTCGAGTGATTTGAGTGAATCTTTTGTGAGGATGTCAATCCTTGTAGGTTTTGAATTAAAGGTAATTATTTAGATAAAGTGGAACACCTATGTTTTCGTGCTACAAAAAATATGACTTACTGTAACAGTCCGGTTTATACCCTAGTCGGAACAGTGGTTTCGGGACCACGAATCTGAGTCTGAATATTATTTTAATATTATTTTCTGTGCCGTTATTATGTGACTAAGCATGTGGTAAATTTTTGTGAGTTAATTTGTCTGTCTGTGTATTTAATTTGGAAAAAGGATGAAATTGCATTAAATGTGGAAGTTGTTTGCTATTTGCTAAAGTGTTTATGTGTTGTGGCTTTTTAATTGTGAGGACTTAGGTGGCAATATAGCCATTATTATTGTTAGTGGACAGCAATGGGTGGTAAAATATATATAATATGTTTATTATGTTTACTTTAAAATGTTTCATTAATATTATTATATTATATATGTTAGATATTTTTATAATGAAAAGAAAGCAAGCCATTATCATTCTTTTTATCACCTCACTATCGAAAAACACCAAAAGAAAAGAAAGAAAAATATAGTTAAGCATTCGACACTTGCAAGCCAAAATTAAGATATGATTTGGTTTCGGTTTTCGATAATTTTTACATTTTTGTAATCGTTGCTTCGAGAGCTACAAAACCCATGTATTAATTTTGATTATTGATGATGTTTGTGTGAGATGCCATTGATGGTATGTTAAGCTTTTTGATAATTTTTGGTGTTAAATGAAAGATATGGGTTAGATTAACATTCTTTGTTCTTGAAGTTTTGATAAATTTAGCTAAATAGGGCTAAATTGAGAAATATTATTTTGGAGGACAAATTTGTGAATTTTATGAATAGTATGGGTTTGTATGATGTCTATATACATTCGGCTAAGCTTGGTTGTGTATTAATTTTGTGAATTTAATGTTTTGAGAAAAATAGATTAAATTGATATATTGTGCAAATGTGAGGGTTAATTTGTAAATAGCCCTAGATATGTGAGTATGGATTGAATTGGATGAATTAGTGAATAAAAAGTAATTTGGAATATGTTTAGATCAAGAACCGAGGAAAATAGATTTAGATCGCGGGAAAGCAAAAGTAATCGAGAAGTAGTTTCCATTTCAATAGATCGAATCTGAGGTAAGTCATATTGCTAATAAATGTAATTGTATTGAATTGAGTTTATTTACATGACTATCAATGACAACGACTGCATTTGTGATGCTATGTATATGAATTTTGAGATAAGATCGACATAGTGATAAGTCAGAGAAGTTTTATATGAACTTAGGAATACAAATGTATCTGTTCTGTTTTATCATGTAAGACCATGTCTGGGACGTTGACATTGATTTGATAATCGTGGAAGACCCTGTCTGGGACAGTGGCTTCGATATCTGATTATGTGTATGGCTTCGATATCTGATTACGTGTATGGCTTTGATACCTGATTACGTATATGGCTTCGTTATCTGATTATATGTAAGACCTCGTTTGGGACGAAGGCATTATTATCTGATTATATGTAAGACCTCGTCTGGGACGAAGGCATCATTATCTGATTATATGTAAGACCTCGTCTGGGACGTAGGCATCATTATCTGGTTATATGTAAGACCTCGTCTGGGACGTAGGCATCATTATCTGATTATATGTAAGACCACGTCTAGAACGCTGGCAATAATATGAACTTTTCGATTAAGACCATGTCTAGGACATCGGCATCATATTGATTCATGTAACAATCTATTTGGGACTGAGGTATCGATATCTGAGTGCATGTAAGACCTCGTTTAGGACGTTGGCTTTGTACGACTATTCTGAGTTTTCTGAGCATCCTATTAGATTCCTATTGGTTCAACGGGCAAGTCTGTGATACGAATTGAAAATCTGAGTTAAGAATAAATATGTGTATGTAAAACCATTTCAGGTACGTTGATTATACACTAATTATGTATACAAGGTAAGCATCTAAGTGATTTTGCTATGATGCTATGGATACGGAATTGATGATATGATATGTAAAGTTTTGATTTTATGAATTATGTAATTATATGATTCTTAAATTTGCAAAGATAGCAAATGTGGTTAATAGTGTATGAATCAAAGCATATATGCGATATTATGTTAAATAATTGATATGTGCTAATGTATTTAATTACATAAGTGCCTTTTATGCCAAGTTTATTTGTATATGACTTACTAAGCTTTTGGAAAGCTTACTCTGTGCATGTGTTTTCTCTGTTTTATAGGTCGTCAAGCTACTGAAGGCTCGGGACCGTCAAGGATTGTCATCACACTACTAAACTCGTTTTGGTACCCTTTTGGAAATGTACATAACTAAATATGGCATGTATAGGCTAGGTATATATGTATATGTTTATGTTGCAAATTTAGCCATGTGATTTGGCTAGCTATGTTTTGGTAATATGATTAAATGAATGTGATGTGTGAAATTAGTTTGGGTATGATTAGTTGATATATGAAATGGTTATGAGATGGTAAGTATATAGAAGAATAGTGTTTGAGCATAATTGAGATTTGGTTATGCAAATTGGTATGTTTGGAATTGGTTTTGAATGCATAGGTGGAATAATTATTAAAGGCATTGTTGTGATTACCTTAGTTGTCAAATGTGCATGATTTGGATGGCTATTTGGTATATTTTGTTTGTTATATGTGAATGGAATAAGATGTTATATGTGTTGTTTGCAGGTTTGACCATTTAGGGTGGCATATTGGCCTTGATAATGGCCTATAATGTCACACGGTTGAGGTGCACGGGCGTGCCCCATGACCGTGGGTGTATAGCAGGTTGTGGTTTAGTAGCACACTGCCTCGACACGGGGGTGTTAGTTAGCCGTGGTGTACATGTCAGTAGCTAACCACGACCATGGCACATATGCATGCTTGGTGGCCGTGGAGACCAAGTCAGTATATCACCACGAGGAAGACACACGGGGATGTCTATCAGCCATGGAGGGCACACGGTTTCCTTTCACGAGCGTGTCTCCCTTGTAGTTTAGAAAAGTTTTAAATTTTCATGAAATCTTTAACCTGATTTACAAGCATGTTATTGGTCACAAAGGCTCATTTATGGGACATTATGTTTGAAAATGATGATTGATTGTATGAAATTTCTATAAATCCTTTTCGATATGTCCGGTAAGCTCCTAACCCTAATTCGGCGACGGACACGGGATAGGGGTGTTACACTTATCTTGTTTCAATCTTCAGGACTCTTTGAGTTAAATCATCCATGTATAAATTATCTATGAATTAGGATAAGGTATTGTTGATAGGAATTTTGAATCATGGAAAGTTCGTTTTAATTGTAAGTTGAAAATTTTGCTTGAGGACAAGCAAAAGCTTAAGTGTGGGGGTATTTGATAAACTGTAAAAGTAACATATTTTAAGCCCACATTTAATATGCTTTTGATTATTTATCCCTTGATTTATGTAAAAAGGTGCTCTTAATTCTTTCCTTTCATGTCTTATACCCAAGAAAGCACCCGGGGATGAAAAGAACATAAAACGGGCCCAAAACAGAGTAAATGGGCCAATTCACGAAATCGACACGGCCTACACTTCAAGCCACACAGCCGTGCCATGCCAAACATCTAGAACACGGCCTCTCTCCCAATTCACACGGTCGTGCCTCAAGTTAGAAATCTGAACACGGCCTGGAGTCGATCCACACGGGCATGCTACATGGCCATGCCTCTGTCGTCAGAATGAGTAATTTCAGTCGGAAAAGGATACTTAGGGAGAAAGAATCGCATTCCAAGAGCCTATATATATCCCCTAAGTACCACCTTTGAAAAGGCGTCAAAGCTAGGCCAAGGAGCCAAGCCGAGAAGGTCAGAGTTAGGGAATAACGCGAAGATATCCTATTGATCCATCCCAAAAAGCCAGAATTATACTCAAGACGGTGAAATTCTCCTTCAATTCCTTCAGGGGGTTTGAGGATTTTTTTATGGTTTGTTTTATCTTTTCTCTTGCGATGTTCTTTTTATTCATTATGAACTAAACCCTTCAGACACCTGAAGGGGATGAAACCTAGATGAATCTTTTTATTTGATTTTTAAGTTATATGATAATTGCTTAGTTTGTTCTTAATTATGTTTCTTAATCCAAATCTAATGTGCTTAGGTGAAGGAGGAATAGACCCTGCCTAAGAGTAGATCTAACATAATTAAGCGGAGTTGGTCGAACGCCTAGAGATAGGGTTACGAGATTTTTCCAGATTAGGGTGAAACCTAATATGGGAGTCCATTGATCGATTTACTGCTATCCTAGGGGGTTATTATAAGCGAATGAGAGTTCCACTAATTAACCTAGGGTTAGATGTTATTCGCCTCGAGAGAGGGTTTAATATAGGTTAGAGAGTCTTACAGATCAAGCTAAGTAAAAAAAAAATCATATAATTTAGGGTTAAATAATAAGTGAAGTCTAGGTGGATTCTTCCTGAGGGTATCATCGTAATCAACTGAGTCTTTCTTCAAGTTATTTTCCTAGTCGTCATTTTTGTCTTTGTGTCCTTAGTTTAGTCTTCGTCAATATAGTTTAAAGCAACCTCACTCTATTTTTAAGGCTAAATAATAAAAAGAAAGTTAGTATTAGTACTCTTAGTTCCTTTGGGTTCGATATCCGGTCTTGTCTAAGCTATACTACTGTTCGATAGGTACACTTGCCTTTAATCTTTGTCAGAGTTAGTTTCCAGGTTTGATCATTCTTTTATAAATTTTAAAGCTCTGATTTACAGCGATCAATGTGTTTAGGAGATCAAGAGTACTCTATTGATGCCCCATGACATAACATCTCTCCTCCTTCTTAATTTAGGTATAGTAAGATCACCACATGCCCTCTCTTTGATTGCAATTTGAGCCACCCTTTTCGTGTTTTCGACTCAAAACCCCTTTGGTCTCAAGGTGCCCTTTGTGGGTTTTCACCTTGGCCACTCTGATTTCCTTTTTTTTTTTAAGAAAGTCTCAAAGCGCACTTTGCAAGTTTTCACTTTGGCCTTTTTTTCCTTTTCAAGTATAGTACTTCTTGACTGAATCTAAATTTAATCAGTGCTCCTCCGAAGAAAGCCTTTTTTACCACATAAGGTCCTTCCCAATTTGGCATCCATTTCCCTCTGAAATCCTTTTGTATGGGGAGGATCTTTTTCAATACCAGGTCCCCCTCATGAAATTCTCTTGGGAGAGCCTTTTTTTCATAAGCTCGCATCAATTGCTTTTGGTACATCTGACCATGACGAATAGCCTTTAGCCTCTTTTTCTCAATCAAGTTTAACTGATCATACCGAGACTGTATCCATTCTGCTTCATCCAACTTTAGCTCTAACAAAACTCGAAGGGAAGGTATCTCTACTTCAATAGGTAAAACCACCTCCATTCCATGAACTAATGAGAAAGGAGTTGCCCTGGTAGAGGTCTTGACTGATGTTCGGTAAGCAAAGAGAGCAATTGGTAACTTCTCGTGCCAATCTTTATAAGTTTCAGCCATTTTCCTCACAATCTTCTTAGTGTTTTTATTGGCTGCTTCCACTACACCATTCATTTTCAGATGATATGGGGATGAATTGTGGTGTCTAATCTTGAATTGACTGTAGACTTCCGCGATCATGCTGTTGTTCAAGTTTAATGCATTGTCAGATATGATCCTCTCAGGCATTCTATATCGACATATGATTTCCTTTTTTAGAAATTTGCTGACTGCTGACTTAGTAACACTTGCATATGAAGTAGCCTCTACCCACTTGGTGAAATAGTCGATGACTACAAAGATGAATCGATGCCCATTTGAAGCTTTTGGAGAGATTGGTCCGATGACATCCATGCCCCACATAGAGAAAGGCCATGGGGAAGTGATAACATGCAAAGGTGAATGAGGTACATGAACTTTGTCTCCATAAATTTTGCATTTGTGACATGTCTTAGCATAATTGATGCAGTCTCCTTCCATGGTAGACCAATAGTACCCGAATCTCATAATTTGTCTAGCCATTGTGAAACCATTAGCATGTGTTCCACAAACACCCTCGTGGACTTCTTCCAAAATTTTCTTAGCTTCAATAGCGTCCACAATTCTCAATAATATCTGATCCTTTCTTCTTTTGTACAGGATCTCTCTATGTAAGACATAGTCATAGGCTAGTCTTCTCAACGTCCTTTTATCATTCTCGGTCGCCTGATCAGGGTATTCACGATTTCTCACGTATCATAATATATCGTGGTACCAGGGATGATCATCTCTTTCTTCTTCCTCCATATTGTAATAATGAGTTGGGGCCTCGTAAATACTCATTTGAATGGGTTTTACATCCTCTTGTTTGCTCACTTTGATCATGAACGCCAGAGTGGCCAAAGCATCTGCCATCTGATTTTCATCTCGTGGGAGATAATTGAAAGTAACATCATCAAACTCCTCAATTAACCTCAAAATTATCCTTTGATAATTGATCAATTTGGGTCTCTTGTCTCCCATTCACCTTTCAGTTGGTAGATCATCAGTGCAGAATCCCCATATACTTCCAACACTCTAATTTTGCATTCTATGGTTGCACGGAGTCCCATGATGCATGCTTCATATTCTGCCATGTTATTTGTACAATCAAAATCCAACTTGTATGTGAACGGATAATGATCTCTATTTGGGGATACCAAGACTACCCCAATTCCATTACCTACAACATTTGATGCTCCGTCAAAGTTCAATTTCCAAAGGTGATATTTTGTAGCGTCTTCTTCAGTAGCTGCCACATATATTAATTCTTCATTGGGGAAGTCAAAGTTCAGCGGCTCATAATCTTCTAAAGCTCTACTAGCCAGAAAATCTACTATTACGCTTCCTTTCACGGCTTTTTGGCTCACATAAACTATGTCAAATTCAGAGAGCAGAATTTGCCATCTAGCCATCCTTCCACTCAAAGCGGTTCACTCCATTATATACTTTAGAGGGTCCAACTTCGAGATTAGCCAGGTTGTATGGTATAGCATGTATTGCCTCAATCTCTGAGTCGTCCAAATCAAGGCACAACAATATCTCATTTCACACTCAGTGAACTTCTTACTGAAGTAGTATATCGCCTTTTCTCTTCTTCCCAAATCATCGTGTTGACCCAGCACACATCCCATAGAGTTGCTAAACACTATCAAATATAGTATTAATGACCTATATGGGCAGGGAGGTGACAAAACTGGAGGACTTGACAAGTACTTTTTAACTTTATCGAAAGCTTTCATCATCCCACACACCTGGATTGTGTTTTTTGAGAAGATGAAATATGGGATCACATTTCTCGATTAATTGTGAAATGAACCAAATGATGTAATTTAGCCTTCCAAGGAAACCTCAAACTTCTTTTTGAGTGCACGGCGGAGGCAATTCTTATATAGCCCAGACCTTGTCTGAGTCAATCTTGATTCCCTTCTTGCTGACTACGAAGCCCAACAATTTTCCCAATTTAGCTCCAAAAGTGCATTTTGTTGGATTGAGCTTTAATTGGAATTTTCTCAGTCTCAAGAACAACTTCAAAACTTGTATACGTTCCACTTCTGTTCGGGACTTTGCGATCATATCATCGACATAAAATTTGATTTCTTTGTGAATCATATCATGGAACAAAGTCACCATGGCCCTTTGATATGTCGCTCCTACATTTTTCAACCCAAATGTCATCACCTTATAACAAAATGTACCCCACAAGGTTATAAAGGTATTCTTTTCCATGTCTTTAGGATGCATTTTTATCTGATTGTATCCTGAGAAGCCATCCATGAAGGAAAACAGCGACTAACCCACCGTATTGTCTACTAAAGTGTCAATGTGAGGTAAGGGGAAATTGTCTTTCTGGCTGGCCTTATTCAAGTCTCTATAATCTACACATATTCATACCTTCCCATCTTTCTTAGGGACATGCACAATGTTGGCTACCCATTCTGAGTATTTGACTTCCTGTAAAAATTCGGCGTCAAACTATTTTTTTACTTCCTCTTTTATTTTTAGGACAATGTCAGGCCTCAGTCTCCGGAGCTTCTGCTGAACCGGCTTGCAATCCTCTTTTATGGGGAGGTGGTGTACAACAATGTCAGTGCTTAACCCTAGCATATCTTGGTATGACCACACGAAGGTATCTTTGAATTCCTGAAGTAACTCCACGAGGTCTCGCTTCGTTTCTTCAGTTCTGCACGCTCCAATTTTCACTACCTTTCCCTCTTCTAAGGTTACAATCTTTGCTGTCTCTTCATAAGGTAGAATTTGTTTTTCCTCTTGTTCTGCCATTCTTAACAACTCCGGAGATAAGCCACAGTCTATGTCATCTTCAAAGTCTTGGGATCCCTCTAAACACATGTTTTGCTCAAAAGGAAATTCTAACTCCGTAACAACGTTACTCATATCGTTGATATCTGGGGACCTGTTATAGGTACACAAGAATATACAATGAATGAATGAATTTAAGAATAATTATTTTTATGGTATGATTATGAATGTGATGAAAGAATCATTTGGAAAAAGATCCAAGGAATGCAAGAATCTAACATAATTATTTAGATAGAAATAATGAAAGTATCTAAAAGAATAAGAGGATATTTATTCAAAATGATCTCAAATATGTATTTCATAATGATGTTTAGACATAAGCCTATTTCACCAAGGAATTCTTATTGCTTCTAGGCTAAAAGCAACAAGTATGTAACACCCCTAACCCGTATCCGTCGCTGAATTAGGGTTAAAGGCATTACCAAACAGCTCGAAAACTTTTACAGACATTTCATAATACAATTCATCAATCGCAATCAAAGTGTTCCTTTTTTTTATAGGTCAACGAGATCTTAATCATGCTTTAAAATAGGGTCGCGACTAAACCGAATACACATGGAATTTCTCATAAATTTAAAAACTTTTCTAAGTTACGGAGGTGATCATTGAAATCAGAGCTTTAAAATTTATAAAAGAATGATCGAACCTGAAAAATAACACTGACAACGATTAAAGGTAAGTGTACCTATCGAACAGTAGTATAGTTTAGGCAAGACCGGATTATCAACCCAAAGGAACTAAAAGTACTAATACTAACTTTCTTTTTATTATTTAGCCTTAAAAATAAAGTGAAGTTTGTTTTAATCTAAATTTACGACAACTAGACTAAGAACACTAAGACAAAATGAACGAATTGGGAAATACTTGAAGAAAAACTCAATTGATCACGACGATACCCTCAGGAAGAATCCACCTAGACTCCACTTGTTATTTAACCCTGAATCATATGATTTATTTACTTAGCTTGATTCGTAGGACTCCCTAACCTATGCTAAACCCTCTCTTGAGGCGAATAATGTCTAACCCTAGGTTAATTAGTGGAATTCTCGTTCTCTTATAATAACCCCCTAGAATAGCAGTAAATCGATATATGGATTCCTATATTAGGTTTCACCCTAATCCGAAAAAATCTCGTAACCCTATCTCTAGGCGTCCGATTAACTCTGCTTAATTACGCTAGATCTACTCTTAAGTAGGGTCTATTCCTCCTCTACCTAAGCACATCAGATTTGGATTAAGCATGCATAATTAAGAACAACTAAGTAATTATCATAAAACTCAAAAATCAAATAACAAGATTCATCTAGTTTTCATCCTCTTCAGGTATCTGAGGGGTTTAGTTCATAACTAAGAAAGAAAACATCTCAAGAGAAAAGATAAAACAAAACATAAGAAATTCCTAAAACTCCCTGAAGGAATTGAAGGAGAATTTCGTCGTCTTGAGTATAACTCCAACTTCTTGGGATGGATCAACTGGCTAACTTCAAGCGATTCCCACAATTCTGACCTTTCCGACTTGGCTCCTTGGCCTAGCTCGCCTCCCCTTCAAAGGTGGTACTTAAAGGGTATATATAGGCTCTTGAAATAGGTTTCTTTTCCCCAAAGTATCCAAATCCGAATGAAATTGCTCTTTGCCACGACAGGGACACAGCCATGTAGCACGCCCGTGTGGATCTACTTCAGGCCATGTTTGGATTTCTTAATGAGGCACAGCCGTGTAAATCAGGGGAGAGGTCGTGCTCTAGGTTGTTCGGAGAGGCACGACCGTGTGGGCTTTGGGCCAGATGCTAAGGCCCATTTACTCTGTTTTGGTCCTGTTTTACATTCTTTTCATCCTCGGGTGCTTTCCTGGGTATAAGACATGAAAAGAAATGATTAAAAGCATCTAATTGCATAATTCAAGGCTTAAATCATCCAAAAGCATGCTAAATGTGGGCTTAAAATATGTTACTTTTACGGTTTATCAAATACCCCCACACTTAAGCTTTTGCTTGTCCTCAAGCAAAATTCTCAATTTACAATTAAAACGAACTTTCCATGTTTCATAATTCCTATCAATTATGCCTTATCCTAATTCATTGATAATTTATACATGGATAATTCAATTCAAAGAGTCTTAAAGATTCAAACATGATAAGTCATTCATTTAGAGCACGAAAACATAGGTGTTTCCCTTCATTTAATTACCCTTGATTCAAAATCGACAAGGATTGACATCCTCACAAAAGATTCACTCAAATCACTCAAAGAGTATTTAAGGGTGAAAATTAAGCACTCATAAGTCGAACCTGAAAAGTTAATCCATAGGCTTGACTGGAAATCAAATCTCCACCACTGTAACATGAAATAATAAACAGATCAAAAGGTCTTTGTTAGGGTTGTAACGGGGCTAGGGTTAAAGGTGTGGATAAAGGCTGAAATTAGAAGGTTAGAATCGAGATTGAATTGATAAGTTACCTACCTAAAAATTTCTGAGATAATAATTACATCACTGAAAATATTAATAAACCTACTAATACGAGCTTTCTGTAACTTGACTTTAACTTTGTATAAGCTCACTCTTCATAATACTAATACTAACTATACTTTGTTTGATTTTTTTTTTACATGCAAACTAAATAATATAAGATAAATTTAACTACCAGAATAATATACTTAGGTAACTAGATCGAATCAAATCTCGATTAAGGGGTAGTCAAAAGAAAAGGGTGATAAATACAAGAGGCTTTCGATTAATATTAGTAGGTGAGTCAATAAAAAGGGTTATTAGGATCAACGGGGTTCATTAGGGGTCAATTGTAAGGGTAGACTATTTAGTGGAGTTAGTGGGCTAAAGCCTAGGTGCCTTTATCATTTCTGTAATATCAAATCAAAAGTGTGGTCTCGACATGTATAGACGAGGCAAGTTCTAGAATAACAGTTCATAGTTGACACACTCATAATCAATAAAGTGAGCATGAAAAAGAATAGATACTCTATAGGGCTCAATATCTCACAAAAATTATGGGTGTTTTTGACATCAACCTCGTAAATTTCAAACTTCAAAGTAATATTAAAATTCAGGTTACAACCTAAAAATTTTAAATTTTTGAAAATTAGACTTATCATGCTTGATTCCCTAGTATTCTTCAAATTTAATCATCAATGCACAATTAACTATGACTTATTCAAAAACATGTCAATAAAAATCATAAACCATCAGAAATTTCATCTTAACTAGTAATATGAGAAAATTACTTTAAAATAAGATTAAATTCAGGGATTTGAGAACAATGCAGAAAGTTAGGCATTTTCTTAAAATAATTATTCACCCCCCACACTTAAGATGTACATTGCCCTCAATGTACAAAGATGGATAATAACATTTAAGGGATAAATCAAAAGAGAAGGGGAAGGAATTACTCCCTGAATTGTGGATGTTTTCCCGGAGGACTGTCTTTGGTGGCGGTGATGGTCGGTGTGGATCACGAACCTGCGCTAGATAAAAAAATTGGGTAGCGCTCTGAGAAGTAGCCAGGATTTATTAAGACCTAATAAAAATAAACTAAATATATAATTAAAGATAAGAAAACTAAAGAAAGAGGAAACAAAAATGTAAATGAAATGAAAATAAAAGATAAATGGACCGAAGAGTCCTTATTTTTGGATGGTTCGCGAGGTGGGTGTGACTTCTAAGGCTGGGGAGGTGCTGGCGGTGGCAGAAGTGGCGTGATTCCCTAGCAGCCTTTCGAACCTGACACTACGAAACTAAACTAAGTTAAACTAAATTAACATAAGATTATTAAAGAAAAGGAGAATGAAAGAAAAGAGAAATGAAAAATAGAAACTAAATGGTCTCAAAGACTCTTGGCCTATTGTTTGGATGAAGCGGCCGGCATGAGCTTATGTGAAGGGTATCCGTTAAGGAGACTGTGCTGGGTTGCTTTCGCTTCTTCGGCATGGTTCTTGCGTGGCTAAAGAGTCTGGAAACTTTTTCTAAGTAAAATAGAGAAATTTTTAAAGAGAAAGAGGATGGAAGAAATTAGGGGTTGAAGGAAAAAGCTGTGGAGTTTAAATAGTGTTTGAATTTTGGCACGTCCCCACGGTCGTGGTCCAAGCCCGTTTCGATTTACATGGCCGCCTCGCACAACCGTGTGTTGGAGTGTGTTGGTTTCCCATGCCCGTGTTTCAGCCCACCATGCCTGTGTTTGTGAAGTCAGTATGTTGGTACGGTTGGGACGTACGGGCGTGTCTTGCTCGTGCTCAATAAGTCAGTAGCTTCACACGGTCGTGGGGCACGGCCGTGCTGATTTGTCGTTGCCTGTGGGAAGGGTTGTTGGATCCGTGACGTTGGAGGGTGGTTGGACTGAATTGCACGGCCTCTGCTCTGTCAGTGTGGTGGTTCCGGTGGTCCACACGGCCGTGTGTAAGGTTAGTACTCGGGTTGCCTCCCGAGAAGCGCTCATTTATAGTCTTCAGCTAGACTTTCCTTGTGTTTCAAAAATTCAGGGAGGTTTAAAGGTTTGAATATCTTTCCTCATATTATCCGCTTGATGTTCATTGTGTGGTTCAGGTCCAGTGGCACTTATTTTGAGAGCATGAAAATTGGGATAGCTTACCTCGACTGTCTTGTGGGGAAGAACATCGATTACCTTAAAAAGGATTTCTTTATTTGTGTCAGGGTCCGGAGGAGATAGTCGTAGGTCTAATAACACCTGATCTTCGCTTTTAGATTTGCCTATCTCGTAGAGTGGTTTTGGCTCTGTTTCTTGTATCCCTAATTTTTTCCTTGAAGTGCATTTTCCACTCGTCTAATTCATCAGGTTGAACCTTTTGTTCCTCAGGATCTATTCCTTTGTTGGCATTGTATTCAAGATCAGGTTCAATTGTGCCCTTTTCTGGTGCTTCCTAAAAAGAAGGGTTAATCAAATGGTTATCAATGGATTTTTCTTTCTTACCTTGGTCATTCGATGTCCTGGCTGAATCGAGAGCTTGAAGAGTAACTGCCTCATTACCTACAAAAGTATGAGTTCTCCTGTGGCAACATCAATTTTAGTCTTAGCAGTTGCTAAAAAGGGTCTTCCTAAAATTAAAGGGATTGGATTATCTTCATCTATGTCTAAAACAACAAAATCTAGTGGGAAAACAAATTTATCAATCTTTACGAGAACATCTTCGATAATGCCCCTAGGAATTCTAACAGTTTTATCAACTAATTGAATACTCATCCTAGTTTGTTTGGGCTTCTCTAGACCTAGTCTTTAAACAATGTATAAGGCATGACATTTATGCTTGCCCCTAAATCAGCTAACGCATTATCAATAGTTAAACTACCAATTAAACATGGAATTGTAAAACTCCCTGGGTCTCTTAATTTCTGTGGTAGTCTATTTTGTAGAATTGCTGAGCACTTTGCGTTGAGTTCTACATGTGGCTCTTCATCCAACTTGCGGTTGTTTGTCAAGAGCTATCTTAAAAATTTCCTCGCGTCTGGCAGCTGAAAAAGAGCTTCAAGAAGAGGTAAGTTAATATGTAATTTCTTTAAAAGTTTAAGAAACTTACCAAACTGTTCTTCTGAATCGTATCTTTTTAATGCTTCGGGGTAAGGTATGCGAGGTTGGTATGCTTTAATTACCTGTTTTGGCCTTTCTTATGTTACCTCCACCTTTCCTTCGTCTACCTTGTCTTCTTGTTTTGAGATGGGTTCGTCTATCTCTGCATTTTCTTGAGCTGCTATGGCTTGAATTTACTCCTTTGGATTAATCTCAGTGTTGCTTGGTAGACGGCCTTGCGGTCGTTCTAACATTAGCTTTTCAAGTTGTTCGACTGTATTAGTAACTTCCTTCACTGACTTAGTGATTTCCCCGATTCAGCTCTCGTTGCTTTTGATTGTTCTCTCAGTTTCTTGGATACTTTTTTCTGTGTCTGCCGAAAATTTTGCCAGTATCTCCTCGAGGGTTGGTTTCTTCTCTTGTGGATAGGGCTGATTTTGGATGTTTTGAGGAGGTTGTTGCCTTTGATTTCCTTGATTTCCCTGACCTCCCCATAAAAAATTTGGGTGGCTCCTCCAACCTGGATTGTAAGTATTACTATATGGATTATTATTAGATCTGAAATTATTACCTATATAGTTCATCTGTTCGCTCTCTGCTTCTGGTTGGTAGGGTGGGTACTCAGTATTCACCATAGTTCCACTTGTGTCGCACTGTATGACTGGACGTACCTGTGAAGAACACAAATTGTCAATCTTTTTATTCATCATCTCCATTTGTGTTGATAGCATGGTTATTGTGTCTATGTTGAAAGCTCCTGCTGATTTTGTTGGTTTCGTCCTTGTAACTTGCCACTGATAATTATTCAGTGACATCTCTTCAATGAACTCGTACGCTGCTTCAGGAGTTTTGTTGCTCAAGGTTCCACCGATGGCTGAGTCGATTAATTGCCTCATTGAGGGGTTTACACCGTTATAAAATGTTTGGACTTGTAGCCATAAGGGTAAACCATGGTGTGGACACCTTCTCAAGAGATCCTTGTATCTCTCCCATGCATCGTATAATGTCTCTACATCCATCTGCACAAAAGAAGAGATATCATTCCGTAATTTGGTCGTTTGGCCGGTGGGAAATATTTCATTAAAAACTTTTCGGTCATTTGATCCCATGTAGTGATTGTAACGAGTCTAACCATTGTTTGGCTTTATTTCTAAATGAAAAAGGGAATAACCGAAGATGTATGGCATCATCAGAAACGCCATTTATTTTGAAGGTATCACAGAACTCTAAGAAATTAGCTATATGAGTGTTTGGATCTTCGTCCTGCAAACCATCAAATTGAACAAACTGTTGAATCATCTGTATTGTGTTAGGGTTTAATTCAAAATTGTTAGCAGCTATAGCAGGCCTAACAATACTTGATTCTGCTCCTGTTAAATGCGGTTTAGCATAATCAAACATGGTACGTGGAGCATTGCGTTCCCCTACATCATGTGGTGGTGGATTAGTTTCGTCCATCCCTTCAGTAGGATTGGATCTATCTTCTTCCTCTTTTTCTGTATAGTTTAAGGCTCGCCTAATTTCTCGGCGATTCCTACAAGCGGTTGCTTCAATATCACTATCGTATACTAAAGGTCCTCTAGGGTTCCTTCTAGTCATAAACTAGAGGTACCTGGAAAGAAAAGAAAGAAAGAAAAATTAGCAAAATTAAAAATTAAACTAAAAACAAAATAAATTGCTAAAATAAAATAAAAATAATGGCTAAAGTAATAAAAATAGAGTTTACTTAATATTTTAGTTCACTGCAAGAATGCGCGCAAAAACTTGATCGCTGAAATCAGAGCTTTAAAATTTATAAAAGAATGATCGAACCTGAAAACTAACTCTGACAATGATTAAAGGCAAGTGTACCTATCGAATAGTAGTATAGTTTAAGCAAGACCGGATTATCAAACCCAAAGGAACTAAAAGTACTAATACTAACTTTCTTTTTATTATTTAGCCTTAAAAATAAAGTGAAGTTTGTTTTAATCTAAATTTACGACAACTAGAAAAAGAACGAATTGGGAAATACTTGAAGAAAAACTCAATTGATCATGACGATACCCTCAGGAAGAATCCACCTAGACTCCACTTGTTATTTAACCTTGGATCATATGATTTAGCTACTTAGCTTGATCCGTAGGACTCCCTAACCTATGCTAAACCCTCTCTCGAGGAGAATAACGTCTAACCCTAGGTTAATTAGTGGAACACTCGTTCTCTTATAATAACCCCTAGAATAGCAGTAAATCGATCTATGGATTCCCATATTAGGTTTCACCCTAATCTAGCAAAATCTCATAACCCTATCTCTAGACGTCCGATCAACTCCGCTTAATTACGCTATCTACTCTTAAGCAGGGTCTATTCCTCCTCCACCTAAGCACACCAGATTTGGATTAAGCATGCATAATTAAGAACAAACCAAGTAATTATCATAAAACTCAAAAATCAAATAACAAGATTCATCTAGGTTTCATCCCCTTCAGGTATCTGAGGGGTTTAGTTCATAACTAAGAAAGAAAACATCTCAAGAGAAAAGATAAAACAAAACATAAGAAATTCCTAAAACTCCCTGAAGGAATTGAAGGAGAATTCTGCCGTCTTGAGTATAACCCCGGCTTCTTGGGATGGATCAACTGGCTAACTTCAAGCGATTCCCACAATTCTGACCTTTCCGGCTTGGCTCATTGGCCTAGCTCATCTCCCCTTCAAAGGTGGTACTTAAGGGGTATATATAGGCTCTTGAAATAGGTTTCTTTGCCTCAAAGTATCCAAATCCGAATG
Source organism: Gossypium bickii (assembly GCA_025503065.1). Lineage (NCBI taxonomy): Eukaryota > Viridiplantae > Streptophyta > Magnoliopsida > Malvales > Malvaceae > Gossypium > Gossypium bickii. The sequence goes on along the minus strand of CP106712.1, from coordinate 122,349,590 downwards.
AAATTGCTCTTTGCCACGACAGGGACACGGCCATCTAGCACGCCAGTGTGGATCGACTTCAGACCATGTTTGGATTTCTTAATGAGGCACGGCCGTGTAAATCGGGGGAGAGGTCGTGCTCTAAGTTGTTCGGCGAGGCACGGCCGTGTGGGCTTTGGGCCAGGCCGTGTCGTTTTCGTGCTAAGGCCCATTTACTCCGTTTTGGGCCCATTTTACGTTCTTTTCATCCTCGGGTGCTTTCCTGGGTATAAGACATGAAAAGAAAGGATTAAAAGCACCTAATTACATAATTCAAGGCTTAAATCATCCAAAAGCATGCTAAATGTGGGCTTAAAATATGTTACTTTTACGGTTTATCAAGAGGTCATACGCTTGTGTGGGCAGGCCGTGAGCCTCCCATGGCTACTAGACACACCCATATGTCATGGTCGTGCCAAAACAGAGCATGTATACTGACTTAACCACACGGCCACCAGACACACCCGTGTGCCATGGTCGTGTAAAGTTAGGCTAGCTACTGACTTATTCACACGGCCACTAGGCACGCCCGTGTCCCACAGCCGTGTATACAAAACATGCCATTTGCAAGGCCAGATGCCACCCACAATAGGGTCATACCTACAAGCCTATTTCCATACAAAATTGGAAACCAAATACATGTCAAATGAACAACATATCATCTCATTCAATCTCATTACCAACCATGCTAATTTACTCAACTAAAACACATATAAATTCAAGTATGATTCATCCACATTTACCTTCCATATAACCATTTCTTTGATCAAATATGCATACTCAAATTCCATCCTTATGATTATCATAAACTTGACCTTTTCATAGTCATAAGATCATACCAAAGCCAACATCATATACCATATTCACAAATGCATAATGCCAACATAAAACTAGCCACATCACATGACTATTTACATCTCAAACATATACCAAAAGACTAGCCTATACATGCCATACTTAGTATATACATTTCCAAAAGGTACCAAATGAGTTTGAATAGTGTGGTGATGATCCTTGATGGTCCCCGAGCCTTCAGTAGCTTTGACGATCTATAAAACAGAGCAAACACACATAGAGTAAGCTTTCAAAAGCTTAGTAAGCCATATACAAATAAACTTAGCATAAAAATGTACATAACCATATTGATATAATGACATTATTATTTCTCAATACAGATTCATCACTTATTCTTTGGCTCAATTGCTTAGCCATAGTTCACCACATTCTTCAACTTAAACTTCACATATACACCTGGCTCATTCAAGCATATCTTCGCATATTATCTCATCATTTCAATACACATATTCATCTTAGTAAGTTCATATAGACACTTACCTTTTATACCCACTTAGTGCACATATCAAATGTACCTAAAATGGATATATCAATCACATAGTCATTCGTATCTCAGACTTTCCCGTTGAACCATTTGGAATTTATTAGGATACTCAAAATGCTCAAAATATTCGTACAATGCCAACGTCCCAGACGTGGCCTTACATGTAGTCAGATATCGATGCCACTATCCCAGACAGGGTCTTACACGAATCAGATACGATGCCAATGTCCCAGACATGGTCTTACACGTAAATCTCATATCGATGCCAACGTCCTAGACGTGGTCTTACATGATATCACATAACGGACACCTATGTCATGACATACGTAATTCCTATCTATTTCTAGGTCCATACGGCACTTCTCGGACATTATCAACTTGTCGACTTATTCGTAACTTGTACTCCACATACATTCCATCTCAATGGAAATTCATAGCAATTCAAATTCCATATATACACAGACAGTTCAACGTGAATACATTTATTTGTATAACGACTTACTTCGAGTTTGGTTTAACGAAAACAAATACGGCTACTCGATTACTTTCGATTTCCCGCGGTCTAAGTTCGTTTTCTTTGGTTCTTGATCTATACATATTAAAATTTAATCCATTTATTCACTAATTCATTCAATTCAATTCAAGAACACACATTTAGTGCAATTTGCAATTTAGCCCTCACATTTTCACATTTAGACAATTTAGTCCCTAATTCATAAAATCACAAAATATACCAAATTTGTTTACACTCATGCTTGGCCGAATATACATTATGGTCATATCAATCCATACATTTCATTTATTTTACAATTTAGCCCCTCAAAATGCTATTTTCAAAATTTAGGCCTAATTAGCTAAATTCACCAAAAATTCAAGAACAAAACATGTTCATTAAACACATATCTTTCATTTAACACCAATACTCATCACAAAGCTCACATTTCATCACTGGTACATCTCATAAACATCATCAATTCTTCAAATTACAACATGGGCTTGATTCTCAAAAACACAAAAATCATCAAAAACCAAAGTCAAAACATACCTTAGTTTTGCTTGTATATGGCCGAAACCTAGCTTGTATTTTCTTTCTTTTCTTTTCTTCAATTTCGGCACAAAAATATGATAAAATGCATCTATTATGTTTTATCTTATTATAACATTTATATTTATCTATTTACCTTGTTAACCTTTCAATTAATAATTAAAACAAACATACAATAAGGGCATATTTGTCCAACTACTATCCACTATCTTAAAAATGATTTAATTGCCTCATAAGGCCACAACATTCAAAAGCCACAACACATAGGTGCTTTAGCAAATAGCATACAAATTTTGCATTTAATGCAATTTAATCCTTTTCTCAAATTAAGCATGCAAACGATCAAATTAATTTATAGAAATTTCTCACATGCTAAATCATATACCGCAAATATAGAAAATAATATTAAAATATTTTTTAGACTCGGATTTGTGATCCAGAAACCACAGTTCCGACTAGGGTCTAAATTGGACTGTTACAATTCTCCCCCTTAGGGATTTTCGTCCCCAAAAATCTTACCGTTAAATAGATTCGGATATTGCTGTTTCATTGAATCTTCAGGCTCCCACGTAGCCTCTTCTATTCCGTGTCGATACCACAACACTTTCACTAACAAAATTTTCTTATTTCTCAACTCTTTCACTTCATGAGCTAGGATACGGATTGGTTCCTCTTCATAAGTCATATCTGATCAATTTCAATTTTAGACGAAGAAATCACATGTGACGGATCAGGTCGGTATCTACGGAGCATTGACACATGAAATACATTATGTATCTTTTCTAGCTTAGAGGGCAACAACAATCTGTATGCAACAGGTCCTACGCGTTCAATGATTTCATACGGTCCGATGAACCTCGGACTTAACTTGCCTTTACGTAAAAATCGGAGTACTTTCTTCCACGGGGATACTTTCAAAAACACTTTGTTACCAATCTCAAATTCAATTTCTTTTCTTTTCAAGTCTGCATAAGACTTCTGACGGTTAGGCACTGCTTTCAGACTGTCACAAATTACTTTCACTTTCTGTTCCGTATCTTTTATCAAATCAACCCCGTGTATCTTACTCTCACCTAGCTCAGTCTAATACAGAGGTGTCCAACATTTACATCCGTACAAAGCTTCAAAAGGTGCCATTCTGATGTTCGACTGATAACTATTGTTATACGCAAATTCAACCAATGGCAGATATTGTTCCCACATACCATTAAACTCAAGAATGCAACATCTCAACATATCCTCGAGAATCTGAATAATCCGCTTAGACTGGCCATCTGTTTGTGGGTGAAAAGCTGTACTAAAATGCAATTTCATACCTAAAGCTTCTTGTAGTTTCTTCTAGAACCGTGATCTAAACCTCGGATCTCTGTCTGATACAATAGATAATGGCACTCTGTGCAATCTCACAATATCAGAAATGTAAAGTTCGACTAATCTATCAAGTGAGTAATTAGATCGTACCGAAATAAAATGGGCAGATTTCGTCAATCAATCAACTACAATCCAAATTGCATCTTTCTTTCTCGAAGTCAAAGGTAGTCCAGAAACAAAGTCTATCATCACTCTATCCAATTTCCACTCGGGAATCAGAACAGGTTGTAACAAACCAGATGGAACTTGATGTTCAACCTTAACTTACTGACAGACTAAACATTTCGACACAAAGTCAGATATGTCTCGCTTCATACCAGACCACCAATAGTGTTGCTTCAGATCATGGTACACCTTTGTACTTCCCGGATGAACAGATAAACGACTATTATAAGCTTTATTTAATATCAACTGAATCAACTCTGAGTTTATCGGAACACAAATTCGATCTCAAAATCTTAAGCAATCATCAACATCAACTCGAAATTCAGAATCATAGTTCGAATCACACTAAGCTCATTTTGCTATTATTTCATTATCAACTTTCTAAGCATCACATATTTTTTGTATAAACAACGGTTTAGCTTTCAATTCTGCCAAAACTGCACTTTCATCAGACAAATTCAAATGAGCATTCAGAGCACGTAATGCAAATAGTGACTTCCGACTCAGTGCATCGGCAATGACAATTTGCCTTTCCCGAATGATAGTCTATCACAATCTCATAGTCATTTAATAGCTCTAGCCATCTCCTCTGTCCCAGACTCAAATATTTCTCTGTCATCAAATACTTCAAACTTTTATGATCCGAAAATACGTGACATTTCTCACCGAACAGATAATGGTGCCAAATCTTTAATGCGAACATAATCGCAGCCAGCTCAAGATCATGCGTCGGATAATTCTTTTCATGAGGCTTTAGTTGTCTCGAGGCATAAGCTATAACTTTGCCTTCTTGCATCAATACGCATCCCAGACCATTCAAGGAAGCATCACTGTAAATTACAAATTCTTTGCCTGATTCTGGTTGTACCAAAACTGGAGCTTCAGTCAAAAGAATTTTTAACTGATCAAAGCTTTTCTGACACTTATCAGACTATTCAAATCTCACATCTTTCTGAAGCAATCCAGTTAATGGAGTTGCAATCATCAAAATGCCTTTTACGAATCTTCAATAATAACCAGCAAATCCCAGAAAACTGCGGACTTCAAATACATACTTCGGAGGTTTCCATTCCAATATAGCAGAAATTTTGCACGGATCAACTCTTATTCCATAGGCCGATACAATGTGTCTTAGAAAACTAACTTCACGCAACCAGAATTCACATTTGCTAAATTTCGCATACAATTTCTTTTCTCGTAGAGTTTGCAACACAATCCTTAGATGTTCAGCATGTTTAGTTTCATCCCGTGAATAAATCAAACTATCGTCAATGAATACAACAACAAATCAATCTAGGTATGGTCTGAAAATTCTGTTCATCAGATCCATAAACACAGCAGGAGCATTCATTAATCCAAAAGGCATAGATAAAAACTCATAATGCCCGTACCTGGTTCTAAAAGTAGTTTTCGAAATGTCTGAGTCTTTCACTCTCAACTGGTAGTATCCCGATCTTAGATCAATCTTAGAAAACACAGTGGCTCATTTTAGCTAATCAAACAAATCGTCAATCTTGGGAAACAGATATTTATTCTTTATGGTCATTTTGTTCAATTGACGATAATCAATGCACATTCTCATCATGCCATCTTTCTTTTTCACAAACAGAACAGGAGCACCCCAAGGCGAGAAACTTGGTCTAGCGAACCCTTTGTTAGTTAACTCTTACAACTGAGACTTTAACTTTTTCAACTCTGTTGGTGCCATTCTACAAGGAGCTATCGAAGTAGGTGTTGTATCAGGCAACAGATCAATACCAAATTCAACTTCACGTATTGGAGGCAATCCTGGCAATTCTTTAGAGAATACATCAGAAAACTCACAAACAACTGGCATTGTTTCAACTTTATTTTCAGACACTTTTGAATCAATCACATAAGCAAAATAAGCTTAGTAACCCTTTTTCATATAACTCTGAGCTTTCAACACAGATATCAGAACAGGTAACCCATTCAGATCATTAGACTCAACCCTGACTATTTCATCATTTGGACATCTAAAATTAATAGTCTTTCTTTTACAGTTAACAACAAAATCATGCAATGTCAACCAGTCCATACCCAGAATGATATCAAACTCATCAAATGGTAATAGTATCAGATCAGCAGAAAAACAGATATCTCGATACATTAACGGACAGTTCTTGCATACTTTGTCAACCAAGACACTTTACCTAAGGGGTTTGATACTTTTATAACAAACTCAGTAGACTCTACAGGCAAAGTCTTACTGGATACTAAGTTCATGCATATATATGAATGTGTAGAACTAGGGTCTATCAATGCAATCACAGAAGTATTATAAAGTGTAATGTACCCGTTATAACATCTGGAGATGAAGCTTCCTTCCGAGCTCGGATGGCATACGCTCTGGCAAGCGCTCTAGCTTCGGATCTCGCAATAATATCTCTCGTAGTTCTCTGACTATCACTGACATTTCTTACATTTTGAGAAGTTCTACCTCTCACTGAAGCATTATCGGATCTTAAATTCTTGGCAGTCTCTGGCTCAATAGGCTCTGGGCAATCACGGATGAAATGGTCTAATGATCCACATCTGAAGCAAGCTCGATCATTTAATCTACAACTTTTCGGATGCCTTTTTCCACAATACTTACATTCAAGTTTCTCGGATCGAACATTTCCAACACTTGCTATTGAAGTTGTCGGAGCTTTAGAGCTCAACTGTGATCTAGCTCGATCTCTACTAGAATGTCCCACATTAGTCCTGGAACGGCTATGTTCATCTCTGAATTTCTTCGAAGCAGATTGAAATGATTTGCTCGGAAATCTCTTTCTCACATTTCTGGCTTCAGACTCAGCTTTTCTTTTATCTTTCCCGAGTGCTTCAGCTTTGCACGCTCGGTCAACAAGTACAAAAAACTCTTTTATCTTTAAAATCTCGACTAGCAAGCGGGTATCTTCATTAAGACCATATTCAAATCTCTTACACATTATTGCTTCAGATGATACACATTCTCAGGCATACTGACTTAGCCTCACGAACTCTTGTTCGTATTCAGTGACAGACATGTGGCCTTGTTTCAATTCCAGAAATTCATTTCATTTCTAATTAATGAATCTCTGACTGATATATTTCTTTCAGAACTCAGACTGGAAAAAATCCCAAGTGACCCACTCTCTCAGAACAACAGAAATTAAATTTTTCCACCATTGGTAGGCCGTGTCTCATAACAAAGAAACAACACACTTTATGCATTCTTCGGGACTTAGTGACATTTCATCAAATACCCAGATTGTGTTTGCTAGCCAAAACTCGGCTCTCTCAGTATCATCATCACTAGTAGATCTGAACTCTTCAGTCCCATACTTGCAAATTTTATCGACCGGAGGATTATTCAACAGATTTATAGCCATTACTGGAGGCACAACTAAGGTCTGAGGGGGATTAGATGGGGGCGGAGGTTGTGAAACAGCCGGATTATTTCTCACAAACTGAGTGAACCACTCACTCATCATCTGAAAGAAAGCTTGTTTAGCTTCTCCCTCTTAACTGCTCGTAGCCGGTCTCGAATCAGATGGCGTTGTCCCTTGCGCGGGAGCAGGCGCATTGCTTTCTACATTGTCAGCTACGGCTCTTCCGGGATCTATTGCTATACGTAAAACACATTTTACACGTCAGGATTCATCACACTATCACAATTCAAATATATGGCATGTCTGGCTAGACTCTTACACGCTACATTAGTCCAAGAATCGGTAAAACCGTAGTTCTGATACCAATCAAATGTAACACATCTAACCTGTATCCATCATCAAATTAGGGTCAAAGGCATTACTGGACAGATCGAAAACTTTTACAGACATTTCATAATACAATTCATCAATTGCAATCAAAGTGTCCCTTTTTTTATAGGTCAACGAGATCTTAATCATGCTTTAGAATAGGGTCGGGGCTAAACCGAACACACATGGAATTTCTCAAAAATTTAAAAACTTTTCTAAGTTATAGAGGTCACACGCCCTTGTGGGCAGGCTGTGTGCCTCCCACGGCTACTAGACACACCCATGTGTCATGGCCGTGCCAAAATAGAGCATGTATACTGACTTAACCACACGGCCACCAGACACGCCCGTGTGCCATGGCCGTGTAAAGTTAGGCTAGCTACTGACTTATTCACACGGCCACCATGGTCGTGTAATTTAGCCTTCACATTTTCACATCTAGACAATTTAGTCCTTAATTCACAAAATCACAAAATATACCAAATTTGTTTACACTCATGCTTGGCCGAATATACATTATGATCATATCAATCCATACATTTCATTTATTTTACAATTTAGCCCCTCAAAATGCTATTTTCACAATTTAGCCCTAATTAGCTAAATTCACCAAAAATTCAAGAACAAAACATATTCAATAAACACATATCTTTCATTTAACACCAATACTCATCACAAAGCTCACCATTTCATCAATGGTACATCTCATAAACATCATCAATTCTTCAAATTACAACATGGGCTTGATAGTAGACTAAGCAACAATCTCAAAAACACAAAAATCGTCAAAAACCAAAGTCAAAACATACTTTAATTTTGCTTGTATATGGCCGAAACCTAGCTTGAATTTTCTTTCTTTCCTTTTCTTCAATTTCGACACAAAAAGATGATAAAATCCATCTATTATGTTTTATCTTATTATAACATTTATATTTATCTATTTACCTTGTTAACCTTTCAATTAATAATTAAAACAAACATACATTAAGGGCATATTTGTCCAACTACTATCCACTATCTTAAAAGTTGTTTAATTGCCTCATAAAGCCACAACATTTAAAAGCCACAACACATAGATGCTTTAGCAAATAGCATACAAATTTTGCATTTAATGCAATTTAATCCTTTTCTCAAATTAAGCATGCAAGCGATCAAATTAATTCACAGAAATTTCTCACATGCTAAATCATATATCACAGACATAGAAAATAATATTAAAATATTTTTTGAACTCGAATTTGTGATCCCGAAACCACTGTTCCAACTAGGGTCTAAACCTGACTGTTATAAAGTGTGTTTTGAACATTACTCTGTGTAAGCTCTAAAAACTGCAGGAATTTCTTCTGCACTCCAGTTATTCAGAACACTCCCAGGCTCATAAGGGCGGATATCTGACAAAGTCACCCTTCAGTGGTTTCTTCATGTATGGCATTGATGCTCCTATTTCTGAATATTCCATCCGGGCCTTTAGTGTATTCATAGAATTATAGTTCCTTATTATCCATCAAGCTTTGCACCAAGGCTCTAAATTCTACACATTCTTGTATCTTGTGCCCCTCTTCATGATGAAACTCACAGTAATTCCTCGAGCTTTCACAACTTCCTTCAGGATTCGAAGTGCTCAACCCCCTTTTTACCATTTCCTTCCAGACCCACCTCAAAGGAATTTTTACTTCTGCAATATCAATCTTGATTCTTCTCCCCACCTTTCCGTCTATCGCATTTACCCCACCATCAGTGTGATTGGGTAGTGGATTTTCGACACTAGGTGCATCATCAAATTCCACAATACCCATTTTAATAAGTCTTTGAACGAATTTCTTAAAGGCAGTGCTATTTTCTATTAAATGCCCCAAAATTCCTGCATGGTAGTCACATTGAGCGTTTGCATCGTACCATTTGAGGTATGGAGGTTGTAATGGTTTTAAGTAAAAAGGGGACACCACGTGTGCATCAAACAAACTTTGGTACAACTCCCGATAAGTTATTGGGATTGGAGTAAATTGGAGCTTCTCAGTGTTTTGCTTTGTGCCGAACTCCTGCGCTTTTGGCTGATTTACCGTAATCAATTTTGAGTAACCTTTATTATATGTACTCGTTTTGTTCACCTCGTTTTCCTTTTTCCTCGAGGTTGACCTTTTGTTACTCTCTCCTGCATCTATCTTTCCAGTCCTTATCGCATTCTCGATCATTTTGCCGGTCATCACTATGTCTGAAAAACTTTTCGTAGCGCTTCCTATCATGTGAGTGATGAACGGGGCCTTTAGGGTATTGATAAAGAGCATAGTAGTTTCTTTTTCTAGTAGCGGCGGCTAAACTTGTATGGCAACTTCCCTCCATCTTTGTGCATATTGCTGAAAACTCTCACTTGGTTTCTTCTCTATATTTTGCAACATAATTCTATCAGGGGTCATATCTGTCACGTGACTATACTGCTTTATGAATGCTAGTGCTAAGTCTCTCCAAGAACCAATCCTAGCACGGCTCAATTGGTTGTACCATTTGGACACTGCTCCCACCAGACTATCTTGGAAGCAATGTTTAGTAGTTGGTCATTGTTAACATACCCAGTCATTTGTCTACAAAACATGGTTATGTGAGTTTCGGGGCAACTGGTCCCACTGTATTTTTTGAATTCTAGCATCTTGAACTAGTGGGGAAGCACTAGATCTGGAACCAAACTCAGATCTTTAGCATCGATTCCATGTTGCCTATCAATGTTTTCCATGGTTCTGAATTTTTCCTCCGCCATTTACATCGGTCCTCTAGCTGCTTTGGCAGTTTTGTCCTTGCCCTTTCCTTTTCTGCCACCTTATCAATGAAGAATGAAATTGGGAAAATAACTTTGAGGAAAAACCAATTGATTAAGACGACACCTATGGAAGAATCCACCTAGACTTCACTTGTTATCTAACTCTGAACCAGGCGATTTATTCATTTCACTTGATCCGTAAAATTCCCTAAGTTATATTAATCTCTCTCTCGAGGCGACAAACGTCTAACCCTAGGTTGATTAATTGAAATCTCTTTCTAATTAAAACCCTTAGAATTGCATTAACTCGATCTATGGACTCCCATATTAAGTTTCACCCTAATCTGGCAAAATCTCGTCACCCTATCTCTAGGCGTACGATCAACTCCGCTTAATTATGCTAGATCTTCTCTTAGGCAGGGACTTTTGCTCCTCCACCTAAGCACATCATACTTGAATTAATATCCCGGAAACATCAACACAAGAATTAAGAACACATAATTAAGAACAAGTCAAATATTTATCATATAGTTCAGCAAATGATAATAAGATTCATCTTAGGTTTCATCCCCCTCAGGTATCTGAGGGTTTAGTTCATAGCAATAAAAGAAAACATCTCAGAGGAAAAGATAAAACGAAACATAAAAAATCCCTAAAACCTCCTGAAGGAATTGAAGGAGAGATCCTCCGTCTTGAGTATAATTCTAGCTTATTGAGATGAATCAACTGGCTATCTTCGAGTAATTCTCCACAAATTTGCCCTCTTTGGCCTAGCTGGACGCCTCATGACTAAAGCCTTGGGTTCCCCCCTTTCAGGTCATACTTAGGGTGTTTATATAGGCTTCTGAATATGTTTCTTTGCCCCTAAGTATTGTAATTCAAGTGAAACTCTTCTTTCTCACGGCAGGGACACGCCCATAGCACACGCCCGTGTAAGTCGTGGCCAGGCTATGTTCGAACCTGTTGAATGAGGAATGACCGTGTGGTCTTGGACCCTAACCGTGTGGATTTTGTGATATGGTCCATTTACTCTATTTTCCGTTCTTTTCATCATCCAGTGCTCTCCTGGGTATAAAACATGAAAACAAAGGATTAAGAGCACCAAATTACATAATTAAAGGCTTAAATCATCAAAAAGCATGCTAAATGTGGGCTTAAAATATTGTACTTTTACAGTTTATCACCCATGAAATGCATTTTACAGGCCGTGTTACCTAGAGAATGGTGTAATAGACCATTGAAGTTACAAGTCTTATCTCTCTAAAGTTACAGTGGAGCAGACTGAAGATAGCGAATCTTATTTTCCTGAAGTTGCAGTGGAACAGATTGAATCTATAAAGTACAAATCTTATCTCTCTAAAGTTGCAGTAGAGCAGATCATAGCAAACCTTATCTCCCTGAAGTTGCAGTAGAGCAGGTTGAAGTTACAAGTCTTATCTCCTTGAAGTTGCAGTGAAGCAGACTGAAGATAGCAAATCTTATTTCCCTGAAGTTGTAGTAGAACAAATTGAATTACAGATCTTATCTCTCTGAAGTTGCAGTAGAGTAGATCATGGCAAACCTTATCTCTCTGAAGTTACAGTGGAGCAGGTTGAATTTACAAGTCTTATCTCCCTGAAGTTACAGTGGAGCAGACTGAGGATAGCGAATCTTATTTCCCTAAAGTTACAGCGGAACAGATTGAAGCTATAATTACAGATCTTATCTCCCTGAAGTTACAGTGGAACAGATTGAAAATAGCAAATCTTATTTCCCTGAAGTTGTAGTGGAGCAGATTAAAGCTACAAGTCACAAATCCTATACCTCTGAAGTTGCAGTAGGTCGAATCAAATCTACCATGGCGAATATTATCTCCCTGAAGTTGTAGTGGAGTAGATTGAAGCCACAAATCTTATGCCCCTGAAGTTGTAGTGGAGCAGACTGAAGATCACAAATCTTATCTCCCTAAAGTTACAGTGGAGCAGATTGAAGCTACAAGTCTAATCTCCCTGAAGTGGATCGAAACATTAATTCCTATGCCCCTGAAGATGCAGTGGGATGGAATGAAGCTATTTGAAGAAGAAAGACACCAAAAGAAGTCAAAACTCGGCAAGATCAAGCAAAATTGGCCCTTTTAAAGTCTTTGCTTTGTTCCCGTTGCACGACAACGAGCAAAGAGAGGCTGCTGTAATAGGCCAATTTTGGCCTGGACCAGTTCATAAAATAAATGAAACCAAATAGAAACAAAAATAAAAAGTCCAACAAGTCCATTACAAAAACAGGCCCGCTACCCAGCCCAAAACAAATAGACCCCAAGCCCAACTACCCAATAGCCTAAACCTAAAAAAATCAGAAAAAGAAAAAAAGAAAACCATAGATAAGTGTAACAACCCTAACCCGTATCCGTCGTCGGATTAGGGTTACGGCATTACTTATAAAAACTACTTCATTAATAGATGCGTACCAATCTATACTTTCACGATTAAACTTGTACATCACTTCTAATATCAAAACATTAACGAACATATCACAAATGATATCATTATCATCAATTAAAACTAATTACATTCAATTAGCAAAACATTATTCAATTGGTCATTTTGAATAGCATAGCCGAATATATATAGGTTTATCTATAGTTAACTTAAACCAATCAATTGACCACCTATATTCAGTCACATGCATACCATAACTAATTATAAACAACAATGATTTAACATTTTTAAAACCCCATGACCGAACATATGCATACATAATCAATCCAAGAAAAACATAAATACCAACTAATGCCATAACCGAATATTTACGAGTGAGAATAATTCCATTTGATCATTAATACATCAAATTCATTAACTACATGCCTATAGTTTAACCTTATTCATTCATATCTTGTCTTGTAAGTGCATGTAAAAATATAAGCAAAATTTATCCATTATCCACAAAGTATGATATACCTTATTCAAACCAAAGTCAAACACTCAAGTATTACACATAACCTAATATGAAATAACTTCCAAGATAAGCTTATAGTCACGCATGGCATTCTTATTTGAACATAAAGATAATATCCCTTACATAATTTCATGAAATACATACATACCAAACAAGTTTATACTATGACCGAATATGCACAAACATATAAGACATCTCAAACATATTCAACCAACTCAAGCATAGAAAATAAAGCCATTTTCGCATGGCATTTATATATATATACATATACATCATTTGAGTCAAAATAAAAGTAGTTTAGCCTATACATGCCATTGACTTAAAGTTCATTCACAAAAGAGGTACCAAAATATTGACGATGGTGTGATGAGCTTCAACGATGATCCCCGAGCACGAGATGAACCCCTAAAAGTGATCTACAATGCGGAAACAACTAAGAACAAGTAAGCTTTCACAGCTTAGTAAGTTTTAAGCAATTACATCATATATAAGTTTTATCATGATTTAGTAAATAAATTCAATTATAACCTCTTTGCCGAATAGTCAAATATACAAAAGTAGATTTCATAGAAAACGTTATATGCATATATATCCATATACTACCTTCACATGATAAAATAAACAACATGTACATCTATTACTTACCGAACCTCTACTTACATTTCAAGCTCCCATCAAACACAAGTCGATATATATATAATTCATATTTCTAGTTCATTCACCACTCCAAACTTTACCATTCGTGAATAACACATAGTTGTATACCCGATCCTTTTACTATACTTAACGGTATTAATAGTAGGCATCTTTTACAGAGCATCAAACCTGCACACTTATTACTAAGATTTAGCAACGTATCGCACACTTAGTGCCGTTACTTTGACATTCCGCACACTTAGTGCAAATTTTCTATAACGTATCGCACACTTAGTGCCGTTACTTTAATAGCTCGCACACTTAGTGCCATGTGATCGATTTCGCACACTTAGTGCTCGGTGATCAGTTCGCACACTTAGTGCATTTCGTAAACCTGTTATTCATTTAAATGTACACTTATACATAAAAGATCAAATCCACAACTTCACATATAAGCACATATATATATATAACTTTATTATTTCATACCCAATTTTATATCACGTTCGGCCAAAACATTAGCTTGTAACTAACAATTCCTTTGGCTATGTTTATACTCTAATTTAATATCTCCCATATCTATTTGCATTATTACCATATAGGTATACATTTTACTCAATTGAATCCAACTTCCAATCAACCTCACATTCGGCTAACCCACATTAAACACATATAATTCTATTAATTAAATATGATACATTATAAATAAAGTTCGATCCAGCCCAATTGCATTAAAACTTACCTCAGAAATTAATGGATTAGGGTTTCCCGGCTATTCATTCAACTTCGCCTTTCCCCGATCCAATCCCGATTCTTTTTGTTCTTGATCTAAATAATTCCAAATTAAGCTCATTCAAATATATTTTCATTCAATTTAATCCAAAAACACATAATTATGCAAATTACCATTTTACCCCTGACTTTTACAATTTTTACAATTTAGTCCCTAATGCACAAAACACAAAATACACAAAATTTGAACTCACTCCTTTAGGGCCGAATGTTAATCATGTTCATACAAGTCCATACAATCCATTTATGTCACATTTTGACCCCTTCAATTTACAAATTTCACAATTTAGTCCTATTTACTCAAAATCATCAATATCTTCAATATATAACATGTTAATCTAAAACATATCTTTAATATAAAATCATCAAACATCACAAAACACAAGCTTTCATCAATGGCCGAACATCACATATGCATCAAAATTAGAAATTCTAACATGGGTCGGATAGTATTTGAAGCAACGATCTCAAAAACGTAAAAATTATTAAAAAGAACCGAGCTAATTACATACCTCAATTTAAGCATGCAAGGGCCGAATAGTTGAAAGCTTTAGTTCTTTCTTTCTTCTTTTAGTTTCGGTGAAGAAGAAATGAAAATGATGATGATTAAAATGTTTCTTTATTTTAATAATATTAACATATATTATAACTTAACATTTTAACTTTAAAAATTATGTTTATAAAACACTTTAATAAAAAATTAAAGCCAATACCGTCCACTAACATACAAAAAGATAAATTTGCAACTTAAATACTCATACAAAAGAAGAAAAATCAATTTAGCCACTTAATTGAATAAATGGCTACTTTTACCACTTACGCGATTTAATTCTTTTCTTTAAATTAAACACACAAACGGTCAAATTAATTCACGAAAATTTTTGCACGTGCACACTCATAAATCATAGACACCAAATATAATATATAAATATTCTATCGACTCAATTTGTGGTCCCAAAACCACTGTTTCTGATTAGGGTCAAAATTGGGCTGTTACACTAAGCCTTCAGCTGCCGCCTCCACCTCCACTTCCGCTCCCGCCGTACCTCCATGCACTAGCACGCCGTACGGCCTCCGTACCTACAAAGGACAAAAATACAGCAGAAGAAAACGAGAAAACTATTGTATTTTTCTTTTATTTTCGGCTATAAAACCATGGCAAACATTTTTATTTTTTTGGACACAATCAATACAAAATAAAAAAACAGACAATTAATACAAAAAAAAAAACGAACTGATTCTCGTGCAAAGGTTCTCTTTTTTTCTTTTTTCTTTACTTTCTTCTTTTTGAAACTATCATGCATATATATATATATATATATATATATATATATATATATATATATATATATATATATAAAGATTTTTTTACTATACATATGTATTAAAATAGAGTACAAAAAAAAAAAAGAAAAAAAACTCACCTGGGAGGGATCCGACCGCTACATACAATGCTGTGCTGGCGAATAGATGACGACGACAAGGTCCGATGATCGACCTACAGTTAGGAGAAGGATGCCCAGCAAAGAAAAAAAAGTAAGCATTTTTTTTTAGAAACAATGGCAGAAATGGATTTTTTTTTTTTAAAAATTTCTTTTATAAAGAGCCCAAAACAACGTCGTTTAAGGCCTGTGTCAGTGGCCTCAAAACGACGTCGTATAGAGCCGACCATCGCACGACCCGACCCGAGGGCTGAGGATCCGCGTGTTTTAATAAAAAGGGTTATTTATCCTTTTAGCCCTTCCGCCTTTTTGGGTTGTTCTGATTTAGTCCCTTTTCCCTTTATTTATTTATTTTTTAAATTGGACCATGGAATTTGCTGTGCATTTCAATCGAGTCCCCGACCCAGTAATGCTCTGAGAAACAGACGCGTGTCCAGGGTTGGGTTATTTGCCGAATAAGCCCTTGATGGTTTAAGCGTGTTTGATTTTGGTCCTATTTTTGTCTAGGTACTTATTACGATTTAGAAACTAAGTTTTATTTTTATTCCGATTTAATCCCTAACCTGTTTGATTTTAACCTTTTAATTTGTTGTTTATTTATCCTTTTTAATTTTTTATATATTATTTATTTTCAACGGTTTTATATATTATTTATTTTAAATTTTTATTTATTAAACTATTTTATATTATTTATTTCAAATTGTTTTAGATGTTTTAAATTATTTCATATATTGTTTATTTTTAATTGCTTTGTATATTATTTTATTTTAAACTGTTTTACATATCATTTATTTTAAAAAAAAATTCTTTTCATAATTTCTTTGTTTTAAACATATATATATTATCCTTCAAATTTTTATGTATTATTTTTTAAAAAAAAATGTTTTATGTGTTATTTTTTATATTATTTATTTAAATTGTTCTATTATTATTTATTTTAAGTTTGTTTATATATTGTTTATTATTTATTTTGAATTGTTTTTATAAATTATTTATTTTAAACTATTATTTACTTTAAATTGTTTTATATATTATTTTGTTTCGTTTTCTTTGATTGTTAATATTGGCATTAAAAATGGTGTGTCGTGTGGTTATTTCCATATTGTATATTATAATTCGTTTATTCGTATTTTCATGCTATTGTGATTCACTATTGTGATATTTTATTCGTAAATAATCTCTCCATGTTGTATAGTATCATTCCATTTCATCATTTCAAAAGTCGAGTTTAAATATTCTTTTATATAATGAACCGTTTTATTTTATCCATAAATAAGATAAATACACATCGCTTAAAAGGGATTTTTTTTACACTTGTATTTATTCAAAAAAAATGGAAAGATTTAAAAATAAGCATTGCTCCGTGTTTGGGAGCTTCGAGAAACCGTACCCTAACTTACTAGGTTTCGATTTTTCTCGTCGAGTCTAAAGAACCGGTTATCCTTTTTAAATCAAAGCATATAAGTTAAATAAAAGCTTATTCTCGGGAATTCAAAAATGTTATGTCCTAACTCACTGGATGTGACATTTTGTTATCTCGAGGTAAGAATTTTTAAAAATAAAGGTAATATTCTGTATTTGAAATTTTGAGAAATTGTGCCCTAACTTACTGGGTTCCGATTTTTCATTTGACCCAAATAAACGAATATCTTTCTTAAACTTAAATGCATGAGTTTTAAAAGTCAAAAGACAAGCTTAGTTTCGAGAATTTAAAAGGTCGTATCCTAACTCACTGGGCGTGACATTTTACTTCTTCGAAATAAGAGGGTCTTAGCATCTAATTTAATTTATTCAAGTTTTCTTTTAAATAAAGAGGATCGTATTTTAAAATCTTTTCAAAATTTCGACATTAAGACGTTAATTAATCAATTAGGTACCAATTTTGGGCGTTACGAGGGTGCTAATCCTTCCTCGTACATAACTGACTTCCGAACCCATTTTTTTAAATTTCGTAGACCAAAACCGTTGTTTTAATAAATCAAATCTATTATAAAATGACCAAATTACGTGGTGATCCGATCACACCTCAATAAAAAGGATTGGTGGCGACTCCCGTTTTTTGTTTTCATTTTCAAAACCAAAGTCGATCTATTTTTCAAAATATGGTTTCGACATAAGATATTACACAACTATAAAAAATTAATAATTCAATTTAAAAGATAGTCCCATCATTTAACAAAACATGTTAATAAGATTCTCCATCACAAATTTAATAAAATTTTAAGCATATTTAATAACAATAATTTAATCATTAAATCTTTAATCATTTAAAAATCATGCATAATATAACTTAATAAAAAAACCCTAATTTAAAACAAACTTTAAGATGATTTTTTTCCTTCATAAAACAATTTTACCAAAAATTAGAAAATAATGGAGAAAACAACCCATATGGAATTACCTTTTCTTCTCTTTAGTGGCAATTGTTTTATACAAAATATGAGTCTTCTGTGAAGTTAAATGGTTAATGAAGGTTGCTAAAAAGATATATGGGTTAGATTTATATTAGAATCTTTTTCTTCTTGAAACCAACTGCAAATGTTATTATAAATTTTCTTTGCAAACAATACATGAAGTGGTGGATTGGAGCAATGGCTGAGGGTTAAGTTTGAAGGTTGTTGAGTGTGGGTTTAATTCTTAGTTAAGTTATGAGAAAATTTATAAAAAAAAAAATTAAATTAAATATCACGCTGATAAGGTGTTATAAAATAAAGAGTAAAGAGAGTAAAAGAAATAGGAGAGAAGTAATTCTTTATTGATCAATAGGTATATTTACCATACTTCTCCAAAGTCTATAGTCTATATTTATAAACATGAGAAGTATAAATGAAATAAAACTATTTCTAATGGATGTTAATGTCCTAAAATATATCAAACTTATTATTCTAAAATTTAATTCATAAAGAATTATTTATTTTTAAGTACATTTTAATTAATTAGGTTTAAAATTAAAATTAGAAGGAAAAGTACATTTTTTATTTAATACATATGATTCAATTTGATTGATTGATGAGATGAAATCAATAGCTAAGTACTAATAAGAGGTAGCAATTTGTTGAATGATTTTCCAATCTAAGTATCTGTAGGTTCAACAAAACTTAAATACCAAGTACAAAACCTAAAATACACATTAAAGAAAAAGAACCTTTCAAATATTGGTAGGCAACGGTAGTTTCTTACAATCCCAACTGACTTTGAACTTCAAGAATGGTCTCAGCCGATTTCCTAAGCCTTTGCACCTCCTCATCAGTCAAATGGATATTGGTGACGCCCAAGACTCCACCTCTACCGAGCTGTGCTGGCAAGCTCAAGAAAACTTCACCACCGTCGATACCGTAAAACCCCTTGGCAAAGACTGAGACTGGGTGAATTTTCCGCTGATCTCTAAGTAGACTTCTAGCCAAGTTAGCCGCTGAGTAGCCAATTGCCCAAGAAGTGTACCCTTTGAGACTAATCACCTCATACGCACTCTCAACAACAGCTTTGTGAATGTTCTCAAGGGTCTGCTTTTCGTAGGCAATTTGCTGGTTCTTTAGGAAGCTTAACACCGGCACTCCACCAATACTAATGCTAGACCAGAGTGCTACCGAGCTGTCTCCATGCTCACCAACTATGAAGGCCTGCAAATATTTTTACAAGCATTGTTAAATTGCTACTTTACTACCTGCTTTCTAAACGGTAAATACTTTAGCAAACTTGTTAAATAGACCTTCCCCACAGAATTCAAAACTAATTTTAGCTTTTAACCTTATATGATATTTGAGAACTGAGAGTAAGTTCCCTTGTGCAAATGCAACCCAAGTGAAGGCTTTGCCAAAGGCATTTCATTGTGTCTTTGGTCCCTGCTATATGTTTCTTTTAGCAATTCAACTGCCCATAAATCGGATGATATTACACACGCTCAAATTCATGAGACATTAACCAATAAGATGTAAAAAGACAAAACTAAATTCTGAAACAAGCTACCTTTCATCCCATGAGACATTAAAACTTATAAAATCTGAATATAAATAAACTACACACAAGCAAAATAACTAATTATGTACAAATTTACTAACTTATAACGACAATGAAATTTTCAATGAAAACTTAAACCCACCAAACATGCATGAACATTACATACACCATATTTTAAGTCAATAAGCATCGTTCTACTATCGAATAATTCCACCAAATTTTTTAAAATTTCAATTGAATCAATTAACTGAATAATTCCACCATCATCCAAGAGCATATTTCAACTAAAATCACACATTTAATTTTAATGTCATTTTATTACGATGTGGTCCCATTATCTAACGTTATATAACAAATAAGTACCTATTCAGTTGCAATAAAATATTAATATGTGATCTGACCTGCACATCCTGAGCGTTGACGTCCAAATGATCGGCGATCAAGAACCGAAACCTCGACGAATCCAAGTTTGTTCCCGAACCGATGACCCGATTCGATGGAAATCCCGACAGTTTCCAAGACACGTAAGTTAGCACATCCACCGGATTCGAAACAATCAATAGAATCGAATCCGGCGAGTACTTTGCCAGCGGAGGAATAATGTTCGAAAACAGAGCAACGTTCCTCTGCAGCAGATTCAGCCTAGACTCGCCAGGGTTTTGACGGGCGCCAGCAGTGACAATACACAGATCAGATCCAGCGGTGACGGAGTAATCAACGGATGCGTTGATTTTAGTGCGTGGGAGGAACGCCGCGGCGTGTTGGAGATCGAGCATTTCGCCGCGGAGCTTGTCAGACTTGGCGTCGACGAGGGCGAGTTCATCGGCTAAGTCCTGGGTGAGGATAGTTTGGGCGATAGCCATACCGACGTTCCCAACTCCGATGACGGAGATCTTGGTATGACGCTTGGTGGAGGAAGGTGGATCGGTGTTTTGGATGGGCTTGAAGAAGGCTTGAGCTAGGTCTAGACCACCTGGACCCAAGGAAGAAGCTGAAGGATTCTTTTGCATTATAACTATAGAAAAAACAATCAAAGACTAGTGAAGTGAAGTGTTGAGTTGAATTGCGCTAGTTTGACTTGGTTATAGATTTCGTTGTATGTCTTGTTCGGAGATTGTGGAAAAGGAAAATAAGGGTAGGGTGTACAGTGCAGAAGGAGGAGGAGGATATTATGGGGTTTTCAGTAATTCTCGATGCCCATAATTTTACTTAAAAATAATTTTAGAAAAATATTTTCCGCATTTGAGGTATTTTATTAGAAAATATCATTTTTATACAAAATTTACGGAAAATGACATGTTTTCTAATTATTTATCGGAAAGGGTTATTTTCCCCGAAAACGCGTCCACTCAGCGCGTTTTCAAGAGATGCGGCAGGAAAACGCGTCCACGAGAGAGCGCTTTGTGCCACATCAGCCAAAATCAAGTCCTTGGGGGCGCGCTTTGCTGATGTGGCACAAAACCCTCCCTCGTGGATGCGCTTTTGCCCTTTTCCCTGATAGGTTTTTCAGCTGTTTTTAGGGTTTAGGTGAAACACCCCACACCCGGCCCACGAGCCTGAACCGGATCTGGTATGTTCCTTAAGAAAATTGGTTTTCAATGTCCTGATTAACTTAGAGAAAATTTGTGTAATTAAGAAAAATTCGTTTTGGGTTGGGCTTAAATTGGAATCCATTTAATAAATTTTGAAAAATCCAACTTAAATAAGGTGACAAAATAATTTTAAAAGAAATAAATTTACTTAACTTTATTCAAAAAAAATAATTTGTATCTTAATCAAATAAAATAAACAGAAATAAAGAAAATCCAACTGGGCCTTATGGCCTTATTACATCATTCAAACCCAAAATAAAATTTAAAGTACTAAATTTAAATAGAGTCTAAATTCTAATAAATTCTTCAAGTGTTGCATGGCCACCTTTAGCTCCCGCCGACCCTGGTCCATTACCGCTCATCACCGAAAAGTAATTCCCCAACGGGTGAGTCCACTGGACTCAATGTGTACACAATGACTAATTTTCAACAAATCGGGCATACAAGTCATATCAAGCATATTCAAATCAAATAATGATGCAACCCAAACCCAAACCTATTTGTCCATCCGCTACACACCACCGCACCATCCTCGTACACCGTGGGGACTACTAAGTCGACCCTCCATCCGCTACACACCATCGAAGCGATCCATTTGCGATCGACGTGCTCATCGCCCACTTATGTTGTGTCATTAGACATCAGTATTCACTTTGGATGTAACCGGTTACCACTTTTCACTTTATGTGACCGTAGTCACCACTTTACGTTGGTGAGACCGTAGTCATCACCTTCACTTTCTTCCTCCACAAATATCCCGAATGCCCCAATTATTTCATAACATATTTCACATACTAAATTTTCATTCATGTTACTAATCACATGTTCAAAATATATCACATTCACAATCCTATCATAAGTAGGAAACGTACCTGGGTACTCCTTACCACATTTGTGGTGCTTAGCCACATTCACATACTGTTACATATTTACATATCTAATGATTGCCATGCAATTTATTGAAAGTTAGTAAGAGTACACACCTTTTTAAACTTAATAGATTCCGTGAATTCCCGAAGAGCGATCTACCGGTCTAAATCTTTCACTCCTATATTCTACCATTAATTAAAACATATAAATGACCCTTTTATTCTAAAAAAACCAAATCCTACTAGAAGTAGAATTTACTACCACTTACCTTGTTTTGCCGATTTGATTGCTAATCAAATCCCGAAGGTTTGTGTTCCTCCCTTGAAATCGGCTAACCACTATATTTCTCCATAGATTAGTTTTCGGCTTTTGAAATAATGGAAAAATAATCCCAAATATTTAACAAGTTAGCCTTGGCCGAATATCACTTACCTTATGATGGGATTCCAAATCAAGAGGATTCCTTTATAATCTCGTCGAAATCCTATAACTTCGTGTTAGATTAAATCTAACTTTGAAAACGTGAATCATAATCTTTAACCAAATATTTATATTATAATCCTTACCTTAGATCCTTAGATTTCCGAAAGATCCCCTTTTTATGTTATGGATGATTGCCCTCTTCCTTAGAATCCACAAAGATTCGGCTTGACAAAGAGAAACGGAGAAGAAATAGAAGAGAAAGAGAGGGATTTTGCTTAATGAAAATTTCTACAGAGAGGGGTTTGCTTTGGGAGAATTTTGGCAGAGAGGAAGAGGAGCAAAAGTTGATGAGTAGCCTTCCTGTCTTCCTTTTATAGTCGAAAATATCACCCTAGAGTCCCTTACTTGGCCACCACTCCACTTAGGTGATAATATCATCTATTTTGTTTAAAAATAAAATAGAGTTTAATCCTTCTTTATCTCTTCAAATAATCCTAATTTAAAATCCTCATTTATCACTTATTTTAAGTAATATTTATGGAAATAAAACTCCCATTCTAGAATACTTGTGCCGTCCACCTCCTTGGCCTGGGAAGCAAAAATAAACTTCATTTACTTGCTTCCCTTGTGACTCGAACCCAGGCCCATGCCTCTTGCACATGGCGCCATTTCCATAGGTCCTAAGTGCCATCTTCAGGCCAGTTTTCCAAGCTTGTTTGTGTGTCAAATTTCTCCAACTTTTTCTTTTAAGGCCCTCTTGCTTTTATTTCCTATTTAAAACTTCAAAACTCATCATTTAAGGGTCATTTCTAAGTTTCCTAAAATTTTCGATCGGCTCTGTAACTTGCCATTTTTCTTACATATCCAAGTTTCCTAAAATGCTCAAGTTTCCATTTTTGGATCATTTCCAAAAATGTTCAAGTTTCCAAAAATGTCTAAGTTTCCAAAAACGTTCGGGTTTCCAAAAATGTTCATTTCCATCTCCATTTCCATTTTCATGCATTTTTAGGTTTCAAAAATTTATTCATAGGACTTGAAACTTGTCATTTCATACAATAAATCTGAAAATGCATAGGCCCTTCCTAGGATGTTACGCTTCTACCCCTTTAAATAAAATTTCGTCCTCGAAATTTCCTAACTAAACAATTGAGGGTGTTGCTTGTCGCATTGTCTCTTCTCGCTCCCACGAAGCTTCTTCCGATCCATGATTGCGCCATAACACCTTGACTAAAGGCACCGACTTCTTTAAGTAGTACTTTCACGTCACGCCCAAGATTCGAATCGGCTCCTCCTCGTAAGATAGATCCGCCTTAACTCCACTTCTTCAACAGTACCACGTGAGACGGATCCGATCGATAGCGACGTAGCATGGACACGTAAAATACGTCGTGCATTTGATGCAACTCGTGGTAACTCCAATTGGTATGCCACCGCCCAACTCGCTTCGAGATTTGATAGGGCCCTATAAACCTTGGGCTTAGCTTCCTTTGCGATCAACCGCATAACCTTCTTCCAAGGTGAGACCTTTAGAAACACTTGGTCTCCTACTTCAAACTCAATTTCTTTCCTCTTAAGGTCTGCGTCGACTTCGTCTCATCGAAGCTTCTTTCAACCGTGCGAATTAATTCCACCTTCTCCTCGGTTTACGCCACTAATTACGGACCCAAAACGCGCGTTCTCCTAACTCGGTCCAACAAGTTAGTGTTCTACATTTCCTTCCATACAATGCTTCGTATGGTGCCATCCGAATGCTTGCCTGATAGCTGTTGTTGTAGGCGAACTCACTAGAGGCAAGTAATCTTCCCAACTTCTTCGAAATCCATCACACACCCTCTTAGCATATCTTCCAACACTTGTATAACCTGCTTCGGATCGCCTGTCGATTGTGGATGAAAAGCCGTAGTGAAGTCTAGCTTAGTGCCTAATGCTTGATGAAGTGCTTTCCAAAATCGAGACGTAAACCTTGGGTCTCTATCGGAGATGATCGACATCGGTACCCCGTGTAGCCTCACGATCTCCGCCACATATAACTTGGCTAACTTTTGAAGGGAATAGTCGATCCTCACAGGGATAAAATGTGCGGACTTGGTCAAACGGTCCACTATCACCCATACCGAGTCCTTCTTAGTGGGCGTAAGGGGAAGCCCACTAACGAAGTCCATGGTAATTCTTTCCCACTTCCATTGGGGAATCTCAATTGGTTGAAGCAATCCTGATGGGACTTGGTGTTCAGCCTTTACTTGCTGACACGTCAAACATTTCCCCACAAATTCAGTCACCTCTCGTTTCAGGTCTGACCACCAAAATTGTTCCCTTAGATCTCTATACAGCTTGATGCCTCCGGGATGCATAGCATAAGGACTACCATGCGCTTTCCGAAGAATCCTTTGTCTCAACTCCTTATCCCTCGGCATACAAATCTTTTCCTTGTAGCACAGTACTCCTTCATCATTGACGCCATAATCCTTTAATCCTCCTTGCCGTACTTGCTGTAACTTAGTACTTAAGTCCTTATCAGCCAACTGTCGCTCTTTCACCTCCTTCAGCCAGGTTGGCTTGACTTGTAACTCTGCCAACAGGCTTCCGTCATCATACAAACTTAAGTGAGCGAACAAAGCCCTTAAATCCGACACAACCTTCCTACTTAGGGCGTCAGCTACCACATTCGCCTTGCCCGGATGGTATTCTATCGAACAGTCATAATCTTTTAATAACTCCACCCACCTTCGTTGCCTCAAGTTCAACTCCTTCTGAGTCAACAAATACTTAAGGCTTTTGTGGTCCGTGTAAATTACTGACCTTTCTCCATAAAGGTAGTGCCTCCAAACTTTGAGGGCGAAAACCACTGCCGCGAGTTCCAAGTCATGAGTTGGGTAGTTCACCTCATGCGGCCTTAACTGTCGAGATGCATAAGCGACTACCTTACCTTCTTGCATTAGCACACAGCCTAACCCTGTGTGCGAAGCATCACAATATACTACGAAGTCCTTACCTGCCTCCGGCTGAATTAACATCGGAGCTTCTGTCAGCACCTTTTTAAGCTTTTTAAAGCTCTCCTGTTGCTTATCCGTCCACACAAACGGTACTTCCTTCCTTAGTAACTTTGTCAAAGGTGCGGCTATTGACGAGAATCCTTCTACGAACCTTCTGTAATAGCCTGCCAAGCCTAAGAAACTTCTAATTTCAGCCACCGACCTAGGTGGTTTCCAATCCAACACTGCTTCGATCTTCCTAGGATCCACTCTTATTCCTTCTGCGGATACCACATGTCCTAGGAACGCCACTTCCTTGAGCCAAAATTCGCACTTGCTGAATTTGGCATAAAGCTTCTTTTCCCTTAACACTTCTAACACAACTCGGAGATGCTCATCGTGCTCCTCCTCTGTCTTGGAATACACTAAAATGTCATCGATGAACACCACGACGAATCTATCCAAGTAGGGTTGGAAAACCCTATTCATCATATCCATGAACGCGGCCGGTGCGTTCGTCAACCCAAACGGCATCACCACAAATTCAAAATGACCGTACCTTGTCCTAAAAGCGGTCTTATGAATATCAGCCTCCTTCACTTTCAGTTGATGATACCCCGACCTTAAGTCGATCTTTGAGAACACAGCTGCCCCTTTCAGTTGGTCGAACAAGTCATCTATCCTTGGCAAAGGATACTTGTTCTTGATGGTCAGTTTGTTCAACTGACGATAATCTATGCACATCCGCATAGTTCCATCCTTCTTCTTCACAAAGAGAACCGGGTGCTCCCACGGAGACACACTGGGTCGAATGAACCCACGATCCAACAACTCCTGGATTTGAGCCTTGAGCTCTACTAATTCCTTTGGTGCCATTCGGTAGGGAGCGATTGACACAGGAGCTGTTCCTGGTAGCAAATCTATTCCAAATTCCACCTCTCTATCTGGGGGTATTCCGGGTAACTCCTCCGGAAATACATCCTCAAAATCCCTTACTGTTCTAACTCCCTTGACACCTTCCTCTTCTCCTCCTAATGCACTCACAAAGGCTAAGAATGCCTTACACCCTTTCTTAACCATTTTCTCGGCCTTCAGTGCCGAAACTACATTAGACAAGTAGTTCCTCCTTTCTCCGATCATCACTACTACCTCATCTTCTGGGGTTCTTAGTTCCATACGTTTAGCCGCACAATCCAACACGGCTCGATGCTCTACTAGCCAATCCATTCCAAGTATAAGCTCAAACTCTCCGAAGGGTAATTCCATTAAGTCAGCCCGAAAATTCACTCCCTGAATCCCTAGGGGTACATTCCAAAAGACCCTATCTATCCTCACTATTTGGCCTAATGGGCTCACTACAGTTATCTGCCTATCAGAAAGTTCAGAGTCTAGGCCTAGTGTTTCAACTACACTACATGCAACATAGGAATGAGTTGAGCCCACATCAATAAGAGCAAAATAGGGTTTGTCATGAATAAAGAACGTACCGGTTATAACATCCGGCGCGTCTCCCTCTTCCCTCCGGTGAACCGCGTAAACCAAACCCGGTTGCCTTGCTTCGGCGTTAGCTGCACCTCGGCCCTGAGCTCCACGGCCTCTGCCACTACCTCTGTTGGCCGACCCACGACCTCTTTGAGGCTGCTGTCCGCCTCTACCAGCCTGGTTAGCATTCTGAGCTGCTGGTTGGCTCTCATCTAATAGCTTGGGGCAATCCTTAATCATATGGTCCTTGGACCCACACTTGAGACATCGTCCCGCCTTTTTCCAACACTCTCCCCCGTGCTTCCTTCCACAATGTTCACAAGGGCGAAATTGCCAGCCCGTATCAGCCTGTTGACTTTGTGGCCTGTCAACTCTAGGCCTCTTGTGGCCTTTTCCAGATGGCCCAAAACCTCTTTTGGGCTTATTTCTGTCCACAGCCTGCTTGGTGGCGTCCTTAATTCCCTCAGCCACTTTAGCCTTTTCCACCAAGGCAGAGAATTCCCGCTCCTGATGCGGTGCTATCAAAAGTCTCAAATCGTCCCTAAGTCCGTCCTCAAAACGAACACAGCGTTCATGCTCAGTCGCCACTACTCCTCGGGCATATCGGCTCAACCTCAAGAATTCCGCTTCATATTCGGTGACAGACTTACTTCCTTGTACCAACCCCAGAAAAGCCTTCCTTTGCTCGTCTATATACCTGGTTCCCACATACTTCTTCTGAAATGCTTCCTTAGCATATTCCCAGGTCAGATCTTCCGCCGTGGCACCGTCCCGAACGGTTAACCACCATTGATACGCTTCATCGCGTAACAGTGCCGTCATCCCTTTCAACTTCTCCTCGGGGGTCAAGTCGAGCTCATCCATGATGCGCTCAGTTGCTTCCAACCAGTACTCAGCTGTACTGGGTGCCACTCCCGATACTCCTCTAAACATTTCAGCTCCATTAGCACGGAGCCGCTCAGGCACAGACTTACGATTTCCTGAATTGTTTCCTGCACCAGCCACCAATTCCAAAACTCGCAGCACAGCCTGCGACACGGCATCTTCCCCTGTCTGAGCCTGCTGCTCAACATTGACAGCTGGGGGTGATGGTGGTGGTGGTATCTCATTGTCAGAACCTTGTCCCGATCTAACAGTCATCCTTCCTCTACCTCTTCCACGACGACCACGTCCTCTTGAGCTCATTATCGACGAGATCTGATTAAGGAATTTTATGTATTAGTATTCTTGTTTCACTTATTACCCGCGATGATATCTTATGAAGAAGAGTTTAAGAGTGGTTCTTTCGTATTCATACATGCATACAGTCTTGCATTCATTCATTCATCCATCAACAAATATGAACTTTCGTTCATTCAAAGAAACGTTGTAATTCTTGTTGTTGTTTTCGTTATTTTGCTTTTCCACTACCCAGGGGCATTTTCGTAATTTTATCCTACAGGGGTATTTTCAGAATTTTTCAAAAAAATTTCCTGGTGATTTTGACGAAAGTATTTTGGTACTTCTAAAGTTCCGGAAATTTTGGAAGAATTTTGAAATCGAGGGTATTTCGGTAATTTTTGATCTCGTGGGTATTTTGATAATTTTTTCCAAAAATCGGGGGTAAATTTGTAAAATTTATTAAGTTAGGGATATTTTCCAAGATTGTAAAACATTGAGGGTTCCTTTGAGAGTTACACTTTTCAAAGCAATGATATTGCAAAAATTTTGGAAATCGAGTCGTTTTGGTAATTTTGTAAGTTAGTGGGCAATTTTGTAATTTTCCAAAATCAAGATAGTTTGATATTTTACAAATTAGGGTTTTTGAACATTTGATAAGGTAATGAAATTTTGTTAAAACTATGGGTGGTTTGGTCATTTTATAAACCAAGGGTTTTTTTTTTTTTTTTTACCACTAGGGGTATTTTTGTAATCGGAAATTTTTTTTCAGAAGAAAATGTTGTAAAATAGTTCTCATAAGTTTCTAAGAGTTTTAAAACTAAATTTTGGTTATACATTTTTTTTATAATAGAAAAACGGCTAAGTCCTTTTCGGGTTTTATTCTTTGTGTTTAGCCTATGACCGAGCCCTCTTGGTCGTGTGAACCAAAGCCACGCACTGACGAGATTCGAATGAAGAGGAGGTGAGTCACGCGGATCGCTTAAATACCAAGCTCTCACCGACCTTTCTAGACATGCGCACGAGGGTTGCCACACCACCGAGCCTTCGAGTTAGGGCGAACCAGAAGCTACGCACTGTGGGATACTGCGAAGATGAGGTGAGTCACTAGGACTAACTTAAATACCGTGTTCTTCCGATCCAATCCTGAGACATGCGTCATGGGGGTTGCCACACCCTAGCTCAATGACTTAGTCATAGGTTTGTTAAGTTCATTAAGTCTTATGAGTTTCAAGTGTTTGAGTAGTCTAATCCTAGGGTTCAAATTCCTATCATTCTATTCTACGTTCCATGCCTTTTCTACCCTTATACAGCTTCATAAATTACGTAATCACTCATAAAGTTAGGGTACTTACCGTGGATCATGGTCGGAGACTTAGGTGCCATGCTAAATACCTACTCAATTTCGAAGAAAATTATTTTGGCTCGCTTTGAAAACGTTTTGGGCCTTAGCCCACAGGCCGAGAGTTTAAAATCGGGCTCGATACCAATCAAACACCCCACACCCGCCCACGAGAGCACGAACCGGGATCTGGTATGTTCCTTAAGAAAATCGGTTTTCAATGTCCCGATTAACTTAGAGAAAATTTGTGTAATTAAGAAAAATTCGTTTTGGGTTGGGCTTAAATTGGAATCCATTTAATAAATTTTGAAAAATCCAACTTAAATAAGGTGACAAAATAATTTTAAAAGAAATAAATTTACTTAACTTTATTCAAAAAAATAATTTGTATCTTAATCAAATAAAATAAAGAAATAAAGAAAATCCAACTGGGCCTTATGGCCTTATTACATCATTCAAACCCAAAATAAAATTTAAAGTACTAAATTTAAATAGAGTCTAAATTCTAATAAATTCTTCAAGTGTTGCATGGCCACCTTTAGCTCCTCGCCGAGGCTTGGTCCATTACCGCTCATCACCGAAAAGTAATTCCCCAACGGGTGAGTCCACTGGACTCAATGTGTACACAGATACTAATTTTCAACAAATCGCATACAAGTCATATCAAGCATATTCAAATCAAATAATGATGCAACCCAAACCCAAACCTATTTGTCCATCCGCTACACACCACCCGCACCATCCTCGCACACAGTGGGGACTACTAAGTCGACCCTCCATCCGCTACACACCATCGAAGCGCGTCATCTGCCCGATCGACGTGCTCATCGCCCACTTATGTTGTGTCATTAGACATCAGTATTCACTGGATGTAACCGGTTACCACTTTTCACTTTATGTGACCGTAGTCACCACTTTACGTTGGTGAGACCGTAGTCATCACCTTCACTTTCTTCCTCCACAAATATCCCGAATGCCCCAATTATTTTATAACATATTTCACATACTAAATTTTCATTCATGTTACTAATCACATGTTCAAAATATATCACATTCACAATCCTATCATAAGTAGGAAACGTGCACAGGTACTCCTTACCACATTTGTGGTGCTTAGCCACATTCACATACTTATTACATATTTACATATCTAATGATTGCCATGCAATTTATTGAAAGTTAGTAAGAGTACACACCTTTTTCGCTTAATAGATTCCGTGAATTCCCAAGAGCGATCTACCGGTCTAAATCTTTCACTCCTATATTCGGCCATTAATTAAAACATATAAATGACCCCTTTTATTCTAAAAAAACCAAATCCTACTAGAAGTAGAATTTACTACCACTTACCTTGTTTTGCCGATTTGATTGCTAATCAAATCCCGAAGGTTTGTGTTCCTCCCTTGAAATCGGCTAACCACTATATTTCTCCATAGATTAGTTTTCGCTTTTGAAATAATGGAAAAATAATCCCAAATATTTAACAAGTTAGCCTTGGCCGAATATCACTTACCTTATGATGGGATTCCAAATCAAGAGGATTCCTTTATAATCCCGTCGTCGAAATCCTATAACTTCGTGTTAGATTAAATCTAACTTTGAAAACGTGAATCATAATCTTTAACCAAATATTTATATTATAATCCTTACCTTAGATCCTTAGATTTCCCGAAAGATCCCCTTTTATGTTGTGGATGATTGCCCTCTTCCTTAGAATCCACAAAGATTCGGCTTGACAAAGAGAAACGGAGAAGAAATAGAAGAGAAAGAGAGGATTTTTGCTTAATGAAAATTTCTAGAGAGGGTTTGCTTTGGGAGAATTTTGGCGAGAGAGGAAGAGGAGCAAAAGTTGATGAGTAGCCTTCTGTCCTTCCTTTTATAGTCGAAAATATCACCCTAGGAGTCCCTTACTTGGCCACCACTCCACTTAGGTGATAATATCATCTATTTTGTTTAAAAATAAAATAGAGTTTAATCCTTCTTTTATCTCTTCAAATAATCCTAATTTAAAATCCTCATTTATCACTTATTTTAAGTAATATTTATGGAAATAAAACTCCCATTCTAGAATACTTGTGCCGTCCACCTCCTTGGCCTCGGGAAGCAAAAATAAAACTTCATTTACTTGCTTCCTTTGTGACTCGAACCTGTGCCCATGCCTCTTGCACATGGCGCCATTTCCATAGGTCCTAAGTGCCATCTTGGCCGCTTTTCCAAGCTTGTTTGTGTGTCAAATTTCTCCAACTTTTTCTTTTAAGGCCCTCTTGCTTTTATTTCCTATTTAAAACTTCAAAACTCATCATTTAAGGGTCATTTCTAAGTTTCCTAAAATTTTCGATCGGCTCTGTAACTTGCCATTTTTCTTACATATCCAAGTTTCCTAAAATGCTCAAGTTTCCATTTTTGGATCATTTCCAAAAATGTTCAAGTTTCCAAAAATGTCTAAGTTTCCAAAAACGTTCGGGTTTCCAAAAATGTTCATTTCCATCTCCATTTCCATTTTCATGCATTTCTAGGTTTCAAAAATTTATTCATAGGACTTGAAACTTGTCATTTCATACAATAAATCTGGAAATGCATAGGCCCTTCCTAGGATGTTACATAAGGTACGGGTTTTTAGGGTTTTAAGGCTATGATTTAGGGTTTTTTAGGGTCTTAGGGTTAATTAAATAAAATAATTTTAGGTTTAGGGTTTTAGGGAAAAATATATCAGCAATATAAAAATTATTTGATTTTTTTTACAGTAGTATTTGGTAAAATAATTT
Organism: Gossypium bickii; assembly: GCA_025503065.1. Classification (NCBI taxonomy): domain Eukaryota; kingdom Viridiplantae; phylum Streptophyta; class Magnoliopsida; order Malvales; family Malvaceae; genus Gossypium; species Gossypium bickii. The sequence goes on along the minus strand of CP106712.1, from coordinate 122,316,792 downwards.
TGAGATGACGTTTCTGAACACATAGTGACTAAAACTCTTCAAGCAGGATGCACTGTCAATAAAGAGTACTGAAAAAAGCTCCCACGTGGACGCTCTTTTGCTACAGTAATCTCTGGCAAAATAATTTTGAGAAGACGTTTCTGAACAAATAGTGACCAAAATGCTTCAAGCAGGATGCACTATCAGCAAGAGTACTGAACAAAGCTCCCACGTGGATGCTCTTTTGCTACAGTAGTCTCTGGCAATCCAGACTATAAATGAGCCAAATTATAACAGTTTGATTTAGACCCTAATCGAAATAGTAGTTTCGGGACCACAAATCCGAGTCTGAAAAATATTTTTAAATTATTTTGTGTGTTTATTATGTGTGAATTTGTTGGTGTTAAATTTTCGTGACTTAATTTTGTCGTTTAGGTGTTCGATTAAATAAAAGGACTTAATCGCGTAAAATGTAAAAGTTACAAACTATAGTGTAAAGTGCTTAGTTTCCTTAAAGAGCAAATAGCTCATTTTCAAAGGTAGTGGACAGCAACATGCCATCTTTATATGTTTTATATATTATTTGTTATAATTAAAAATATATATTAATGTATAATAATGTTGTATTATAATAAAATGACATAAAAAAATAAAGCCATAGTTTCGTTTTTGTTTTCATGGTCGAATAACAAAGAAAAGAAAAAGAAAGAAACCAAGTTAGGTTTCGATACTTATTCAAGCTCAATCAAGGTTCGTTTTTGTTCGGTTTTTGATAATTTCTACGTTTTTGAGATCGTTGCTTAGAAATCTTTAAGACCCATGCTTTAATTTTTGAGTTTGATGAATATTTTGAGTTGCGTCATTGATGATAGTTTGTTGTTTATGTTGTTTGAGGATGAATTATGATAAATATGTGTTAGGTTAACAAGTTTTGTCTTTGAATTTTTGATGAAATTGAGTATGTTGGACTAAATTGCAAAAAAAAATTTTAGGGGGACTAAAATGTGAAATAAATGAAATGTATGGACTTGTATGAAGGCTAGGAATATTCGGCCCTTAAGGTGTATAGTCAAATTTTGTGTATTTTGTGTTTTGTGCAAATAGGACTAAATTGTAAAAAGTGTGAAATGTTAGGGTAAAATGGTAATTTGCCCATTTATGAGTTTTTGGATTGAATTGAATGAAAATATGTTTGAATGAGCTTAATTTGAATATGTTTAGATCAAGAACCAAAGAAGTTGGACTTGGATCGGGGAAAAACGAAAATAGTTGAATAGCCGATTTTTGTCGTCCGTCGATATCCGAGGTAAGTCTTTAAGCGATAAAACATTGTAAGTTATGCATCTAACTTAGTAATTTGCTGTTTTGGAAATTTGTGGAATCAACAATGAATAGCCGAATGTTAATAAACCTAAAAATTAATGTGTTAAAGTTTGTTCGATTGAGATATGTTATTGAAATGTTCGTACAAAGATTATGAAGTGTATAAAAGGGTTCGATATATGAAATATGTGTGTGTGACAGCTTAAAAGTATCATCATTCAGGCTGTGAGCCTAGCAAGCCTTGGGCTGGTAAACTTAATCAGGCTTTGTGCCTAGCAGGCTTATTGTCGGTGATTGAATATCAGACCTCGAGTCTAGCAAGCCTAGTGCCGTTGTGTGATTCAGGCTTATGCCTAGCAGGTTTTATACCAGTGATCTATCTTCAAATTTACATTTTTAAGGCTTTGTAATTTTGTGATTATTAATCAAGTAAGTTGACAAAATGCTCTTGTATATTCGGCCTCTTAGGTATGTGGATAAAATGGTAATGTAACGATATTATATACTTGAATACATGTGATGTTATACTAAATTTGAATCTTTGGGATACATGTGATGTTTAATGAATATATATATATTCGGTTATATACATGATAAATATGTATTTGATATTTGTATGATCGGTTATATATACATATATTGATATATATGGTGTTTACATATTCGATTGTATATGGGGACATGTTGAACTATGTGTATTCGGCAATATGAGTAGGTAATTAAGAGATGACATTTTAGATTTTAACCCTTTTGCTTAATTGGTAAGTTTGTAAATTTAAATGAGATAGTGAAATTTTGGTATTGAGAAGTGAATAATGATATGCCATATAAGAACATTAGTATTCGGCCATGATAGTCTATTTGGGCTATATTATCATGTTAATAATACAAATTAAATAGTTAAAATGTTTGAATGTTCTTTTAAATTGTTTTATATGCTTAAGGCTTACTAAGCTATGTTAGCTTACTCTGTATTATATGTTTATGTTGTTTATAGATTTTAGACTTCAGCTTCAAGCTCGGAGATCGTTATTGAAGTCATCAACATATCGTCAATCGTTGGTACTTCTAGAAAGTTTAGTTCCGAACTTATGGCATGTATAGGCTAATATGCATTTTTGTTCAACTTTGAATATGTAATTTTGAGCCATGCGAAAATGGCTTGATCTTAATGTTTAAGTAATCTTAATCGTAGTATATGTGAGTGTTATGCTTGGTCTATAAATTCGACTGTGATATGAATTCAAGCTAGGTACATATATATGTTTGGGTATGGAGTAACCATTAATGATTTATGCTTAGTTTTTTTTGGAAAGTTTGATATATGTGATTGAGGCATATGCTTGAGATGTGGGTTGTTAATGACCTATTATTGAGTACATAATTCGAAACATGAATCAAATTGGAAATTGTTTGCATTGTAAATTAGGTAATCGGTCATGTAATGAAGTAAAGGTGATAATTATAAGTTATTTGTGATTCGGTATTGGTGTTAAAATCATGACATTAAATGGTAGTTAAATGTTTAGTTAAATGTTAATAATGGATTTGGTTGAGTGGTTAGTACATGTATCTTTATTATGTTTTGGGTGATGGATTGATTTTAGTTATGAAATGGACTCAAACCAAATGTACAATTATATACTTATATTGTGTGATTTGGTTTTGGTGTTATATAGATTCGAATATGGTAAATAGATAGGAGGATTTGTTTAGTCATTGAGACTTTAATAGGATGGTTTAAATTGATGTTATAAACTATGCATATTTGGTTATGATATGTATTCGAGTTAGATAATAAAATGTGGTACAAATGAATTTGAATTGTGTTAGGCTATGGAATTTGCTATTGGTAGATAATAAGAATTCGAATATGAAATCAATTATGTATGTCTATATGTATTCGGCTATGTTATACTGAATTTATATTGTATGCATAGTTGTTTGCTAAACTGTGAAATAAGATTTAATTAGATATATTTTGTTTATACCATGTGATAAATGATGAAATTTTTAGGTTCTGGTGTATGAAATGATTATACTCTCTGATGCAATATTAAAGTTGGGCTGTAATACACAATGCATATTTATATAAGTTGTAATATGATCGGTAATGCCATATAACCCTAACCTGACGACGAATACGGGTTAGGGGTGTTACATTTAATTGGTATCAGAGCCAGGTTTAGTCGATTCTAGGGCTACCGTAGCGCGTGTGAGTCTAGCTATACATGCCATAAATTATAATGCGATAGTATGATGACTTCTGACATCTGAAATGTGTTTTTATATAGTAAATGGATCCCGATAGAGCTGTAGCTGATGATGTTGAGAGCGTAGCACCTAATCCCGTGTTAGGGACAGCGCCGATAGATTCTCGACCTACTTCGAGTAATCCAGAGGGGAGGCTAGACAAGCCTTCTACCAAATGATGAATGATTGGTTTACACAGTATATCCAGATTAATCCGACTGCACAACAACCTCCACCCCCGAATAATCTATATCCGATACCTATGGTACCCTCGATGATAGATCTGATGAGATTTAGCAGGCCCCCAGTAGATAAAATCAGGAAACACGGGGCCGAAGAGTTTAAAGCTAATGATGATGATGATGCTGAACGAGCTGAGCTGTGGCTTGATAATACTATCCATGTGTTCGACGAGCTATCATATACTCCAGATGAATGCTTAAAATGTGCTATATCCTTATTATGAGACACCGCATATCACTAGTGGAATACACGAGTATCGGTGGTTCCGAAAGAGAAAGTGACTTGGGAATTTTTCTAGACTGAGTTCCGTAAGAAATACATCAGCCAGAGATTCATCGATCAAAAACGCAAAGAATTTCTAGAATTGAAATAGGGTCGTATGACCGTAACTGAGTATGAATGAAAATTTGTGAGACTAAGCCGGTATACTCGCGAATGTGTTTCAACCAAAGCTATCATGTGTAAAAGATTCGAAGATGGTTTGAATGAAGACATTAAATTTTTGGTCGGCATACTTGAGATTAAAAAGTTCGTGGTACTTGTTGAGCGAGCCTGTAAAGCCGAAGAGCTTGGAAAAGAGAAAAGAAAAGCTAATTTTGAAGCCAGAGACTTCCGTAAAAGATCATCGAGTAAGACTTTTCACTTAGTATCAAAGAAGTTCAGAGATGATTCTAGTCAACATAAAGCTACTTTAGACTTTTCTAGACGAGACTAAGACCGACCTCCTGTGGGTTCACGAGCTACATCAATTGCCAGTGTTGGTAATGTTCAGCAGAACAGGGTTGAGTGTAAGCACTGTGGTAAATGGCATTCTAGAAGTTGTAGATTACATGATCGGTCATGTTTTAAATGTGGATTGATGGATCATTTTATCCGAGAGTGCCCAATGTTAGCTGAGCAAAACACTATTCAGAATGTGAGAGCGAGCAGCATGTCAGCGCGAGACAGACCACCTAGGCATTCGGGTAATGTAAGTGGTAGTCAGAGAGGGACGAAAGATACAGTAGTCTGATCTGAGGCTCGTGCACCTGCTAGAGCATATGCTATACGCACTCGTGAGAATGCTTCTTCCCCAGATGTTATTACTGGTACTTTCACTCTCTATGATACTAGTGTTATTGCATTGATTGATCCTGCTTCGACTCATTCTTATATGTGTGAAACATTAGTATCCAGTAAGACTCAGCCTATTGAGTCTACTGAGTTTGTGATTCGAGTATCAAACCCCTTGGGTCGGTGTGTATTGGTTGACAAAGTGCGTAAAAATTTCCCGTTGATGATTCGAATTCTTGTTTTCTAGCCGATTTGATGTTGTTACCTTTTGACGAATTTGATATAATTTTGGGTATGGACTGGTTGACTTTGCATGATGCTGTTGTTAATTGCAAAAGAAAGACCATTGATTTGAGATGTCAGAACAGTGAAATTATTCGGATTGAATCTAATGATCTGAATGGGTAACTAGCAGTAATATCTTCGATGCTAGCTCGGAAGTATGTGAGAAAAGGTTATGAAGCTTACTTTGCTTATGTGCTTGATAGTAAAGTAACTGAAAAGAATATTGAATCTGTACCAGTTGTGAGCGAGTATCCGGATGTATTTCCTGAAGAATTACTGGGTTTGCCACCTATTCGAGAAGTAGAGTTTGGTATTGAGTTAGTTCCAGGAACGACTCCGATTTTGATAGCTCAGTATCGAATAGCACCTACCGAATTAAAAGAGTTGAAAGCACAGTTGCAAGAGTTAACAGATAGGGGTTTTGCAAGACCGAGTTTCTCTCCCTGGGGGTGCGCTAGTTCTATTTGTGAAGAAGAAATATGGAACTATATGAATGTGTATTGATTACCGACAGCTAAATAAAGTGACCATAAAGAATAAATACCCGTTACCATGGATTTACGACTTGTTTGATCAGCTGAAAGGGGCTTCAGTGTTTTGAAAGATAGATTTGAGGTCGGATTATTATCAGTTGCGAGTCAGAGATTCTGATGTGCTAAAGACTGCTTTTCAGACGAGGTACGGACACTATGAGTTTTTGATTATGCCTTTCGGACTTACTAATGCACCTGCTATTTTTATGGATCTGATGAATCGAATTTTCAGACAGTATTTGGATTGTTTGTGGTAGTGTTTATGGATGATATTCTGATCTACTCCAGAGGTGAAACTGAGCATGCCAAGCATCTGAGACTTGTGCTACAATGCTTCCAATTGCATTTGCAATAACACTGGGAGAGTCAGCTGATGACTGGGATTTCTTTCTATCTAGGTTAAGGAGGCATGTCTACCCCCAACCTGATCTATGCGTTATATCAGACCGGGGCCCTGGAATACTAGCCACAATAGAGCGACAGGGAAGCCTGTGGCATCGCACACACCATCGATATTGCCTAAGAAATGTTGCATCCAACTACCATGGGCAACATCTATCTACAAGTGAATGACGGCAAGTGACCAACATGGGTATGTAATATCTATTAATATAATTTCATTTGTAATATTTAATTTATTCTTAATTGAAGAGTGGTATGTAATATTCACTATCAACTTATATTGGCAGGGTACGAGATCAATAAGGACCGTTTTCACGAGATGTTGGCGAGTTTGCGATCAGTTAACAAAGAAGGCGCAAACTACCTACGCAACATACCTTTGGAACAGTGGATACAAGCATACGATGGTGGCCTACGATATGGTCATATGACCTCAAACCTGGCTGAATGCATAAATTCTATTCTTAAAGGAACACGTCATTTGCCGATAACATCGGTTGTGCGACAGACATATTTTCATTTAGTGACACTATTTCCGAAGCGAGTAGCGAGTTATAAAGGCCAAATGCAGGGAGGCCATGTATGGTGCGTGAAGGTATTGCGAGAAATTAACAAGGCGAAGGCACGGACCAACACCATGCACACAGCGTGTAACGATCGCGACAATCTATGGTTTCGTGTGACTGAGTTTGACAGACCAAACCAAGGTATTGTTGGCGGGCAATATCGTGTACACTTGAGAAATAGGACCTGCTACTATGGGATATTTGATGCACTTCGTTATCCATGCACTCATGTACTTGCGGCTTGTCATAATATCCGTCTGGATCCCATGAGCTATGTCGATGAAGTGTATAAAATAGAATACATGTACAACGTGTGGAGACACGTATTCCCACCAGTCCCAGATGAACGTAAGTGGCCATCTGTATCGCTTGTTCCGTATAAGCTGTTACCGAATAGGGAACTACGTCGCAACCCAAAGGGTCGACCTTGCTCGACTAGAATACGCAACAATATGGATATCCAAGAAACGGCCAACCAACGGAAGTTATGCGGATGGTGTAGGAACCTAGGCCATACATCTCGCTTGTGTCCAAATCGGAATAGTTGATAGTCTCCTTATCATTTTTGTCTCTTAATGGCTATGAAAATTCTTTTAATTTCTTGATGAAAATGGTGAACTTTTGTAGAAGGACTAAGTTGCAAAACAAAAAAAAAATTATTCAATTAATCTAAAATATCACCATCATCATTATTCTTCAAAATTATCTTTCTTGCTAAATGATTATTTTGCCCCTTACGATCCTTCAAAATTTATACATTGGATCAACATCCATTTGATAAAATTACAAATTTACCCCTCATACTTTTTCACTTATTCAATTTCGTCCTAATTCATCCATTTCTTCTTAGTTTCTAGATATAAAAATTAAAAATAAATTACAATAAAAAAATAAAAAAACTTTTATTTTATTAAAGATATAAAAATTAAATTATAATTTAAAATAAAAAATAAATTTTATTTTATTTAAAATATAAAAAATAAATTAAATTACAATAAAAAATAAAAAACAACTTTTATTTTATTAAAGATATAAAAATTAAATTATAATTAAAAAATAAAAAACAACTTTTATTTTATTAAATATACAAAAAATAAACTACAATAAAAAAATAAAAAACAACTTTTATTTTATTAAATATAAAAAATAAATTACAATAAAAAAATAAAAAACGAGTTTTATTTTATATAGGATATAAAAAATAAATTAAATTACAAAAAATAAATAAAATAACTTTTATTTTATTAAAGATATAAAAATTAAATTATAATAAAAAATAAAACAATGACGGTCGGAATCAATGTTGGTGCCGATCGGAATCGATCTACATGGGGGTGGTCGAAGCGATTCTGCTACCGATTCCTCCTTCTTCTAGCTTCCGGCGAGGGTTGTGGAACCTCATGCGGGGAATCTGGTTACTCCGGCAGGGAGTCTGGTTGTGGGTGTTGGGAGGATGACCCACCTTGATAAAATATTGACTGGGGAGGTGTTTGCATCGCCCATGGCGGAGGTGTCTAAATCCTGTAAGGCGAAGGAGATTGGTAAAAAGAAGAGCTCCCCGATGGTGCCTCGTGCGATCCCTCATGCGACGGTGGCCTATAGATCGGCTGGCCAGTCCGAGTAGTCGCGAACGGACTCGAACCGGGCCATGCATTCCAACCTGCCATGGGACTGGGAAAAGGAAACATATAAGGGTTAGGATACATATAAGGGCTAGGGTATGCACCTGGCATAATCTGAAAAGGCTGTGATCTAGGTGTCATCGGCTGAAGTGTTGGGCACGATGACTGTATGGGCACTGTTGATGGGCCCGGTGGTTGTGTCGGCCCTGTTGATGGTCCCGTCTCATCACCCCTTCTCCTTAGATTTAAAGGGCCCCGTCGTTCCTTTTGTTCACGAAGTTGCCGTCGCCTCTCCTCTTCTGACAATAAATACGGTTTGCCATGGATCCTAAACCATGGCATGTATTCCGGCACGCACGATAACTCAGGAACGATGATCGGTTCCTGAGTAGGTATATAATCATACCGGTTCTCCCACAATTCGATATACGCTGACCAAAATCTTGGCCAACCTGTATGCAACTGTTGTAATTCAACTTTGTGCTCATTATCGAGCACCTCAGGTGCCACGAGAATCGGTTTTCGGAATCCAAATTGACGCAGAACCCGATGTGACTGGTGCATCTCCACAGTGGCATAGTTGACCAATGGCACCTTCACATGCCAAATGTCCGAATTTTGAAAAAAATCTTCCAGAATTACTGCCCGAATTGACGGATCCTCGTATGGTGTCCATTCAAACTATATTAACATGATAAAAAATATTAGTTATATACTAAATACTAAATACTAAATACTCAATACTAAATATTACATACTAAATACTAAATACGAAACGACTATTTTATTACAAAAATATATTTTATTTAATACTTACTTGTGCTTCCGAATGTTGCTCTAATAGAAGCCGTATATCTTCAAGCGATGTAGGTATTCCAACATAACTCGCCGAATGGTTCCACCTAATTAAACAAATTTTTAGCATACAATTGTATTTTAAATCTATATAATAATTGTAAAATCTAATATTAAATTTACCTCGTTATGAGTGGGAATGTATATGGATGGTCGACTCGAGGACGTAAAAATGGAAATCGAAATCGTGCCAATGATTGCAGTAGTGATAGGCAACCTCCGATTTTCGCTTTATTCGGCCGCGTCGCCCCGCACATCTCCCGATACAATTTTGCTAGCACGGCAGACCCCCAACTCAATTCACCGGCTGCTCTAAGATCAATGAGTTTCAGTACCCATCTCAGATGTACGAGGTTTCATGACAAGTCCGACATCAGATAGCCTCCAATCATATCAAGAATATATGTACGAGCATACCGTATTCTTTCTATTTCGGTCAAATCATTATTCGGCTCCGGGAATGTGTCTCGTAACCAGTCCATCTCGATCCAACCTCCATAAATGTTATCCAAAATAGCACCCAAAAGCTCGTACCATACGGCTCCCCAATCACCAGAAGTTGCGGACCCGGTGACTACGTACCCATCCACCGACAATCCCAATTGCAAATCCACGTCTTCCAGAATGATAGTACACTCTCCGCACGGAAGATGGAAAGTGTGCGTCTCGGGTCTCCACACACTGATTAGCTTCGGGTCCAACTTACACCCTTGGCCTATCGTGGCCACGTGCCAAAAACTCGCTTCTCGCAGGTAATTCTTGATCAACGGCGATGGTGGACCAGACATATTGTGAATATAGCATTGCAACACCCGATCTACAGACTGTTTTAAAAATTATAAAATAAAAATTAATTAAAATTGCATAAACCTAAAAAATATTAAATAGTATTGAAAAATTTAAATTATAACTTACCATTGTCATTTGATCGACGGAGATGTGTTTATTGTCGAGACGAATTAATTCTCCGGCCATTTCTAATACGCGAATATTTTTAAATTTAACAAAAAATATTTACAAAAACTTTTAAATAGGGCTTTTTTGTAATAATTAAAGGACTATTGTGAAATTTGAGAGGAACTTTAAAGGAATTTGAGAGAAATTTGAGAGGAATTTGAGAGAAAAATAAGTAAGGACCTTTGTGTGAAAAAAATGAAAGGATGGGGGGTTTTATAGTTTTTTTTTTTGCCGTTGGAGGCCCTACGGTAAAAAAAAAAGTGACCATTGGAACGGGCAAAAACGCGTCCACGAGGGAGCGCTTTTGCCACATCAGCAAAGTGTGCCCTCAAGGACGCGATTTTGGTTGATGTGGCACAAAACGCTCCCTCGTGGACGCGCTTTCCTGCTGCATCCCCTGAAAACTCGTTGACGTGGATGCGTTTTCGGGTGAAATGACCCTTTCCGGTAAATAATTATTTAGTAGGTCCTTTTCCGTAAATTTTGTATAAAAATGGTAATTTTTGGTAAATTACCCCGCATTTGGCCGTGTTAATTTCATGAAAAACATCTTCATCGATTGAAAATAACTTATAAATTAACAGAAAATGAGTCCAAAGAGCGCAAGTCATTTTTTAGTAAATAATACTTATGTGTGATTTTGTTTTTATATAAAAATTAAATTTATTCAAGTTTAATATTATTATATTAATAATAAATTTTTAATTTTTTTAAAAAAATTAATATTAATAAAATATTAATATAAAATATTAAAAATTTTAATATTATTAAACATAAATATTTAATTATCTATATCTAATCATATAATAAATTATTATTGATATTAATAATTTATTATTTAATATTTCAATTTTATTTTAATAATAAATTTTTAAATAATATTTTTGAAAAATATTCAATATTAATAATAAATATTTATTACTTTTATAGATATATTAATAATAAATATTTTGTAGTATAAAGGTTAAACCATATTGATAAACCGTAAAAGTAACATATTTTAAGCCCACATTTAGTATGCTTTTGGATGATTTGTCCCTTGATTTATGTAAAAATGTGCTATTAATCCTTTGTTTTCATGTTTTATACCCAGGAAAGCACCCGAGGATGAAAAGAACGAGAAACGGGCCTAAACGAACCAAATTGGGCCAAAGAGGAAATCGACACAGCCTGGACTTAAGCCCACACGGCCGTGCCATGGCCGTGTCCCTGTCGTAGGAAAGAGCAATTTCATTCGGATTTGGATACTCAGGGGCGAAGAAACATATTTCGAAAGCCTATATAAACCCCCTAAGTGCTACCAGAAAGAGGGCGGTTAGCTAGGCCAAGGAGCCAAGCCGAAACGGTCAGATTTGTGGATAATCACTCGGGGATAGCTAGTTGATCCATCTCAAGAAGCCGAAAGTCTACTCAAGACGGCAGATCTCTCCTTGAATTCCTTCAGGGGGTTTTAGGGATTTCTTATGTTTTGTTTTATCTTTTCTTCTGAGATGTTTTCTTTAATAATTATGAACTAAACCCTTCAGATACCTGAAGGGGATAAAACCTATGATGAATCTTGTTATTGTTTTCTGAACTATATGATAAATACTTGATTTATTCTTAATTATGTGTGCTTAATTCTTGTTTTGATATTTCACGGATATTGATTCAAGTATGTTGTGTTTAGGTGTAGAGCAAAAGTCCTTGCCTATTCATAGATCTAGCATAATTACAGCGGAGTTGTTCGCGCGCCTAGAGATAGGGTGACGAAACTTTGCCAGATTAGTGTGAAACCTAATATGGGAATCCATAGATCGAGTTAATGCGATTCTAGGGGTTTTAATTAGAAAGAGATTTCAATTAATCAACCTAGGGTTAGTCATTACTCGCTTTGAGAGAGGGTCTAATGTACATTAGGGAGTCCTACGGATCAAGTCAAGTGAATAAATCGTCTGGTTCAATGCTAGATAACAAGTGAAGTCTAGGTGGATTCTTCCTAAGGATATCGTCTTAATCAATTGGTTTTTTCCAAGTTATTTTTCCCAAATTTATTCTTTTTGTGTTTGCATCTTTAGTTTAGTTGATAGTTAAATTTAGATTAGTTAAACATTCACTTAATTCTTAGGCTAAATAATAGGAAGAGAGTTAGTATTAGTACTTTCGGTTCCTTTGGGATTCGATATTTCGGTCTTGCCTAAACTATACTACTGTTCGGTAGGTGCGCTTGCCTTAAAATCGTTGTCCGAGTTAGTTTCTAGGTTCGATCATTTTCATTATAAATTTAAGACTCTGATTTCGACAATCAAGTTTTTGGCGCCGTTATCGGGGAACTGAAATATTAAGAACGCTCAATTTTTATTGCTTTAGCCATTTTTTTTATTTTTGCAATTTATTTTACTTTACTAAATTTTCTTTCTTTCTTTCGTTTCAGGTACCTCTAGTTTATGACTAGAAGGAACCCGACAGGACCCTTACTTTACGACAGTGATATTGAAGGTACCGTTCGTAGAAATCGCAGAGAGATAAGGCGAAGCTTAAACTACATAAACGAAGAGCAAGAAGCCAAAATTAACACTACAGAAGAGATGGTAGAAAACAATCCGCCACTTCCAGATTTGGCGGAACATCATGCTCCACGTACTATGTATGATTATGCTAAACCTAGTTTAACAGGAACTGAGTCTAGTATTGTTAGGCCTACTATTGCTGCAAATAATTTTGAACTGAAACCTAACACTATACAGATGATTCAACAGTTTGTTCAGTTTGATGGTTTGCAGGATGAGAATCCTAACACACACTTAGAAAATTTCCTAGAATTTTGTGACACCTTCAAGATAAATGGCGTTTTTGATGATGCCATCCGTCTTCGGTTATTACCCTTTTCATTAAGGAATAAAGCCAAACGGTGGTTACATTCTCTTCCACGATGGTCAATCACTACATGGGATCAAATGACCGAGAAATGTTTATTAAAATATTTTCCACCTGCCAAAACGGCTAAATTAAGGAATAATATCTCTTCTTTTGTGCACATAGATTCAGAGACTTATACGATGAATGGGAGAGATATAAAGATTTGTTAAGGAGGTGCCCACACCATGGACTACCATTGTGGCTACAGGTCAAAACTTTTTACAACGGTGTGAACCCTTCAACAAGGCAGTTAATTGATTCAGCCGCTGGTGGAACTTTGAACAATAAAACTCCTGAAGCAGCCTACGAGTTTATAGAGGAGATGTCACTGAATAACTATCAGTGTCAAGTTACAAGGACAAAGCCAGCTAAAGCAACCGGAGTTTTCAACATTGATACAGTGACTGCACTATCAAATTAGGTAGAATTGTTACATAAAAAATTTGATAGTATCTATGGTTCTTCGCAGGCACATCCGGTTATGCAGTGCGACACAAGTGAAGGAGTGGTGAATCCTAAGTACCCACCCTACGGACGGGGCATGGAAAGTGAGCAGATGAATTATACGGGTAACAATTTCCGATCTAACAATAACCCTTTTAGTAATACTTATAATCCAGGTTGGAAGAACCACCCCAATTTTTCATGGGGCGGTCAAAGAAATCAAAGGCAATAACCATCCCAAAACTTCCAACAACAGCCTTACACACAGGAAAAGAAGTCGAACCTTGAAGAGGTGCTAACAAACTTTATAATAGCCATAGATACACGTTTCCAGAAGGTAGAAACAAAACTTGAGGCATTGTCACAGGAATTCAAGGATCAAATCGGGCAACTCACTAGGTTAGTTTCTGAAATAAGATTCGAAACCTTACCTAGGGAAAAAGAGTAGGTCTAGGCAGTAACACTGAGAAGTGGAAAGGAGTTAATCGACACAAAGAAGGAAGTACCACATGAGTCCGATAAGGCAGAGATAACTCCGACCCGTGAGGAAACTAAAAAAACAATCCCGTATTCAGCAAAGTTGAAGAAGGACAGCTTAGACGCACAATATGGTAAATTTCTTAAACTTTTCAAATAGCTACATATTAACTTACCTTTTGTTGAAGCTATTTCGCAGATGCCAACATATGCAACATTTTTAAAGGAGCTTCTAACAAATAAAAGGAAGTTTAAGGAAATTTCAACAGTAGAACTTAATGAGGAATGCTCAGCTATCATCCAAAACAAGCTACCAGCCAAATTGAAAGATCCAGGAAGTTTCACTATCCCTTGCTTAATTGGTTGTTTGAACATAAAAAAAACATTAGCTGACTTAGATGCCAGTATTAATCTAATGCCTTATAAAATGTTTAAGCAACTTGGTTTAGGGGAACCAATACCCACTAAGATGAGTATTCAGTTAGCTAACAGATCTGTTAAGTATCCCAGGGGAATTATTGAAGATGTTCTGGTAAAAGTAGATAAATTTATATTTCCCGTTGATTTTGTTATGCTTGATATAAATGAGGACGTAGATGTACCTTTAATTTTGGGGCGACCCTTTTTAGCTACTATTAGGGCTGTCATTAATGTTGGTTATGGTAAACTCGCATTAAGAGTAGGAGATGAAGAAATTGTGTTCCAAATTTATGATGCCATTCGGTATTCTAGAGAACAAGATGATTCTTGTTACTTTGTTGATGCCATTGCTCACATTTTTCAAGAATCTTTGCAGGAAATCATGCATAGTGACATGATGGAACTGTGTCTTTCACAAGGTGATGGGAATGATGACGATATCGATGAAGAGAATCTCAGTGCACCACCTTCTAGACAGATGAAAATAGAAGACATCAAGACTAATGACGAATTCAAATAAAAACCCTCTATTGATGAGCCACCCAAGCTAGAACTAAAACAATTACCAAAACACTTAGAATATGCATTCCTAGGGGATAATTCTACGCTACCAGTAATCATCTCTTCGAAACTAGGACCTCAGGAGAAAGAAGAGTTGCTAAGGATGCTACGGAAACACAAAAGGGCCATAGCATGGAAAATGTCGGACATTAAAGGAATAAGCCCATCATTTTGCACCCACAAAATTTTAATGGAAGATGAGTATAAACCGTGTGTGCAACCTCAAAGACAGTTAAACCCCAATATGATAGAAGTCGTCAAAGTCGAGGTAATTAAACTTCTAGATGCAGGAATAATTTATCCTATTTCTCACAGCAATTGGGTAAGTCCTGTGCAGGTTGTTCCAAAGAAAGGAGGCATGACGGTGGTCGCCAACGAAAAGAATGAACTAATTCCCACCAGAACAATCACAGGTTGGAGAGTTTTCATTGATTATAGGAAGCTGAACGATGCCACTAGAAAAGATCACTTCCCTCTACCCTTTATTGATAATATGTTAGAAAGGTTGTCTGGGCATATGTACTACTGCTTCTTGGACAGACTCTCCGGCTACTTCCAAATCCCAATAGCGCCTGAAGATCAAGAGAAGACAACATCTACATGCCCATACGGTACATTTGCTCATCGTCGAATGCCTTTTGGATTATGTAATGCCCTTGCTGCTTTTTAGCGCTGCATGTTGGCAATCTTTGATGAACTTGTGGAAGACATTATGGAGGTATTTATGGAAGACTACTTGGTGTTCGGTAATTCTTTCCACCTTTGCCTTAAAATTTTAGAACGAGTTCTAATAAGATGTGAGGAGACGGATCTCGTCTTGAATTGGGAAAAATGTCACTTTATGGTTAGAGAAGGGATTGTGCTGGGACATAAGATTTATAGTAAAGGGATTGAGGTAGATAAAGCAAAGATTGAAACCATAGAAAAATTACCTCCCCCTAGTTTAGTTAAGGCTATTAGAAGCTTTTTAGGATATGCTGGATTTTACAGAAGATTCGTTAAAGATTTTTCTAAAATAGCTAAGCCTTTAACAAAATTACTAGAAAAAGATGTTCCTTTCAATTTTGATCAAGAATGTTTAGATGCATTCAATTTCCTCAAGGATAAACTAATAAATGCCCCAATTATAATTGCACCTTATTGGAATTTACCTTTTGAACTAATGTGTGATGCAAGTGATTTTGCAGTAGGTGCAGTCTTGGGACAACGAAGAGACAAGCATTTTCAGCCAATTTATTATGCTAGTAGAACATTAACACCCACACAAGAAAATTATACCACCATAGAGAAAGAATTGCTAGCTGTAGTTTTTGCTTTTGACAAATTTAGGCAATATTTAATATTATCTAAAGTTGTCGTTTACACTGACCACTTCACCTTTTGTTATCTTTTAACTAAACCTGATGCAAAACCTCAACTCATAACATGGATTTTACTTCTACAGGAATTTGATTTGGAAAACAGGATAAGAAGGGAGCTGAAAACCTTGCAGCAGATCACCTCTCCAGGCTTGAGAACCCACATATCGAAGAGCTCGACTAAAATGAGATAAACGATTCATTTCCCGAAGAACAACTCTTCTCTATAACCTACTCTAAGGTGCCATGGTTTGTAGATATTGCGAATTATTTAGCTGCTAACATCTTGCCAAAAAGACTAACACATCACCAAAAGAATCGATTCTTTGCTGATGCAAAAAACTATTTTTGGGAAGACCCCTTTTTTTTACGCATATGTGTAGATCAGGTAATTCGAAGATGCGTTACAAAGGCAAAAGCAAGCAAAATCCTAGAACATTGCCATTCAGGACCTTCAGAAGGACACTACAGTGGCATTAAGACAGCACATAAAATACTCGAATTAGGTTTCTATTGGCCCACTCTATTCAAAGATGCCAATAGGTACGTCGCTTCGTGTGATAAATGCCAAAGAACAGGTAATATTTCTAAACGTGATGAAATGCCTCAAACATATATGCTATCATATGAAATATTTGATGTATGGGGTATTGATTTTATAGGACCATTCCCTAGTTCATTTGGAAATAAATACATCCTAGTGGCAGTTGATTACATGTCAAAATGGGTGGAAGCCGAAGCCTTACCTACCAATGATGCTAGAGTAGTAGTTAAGTTTCTCAAAAAACTGTTCTCCCGATTTGGAACGCTGAGAGCCATTATTATTGATAAGGGCACTCATTTCTATAATACTCAATTTAACAAAGTCTTAAAAAAATATGGAGTACGCCATAGGATAGCAACTCCATACCACCCACAAACCAATGGGCAAGTTGAAGTAGAAAACCGAGAACTTAAACGCATCCTAGAAAAAACGGTTGAATCAAACAGAAAAGATTGGGCATTAAAAGTAGATAATACCCTATGGGCCTATAGAATAGCATATAAAATCCTTCTAGGGACATCACCATACAAACTTCTATACGGGAAAAGCTGTCATCTACCATTCGAATTAGAGCACAAAGCTTTTTGGGCTATAAAATTTTTAAATTTTGATCTTAAAGCTGCAGGAAAGAAAAGAATTATGCAGATAAACAAGCTAGACGAATGGAGAGTTGAAGCCTACGAGAACTCAAAATTATACAAGGAGTCAACGAAGCGACGTCATGATGCTCGTCTAAAGAAATCAAAATAATTTGAAGTAGGGGACTTGCTCCTGCTATACAACTCAAGGCTTAAACTATTTCCTGGGAAGCTAAAATCAAGATGGACAGGCCTATTCATGATCAAAATAATTTTCCCTATGGCACAATCGAAGTAAGCCATCCCACTCAAGGCACATTCAAGATAAATGGTCACCGACTCAAAATTTATAACGGTGAAGATTTCAAGGATATGAGAGAGGAGCTTCAGCTCCATGAACCTTCTTTTAGAACCAAAAACAGGGAAAGTCTAGCTTAAGACTTTAAACGAGCGCTTCTCGGGAGGCAACCCGAGCACTAACTTCATTAACATTATACTTTTAATTTTTCAGCATCTAACTCAATACTAATTAATCTAATAAAGTGCAGGTTTTAGGCCACACGGCCTTGCACACGGCGCATACCGTAGCGTGTGGAAGCAGGGACAAACCACGGGCGTATTTCAGAGCCATGCACGCACAGCGAGCGAAATTTCTTTTCCCAACACGGGCTGCGATAAATAGCCACGCCTGTGCCGACTTTTCGTGTGAGGTTACTGACTTGTTAAGCACAGGCTAGACACGGTCGTGCCTTACAACCGTGTGAGGTTACTGACTTCTCGAGCACGGGCTAAACACGCCCGTTCTAAACGACCGTGTGTAGCTAAACACGGGCGTGTCGTATTAACCACGCCCGTGGCCAAATCCCCTAAACGCGCCTAAAATTCAAAATCCCAAAAAACACGGGCTAATTAAAATCAAGCATAGACGTGGCTCCTGCCCGTGTCCCCTCCCCTATTTAAAGAAACACAACCCCGTTTTTCCCCAATTTCCTTCCCCAAACCAACCCTAGCCGTCTTTCCCTCAAAAACTCCCCCCAAATCCAACCACCAGCACTAAAACCCCCTCACCATTGTTTCTATTCACCCCAAAATCTTCCAAACTCTCTAGTATTCTTATAAAAATGTGCCCATGCCCTTGCCACTGCCGTGCCTGTAACATCCTGACAAGGGCCTATGCATTTTCGATTTAAATGTACGAAGTGATATGTTTTATGTACTAGGAATAAATTTCGAACATCTTTGGAAACCTAGTTATGCATGGAAATGGAAAAGAAAATTTTTGGAAACTTGAACATTTTGGAAACTCAACATTTCTGAAACTCAACATTTACGAAACTCAACATTTTGGAAATGTTTCAAAATGGAAAGTGAACATTTCGGGAAACTTGGAAATGTAAGAAAAATGGCAAGTTACAGAGCCGATCAAAAATTTTAGGAAACTTAGAAATAATCGAGAAATGTCAAGTTTTAAAGTTTAAAATAGGAAATTAAGGCAAGGGGGCCTTAAAAGTAAAAGTTGGTAAAATTTGACACACAAACAGGCTTGGAAAAGTGGCCTGAAGATATCACTTAGGGCCTATGGAAATGGCGCCATGTGCAAAAGGCATGGGCCTGGGTTCGAGTCACAAGGGAAGCAAATAAATAAAGTTTTATTTTTGCTTCCCAGGCTAAGGGGTGGACGGCACATGGGTTTAAAAAGAGAGGTGTTTTATTTCCATTAATATTGCATAATAATGTGATAAATAAAAACTTTTTAATTTGGATTATTTAGATGAGTTAAAAAGGATTTTTCTTTATTTATTTTTAAATAAGGTGATAATATTATCACAAGGAAGAGTGGTGGCCAAGTCAAGGACTCTTGCCCTAGTAATTTCGGCTAAAGAAGGAGAATTAAAGGATTTTCTCTCATCTTTTCTTAGTATTGCCGAAATTTCCCTGACAAACTCTCTCTCTGCCGAATTTTTCTTCTCTTCTTCTCTTTTCCTCATCTGTCAAGCCAAAACCTTTTCATTTGATCCCTGATTAAAACTCCATAGTCGAATCTCTGTGACTCTGGGCAAGGAAGCAATCGATTAAAGGCATTAAAGGTAAGGTTAAGCTATTCAAATTCTTTTCTTTTCTAGTTGCCGAAAGAGAAGGGTCTAATCCCTATTCTTGTTTTTTTTGGCCGAATCTGCAAGGGGTCTCTCAGGTTTCTACAATTGTTGAAAACAAGGATCAAGGATCTAAGGTAAGATAAATATATATTTGGTCGAAGGTTATGTTTTATATGTTAGATCTAACATATGAATTATAGGAATTTCAATATCACTAAAGGGAGCAAGGAACCGATTTTTGAGATCTCATCATAAGGTAAGTGGTTATAATCGGCCAAGGTTCTCTCTTAAATGTCTAGATCTATTTGTTTTAACCAGAGACTAACCAAATCAATGGATTTAATGGTTAGCCGATTTCAAGGGAAAAACACAAATCTTTGGGATTTGATTATCAATCAAATCGGCAAACAAGGTAAGTGTTAGTAATACCATTCCTATTAGGATTTGGTTTTAAAATCGAAAAGGTTATTAATATGTTATTATATGATGGGCTGAATATAGGAATTAACAGATCTAAAGCCTAGATCGGGATTTTCGGGATCTCAAGGAATCTATTAAGCAAATCAGGTGTGTACTCACACTAACTTTCAATATATTATGGCAATAATTATTTTCATATATGAATATGCATAAGAATGAGAATGTGGCTAAGTACCACAAATGTGGTAAAGAGTACCCAGGTACGTTTCCTACTTCTGATAGGATTACGAATATGATATATTTTGAACATGTGAATAGTAACATGAATAAGAAATAAGTATGTTATGCATGATATAATAATATTTGGGGCATTTTGGGCTATATGTGAAAGGGAAGAAGGTGTTGACTTGGTCTCACTAACGGAATATGGTGACTACGGTCACATAATATGAATATGGTAACTTCGGTTACATTATCTCGAATTTGGTAACTTCGGTTACATTATTCGAATATGGTGTCTAATGACACAAATTATATGGGCGATGAGCACGCCGATCGCAAATGATCGCCTTCGATGGTGTGTAGCGGATGGAGGGTCGACTTAGTAGTCCCACGGTGTGACCGGCGTGCGGGTGGTGTGTAGCGGATGGACAAATAGGCTTGGGTTTGGGTTGCATCATTTGATTCGAATATGTACTTGATATGAATATGTATGCCGATCTGTTGATTGTTAGTTTTGTGTACACATTGAGTCTCAGAGACTCACCCCTTGTGGGACTGCTTTTGGTGATGAGCGATAATGGACCGGCCTGCGGGGAGTCTGAAGGTGGCCATGCAGGAGAAAAATAAACGATTTGGACTTTATTTTTCCTAAGTACTTTTCATTTTAATTTTGGAAATTATTTGATGTAATAAGGCCATAAGGCCCAAGTTTGATTGCTTCATTTCTGTTTAAATTTTATTATTATGTTACAAATTACTTTAAAATTAATGATTGTTTAAAAACATATTTCTTAAATAAACCCTAGATTGTTTTTTTTTTTGTCACTTTAAATAATTGTTCTTTTAAAATTAAGTAAACGTTTTTCCAACCTAAGCCCAACCCAAAACCAATATCTTTCGAAAAATACACAAATTATCTCTAAGTAATAAAGAACTTCAAAACCGTTTTTCTTAAGGAACATACCAGATCCGGTCCAGGCTCGTGGGCCGGGTGTGAGGTGTTTCAGTTTGGTATCAGAGCCCAGTTTTTGAATTCTCGGCCTGTGGGCTAAGGCCCAAAACATTTTCAAAGCGAGCCAAATGATTTTCTTTGAAACGAAGCAGGTTTTCTGGCATGCCACCTAAGTCTCCGACCCGCAGTCCACCAGGTAAGTACCCCTAACTCTATGTGTGATTATGTGATTTATGAATTGAATAAGGGTAGAAAAGGCATGGAA
Organism: Gossypium bickii; assembly: GCA_025503065.1. Classification (NCBI taxonomy): domain Eukaryota; kingdom Viridiplantae; phylum Streptophyta; class Magnoliopsida; order Malvales; family Malvaceae; genus Gossypium; species Gossypium bickii. Next base: position 122,295,486 of record CP106712.1, on the reverse strand, counting down.
CGTAGAATAGAATGATAGGAATATGGAACCCTAGGGCTAGGTTACTCAAACACCAAACGCATAAGACTTAATGCACTAAACAAACCTATGGCTAAGTCATCGAGCTAGGGTGTGGTAACCCTCAGACGCATGTGTCTAGGATTGGATCCTAAGAGCACGGTATTTAAGCGAGCCTAGTGACTCACCTCCTCTTCGCAGTATTCTACCCGGTGCGTAGCTTCTGCTCACCCTAACTCGTCGAGGGCTCGGTGGTGTGGCAACCTCACATGCGCATGTCTAGGAATGGTTTCTGGTGAGAGGTTGGTATTTAAGCGATCTGCGTGACTCACCTCCTCTTCACTCGAATCCCGCTCAGTGCGTAGCTTTGGTTCACCCCGACCAAGAGGGCTCTCGGTCATAGGCTAAATATAATGACCAAAACCCGAAGTGGAAGCTAGCCATGTTTTTTTAAAGAAAAAAAGAACAAAACAACGAACCCTAGTTTTAAAATTCTTAAAACTTTCTTTTAAATTTGTAAAAACTATCTTTACAAAATTTCTCGAAAAATTTCTGATTTGTGAAAATTACAAAAATGTCCTCAGTGGTAAAATCACCAAAATGCCCTTGGTTTATCAAATGTCCAACTACTCAACAGTTTTACCAAAATCCATTATTTTATAAACATACAAAAACCCTAATTTGCGAACCATAAAAAATACCTTGATTTTGGAAAATTTTACAAAATTGCCCCTAACTTACAAAATGACCAAAATGACCCCGGTTTCCAAAATCTTTGTAAACATCACCATTTGAAAAGAGGAACTTTCAAAAAGAAGCCATAAAGTTTTACAACTTTTGAAATATCCCTAACATATTAAATTTTACAAATATCCCTAACATATTAGATTTTACAAATTTACTCTGGTTTTTGGAAAATTACCGAAATACCCCCGAGGTCAAAAATTACCGAAATACCTCTGAATTTTGAAATTTTTCCAAAATTATCCTGGGACTTTAAAATTTCCAAAATACTTTCGACAAAATCACCGAGGAACTTTTTGTTTTGAAAAAATTACGAAAGTGCCCCTGTAGGACGAAATTACGAAAATACCCCTAGGTAGTGGAAAAACAACAACGAGGAAAATTACAACGTTTCTTTGAATGAACGAAAGTTCATAATTGTTTGATGGATGGATGAATGAATGAAAGACTGTGTGCTTGTGTGAATACGAAAGAACCACTCCTAAAACTCTTTACATAAAACTCCTTCGCGGGTATATAAGTGGAACAATGACTAATTCATAAAACTTCTTAATCAGATCTCGACGCTAGAAATGAGCTCCAGAGGACGTGGTCATCGTGGACGAGGTAGAGGAAGGATGACTGTGTCAGAACTCGTTAGATCGGGTCAGGGTTCTGACAATGCGATACCACCGCCACCACCACCCCTACCGTGTGAGTCTTTGCGGCAAGCTCGGGACGGGGAAGATCTTTGTGTCGCAGTCAGTCTTTGCGAGTTTTGGAATTGGTGGTCGGTGCGGTGGAAATTCGTGAACCCGAAAATCAGTGCTCGAAACGGCTCGGAGCTAATGGAGCCGAGATGTTTCGTGGAGTGTGCGGTGGCACCCGACCCGCATGACCGATCTTGGTTGGAAGCGACGGAGCGCATCATGGATAAGCTTGATCCGACCCGACGAGGAAAAGTTGAAGGGGATGGTGGCACTGTTACGCGATGAAGCGTATCAATGGTGGTTAACTGTGCGGGATGGTGCCACAGCTGAGGATCTGACCTGGGAGTATGTTAAGGAAGCATACCAGAATAAGTACGTGGGAACCAGGTACATTGATGAGCAAAGGAAAGCTTTTCTTTGGCTGGTCTAAGGAAACAAGTCAGTTGCAGAATATGAGGCTGAATTCCTGAGGTTGAGCCAGACGCACGCTCGAGGTGTTGTGGCGATCGAGCATGCATGAGCGCTGTGTCCGTTTTGAGGACGGGCTAAGGGATGATCTGAGACTATTAATAGCACCGCATCAGGAGCGGGAATTCTCTTCTTTGGTAGAAAAGGCCAAGGTGGCCGAGGGAATCAAGGACTCTATAAAGCAGGCTACGATAGAAGTAGACCCAAGAGAAGTTTTGGGTCATCTGGAAAAGTTCATAAGAGGCCTAGAGTTGATGGGCGCGAGGTCGCAAGTTTGGATTCGAAGGCGGTATCGTCCTTGTGAGCATTGTGGAAAGAAGCACTTGGGAGAGTGCTGGAGAAAGACGGGAGGATGTTTCAAGTGTGGGTCCAAGGACCATATGCTTAAGGATTGTCCCAAGCAACCAGATGAGAGCCGACCGGCAGCTCAGAATACTAGCCAGGCGGGAAGAGGTGGACAGCAGCCTCAACGGGGTCGTGGTTCAGCCAACCGAGGTAATGGTACTGGCAGAGGCCGTGGAGCACAGGGCCGAGGTGCTGCTAATGCTGAAGCAAGGCAACCGAGTTTGGTTTATGCGGTTCACCGGAGGGAGGATGGAGACGCGCCGGATGTTATAACCGGTACATTCTTCATATTTGACAAGCCCTATTTTGCTTTAATTGATGTGGGCTCGACCCATTCATATGTTGCATGTAGCGTAGTAGAAACAATAGGCCTAGACTTTGAACTTTCGGGTAGGCAAATGACTGTAGTAAGCCCATTAGGCCAAATCGTAGTGGTAGATAAGATCTTTCGGAATGTACCCCTAGAGATTCAGGGAGTGAATTTTCGGGCTGACTTAATGGAATTACCTTGTGGAGAGTTTGAACTTATACTCGGAATGGATTGGCTAGTAGAGCACCGAGCTGTGTTGGATTGTGCGGCTAAACGTATGGAACTAAGAACCCCGGAGGATGAGGTAGTAGTGATGATCGGAGAAAGGAGGAACTACTTGTCTAATGTAGTTTTGGCACTGAAGGCTGAGAAGATGGTTAGGAAAGAGGGCAAAGCGTTCTTAGCCTTCGTAAATGCGTTAGGTGGGAAGGAAGAAGGTGTTCGGGGAGTTAGAACCGTAAGGAATTTTGAGGATGTATTTCCAGAGGAATTACCAGGAATACCCCCAGATAGAGAGGTGGAGTTTGAAATAGATTTGCTACCGGGAACAGCTCCTGTGTCAATCGCTCCATACCGAATGGCACCAAAGGAGTTAGTAGAGCTCAAGGCTCAAATCCAAGAACTGTTAGATAGTGGGTTCATCCGACCCAGTGTGTCTCCATGGGGAGCACCGGTCCTATTTGTGAAGAAGAAGGATGGAACTATGCGTATGTGCATAGATTATCGTCAGTTGAACAAACTGACCGTCAAGAACAAGTATCCCTTGCCAAGGATAGACGACTTGTTCGACCAGCTGAAAGGGGCAGCTGTGTTCTCGAAGATAGACTTAAGGTCGGGATATCACCAGTTGAAGGTGAAGGAGGCTGACATTCATAAGACCGCTTTTAGGACAAGATATCGCCATTTTGAATTTGTAGTGATGCCGTTTGGGTTGACGAAACGCCCCAAACAGCGCTCATGGACATGATGAATCGGGTTTTCCAACCCTACCTGGATAAGTTTGTCGTTGTGTTCATCGATGATATTTTGGTGTACTCAAAGTCGGAGGAGGAGCATGATGAGCATCTCCGAGATGTGTTGGAAGTGTTAAGGGAGAAGAAGCTTTATGCCAAATTCAAAGAAGTGTGAATTTTGGCTTAAGGAGGTGGCATTCTTAGGTCATGTGGTATCCACGTATGAAATAAGAGTGGATCCTAGGAAGATCGAGCGATGTTGGATTGGAAACCACCTAGGTCCGTGGTTGAAAATCAAGTTTCTTAGGATTGGCGGGCTATTACGTATGGTTCGTGGAAGGATTCTCGTCAATAGCCGCGCCTTTGACAAATTTGCTAAGGAAGGAAGTACCATTTGTGTGGACGGATAAGCAACAGGAGAGCTTTGAAAAGCTTAAGAAGGTGCTGACGGAAGCTCCGGTGTTAATTCAGCCGGAGGCAGGCAAGGATTTTGTGGTGTACTGTGATGCTTCGCATACGGGATTAGGCTGTGTGCTAATGCAAGATGGAAAAGTGGTCGCTTACGCGTCTCGGCAGTTAAGGCCTCATGAGGTTAATTATCCAACCCATGACTTGGAACTAGCATAAGTGGTTTTCGCCCTCAAGGTTTGGAGGCACTACCTTTATGGAGAAAGGTCAGTGATCTACACGGACCACAAGAGCCTTAAGTACTTGTTGACTCAGAAGGAGTTGAACTTGAGGCAACGAAGGTGGGTGGAGTTGTTGAAGGATTACGATTGCTCAATAGAGTACCACCCGGGCAAGGCGAATGTGGTAGCAGACACCCTAAGTCGGAAGGTTGTGTCCGATCTAAGGGCTTTGTTCGCTCACTTGAGTCTGTATGATGATGGAAGCCTGTTGGCAGAATTGCAAGTCAAGCCCGCGTGGCTGAATGAGGTGAAAGAGGGACAATTGGCTGATAAAGATCTAAGTGCTAAGTTTCAACAAGTACGGAGCGGAGAATTAGGGGATTATGGCGTCAATGATGATGGAGTACTGTGCTACAAAGGAAAAGTCTATATGCCAAGGGATAAGGAGTTGAGATAAAGGATTCTTCGGGAAGCGCATGGTAGCCCTTATGCTATGCATCCCGGAGGCATCAAGTTGTATAGAGATCTAAGGGAACAATTTTGGTGGTCTGATCTGAAACGAGAGGTGACTGAATTTGTAGGGAAATGTTTGACGTGTCAGCAAGTTAAGGCTGAACACCAAGTTTCATCGGGATTACTTCAACCAATTGAGATTCCCCAATGGAAGTGGGAAAGAATTACCATGGACTTCGTTAGTGGGCTTCCCCTTACGCCTACTAAGAAGGACTCAATATGGGTGATAGTGGACCGTTTGACCAAGTCCGCGCACTTTATCCCAGTAAGAATGGATTATTCTCTTCAGAAGTTGGCTAAGTTATATGTGGCGGAGATCGTAAGGTTACATGGAGTACCAGTATCGATCATCTCCGATCGAGACCCAAGGTTTACATCTCGGTTTTGGAGTGCACTTCACCAAGCTTTAGGCACCAAGTTGGACTTCACTACAGCTTTTCATCCACAATCCGACGGGCAGTCTGAACGGGTTATACAAGTGTTGGAGGATATGTTAAGGGGTTGTGTTATGGATTTTCGAGGAAGTTGGGAGGATTATTTGTCTTTAGCTGAGTTCGCCTACAACAACAGCTATCAGGTTAGCATTCGGATGGCACCATATGAAGCATTGTATGGTTGGAAGTGTAGAACTCCTACTTGTTGGACCGAGTTAGGAGAACGTCAAGTTTTGGGCCCGGAGTTAGTGGCAGAAACTGAAGAGAAAGTTGAGTTAATTCGAGCACGGCTGAAAGAAGCCTCTGATAGGCAGAAGTCGTACACAGACCTTAAGCGGAAGGAAATAGAGTTTGAAGTGGGAGATCAAGTATTTCTGAAGGTCTCACCGTGGAAGAAGGTAATGAGGTTCGGTCGCAAAGGGAAGCTAAGCCCATGGTTTATAGGGCCTTATAGAGTTCTGAAGTGAGTTGGGCCAGTGGCATACCAGTTGGAGTTGCCGCCAGAGCTGCAGCAGATGCACAATGTATTCCATGTGTCTATGCTACGTCGTTACTGATCGGATCCGTCCCATGTGGTACCAATCGAAGAAATGGAGCTAAGGCCAGACCTATCCTACGAGGAAGAGCCGATTCGAATCTTGGAACGTGATGTGAAAGTACTACGAAGGAAGTCAGTACCTCTAGTCAAAGTGTTATGGCGCAATCATGGATCGGAAGAAGCTTCGTGGGAGTCTGAAGAGACAATGCGACAGCAATACCCTCAACTATTTTAGTTAGGAAATTTCAAGACGAAATTTTGTTTAAGGGTAGTAGAATCGTAAACATCCTGACAAGGGCCTATGCATTTTCGATTTAAATGTACGAAGTGATATGTTTTATGTACTAGGAATAAATTTCGAACATCTTTGGAAACCTAGAAATGCATGGAAATGGAAATGAACATTTTTGGAAACTTGAACATTTTTGGAAACTCAGACATTTTGGAAACTCGAACATTTCTGAAACTCAACATTTTTGGAAACTCAACATTTTTGGAAATGTTTCAAAAATGGAAAGTGAACATTTCGAGAAACTTGGAAATGTAAGAAAAATGGCAAGTTACTGAGCCGATCGAAAATTTTAGGAAACTTAGAAATAATCGAGAAATGTCAAGTTTTAAAGTTTAAAATAGGAAATTAAGGCAAGGGGGCCTTAAAAGTAAAAGTTGGTAAAATTTAACACAAAAACAGGCTTGGAAAAGTGGCCTGAAGATATCACTTAGGGCCTATGGAAATGGCGCCATGTGCAAAAGGCATGGGCCTGGTTCGAGTCACAAGGGAAGCAAATAAATGAAGTTTTATTTTTGCTTCCTGTGCTAAGGGGTGGATTTGCACATGTGATTAAAAAGAGAGGTTTTTTATTTCCATTAATATTGCATAATAATATGATAAATAAAAGCTTTTTAATTTGGATTATTTAGAAGAGATAAAAAGGATTTTTCTTTATTTATTTTTAAATAAGGTGATAATATTATCACAAGGAAGAGTGGTGGCCAAGTCAAGGACTCTTGGCCTAGTAATTTCAAGCTAAGAAGGAGAATTAAAGGATTTTCTTTTCTTAGTATTGCCGAAATTTCCCTGACAAACTCTCTCTCTGCCGAATTTTTCTTCTCCTCTTCTCTTCTTCTCTTTTCTTCATCTGTCAAGCCAAAACCTTTTCTTTTGATCCCTGATTAAAACTCCATAGCCGAATCTCTGTGACTCTAGGCAAGGAAGCAATCGATTAAAGGCATTAAAGGTAAGGTTAAGCTATTCAAATTCTTTTCTTTTCTAGTTGCCGAAAGAGAAGGGTCTAATCCCTATTCTTGTTTTTTTTTTTTGGCCGAATCTGCAAGGGGTCTCTCAGGTTTCTACAATTGTTGAAAACAAGGATCAAGGATCTAAGGTAAGATAAATATATATTTGGTCGAAGGTTATGTTTTATATGTTAGATCTAACATATGAATTATAGGAATTTCAATATCACTAAAGGGAGCAAGGAACCGATTTTTGAGATCTCATCATAAGGTAAGTGGTTATAATCGGCCAAGGTTCTCTCTTAAATGTCTAGATCTATTTGTTTTAACCAGAGACTAACCAAATCAATGGATTTAATGGTTAGCCGATTTCAAGAGAAGAACACAAATTTTCGGGATTTGATTATCAATCAAATCGGCAAACAAGGTAAGTGTTAGTAATACCATTCCTATTAGGATTTGGTTTTAAAATCGAAAAGGTTATTAATATGTTATTATATGATGGGCCGAATATAGGAATTAACAGATCTAAAGCCTAGATCAGGATTTTTGGGATCTCAAGGAATCTATTAAGCAAATCAGGTGTGTACTCACACTAACTTTCAATATATTATGGCAATAATTATTTTAATATATGAATATGCATAAGAATGAGAATGTGGCTAAGTACCACAAATGTGGTAAAGAGTACCCAGGTACGTTTCCTACTTCTGATAGGATTATGAATATGATATATTTTGAACATGTGAATAGTAACATGAATAAGAAATAAGTATGTTATGCATGATATAATAATATTTGGGGCATTTTGGGCTATATGTGAAAGGGGAAGAAGGTGTTGACTTCGGTCTCACCAATGGAATATGGTGACTACGGTCACATAATATGAATATGGTAACTTCGTTACATTATCTCGAATTTGGTAACCGGTTACATTATTCGAATATGGTGTCTAATGACACAAATTATATGGGCGATAAGCAAGTCGATCGCAATGATCGCTTCGATGGTGTGTAGCGGATGGAGGGTCGACTTAGTAGTCCCCACGGTGTGACTGCCAGGTACGGGTGGTGTGTAGCGGATGGACAAATAGGCTTGGGTTTGGGTTGCATCATTTGATTCGAATATGTACTTGATATGAATATGTATGCCTGATCTGTTGATTGTTAGTTTTGTGTACACATTGAGTCTGTAGACTCACCCCTTGTGGGACTATTTTTCAGGTGATGAGCAGTAATGGACCGGGTCGGCAGGAGTTGAAGGTGGCCATGCAAGAGAAAAATAAACGATTTGGACTTTATTTTTCCTAAGTACTTTTCATTTTAATTTTGGAAATTATTTGATGTAATAAGGCCATAAGGCCCAAGTTTGATTGCTTCATTTCTGTTTAAATTTTATTATTATGTTACGAATTACTTTAAAATTAATGATTGTTTAAAAACATATTTCCTAAATAAACCCTAGATTGTTTTTTTTTTGTCACTTTAAATAATTGTTCTTTTAAAATTAAGTAAACGGGTTTCCAACCTAAGCCCAACCCAAAACGAATATCTTTCGAAAAATACACAAATTATCTCTAAGTAATAAAGAACTTCAAAACCGTTTTTCTTAAGGAACATACCAGATCCGGTCCAGGCTCGTGGGCCGGGTGTGAGGTGTTTCAGTGCCGTAAAAACCCACGCCCTCGCCACCGCCGTGCTCTAGAAACCCACGCCCTCGCCACAACCATGCACCTGCAGAAAAAATGCAACACCACTGTGCTCAGCTATTCCTATCGCCACACACACACACAAAAATACTGCTGGTCACTCTTCATTAATTCACTTTCATCATACTTTCACTATTGTTTCATTTTTATTTTATTTAGTTTCTTTTTACTCCTAGTATTAAGTTAGTTTTAGGAATAAATTCTTGAATTTTAAAACTAATTTAAATTGCTAATTTTTGTTTACATTAAATTAATTCTGTCAAAATAATTTCTCATGATTGAAATGATTGAAATGCTTAAGTTAGTTCAAATTTCTCAGGTTTTACTGCCATTTGAGTTAGTTTTGAAAATTTTGCTGAGTATTGATCAAAAGAAATTGCTTTATATTAGTAGAAAATTTCTAATTTCAGGTACAATGCCGTCATCTCGAGGAAAGAGAACAACAGCCCCGAGCTCGAAAAAACGAAAGGGACCCAGATCATCATCCACACGAGCATCCACCGAAGTGCGCCATCCGTTCCTTCACTTTCCTCCAGGGGTCCAAGAGGACCGTTATAAATTACTATGCACGGGACCCCTAGGCACAGACAGGTGTATCGACTGGACTGCTTTAGAGCAGGTCCAGCTTGACAGTGACATCCGGGCTCTCTTAACAACTGATTCATGAGAGCAATTTTTCAACATTAACAAGCCCACATACCTAGAGCTCACTCTGGAGCTCTGTTCAACATTTCAACTTCAAACAGTGATGAGCAATCACGATGATCCGGGCACGATACAATTCCGTCTCGGCTGCACTATACGATAGCTGAGCGTGCCGCAATTTAGAGCTGCTTTAGGGCTTTATACAAATGACTTCGTAGTAGAGAATGACCTTTCAGAGTTGCACCACCATATACATTTCAGCCCCACCTAATGTTGGTGCAAGATAGCTACCCACTCATTCGATTATAATCCCAGTCACTCAAAAGCAACAGTCCTGCCTCCGTCTCTAAGGTATGTATAGGCTATTTTGGCTCATACTTTGACAGGTCGACGAGAGAGCACCGCCGTTGTCAATACTCATGACGCCTACTATCTATGGTGGATGTCGGACGGACATGTTGTTGACCTAGCATATTTTATAGCCCGAGCTATTCAACATTAGATGGAGCAGCATCGGCGAAGGATTCTATCAATGGGCCCGTATATCACATAGTTGGCTCGACACTTCGACCTCCTTAACACTGATGACCAGAGATCCTCCCTCATTATAATTGGGCAGATGGCACCTCAGGGCATCCAGACGATGCTGCACATGAGGATGATTAAATATCATCGTGGGACTGACCCTCCTTAGTACCGATTAGCCCCCTCCCCTGACGAGGAGGAACTCGAGGACATTACTGACGATGTCCCACAAGAGGCATCAGTCTCGAGCCAGCGGCCCTTCCACACAGCACCTTCTTTGTCGGATATCTCTGCATGCCTCACCCAGTTCGAGCAGTACTGTACCCAGTAGTTCACTGACATCACTTGACGTTTTGATGGAATCGAGGCCACCCTTTAGCAGATATGCAATCACTTCAATATCTCTTCACTGACACCTCCGCAGAACCCAGCGGATGATGAGGACCTCTGATTCCTTTTATTCTCCTTATTTTTAGTTTTCTTTTCTTTATTTTTCTTAGTTTTAATTTTTAGGTTTATTAAAACTTGTTGCATTTTAAACTTTTATTTCATCCATGATATCATTGGCTATCTAACATTCAAGTATTGCTAACAAACACTTGCTTAATCATGCCTCTGAGACATTTAACTGATACCTTTACAGTTTCAATAACGAACAAATCAATAGGAGTAATTCAATACTACATAAGTTATCCTCCTTTCACCTCCAATTCAAGGAAACCATCCAAATTCAGGAAATTTCACTTCTCCCCCTCTCTTTTGATTATCTCTTAAATGTCATTATCTATCTGTGTACATTGAGGGCAATGTACATCTTAAGTGTGGGGGGGTAAAAGTGCCTAACTTTCTACATTATTCTCAATCCCTAAGGATAAACGTGCCTAACGTTTTTCATTATTCTCAAATTCCTGAATTATACCTTGTTCTTGAGTAATTTCCTCATATTACTAATTAGGATGAAATTTCTAATGATTTATGATTTTTATTGATATGTTTTAGATTAAGCCATAGTTAATTGTGCATTGATGATTAAATTTGAAGAATACTAGAGAATCAAGCATGATAAGTCTAATTTTCCAAGAATTAAATTTTTTTTTGGTTGTTAACCTAAAACTAAATGTTATCTTGAAATTTGAAATTTACAAGGTTGATGTCAAAACACCCATAAATTTTGTGAGATTTTGAGCCTTATAGAGCATATATTCCTTTTCATGCTCACTCTATTGATTATGAGTGTGTCAACATTGAACTGTTATTCTAGAACTTGCCTTGATTATACATGTTAAGACCACATCTATGATTTGATATACAGAGATGATAAAGGCACCTAGGTATTAACCAACTTACTCCACTAAAAAGCCTACCTTCATTGACTCACCCAGTGAACACCGTTTAATCCTAATAACCCTTTTTATTGACTCACCCACTAATTTTAAACCCAAAACCATTTGTATTTGTTATCACCATTCCTTCTTGACTACCCTTATGTCGAGATTTGGTTTGATTAGTTACCTAATTATATTATTTCAGTAGTTGAATTCATCTTTTATGAATACTTGATTTGTTCTTAAAAAAAGAAAAAGAAAAAAGAGAGAGTATTTTCATTATTAGTTCTATGTTAGGTGAGCTTATGCATGTAAATTTCAAGTCTTGAAGAAAAAACTCGTATTAGAGTATTAGTATTACAAATTTTCATTTGATGCAATTACTTATCATTAGTTCGTATTTCTAGTTAGGTAATTTGTCAGGTCAATCTCGATTCTAACCTTCTGATTCAGCCTTTATCCATACCCTTAACCTAAGCCCTGTTACAACCCTGTTAAAGACCTTTTGATTTGTGTATCATCTCATTTTATAGTGGTGGAGATTTGATTTTCATGCAAGCCTATGGGATTAACTTTTCATGTTCGACTTTTTAGTGCTTAATTTTGAACCTTAAACACTTTGAATGGATTTGAGTGAATCTTTAGTGAGGATGTCAATCCTTGTCAGTTTTGAATTAAAGGTAATTATTTAGATAAGGGGAGACACCTACGTTTTCATGATACAAATGTATGACTTTGATTGTTTGAATCTTTAGGGCTCTTTGAGTTAAATTATCCATGTATAAATTATCTATGAATTATAATGAGACATTATTAATAGGAATTATGAATTATGGAAAGTTGGTTTTAATTGTAAGTTGAGAATTTTGGTTGAGGATAAGCAAAAGCTTAAGTGTGGGCGTATTTGATAAACCGTAAAAGTAACATATTTTAAGCCCACATTTAGTATGCTTCTGGATGATTTATCCCTTGATTTATGTAAAAAGGTTCTCTTAATCCTTTGTTTTCATGTTTTATACCCAAGAAAGCGCCCGAGGATGAAAAGAACGAGAAACGAGCCTAAAACAGACCAAATTGGGCCAAAGAGGAAATCGACACAGCCTGGACTTAAGCCCACACGGCCATGCCACGTCAATCTACTAAAGCACGGCTTGGCCACGATCCACACGGGTGTGTGCCATGGCTGTGTCCCTGTCGCAGAAAAGAGTAATTTCATTCAGATTTGGATACTTAGGGGCGAAGAAACATATTTCGAAAGCCTATATAAACCCCCTAAATGCTACCAAAAAGAGGGCGGTTAGCTAGGCTAAGGAGCCAAGCCGAAAAGGTCAGATTTGTGGAGAATCACTCGGGGATAGCCAGTTGATCCATCTCAAGAAGCCGGAAGTCTACTCAAGACGTCGGATCTCTCCTTGAATTCCTTCAGGGGGTTTTAGAGATTTCTTATGTTTTGTTTTATCTTTTCTTCTGAGATGTTTTCTTTTATAATTATGAACTAAACCCTTCAAATACCTGAAGGGGATGAAACCTATGATGAATCTTGTTATTGTTTTCTGAACTATATGATAAATACTTGATTTGTTCTTAATTATGTGTGCTTAATTCTTGTTTTGATATTTCTCGGATATTGATTCAAGTATGTTGTGTTTAGGTGGTGGGGCAAAAGTCCCTGCCTATTCATAGATCTAGCATAATTACAGCGGAGTTGTTCGCGCACCTAGAGATAGGGTGACGAAACTTAGCCAGATTAGGGTGAAACCTAATATGGGAATCCATAGATCGAGTTAATGCGATTCTAGGGGTTTTAATTAGAAAGAGATTTCAATTAATCAACCTAGGGTTAGTCGTTATTCGCTTTGAGAGAGGGTCTAATGTACATTAGAGAGTCCTACGGATCAAATCAAGTGAATAAATCGCCTGGTTCAGTGTTAGATAACAAGTGAAGTGTAGGTGGATTCTTCCTAAGGGTATCGTCTTAATCAATTGGTTTTTTCCAAGTTATTTTTCCCAAATTTATTCTTTTTGTGTTTGCGTCTTTAGTTTAGTTGATAGTTAAATTTAGATTAGATAAACATTCACTTAATTCTTAGGCTAAATAATAGGAAGAGAGTTAGTATTAGTACTTTTGGTTTCTTTGGGATTTGATATTCCAGTCTTGCCTAAACTATACTACTGTTCGATAGGTGCGCTTGCCTTAAAATTGTTGTCAGAGTTAGTTTCTAGGTTCGATCATTTTCATTATAAATTTAAGACTCTGATTTCGACAATCACATATCATAAGTCTATGTAATTTTCACAAATTAGGAATTTTTTCCCTTTAATTTTATTTTCAAGAATTTAACCCCTCTACTTTTCAGATTTAAAAATGTTAGAATTAAGTGACACGAATTCTTATTTAAATAAAATACAGTGGTAAAATAAAATAAAAGTAAAATCCATATAAAACTACACTTCTTTTATTTTATTTTAGAATAAGGTTTTTTAAACCTTATTAAACTTCATCTAGTTTATATTGATTAGAATAAGGTGTTTCAATCTTACTACACTCCTATTAGAATATGGCTTTACAAGCCTATAAATAGACATAGTCTATTCTTATTGTAATTATTCGAATTCGACATAGTGAATTTTCTTTTCATTTTTCTGTGGTTTTTTCCCGAAAGGGTTTCCATTTAAAATCCGTGTTCTTTATTTTATTTTATTTTATTTTCATAATTTGGTATCAGAGCTTCCGAATTGTTCATCTCGGTCACGGTAATGGCGTCTTTGAAGTATGAAATTCCACTGTTGGAACGCAACACCTGATTTGGGTTGTGGCAGATTAAGATGCAAGCAGTTCTTGTGCAGATGGATCTGGAGGATGCCTTGCTAGGGATAGATAAGATGCCTTCAACATTAACAGATGAAGAGAAGAAGCGTAAGGATCGAAAGGCGTTAACACAATTACATCTGCATTTGTCCAATGAAATTTTGCAAGATGTGATGAAGGAGAAGACCGTCGTTGCATTATAGAAGAGACTAGAACAAATATGTATGTCGAAAACTCTAACAAGCAAGTTGTATATGAAATAGCGTCTTTATGCTCATTGTTTGAAGGAAGGTGCGTCTGTACACGAACACTTAATAGTGTTTAAAGAAATTCTCTCAAACTTGGAAGCCATAGAGGGTCAGTATGATAAGGAAGATCTAGGGTTGATTCTACTTTGTTCGTTGCCCCCGTCTTATTCAACCTTTAGAGACAGAATTTTATATAGCCGCGAGTCTCTCACAGTTGATGAGGTTTATGATTCTTTGACCTCGTATGATAAGATGAAGCATCTTATGGTTAAACTTAACTCTCAAGGAGAGGGTCTCATTGTTCGTGAGAGACAAGATCAAAATGCTGATGATGATCATAGAAGGACACAGAAACGGAATCCTCGCGGTAAATCTAAAGGTAGATTGAAGTCTTCAAACAGAGGTAAAACTTGTAACTTCTGCAAAAAGAAAGGGCACATTAAATCTGAGTGCTATAAGCTACATAATAAGATTAAAAGGGAGGTTGCGATTTAAAAGGGAAAACAACCAGAAAATTCTGGTGAAGCTGATATTGTAGAAGACTACAGTGATGGTGAACTTTTAGTCGCTTCTTTCAACAATTCTAAAGTGAACAAGGAGTGGATACTTGATTCAGGCTACACCTTTCACATGAGTCCCAATTGAGATTGGTTTACAACTTAAAAAACAGTGTCTGAAGGTGTTGTTTTGATGGGAAATAATGTTTCGTGTAAAATCACAGGTGTTGGAACAATTAAAGTTAAGATGCTTGATGGAGTTGTCAGGACACTTAGTGACATACGACATGTTCCAAAATTGAAGAGAAATTTAATTTTGTTGGGTACTTTTGATTCAAAAGGGTACAGATACACAGCTGAAAGTGGGGTTTTAAAGATTTCCAAAGGTTCCCTTGTTGTGATGAAAGGGCACTGAAAGATTGCCAAGTTATATGTTTTGCAAGGTTCTATTGTTACTGGTGATGCATTTGTTACTTCCTCTTCCTTGTCAGATGATGATATTGGTAAACTTTGGCATATGCGCTTAAGGCATATGAGTGAGAATGGCATGGCAAAACTGAGCAAAAGAGGACTTCTTGATGGGCAAGGAATTTGCAAACTGAAGTTCTAGGAAGCAAAAGAGTTTGATTCACCAGAGGAATCTATAACACGAAGGGAATTTTGGAGTATATTCATTCTGATCTGTGGGGGCCATCTAAAGTGCCTTCGAGAGGTGGAGCTAACTATATGCTAACACTTATTTATGATTTTTTTAGAAAAGTTTAGGCGTTCTTCTTGAAGCAAAAAAGCTATGTGCTTTTCGCATTTATGTCTTGGAAAATTATGATTGAAAAATAGACGGGAAAAAAAATAAAATACCTTCGCACAGATAATGGCTTAGAGTTCTGTTCTGATGAGTTTAATAAACTATGCAAGTCAGAATGGATCGTGAGACACTTGACAGTTCGGCATACTCCACAACAAAATGGCGTTGCAGAACGAATGAATAGAATGATCATGGAGAAGGTTCGATGTATGTTATCAAATGACAACTTACCAAAGTCATTTTGGGCAAAAGTAGCCTGTACTGCATGTTTTTTGATCAACTGATCTCCATCTGTTACCATTGAGAAAAAGACTCCACAAGAGGTATGGTCTAGTAATCCTACTAATTATTCTGATTTAAAAATCTTTGGGTGTCCTACGTATGCTCATGTTGATAATGGAAAATTGGAACTGAGATCCATTAAATGTGTTTTTCTTGGTTATAAAGCTAGTGTAAAAGGGTATAAGTTATGGTGTCCTGAAAATAGAAAAGTTGTGATTAGCAGAGATGTTGTTTTTGATGAAACTGCTATGCTACCTAACTTATCTCTTAAAGACTCTTCCAATAAAGAAAATTAAAAGCAGATGGAGCATTAGATTAATACAAAGTCGACTCCCCAAGCCAGTACAAAAATTGAGAATAGAGTTGCTTCTTCACCACAATACTCTATCGCTAAAAACATAACTAAAAGAGAAATTAAACCTCCAAAAAAGTATGCCAAGGCTGATCTAGTTGCTTATGCTTTAAATGTGGCCGGAGATATAGATGCAAACCAAGAGCCATCTAATTATTTAGAGGCGGTTAGCTGTGAAGACTCAGAAAAGTGAATGTTTGCTATGCAAGAGGAGATGAAATCACTCTACAAAAATAGAACATGGGATCTAGTGAAACTTCCTAAAGGTAAAAAGGTTATTCGTTGTAAATGGGTGTTTAAAAAGAAAAAAAAGGGACTCCAGGAGTTGAAGAACCCAAATATAAAGCAAGGCTTGTTGCAAAGGGTTACAGTCAAATTCTAGGAGTGGACTTCATAGATGTGTTCTTCCCAGTTGTGAAGCATAGTTCGATTCGAGCTTTGATTGGTATTGTGGCCATGCATGATTTGGAGCTTAAGTAGTTAGATGTAAAAACTGCATTTTTGCATGGAGAACTTGAGGAGGATATTTACATGCAACAACTAGAGGGTTTTACTATCTTAGAAAAAGAGGACTATGTTTGCTTGCTGAAAAAGTCCCTTTACAGTTTGAAACAGTCACCAAGACAGTGGTGCAAGAGGTTTGATTCCTTTTTAACTTCTCATGATTTCAAAAGAAGTAGTTTTGATAGTTGTGTTTACTTTTAAAAAAACAGTGATGGTTCTTTTGTGTATCTACTTCTTTATGTTGATGACATGTTAATAGCAGCAAAAGATAAATGAGGGATAAGAAAGGTCAAAGCCCAACTAAGTGAAGAATTTAAGATGAAAGATTTGGGGCCAGCAAAGAAAATACTTGGTATGGAGATTCTCAGAGATAGAAAAGCAAGTAAATTATACCTAAGTTAGAAGGGGTACATTGAGAAATTTCTTTACAGGTTCAATATGCAGAGTGCTAAGCCTATTAGTACTCCTTTAGTAGCCCATTTCAGAGTTTCATCGGCTTTGTCTCCACAATCAGATGATGAGATTGAGTACATGTCACATGTTCCATACTCTAGTGCAGTGGGTTCTCTTATTTATGCTATGTTTTGTTCACGTCCAGATTTATCATATGCAATCAGTGCAATTAGCAGATACACGGTGAATCCCGTTAAAGAACATTAGAAAGTAGTTTAGTGGATTTTAAGATACTTACGAGGTACTACTGATGTTTGCTTATAGTTTGGAAGAACTAGAGATGGAGCCATTGGGTATGTTGATGTTGATTTTGCTAGAGACCTTGATAGAAGAAGATCTCTCACAGGTTATATCTTTACAATCGGAGGTTGTGCAATCAATTGGAAAGCCACTTTGCAAACTATAGTCGCTTTGTCTACCACTGAAGCTGAGTACATGGCGATTACTGAGGCTTGTAAAGAAGCTATTTGGTTGAAGGGACTCTTTACTGAACTCAATGAAGACCTTCAAATCAGTATAGTATTTTGTGACAGTCAGAGTGCAATCTTCCTTAGAAAAGATCAAATGATTCATGAGAGAACAAAACATATTGATGTTTAGTATCATTTTATTCTTGATATTATTGCTCGTAGTGATATTGTTGTGAGCAAAATTAGTACTCATGAAAATCCTGCAGATATGATGACTAAGTCACTTCCTATAACCAAGTTTGAGCATTGATTAGACTTGGTTGGTGTTCATTATTGAAGTTAAACCCTTAAGGGGTTTTACGGAAGAGGTGGAGAACTTGTTCGTTGAGAGTTCGCGATGAAGAAATTGTTCATTGAGAATTAATGTCAAGGTGAAGATTGTTAGAATTAAGTGACTCGAATCCTTATTTAAATAAAATATAGAGGTAAAATAAATAAAAGTAAAATAGAATTACACTTCTTTTATTTTATTTTAGAATAAGGTTCTTTAAACCTTATTAAATTCCATCTAGTTTATATTGATTAGAATAAGGTGTTTCAATCTTATTACACTCCTATTAGAATATGGCTTACAAGCCTATAAATAGACATAGTCTATTCCTATTGTAATTATTCGAATTCGACATAGTGAATTTTCTTCTCCTCTGCCCGTGGTTTTTTCCCGAAAGGGTTTCCGCTTAAAACCTGTGTGTTCTTTATTTTATTTTATTTTATTGTATTTTATTTTCACAAAAAAATCAAGTCAAATTGTTAATATTGTTTTTTTTGTCAATTTTGTTGATGTCACAAATTTTAAATAAAAAAACACTTAGTATTCATGTAACTAAAAAAATGATGTTATAATGAACATGAATTTAACAAAATATTTTTAATAATGCTAACAACTGAACCTAAATTTTGATATCCAAAAAGTGAGATTAACCCAAAAATAAAAGTACATTAACTAAATTTTAAATTTATGAAGAGTTCAAGGACTTATGACATATTTAAACCTAGTATAAAAATATGAATATTTTACTTATATAAATTTGAGTATTTATTTAAATAATGCTTAGCTTCATTTATCCCTTATAGTTTTAATGTGATAATATGTACTCTCATATGTAACAGGCCAATTTTGGCTTGGCCCAATTTATAAAATAAAACCTAAATAAAACTATATAGAGTCCAAAATTAACAGTCCAAAATTACAAAATACAAGCCCAATTACCAAACAAAATTCAAAGCCCAAAATTAACCCAGTCCAATTACAAACCCTAGCCTAACAAGCCCCTAACAGAAAAAACACTAAGAAACCCTAGGGTTTCCTCTTCAGCCGCCGCATGCCTCTGCCATGGCCGTTTGACGTCTCTGCCACCTACAAAGAGGAGCCAACACGCAATACCTGCAAAATGAAAAGAAAAAGCGAAAGCAGACACCACCAATAGTAGCAGAAGGACAATAGATGTAATAAAAATATGTTTAAATCGGCTATAAAGGCCGAATTTCAGATTGTAATTGAAAGGGTGGATTTTTCTTTTGAGAAATAAAAAAAAAAACATTGAATACCAAATACAAAAGAAATGGAATAGTTCTTTAATAGAAAGGTGATTTTCGTTCTTTTATTTCTATTCATTTTAATTGTTTAAAATCTTTTTTTTGTTTTTATATTTTACATACAAAAATTAAAAGAAAGATGAAGGAAAACCTCACTGGAATCATCCCGTGGTCTCGTCGTCGGAGGTCTCTTCTCCATCGTCGAAATCGGACCAAAAAGGGAGGGGGACCTTTTCTTCGCTCTTTCGGGGGTTAAGAAGGCTTGGCCTTCAAATCATTGAAATTTGGGCTAAAAAACCCATTTTGAGCATCGCCGGCCATCAGCCATGGCGATGGTGCGGCAGACGGGTGACGGAACCCTAGGGTCGGCTAAGAGGAGAGTTGAGAGAGAAGAGGGAAACACTTAGGTTTTGTTTTTTTAAAAAAATAATGGCTGAATTTTTTTTTTAATTTTTGCTTTTATAAAGGATACGAAACGGAGTCATTTAGGGCCTATTTCAGTGGCCTCAAAACGGCATCGTTTAGGCAATGACCCGCGCGCTGACCCGACTCGGTCTCAGGGTCCGCGTGTTTTCGATGGAAGGGCTAAGTGCACTTTTAGCCCTTCCGTTTTTTATTATTTAAAAAATAAGTTTCTTTTAATTTTAATTTTTTCCCATTAATTTATTTCGGTTTTCGATTTAGTCCCCCATGCAACGGCGCGTTTTGGATGGGAGGAATAATTTCCCTTTCGGTCCCTCCTTGTTATTGGCGCATGCAAATTAGTCCCTTTCCTCTTTTATTCTTTTTAGATTTGCCCTAAACTTTGGTTTTAAGTCCAATTTAGTTCTTTTTTTTATTTCTTTTGTTACTTTTTCTATGTTAACATTAATATTTTTAATATTTTTAATATTATTATTAATCCTATTATCATTATTTTTTATTTATTTTTTTATCATTATTATTAACGTGAAATATGCCCTATTCTCGAAAATTTTCAATTTTATAAAAAACGATCGTATTTAAAATTTTCTTCAAATTTTCAATTTTTGACAACTAAAGACATCAATTAATCAACTAGGTACCAATTTTGAGCGTATCGAGGGTACTAACCCTTCCTCGTTTGTAACCGACTCCCGAACCCGTTTTGTGGATTTCGTAGACCAAAAAAATTGTCGTTTTAGTAAATTAAATTTTTTTATTAAAATGATTGAATTACGAAGTGACCCGATCACACCTCATCAAAAAGGATTGGTGGCGACTCCCGTTTTTCGTTTTCGTTTTAAAACCAAAGTCGACCCTCTCAAAAAGAATGGTTTCAACATCATATATGTAATATATGCAATTTAAATTAAGTTTTAATTAAGCATTATTTATTATTGAGTTACATATGACATTTTTTGTTACAAAATATTTTCTTATTATAAAATAAATTTCGAATGGTAAATGGAAATTGCACTATAATATTTTATAACAAATATATTTACCTCGTGTTTTCTACAAAGAATAATGTAAAATATTAATTTATAGATATAAAATAAACTCAATTTAATAATAATAATAAAAAGAAAATCTCAAATTTATTTTTGTTTCATTACACAAACATCAGTTCATGACACATCGACCCTGAAACACCCCAAACCCGGCTCACGAGCCTCGACCGGATCTGGTATGTTCCTTGAATAAAACATTTTCAGAATTCGTTCATTGCTTTGGAAAACATTGGGTGATTTTGGGAGAAAAAAATTTGATATGTCGAATTTGTTTAGAGTTTACTTGGAAATCATTGTGTTTAAGTGTCAAAACATTAAACGTTTTATTTCTAAGAAAAGTCATTTAAAGTTTAATTTAATAAAAATCGTATCATAATATAATAATTAAAATGCATACATAAACAGTTAGTGGCAAAGGCCTTATTACATCAAAGCAAAACCCGAATAAATCCAAAATACTTAAAATATAGAAAGTCCAAATAAAATAAGGTATGAGCTAAACATAGCCACCACTAAGCTCCTGCCGACCCGGTCCATCACTGAGTGTCACCTGAAAAATATCCTACAACGGGGTGAGTCAAACAGACTCAATGTGTAACCAACACTAAGTTTCAACGATTCAGGCATATCATATCATATCACACATACATATATATAGCGGATAGAAATAGTGATGCAAACCCGAACCCAAACCTAGACAACCATCCGCTACACATCACCCGTACCAGCCATCACACCGTGGTGACTACTAAGTCGACCCTCCATCCGCTACACATCATCGAAGGCAGTCGCTGCAGATGACGTGCTCATCGCCCTTATAAATATTGTGGCATTGCCACCAGATAAAATTTTGTGACATGAGTCACCACATTCAGATATTTGTGGTATAAACCACCAGATCACTTCCCCTTTCCATATAACCCATATGCCCCATGTCATAATATGCATAAACCATGTCATATTTCTTATTCACATTCTTATAATTTTACATATGTGCTGTACAGATCATATTATACTCATAGTAGGAGTAGGAAAACGTACCTGAGTACTTTGTACCATTGCATGGTACCCCTAGCCACATCTTGCATATTCATATTAATACATTTATTAAGACATAACCATAAATCTATTTAGGCTTAGTGCGGGGTACACACCTGATTCACTTAATGCCTTCACTGAAATCCCGAAAATCCCGATCTAGCGTCCTAGATCCTTAGTTCCTATGTTCGGCCAACCCTAAACATGTTAGCAATGAGCCATTCGGCTAAAATAGCCAAATCCCGAAGGATTAACGCAACCAAAATCCTTACCTTGCTGCCGATTTGATTACTAATCAAATCCCGAAACTTTGTAGTGTTTCTTCCTTGAAATCGGCTAGCATTAAATCACTTCACAGGTTAGTTTTCGGCTTTTGAATAAATAAAGTATAGATCTAAATCATTGTTTTTAGCCTTGGCCGAATATCTTAAGCACTTACCTTGTGAATCTTAATTCCCGAAAACAACCACTTGATTATGGAGTTGTCGAAATCCCCTTGATAGATCAAATCCCGAAATTGCTACTTGATTGGAGTATCTGTCGAAATCCCTACAGACATATGTTAGATCCAACCTAACATTTAATCACGATAAAATGGCCTATGGCCGAATATCATCCATAGCTTACCTTAGATATTAAAAGTCCCGAAAGACCCCTTCTCCCTTGTAGTCGACAATAGCAGACAAATCCCGAAAGATCTTTCAAAGTTTCAGCCAAGAACAACAATGGATTAGTTCCTAGATTTCCACAAGTCTACAAGAAAAAGGGATGGAAATCGAATAGCATTTGATCTTACCTTAATACTACAGTCGACGGCACCCTTGCTTAAAACCACAGAGATTCAGCTTTGAGGCTTAGAGAATAGTCGGCTATGAGCCACTTGTGTATTCGGCTTCAACAAGAGTAAAAAGAGAAAGGTATAAGGCCTTAGGGAGAATTGGCAATGGTGGTCTTTGGAGAGAAGAATATTTCGGCTTAGAAAAGAAAGCTTGAGAAAAGAAGAGAAGTAAAATTCGGCCAAAGAAAGTGATGAGAGAATAAAAGAAAAACAAAGGAAAAAGATGGATACTCTAATGATAAATTTCGGCTACACTAGCTTATCCTTGTTATTCTCCTATTTTTCCTCTTCTCTTACTTATTCAAAATAATTAAAAATAAATCCTCAATTATCTTCTCATTTAAATAAAATTTTCAAGGAAATTTAATCACATCTTAAACTCATCCCATAGTCTCCCCTTGCCGTCCATTACTACCCCTTGTTGCCGCAAAAATAAAAGCTCTTATTAGCTTCCCACGTTGCTCGAACCTAGGCCCATTGTACATGCTTGTGGCGTCACTTACTAGGCTTTAAGTGGCGCCTCCTTGCCACTTTAACAAGCCTATTTGTGTGTCATATTCCCCATACTAATTTTCTTAAGGCCCTATCAAGCTTAGCTTTCTCTTAAAATTCAGGACTTAATATTTCCTAAGGCATTCTTCTATATTCTAAGGTTCTCAAAATTCACATAACATATTTATAATGCACATAGGCATGCTTCCACACAAAATTCAACAATAATTCATAAGCCCAAAATCCCGGATGTTACAGTTCTACCCCTTTAAAATAATTTCGACCTCAAAATTACCTGGCTAAAATAAATGAGGGTATTGCCGTCGCATTGCTTCTTCTGGCTCCCACGAAGCTTCTTCCGATCCGTGATTACGCCATAACACTTTGACTAAAGGAACTGATTTCCTTCGTAGCACTTTCACATCTTGTTCCAAAATCTGAATTGGCTCTTCTTCGTAGGACAGATTTGGCCTTAATTCCACCTCTTCAACTGGTACTACATGAGATGGATCTGATCGATAACGATTTAGCATAGACACATGGAATATGTCATGCATCTGTTTCAACTCCGGTGGCAACTCTAACTGGTATGCCACCGATCCAACCCGCTTCAACACCCAATAAGGTCCTATAAACTTGGGATTTAGCTTTCCTTTCCGACCAAATTGCATTACCTTCTTCCAATGTGATAACTTAAGAAATACTTGATCTCTCACATCAAATTCTATTTCCTTGCGCTTGAGATCTGCATACGACTTCGCGCCTTATCGATGCCTCCTTTAACCGCGCTGCATTACCTCAACCTTTTCCTCGGATTCAGCCACAATTTCTGGACCCAAAACTCGATGTTCCCCTAATTCCGTCCAACACGTAGGAGTGCGGCACTTCCGTCCATACAACGCTTCATATGGTGCCATCCGAATACTGGCCTGATAGCTGTTATTATATGCAAACTCAGCTAAAGGCAAATATTCTTCCCAACTTCCTCTGAAGTCTATCACACATCCCCTCAGCATATCCTCTAACACTTGGATTACTCGTTCAGATTGATCGTCCGATTGCGGATGAAATGCCGTAGTGAAATCCAATCTGGTGCCTAAAGCTTGATGTAGAGCTTTCCAAAACCGAGACGTAAACCTTGGATCCCTATCTGAGATAATCGACACTGGTACTCCATGCAACCTCACGATTTCTGCCACATACAATTTCGCCAACTTCTGCAAAGAATAATCAACCCGCATTGGAATGAAATGTGCGGATTTTGTCAAACGATCCACTATCACCCATACCGAGTCCTTCTTAGTAGGCGTAAGGGGAAGCCCACTAACGAAGTCCATGGTGATTCTCTCCCACTTCCACTACGGAATCTTGATTGGCTGAAGCAATCCTGACGGAACTTGGTGTTCAGCCTTGACATGCTGACATGTTAAGCACTTGCTGACAAATTCGATAACTTCCCGTTTTAGACCAGGCCACCAAAACTGTTCCCTTAGATCTCTATACAACTTAGTACCTCCGGGATGCATAGCATAAGGGCTACTATGCGATTCCTGAAGAATCTTCTGCCTTAACTCCTCATTCTTCGGCATACAAACTTTATCCTTGAAACACAATAGTCCCTCGTCATTAATACCATAATCTTCCAACTCTCCATTCTGCACTTGCTGTAACTTAGCACTTAGATCATCATCCATTAACTGACTTTCCTTTACCTCATTCAACCATGTCGGCTTAACTTGCAACTCTGCCAGTAGACTTCCATCGTCATACAAGCTCAGATGCGCAAACATCGCCCTCAGATCCGACACCACTTTCTGACTTAGGGCATCTGCCACTACATTCGCTGTCCTTTAATAATTCCACCCACCTTCGCTGTCTCAGATTCAACTCCTTCTGAGTCAACAAATACTTAAGACTCTTGTAGTCTGTGTAGATTACTGACTTTTCTCCATATAGGTGATGCCTCCACACCTTAAGAGCAAAGACCACTGCCGCCAATTCCAAATCATGCGTCGGGTAGTTAACCTCGTGTGGCCTTAATTGCCGAGACGCATAAGAGACAACCTTTTCGTCTTGCATCAGTACGCAACCCAATCTTGTGTGAGAAGCATCACAGTACACCACAAAGTCCTTCCCTGCCTCTGGCTGAATCAAAACTAGAGCTTCAGTCAAAACCCTCTTAAGCTTCTCAAAGCTCTCTTGTTGCTTATCTGCCCACACGAAAGGCACTTCCTTCCTCAACAACTTCGTCAAAGGTGCGGCTATTGATGAGAACCCTTCTACGAACCTTCTGTAGTAGCCTGCCAATCCCAAGAAACTACGAACCTCAGCTACAAACTTAGGTGGTTTCCAATCCAACATTGCCTCAATCTTTCGAGGATCCACCCTTATTCCTTCTACAGACACTACATGCCCTAAGAACGCAACTTCCTTCAGCCAAAATTCACACTTGCTGAATTTGGCATAGAGCTTCTTCCCCCTCAACACTTGCAACACAACCCGAAGATGCTCATCATGCTCCTCTTCAGTCTTGGAGTATACTAGAATGTCGTCTATGAATACAACGATGAACCGATCCAAGTAAGGTTGAAAAACCCGGTTCATCATATCTATGAACGCGACTGGGGCGTTCGTCAATCGGAACGGCATTACTAGAAACTCGTAATGGCTGTATCTTGTCTGAAAAGTTGTCTTATGGATATCTGCTTCCTTTACCTTCAACTGATAATACCCCGACCTTAAGTCGATCTTTGAGAATACCGCGGCCCCCTTAAGCTGATCGAACAAATCGTCTATCCTTGGCAACTGGTACTTGTTCTTGATGGTTAGCTTGTTCAACTGATGATAGTCTATGCACATACGCATAGTTCCGTCCTTCTTCTTTACAAACAAGACCGGTGCTCCCCACGGAGACACACTGGGTCGAATAAACCCACGATCAAGCAACTCTTGGATTTGAGCCTTGAGCTCCACCAACTCCTTTGGTGCCATTCTGTAAGGGGCAATTGACACAGGAGCTGTTCCCGGCAGCAAATCAATTCCAAACTCCACCTCCCTATCCGGGGGTATTCCAGGTAATTCCTCTAGAAAAACATCCATAAATTCCTTTATAGTTCTAACTTCACTAACTCCCGCTTCTTTTGCATCCAACGCACTAACAAAAGTCAAGAAGGCCTTGCACCCTTTTTGAACCATCTTATCAGCTTTCAGTAATGAAACTACATTAGACAAGTAGTTTCTTCTTTCTCCTATCACAATTATCACCTCATCCTCCGAGGTCCTTAACTCCATTCGCTTAGCTATACAATCCAATACAGCCCGATGCTCCACTAGCATGTCCATACCAAGTAAGATCAAATTCTCCGAAGGGTAGTTCCATTAAGTTGGCAGGGAAAATCATTCCTTGAATCTCTAGAGGTACACTCTGAAATATCTTATTCACCACTATAGTTTGACCTAATGGGCTTACTACAGTCATCTCCCTATCAGATAGTTCAGAGGCTATGCCTAGAGTTTCAACTACACTACATGCAACATAAGAATGGGTCGAGCCCACATCAATCAAAGCAAAATAAGGCTTGTTCGCTATAAGGAACTTACCAGTTATGACGTCCGGCGCGTCTCCATCCTCCCTCTGATGAACCGCATACACTAGACCCGGCTGTCTTGCCTCTATATTACCAACACCTCTGCCAGATGTTCCTCGTCCTCTTCCAGCATTGTTACCTCTACCATTTGGACCACGACCTCGCTGAGGCTGCTGTCCACCTCTACCAGCCTGATTGACACCCTGACCTCTTGGACTGCTCCCGTCTATCTTAATAAGACAGTCCTTAATCAAGTGATCCTTAGATCCACACTTAAAACATCCTCCCGTCTTCTTCCAACACTTTCCTAGATGCATCTTCCCACATTGGGTACAAGTACGATATTGCCCTCTGGTACTAGCCTGCTGACCTCGCGGCCCATCAACTCTAGGCCTCTTCTGCACATTCCCAGACGATCCTGACGATCTAAAACCTCTTTTCAGCCTGTTTCGATCAGTGTTCTGCCTTACAGAGTCCTTAATTCCCTCGGCTACCTTAGCCTTCTCTACCAATGCAGCAAACTCCCGCTCCTGATGTGGGGCTATTAACAACCTCAGGTCATCCCTTAGTCCGTCCTCAAACCGGACACATCGCTCATGCTCCGTAGCCACTACTCCTCGAGCATACCGGCTCAACCTTAGGAATTCGGCCGTGACTCACTACTGATTTATTCCTTGAACCACCCCAAAATGCCTTCCTCTGCGCATCGTTGTAACGCGCGTCGACATACTTCTTCCTCTCCGATCGTTGCCTTAACATACTCCTAAGTAAGATCCTCAGCTGTGGCACCATTCCGAACTGTGAGCCACCATTGGTATGCTTCATCGCGTAGCGATGCCACCATTCCTTCCTTTCTCCTCGTGGGTCGATCCACTCATCCATAATTCGCCTGTCGCTTCCAACCAATACTCACCAGATCTGAAAAGCCACGTCCGATACGCCACGGAATACCTCAGCTCCGTTGGCTCGGAGTCGCTCGGGTACAGATTTCTGAGCTACTATATTTCTACCTGCTCCAGCCACCATCTCACGAACTCGCAGTACCACCTGCGATACTGCATCATCCCCCGTCTGATCTTGCTACTCAACACCAACAGCTGGTGGTGGGGGTGGTGGTACCTCATTCTCGGACCCTTGACCCGATCTAACGGGTTCCGACATAGTCATTCTGCCTCTACCATGTCCTCACACATTACGACCATGTCCCCTAGAGCTCATTTCTATGACCGCGCTTTAATCTGATTACAAAGTTTTATGTATTAGCCTTTGTTCCACTAATTATCCGCGAACAATTTAATGAAAAGAAGTTTAATAGTAGTTCTTTCGATCATTCAGAGTTTCAACTCTTCTATCCTAATTCAGAGAAGTACATCCATTCAGCAGCATCTACCACACACATTCATCATTCGAATAGTTTTGTCTATTCCTATCCCAGGGGTATTTTCGTAATTTGTCCTATAGGGGCATTTTGGTAATAAATCGGGGTCAATTGAAAATCTTAATAAATCAGAGCACTTAGAATTTTTCAAAACTCGAGGGTACTTTTGAAAATTTTCTCAAATCAGAGGTATGGCAAAAATTTTAGAAATCGAGGGTCATTTTGGTAATTTTGTAAATTAGGGGTAATTTCGTAAATTTTCCAAGTCAAGGTATCTTAGTATTTCGCAAAGATAAAGTTTTTGGATACTTTTGCCAAAATCAGAAAATTTTATTAAAATCGGGGGTAGTATGGTAATTTTGAAAACCAAGGGCATTTTAGTAATTTTACCACTAGGGGTATTTAGGTAATTTTGTAAATCGGAAATATTTTGAAAAATTTTCAAACTAAATTTTGCTAAAATTTAAAGGGTAATTTGGTGATTTTTAAAACTGAAGTTTTTATGAAAATACGGCTAATCCCTTTCGGGTTTTAGTTATCGAGTTTAGCCCGTGAATAAGTCCTCTTGGTTAGGGTGAACCGTTACTACGCACCAAGTAGGATTCGAGTGATGAGGAGGTGAGTCACTAGGACTGGTTAAATACCAGGCTCTTCCTGAATCCAATCCTAGACATGCGCACAAAGGTTGCCACACCCTAACTCGGCGACTTAGCCACAGGTGTGTTTAATTAGGCATTAAAGTTTTATGTGATTCTATGTTGGAGCAAACTAATCCTAGGGTTCAAGTACTTAATATACTAGTCTACGTTCCCAATATACCCTTCTACAAATCATAATATAAATCAGACAATATTTAGGAGTACTTACCTGGTGGACTTCGGGTCGGAGACTTAGGTGCCATGCCAGAAAAACCTGCTTATTCACAAAATTGTTCACAAAACTTATTTGGGCCTTATTTTAAAAACGTTATGGGCTTTAAACCCAAGGCTGAGAGTTTAAAATTGGGCTCTGATACCAAGCTAAAACACCCCAAACCCGGCCCACGAGCCTCGACCGGATCTGGTATGTTCCTTGAATAAAACATTTTCAGAATTCGTTCGTTGCTTTGGAAAACATTGGGTGATTTTGGGAGAAAAAAATTTGATATGTCAAATTTGTTTAGAGTTTACTTGGAAACCGTTGTGTTTAAGTGTCAAAACATTTAACGTTTTATTTTTAAGAAAAGTCATTTAAAGTTTAATTTAATAAAAATCATATCATAATATAATAATTAAAATGCATACATAAACAGTTAATAGCAAGGCCTTATTACATCAAAGCAAAACTCGAATAAATCCAAAATACTTAAAATATAGAAAGTCCAAAAAAAAATAAAGTTTGAGCTGAACATGGCCACCACTAAGCTCCTGCCGACCTGGTCCATCACTGAGTGTCACCTGAAAAATATCCCACAACGGGGTGAGTCAAACAGACTCAATGTGTAACCAACACTAAGTTTCAACGATTCAGGCATATCATATCATATCACACATACATATATATAACGAATAGAAATAGTGATGCAAACCCGAACCCAAACCTAGACAACCATCCGCTACACATCACCCGTACCAACCATCACACCGTGGTGACTACTAAGTCGACCCTCCATCCGCTACACATCATCATCAAGGCGATCAGCTGCGCGACGACGTGCTCATCGCCTCTTATAAATATTGTGGCATTGCCACCAGATAAAATTTTGTGACATGAGTCACCACATTCAGATTATGTGACCGAAGTCACCACATTCAGATATTTGTGGTATAAACCACCAGATCACTTCCCCTTTCCATATAACCCATATGCCCCGTGTCATACAAATATGCATAAACCATGTCATATTTCTTATTCACATTCTTATAATTTTACATATGTGCTGTACAGATCATATTATACTCATAGTAGGAGTAGGAAAACGTACCTGAGTACTTTGTACCATTGCATGGTACCCCTAGCCACATCTTGCATATTCATATTAATCCATTTATTAAGACATAACCATAAATCTATTTAGGCTTAGTGCGGGGTACACACCTGATTCACTTAACGCCTTCACTGAAATCCCGAAAATCCCGATCTAGCGTCCTAGATCCTTAGTTCCTATGTTTGGCCAACCCTAAACATGTTAGCAATGAGCCATTCGGCTAAAATAGCCAAATCCCGAAGGATTAACGCAACCAAAATCCTTACCTTGCTGCCGATTTGATTACTAATCAAATCCCGAAACTTTGTAGTGTTTCTTCCTTGAAATCGGCTAGCATTAAATCACTTCACAGGTTAGTTTTCGGCTTTTGAATAAATAAAGTATAGATCTAAATCATTGTTTTTAGCCTTGGCCGAATATCTTAAGCACTTACCTTGTGAATCTTAATTCCCGAAAATAACCACTTGATTATGGAGTTGTCGAAATCCCCTTAATAGATCAAATCCCGAAATTGCTACTTGATTGGAGTATCTGTCGAAATCCCTACAGACATATGTTAGATCCAACCTAACATTTAATCACGATAAAATGGCCTATGGCCGAATATCATCCATAGCTTACCTTAGATCTTAAAAGTCCCGAAAGACCCCTTCTCCCTTGTAGTCGATAATAGCAGACAAATCCCGAAAGATCTTTCAAAGTTTCGGCCAAGAACAACAATGGATTAGTTCCTAGATTTCCACAAGTCTACAAGAAAAAGGGATGGAAATCGAATAACATTTGATCTTACCTTAATACTACAGTCGACGGCACCCTTGCTTAAAACCACAGAGATTCAGCTTTGAGGCTTAGAGAATAGTCGGCTATGAGCCCCTTGTGTATTCGGCTTCAACAAGAGTAAAAAGAGAAAGGTATAAGGCCTTAGGGAGAATCGGCAATGGTGGTCTTTGGAGAGAAGAAGATTTCGGCTTAGAAAAGAAAGCTTGAGAAAAGAAAAGAAGTAAAATTCGGCCAGAGAAAGAGATGAGAGAATAAAAGAAAAACAAAGGAAAAAGATGGATACTCTAATGATAAATTTCGGCTACACTAGCTTATCCTTGTCATTCTCCTATTTTTCCTCTTCTCTTACTTATTCAAAATAATTAAAAATAAATCCTCAATTATCTTCTGCTTTAGCCGAAATTTTCAAGGGAATTTAATCACATCTTAAACTCATCCCACAGTCTCCCCTTGCCGTCCATTATTACCCCTTGTTACCGCAAAAATAAAAGCTCTTATTAGCTTCCCACGTTGCTCGAACCTAGGCCCATTGTACATGCTTGTGGCGTCACTTACTGGGCTTTAAGTGGCGCCTCCTTGCCACTTTAACAAGCCTATTTGTGTGTCATATTCCCCTTACTAATTTTCTTAAGGCCCTATCAAGCTTAGCTTTCTCTTAAAATTCAAGACTTAATATTTCCTAAGGCATTCTTCTATATTCTAAGGTTCTCAAAATTCACATAACATATTTATAATGCACAGAGGCATGCTTCCACACAAAATTCAACAATAATTCATAAGCCCAAAATCCCGGATGTTACAGACCCATCTTCAGTAGGGACAACTTGCCTTTCGCAACCCACATAGCATAGGATTTTCATAACTCAAAGGAAACAAGAAGGAACTCACTAGAAACTTCAAGACAGAATATACTTTACTAGTCTTTTACCTCGATTGCTCGAACATTTACTAACTTCTTGAACTAAATAAGAAACAATAATAATTATCAAGCCATTTATCTACTAAAATTTGGTCATGGATGCATTAATGTAAGGGCGTAAATACCCTTGACATCAATCTTATAGTTTTTCAGAAATTACTAATCAGTACTTATTAATGACATTTTGACAAGTTTTTGGAAACCTTTCTCGTCTCTTCTAGCAAAGATAACTTAAAAAGAAATTTTTTTAAGGATGTAGGAAGAACACAGAGAAAAAACAAAGGTGAAACATGCCGGTTATAAACACCCTTTTATATCAAAGACAACAAAAAATAAGCTTAGTGGGAAGGTAAAAAAAATCTCACTATCACCCTTGAATCTGAGACTAAACTTGCATAACAAGATCTAAAGTCTAATCTTTTACCAAACGCAACTACTACCACTAATCAGAGTGGTAAAATATTGTTTGCACACTTAACCAACCAACTAAACAAGTCATTCGACTACCAAAACATATCAAGTTGACATCTACAGTATCCAAGTTCAAATCCAAATAACTCTTAACTAAACTCTAATGACATTCACCAAATTGCTTTTTCCACATAAAACAATTCTATCGCTCTGTGAACTAACGAGTTCGCCCAAAACATTTGGGCTTGGTAGATCGTGTTCACAAAAGAGTTTACCAAACCTTAGAGTTCGTCAGATGGCAAATTTCAACAAGGCATTCCACACAAAAAGGAACATCACAACACACCACCCAAACATATATCAGACTTGTCACTAGATTAATCCTCTTCTACCTTTGGCTTATTCGACTATACGCCAAGCAGTATATATACGGCTTACGCCGCGTGGACTATTACACATCCAAACACCAGAAAATATTATCTTTTCCAGAAAAGTAATTCATTTTTCAAAAATCATTTTTAGATGTCATTTTCAATGAAACAAACAGAGCCTAAATGTCACTCGGTTCCAACTCTAAAGTTAGCAAAAGTGTATTCCTTTTAAAAAGCAACAAATATTATATTTTGAAGATATTTATGTTTTTTAAATTTTTATAAATTTTAAAAAATAAATACAAATAATAAAAATTATAATATTTAAATTTAATTCTAAGTAACCGTTAAATATGTTAGACTAAATTTTGCTCTCAACCTTGTATTATGTGTAGAATATAAATTGTCTCTATTCTTTAATTTCATTATTTTTAATTTTTATACTTTTCAAATTTTGAAACATCATATTTGACTTGAGTAATAGCCACTAAATCCATTAATTAAAATAATGTGGCTTTTGTGAAAATGTTAAAAATGTTAAAATTATAAGCTAATATAATGGTAAAATTGTATTTTGGCTACCCAAAATGGTTAATTTTTAGTCTAATACCATTAAAACTTCTTAAATTGTATGTTAATACAATGATGAAATTATACTTTTAACCCCGTTAAAATATATAATTTAACCTTGCCCCCCACACATAAATTTCTAGCTTTGTCATTGGTGAAAATAATAAATTAACATGACATTATACATTGGATAATATAAGTATTGTATGATTTTAGAAATAACGTAAATAGCATAACAATTTAATTATTACCATTTAATCATAACTTAAAATTTAAAGGTATTTCTTTTTCATCTCGAATCTTTTTCTTTAATTTAAATATATATAGAAAATATAAAGCATAAAAATACAAAAAAAAAAACTACCTTTTTACGATTTCCGGCCACCGCGACGGTGGTGTCCACGGTGGCCCTCTTCGCCGAAGATCGCTCCAACCCTCCTCCCTGCAGAGAAAAAGAAGAGGTTAAGGAATTTTTTTTTTTGGAATGAATTAAAAGTGATTTTTTGGGTAAAATTTGGCCTTATATAGCCCATCAAAACGACGTCGTTTTGAGGCTAACCATTAATGTCCAAAACGACGTCGTTTCAAGCTTCGACCCGATTACCCGACCCGCTCCAGGTAGATCCGTGTGTTTTTTAGCCGAGGGGTTTATTGCGCTTTCGGTCCTTCCGCATTTTTAGCCTTTAAAATTAAGTTTTATGTTATTTCAATTTTGGCCCATAAATTTCACGCAATTTATAACTTGGTCCTTTAAAACGCTGCGCTTAATCACTTGGGAAAAATTGCGCTCCTCGTCCCCTAGCTTTTCGTGTGTATTGCAATTTAGTCCCTTTATTGTTTATGTCACCTAATTTGACCCTTTTATTTCTGTTTTAAATTCAATTTGGCCCATTTATTAGTTTGCAATTTTATTTATTATTGCTATTGCTTTATATTATTATTATTATTATTATTATTATTATTATTATTATTATTATTATTATTATTATTATATTTACTATTATTATTACCAACTTTATTATTATTATCATTATTATTACTATTTACTTTATTTTTCTTTTATGTTAATATTTCCATTGTCCTAGTTATTGTATTATTACTTGTATATATACTTACTATTATTATTATTATTATTATAATTATTATTACATCTACTATTACTATTATTATATTTATTATATTTATATTATTATATTGTACATACTTCGTATCATTATTATTATCTTAGTATTATTAATATACTATTATTATTACTAATTATTATTATTATTATGTGGTACATATTATTATTATTAATTTACTATGGTATTATTATTATTGTTATTATTATTATTATATTCATATTATCATATTGTATATACTTTGCATATTAGTATTATTATCTCATTATTATTGTTATATTTGTATTGGCATGTTGTACATATTTTGTGTCCGTACTATTATTATCTTCTTCTTACTATTATTATTATTGTTATTATTATAGTTATGCTATCATATTGTGTATACTTTTTATTATCTCGATCTTTACTAGTACCTTCAACCCTTTATTATTATTATTTCAAAGCCGTCTTTTACCTTTTTACCTTTTTATATTTTTGTATATTTTGTTACCAGTATTGTTGATTTCGTATTTTTGTCGTTTCATGTGGATCAATGGTTTTAAATCGCAATCCGACATTTTTTAATTCATACAAAAGAGGTAATATTTGTGTGTTTAGAAGGCCGAAAAATTACATCCTAACGTGCTGGGTGTCGATCTTTTCGTTCGACTAAATATTCAAATATCCTCTTCTTGTCGAAGATGATCTTGGTGTCGAAATATAAGGGTGTTATTTCCTAACGTGTTGGGTATGATACTGTTATTCCTTTGAAGCGAGATAATCTTAAGATTTAATCCCGAATGGACGAATTTTATTCTTTGCAATTTTTGCCCTAAATATTTTCAAGTTTTCAACATTAGGACAACATCAATCAATTTGGTACCAACTTTGGGCGTTACAAGGGTGCTAACCCTTTCTTGTACGTAACCGACTCCCGAACTCATTTTCTCAGATTTCGTAGACCAAAACTATTGTTTTAATAAACCAAAATATTTTATTAAAACAAAGGTGACCCGATCACACCTAATAAAGATCGGTGGCGACTCCCGCTTTCTTTATTTTCAAAACCAAAGTCGATTCCCATTTTGTCAAAAAATGGTTACGACAATTGCTATTAATTTTACTTTCAAATTTTTAAGATTTTCTGGTTTTTCCTAATTTTTCTAACTTTTTAAATTTCCAGCTATTGAAAATTCAACTACGGATCCAATTCCAAAAACATTGAATAAGTAAGTAATTTGTGTAACTTTTTACTTTTTTAAAGGTAAATTATACCATTAGTCACCCAATTATTATCACATTTTTGTTTTTGTCACCAAATTATAAAAATTTTCAATTTTGTCACTAGTGTTTTTTAATCGATTCTGTTTTGGTCATCCTTCATTAAATCGTTAGCAAAAATGATAATGTGGTCATTTTTAATTAATATTGTCAAAACCTTTTTTTTGAAAGTTGACTTTTTATATAAAAAACGAAAATGGGGAGTCACCATCAATTATTTTTGTGAGGTGTGATCGGGTCACCTTGTAATTTAATCATTTTAATAAGAAGTTTAATTTATTAAAACGATATTTTTCGGTCTACAATGTCAAAACCATTTTAAAGTTTGATTTAAAAATGGGGATCGACTTTTAAAAACGAAAATGGGAGTCGCCACCAATCCTTTTTTATTTAGGTGTGATTGGATCACCTTAAAAATGTTTTATTTCAAAATACTGATTTTGGTCCACGAAAAACGAGAAAAATGGGTTCGGGAGTCGGTTACATATGAGGAAGGATTAACACCCTCATAACGCCCAAAAATTGGTACCTAATCGATAAAATCATGTCCTAATGTTGAAACTTTTGAAAAATTTTAGAAAATGGTCCTTTTATTTGAGGAAAAAAACCTAGACTTACCTATCTTAAAGAAATAAAACACCATACCTAGTGAGTTAGGGTATAGCATCTCATGACTTCGAAACTAGACATGTCTTTATTTTAGAAAACTCCTATCTCGAGATACAAAACATCATATCCAGTAAGTTAGGACACAACATTTTGAATTCCCAAGAATAGGTTTTTTTTATTTGAAATTTGTACGTTTCAGTTTTAGAAGAGAAGGGATATCTAATACCTTAAGTTCCACGAGAAAAATCGAAACCGAGTAAGTTAGGGCACAATTCTTCTCGAAGTCTCCAAATACTATATATCACCGTTTTTTTTAAAAACTATTTAAATAAAATGCATCAAAAAAGTGTTTTTATAAAACAATGGTTTGAGTAAGATATTATGGCATACGTATTTAATAGCAATTCTACATAACTAAAAATTATACTAACAATAAATAATAAGAGAATAATATAACATATATAAATAAAACATTATGTAATAACATGAATAAATAAAACACTATGTTAAGCAATAATAAACAATTAAAAGAACATAAACAAATAAATATCAATTAGTAAGACTTTCACGAAATAATAAAATCAAATGAAAAAAGAATAATATATTTAAACATTGAAGAATATAACAAATTTTTTAATGATTTAATATATTTATATATATAAAAAATATTAAAAGTAGAAAAAAAAGTGCTTATAATAAATGTATATAATTTAATACATATAAATGTTTACATATAATAAAAATAATTAGTAAATAATATATGATATATTTTTTTATATAAAAACATATATATATAATGTACTAATCATAAAATTATATGTGTAATAAACAATATAAATAAAATATGTTATAATATAAGTAGATTTTATGCAAAATACCATTTAAAAATAATATGTGATATGATATAAAAAAATATAATATAATAAATAATATACGAATTATAAAATAATATATAAATTATGTTAAATCAAGTAAATAATATATAATAATAATTAAATATATAAGGATAATACATGTAAAAAAGGTATATAAAATAAAAGGTTTTAAAACGAATAAAGATTAAATAGCAATAAAATAAGTAAAAATGGATTAAATCAAAATGCGCGTCGTACTGTAGGGGCTCATTAGGCAATTATGCGTTCTTTCCAAAACGACGTCGTTCTAATTTTAACCCTTAAAGCAATCTGAGGGACTAAATTGCAACAAAAACAAACTTTAGGGCTAATTTAATAAAAAAATAAAAATTCAATTTGGACTGAATTAAAAATATTAAAATTTGTGGAAGGACCGAAAAGGCAATTAGCCCTTTTAACAAAAACACGCGGATCCTCCCCGGATTTTTGGGTCAACGCGCGGATCCTTACCCTGAACGACATCGTTTTGCGCTTATTAGCTTAAGCGAAAACGACGCCATTTTATCATGACTATATAAGTTACGAAGTTGATAAAAAAAAATCATTTTTACATATTAGAAAGAAAAGAAAAAAAAAGTTGAGTTTTTGAAAATTTTCTCTGTCCTTTGGCCTTCGACCAGGACTCCGATGGGGGGCATCGCATGCGCCTCCGTACACGCCACCGTGTATGGCAGTCGGCGGCCAACGACTTTGCTGGTCAAAAAGGTAAAAAAAACTTTCTTTTATTATATCCTTCATATATTTCTATTTGCAGGAATCGAAAAAAATAAAAATAACGCGAATAAAAATCGAAAAATCACCTCTGTTGATTGTTTTTTTTCTTGTTTTATTTCAGTATATTTTTATATCTTGTGTCTCTGTGTGTCCGTTTTACAAGTTTTTTGGGTTTATATAAACCCAAAAATAGATTTAAAACGGGAAATACATGAGTTTTGCCTATTTGCTTGCTGCTTGTTTCCTTGTTTGTGCAGGTGATTGATGGAAGTCTCGGCGGTGGTGCAGGATTCGCGTGCAGATTGCGGCGTGACCAAAGGCGCGGGTGCGATGATCTGATTGCGTTGCAAAGGGTTGGGCTGCTGTGGCACTACGATTGGGTTCCTGTTAGGGCACTTGCGGCGCAATGGAAACCTAGGGTTTCCTACGTTTGCAAGCTTTTGGGTCACTTGGGCCGTGTGTGGGTCTGGGTAGTTTTATTGGTTTAGGTTCTAGTAGTGAGTGGTTTTGGGTATGGGTGTAATTGGGCTTTCGGTTTAATTTGTTTGGGTTTAAGGCTGTAAAAATGGACTGTTTAAAAATCTTTGGACATTTATTTTTTATTTTATTTTTCTTTTTCTGAACGGGCCGGGGCATAAATGGGCCTCTACAGCTGCCCCTCTTTGCTCATTGTCGTGTAATGAGAATAGAGCAAAGACTATAAAAGGACCAAATTTGCCCGGTCTTTGCTGAGCCTCGACTTCTTGGTCCTCGCTTTTTTCTGCTGCAACTTCATCTTGATTTCAATTAGTCTGATTTCTTCAATATGTTTCCTGCAACTTTCGGAATGCCAGATCTACTATTTTTCGATCTACTCCACTATAAACTCAGGGAGATAAGATCTGATATTTTTAATTTGCTTCCTGCAACTTCAGGAATGTCAGATCTACTATCTTCAGTCTACTCCACTGCAACTTCAGGGAGATAAGGCTGAAAGTGTCTTTGATCTGCTTCCTGCAACTTCAAGAAGGTCTTCTATCTTCAGACTACTCCACTGCAACTTCAGGGAGATAAGGCTGGAAGTGCTTTTGATCTGCTTCCTGCAACTTCAGAAAGATAAGATCTTCTATCTTCAGCCTACTCTACTGCAACTTCAGGGAGATAAGGCTGAAAGTGCTTTTGATCTGCTTCCTGCAACTTCAGGAAGATGAGATCTTCTGTCTTTAGTCTACTCCACTGCAACTTCAGGGAGATAAGACTGAAAGTGTCTTTTGATCGACTTCTTGCAACTTCAGGAAGATAAGATCTTCTATCTTCGTTCTACTCCACTACAACTTCAGGGAGATAAGGCTGAAAATGCTTTTGATCTACTTCCTGCAACTTCAGGAAGATGAGATCTTCTATCTTTAGTCTACTCCACTGCAACTTTAGGGAGATAAGACTTAAAGTGTCTTTTGATCGGCTTCCTGCAACTTCAGGAAGATAAGATCTTCCATCTTCATTCTACTCCACTGCAACTTCATGGAGATAAGGCTGAAAGTGCTTTTGATCTGCTTCCTGCAACTTCAAGAGGATGAGATCTGCAAATTCACTGATATCGCTACACCGTCCACTGAGGGACATGTTCTGTAGACTCGGTTTTGTATGTTTATGTCACATGACTAAGATGCTATGATTGGAATAAATCAAATGATTCTAGCTACATGTAACATGTTATGAAAATGATTCCTTTCGAATGATTAGGATTAGGATGCAATGATCGAAATGAATCAAATGCTCCTAATGAAATTTGTTATGATACAAAAATGCTATGAATATGATTCCTCTTCTAGGTGTAATCACTCATTTGTTCTTCATTTTTGTTCATCAATCATGTTTTGCTCAACAAGCTTGCCCCAATGCAATTTCTTGAGAACGCAAGGCTTGTACCAACATACCACAATGGGAATTGAAACTTTTCAATCTGACCCATCTGAAATTTTCAGGGTATAGGGTTTATTTTGGATTCAACCCATTCCACCACAATTCAGGGTTTCTTAGTTCATCACACCACCCCCCGAGTGTTATGACCTGATCACATTAACTCATTTACTTTGTCCAATTTTCAACTGGACCAAAAATTCAGAGAAATAGTCTCTATCCAGACTCTTCTTTCTCAAATATTCCTATGCACATGGAAGTTCTAAACAATTGTCTTGTCTCAGTTAATTGTCTTATCTAGAAATTTCCAAAGTAATATACATAACTTCTTTTTATGAAATTATTAGTTCGTCAATCATTATTTCGATGCAACACATTTATGAATAATGGGTAATAAATAAATTGAACTCAAAAAGGGTTGAAATTGAATAAATTATTAGAAATACAAAGAAAATTAACTGAGAACATATCTTTGAGAAGAAAAAGAATCCCAAGATAGTAAAATGAATAGGACAAAAATTAGATGCCCTAGATATCGCCGATTGAGCTTCTATATACAAACTTTTATGAAGACTGCATTGAGTTCAACATGTGTTTAGAAGGCCCAAAGTACTTTGTTGATGCCCCGATATGCAACGTTCTTCATTTCATTGTTGATTCAAGTGTACAAGATGACTGCGTGTCCATTCAGAATTTGAGTTGCCCTTTTCGAGTTTTCAACTCAAAACCCCTTTGGTCTCAAAGCGCCCTTTGTGGGTTTTCACCTTGGCCTCTCCATTTTTTTTTGAAACTCAAAGCGCCCTTTGCAGATTTTCACTTAAGCCTCTTCTCCTTTTCAAGCAAAATACTTTTTTAATTGAGTCAGAGTTCACAGGGTTGGGTAAACTTTTCCCATCCATTTCAGTCAAGATCAGTGCTCCTCCAGAGAAAGCCTTCTTCACCACATATGGTCCTTCCCAATTCGACATCCATTTTCCTCTAAAATCCTTTTGTATAGGAAGAATCTTTTTTAGTACAAGGTCCCCCTCATAAAATTCTCTTGGGCGAACTTTTTTATCGTAGGCTCACATCATTCGTTTTTGGTACATCTGACCGTGACGAATAGCCCTTAGCCTATTTTCTTCAATTAAGTTCAACTAATCATACCGAGCCTGAATCCATTCAGCTTCATCTAGCTTTGTTTCTGACAAAAATTGAAGAGAAGGTATTTCCACTTCAACTGGTAGAATTGCCTCCATTCCATAGACCAACGAGAAAGGCGTTGCCCCAGTAGAGGTTCTAACGGACGTCCGATAAGCATAGAGTGCAAACGGTAGTTTCTCATGCCAATCCTTATAGGTCTCAGTCATCTTCCTACTATCTTCTTGGTGTTTTTGTTAGCCGCTTCCACTGCCCCGTTTATTTTTGGACGATAAGGAAACGAGTTGTGGTGTTTGATCCCAAATTGACTACAAACCTCTGTTATCGTACTATTGTTCAAGTTCAGTGCGTTGTCTAATATGATCCTCTTAGGCATTCCATATCGACAAATAATCTCCTTCTTCAAGAATCGATTGACTGCTGACTTAGTGACGCTAGCATAAGAAGCAGCCTCTACCCATTTTGTGAAGTAGTCAATTACCACGAAGATGAATCGATGTCCATTCGAAGCTTTTGGTGAGATTGGTCGAATAACATCCATGCCCCACATGGAAAAAGGCCATGAGGAAGTCATAACATGCAAAGGTGATGGAGGCACATAAATTTTGTCTCCATAAATCTGGCATTTATGACATTTCTTAGCATAGCTGATAAAATCCCCTTCCATGGTGGACCAATAATATCCAAATCTCATTATCTGTCTGGCCATTGTGAAACCATTAGCGTGTGTTCCACAAATGCCCTCATGAACTTCCTCTAGAATTTTTCTAGCTTCAACGGCATCAAAGCATCTCAACAACACTTGATTTTTTCTCTTCTTATACAAGATATCCCCGTCTAAAATATAGTCAGAGGCCAATCTTGTTAAAGTTCTTTTTTCATTCTCAGTGGCATGCTCCGGGTATTCACAACTTTTTACGTATCGTAATACATCTTGATACCAAGGGTGATCATCTTTTTCCTCCTCTTCCACATTATAACAATGATCATAGAAGCCAAGGTTGCCAAAGTATCTTCCATCTAGTTTTCCTCACGTGGGAGATAATTAAAAGTAATGTCATTGAACTCTTCAATCAATCCCAGAACTATTTTTCAGTAATCAATTAGTTTTGGATCTCTTGTCTCTCACTCTCCTTTAAGTTGGTAGATTACTAAGGCAGAATCTTCATATACTTCTAATACTCTGATCTTACGCTCTACGGCTGCTCGAATTCCCATGATGCATGCTTCATATTCCACCATGTTGTTCGTGTAATCAAAATCCAATTTGTATGTGAATGGATAATAATTACCACTTGGGGATACCAAAATTTCCCCAATTCCATTTCTCACAGCATTCGATGCTCCATCGAAGTTTAGCTTCCACGAACAATCTTCAGTATTTTCCACATGCATCAGCACCTTATTTGGGAAATCAAAGCTCAAAGGTTCATAATCCTCCAAAGCTCTGCTAGCCAAAAATTCTGCTACTGCGCTCCTTTTATAGCCTTTTGGTTCACATAGACTATATCGAGTTCAGACAGCAAAATCTGCTACCTAGCCATCCTTTCATTCAAAGCAGTGGACTCCATCATATACTTTAACGGATTAAGCTTCAAAATTAACCACGTAGTATGATATAGCATGTACTGCCTCAACCTCCGAGTTGTCCAAATCAAGACGCAACACAATTTCTCGATTGAAGAATATCTCATTTCACAATCAGTGAACTTTTTACTGAGATAGTATATCGCCCTTTGTTTTCTTCCCGACTCATCGTGTTGACCAAGCACACATCCCATGGAGTTATTGAACACTGACAAAAACAGTATCAATGGTCTATCTGGATTAGGCGGAGATAGTACTGGTGCGTTTGACAGATATTGTTTGACTTTGTCAAAAGCTCTTTGACATTCATCGTCCCATACACCTTGATTGTGTTTCTTAAGAAGACGAAATATGGGATCATATTTCTCAGTTAATTGTGAAATAAACCAAGCAATGTAATTTAACCTTCCAAGAAAACCTCGGACTTCCTTCTGAGTGCGCGGTGGAGGCAACTCTTGTATAGCTTTAACTTTGTTTGAGTCAACTTTGATTCCTTTCTCGCTGACTATAAAACCCAGTAATTTCCCTGACTGAGCCCCAAAAGTACACTTTGCCGGGTTGAGCTTCAATTGAAATTTTCTCAGCCTTAGAAACAACTTCTTCAAAACTTCAATGTGTTCCTTTTCTGTTCGAGATTTGACAATCATATCATCAATATATACTTCAATCTCTTTGTGCATCATGTCGTGGAACAATGTTACCATGGCCCTTTGATATGTTGCCCCAGCATTCTTTAGTCCGAATGGCATTACTTTATAACAGAATGTACCCCACAATGTTATGAAGGTAGTTTTCCCTATATCGTCAGGGTGCATCTTGATCTGATTATATCCCAAAAAATCGTCCATGAAAGAAAACAGTGAGTATCCCGCCGTATTATCCACCAATGTGTCTATATGCGACAAAGGGAAATTATCTCTTGGGCTAACTTTATTTAAGTCCCTATAGTCCACACACATTTGGACCTTTCCGTCCTTCTTAGGGACAGAAACAATGCTGGCAACCCATTTCAAATACTTGACCACTTGTAGAAAACCAACATCGAACTGTTTTTGGACCTCTTCTTTTATTTTCAACACTACATCAGGCCTCATCCTTCGTAGCTTTTGCTGAACTGGCTTGCACTCTTCTCTTATGGAAAGGCGATGTACTATAATGTCGGTACTTAGCCGAGGCATATCTTGGTAAAACCATGGAAAGACATCCTTAAATTTTCGTAGTAACTCAACAAGGTTTTGTTTTGTCTCCTCAGCTATATGCGTGCCAATTTTCACAACCTTTCCTTCCTCCAAGGCTATATTCTCTACCTCCTCCTCATGGGGTAAGATTTGTTTTTCCTCTTGCTTTACCATTCTTAACAGATCTAGAGATAAATTACAATCTCGGTCACCTTCAAAATCTTGAGATTCCTCTAAACACATGTCCTACTCAAAGTGGACCTCTGGATCTGTATTATCATCGCTCACATCATGGATATCTAGGGACCTGTTATGGGTACCAAAGAATGTACAAAGAACAAATGAATTCGAAGACAACTATTCACATGATATGAATGAGAGATAAAAGATTCTGAATGAAATTAGAAAGTCAAAAGAATGTAATGAAAGAATATTTGCTCAAGTTAATTATCAAAATGTATTTTATTAAACAACAATTTTTGAACATGAGCCTATTTCACAAAAGAAATCTTATTGTTCCTAGGCTAAAAACAACATGAGCGTTCCGAATATTACTCTGTATAATCTCTAAAAACTACAGGAAGTTCCTTTGCAGTCCAATTGTTCAAAACGTTTCTAGGTTCATAAAGGCGAATGCCCAACAGGTTTTTTTGCTCAACCTCCTCCCCGTGTATGGCATTAATGTAGGGACCTTCCAATAACCCTTTCTCAGGGTGAATTATCCCTCCGGATACAAAGGTCTGGGATATGTGGGGGAACGTTATAGATTCCCACTTGATTTCTTCCTCGTTCAAACGTACTCTCTTTCTTTCTTGCTTCTTTTTGATTTCTCTCTTCATTTGCCTGGCATCTGGCCTGAAACCCAAGCCAAAACAGTCTCTCTTTTCTTTCAGCATCGGCACTTGAACTTCCCCTTGGAGATGTCTGCCTAATCCTTTTCCTGGTAGGGCTCCTTTCCCCACCATCATTTGTAGGCTCATCCTCGTGGTCTTAGATATCTTAGGCATAAGAAATTCATTTCTTTCCAAAATGAATGTTGCGTTGATGAACTCTAAATACTGGAAAGAACACCCAATGGCCTCCTCATTTGTCTCTACATATGGTGCATCATTGGTAACAGTCACTATGATGTCTTCCTCCGCATTTATAGTGACCAGTCGACCATCCATCACCAGTTTTAGTTTTTGATGGAAAGATGAGGGTACTGCCCCTGCTGAATGAATCCAGGGTCTTCCTAACAAGCAATTGTACGAGGGCTTGATATCCATCACCAGAAAGTCTACCTCATATGTGTTTGGCCCAA
This sequence comes from Gossypium bickii, assembly GCA_025503065.1. Classification (NCBI taxonomy): domain Eukaryota; kingdom Viridiplantae; phylum Streptophyta; class Magnoliopsida; order Malvales; family Malvaceae; genus Gossypium; species Gossypium bickii. The sequence goes on along the minus strand of CP106712.1, from coordinate 122,250,924 downwards.
TCTGCAATGGTATATCAATTCTTCCCATCACTCTTGTTTTGGTGCCATCAAACGCTCTCACTATATTCTGGCATGTCTTCATGTGAGAACTATCTATCGGTAACCTCTTCAGTGTCGACAACAGTAAGACATTCAAGGCTGATCCATTGTCGATTAACACACTTGGCAGAGTGTATCCCTTACAACGAGTGGTAATGTGTAGAGCTTTGGTTGACCCCATACCTCCAGGTGGGATTTCATTGCCACTGTAGGAAATAAAGTTATCAGCACTTATATTACTAACTAATCGGTCAAGTTTATTGACGGTCATATCTTTAGTAACGTAAGTCTCGTTCAGTACTTTCATCAAAGCCTCATGATGTACTTCCGAACTTAAAAGTAAGGCTAGCACCGATATGTGAGCCGGTTGCTTACGCAGCTACTTTACCACGCTGTATTCACTGTGCTTTAAGAATTTTAAAAATTCCTTAGCCTCTTCCTCCTTCACAGGTTCATTGATAAGGGTGCCAGGTCCTTTCTCTAGTTTAACTGTCACAGTCTTTGACCTTACTGGTTCAGTTTTAACGTTTACTGAGTCGTAACGCCTCCCACTTCGTGTGTAGAATCCCTCACTTTGGACTTCCTTGGAAGTGCTAGTTGAATTTTCTGCTCCCAGTGTCATCATGTTACAATTGTAATTCTATGTTACCATCTTGTTATCCTTGTAAAGGAAGGACATAGGTCTCTAGATTACAACTTTATGCGCGATTTGTGCTCTGCCTTCTGTATTTCTCGGTCGGGAAATAATGATCCTCGGATAATTGACTTTTTGATTTGTCAACTCTCATTCTGTTGCATGTATGTTTCCTCCCTCTGAGCCTTCTTCGAAAAACTCCAGCTCTTTATTGTTCATGAGGCTTTGTACCAATAATTTGAACTCAGCACATTCCTGGATCTCATGTCCTTCAGCTTTGTGGAACTCATAGTAGTTCATTGGTTCTTCACCTCCTTCCCCGAGACTTGATTTTATCAGTCCCGTTCTTACTATGTCCTTCCACACTATTTTCAATGGAGTATAGGGACACTACGCGTGCATCGAATAAACTTTGATATAGCTCCTTATACGTCATTGGGATTGGCGTCAATTGGAGCTTTTCAGAATTTTGTCTAGGGCTTGATTCTTGTCTCGTCGACCCTTGTTACCCGGCAGTAACCACTTTCGGCTGGCTAACAGTAACTGCCTTTGAATACCCTTTGTTGTATGTACTCGTATTGTTCACTTTATTGTTCTTTTTCCTAGGAGCAGATCTTCTAGTACTTTCTCCTGCTTCAATCTTACCACCCCTTATGGTATTTTCTATCATCTCACCTGCCATCACTATATCTACGAAGCTTTTGGTGGTGCTTCCTATCATATGGGTGATAAAAGGTGCCTTCAAAGTGTTGATAAACAACATGGCGGTTTCCTTTTCCAGGAGAGGTGGTTGAACTTGCATGGTAACTTCCCTCCATCTTTACGCGTATTTCCTGTAGCTTCATTTGATTTCTTTTCCATGTTTTGCAACATGATTATATCAGGCGTCATGTCTGTAACATGATTATACTGCTTCATGAAGGCTTGAGCTAAGTCTCTCCAGGAGCTAATGTTAGCACGGCTGAGTTGATTATACCACCTAAATGCTGCCCCTACTAAACTGATTTGGAAACAATGAATCAAAAGTTGATCATTGTTCATGTAAACAGTCATGTATCTATAGAACATAGTGATGTGGGCTTTAGGGCAACTAGTCTCATTGTATTTCTCAAATTCTGGCATCTTGAATTTATGAGGAAGTACCAGATCAGAGACTAAACTTATGTCCTTTGCATCGATACCATGGTGATGGTCAGCATTTTCCAAAGCCTTAAACTTTTCTTCCAACCATCTACATCGATCCTCTAACTTCCTCGAGGGTTTAATTTCGATCCCATCTCTCTCCGCTATGTCCAGATCAGGAATGGCAGGATTAGCGGGGTTGTCCCCTAGGTTGAATCCTATGCCAACTTGAAAATTCATGGGCACTCCAGTGTCAGCTTGCCCTTGCTGAGGCCTAATTGTGACAGGTGGCCTTTTGGGATATTCCTCAGGTTGTGTCTGCACATGTGGTGGACTGAATCCCCTAGGAAAATCCTCATTATCTTCAGCATTGACTATGGGACCTTTTACTTTGTCCATTGCCCCACTTAGCATTTGGACCATTTGGGTCATCATGTTCCTTTGAGCCTCCAACATTTGGTCCCTCATCTCTTGATGGAGTTTTTCCATTTGCTCTTGCATCTGGTCTTGCATATCTTTTTGGAATTGTTCCAATATTTCATCTATTTTCTTCGATGTGACACGTGTACCGTAAGGATGTTCAGCTTCCAGATTTTCCTTCTCTCTCTCTTTCTCTCTCTGTGTGTGTGTGTGTGTGTTATAATTTCAACTAATTAGACTCTCTCTATGGATTTGAATGCATATGATGTTATGTAATGCAAATGCATGAATGCAAAGAGGCATCGATTCTGATTCAAAACAAAATCCTTTACATAAAACAGACTACAAATATGCTTTCGCCCTAAGTCCTAAAATTTTGATTTTCCCAAGCAATGAAGCTAGCTCTTGACTACGACCGGACTGTAGCTCATACTTCATGCTCCGTATCAGCCTGTGATGCCAAAGTCTGTAGATGATCATCTACCTCTTGAATCTGAACTATTGCTTCACTCATGAGGTAATCCCGACTTTTAACTTGGTCATGGGAATGGCGAAGCTCTTTCTTCCAACGCCCTTCTCTTGTTTCAAGAAGCTCGATCTGAAGTTCACAACTGTGCAATGCTGCTTCTAACTCTTCAATCTTACCCTTCATTTCCTTGATCTTGTTTAGGCTTGACTTTAACTCGATTGCGGAATTACGGCTTCGATGGTGATGAAGAGACCGTCCAAGTTCAGCCACTCTAGCTTTTAATTCTCCTTTTTCATTTAAACTTTCTGCCAAGTTTTTCTCTAAGGCCTCATTTCATGCTTGCATTTCTCGAAACTTACTCTCTCAATAGTTAGCTTTGGCCTTTTCCTCTTGGACCTCTTGTTGCCACTGTTCCGAAATCTTTCCCAATCCATCGTTCTTCATCGTCAGACGTATCTTCTTATACTCTATCTTCAAACTGTCTCGATCTTCTTTTATCTTCCTCTTTTCCTTCCTTAATTTCTTGGCCTCTGATTTCTGAACATCCACATCTAACCTCAAGTACATCTTTTCTTCTTCCAGCTTCTCTATCTTCTTTCCAAGCTCTGAACTCATCTTTTTGAAATCTTGCTTCACAATTTCTAACTCTGATGGGACCACTTGCAAGCATTCATCTCTTGATCGGGCGTCTTCTACATTCAGCTCGAGGATGTTATCATTAATCCTTCTATTCCTCCGTACACTGTATTCTGAGGTCGTCATTGGTCCTGTGGATAATTTCTTCATCCCACGAATCTGATTCCAAGCAGCAGAAATCTCCTTAACCCTCTTCTTATAATTTTCCTCTCTGTAGGAGAACTCACACTAAGCCAGCCCAAATGTCGTTGGTACGAACTGTCTCGACCCATATTACCTCAGTACGAGCAAAGAGGCATATCCAATGGCTCCCTAAATTCCAAGTAAAGGAACCCAGTCAAAACTCCCACACCGATAAAAGATTTCGTCGGGAACCATCCAAAGAGCCCTCCACTCGATGTCTTCTTCTTGAAGGTTTTGAAGGAGCACCATCCAGCTTTCCTCAGACATGTCTTCTCTCATTGATGTCGCTACTATCTCTTTCAATGGAGAGTAAGTCTCACAAAAAACCCGATAAGACACTTTCTCCACCTTCCAGAAATAACTGTGGAACCAAGCCAACAACAATTGTGCGCACCCAATGAACCTGCCTTCACCTGTTCTCCGACATGCATTCAAAGATCTAAATGTCTCAGCTAAGATCGCAGGTACAGGCGTAACTCCTCTGCCAAGTCGATCAAATAAATCAGTAATTACTTCATCTACATGTCTTAGAGCTTTAAGGAAGATTACCAAACCGTAAAAACATAAGGCCAAGACATCAACTTTCTTCTTCGCATCTGGATGTGTTAGGACCAAATCCCTCAAAATTTCCCAAGGAATGCATTTACCTTCACCTTTCTCTTGAATTTTGGCTGCAACCCACTGCTCACTCATCCCCGTGATATTCATTAACTTCTTCATGAAGGTTGGAATATTAGCAGCCCTAGAATAAATTCTGTCAGCTTGGATCCTCGAACAGCGAAGCAAGGTCGTATATTCCTCTACCGTGGGCACTAAATCTACTTTCCCAAAAGTGAAACAACTATAAGCAGAATTCTAAAACTGAGTAATAGTGCGGAACAGATACTTATCTAATTTGACGTCGAGCAAGTAAGGTAGATCACCATAATTACGATAGAACAACTGCTTTGCCTATTGTTCCACTGGGTCCATATTCCCTTCAACTCCTGAAGCTCATTTTGCGTGACACTGATGCTAGTGAAATCCCGTAGTTCTAACACCTACCCCTCAGCTAAGCTATCTCCTTTCTCTATTTGGCTTTGCTCTGACCATATACGAACGACTGCATTGTCTTCCTCTTTATCAAGGAAATCGTTCTCCATAACCAGCTTTCTAACTCTAGAAACTGATCGTGAATCGATACCTCTTTAAATATGAAATGACATGTACAAAAGAATAAAACACAACAAGTTAGTACCGCAAAATATAAAGCAAGCAAAGTAAACAAACATCTAACTGGGTAACTACTAAGGTTCGACATAGTCCTACCTAGGGTAAGTCCTTAGGTTTTCTACGTGTGGTTCAGCTCTAAAGTTGTGGTACTCGAACCAGCAGATTCCTCGATCCTCACCCATTATAGGCTCATACGGGCCGAGTTTGGTTCAAGGGAATACATTTTCCTATGGCCATGCGGAAGTGAAAACTTCACGAAGACATAGGTATAGATGTATTGTAACATCCTAGACTAGGGGTTATGCGTTTGTACATAATTCATGAGTTGGTAGGTTTTGGCAGTGTTTGGAAGTGTATTAAGGGTTTTTAGAACTTTAGGTGAAAAGGGAAAAAGTTTGGGAATATTAGAAATATCAAGTTTCAAAAGAGGAAAGTGAACATTTTTGGAAACCTGGAAATGTATGGAAATGTTAAGTTCAAAAGAGGAAAATGAACATTTTTAGAAACTAGGAAATGTAAGGAAATGATTTAGAAATGACTCGAAAGAGGAAAGTGAACATTTCTGAAAACTTGGAAATGTAAGGAAATGTTAGGTTAAAAGAGCCGAACGAAAATTTTTGGAAACTTAGAAATGACTTAGAAATGTCGAGTTTTAAAGTTTAAAAGAGGAAATTAAGGCAAGGTGGCCTTAAGAGAAAAAGTATGTGAAATTTGACACACAATTGGGCTTGGAAAAGTGGCTTGGAGGTGCCACTTAGGGCCTCTGGAAATAACGCCACAAGCAAGGGGGAAAGGGGCCTAAGTTCGAGTCACAGGGAAAGCAAATAAAAGAAATTTTATTTTGCTTCCAGAAGAAGTGAGGTGGACGGCACAAGGCTATAATTTAGGATCCTTTATTCTTTTATTTTTAAGAGATAAATAGTGGATAAATAAGGGATAAATAATGGAATTATTTTAGATTATTTTCAAGAGATAAATGAGGAATTATTCTTTAATTAGGAAAATAAGGGAGAAGTGATGGCCAAGTAAGGGACTTTGAGTTTAATAATTTCAGCTAAGTAAGGATAGTTGCTGAATTATCTTTTATTTTAGGAGATAATTAAAGAGATAAAGCTAGCAAAATAGAAGAGTGATGGCCAAGTAAGGGATTCTGAGTAGTAGTTTCGGCTATAAAAGGAAGAAAATAGGGCTACTCATCAATTTTTCTTCCTCCTCTTCTCTCTGCCGAATTTCTGAGTGCTCTCTTCTCTTCTCTTCTCTTTTTCTTTTGTCAAGCCGAATCTATAGTCCACCATTGTAAAAATTCTCAAGTTTTCTTTTCTTCCTATTTCTTCTTACCAATCCATTCAAAAGCCGAATCTTGGAAGGGCTTCAAGCATAGGTCTTTGTTGATTTCTTCAAAGGTCGAACAAGTTTGATTTCCATTCTTTTTTTTTAGATTAGGTGAGAGATAATCTAACCCCATACATACTATGGTTGCCGAATATGGAAGGATCTTTCGGGATTATCAGAGTAGTCGACTAAAAGGAGGAGTATTCGGGATTTCTAAGATTAAGGTAAGACATGTGAATATTCGGCCAAAGGCCTTGATTTATGTTTCGTTGATTAAGATTAAGTCTAACGTAAGGTTTTAGGGATTTCGACATTCCTAGGGAAACAAGGAACAGTTTTGGTATTTGTTGGTGTTCCAATCGGCAACAAGGTAAGAATACTAATCCTACTAGGATTTGGAATTTTGGCCAATGGCTTTTTATTAAGGTAATAAGTGATAAATCAATGTAGGGATTAAGGATCTAAGCATTAGATCAAGCTTTTCGATCTCAAGGAAATTTTAAATCGAATCGGTGGGTACCCACACTACTTCGTAATACGTTTTATGGCATGTTTAATTAAAATATGTGACATTAAGAATATAAAAGTGGCTAACGTATCATGTTATGGTACTAAGTACTCAGGTACGTTTCCTACTCCTACTAGGATTATGAAATATGTTAGTTATAACATGAGAATAAGAATAAGAATGTGAACTCTGGCATATTTATGTATATTATTATTATATGGGGCATATAGGTTTTATTTTGAAAGGGGAAGTGAATGTGGTGACCTAAGACCACGAACACGGTGACCTAAGACCGTGATATCGAAAAAGTGGTGACCTAAGACCACAATAATCTGAAAGTGGTGACCTAAGACCACAATAATCTCGAACGTGGTGACCTAAGACCACGAATGCGGTGACCTAAGACCGCAATTTGGTGTGTAGCGGAAGGAGGGTCGACTTAGTAGTCCCACGGTGTGGTGGCAGTGCGGGGTGTGTGTAGCGGATGGACAATTAGGTTTGGGTTTGGGAATGCATCATAACTTGTATTCATTATTTTGAATGTGTAACTCTTGTATGCCCGATTCTATTATGACTTAGTGTCGTGTACACATTGAGTCTGCTTTGACTCACCTGTTGTGGGACTATTTTCGTGTGACGATCGAGAATGGACCGGCTCTGGCGGAAGCTTAGGGATGGCCATGCACAAAGAGAATTTAATTAATGTGGATTTTTATTTTTATCAAGTACTTAAACTTAAAGTTTGGGGAATTATTTGATGTAATAAGGCCATAAGGCCATAGTTGGTTTTCTTTAATTCTTTTACTCTTATTTATTATGTTTACAAATTATTATTTATGGATTCAAGTAAATTTATTTTGAAATAAACCCTAAATGTTTATCACCTTAAATAAATGGATTTCAATGTAAGATAAATTGGTTTTCAATAAAAGCCCAACCCAAACAATATTTTTTAAAAATTTGCACAAATTTTCTCTAAGTAACAAAAGAACTTTGAAACCTAGGTTTACTTGAGGACATACGAGATCTGGTCCAGCTCGTGGGCGGGTGTGGGAGTGTTGATTTTGGTATCGAGCCATTTCAAACCCTCGGACTAGGGGTTTAAGGCCCAAAACGTTTTCAAAGCGAGCCCGAATGAGTTTTATGAAAATATTTTTGAAATAAGCGGGTTTCTGGCATGGCACCTAAGTCTCCAATTCAAGTCCACGGTAAGTACTTCTATCCATTTGTGTGGTTTATAGTATGATGTGTAGAAGGATAGAAATGGAATGGAACATAGATTAGGATGATAAGTACTTGAACCCTAGGATTAGTTTGCCCCAACACTTACATAAGACTTAAGTGCCTAACTAAACAACCCTATGGCTAAGTCGCCGAGTTAGGGTGTGGTAACCCCCATGAGCATGTCTAGGATTGGATCCTAAGAGCTCAGTACTTAAGCGATCCTAGTGACTCACCTCCTCTTCACTGAATCCCTACAGTGCGTAGCTACGGTTCACCCTAACCAAGAGGACTCGATCATGAGCTAAACTCAATAACTAAAACCCGAAAGGGAACTAACCGTATTTTTATAAAAACCCTAGTTTTAAAACTCTTAAAATGACCCTTTTAATTTGTGAGAACTATTTTTTACAAAATTTTCTGAAAAATTTCCGATTTATAAAAATTACCTAAATACCTTGATTGTGAAATTAAAAAAAATGCCCTTGGTTTATAAAATGTCCAAACTACCCATAGTTTAATCAAAATTTCCTTACTTTATAAATTTTCAAAAACCCTAATTTGCAAAATATCAAAATACCTTGATTTTGGAAAAATACGAAATTGCCCCTAACTTACAAAATTACCAAAATGACCCTAACTTCCAAAAATTTTTGCAATGTCATCAAAATAGAAAGCAAATTCACAAAAAGAACCCTTAAAGTTTTGTAAATTTTGAAATACCCCTGAATTACTAAACTTTACAAATTTACCCTGGTTTGTGAAAAATTACCGAAATACCCCCGGATTTCGAAATTTTCCAAAATTTCAAAATTTCCAAAATACTTTTTGACAAAATCACCAAGGAACTTTTCTTTTGAAAAATTACGAAAATACCAGTAGGACAAATTACGAAAATACCCCAGGTAGTGGAAAAACAACAACAATGAAAACTACAACATTTCTCTGAATGAACGAAAGTTCATAATCTGGTTGATGAATGTGAACGTGACTTTCTGAATAGTGAGCTTGAGCTGAGAACTTTGTTTGATCGAAAGAACCACTTTTAAACATCTCTTTTCATAAAACTGTTCGCGATTAATCAGTGAAACAAAAGTATTGATGCATAAAACTCGTTAACCAGATTAAATCGCGATGTTAGAAAATGAGTTCTAGGGGACATGGTCGTCGTGGACGGGATAAGAGGAGTCTTGGACCGTCAGAATTGTCTAAGGGTCTTCAAAAAAGACCGAAGGTTGAGAATTCTACTCGTGTTTTTAAGCCAACTACTAAAAATCCGGACCGTCCGTGTGCTCAGTGTGGAAGGTATCATGTTGGCGAGTGTTGGAACCGAGATCGAGAATGTTTTAGATGTAAGTCTAAGGCTCATTTGGTTAAGAATTGCCCTCAGGCAACAAAGGTTTGTGGTTTAAACCATGGAGGAAATGTTCATGGAACACCCGGTAGAGGTGCTGAAGGTTCAGATGTGAGACAACCAAGGATATGACAGCGGTTAAGTTCCTTGTTTTTGGAGTACTATTTATTGTTTGAGAGATAGTTCATTCTTGTGAACTGTTTCAAACTTTGGATGTGAACTTAGAGACTATGCCTAGAAGGTAAGATAGTTTTATTAAGATCAGTCACATGACATAAGCGTAGTCAGAATGAAGTTAAGATGTACGATTATTCGTTAGTAAGTAATTTCGAGGACAAAATTATTTTTAAGGAGGGTAGAACTGTAACATCCTAGACTATGGGTTATGCACTTGTGCATAATTCATGAGTTGGTAGGTTTTGGCAGTGTTTGGAAGTGTATTAAGGGTTTTTAGAACTTTAGGTGAAAAGGGAAAAACTTTGGGAAATATTAGAAATATCAAGTTTCAAAAGAGGAAAGTGAACATTTTTGGAAACCTGGAAATGTATGGAAATGTTAAGTTCAAAAGAGGAAAATGAACATTTTTGGAAACTAGGAAATGTAAGGAAATGATTTAGAAATGACTCGAAAGAGGAAAGTGAACATTTCTCGAAACTTGGAAATGTAAGGAAATGTTAGGTTAAAAGAGCCGAACGAAAATTTTTGGAAACTTAGAAATGACTTAGAAATGTCGAGTTTTAAAGTTTAAAAGAGGAAATTAAGGAAAGGTGGCCTTAAGAGAAAAAGTATGTGAAGTTTGACACACAATTGGGCTTGGAAAAGTGGCTTGGAGGTGCCACTTAGGGCCTCTAGAAATAACGCCACAAGCAAGGGGGAAAGGGGCCTAAGTTCGAGTCACAGGGAAAGCAAATAAAAGAAATTTTATTTTGCTTCCAGAAGAAGTGAGGTGGACGGCACAAGGCTATAATTTAGGAGACTTTATTCTTTTATTTTTAAGAGATAAATAGTGGATAAATAAGGGATAAATAATGGAATTATTTTAGATTATTTTCAAGAGATAAATGAGGAATTATCCTTTAATTAGGAAAATAAGGGAGAAGTGATTGCCAAGTAAGGGACTTTGAGTTTAATAATTTCGGCTAAGTAAGGATAGTTGCTGAATTATCTTTTATTTTAGGAGATAATTAAAGAGATAAAGCTATCAAAATAGAAGAGTGATGGCCAAGTAAGGGATTCTGAGTAGTAGTTTCGGCTATAAAAGGAAGAAAATAGGGCTACTCATCAATTTTTCTTCCTCCTCTTCTCTCTGCCGAATTTCTGAGTGCTCTCTTCTCTTCTCTTCTCTTTTTCTTTTGTCAAGCCGAATCTATAGTCCACCATTGTAAAAATTCTCAAGTTTTCTTTTCTTCCTATTTCTTCTTACCAATCCATTCAAAAGCCGAATCTTGGAAGGGCTTCAAGCATAGGTGCTGTTGATTTCTTCAAAGGTCAGAACAAGTTTGATTTCCATTCTTTTCTTTTAGATTAGCTGAGAGATAATCTAACCCCATACATACTATGGTTGCCGAATATGGAAGGATCTTTCGGGATTATCAGAGTAGTCGACTAAAAGGAGGAGTATTCGGGATTTCTAAGATTAAGGTAAGACATGTGAATATTCGGCCAAAGGCCTTGATTTATGTTTCGATGATTAAGATTAAGTCTAACGTAAGGTTTTAGGGATTTCGACATTCCTAGGGAAACAAGGAACAGTTTTGGTATTTGTTGGTGTTCCAATCGGCAACAAGGTAAGAATACTAATCCTACTAGGATTTGGAATTTTGGCCGAATGGCTTTTTATTAAGGTAATAAGTGATAAATCAATGTAGGGATTAAGGATCTAAGCATTAGATCAAGCTTTTCGGGATCTCAAGGAAATTTTAAGCGAATCAGGTGTGTACCCCACACTACTGTAGAATACGCTTTTATGGCATGTTTAATTAAAATATGTGACATTAAGAATATAAAAGTGGCTAACGTATCATGTTATGGTACTAAGTACTCAGGTACGTTTCCTACTCCTACTAGGATTATGAAATATGTTAGTTATAACATGAGAATAAGAATAAGAATGTGAACTCTGGCATATTTATGTATATTATTATTATATGGGGCATATGGGTTTTATTTTGAAAGTGGAAGTGAATGTGGTGACCTAAGACCACGAACACGGTGACCTAAGACCGTGATATCTAAAAAGTGGTGACCTAAGACCACAATAATCTGAAAGTGGTGACCTAAGACCACAGTAATCTGAACGTGGTGACCTAAGACCACGAATGCGGTGACCTAAGACCGCAATTTGGTGTGTAGCGGAAGGAGGGTCGACTTAGTAGTCCCCACGGTGTGACCGCGCAGTGCGGGGTGTGTAGCGGATGGACAATTAGGTTTGGGTTTGGGAATGCATCATAACTTGTATTCATTATTTTGAATGTGTAACTCTTGTATGCCTGATTCTATTATGACTTAGTGTCGTGTACACATTGAGTCTGTTTGACTCACCCCGTTGTGGGACTATTTTCAGGTGACGATCAGTAATGGACCGGCTCGTGAAGCTTAGGGATGGCCATGCACAGCAAGGAATTTAATTAATGTGGATTTTTATTTTTATCAAGTACTTAAACTTAAAGTTTGGGGAATTATTTGATGTAATAAGGCCATAAGGCCATAGTTGGTATTCTTTAATTCTTTTACTCTTATTTATTATGTTTACAAATTATTATTTATGGATTCAAGTAAATTTATTTTGAAATAAACCCTAAATGTTTATCACCTTAAATAAATGGATTTCAATGTAAGATAAATTGGTTTTCAATAAAAGCCCAACCCAAACAATATTTTTTTAAAAATTGCACAAATTTTCTCTAAGTAACAAAAGAACTTTGAAACCGGTTTACTTGAGGGACATACCAGATCCGGTCCAGGCTCGTGGGCCGGGTGTGGGGTGTTTCAGTTTGGTATCAGAGCCCAGTTTCAAACCCTCGGACTAGGGGTTTAAGGCCCAAAACGTTTTCAAAGCGAGCCCGAATGAGTTTTATGAAAATATTTTTGAAATAAGCAGGTTTCTGGCATGGCACCTAAGTCTCCGACCCGAAGTCCACCAGGTAAGTACTTCTATCCATTTGTGTGGTTTATAGTATGATGTGTAGAAGGATAGAAATGGAATGGAACATAGATTAGGATGATAAGTACTTGAACCCTAGGATTAGTTTTCCCCAACACTTACATAAGACTTAAGTGCCTAACTAAACAACCCTATGGCTAAGTCGCCGAGTTAGGGTGTGGTAACCCCTGTGAGCATGTCTAGGATTGGATCCGGAAGAGCCTGGTACTTAAGCAGTCCTAGTGACTCACCTCCTCTTCGCTGGAATCCTACCTGGTGCGTAGCTACGGTTCACCCTAACCAAGAGGACTCAGTCGCAGGCTAAACTCAATAACTAAAACCCGAAAGGGAACTAACCGTATTTTTATAAAAACCCTAGTTTTAAAACTCTTAAAATGACCCTTTTAATTTGTGAGAACTATTTTTTACAAAATTTTCTGAAAAATTTCCGATTTATAAAAATTACCTAAATACCCTGATTGTGAAATTAAAAAAAATGCCCTTGGTTTATAAAATGTCCAAACTACCCATAGTTTAATCAAAATTTCCTTACTTTATAAATTTTCAAAAACCCTAATTTGCAAAATATCAAAATACCTTGATTTTGGAAAAATACGAAATTGCCCCTAACTTACAAAATTACCAAAATGACCCTAACTTCCAAAAATTTTTGCAATGTCATCAAAATAGAAAGCAAATTCACAAAAAGAACCCTTAAAGTTTTGTAAATTTTGAAATACCCCTGAATTACTAAACTTTACAAATTTACCCTGGTTTGTGAAAAATTACCGAAATACCCCCGGATTTCGAAATTTTCCAAAATTTCAAAATTTCCAAAATACTTTTTGACAAAATCACCAAGGAACTTTTCTTTTGAAAAATTACGAAAATACCCCTGTAGGACAAATTACGAAAATACCCCTGGGTAGTGGAAAAACAACAACAATGAAAACTACAACATTTCTCTGAATGAACGAAAGTTCATAACTGGTTGATGAATGTGAACGTGACTTTCTGAATAGTGAACTTGAGCTGAGAACTTTGTTTGATCGAAAGAACCACTTTTAAACATCTCTTTTCATAAAACTGTTCGCGATTAATCAGTGAAACAAAAGTATTGATGCATAAAACTCGTTAACCAGATTAAATCGCGATGTTAGAAAATGAGTTCTAGGGGACATGGTCGTCGTGGACGGGATAAGAGGAGTCTTGGACCGTCAGAATTGTCTAAGGGTCTTCAAAAAAGACCGAAGGTTGAGAATTCTGCTCGTGTTTTTAAGCCAACTACTAAAAATCCGGACCGTCCGTGTGCTCAGTGTGGAAGGTATCATGTTGGCGAGTGTTGGAACCGAGATCGAGAATGTTTTAGATGTAAGTCTAAGGCTCATTTGGTTAAGAATTGCCCTCAGGCAACAAAGGTTTGTGGTTTAAACCATGGAGGAAATGTTCATGGAACACCCGGTAGAGGTGCTGAAGGTTCAGATGTGAGACAACCAAGGATATGACAGCGGTTAAGTTCCTTGTTTTTGGAGTACTATTTATTGTTTGAGAGATAGTTCATTCTTGTGAACTGTTTCAAACTTTGGATGTGAACTTAGAGACTATGCCTAGAAGGTAAGATAGTTTTATTAAGATCAGAGTGCGCAGCATAAGCGTAGTGCAGTAAGTTAAGATGTACGATTATTCGTTAGTAAGTAATTTCGAGGACAAAATTATTTTTAAGGAGGGTAGAACTGTAACATCCTAGACTATGGGTTATGCACTTGTGCATTATTCATGAGTTGGTAGGTTTTGGCAGTGTTTGGAAGTGTATTAAGGGTTTTTAGAACTTTAGGTGAAAAGGGAAAAACTTTGGGAAATATTAGAAATATCAAGTTTCAAAAGAGGAAAGTGAACATTTTTGGAAACCTGGAAATGTATGGAAATGTTAAGTTCAAAAGAGGAAAATGAACATTTTTGGAAACTAGGAAATGTAAGGAAATGATTTAGAAATGACTCGAAGAGAGGAAGTGAACATTTCTCAAACTTGGAAATGTAAGGAAATGTTAGGTTAAAAGAGCCGAACGAAAATTTTTGGAAACTTAGAAATGACTTAGAAATGTCGAGTTTTAAAGTTTAAAAGAGGAAATTAAGGAAAGGTGGCCTTAAGAGAAAAAGTATGTGAAGTTTGACACACAATTGGGCTTGGAAAAGTGGCTTGGAGGTGCCACTTAGGGCCTCTAGAAATAACGCCACAAGCAAGGGGGAAAGGGGCCTAAGTTCGAGTCACAGGGAAAGCAAATAAAAGAAATTTTATTTTGCTTCCAGAAGAAGTGAGGTGGACGGCACAAGGCTATAATTTAGGAGACTTTATTCTTTTATTTTTAAGAGATAAATAGTGGATAAATAAGGGATAAATAATGGAATTATTTTAGATTATTTTCAAGAGATAAATGAGGAATTATCCTTTAATTAGGAAAATAAGGGAGAAGTGATTGCCAAGTAAGGGACTTTGAGTTTAATAATTTCGGCTAAGTAAGGATAGTTGCTGAATTATCTTTTATTTTAGGAGATAATTAAAGAGATAAAGCTATCAAAATAGAAGAGTGATGGCCAAGTAAGGGATTCTGAGTAGTAGTTTCGGCTATAAAAGGAAGAAAATAGGGCTACTCATCAATTTTTCTTCCTCCTCTTCCCTCTGTCGAATTTCTGAGTGCTCTCTTCTCTTTTTCTTTTGTCAAGCTGAATCTATAGTCCACCATTGTAAAAATTCTCAAGTTTTCTTTTCTTCCTATTTCTTCTTACCAATCCATTCAAAAGCCGAATCTTGGAAGGGCTTCAAGCATAGGTGCTGTTGATTTCTTCAAAGGTAAGAACAAGTTTGATTTCCATTCTTTTCTTTTAGATTAGCCGAGAGATAATCTAACCCCATATATATTATGGTTGCCGAATATGGAAGGATCTTTCGGGATTATCAGAGTAGTCGACTAAAAGGAGGAGTATTCGGGATTTCTAAGATTAAGGTAAGACATGTGAATATTCAGCCAAAGGCCTTGATTTATGTTTCGATGATTAAGATTAAGTCTAACGTAAGGTTTTAGGGATTTCGACATTCCTAGGGAAACAAGGAACAATTTTGGGATTTGTTGGTGTTCCAATCGGCAACAAGGTAAGAATACTAATCTTACTAGGATTTGGAATTTTGGCCGAATGGCATTTTATTAAGGTAATAAGTGATAAATCAATGTAGGGATTAAGGATCTAAGCATTAGATCAAGCTTTTCGGGATCTCAAGGAAATTTTAAGCGAATCAGGTGTGTACCCCACACTACTTCGTAATACGTTTTATGGCATGTTTAATTAAAATATGTGACATTAAGAATATGAAAGTGGCTAACGTATCATGTTATGGTACTAAGTACTCAGGTACGTTTCCTACTCCTACTAGGATTATGAAATATGTTAGTTATAACATGAGAATAAGAATAAGAATGTGAACTCCGGCATATTTATGCATATTATTATTATATGGGGCATATGGGTTTTATTTTGAAAGGGGAAGTGAATGTGGTGACCTAAGACCACGAACACGGTGACCTAAGACCGTGATATCTGAAAAGTGGTGACCTAAGACTACAGATGTCTGAAAGTGGTGACCTAAGACCACGATGTCTGAACGTGGTGACCTAAGACCACGAATCACGGTGACCTAAGACCGCAATTTGGTGTGTAGCGGAAGGAGGGTCGACTTAGTAGTCCCCACGGTGTGACTGGCAGGTACGGGGGTGTGTAGCAGATGGACAATTAGGTTTGGGTTTGGGAATGTATCATAACTTGTATTCATTATTTTGAATGTGTAACTCTTGTATGCCTGATTCTATTATGACTTAGTGTCGTGTACACATTGAGTCTGCTTTGACTCACCCGCTTGTGGGACTATTTTCAGTGACGATCGCAGTAATGGACCGGGCTCGTGAGAGAAGAATAGGGATGGCCATGCACAAAGAAGGAATTTAATTAATGTGGATTTTTATTTTTATCAAGTACTTAAACTTAAAGTTTGGGGAATTATTTGATGTAATAAGGCCATAAGGCCATAGTTGGTTTTCTTTAATTCTTTTACTCTTATTTATTATGTTTACAAATTATTATTTATGGATTCAAATAAATTTATTTTGAAAGAAACCCTAAATGTTTATCACCTTAAATAAATGGATTTCAATGTAAGATAAATTGGTTTTCAATAAAAGCCCAACCCAAACAATATTTTTTTAAAAATCGCACAAATTTTCTCTAAGTAACAAAAGAACTTTGAAACCGGTTTACTTGAGGGACATACCAGATCCAGTCCAGGCTCGTGGGCCGGGTGTGGGGTGTTTCATGTATCCCGGAAGCAATCCACTAGCCCATGCGGAGGTGAAAACCTCACGAAGGTATAGCTTCTCACTCTCACTTAAGGGTGCGACCACAACGGTCATGCAATGCAATGCAGAGAGATATATTAAAACAACATGCAATAAAAGAATCATATTTTTTTTTAAATCGAAATTTTAAATTCAGACAGAAGGACATGAAATTATCAATTATAGGGCTTGACTCTCTTATTTTTCCCCAGCAGAGTCGTCAAGCTGTCGAAACCATTTTAAAGTTTGATTTAAAAATGGGGATCGACTTTTAAAAACGAAAATGGGAGTCGCCACCAATCCCCTTTTACTTAGGTGTGATTGGATCACCTTAAAAATGTTTTATTTCAAAATACTGATTTTGGTCCATGAAAAACGAGAGAAATGGGTTCAGGAGTCAGTTACGTATGAGGAAGTATTAGCACCCTCATAACGCCCAAAAATTGGTAACTAATCGATAAAATCATGTCCTAATGTTGAAATTTTTGAAAAATTTTAGAAAATGGTCCTTTTATTTGAGAAAAAAAAAAAACCTAGACTTACCTATCTCAAAGAAATAAAACACCATACCCTAACTTCCTCATACGTAACCGACTCCCGAACCCATTTTTCTCATTTTTCGTGGACCAAAATCAGTATTTTGAAATAAAATATTTTTAAGGTGATCCAATCACACCTAAGTAAAAAGGGATTGGTGGCGACTCCCATTTTCGTTTTTAAAAGTCGATCCCGTTTTTAAATCAAACTTTAAAATGGTTTCGACATACAAAAATCCAAAAAATGGGTTCGGGAGTCGGTCACGTACGAGGAAGGATTAGCACCCTCGTAATGCCCAAAATTGGTACCTAATTGATTAATTAATGTCTTAATGTCGAAAGTTGAAAACTCAAAAAAAAATTAAAATATGATTCCTCTTTGTATTATGATATTTTTAATTAAAATTACTCAAATAAATCAAAATGTATAAAATACCTTCTCATCTTGAAGTAACAAAATGTCACATCCCGTAAGTTAGGACACGACACCTCGAATCCTTGAGAATAAGCTTGCCTTTTATTTTTTATTTAAATCTCATGTATTTTAATTTAAAAAGGGTATTCGACTACTTAGGTCCAATGAGAAAAATAGAAACCCCATAAGTTAGGATACAACTTCTCGAATTTCTAAATACAGAATATTGTCTTATTTGGAAAATTTTCTGTTTACATATTTGGGTAAAAATTAATGTAATATTTAAAACGATAAATATTTAATTTATTCGAGTATGGTATATGGCTAAAACATAAAAATCTCATATTTAACGAACAATAATGCGACATAAATTTATAACAAACTAATATAGCATAAAAGGAATGGTATTAAAAAATCATGACAATAATATGTATAATAGAACTATAATAATGAAAAATGATAATAATGGTATTAACAATAATAATATCAAGAACAAAACAAAACAAAACAATAATAATGATAATACAGGCCAAAATAAATAAACAGGAATGCACAATAAATACAAAAATAGACCATATAAAAAACTAATAGAAAATAAATAAATAAAATAAGAAGAGTAAAAAAATAAAAAATAATTCATAAAATAAATAATTTAGAAAATGTCCAAACTACATAAATAAGGGTCAAATTGACCTTAAAATGAAGTAGGAGAGATAAATTACGAATAAATAAAAAGAAAAGGGAGAAATACGGGCCAAAATGGAACACACACGGAAAAGGAAGGACCAATTGGGAAATTATCCCTTGTCCTCAAAATGTCGTCGTTCCTTAAAGGAGTCAAAATGAAATAAAAATAAAATTATAGGGTGAAATTTAAAGAACAAAATGAAAACGGACTAAAATTGCAACGGGCTACAAAAGTGGAAGGGCCTAATGCGCAAATAACCTATGCGCTAAGAAAACCGGATCTTGGAATGGGTCGGGTCAGACCATGGGTCGGCCCAAAACGACACCGTTTCAGGTGCTTACCCATTAAAACGGTTCAAGGACAAAATTGTAACAAAACTAAAAGTTTGTGGTAAAATTTAAAAAATAGAAAAATAAAATAGGACTAAATTGAAATGCGCTGTAAAAGCAGGAGGACTAATCGTGTAACAACCCAAACCCGGCCCAAACACTATGGCCGAATCTAGTCTGTTACAAGGAAAATATTTTTTTGAAAATCTTTTTGAAAACCAACTTAAGTTTTGAAAACCCTTTATTTAGTGGTATTGCTAAAAGCCATACTTAGATTTAATTGAAAATTAACTTAAGTCAAGTTATTATAAAATTACAAGTGTGCTCGATGGCACGTTAAAAACAATTCTCGTTTAAACTTGGAAACATGTGATTTTGAATTAATATCAATAACAGAGTTTAAAACAAAATATTCGACATATAAGAATAATAAAATAAATATCAGGAGGCCTTATTACATCCACATAAAATAAAACCGAAAATAAAAATAATAAGACTAAAATTAAAGTCCATTTAAAATTAAAGTCCACTTGCATGGCCACCTCGAGTCCACCCGGCTCACATCCGCGATCTACGCATCACTGAAAAATGTAAAGGAGAAGGTGAGTCACCAAGACTCGATGTAACCCTTCCCCGTTTTAAAAACATTTTCATACACAACATATAACAATTAATATGCGAATATTAAGTACCCGACCTAGCCAACCAAACGCCATCGTCTCTACCCCGTTGTGGTACCAAACCACTTTGGTGACATATAGTCACGATGTGTTACCAAAACACCGGTGTCCGTAGACACAAATCGATTGATGGGGCCAACCCATCGTGTGTGATACCAAATCACCGGCGCATTTATCCCATATCTCAAGTGGGGCCAACCCACGGTGGTGTTAACCACGGGGACGAGTCGCTATGAGGTGCCAAACCTCTGGAGGTACCAAACCTCGTGACCGTAGTCACGGTGTGTGTTACCAAAACATCGGTGCCCGCCGGCACAATATCACCGCCCTCCACTCTTTCAACCCACAATAGACAAACAATCATAACCAGGTTTATCACATGTATCAATACATCATGCTTCCCAAAAGCATAAAATAACAAGATCATATTAACAGGTACTTACCTGAATTTCCATCTATACCGATAAGGTATATTATCCCAAGGCTACATAAATTAAGTTAGCATTTTCAATATTCAGCATATATAATATGTTATACGTGTGTATGTACACACCTGTTACCACGATTGTCTTAAATCCCGAAGATAATCAATCGGCCACACTCTAGGTCCTTGCCCCTATATTCGGCCAACTATCAAAGTTAGTGATATGGGCCATTCGGCCAAACCAAATAATTTAAAGGGGCCATCTTTTGTCCCCGAATCCTTGCCTATCCGCTTTAAATACTAGTTTCAGCCCCCGAATCGCAAACCTGGTTTACAAACTACACTCGGTCAATCAATAATATCTATAACCATAGCCTTCAGCTTTTAATCATTAGAAGAGTAATCTTTTATAAACTTACCACCACCTACCCAAATCCGATTGCCAGAGAATGCAAGATCCGATCTCATTGTTTTGAGATCCCGAAGTGCCTATCATCGATTTCAACACTGGTTAGAACTCTTGCTACTGATTGCCGAAACTTTGGCTTTCATTTAATCCCATAAGTCGACAAGGAAAAGAAAATACGAAAGGAGGGTTCGGCCATCCCTTACCTTTATAATCGATTGAATTACAGAGAAATCCCGGAGTTTCAATGCCACTGCACTGTTCGGCCAAAGTGCAACCAAGGAGGAGTGTGAGATTTCGACACTTCAAGAGGGTATATTAGGCTATTTGGTGGTATGAAAATAGGGGTTTTGATTTATGAAGAAAAGAAATAGAGGAGCTATGAAGGTGTGGGGGATTCGGCCAAAGACTGAGAAAAGAATTGATGGCTTTTAGTCTTGGAGAGAATGAGAATCAAAGATGGGAGGGTTTGAGAGTTTCGGCCACTAGCAAAGATGGAAAAAAAAAATAAGTAATAGGTGGATGCTTTTATAAGCATTCGGCACCCCCCCTTAAGCTTGCCGTCCACCCTTGCCAATAGGGAGTTCAAACTCTAGCCAACTCCTTGTTTTTCTCTTAGCCACTCATTTGATTTAATTCACATAATTTGAATAATAATCCCAAATAGACAAATAATCCTTTTAATCAAATAATATCCTTGATTATCTTCCAATAATATCTATTTAATAATCCATGTAATATCCTCATTTATCTCCTATTATCCTTAGAATAAAATCCCTTTAAAATAATTAATATAACATCCTCTTTATCCTATATAAAAAAAATATTTAAAGAGAGAAAATCTCTCCTACTTGTGCCGTCCAACATATAGTGCAAAAAGGAAATTTTTGTGACTCGAACCAAGGTTCTCCCTTGCTCCTTGGTGGCGTCACATGCAGTCCTTTAAGTGGCCTCACTTTTGCCACTTTACCATGGGCTTTTTAGTGTCCACTTATAACACCCTCCTGCTAAGGCTCCCTGCCTTTAAAGTTAACAACTGAAATTTTCTACCAAACCGTGCCAACTCAAAGTCTTAATTAACCTTTATTATTCCATAAATAATATCACAGTGGTTCAAACATAAGAAAAATAATTCAATTCCAAATAGCCCCGTTTTTAGGATGTTACAATTCTACCCCCTTAAAATAAATTTCGTCCTCGAAATTTCCTGATCAAAAGAGGTAGGGGTATTGCTGCCGCATCACATCCTCGGGCTCCCACGTAGCTTCTTCCACACCATGGTTCCGCCATAGCACCTTCACCAAGGGCACTGACTTCCTACATAGAGCCTTCACATCTCGGTCTAAGATCTGAACTGGTTCCTCTTCAAAGGATAAATCCGAATTCACCTCGATCTCTGCTACTGGCACCACGTGCGATGGGTCTGACCGATACCGTCTCAGCATTGATACATGAAATACGTCATGGATCTGATTCAGTTCTGCCGGCAACTCTAGCTGATAAGCTACCGGTCCTACCCGCTTTACCACTGTATATGGCCCGATGAACCTTGGGCTCAGCTTCCCCTTTCGCCCAAATCTCAACACCTTCTTCCAAGGCGACACCTTTAGAAAGACCTTGTCTCCTACATCATACTCCATTTCCTTACGCTTTAGATCAGCATAAGACTTCTGTCTATCTGACACTTCTTTGAGACGAGACCAAATCACCTTGACTTTATCCTCAGTTTCTGTTACCAATTCGGGGCCCAACACTTGTCGTTCACCCAACTCCGTCCAACACGTCGGAGTACGACACTTACGTCCATACAGGGCTTCGTACGGAGCCATCTGAATACTCGCTTGATAACTATTGTTATAAGCGAATTTCGCTAATGGTAGGTACTCTTTCCAACTACCACTAAAATACAACACACATCCTCTTAACATGTCCTCTAAGATCTGTATCACCCTTTCCGATTGTCCGTCAGACTGTGGATGGAAAGCTGTACTGAAATCCAATCTTGTACCCAAAGCTTAATGCAACGCTTTCCAGAACCTTGATGTGAATCTGGGATCCCTATCTGAGATGATCGATACTGGCACACCATGCAATCTCACTATTTCTGACACATATAACTTAGCTAGCTTCTGAAGAGAAAAATCCACCCTTACCGGTATGAAGTGAGCTGACTTAGTCAGACGGTCTACTATTACCCAAACTGCGTCCTTCTTGCTGGGCGTAAGGGGTAGCCCACTGACGAAATCCATAGTGATCCTCTCCCATTTCCATTAAGGGATCTTTATCGGTTGAAGTAGCCCTGATGGCAATTGGTGTTTAGCCTTAACCTGCTGACACGTCAAACACCTACCTACAAATTCAGTTACTTCACGCTTCAACCCGGGCCACCAGAACTGTTTCCGTAGATCTCCATGCATCTTGCTTCCTTCCGGATGCATAGCGTATGGGCTGCTATGTGCATCATGGAGAATTTTCCGCCTCAACTCCATATCCTTTGGCATACATGCTCGCCCTTGAAAACATAGCACTCTGTCACTAGACAGACTGTACCCTCCCAAACCACCATCCTGAACTTGTACCCTCTTAGCGTTCAAGCCTTCATCCACTAACTGATTTTCCTTAATCTCCTCAATCCATGTTGGCTTAACTTGAAGTTCTGCGAAAAGACTCCCATCATCATATAGACTCAACCAAGCGAACATTGCTCTTAAGTCCGTCACAACCTTCCGGCTCAACGCGTCAGCTACCACGTTAGCCTTACCCGGATGGTACTCGATTGAACAATCGTAGTCCTTTAATAGTTCAATCCACCGACGTTGTCTCAGGTTTAGATCTTTCTGAGTCAGAAGATACCTCAAGCTTTTGTGATCCGTGTAGACTATCGACTTTTCCCCATACAGATAGTGTCTCCATATCTTTAGAGCGAAGACAACTGCTGCTAACTCCAAATCGTGCGTTGGGTAGTTAACCTCGTGCGGTCTTAACTGACGGGATGCATAGGCTACTACCTTCCCTTCCTGCATCAACACACATCCCAAACCAGTATGGGATGCATTACAATAGACGGTAAACAACTTTCCTGCTTCAGGCTGTACCAAAACCGGAGCTTCCGTCAGAATTTTCCTTAGCTTATCAAAGCTTTCTTGCTGCTTCTCTGTCCATACAAATGGAACACATTTCCTTAGTAACTTAGTTAACGGCGCTGCGATCAAAGAGAATCCTTCCACGAATCTCCGATAGTACCCCGCTAGACCCAGAAAACTTCGTATTTCAGCCACCGATCTAGGCGGTTTCCAATCTAACACTGCTTCAATCTTGCGAGGGTCCACTCTAATTCCTTCCGCCGACACTACGTGACCTAAGAAAGCCACCTCCCTAAGCCAAAATTACTTTCTCTTTGATTTGGCATATAATTGCTTCTCCCTCAACACTTGTAGAACTATACGCAAATGCATATCATGCTCATCCTCCGTCTTAGAATAAACTAATATGTCGTCTATGAACACCACGACAAATTGGTCTAAGTACTGCTGAAACACTCTATTCATCAAGTCCATAAACGCTGCCGGTGCATTGGTCAACCCAAATGGCATTACGAGGAACTCGTAGTGCCCATACCGAGTTCGGAATGCCGTCTTGTGAACATCAACTTCCTTCACCTTAAGTTGATGGTAACCCGACCTAAGGTCTATCTTCGAGAACACCGAGGCACCCTTCAGTTGATCGAACAAGTCGTCAATTCGAGGCAACGGATACTTGTTCTTAATCGTTAACTTGTTCAATTGGCGGTAGTCGATACATATCCGCATTGAACCGTCTTTCTTCTTGACAAACAACACCGGTGCTCCCCACGGAGATATGCTTGGTCGAATAAACCCTCTATCCAAGAGCTCCTGAATTTGAGCCTTCAGCTCCACCAATTCCTTTGGTGCCATTCGGTATGGTGCTATAAACACAGGTACCGTTCCGGGTAGCAAGTCTATACCGAATTCAACTTCCCGATCTGGAGGCGGACTTAAGCTCTTACGGGAACACATCAGCGAATTCCCCAACCGTTTGGACCTTTCCAACCACTGACTCCTTGGCTTCCAAAGCACAGATTCGAACCAAATATGCCTCACAACCCTTCTTGACCATCTTCTCAGCCTTCAAGGCAGACACCACATTGGATAGGTAATTCCTTCTATCACCCATCATAACCACTTCATCACCTTCAGCTGTCTTAAGAACCATGCGCTTAGCCGCACAATCCAAATCGCGCCGATACTTAACCAGCCAGTCCATTCCAAGGATCAAATCGAACTCCCAAACGGTAGTTCCATCGGATCGATCACAAATATTACCCTTGGAGTTCTAGGGGTACGTCTCTATAAAGTTTATCTACGACTATAGAGTGACCTAGGGGGCTTAGTACAGTCATCTTTCTAGAAGTAGTCTCAGAGTCTAGGTCCATAGTCTCTACCACATTACTAGCAATGTACGAGTGCGTTGACCCCACATCAATTAATGCAACATAAGGAAGATCAAAAATTAGAAACGTGCCGGTTATGACATCCGGTGCATCACCCTCCTCGCGACGCCTCGCTCCGTAAACTAAGCCAGGTTGCCTAGCCTCTGTGTTGCCTGAACCTCTGCCCTGATTACCACGACCTTGGTTAGGACCGTTGTTTCCTCTGCCATTACCACGACCCCTCTGTGGTGGTCCAACATTTCTGCCCTGAGCACGGTTCTGTCCCTCAAGCTGATTCTTAGCTAGTTTCCGGGGACAATCTCTGACCCGATGCTCCAAAGACCCACACTCAAAACATCTTCTATCACCGGTCCAACAACCTCCCCAATGGGTCTTTCCACAACGGTTACACTGAGTCGGCCCCTGATTAGTAGTCATGGGCCCTGCCGCCTGATTTGGCCCACTTGGCCTAGCCTTTTTCTGGACACTCCCACCGGATCCAGCTGACCCAAATCCTCTCTTCTGATTATTCCTACTATAACCTTGCCTCACAGCCTCCTTGATCCCCTCGGCTACCTTAGCCTTTTCAACTAGAGATGAGAACTCACGAACCTGCTGCGGGGCAATCAGTAACCTCAAATCATCTCGGAGTCCGTCCTCAAAGCGGACACAGCGCTCGTATTCAGTAGCCACGATGCCTCTAGCATACCTACTCAACCTTAAAAACTCCGCCTCATATTCTGACACTGACTTAGTTCCTTGCACTAGCCCTAGAAAGGCTTTCCTCTGAGCATCCGTATAGCTGGTGCCCACATACTTCTTCTGATAGGTGGTTTTGAAATGATCCCAAGTCAGATCATCTGCCGTGGCTCCATCTCGGACCGTCAGCCACCATTGGTACGCTTCATCCTTTAGAAGCGACACAGCCCCTTTCAGCTTTTCCTCCTCAGTCAGGTCAAGATCATCCATGATCCTTTCAGTTGACTCTAGCTAGTACTCCATCGCACTGGGTGCCATTCCTGACACACCCCGGAATACCTCCGCTTCGTTAGATCGGAGTCGCTCGGGAACAGATTTCCGAGCTCCCAAGTTTCCACCAGCCCTAGCCACCATTTCCAAGACTCGCAAAAGCGACTTGCGATCACGACCTCACCACTGGTCCGATCCGCGCTCCTCAGCTCTAAAAGTAGGAGGCGGTGGTGGCGGTGGTACCTCATTTTCAGAACCTTGACCGGACCTGACGGGTTCAGACACCGTCATCCTACCCCTACCGCGTCCATGGCGTCCACGTCCTCTAGAACTCATTCTATCTACCGCGCTTTTAATCTGATTAAGAAAAATTTTATGCGTTAGCATTTGTTCCACTTTCTTATTCGCGAAGAAATTTTATGGATAGAGTTTTAATCAGAGATTCTTTCGAGCAAACAAGGTTTCAGTTTTCTATCCTAGTTCACACAAAAGAGTTCATGCATCCATTCCTTAATACTTTCCATACCTATTCACTCTTCGGACATTTCTGCCCATTTCTAACCCAGGGGTATTTTCGTCATTTTCCTACAGGGGTATTTTCGTAATAAAAGAAGTTTTAAAACTTTAGTAAAGTAGGTCCTTTTGAAATTCCCAAAACTGGAGGGTTTTTCTGAAAAATTTGTGAAATTTAGAGATATGGCATCATTTTGAAACCAGGGGTATTTTGGTAATTTTGTCATTCAGGGGCAATTTCGTAATTTTAATAAGTCAGGGATATTTTTAACAGTTGCAAAACTCAGGGGTTTCTTTCTGAAAATGTTCTTTTTCAAATAGTGCTGTTTGTAAAGATTTCCAAAACTAGGGTCATTACGGTAATTTTGCAACTTGAGGGCGTTTTCGTAATTTTCCAAGACCAAAATATTTTGTTGATGATTTTCAAAGCTAAGTTGTTGAATATTTGTAAAATAGTTGAAATTTTGAGCAAAACCATTGAACTGATATTTTATGAGTCAGGGGCATTTTAGTAATTTTACCCCTAAGGGTATTTTTGTAATTTTCCACAAATCAAGTTTTTCGAGGAAAACGTTGTAAAAATGATGTTCTCCATTTTGAAAACAAAATTATTGCAAAAGTTTTGAAACCATTCGGGTTGTTGTTGTTCCATTTTTTTTTTTCGAAAACATGGCTAATTCCCTTTTTCGGGTTTTAATCATTCTGTTTAGCCTATGACCGAGCCCTCTTGGTCAGGGTGAACCAAAGCTATGCACCAGACAGGATTCGAGTAAAGAGGAGGTGGGTCACGCGGACCGCTTAAATACCAAGCTCTCACCGAGACCTTTCTGACATGCGCCACGCAGGTTGCCACACCACCGAGCCCTCTCGAGTTAGGGTGAACCAGAAGCTACGCACTGTGGGATACTGCGAAGAGGAGGTGAGTCACACTGATCGCTTAAATACCGTGCTCTTCCGATCCACTCCTGAACATGCGTGCAGGGGTTACCACACCCTAGCTCGTGACTGACTAAGTCATAGGTTGGTTTAGTTCTTTAAGTCTTATGTTTAGTTGGTGTGTTTGAGTAATCTAATCCTAGGGTTCCAGTTCCTATAATCTATCTACGTTCCATACTTCCTACCCTTCTACAGAATCTAATTCACCAAAAGGTTCAGATGTACTTACCTGGGCGGATCGGTGCCGGAGACTCGGGCCATGCTGTTCAAAAATAAAAAATCATTCCATAAAGCCTATCAAAATATTTTTGGGCCTTGGGCCCTGTAGTAGAAACTTTGAACTGGCTCGATACCAATTTTGTAACAACCCAAACCCGCCCCCAAACACTATGGCGAATCTAGTCTATTACAAGGAAAATATTTTTTTGAAAATCTTTTTGAAAACCAACTTAAGTTTTGAAAACCCTTTATTTAGTGGTATTGCTAAAAGTCATACTTAGATTTAATTGAAAATTAACTTAAGTCAAGTTATTATAAAATTACAAGTGTGCTCGGTGGCACGTTAAAAACAATTCTCGTTTAAACTTGGAAACATGTGATTTTGAATTAATAACAATAACAGAGTTTAAAACAAAATATTCGACATATAAGAATAATAAAATAAATATCAGGAGGCCTTATTACATCCACATAAAATAAAACCGAAAATAAAAATAATAAGACTAAAATTAAAGTCCATTTAAAATTAAAGTCCACTTTGCATGGCCACCTCGAGTCCACCTTACTCCACATCCGCGATCTACGCATCACCCGAAAATGTAAAGGAGAAGGTGAGTCACCAAGACTCAGTATGTAACCCTTCCCCCGTTTTAAAAACATTTTCATACACAACATATAACAATTAATATGCAGAATATTAAGTACCCGACCTAGCCAACCAAATGCCACTGTCTACCCCGTTGTGGTACCAAACCACTGGTGGTGCCAAACCACTGGTGACATATAGTCACGATGTGTTACCAAAACACTGGTGTCCGTAGACACGAATCGGTTGATGGGGCCAACCCATCGTGTGATACCAAATCACTGGCAGACGATCCCATATCTCAAGTGGGGCCAACCCACAGTGGTGTTAACCACAGGGACGAGTCGCTATGAGGTGCCAAACTTCTGGAGGTACCAACCTCTGGTGACCGTAGTCACGGTGTGTTACCAAAACACTAGTGCCCGTCGGCACAATATCACTGCCCCCTCCACTCTTTCAACCCACAATAGACAAACAATCATAACCAGGTTTATCACATGTATCAATACATCATGCTTCCCAAAAGCATAAAATAACAAGATCATATTAACAGGTACTTACCTGAATTTCCATCTATACCGATAAGGTATATTATCCCAAGGCTACATAAATTAAGTTAGCATTTTCAATATTCAGCATATATAATAAGTTATACGTGTGTATGTACACACCTGTTACCACGATAGTCTTAAATCCCGAAGATAATCAATCGGCCACACTCTAGGTCCTTGCCCCTATATTCGGCCAACTATCAAAGTTAGTGATATGGGCCATTCGGCCAAACCAAATAATTTAAAGGGGCCATCTTTTGTCCCCGAATCCTTACCTATCCGCTTTGAATACCAGTTTCAGCCCCCGAATCGCAAACCTGGTTTACAAACTACACTCGGTCAATCAATAATATCTATAACCATAGCCTTCGGCTTTTAATCATTAGAAGAGTAATCTTTTATAAACTTACCACCACCTACCCAAATCCGATTGCCAGAGAATGCAAGATCCGATCTCACTGTTTTGAGATCCCGAAGTGCCTATCATCGATTTCAACACTGGTTAGAACTCTTGCTACTGATTGCCGAAACTTCGGCTTCCATTTAATCCCATAAGTCGACAAGGAAAAGAAAATACGAAAGGAGGGTTCGGCCATCCCTTACCTTTATAATCGATTGAATTACAGAGAAATCCCGAAGTTTCAATGCCACTGCACTGTTTGGCCAAAGTGCAACCAAGGAGGAGTGTTAGATTTCGACACTTCAAGAGGGTATATTCGGCTATTTGGTGGTAGGAAACTAGGGGTTTTGATTTATGAAGAAAAGAAATAGAGGAGCTATGAAGGTGTGGGGGATTCGGCCAAAGACTGAGAAAAGAATTGATGGCTTTTAGTCTTGGAGAGAATGAGAATCAAAGATGGGAGGGTTTGAGAGTTTCGCCACTAGCAAAGATGGAAAAAGAAAAAATAAGTAATAGGTGGATGCTTTTATAAGCATTCGGCACCCCCCTAAGCTTGCCGTCCACCACTTGCCAATAGGGAGTTCAAACTCTAGCCAACTCCTTGTTTTTCTCTTAGCCACTCATTTGATTTAATTCACATAATTTGAATAATAATCCCAAATAGCCAAATAATCCTTTTAATCAAATAATATCCTTGATTATCTTCCAATAATATCTATTTAATAATCCATGTAATATCCTCATTTATCTCCTATTATCCTTAGAATAAAATCCCTTTAAAATAATTAATATAACATCCTCTTTATCCTATAT
The DNA here is from genome assembly GCA_025503065.1 of Gossypium bickii. Lineage (NCBI taxonomy): Eukaryota > Viridiplantae > Streptophyta > Magnoliopsida > Malvales > Malvaceae > Gossypium > Gossypium bickii. The sequence continues at coordinate 122,221,355 of CP106712.1, read as the reverse complement.
AAAAAAATATTTAAAGAGAAAATCTCTCCTACTTGTGCCATCCAACATATAGTGCAAAAAGGAAATTTTTGTGACTCGAACCAAGGTTCTCCCTTGCTCCTTGGTGGCGTCACATGCAGTCCTTTATGTAAGAGTATGCACAAAGATCAATCATGAGATGGTTGTAATAACATACTTTATTTACCATATTTATTAATATAAAGCATTGTCATTATTATTTCGAGTTTTTCTATCTGTGTATACAAATAAACTGCTTTTATAATAATGTCACGAGAATAATATGATTATTCTTAAAAGATCCTTAGTCGAGTATTATTGTTGACTAGGACAACAATAATGCATTAAGACTAACATGTAGTTGATTGATGATAAAGAGTTGTCATTGATGTGGATTGTCAAAATCAATGCATGAATATGTATGTTAGAGAACAACATATTGGATTGACCCATTATGAGTATGTTTCTTTGGATTATTATGTAATTGTCACAACATTACTCATAGTGATTAATATGTATATGATCCTCGGACTTGAGACAATTATTATCTCAACATCGTGAGTTGTATATTTTGATACTGATCAACGCGTAATCGTAATTGGTTGTTCTATAAAGGCTGATATTGGATATACCACAATCTATGTAGAGGATATGGTTGATCAATATAGGATAAGTCCCTCCTACATAATGGGAGTAATATCTTAGGCCACTTGATTGAGTGAGACTAGAAATGCATGGCCATGCTCAAATAAGTTGACATGAGATGTCATACTAATTTGTATATCATAGTCTACTCAAGATATCAAGAAACATGGGATGGACTATACAAGTGTGACTATTCCATGACTTGTGTCCATTCCGAGATAAAGGACTTAAGGATTAATGTATGAAAGGTTAATCACGAAAGGTTATGTCGAATCATGACTTCTTGTAACTTAGGTAGCAATGATGCATTGCTAGATGCCACTCATTGTCCGTGATAATAGAATCGTTCTAGTATTACCGCTAACGTTGCAAGAACCTCACAGGTCACACCCTATGGTTTGAAATGAACGGAATAAAATATAATTGGTATTGTTTTTTGGTTGTCACATGAATTAAATTAATTAAAGAATTAATTTAATTGGGTAATCAAATATTGAACATATTATATGTACAAGGATGTTGTACACATAATGACAACATAATTCTATTAATATATGAATTTGATTCATATATAAATTTAAATAAATATAGTTTATCAAATCCTTATTATAATTAATGTAATTATAATTTTCTGGATATAATTAATGTAATTATATTTTCTGTTAAAAACTTTATTGTATTTATTTAATCTTATGATACATTCAAGAGATACCAATTATAAATGGGTATTAAAAGGATACCAAATAATGGGCCCAATGAAAAGATACCCATTATAAAAGGCCCAATTAAAAGGATACCCATTATAAAAGGTATTTAAAAAGAGGCAAAGCTTATGTGAAAAAAAACCTAAAAGAGTGTTTGTTAGGTCTAGCGGTAGTCAAGCAAATAAACCTCCGAGAAAAGTTTTGGAGATTTCTTCCGTTCATAGTCAAACCGGGTGGATCACGTAGAGGCCGACATCGAAAGGTTGTGGCTTGATTCGACAATGAGATCAAAACTCTTGTTGCCAAGGTGTCATTGTCTACTCAGATTGAAGTTTTTGGTAAATTTGAAACCTTTATTTCACCCCGATTCGCTCCTCACACATGGATCCATGGTTTGGATCGCGGATCTAATTTTTATTCTAACTGCGCCATGGGGTTTGGCGCTCCAACGATGGTATCGAGCCACTTGTGTGATACTGAACTCGGGTTTAAATACTTGGGTGATGCAATTGTATGAGATGCATGTTTTGATCTTATTGTATTTTCGATTGTTTAAATCGTTTAAGCATAACCCGATAATCGTTCCTTTCGATAAGCGATTAAATGTTAATCATGGTGTTGTGGCTTATTCAATTTTATGTTATTATTGTTAACAAATCCGTAATGATGCGACGATGGTATTTACAATTTCGATGAAGAGTTAATCGGCTAGTGGAACAAGGGTTGTTCGATATGAAACCTCAAGGATTAAAATCCTAAAAACACGATTCTGTTGATAAAAGTTATCAAATCGTGAGGATTCATTTGACCGGATATGCGGTTTGTACCGCGGGGCTCGCCCCTTTTCCCAACTCCTACCATGATATCCCATCTCTTATTTTGGGGATGGGGATGCGAGGCGGCTCGGCCGCGCCCTTCGCCCGCTTCCTCCGACCGCCTCAGCCCCCATCTTCTTATTATAGTATATTTTGTTAATAAAAGACATTTATAAACTTGATGGGCCACAAAAAGGTTGAAAGGATATTTTATAATTCACCTTAAAAAAAAAAAAAAAAACATTGAATTATGTATGCTATTTTTGACATGCACGGTGTTTGAAATGCATAGTTATAGCCCAATGACCCATTCGAGAAAAAGGTTGTATTTTTAAAAAAAAAAAAAAACGGCTGCGTGTGTGTCGTGCCTTACTATTATTCTCTTGTATTTCTCTTCTCATCTTATTCCCTCGTATGTAAAACGAGTTTACGCATATTGTAATTTGGAAAAGTTGTCAGGGCCAAACAAGAAGGAAGGTGGGACAATGATTGTGAATGATAGCTTGTGAAATGGCTTACACCTTTAGGGTTCCTTTGGTTCTCCCATTGGCTTGGGTTGAACCACCTTAGTTTATGGGCTATAACTATTGCATTTATTTATTGCTTTATTTATTCATGTATGAGATGCTATGGATGTCTAAAGCATGCCAATTTTAATATATTAAAATTTGATGATAATAAACCCTATTAATTGATGAGATCGATTAGAAGACTAAATGGGCTAAAGTAGACCATAATTGGTGAGATGCAACAACCTTAATAAAATCCTCTATTAAAATATTAAGTCAATATGGCCTTCCAATTTTGCCCTCGTTAAGGCCTCGATCAATACTATGTAGGTTCTCGCCAAAGCGAAGTACTAGTATTTATCTTGGTTAAACGCCAAGAATAAACAAGTGATATTCATTGGTTTAAAAATTGGTTAATGGCTTAACTAGGTTACTCTAATAGGATTAGAAACCTAGAGGCAAGTAAATTGGATAAATCATAAGATGATTAGAACAAGAGTTGTTCACCAAATATTAGGAGTTACATATGATGTAATTAGCAAATGTTGCTTACCTAAATAACCATAATCTTAAGAGTAAAGCCAAAGTGACTTAAGAGGTGGTGAAATATGGATCCTTAACCTACTAGAAATACTTTTGAGAAAGATTTTCCAAATTAATATACGAGGTTATTAATTTTGAAATAAAATAGTGGGAATATCATTTAATAAAGTCTTTTTAATGATTGATATAAAAATGGTAAATTTACTCACATGCATATTTAATTGTTGTAGATATATTATGGCTGCAAACACTAGCACACTCTCATTGCGATCGGTCCTTGAGAAGGACAAATTGAATGGTTTGAATTTTCTTGATTGGTTCCAGTAACTTGAGGATTGTCCTTAAACAAGAACGGAAATTATATGTCATTGAACAACCACTTCCTAATGAACCACCCACTAATGCCTCGAGGATCGATAGAGATGCTTACAAGAAGTATCTCGATGACATGATAGATGTTGGATGTCTTATGCTTGCCACTATGAATCTCGAACTTGGAAGCAACATGAGGACATGGTTGCTTATGATATGATCGAGCACTGAAAAAGAACTTTATCGAGGGCAAGCACGGCAAGAGAGGTTTGATATCTCTAAAGCCCTATTCCAATGTAAGTTGGTGAAGGAAGCCCAGTGGGACCTCATGTTCTTAAGATGATTGGCTATATTGAAAGCCTATCTAAGCTTGGTTTCCATTGAGCCAAGAGTTGGCCACTGATGTTATTTTGCAATCGTTGCCGGATAGCTACACCAGGTTGTCCTCAATTTCAATATGAATGAAATTGACAAGACTCTACACAATTGCTCAAGATGTTACTGAATCTGAAGGCAACTTGAAAAAGGTTGGACCCAAGCCCATATTGATGGTCCGTAATAACAAGGGCAAGGAAAGGCCAAAGTTCAAACAAAGCCTAAGGGCAAAGGTAAGCCCAAATTTGGAAAAGGAAAGGCTACACTCGAAACCTAAAGGTGGGGTGTCTAAGGAAGGAAATCTGTTTTCATTGTGGTGTGACTGGACATTGGAAACGGAATCGCCTGTCTATCTTGAAGAAGTCAAGAAGGCTAAAGCAAGCGGAATGTCCGCCGGTATTTATGTTATTGATATTAATTTATCAACTACTACTTCTTGGGTATTAGATACTGGTTGTGGTTCTCATATTTGTACTTCATGCATGGGGACTACAAAGGAGTAGGACTTTGGCTAGAGGAGATGTGGACCTACGAGTTGGAAATGGAGCAAAAGTTGTTGCATTAGTTGTGGGAACATATACTTTATCTTTGCCTAGTGGACTTGATTTATGTTTAGAGGATTGTTATTTTGTGCCCAGTTTGACTAAAAACATTATTTCAATTTCTTGTTTAGACAAAATTGGTTTTGAGATAATTATTAAGAATAATTGTTGTTCATTTTATCTCAATAATGTTTTCTATGGTTCAAGACAATTAATTAATGGCCTCTATATTTTAGATCAAACGAATCCCATTTACAACATAAATACTAAAAGATCTAAAATAAATGACTCAAATCAAACTTATCTTTGGCATTGTCGTTTGGGCCACATAAGTGAGAAAGCGATATCCAAACTCCATAAAGATGGTCTCTTGAATTCATTTGTTTTTGAACAATTTGAAGTATGTGAATCTTGCTTATTGGGAAAAATGACTAAATCTCCTTTTTCTCGAAAAGGTGAACGAGCTAGTGATTTATTGGGCCTAATACATTCGATGTATGTGGACCAATAAATACACAGCCGCAGGTGGATTTCACTACTTCATTACTTTCATTTGATGATTTGAGTAGATATGGGTATGTTTATCTCATGCGCCATAAGTCCGAGTCCCTTGAAAAGTTCAAGGAATTTAAAATGAAGTACAAAATCAACTAGGCAAAACTATCAAGTCACTTCGATCCGATCGAGGTGGAGAGTATTTGAGCCTAGAGTTTGATGATCTTTTAAAAGAATGTGGGATTGTCTCACAACTTACTCCTCCCGGTACTCCTCAATGGAATGGAGTATCCGAGAGAAAGAAATCGAACTTTGTTAGACATGGTTCGATCCATGATGAGTCATCTTTGATCTACCGACTTCCTTTTGGGGACATGCACTTGAGATCTACTGCTTTCACACTAAATCGTGTTCCATCTAAATCGGTTCAAAAGACGCCATATGAGATGTGGACTGGAAACGTCCTAGTATGTCTTTTATGAAAATTTGGGGTTGTGAAGCTTATGTTAAACGTCGACGCCTACTAAGCTTGAACCCAAATCAAAGGTGTATATTTGTGGGATATCCAAAAGAAACCAAAGGATATTATTTTTTTAATCCCACCGAGAACAAAATTTTTGTTGCTTCTGATTTGTGTCTTCCTAGAGAAAGAATTTACTTCTAGAAAGGGAAGTGGGAGAAAGATTGAACTTGAAGAAATTCAAGAATCACAAGATACCACCAAACCGTAGATTGAACAAAACCAAATTCCACAAGAAATTGAGGAACAAACAACTGCTATAGAAACACAACCACCACATGCAGATCTTTAAGAGAGAGCGTCGTGCACCGAGAGATATGGATTTCTCATTACAACGCATGGTGACATTCTTCTTATAGATCAAGATGAGCCTAGGACTTATCAAGAAGCGGTGTGAGCCCGGACTTTCGAGAAAATGGCTTGAGGCCATGAGATCGAGATGGATTCCATGTATGAAAACCAAGTATGGACTTTGATTGACCCACCCGGAAGGGTTAAACCTATAGGGTGTAAATGGGTTTTCAAAAGAAAATAGACATGGATGGTAATGTACAAACATACAAAGGGCGATTAGTCGCTAAAGGTTTTCGCCAAATTCATGGTGTTGACTATGATGAAACCTTTTCTCCTGTAGCTATGTTTAAATCCATCAGATCTTGCTTTCGCCATAGCTGCATTTCATGATTATGAAATCGCGCGGATGGACGTCAAAACAACTTTCCTTAACGGGAAACTTGAAGAGGATGTGTATATGACACAACTTTGAAGGTTTTGTAAAACCAAAGGATGCTAGAAAGATATGTAAGCTACAAAGATCCATTTATGGATTAAAGCAAGCTTCTCGAAGTTGGAATATTCGTTTTAACGATGCAATCAAAGAGTTTGGTTTTATCAAAAATGAAGATGAGCCATGTGTTTACAAGAAAGTTAGTGGGAGCACTATCACATTCTTGGTACTATATGTGGATGACATACTTATCATGGGAAATGACATACCTACCTTGCAGTCTATTAAGACTTGGTTAAGAAGTTGTTTTTCTATGAAGGACTTGGGCGAAGCCACTTATATCTTAGGAGTCAAGATCTATAGAGATAGATCAAGACGACTACTAGGTCTAAGCCAAAGCACATACATAGATAAAAATCTTGAAAAGGTTCAGTATGGAAGAATCTAAAGAGGATTCCTACCTATGAGACATGGTATTTCACTCTCGAAGGAAATGTGTCCTTCAACTCCACAAGAGAGAGAACGTATGAGTAAAATTCCATATGCTTCCGCTATTGGATCTATCATGTATGCTATGTTATGTACCCGTCCAGATGTCTCGTATGCCTTAAGTATGACGAGCGGTATCAAGTAGATCCCGGTGAAGGTCATCTGGACCACGATCAAGAGTATCCTTAAGTACTTAAGAAGAACTAAGGATACGTTCCTATTATATGGAGGTGAGGAAGAGTTAAGTGTAAAGGTTACACCGATGCGACTTCCAAACCGACAAGGATGATTCTCGATCGCAATCGGGTTTTGTGTTTTGCCTTAATGGTGGTCTTTGTAAGTCGGAAGAGTTCAAAGCAAAGTCACAGATGCGCGATTCTACAACAGAGGCCGAGTATATTGCGGCGGTGAGGCAAAAAAGAAGCGATTTGGATCAAGAAGTTCATTCTTCGGACTAGGGGTTGTGCCTAGCATATCGGATGCTATAGAACTCCGATGTGATAACAATGGAGCCATTGCACAAGCTAAAGAACCCGATCTCACCAGCGATCCAAACATATACTTAGGCGCTACCATCTTATTCGAGAGATTATCGATCGAGGAGATGTAGAGATATCAGAGTACCTTGGATGATAACATCGCTGATCGATCCTGACCAAGCCTCGACACGCATGCGAAGCATGATCGTCACACTAAGTCGCTTGGTATTAGATATATGAGTGATTGGTCTTAGTGCTAGTGGGAGATTGTAAGAGTATGCACAAAGATCAATCATGAGATGGTTGTAATAACATACTTTATTTACCATATTTATTAATATAAAGCATTGTCATTATTATTTCGGTTTTTCTATCTGTGTATACAAATAAACTGTTTTATAATAATGTCACGAGAATAATATGATTATTCTTAAAAGATCCTTAGTCGAGTATTATTGTTGACTAGGACAACAATAATGCATTAAGACTAACATGTAGTTGATTGATGATAAAGAGTTGTCATTGATGTGGATTGTCAAAATCAATGCATGAATATGTATGTTAGAGAACAACATATTGGATTGACCCGTTATGAGTATGTTTATGGATTATTATGTAATTGTCACAACATTACTCATAGTGATTAATATGTATATGATCCTCGGACTTGAGACAATTATTATCTCAACATCGTGAGTTGTATATTTTGATACTGATCAAACGCATAATCGTAATTGGTTGTTCTATAAAGGTGATGTTGGATATACCACAATCTATGTAGAGGATATGGTTGATCAATATAGGATAAGTCCCTCCTACATAATGGGAGTAATATCTTAGGCCACTTGATTGAGTGAGACTAGAAATGCATGGCCATGCTCAAATAAGTTGACATGAGATGTCATACTAATTTGTATATCATAGTCTACTCAAGATATCAAGAAACATGGGATGGACTATACAAGTGTGACTATTCCATGACTTGTGTCCATTCCGAGATAAAGGACTTAAGGATTAATGTATGAAAGGTTAATCACGAAAGGTTATGTCGAATCATGACTTCTTGTAACTTAGGTAGCAATGATGCATTGCTAGATGCCACTCATTATCCGTGATAATAGAATCGTTCTAGTATTACGCTAACGTTGCAAGAACCTGCAGGTCACACCCTATGGTTGAAATGAACGGAATAAAATATAATTGGTATTGTTTTTTGGTTGTCACATGAATTAAATTAATTAAAGAATTAATTTAATTGGGTAATCAAATATTGAACATATTATATGTACAAGGATGTTGTACACATAATGACAACATAATTCTATTAATATATGAATTTGATTCATATATAAATTTAAATAAATATAGTTTACTCAAATCCTTATTATAATTAATGTAATTATAATTTTCTGATATAATTAATGTAATTATATTTTCTGTTAAAAACTTTATTGTATTTATTTAATCTTATGATACATTCAAGAGATACCAATTATAAATGGGTATTAAAAGGATACCAAATAATGGGCCCAATGAAAAGATACCCATTATAAAAGGCCCAATTAAAAGGATACCCATTATAAAAGGTATTTAAAAGAGGCAAAGCTTATGTGAAAAAAAACCTAAAAGGGTGTTTGGTAAGTCTAGGCAGCCGTCAAGCAAATAAACCTCCAGAAAAGTTTTGGAGATTTCTTCCGTTCATAGTCAAACCGGGTGGATCACGTAGAGGCCGACATCGAAAAGGTTGTGGCTTGATTCGACAGTAGATCAAAACTCTTGTTGCCAAGGTGTCGCTGTCTACTCAGATTGAAGTTTTTGGTAAATTTTGAAACCTTTATTTCACCCCGATTCGCTCCTCACACATGGATCCATGGTTTGGATCGCCGGATCTAATTTTATTCTGCTGCGCCATGGGGTTTCGGCGCTCCAACACTTTAAGTGGCCTCACTTTTGCCACTTTACCATGGGCTTTTTAGTGTCCACTTATAACACCCTCCTGCTAAGGCTCCCTGCCTTTAAAGTTAACAACTGAAATTTTCTACCAAACCGTGCCAACTCAAAGTCTTAATTAACCTTTATTATTCCATAAATAATATCACAGTGGTTCAAACATAAGAAAAATAATTTAATTCCAAATAGCCCCGTTTTTAGGATGTTACAAATCGCGCAAATAGACCCTTTGTTGAAAACAAGCGGATCTTGGGGAGCCTTGGGTCGGGTCGGCAGATCTTGCTCAAAACGACATCATTTTGACGTCTGTGAGCAATGGTCCAAAATGGCGTCGTTTCGTACACCTATTTAAATAAAAAAATTCAAAAAACCTCATTTCTGCCTTCATTTAAAAAAAAAACTTGAAGCTTTCCTTTTTTTTTTCTCTCAACCCTCTTCCCTTTCGGCCTAGGGTTCAGGCAAGCCCCACGGCGGTCATCAGTTGCCGGCGACGGGCTCTGTCGTTCCCGATGGCCGAAAAATGCCAAAATTAGCCCTTTTTAGCCTTTTTTTTAACCTAGATCTAGATCTAAAGGCGAAAGCCTAAAAAGAAAAATAAAAAATAAAAAAATTCGGTCGACGCCCTTCTCTGGCCTTCGACCTCTCGTATACCCTTTTTTCGAAGCTCGATCGAAACCCTAAAGGATTTCCATGGCTTTCGTAAACAGAGGGAACCTCCGATGGTGGCGTGATGCGAAGAGGCAGGTAAGTTTCGACCCTTTTTTTGTTTTATGTTTTATTTACAAAATAAATCCGTAAAAAAAACTAAAATATAATAAAAAATCACCTTTTTCAACTTTGAGTTCTGTTTTTTTATTAATATTGTGTGTAAAAAATATTACATTCTGGTTTTTGGCTTTTATAGCCGAAATATATTTGTTTTTATTCTTCTTCCTTTCGCCTTTTTCTGCTTCTGCTGTTCTCTGCTTCGTTTTCTTTCCTTTTTGCAAGTATCCATGGAGAGTCAATGGAGGCGGCAAAGGCGGTCTTCTTGCCTTTTTGGTGAAAGGGCGACAAGCCTCAAGACGAGGAGCCTTGGGACAAGTTCCTGTTGACGAGGCACGAAAGCAGCGGCACGCCTAGAGCTAGGGTTTCCTATTTCTTTCTGAAAATTTTGGGCTGTGGGCTTGTAAATTTCATTGGGCTACGGTTTTTTGCATTTTGGGCTTGTAAAAATTTGGACCTGGACTGTTCAATTTTAGTTTTATTTTTTTATTTTGGTTTTATTTATTTGGTCTTGGTCCTGGGCAAATTTGGGCCTTTACAAATATAATAATATACTCCGTGCTCAACACTTATTCTTTCTATCAATTTGGTCTAATTTTAAATAATTCAACAAATTTAACTTTTCACATTAATAATTTATATCTATTTAGCCCTCAAACACATCTTTATCATAAATCAAAATTATAAATCCAATTCAAAACCTTTGGAGAGAGGAAGAGATGGTGAGATAGAAATAGACTCTTATTAACAACCTAAGGGACATTACGGTGATGGAATTGATATAGTTTAAATAATTTAAGAGTGATATTAAAAAAGATTTAATTTCACAGATATCCTTGAACAATAATTTTCATTCTAAATTGATCTCAAATTTCAATTATACCCTCAAACTATTAGTGTTATATTAATCAAGTCTTTTCGTTATTACATCATTTAACCATTAAATGACACGCCAAATTTAATTTAATTAAATTTAAAATGAAAATTTTAAATAAATAGATTGTTATCACTCAACTTTTAAAAGTAAGAAATAAAAAAATGAAGTAAAATCGAATATCTTACGTAACAATGCCCACCTACAAAATCGAGGAAACAATATTTTCAAGTAATGTAGTCGCTGATATGTGAATGTTGTGGTTGGTTACATTTTAACATGTTGATGCGAAAAATAAATGAAGGTGGAAGAAGTTACTTCAAGTAGGAGAAAGACAAAAAGCCTAGTTGAAGCCACATACTATAATTAGAAGTAGAGTTGCATGATAAACTGGTGATGGCCATCTTTTAGTTGATTTGCAGTCCTATCTATGCTCTTTATACATGGAAATCTAATGGTTTCTTAGAAGAATATGCAGCAAGGATGATCAAATATTGAACTTCTTATGTGAACAGCGAAATATAGCAATTGTATGCCCTGATATTTTTGAATCTGACACATTTTGTCTTTCCACATAGTCTCTCTCTCAAAATAATATTCAAAAAATTAATTAAGAAAACAATATATGATCTAGATTATTTATGAAAATGAGTTATTTTTTTTATAATAATATAAGGTGCCGCTAATTTGATAAACGATACCATCCTAGATTCAATCCAATCATATTTCATTCATTCTCGGGGAGAGAAAAATAATAATTTTTTAAGTAATATTGTTTGAAGCACTGGCGACACCGATATAATTTTTTAAAATACATGTATTTTCGAGTTTATACAAAATAAAAAATATGCAGTACAAAAAATAATTTTTTATGGTGCCGCTTGACACATTGGTGGCACTGGTTTGATTTTTTTATAAAAAAATCTGAAAAATAAAAGAAGTTGAAAAATTTTTTTTAAAAAAAAAAGATTGACATTTAAGTGGGAATCGTGACCGGTTGGTAACATCGGCGATAGGCATCAAGCCGTTGCCGCCTGAGTGGTCACAGTTTCCACTTAAATGATAACCTTTTTTTTTTCTTTACATTTTTAGTTTTTTTATTTGCCATTTTTTTATATAAAAATCAAATTGGTGCCGCCTATGTGTAAGGCAACACCATTATGCTGTGTATTTTTGGTTTTGTATAAACTTGAAAATACATGTATTTTTAAAAAATTCATACTAGTATCGTCAATGAGTCATGTCACACTACTTTAAAAAAAATCCCTCCCCCCCGAGAATGATTGGGTTGAATTTAAGGTGGTGCCGTCTAATAGATTGATGACACTCAATGTTTTTGAAGAAAACACATCATTTTTGTAAATAATTTAGATCATATGTAATTTTTTAGTAATTTTTTATATTATTTTGATAAAAAAAAAAACAAGTTTTGCGGCTTATGCTATTGCCGTTTTTCATTTATTTATTTGGTAAAGAAACCTGTTGAGTAATATTTTCTCGTATCATATTAAGGGAAACACATGGGGTATTTATATATATTCCTATTGCTACTATTACAGTGTAAGAGTATGCCCAAAGATCAATCATGAGATGGTTGTACTAACATACTTGATTTACCATGTTTATTAATATAAAGCATTGTCATTATTATTTCAGTTTTTTTTTTTTTGTGTTTACAAATAAATTGTTTTATAATAATGTCCTGAGAATAATATGATTATTCTTAAAAGATCCTTAGTCAAGTATTATTGTTGACTTGGACAACAATAATGCATTAAGACTAACATGTAGTTGATTGATGATAAAGAGTTGTCATTGATATGAAATGTCAAAATCAATGCATGAATATGTGTGTTAGAGAACAACATATTGGACTGACCCGCTATGAGTATGTTTCTTGGATTATTATGTAATTGTCACAACATTACTCATAGTGATTAATATGTATATGATCCTCAGACTTGATATCATCATTATCCCAACATCGTGAGTTGTATATTTTGATACAGTCAAACGTACACCGTAACTAGTAGTTCTATAAAGGGTGATGTTGGATATTCCACAATCTATGTAGAGGGATATGGTTGATCAATATAGGATAAGTCCCTCCTATATAATAGGAGTAATATCTTAGGCCACTTAATTGACTGAGACTAGAAATGCATGGTCATGCTCAAATAAGTTGATATGAGATGTCATACTAATTTGTATATCATAGTCTACTCAAGATATCAAGAAACATGGAATGGACTATGCAAGTGTGACTATTCCATGACTTGCGTCCATTCCAGAGATAAATGACTTAAGGATTAATGCATGAAAGGTTAATCACAAAAGGTTATGTTGAGTCATGACTTCTTGTAACTTAGGTAGCAATGATGCATTGCTAGATGCCACTCATTATTTGTAACATTAGAAACGTTCTAGTATTACTGCTAACGTTACAAGAACCTACAGGATCACACCCTATGGTTGAGATGAATGGAAGAAAACATAGTTAGTATTGTGTTTGGTTGTCACATGAATTAAATTAATTAAAGAATTAATTTAATTGGGCAATCAAATATTGAACATATTATATGTACAAGGATGTTGTACACATAATGAGAACATAGTTCTATTAATATATGAATCTGGTTCGTAAATAAATTTAAATAAATATAGTTTACTAAAATCCTTGTTATAATTAATGTAATTATAATTTTTGGATATAATTAATGTAATTATAATTTTCGGTTAAAACATTATTATATTTATTTATTTTAATTATGATTCATTATACCAATTATAAAAGGTAATAGGTTAAGACAGATTTTAGAGAAAAAAACCCCTAAAAATTGCTTTTGAGGTCTAGTAGCCGTCAAGCAAATAAACCTCCAAAACAGTTTTGGAGATTTCTTCCGTTCATAGTCAAACCGGGTGGACTACGTAGAGGCCGACATCGGAAAAATGTTGCGGCTTGGTTCGACAATAGATCAAAACTCTTGTTACCGAGGCATCGCTGTCTACTCAGATTGAAGTTTCGGTAATTTCGAAACCTTTATTTCACCCCGATTCGTTCCTCACACATGGATTCATGGTTTGGATCGCCGAAATTAATTTTATTTTGCTGCGCCATGGGGGTGCCGACGATCCAACATACAGCTCACAATAGGGCCCACTATTTTGTCTCAGTCTTTGAGCCGATGGTACTAACATTCCCTGACTCTGGTGTTGACATTCTCTGGGCCTCCTTCGGGAAGCTTGCCTGCGGAGCAAGTGGTCCTTTCTGTCCTTGGGACTGACTCTCCCAGCCTGCCAGTCACCAGCGGGGCTCCTTTTCGCGGACATAGCTCGTGACCTCGTCCCTGCGAAGCTTACGCGAGTTCTCCTCTTGCGACCTCATTCATGTGAGGCTTACGCGAGCTCCCCTCGAGAGCTCCTTGTGTGAGCTATCTTTGGGAACATCTAGCATTCCCATGAGGTCCTCAGCTGATTATGCCTGCAGGTGAACATTCTTCTTCCTAGTCGGAGGTCCAAATCCTATTGGTCACTTGGGTTGTCGATTCCCAAATCCAAACAATCCAGTCCCTCCTTAGTGGGCCTAAGGGACGTTATAAAGTGGCGGGCCTTAGGTCCATCTCATACGCAGCTTGCTAGGCACGCCGTGGGGCCATAGTGTATGATACCCTTTTAGTGTTGGCTCTTTAACCTCGTACTAGCCATGTATTTGCTTCACGATGAGCTGGGAGCCGGTGTGTATGGTCAAGTTCCTAGCACCTAGTTGGCGCGCTAATTGTAGTCCAGAGATCAACGATTCTTATTCGGCGGTGTTGTTTGATGTTTGGAATCCAAATGACAGTCCATATTGCCATTCGTTGTCCTCTGGGTCTATCACGAGTGCACCTACCCCGAATCCCGTTCTGGCTGCGAGAATTTTAGTTAAGCTTGTGATCTTCTAAGGATTTATTTAGTTAATCATTTAACTTGTAAATAATGCAGTGACGCTTGCTCTTGTGGAGACATCAATAAAGTTGACTGGCTATGAGCACCATGCAGTTACTTGCGTCGGCATGCAAACTGATATTCCAATAAGTTCTCTTCATGCAAACCTTCTTATTCGAGTTTCACATGACAGCTTGTTTCTCCCTTTTTTTTTTTTTTTCTTCCTCTCCTCCTTTCTCATGTATTAATATTTGTTTCGTTAGCATATTGACAGCTTTTTGCGTCTAGTATTACTTGTTATTTCTGCTTGGTCTATCATTATTTTTAAATGAACAGAACTACTCAGTATAAGGTTGATCTTCAGTTTGTAATATAATATAATAAATAATAGAAAGGGAACAAGGACACAATTCCCAAATAAAAATGTGGGTTCTTTTGCATTTAGACTTCTAATTGCTTTGATTAGTAAATATGTTCTTGATACTTGTCTTTTAGACAGTACCTGTTTTCACTCTCCTTCTGTAGGAAGAGCACATGGCTCCCGAGGTTTTCATTGCGTGGGTAGATATTAGTATGAGTTTATCTGATTAGGTTGAATTTTAAATTTTTTTAAAATCTTACATAATAATTTATTTTGATTTTCAATTTTTCTATATTAATATTGATTTTTAGATTTTTTTTACTAAAATTAATTTTGTTTTATGACTTGAGGATATTATTTAGCAGAGTTTCAAAATCTTTTATTTAGATATTTATAAACAAATTAAATTTTCAAGTAAATAAACAAATAATCAATCATTCTCATATAGTATTTTTCTGCAAAATAATTTAATTGTAATTTTTTAACTTGAAAATTAAAAAAGAATTTTTGATTTCTCAGATTTTTTTTCTTAGCCCTAGTAGATACCCATTCTTGTCATGCTTAGAATCAGTTTGGTTGTTTTATATGTGTTGAAACTTTTTTTGTAATTCGTCTTTTTAATTTAAAATGAAGATGGAGTCGTCGCTAATCTTAATTAGGTGTGATTGAATTATCTCGAAATTTAATCATTTTAATAAAATGTTACAATTACTAAAATGATGATTTTTCTTTTCGGCCTACAAAATTAAAAGAACAGGTTAGGGAGTCAGTTACGCATGAAGATGGATTAACACCCTCATAACACCTAAAATTGATACTTAATTGATTACTTAATATCTTATTGTTAGAAATTGCGAACTTAAGAAGGATTTAAAAATACGACCCTTAAATGCATGTAAATGGTATTATTTGATGGCATTACTAGAAATATTACTATCTAAATTAAATTTTATGGAGAAGGCTCTTTTAGTTTGAGTCAATCGAGAAGAAAAATCATGTCCCGTAAGTTAAGGGCACAACATCTTGAATCCCCAAAAAATAAAGAATATTCATTGTCTAATTATTGCCTAGACCCTATATGTTGTTTTTTTTTTATTTTAATAAGTACAACTTCTCAAATCCCCTAAATAAAAAACATTTCCTCGTTCTAATTGCTTCTTATATGTTGCGTAACAAAACGAATGCAACAATAATGTGACATGCGATTAATTTACTCAAGCATTGTATTAATTAATCGAGCATTGTATAAAAATGAATGAATGTGTGCAAGCCTAATATACAATAGGATAATAGCAAAATTAGGTACAAATGAAATAATATTATAATAAAATAATAATAAAGGAATAAAAATAATAGTAGTGATGGTAATGATAGTAAAATGGTAATAATATAACTATAACGATAATAATAATAACATTCATCAATGCAATGATAATAATAATAATAACAATAATAATCATGATACTATTAATATTGTATAATAAAATAAACACAATAACTGAAGGATGAAAATAAAAAATTGAGTAATTAAAAGGGGTAAAAGTGTAAATGAAATAAAAGTGCTGGAAATAATGAAATAAAAAAAATAAGTAAGCAAAGGACTAAATTGAAACTTAAAAGAAATTCAAGGTATAAATTACAAAAAAAAATAAAGGATTAAATCAAAATATGTGAAAGGCGCATGGACCGAGTGGGCAATTATCCCAAACCCAGTACACGTGTCATCCCCAAAGGGGTTAATGGCGAGTTAGAGGATTGAAATGCAAAAGGATAAAAAAAAGGGGGTAAAAATAATAAAAATATGGGACAAAATAAAAAAAAAAGCAGAAGGGCCTAGAAAATAATTAGATCCTTCCCTCAAAAACACGTGGATCCCAGGGGATCTGGGTCTGGTCATTGGATCAAGGCTCAAAATGACGTCGTACTAGGGGCTCCATATAAGTCAAAAAATTTAAAAAAATTCATTTTATTATTATTTTTTAAAGTGTTCTTCTTTTTTTCTCTCAACCCCTCTTTGGCCGGCTATCGAGATGGTGGGTCTCTATCGTGGCCACCTGTCATCGATGACGGTGATCGCCACCTCCGGTGGTCGAAGTTCTTCAAAAACGACCCCTTTTGAACCTTTTAACGCATAGAATACATATATGGGGTTAACAAGTTCTAAAACCTAGTCAAAACTCGAAAAAAGAAGAAAAAAAAGGAATTTTTAGTTTCTTTGAAAGAAAAAAATCTACTCCCTTCTTCTGACAAAACTCAGGCGAGCCAAGAAGAATCCAAGGGCCTCTTGCGCCGAAAGGGGACTATCCTTCATTGGGGACAGTGGCCTCGTCCACCCACGGTGATAGAGATGAAACGACACTCAGGTAAAACCTAGATCTTTTCATTTTTTTTTATATTTTTTAGAAATTTAAAAACAATAAAAATGAAATACCTTTTAACTACTTGTTGTTGTTGTTTTTTTTTTTTTTTTTGTATTCTATTTCATTCATTCTCTTTACAGATTGGTAGATGAGGCTTTTATAGCCACTTTGGATATTACAAAATGTCTTTTTCTTTTCTTTTCTTTTCTATGTTTTCTCTCTATTTTCTGTCTTTGTTTTGCAAGTTTTTGCATGTTGGTGGTGAAGGACTTTTCGGTCAATCATGGTGGGGGATGTGCCCCTTTGCCATTTTGATGAAACAGTGACAGATGGGTGACAACAAGAGCCTTGGATGGTGTGCTGTTGACATGGCGAATGCTGAGGAATGGCGACGACATTGAAGGCTTAGAGATTTTTAAGGTTTCTATTTAGGGCATTTTAGGTTGTGGGATTGTATTTGGGCTTTTGGGTATTGGTTAGCTAGGCGATTTGTTTTATATTTGTAAAGTGGACTTTTATTAATTTTTGAACTTTTGGGCCAGATGAATTTAGGCCATTATAGTTGTCCGTCTTTGCTCATTGTTGTGTAACGGGAAGGGAGCAAAGACTCAAAGGAAGGCCAATTTCACCCAGTCCTATTGAATTTTGGCTTCTCTAGTGTTTCTTTTTTCAATGGACCTACTCTTTCAATTTATTGGTTACTCTACTCCTTTGTATCCGCTTCGCTACAACTTTAGGAAGATAGGATTTAGTGTCACAGCTTCATCTTGCCTCATTACAACTTCAATGAGATAATGTTTGCTGTTGTAGTTTCATTCCAAACCGCTACAACTTCAGAGGGACTGGAACTGCTATTTTGTCCATTTCACTGCAACTTCAGGAAGATAGGATTCAACGTTGTAGCTTTATCTTGCTCCACTACATTTTCAGGGAGATGAGATTTGCTACTATGGTTTCAATTATTCCACTGTGACTTTAAGAATATAGGATTTATAGCTTTATATTGCTCAACTGCATCTTTAGGGAGATAAGATTCGCTATTATAGCTTCATTCCAACCTATTGCAATTTTAGGGGGACTGGAATTGTTGTTTTATCCATTTCACTACAACTTCAAGAAGACATGATTTAGTATCATTGTAACTTCACCCCATTCCACTACAACTTCAGGGATATAGGATTTGTAATTTTACCTTGCTCCATTGCATTTTTAGGGAGATGATATTTGCTACTGTAGCTTTACCCAATTCCATTGCAACTTCAGGGACATAAGAGTCATTTCATTGACCCGTTACGCCATTTTTTGGGGGAGCAGGACTTGTAGAATCCATTTTATAGGCCTATATTTTTGCCAAGTGATTAGGATGTTATGATTGAAATGAATCAAATACTCCTAACTAGATATGTATGAATGGTATTTGTATGAATGCAAAATGTCATATTTGAGAATGGTCCCGTCTTTTAGTCCTTAGATCGACATTGTTCGTCATTCGTCCTGGTTCTATCACTGATGTGTTACCATGCCTTCCATTCAGGTCTGGTATCTTTGATAGGAAACCCGAAGGGGTAGTCACAATCTAGACTATTTGTTTCAGGACCTTTCTAACCTTCAAATTTGGTTATCTCCAACTAGTGGTCATGTTTCAGGTCCCTGTACTGTTTAGAAATTTTCCAAAGCGATATGTAGAAATCCTTTTATGTTTTATAACATTGTTAGTCCACTAACCGTTATTTCAATACAGAAATGCTTGAACAAGGTTGCAATATGGATAAGAATGAAATTTATTGCGGATAAAACTTTAATGAAAAGATTAGTTAAAATGGCAAACATTTGTAAAACGCAAAATGAATAAAAATGAAATTAGGTGCCTCAGACATCACAATATGAGCTTCTCCGAACAAACTTGCTGAGTACCATTCTGAACCTAATATGTGTTTAGGAGATCTAGAGTACTTTGTCGATGCTCCAGGATGTAAAGCTCCTCCTCTTCGTTACCTTTGAGGGGAAACAACTATTACATGCCTATTCTTTGGTCCAAATTTGAGCTGCCCTTTTCGAGTTTTAACTCAAAACTCCTTAGGTTTCAAGACGCCTTTTGAGGATTTTCATTCTGACCTCTCCTTTTTTTTTTTAGGTCAAATTTTCTTGATTGAATCCGAATTCATAGGGTTGGGTAGACCGTTGTTGTCCATCTTGGTCAAAATCAATGCTCTTCCAGAAAAGGCTTTCTTTACCACATAAAGTTCTTCCTAATTTGACATCCATTTTCCTCTGAAGTCTTTTTGTATGAGAATGATCGTTTTCAAAACCAAGATACCTCATGGAATTCTCTAGGTAGAAATTTTTGTAATAAGCTCGCATCATTCGTTTTTGGTACATCTGACCATGACGAATAGCTTTCATCCTCTTTTCTTCGATCAAGTTTAACTAATCATATCTAGATTGGATTCATTCTGCCTCATCTAAGTTCAACTCTAACAAAATTTGGACGGAAGGAATCTTGACTTCAATGGGTAAAATTACCTCTATTCAATAAACCAATCAAAAAGGTGTTACCTCGGTGGAGGTTCTGACAGATATTCGATAAGCATAGAGGGGAAATGGTAATTTCTCATGTCAATCTTTATAAGTCTTTGTCATTTTCCCCATAATCTTCTTAATGTTCTTATTAGTTGCTTCCACTGCACCATTCATTTTTGGGCAATATGGTGCTGAGTTATGATGTTTGATCTTAAATTGACTGCAGACCTCTAGTATTGTGTTGTTGTTCAAATTCAATGTATTGTCAGATATGATCCTTTCCGGCATTCTATACCGACATATAATCTCTTTCTTCAAGAATTTACCAACTGCCGATTTCGTGATATTGGCATAAAAAGCGACTTCTGCCCACTTGATGAAGTAATCAATAACCACGAAGTTGAATCGATGCCCATTGGAAGCCTTTGGCGAAATTTGCTAATAAATGATAAAACTAACATATTTTAATCTTGTTCTTAATACGTTTTTGGATAATTATTTGTGCAAATTAGTGAACTAATGCTCCTAATCTTTTGAATTCATGTTTCTATATTTAGGTGAGCATTTGGGAGCAAAAGGAGCGAGAGACAAGCGAAAATCGGTCAAAAAAAGTAAATTTCAAGAACTACACGAGCTGGACACACGACCATGTGCCAAACCATGTCAATTTCGTAACTCGCATCCCAAACACACGGAAACATAATTTTTAATCTTTTTGGGCATTCTAAAGTCTATAAATACCAAATAAAAGAAGAGAGAAGGGAGTCATCAAAGAATATTGAAAAAAACAACTTGAAAAACACCAATGGAGCCAACTCTGAAGTAGATTTCCTTCAAGATTGAAGACCTTTTAATTTCTTTAGAAGTTTTTATGAGTTTCTTTATTTTTTGTAGCTATTCTGACTTTGAGATGTTTTTATTTACAATTATGAACTAATTCCCTAGATACTTAGGGAGTATGAACCCTATGATGAATTCTATTATTTAGTTTCTATTTTACGCGATAAATACTTGATTTTTGTTCATAGTTATGTGTGTTTATCTCTTGATTTAATATTTTCGGGATATTAATTCATGTTTAATATGCTTAAATCAGTGGAGGAAAAGTCCTTTTTTAAGAGTAGATCTAACATAATTGCGTGGAGTTGCATGCAACTCTAGAAATAGGACAACATAAATCTACCGGATTTGAGTCAAATCTAATATAGGAATCCATAGATCGAGTTAATGCGACAATATGGTTTTAATTAGAAAGAAATTTTAATTAATCAACCTAGAGTTAGTTGCTCTTACTCTCGAAAGAGATATTAGCATAATTTAGGGATTTCTTCGGATCAAGATACCAAGTGAATAAACTGTTTAATTCAGATACATAATAATATGAAATCTAGGTGGATTCTTTCCTGGGTATTGCCTTTCTCATTGGTTATTATTCGATTATTTTCCTGATTCATTCTTTGTTGAGTTCTTTGGTTAAATTAATTTAGTAAATTTAGTTTAAAAACAATCACTCCAATTTATTGGCTAAATAGTAGAAAAACGATAATTACTAGTACTTTTAGTCCTCGTGGATATGATATCTTTACTCACTATAGCTATACTATTTATTGATTGGTGCACTTGCCTTTGTCGTATTTTTAGTTAGTTTCATGACTATCAATTACCTTTTGACTTGTTTTTTTTTTTTTTTGTGTTCTATTTCATTCATCCTCTTTACAGATTGGTAATTGAGACTTTTATAGTTCTTTTCTCTGTTTTTTGTCTTTGTTTTGTAGGTTTTTGCATGGTGGTGGTGAGGGACTTTTCGGTCAACCATGGTGGAGGATGTGCCCCTTTGCCATTTCGATGAAATAGTGGCAAATGAGTGACACCAGGAGCCTTGGATGGTGCTATTGATGTGGCAAATGCTGAGGAGCGGCAGCAACGGTGAAGGCTTAGAGATTTTTAGGGTTTCTATTTAGGGCATTTTAGGGCCTTGGGCTTATATTTGGACTTTTGAGTATTGGGTAGTTGAGCCGATTTGTTTTTATATTTGTAAAGTGAACTTTTACTAATTTTTGAAATTTTAAACCGACAAATTTGAGCCCTTACAATATGCATAGATATTATGATGTTTTATGTCTATTACATGTAACACAAAGAATCCTTATTCATGAATTCCAATTGTACAAGCCCAAATTTGCCTAAGGCCCAAAAAGCAAATTAAAGTCCAATTTTTTACAAACCCAATTAACAAATTAAACCCAAAAAAATAATAGTCCAAATTTAAAAAACAAACAAAAAAAAAACGAAAACACAAGCCCAAATTAACTAAGCCCGAAGCCCAAACCAACAACCCAAATTTACAAGGCCCAGGATGGCCCAAAACATAAAACAAATCAGAAAAGAGAAACCCTAGGGTTTCCTCTTTGCGTCGCCGCTCCTCGTCACGTCAACACCACCGCCCTCCTTGCGCCGTACCTCCATGCCACCGTACGATCTCCGTACCTGCAAGAACAAAAAACAGCACAGAAAAATAGAGAGCAAAAAACATTGTATTTGTCTTTTATTTTCGGCTATAAAGCTATGGAAAATAGTGTATATTTTTTTTACAGATACAAGAATTAAATACAAAAAGTAGACGATTTCGAAATACAAACATTCAAGGTTGTCTTTTATTTCATTTTTTTCTTGTTTGATTTTTATTTCTAGTCTTGAAAGAAATAAACAAACAAAAAGAAAAGAAGAGAAACCTTACCGTTGCTCTTGTGTTTCGCCGTTGTGGGTGGCCGAGGACCGCCCTATCTGATGAAAGAGTGCATTTTTCGGGCTAGGAAGTCGAAAAGCCAAAAAAAATAGTGACTTTTCGTTTTCTGGTCACCGTAGACAGCGATCGGCGGCCGCCACGGTGGTCCGACGACCGGAGCCTGGCCGAAATTCGGAAGGGGGGAGAGAGTTTTGAGAGGTTTCTAATATTTTTTTTAAAAGGGGGGTTGAAAATGATATCAAAAAAAAAAATTTGGGCTTTTATAAAGCAATAAAATGACGCCGTTTCAATGAGTGCAGAAAAGCCCCAAAACGACGTCGTTTTGGGAGGCCAACCCCATCTGGCCCGACCCACCTCAGGATTCGCATGTTTTTATGTTGATGGTCTATTTGCGCGGATAGCCCTTCCGTATTTTCGATCTGCTTTAATTTAGTCCTTTTGCTACTTTTTCTTATTTTTTAAATTTGACTACATAATTTGTTGTGTGTTTCAATTTAGTCCCTGGCCCATTGATGCGCTAGAAGTGGACACGTGTCTAGGGATTGGGCTTTTTTGCCCATTTGGTCCTTGCAAGTTTTCGCACTTGTCATTTTAGTCCCTGTTCGCCTTTTTTATTTTAATTTATTACGATTTTAGCCCCTTAATTTTATTTTGATTTCAATTCAATCCTTAGTTACTTAACTTCAAATTTTTTTATATTTCTTATTTTATTTATTTATTTACTTATTGTATTTATTTATAACTTCTTATTTTCTTAAATTTTAAAATTGTCTTTACTTTTCTTTTGTAGAATATTTATTTTTATTTTCTTTTTGTCGTTATTGTTATTAGTATTATCTTATTTGTTACTAGTATTCCATTACCATTAATATATATATACACATATATTTACATACTTATTTTACATGTGCTTTTGTTGGTATATTGTATTATTAGTGTCATTATTATCTGTGTTTTATTTATTTTAATATTTCTTTTATTCTTGACTTTTCTATGTCATGTCCATTTATTTTAAACTATTTCATTTATTTTGAGTTACTATTCCTATAATTTGATTATTATTATATTATCACTCTAGTATTTATTTATTTATTTATTTTCTATTCATTATTCTCATATTTTACCTCATTTAGTAGTTTTATATTATTGCATCATCATTATACCATATGTTATATTTAAACATTTATCCATTTTATAATAAAATAAATTCATATCGTTTTAAATACTACCTTTGTTATTATTCAAAAAGAGAAATTTTTAAACAAGTCAATGTTCCGCATTTGGAAATTCGAAAAGTCGTACCCTAACTTATGGGGTTTCGCCTTTCTCGTTAAATCCAAATAACCGAATATCCCTTTTTTAAAGCATGATTTTTTTTAAATATCTCGGGAATCAAGAAAAAATCGTATTCTAACTTACGGAATATGATTTCTCTTTTTAAACCGAGATAATCGAATGTCTTTCAAAATAAACAAATTTTTCGGTATTTATTCTCGTTTCGGGATTTAAGATATTGTGTCCTAACTTACGAGACGTAATTCTTTATTTCGATTAACGTAAAATATGCCATCTTCTCAAAAAATTTTCTATTAAGCAATGTTTTTAACAATGTATCGTATTTTTTAAAAAAATCTTCGATTTTTGACACAAAGACACTAATTAATCAACTAGATATCAATTTTGAGTGTTACGAGGGTGCTAATCCTTCCTCGTGCGTAACCGACTCCCGAACCCGTTTTTCTAAATTTCGTAAACCAAAACCGTTGTTTTAATAAATCAAATCTATTATTAAAATGATTGAATTACGAGGTAACCCGATCATACTTCATCAAAAAGAATTGGTGGTAACTTCCGTCTTTTATTTTCGTTTTTAAATTAAAGTGAACTGGTAAAGATAAAAGCTAAAGATGTTTCGTGGCACGGTAGATTGAATCTGCTGTAGGCAATGTAACTTACCTGAAACTCAGTGCCATCAATCAGCCAGTGGTAGATGACTTGCGTTGCCCAATTAATCATTATTAATACAAAGTCCCAAATTCAAATCTGGACAACCACTTTGTTCTATCTTAATTAAAAAAAAAAAAAAAAAAACATGAGTGACACTGCACACTCAAGGGGTTATTATAGATACTATATTGCAAATTCCAATAAGAAACAGGAAACCAACTTAAATGTTTCTTATCGAGGGTATTATCTATCTTGATAGACTAAATGCGTGGTAATCGCACATAGTGAGAGGCAGGGGGAGTTTATTTATTTATTGTTTTTATTCTTCTAGTAATGGGATAAAGTTGAAAGCGGTTTGAGGTAATTTTGGATGAAGCTATTGTAAAGCTTAATCTTGATTTCTTCTGAATGGGTGGAGGAGAGGATTTCAAGCTCGGAATCTGAACCCCTGAAGTTATCAAGTACTCTGTCAAGCCTTTCATTGCCAGCTGCAGTGGTTGCTGATCATGTCAGTTTGTTTTGTAGCAGTTCAATTTATTTGGCAATAGTGACACATGATTCAGAGACGGCCACGTTTTGCATAAATCTAGGCTATTCAATTCTAGAAAGAGGAAGGGACAGAACAAGATTGCAGTGTTTCAATTCATGCACCATTTTTATAGCGTTTGACATCCTTGTGTTTCAATGTCCCAATTTTCTTCAGGGTGACTTAACCATAACAATCTTGTAAGGCTCTGTTTCGTTTTATTTCCTTAGCCACTCACATTTCAGCCATGCAATCTTTTAACTAATTTGATGTTTCCATGGAGGGAATATATCGGTTGATGATTTCAAATAAGCAACCCATGTAACTGTTTCCTTTTTCATATAATGAACAACAACTCAATGCAAATGGCAACGGAATGTTTACGGCCTCATTCTTAACCAGTAATTTACTACGTAGACATCCTTACCCCGTGCCAGTTAAATCTGTGTTTTTCCTATTTAGTACGTAGTATAAAATATGAATACAAATTTACATGTGTTAGAACTTTAAATAAGAAATATTTTTATTACAAGCTATTACCCATCAATGATCTTCACAGTAACTTAGTTGGGGTAAAAATTTCGAAGTTGAAACTGCTGATTATATCTACTAAGACAATAATGCCTTTTGCATAGTTGGAGAATGGTGTCTGAATGTTTAACATTTATCTTATTAATTACAGACCATGAAATAGCATTCAAAAATTAAAAAATAATAATAATAAAAGTCCCTTGGAACTGGTCTTTTTTGGTCATTGGGGACGAACCATATTTCTATTATATCGTGATTTTATATAAAACTAGAAGATAAGAATAGCATTTTTGGATACGATTAAAATTAGAAAGAGAGCCTAATTTTTTAATTTTTCATTATGAATAGGTGGTTTCCGATGCGGTTGTGCATAATCCATTACATCAATGTCCCCCACGTTATCCTTTTCCTTGGAATCTAGAGCTTCGTCAGCCCCAGCATCTGAATTTCCCAACATCGACCTTGCTCTTACTCTCTTCCATCCCTACATAATATCATGTATAAAAAAAAAACAATGAATTTTCACCAGGTTATGAACTTTTTATCTCTTTTTAATTTTCCATGTCAAGAATCCGAAAAGACCAAACAACTTGAACTACTTCCTCTCAAATATTGTTTTGTTTTTTTTTTCTTTTTTTAAAACTAATAATTTTTTACTACAATTGCATGCAAAACAATACCCATGCAGGCACGTGAATACCATCTGATTTCTGTGTTCTGTCCTGACATGCTGAAGAAGATGGGCCATTAGTAAGTAAGTAGTCTTGGTCTTTTACCATAACCAGTACTGCACTTTAACAACCTGAGTCACTTACTGAATCTAGGTTCTAAAGATATGGTCTCTTTTTTTCTTTTACCTCGACAGTTTCCTTGCTTTGCAAATCAACCCGAGAGGAACTCATAATTCCATATCCTGCTTGCGAATATCAGCAAAATTCCAGCACCGTCAATAATATTTACAAGAAACATGGTGTCAGTAAGATTAAATCTTAGTTTTGTACATGTACATATGTAACTATATTTATATCTCAATGACTGATTAAGATCAGATGAAGTTGTTTGTGATATTCTTTAGTAATCTTTATCAACGAATTATTGAGGTTTATCATTATGCAACAGAACAACAAATTTCCTGAGCCAACCAAGTTGTAGAAGTGTTGAAGAATAATAAATGGTGTAAAGCTTGAAGAAAGTTCAAATTTAGTTTAAATAATGATATCTTTTTAAAATGATTTGCATGTATATTTCCTGTTGAAAAGGCACATAAATTCCAAATCAAAAAGAGAATAATAATTAGTTTGAATATAACCTGAAATTGCATTTTGAACAGCTTCTTTCGCCAGAAAAGAGTCCGAAATAGTTTGCATCATAGTTTTTGCACCAATTATTCTCCTTCCATGTGACCTAACTTCTTGTAATTCTGGTGTTTGTAGCTTCTTTGAGATTGAAGGACGCATCTCTAACTTATGGCCTTTCAACTTATTGGCATCCTGTATCAAATTAATTAATAACTTAGTTATTACTAGACCAAGATTTTAACATATAATTATTATAACCTATAAAGTCAATAATATCTTTTCTGCACTAACCTTGCTGGCAAGAAAATCGACATGATTGCCATTCCCTTCAGCAGAAAAACCTAGACGGTGAGCATTGCATGCATGCAAAGAAAGATAAAGGAGAAAAAATATCGCAAGGGAAGACATGATTATGAAATTAGAGCTTAATTAGTTCTGATGAGAAACAGAGAAGATTTTTTTTTTTTAAAAGAAAAAACGATATGCAGTTTGGGGATGCTACTGCAATGTTAAGTTTCTTTTCTTTTTCCAAGTATTTGTAATGATAGAAGCATCAAAGGAGCATTAAATGCAAGTTTTGTATTGAATTGAAATACGTTCTTTAAGAGAACATGCAGGTGTTCGGATGACGGATCCTGAAAACGAAATTGAAGATATTCGGGGGGGGCCTCCCTTTGTCGCTTACACTTGAGTTTTTAATCAAAATTTGGGGCCCTAAAGTAAAGAATTATAGAGCAATACGGACGAGACATATGCAAGGTCTCAAAGATATTAACAAGGGAAGCTGGAGATTTTATTGAAATATATACACTGTACGCATGTATATAATTGTATTTTTTTATTAAACCAACCATCTGGTATGCGTATGTTGGAATTGCAAATATGTTTTATTGGCTAATGAGATTGGAGGGGAAAAGTATGAGTTTCTTTTTTTGTCGGGGGATAGGTGATGATAGGTTTGTTAAGTATTACAAAACATGCAAAAATGAAAATTAAATATAATAGAATTTTTATAAAAAAACTGAAAGAAGAATGGATTTGGAATTAGGATAAAGAAGTAAAATAGAGTAAGGCAGCTACAACAGTAAATCAAGGTCCTACCCATGTGTTTCTGCTGAGGAAGTCAACTTCTTGCCCCCTAATTTATATATGGTAGAATTATTACTGCAATGTCGACGGCCTTTGATTATTTGCTTTTGTTTGACCGTTTCAGTTTTTTTTTTTAATAGAAAAAAATGGTTGCAAACGCTATAACTCGAGCCCTATTATTTAAGAACAGAATGACGAAAGCTTAACTCTTTCATTCTTCTATGTTAATAAGAAATTGAATTGTTATTTAACTGCAGTCAATAAATATAAGAGAATTTCGAGATGGAGAATTTTGGTTGTTGAAATTAAGAGGGCAAAAATTAATATCAATTTGCCATCGATTACGCTATTTTGGATTTTGTTTCAATCAATTCAATAAGTTTTATAAAAAAAAGAAAAGAAAAAGAGAGAAATCAATTGTGGTTGTGGGAGAGAAAACTCATCTTTTTCTTTCGGGTTGAAAAGGTTGAAAGTTACCTACACAATTTTTAAGTTTCTAGAATGGGTTCATCCAATGGTTTCAAGATCTTTCTTCTATTTTTTAACTACAACTGTAGATTTAACATGGATACCATGAAATCCCACTTTAGATGTTGTGCATTTCATAATACAATGTATCACAATATATACAAATTATATAGATAGAGATGATGATTCATTTTATAATACCACATATTATATAATTATATAAATTCCATAAATTATATTAATAGTTTTTTATGCATCTATTCATCCATAACACATAGTGTATTTATTGCAACGTTTCTAGAATGATTATTCTTATGAATATATTTCGCTAAAAATTTTACAAAGAAAAACCCAATAAAATGAAAAACTTTAGAGAAGGAAAAAGAGTACAACATTCATAAGAAACATTCCCTCAAGTATAACCAATCATATAATACTTTAGGACGATGAATTCTAATGTTATGTACATGCGCTTTGAAAGTTAAAATTAGTATTGAGTATGGATTTACAAATTTGTCACCATTATATAGCTAATTTTGATGTGTGTAATGTGTTGCGTTATGTTGTTGGCTTGTCAATTTTACAAGCAAACCACATGTTTTTCTAATATGTTAACTCATGTCTACGAATTGCTTTCTGGGAAGTTCATATTTATGAATGATTTGATAATAGTGGCAATAGTGAGATACCAGTATCAACACATTTGAATACATCGGCATACCTCATTAATTCTAGTTTTGCTTCATTTTGGGAAAAAAGAAAAGAAAAGAAAAGAAAAGAAAAGAAAGTCCATATTTGATGTGCCAAGGAGATCACAAAGAACATGTTTCACTCAATTCCAATGTCCTTATGTTGATACTAAACTAAGCCTTGCAAGTTTTTAGAATTAAGTGACCCGAATCCTTATTCAAATAAAATACAATGGTAAAATAAAATAAAAGAAGAATCCCTATAGAAATACACTTCTTTTATTTTATTTGAAATAAGATTTTTTAAACCTTATTAAACTCCATCTATTTGATATTGATTAAAATAAGGAGTTTCAATCTTACTACACTCCTATTAGAATATGGCTTTACAAGCCTATAAATAGACATAGTCTATTCCTCTTTTAATTTGATTCGAATTCGACATAGTAAATTTTCTTCTCCTCTGCCCATGATTTTTTCCCGAAAGGTTTCCACGTAAGATCTGTGTGTTCTTTATTTTTATTTTTATTTTCTTTGCGATATATTTGTCACTACCGACGCTATATTTTTTACAAATTGGTATCAGAACTTTTGGGTTTTTCATCTCGATCACGGTAATGGTGTCTTTGAAGTATGAAATTCCGCTGTTGGATCGCAACACCAGATTCGCGTTGTGGCAGATAAAGATGCAGGCAGTTCTTGCACAGATGGATTTAGAGGAAGCCCTACTAGGAGTAGATAAGATGCCTTCGACATTGACGGAGGAAGAGAAGTAGCGCAAGGATCGAAAGGCGTTAACACAGTTACATCTGTATTTGTCTAACGAAATTTTGCAGGATGTGATGAAGGAGAAGACCGCCGCTGCATTATGGAAGAGGCTAGAACAAATATGTATGTCGAAAACTCTAACTAGCAAGTTGCATATGAAGCAACGTCTTTATGCTCATCGTTTGGAGGAAGGTGTGTCTGTGCACGAACACTTAACAGTGTTTAAAGAAATTCTCTCAAAATTGGAGGCCGTGGAGGTTCAATATGATAAGGAAGATCTAGCGTTGATTCTACTTTGTTCGTTGCCCCCGTCTTATTCAACCTTTAGAGACACGATTTTATATAGTCGCGAGTCTCTCACAGTTGATGAGGTTTATGATTCTTTGACCTCGTATGATAAGATGAAGCATCTTGTGGTTAAAACTGACTCTCAGGGAGAGGGTCTCATTGTTTGTGGGAGACAAGATCGGACTGTTGATGATGATCGTGGAATGACACAGGAACGGAATCCTCACGGTAAATCTAAGGGTAGATCGAAGTCTTCAAACAAAGGTAAAACTTGTAACTTCTGCAAGAAGAAAGGGCACATTAAATCTAAGTGCTATAAGCTACAGAATAATATTAAAAGAGAGGCTGCGAATCAAAAGGGAAAACAACCAGAAAATTCCGGGTGAAGTTGATGTTGTAGAAGACTACAGCAATGGTGAACTTCTAGTCGCTTCTGTCAACAATTCTAAAGTGAGCGAGGAGTGGATACTTGATTCGGGTTGCACCTTCCACATGTGTCCCAATCGAGATTGGTTTACAAATTACAAAACAGGGTCTGAAGGTGTTGTTTTTGATGAGAAATAATGCTTCGTGTAAGATTGCAGGTGTTGGAACAATTAAAGTTGATAAACCGTAATAGTAACATATTTTAATCCCACATTTAGTATGCTTTTGGATGATTTATCCCTTAATTTATGTAAAAAGGTGCTCTTAATCCTTTCTTTTCATGTCTTATGCTCAGGAAAGCACTCGAGGATAAAAAGAACGAGAAATGGGCATAAAAAGGAGTTAATGGGCCATATCACTAAATCGACACAGCCTGACCCAAAGATCACATGACCGTGCCTCATCAAGCAACTAGAACACGGCCTAACCCCGGCTTGCACGGTCGTGCCTCATTAAAGAAGTCCTAGCACGGCTTGGCCACGATCCACACGGGCGTGTGCCATGGCCGTGTCCCTGTCGCTGGAAAGAGCAATTTCACTCAGGAAAGGATGCTTGGAGGCAAAGAAACACATTCTAAAGCCTATTCAAACACCCAAATAGGAATCCTATTTGGATTAGGATACTTGGAGGCCAAGTAAGGCATCACAAAGTCTATATAAACACCCAAGGGGGCAACTTGAAAAGAGAGTTCGGCAGAAGCCGAAACGGGCGGTGAGCTAGGCCAAGGAGCCAAGCTGAAAAGGTCAGAGTTGTGGGAATCACTCGAAGATAGCCAGTTGATCCATCTCAAGAAGCCGGAATTATACTCAAAACGGCAAATCTCTCCTTCAATTCCTTCAGGGAGTTTTAGGGATTTCTTATTTTTTGTTTTATCTTTTCTCTTGAGATGTTTTCTTTTATAGTTATGAACTAAACCCTTTAGATACCCGAAGGGGATGAAACCTATGATGAATCATGTTATTATTTTCTAAACTATATGATAAATACTTAGTTCGTTATTAATTATATGAGCTTAATCTAAATTTAATATGCTTAGGTGGAGGAGCAAAAGTCCCTACTTAAGAGTAGATCTAGCTTAATTAAGCGGAGTTAATCGCACGCCTAGAGATAGGGTGACGAGATTTTGCCGGATTAGGGTGAAACCTAATATGGGAGTCCATAGATCGATTTACTGCTATTCTAGGGGGTTATTAAGTGAGAAAGAAATTTTCGTTAATTAACCTAGGGTTAGGCGTTGATAAACCGTAAAAGTAACATATTTTAGGCCCACATTTAGCATGCTTTTGGATAATTTAAGCCTCGATTTATGTAAAAAGGTGCTCTTAATCCTTTCTTTTCATGTTTTATACTTAGGAAAGCACCCATGGATGAAAAGAACATAAAACGGGCTTAAAATGGGCCAAATGGCCAATTCACGAAATCGACACGGCCTGGCCACGATTCACAAGGGCGTGTGCCATAGCCGTATCCTTGTCGCTGGAAAGAGCAATTTCATTTGGGAAAGGATACTTGGAGGCAAAGAAACACATTTTAAAGCCTATTCAAACACCCTATTAGAAATTCTACTTAAATTAGGATACTTAGGGGCCAAGTAAGGCATCCCAAAGTCTATATAAACACCCAAGGGGGCAACTTGAAAAGAGAGTTCGGCAGAAGCTGAAACTGGCGTCAAAGCTAGGCCAAAGAGCCAAGCCGAGAAGGTCAGAGTTAGGGAATAACGCGAAGATAGCCAGTTGATCCATCCCAAGAAGCCGGAATTATACTCAAGACGGCGGAATTCTCCTTCAATTCCTTCAGGGAGTTTTAAGATTTTCTTATGTTTTTTTTATCTTTTCTCTTGCGATGTTTTGTTTATTCATTATGAACTAAGCCCCTTAGATACCTGAAGGGGATGAAACCTAGATGAATCTTTTTTGTTGATTTTTAAGTTATATGATAATTACTTAGTTTGTTCTTAATTATGTTGCTTAATCCAAATCTAATGTGCTTAGGTGGAGGAGGAATAGACCCTGCCTAAGAGTAGATCGAACATAATTAAGTGGAGTTGATCGAACACCTAGAGATAGGGTTACGAGATTTTGTTGGATTAGGGTGAAACCTAATATGGGAGTCCGTTGATCGATTTACTGCTATCATAGGGGGTTGTTATAAGCGAACGAGAGTTCAACTAATTAACCTAGGGTTAGACGTTATTTGCCTCGAGAGAGGGTTTAATATAGATTAGGGAGTCTTACGGATTAAGCTAAGTAAAAGAAATCATATAATTTAAGGGTTAATTAATAAGTGAAGTCTAGGTGGATTCTTCTTGAGGGTATCGTCGTAATCAACTGAGTTTTCCTTCAAAGTTATTTTCCTATTCGTCCTTTTTGTCTTTGTGTCCTTAGTTTAGTCTTTGTCAATATAGTTAAAAGCAACTTCACTCTAATTTTAATGCTAAGTAATAAAAAGTAAGTTAGTATTAGTACTTTTAGTTCCTTTGGGTTCGATATCCGGTCTTGCCTAAGCTATACTACTGTTCGATAGGTACACTTGCCTTTAATCGTTGTCAGAGTTAGTTTCTAGGTTTGATCATTCTTTTATAAATATTTAAAACTCTGATTTTACAGCGATCAAGTTTTTGGCGACGTCACCGGGGAACTAAAATATTAAGAAAGCTCTATTTTTATTACTTTAGCCAATTTTTTATTATTGCAATTTATTTTCATTATTATTTTTTATTTTTATTTTTACTTTGCTAATTTTTCCTCTATTTTGCTTTTGGCAGATAATTTTAGTCTATAGAGAAGATGGCACTGAATAATTATCAGTGGCAAGTCATGAGGACAATTCCTACTAAAGCAGCCAGTGCCTTCGACCTCAACGTGTTCACCAGGTTATTTACCCAGCTAGAGATGATGATTAAAAAGATCGATGGTTTGTGTAGTCGCTCGCAGGTACATCCAGTAATGCAATATGACTCGAATCCAAGAGGCGTGGCGAATCCTGAGTACCCACCCTACGGATATAGCATGGAGAACGAACAAGTCCACTATATGGGTAACTACTCTAGACCTCAAAATAATTTTTATAATGACATTTATAATGCAGGTTGGAGGTACCATCCCAATTTCTCGTGGAATGATCAAAGTAGCCAAAAACAGGAACTTTATCCAAATTTTCAACAACCACCTCACCAACATGAAGAGGAGTCGAACATTGAATAGATGATGACAAAATTCATGGCAACCACAGATACCTGTCTCCAAGACACTGAGAAAACATTTAAAAGTCAACAAGCACCGGTTGAAGAGAACAAGAACCGATTAGAGGAAGTTACTAAGTTAGCAAGGGAAGTCACTAAGGCAGTCGAACAACTAGCAAAGCTCATGTCAGAACGACAGCAAGGACGTCTACCGAGTAACACCGAGATTAATCTAAATGAGCAAATTCAAGCCATAGCAGCTCAGGAAAATTCAGAGATAGACGAACCCATCTCGCAACAAGAAAACAAGGTAGACAAAAGAAAAATAGAGGTAACGCAAGAAACGCCGAAACCGGTAATAAAGGAGTATCAACCTCGCATTCCTTATCCCGAAGCATTAAAAAGAGACGATTCAGAAGACCAATTCGGTAAGTTTCTTAAACTTTTAAAGAAATTACATATCAACTTACCTCTTCTTGAAGCTCTTTCACAGATGCCAGACTCTAGAAAATTTTTAGGAGAGCTATTAACGAAAAAGAAAAGGATAGACGAGGAATCACATGTGGAACTCAACGCAAAGTGCTCGGCAATTCTACAGAATAGACTACCACAGAAATTAAAAGATTCAGGGAGTTTTACAATTCCATGCATAATTGGTAGTTTATCTATAGAAAATGTGTTAGCCGGTTTAGGGACAAGCATAAATGTTATGCCTTATAAACTGTTTAAACAACTAGGTCTAGGGAAACCCAAACAAACTAGGATGAGCGTTCAATTAACTGATAAAACTATTAGAATTCCTAGGGGTATAATAGAAAATGTTCTAATCAAAATTGATAAATTCATATTCCAAGTAGATTTTGTTGTCTTAGACATGAATGAGGACAATTCGATTCCTTTAATTTTAGGAAAACCCTTTCTAACAACTGCCAGGACTAAAATTGATGTTGGTACAGGAGAACTCATTCTTCGTGTAGGTGACAAATGAATCAGTCTACAAGCTTTTGACTCGGCCAGGACATCAAGTGATGAAGGTGAGAAAGTAAATTTAGTTGATAATCAAATTGTTCAACTTTCACCACAGGAAACACCACAAGGCTACAAACCTGAGCCGAATTATGGG
This sequence comes from Gossypium bickii, assembly GCA_025503065.1. NCBI lineage: Eukaryota > Viridiplantae > Streptophyta > Magnoliopsida > Malvales > Malvaceae > Gossypium > Gossypium bickii. Next base: position 122,186,369 of record CP106712.1, on the reverse strand, counting down.
CCCCAAGATGTACAAGCTCATAACAGTGAATTGTTAGTGGAATCTGACCCAAGGTAAAAAACTGTGGTAAGTAAAGGTAAGGTTGAGGTAAGCCATGATTTACCAATCCCGGTAAATACAGAGTACCAAGCTCGTGTGCCATATCCCGATGCAATAAAGAAATACCACACAGAGGAAGAATTCGGTGAACTCACACTTCATGTAGACGATGAAATAATCACTCTTCAAGCTCTTGACTCAGCTAGGACATCGAGTAATAGAGGTACGGATGTTAATTCTATTGATAATCATTTGGTTCAACCTTCTTTACAGGAAGCATCACGAAATCACTTAGCTGAGCTAGATCTTAGACCTAGTGTCGACAAAGAAGAAACACATAAGGAACAAAGCCTTAGGGTTGACAAACTAAAAGAGGAGGAAACACAAATCAAAGAGGAATAGGAACCGCACGAAGTAAAATCGAAGGAGACCCCAAACGAGCTGATAGGAACAACAACTCAAATCAAAATAGAGGATCAGGTATTGTTGAATAAGGAAGACCCTAGAATCACCAATTCAGACCTCAAGGCAAACGAAGAAATCACTTTTGAGGTACTTAATGTCTTCCTATACGGCACAGTCAAGGTAAGCAATCCTAAATTCGATGCTTTTGAGGGAAACATTACTCGACTTAAACTATATATCCATAACCGAAGTGATCGCATGAGAAAGGATTTTCACCTCCTCAAACCACCATGACCATACGAATGAAAGGTAAAGTCTAGCTTAAGACTATAAACGAGCGCTTCTCGGGAGGCAACCCGAGCACTAACCCTATTTTTACATTTTTTATTTTTTATTCTTTTCCTTTTATTTTTCCTTTTAAGTACCTAACCATAAACTAACCAAAGAGCAGATTTCTAGGACACATGGCCTTACACACGGGCGTGGCCGTGTGGAAGCCAGGGGATGAACCATGGCCGTGCTAGTAGCCATGCACAACCAGAGAAAAATTTCTTTTCCCAACACGGGCTGCGATACTAGGCCACGCCCGTGCTAACTACCCCTGCGAAGTTACTGACTTGTCGAACATGGGGTACACACGCCCGTGCCCCACGACCGTGTAAACTCACTGACTTGCATACCACGGGCTAAACACGCCCGTGCTACCTACCTGAGCAAAATTACTGATTTGTCGAGCACAGGCATGTCAGCTATAACACGGCCGTGGCTACCTCACCTGAACGCACCCAAAAACTCAAAATCCTAAAACATAGGCTACATCTCTATTTAAACCTCATTCTCACTTTTTCTAGTTCTCTTTCATTTTTCATTATTTATTAATATTTTAATTTTATCATTTTTTTTCTTCTTCTTCTTATTCTTTATGATATTTAGATTTAGCTTAGGATACAATAAAATCAGACTGGCTGCTTCGAGGATTCAATTTCAAACGGTTCGAGATGCTTCCCTACGTTCACCTCTAATCCTATACGGTTTCTTTTCATTGACTTCAACCAAAATTCAGGAAGTCTCACTTCTCTCCCTATCTTATGATTTTATGATTATTTTGATATTATCCATCTTTGTACATTGAAGGCAATGTACATCTTAGGTGTGGGGGGTTAATTATAGTATTATCTGAAAATCCCTGAATTATGCCTTGATCTTAAAGTAAGTTTCTCATATTACAATTTGAAAAAAAATTTCTTTGATTTATGATTTCTATTGATATGTTTTAGATTAAGTCCTTGATAATTGTGCATTGATAATTAAATTTGAAGAATACTAGGGAATCAAGCATGATAAGTCTAATTTTCAAAAAAAAATTTAAATTTTAGGTTGTTAACCTGAATTTGAATGTTATCTTGAAATTTGAAATTTACAAGGATGATGTCAAAACACCCATAATTTTTGTGAGATTTTGAGCCTTATAGAGCATACATTCTTTTTCATGCTCATTCTTTTATTATGAGTGTGTCAACTATGAACTGTTATTCTAAAACTTGCCTTGATTATACATGTTGAGACCACAGTTATGATTTGATATACCGAGATGATAAAGGCATCTAGGTTTTAACCCACTTACACCACTAAAAAGCCTACCCTCATAATTAACCCCTAGTGAACCCCGTTGAGCCTAACAACCCTTTTATTGACTCGCCCACTAATATTAACCCAAAACCCTTTGTATTTGTTATCACCCTTCTTTTTGACTACCCTTTAATCGAGATATGATTTGACTAGTTACCTAAGTTTGTATTATGAGTTGAAGTTGTCTTTATTAGTTTGTTCTTAAAAAAAAAACCAAAGCAAAGTATATTCAGTATTAGTATTATGAAGAGTGAGCTTATACAAGTTAAAGTCTAATTATCAAAAGAAAAAGCTCATATTAGTAGGATTATTATTATTTTTAGTTGATGTAATTATTATCTTAGAAATTTTTAGATAGGTAACTTATCAATTCAATCTCGATTCTAACCTTCTAATTTCAGCCTTTATCCACACCTTTAACCCTAGCCCCGTTACAACTCTAACAAAGACCTTTTGATCTGTTTATCACATCATTTTACAGTGGTGGAGATTTGACTTTTAGGCAAGCCTATGGGATTAACTTTTCAGGTTCGACGTACGAGCGATCTTTCCCTGAACCTTAAACACTTTAGAGTGATTTGACTGAATCATTAGTGAGGATATCAATCCTTGTTGATTTTGGATTGAAAAGGTAGTTATTTAAATGAAGGGAGACACCTATGTTTTTCGAGGAACAAACTCATGACTTATCTCGTTTGAATCTTTAGGACTCTTTGAGTTGAGTTATCCATGTATGAATTATCTCTGAATTATGATGAGACATTGCTGATAGAAATTATGAATTATAGAAAGTTCGTTTTAATTGTAAGTTGAGAATTTTGCTTGAGGACAAGCACAAGCTTAAGTGTGGGGGTATTTGATAAACCATAAAAGTAACATATTTTAGGCCCACATTTAGCATGCTATTGGATAATTTAAGCCTAGATTTATGTAAAAAGGTGCTCTTAATCCTTTCTTTTCATGTCTTATGCTCAAGAAAGCACCCACGGATGAAAAGAACGTAAAACAGGCTTAAAACGGGCCAAATGGGCCAATTCACGAAATCGACACGGCCTGGACTTCAAGCCACACAGCCGTGCCTCATTAAATTACTAGAACACAGCCTGGACCCTGATAAACACGGCCGTGCCTCATTAAAAGTCCAAACACGGCCTGGTCACGATTCACACGGGCGTGTGCCATGGCCGTGTCCCTGTCGCTGAAAAGAGCAATTTCATTCGGGAAAGGATACTTGGAGGCAAAGAAACACATTCCAAAGCCTATTCAAACACCCTATTAGAAATTCTACTTAAATTAGGATACTTAGGGGCCAAGTAAGGCATCTCAAAGTCTATATAAACACCCAAAGGGGCAACTTGAAAAGAGAGTTCGGCAGAAGCCGAAACCGGCGTCAAAGCTAGGCCAAGGAGCCAAGTCGAGAAGGTTAAAGTTAGGGAATAATGCGAAGATAGCCAGTTAATCCATCCCAAGAAGCCGGAATTATACTCAAGACGATGGAATTCTCCTTCAATTCCTTCAGGGAGTTTTAGGATTTTCTTATGTTTTGTTTTATCTTTTCTCTTGCGATGTTTTGTTTATTCATTATGAACTAAACCCCTCAGATACCTGAAGGGGATGAAACCTAGATGAATTTTTTTAGTTGATTTTTAAGTTATATGATAATTACTTAGTTTGTTCTTAATTATGTTGCTTAATCCAAATCTAATGTGCTTAGGTGGAGGAGGAATAGACCCTGTCTAAGAGTAGATCTAACATAATTAAGCGGAGTTGATCGAACGCCTAGAGATAGGATTACGAGATTTTGCCGGATTAGGGTGAAACCTAATATTGGAGTCCATTGATCGATTTACTACTATCCTAGGGGGTTATTATAAGCAAACGAGAGTTCCACTAATTAACCTAGGGTTAGACGTTATTCGCCTCGAGAGAGGGTTTAATATAGGTTAAGGAGTCTTACGGATCAAGCTAAGTAAAAGAAATCATATAATTTAAGGGTTAATTACTATGTGAAGTCTAGGTGGATTCTTCTTGAGGGTATCGTTGTAATCAACTGAGTTTTCCTTCAAAGTTATTTTCCTATTCGTCCTTTTTGTCTTCGTGTCCTTAGTTTAGTCTTCGCCAATATAGTTAAAAGCAACTTCACTCTAATTTTAAGGCTAAATAATAAAAAGAAAGTTAGTATTAGTACTTTTAGTTCCTTTGGGTTGGTGTTCGTTGTTGAAGTTAAACCCTTAAGGGGTTTTATGGAAGAGGTGGAGAACTTGTTCGGTTAGAGTTCGCGATGAAGAACTTATTTATTGAGAATTCGTGTCAAGGTGGAGATTGTTAGAATTAAGTGACCCAAATCATTATTTAAATAAAATACAATGGTAAAATAAAATAAAAGAAGAATCCCTATAGAACTACACTTCTTTTATTTTATTTTAAATAAGGTTTTTTAAACCTTATTAAATTCCATCTATTTGATATTGATTAGAATAAGGAGTTTCAATCTTACTACACTCCTATTAGATATGGTTTTACAAGCCTATAGATAGACATAGTCTATTCCTCTTGTAATTTGATTCGAATTCGACATAGTGAATTTCCTTCTCCTCTGCCCGTGGTTTTTCCCCGAAAGAGTTTCCACGTAAAACCTGTGTGTTCTTTATTTTTATTTTTTATTTTTATTTTCTTTTCAAAATATTTGTCACTACCGACGTTATATTTTTCACACAAGTAATTGATTACAAATGATTTATTTGGTCTAGTGTAATTTTTTAGATACAAAAGTACTCATTTTACACAAAGATACGATACTTTAATATTGGAATTTCTCTATCATCTTCTTGGTTATAAAATAGATCTCTTTCTTACATCATGTAAACACACTATTAAATTGTTTCAAAGGCTTTTCTATATAAGTTGATATATGAACAAGTATTGTGCTTGCTAAATATTTAATTTGAAATTCAAGCAAAGTTTTTTTTCCCAAAATCTTTCATAATTTTTTTAGATAATTAAGCAATCAAATAGATATATTTTGAAGTCTTTATTATGTTTTAGTCATCAACATAAATTGCAACTATAGCTATCCAAAAATTCACTCTCTTGATAAAAACAAAAAGATAAAACAATATTGCTTTCATATCATTTTCAATAAATATTCATTTAGACAATTGTACCACAAACATTGGGATTGCTTTAGTCTGTCTAAGGATCTTTGTAGTTAAATGCAATACATTTGCTAAGGTTTCTAATTATCAGTATCAAACACTTTAAACCCTTTAAGGGTTATCATGTAGATGTCATTATCTAATGACCCATACAAGTAAGTCATTACATCGTTTATTTTTTCTAAACCGGGCAGAGAGTATCAGAATGCAATGAAGTGGATTATGAGATATCTTTGGGGCTCATCCAACTTAAACTTTGTTTCGGCAATGAGAAACTCATTCTAGTTGGATACACAAATCCAAATATGGTCGGAGATATTGTTTTAAGAATATCTTCTTTAGTTTACTTGATCCCTTTTGCAGAGGGAGTTGTGGCTTGGCAATATAGATTGCAGAAATGTGTTGCATTGTCCATTACTGAGTTTGAGTTTATTACAATTACCAAAGATTGCAAGGAGCAGCTTTGGATAAAGAAATTTTTGCAAGAACTCAAATTTACTGAAGATAAGTATTACTTTGTGATAGAAGCGTTAATCATCATGGTAAGAATTTGACTTTTCATACTCGATTTAAACATATTAATGTGAGGTATCATTAGATACAAGAAGTTCTTGAGGCTAAGTTGTTAAAACTTGAGAAAATTCACACTGATAATAATGGTGCAGATATATTGGCCTAGGTCTTATAAAGAGGAAAGTTTGAAACATTTTTCTTGATTACAGGTATGGTAAACACCCTCACATAGTGGGAGGGAGAGATTTGTTGGACTTTGGGTCCCACCATATGTAGGAAGCCTAATTGTCCATATGACCAGTCATATATAAGAGGGGCAATCAACTTTTTTTTAGATTTTTAATTGTGTATGTGCGCGCGCCACATAAGTCAAAGAAAAAAAGAGAAAAATTGGGAGAAAGAGACAACTTTGTTCACCAAGTGCAATTTTGATCAACTATTTGATTAGGGTTTTATTTGATATCCATTTGAACTATTTTTTAGGTAGTGGCTAGTAGACTCAAGGATCTTAATTATGTATAATGGGATTTCCATACTAGTACTGTAGCTTCGACTTTTCATTTTCAAATTTAGCCCTATTTGTGGTGATATTCTCCACTTTTCTCTTTATTTTATTCAAGATTACTTGTTGATAGCATTATTGGAGTTGTATGCTTTTTATTGTGGCTTTGTTTTATGACCTTGTAGTAAGACTTTTGATTACAGTGGAGCTTTGAGTGGATTTTCAAGTCTCGCACTTTTTGTCTTTTTCTTTAAAAGAGTTTTCCACATAAAAATGAGTGTCATATTTTATTTTTCTTGCTTGTGGTATTGTGGTTGATTTCTGTTTATTGTTGGTATATATTGTGCTATTAGGTTTGCCATAATTACTAACTCATATTTATCAAGAGAGAAAGAACATCAAGTGTGCTTCTGCACTGTTGGATGAGTTGTGTTTCATCCCATCAATATGTTAGACATATTAATAAATATAAACTAATAAAAGTTTGAATTAATGTAAATTTTTATTTGATAGACATGGAGGATGACAACTCTTTGAGTTCTTCAGACATTTGTTAGAAAGACCATTTCTTAGCATTACAAAAACAAAAATAGATGTTGGCAATGATGCACTCACTCTAGATTTTGATGATGTAATATGTAACACCCTGAATTTGGGCCTAGTAGAATCGGGCCTATTGGTCCTTGGCCATGGAAGTGTTCAAAATTTTTGAGAACAAGAGAACGACACTAATGCAAGTTGGACCTATTAGGTGAGTGATTTTGGAAGGTTCGGGGGCTTCCATGAAGTCTCGGGTTCAAACCTAGGCTTTAGGAAAAATTTGGTTTCAGGTGAATAAAACCCTGGGAGTAAGTAAGTAGGCTTTAAGAATAAAATATGGAAAAAAATGACACAAGGAAGCATGTGGCCTAGTGGTTGTGGCGTCATTAAGGGTGTAAGGGAGCTTGGGTTCAACTCTTGGCCCTTGCAGAATTTTTAAATTTTGCTCTCAAAAGAATCTGGACACTGGCACATAGGCTTTACAAAAATTTTGCTCTTAAAAGAATCTAGACACTGGCACATAGGCTTTATAAATATTCGCACATGTTTTAAGTCACAAATGATCTTGTGTCCTAGTGGTGGTGGTGTGACATGGCTATCGAGAGGACTTTGGTTTGAATCCCTTTACACGAAAAGGTTGATTATTTTGCTAAGTTGGGACAGCAGGTGGTTGTGATAGAATTAAACTCTGCTGAAGGTGAAATCCTACATCGAGAAGCTGGCTTTAAATAGAGCGATCTATGAGGAGAGTAAGCATATCTTGGTTGGCATTTGGGCACAGGAGTGTTTGGAGCGCGGATTAACTCCATATTCCTATCAGGTGTGTATTTCGCACTACTCTGGCTATAGAGCAGAAAATGCCGAAATGCTGGTCACATGGCGATGGTAGTCACAGGAGCGTGCGAGCGCACATGTGGGAGCTTCGACATGATAGTTGAGGCCATCATGAGTGTTCTTGTGGGTTTAGGTTATTTGGGCCATGTGGGGCCAATGGGCCCGTGGGCCCAATTGGATAATTGTATGATTATGTAGTAGATATTGGACTGGACTATGTGAATCTCATATCTGTGGCTAGATTTGGGCTAAATGGGCCACACGAGCGTGTCGGCCCATTTGGGCCGAGAATGGGCTCTAGGCCTTATTCGCATCGTTATCTCTGTTTAGAATACCTTGGTTTAAAATATTTCTGAAAGACCCTCCATTTGCGAAATTATCGAAATACCCCTGGTTTACGAAATTATTGGAATACCCCTGATTTGCAAAATTATTGAAATACCCCCGGTTTAAGAAATTATCAAAATAACCCCTGTTTGCAAAATTATCGAAATACCCTTAGTTTGCAAAATTACTGAAATACCCCTAATTTACGAAATTACTGAAATACCCTCAGTTTGTAAAATTACGAAAATACTATTGTAGGGTAGAATTACTGAACTACCCCTGAAGGGTAGAATTACCGAAATACCCTTATAGGGTAAGAGGACTATTTTGCCCTTGTGGGTAAATGACTGACTTAGACTATGAGTTGACTAATGTGACTGTGGTTGTAGGACTGATATGCTTTTATTACATGTTTAAATGATTGTTACTGAGCATGGCCATTTTGCATACACGTGTAATGATTGAGCATGACACGATATTCGGCATTGGGTTGGGGATTTGTATTTGGAGGAAGTACTGTACTAGTGGCTCTGCCACGTTCTCACTGTTATAGTAGCATCGCCACGTATTCTGATTTTAATGGCTCAGCCACGTATACTGTTATTAGCAGCTTTGTTGCATTGTTATTAGTAGCTAGGTTGCGTTATTGGTGTACTGGCTGGATGGGTCGACTTGGTCCCCACATAGTGTGTTGGTTGGTACGAGAGGTATGTTGGCTGGACTGGGTTGGGATGCATCCTCACACTGTTGCATATCTATTTATGAAACTGTCACTGTACTAGGCTTAGGCCACTTGTTCTACTATTGGTTTGGGCTAGGCTCAATTAATTCTGTTATGGGCTGTGACCCAAGTGATATTGTAGTGGGCTTTGGCCCACGTATGCTTTGAACTAGATGGTACTGTTACTGTTAAAGGGCTTTGGCCCAAACTGTTTTAATATACTAACTGTTACTCTAGTAACAGGATTACACACTGAGTTTTCATAAACTCACCCCATTTTTAACTGTGTAGGTCATCCTCGGCCTTAGACGGATCGGTGCTGTGAGGGATTCGGAGAAGACCACACACTGCTTATGCTTACCATTTTGATTCTTTACTTTTAAATATTTTGGTTTGGGTTGTAATAAGGCCTCTCTACTTTTAACTTATTATTTGTGATATTTATTTATGATGTTTTTTAACTGCTAAAAGTGGAATACGATTTCCAAAACGATAACTATCTTCAAAACACTATGTTTCCGCAACGTTTTTTTTCAAAATGCTTCTGCAACTCAATTTTTAAACATCACATTTTCGTAAATTCTTTATTTAAATATGCTTCTGCAACAGTTAAGGTTTTAAAAGTAATTACGTTTTCAAGTGGATAACAATTGCTTAAAGTGTTTTAAGTTTTAACAAAGAAGCTTTAACTCTCAAACAAGTTTTAACAACAAGGAATACGGTTTTGAAAAACATTTCCATGTGACACGCTAGATTTGAGCCTAACTTCTAAGTCGGGTTTAGGGTGTTACATTTAATGGTATCAGAGTAAGGTTGCAAAACTCGGCTGTGGATTGGGTTTTCAAAATTGAATTTCTGAAGGTGTTGTTTTAAAAAGGCTTGAAACTAAAAAAGGCTTGAAAAGATTTGATGTTCAGAAATGTTGTGTTAACCGTTTTCTGAAAGTGTGGTACACCAAGTCTCCGATGCCGAATCCGTAAGTTTTCTGAATACTTTTGTCTGTTTAGAAATTTAAATACAGTAAGTTAGAAATACAGTGGTTTCTTTAGATATTGGACTGTATTTTTGGTATATATTCTGTGTATGTTTTGTTTGGATGTGATGTTTGGATATAGAAATTGGTTGCGTGTGAGATATCTATCTGTTTCAATGGTTAGGTGTTTTGAGTATGTGTAGGGAGCTCCAAGTTCTAGTTAAAATATGATAAGGATATTAGAATCAGAGTGCGCAGTGGCAGCGTAGTGGTGTAACCTGTGTTGTGCGGCTATTATATAGTTGGAAATTTCGAGGACGAAATTTCTTTAAGGGGGTATAATTGTAACACCCTGAACTTGGGCATAGTAGAATTGGGCCTATTGGGCCTTGGCCATGGGAGCGTTTAAAATTTTTGAGAACAAGAGAACGACACTAATGCAAGTTAGGCCTATTAGGTGAGTGATTTTGGAAGGTTAGGAGGCTTCTATGAAGTCTCGGGTTCAAACCTGGGCTTTAGGAAAATCTTGGTTTTAGGTGAATAAAACCCTGGGAGTAAGTAAGTAGGCTTTAAGAATAAAATGTGGAAAAGAATGGCATAAAGAAGCATGTGGCCTAGTGGTTGTGGCGTCATTAAGGGTGTAAGGGAGCTTGGGTTCAACTCTTGGCCCTTGCAGAATTTTTAAATTTTTCTCTTAAAAGAGTCTAGACACTGGCACATAGGCTTTATAAATATTTGTGCATGTTTTAAGTCACAAATGATCTTGTGTCCTAGTGGTGGTGGCGTGACATGGCTATTGAGAGGACTTTGGTTTGAATCCCTTTGAACGCAAAGGTTGATTATTTTGCTAAGTTGGGACGGCAGGTGGTTGTGATGGAATTAAACTCTGCTGAAGGTGAAATCCCACATCGGGAAGCTAGTAGGAGAGTAGGCAAGAAGCTGGCTTTAAATAGAGTGATCTATGAGGAGAGTAAGCATACCTTGGTTGGCGTTTAGGCATAGGAGTGTTCGTAGCACGGATTAACTCCAGATTTCTATCAGGTGTGTATTTCGCACTACTCTAGCTATAGAGTGGCAAATGCCGAAATGCGGGTCACACGGCGATGGTAGCCACACGAGTGTGCGAGCGCACGTGTGGGAGCTTCGACGCGATAGTTGAGGCATCATGAGTGTTCTTGTGGGTTTAGGTTGTTTGGGCCACGATAGGCCGAAAGGGGCCATGTGGGGCCAATTTGCCCGTGGGCCCAATCGGATAAGTTGTATAATTGTATAGTAGATATTGGACTGGACTATGTGAATCTCAAGTCTGTGGCTAGATTTGGGCTAAATGGGCCACACGAGCATGTGGGCCTATTTGGGCCGAGAATGGGCCCTAGGCCCATTTGTATCGTTATATCTGTTTAGAATACGTTGGTTAACAAAATTACTGAAATATCCTTGGTTTACAAAATTACTGAAATACCCTTAGTTTACAAAATTACTAAATTGCCTTCGATTTGTAAAATTACTAAAATACCCTCAATTTGTAAAATTACTGAAATACCCCCAATTTACGAAATTACCGAAGTACCCCCAGTTTACAAAATTACCAGAATACCCCTAATTTGTGAAATTACCGAAATACCCTTAGTTTGCAAAATTATTGAAATACCCTCGATTTGCAAAATTACCAAAATACCCCCAATTTGTAAAATTACTAAAATACACCTGATTTACGAAATTACTAAAATACCCTCAATTTGAAAAATTACTAAAATACCCCTGTAGGGTAGAATTACTGAATTACCCCTAAAGGCTAGGATTACCGAAATACCCTTATAGGGTAAAAAGACAATTTTACCCTTGTGGGTAAATGACTGACTTAGACTATGAGTTGACTAATTTGACTGTGGTTGTAGGACTGATATGCTTTTATTACATGTTTAAATAATTGGTACTGAGCATGGCCATTTTTCATACACGTGTAATGATTGAGCATGACACGACATTCTGCATTGGGTTGGGGATTTGTATTTGGAGGAAGTACTGTACTAGTGGCTCTGCCACGTTCTCACTGTTATAGTGGCATCGCCACGTATTCTGATTTTAATGGCTTAGCCACGTATACTGTTATTAGCAACTTTGTTGCGTTGTTATTAGCAGCTAGGCTATGTTATTGGTGTGCTGGGTGAGTGGGTCGACTTGGTCCCCACATAGTGTGTTGGTTGGTACGGGAGGTATGTTGGCTAGACTAGGTTCGGATGTATCCTCATACTGTTGCATATCTGTCTATGAGATCTGTCACTGTATTGGGCTTAGGCCACTTGTTCTGCTATTGGTTTGGGCTAGGCTCAATTGATTCTGTTATGGGTTGTGACCCAAGTGATATTGTAGTGGGCTTTGGCCAAATATGCTTTGAACTGGACTCTTATCACATCATTAAAGGGCTATGGCCCGCATCGTTTGATTCTTTTGATTTGATATAATAATCTATTACTCTAGTAAGGGGATTACACACTGAGTTTTCGTAAACTCACCTCGTTTTTAACTGTGCAGGTAATCCTCGGCCTTAGACGGATCGGTGCTGCGAGGGATTCGGAGAAGACCACACACTGCTTATGCTTACCGTTTTGATTTTTTACTTTTAAATATTTTGGTTTGGGTTGTAATAAGGCCTCTCTATTTTTAACTTATTATTTGTGATATTTATTTATGATGTTTTCTAACTGCTAAAACTAGAATACGATTTCCAAAACAATAACTGTCTTCAAAATACTATGTTTCCACAACGTTTTTTTCAAAATGCTTCTACAACTCAATTTTTAAACATCACATTTTCGTAAATTGTTTATTTTAAATATGCTTTCGCAACAGTTAATGTTTTAAAAGTAATTACGTTTTCAAGTGGATAACAATTGTTTAAAGTGTTTTAAGTTTTAACAAAGAAGCTTTAACTCTCAAACAAGTTTTAACAACAAGGAATACGGTTTTGAAAAACATTTCCATGTAACATGACAGATTTGGGCCTAACTTCTAGGCCGGGTTTGGAATGTTACATAATAATTAATTTTAATGTTTATGATGCAATGAGACAAGTAAGTGAAGTGCCCAATGTTTGTAGTATAGATACTAGGTGTTCTTTAACTAAAAAAATCCTTTGACTTTAATGATTAATATGAGTTGGATTTAGTATTTTGTAGGAATATCAACAAATAAATTTGAAACCAACTTGAAGGAAGAAAAAATTATTTATAAAAATTTACTAGACCTATTATGCGAAACGGAGGCTTTGAAGCCTCTAAAGTATTTTTGTTAAATATTTTGTACTAAGTTGCATACAAGATGGTTAAGGCCTTTTATAATTAGTAAAATTTATTCTTATGTTGTAGTAGAATTCCAAAGCATAGAGACAAGTAAAATATTGGAGAAAAGTTGAACTTTTTTATGAAAGATTCAATTACACAAGATACAAGAAGTTACTTTAGGATATCTAGATACATAAAAAGAACTAATGGACAATATCGGGTCAATGACACTAAACAAATGTGGTTGTGGGAAGAAACCCACGAACAAGGCATTATAATGCCACATGTTTTGACCATTTCTTTCATTGTTTTGTCCTCCATGTATCTCAACGCTTCTAATCTAATGCGTATTTCAAAAATGTCACTAAACACAACCCCATGATATTAGCAATCATGACAGTATCCCATCACCTCGCAGGTAGTATTTCTTTATCTTTCTTTACTTTTATTTTCTATAATTTTTGTAATTGTCATTACATTGGGGATAATTTGAGATTAAGTGGGGGGAATTTAAATTAAATATGATAAATATATACTTTTGCCTATATTGAAGATTGATAATTATGTTAAGGAATTTTTTTTTTGTTTGAGCTTAGTCACACTCAAGTCTTAATTAGATCAATGAATCAGTTCCATTCTCTTCTCAACTTATAGTAGTCAAAATTTTACCTCTTTATCACCTTAAACATCTAGACATTAGGTAAATAGCCTTTCATGATTAGTCCTTGCAAAATATGCTTTAAGTTTACATAATTATATAAAGCTAAATTGAGCGTGAATTAAATGTTCTATAATTGCTTGTCTTTACTAAACCTTGTTTAGAAGCTCCATTTGCATGATTTGAGTTGTTCACATTCATAAAAAAATATAAAAAAAAGAGAATAAAAAAAGGAATCATACTCTATCAATTATTTAGATAATGAAATGTTTAGAATTTTGATCGATTTTAATAATCGGGATCAGGTCCTTGAGTTCTCACCTATTTTATCATCAAAAGATAGAGTAACATTCCAAGAATTTCATTTACTCTATTGATTGTAATAATTATGAGTAGAATTAGTAGCCATCTAAAATCATGATCGATGTAGTAACTGGGGTTAAGTTCTTGGATTGTCTTCCGCCTTCGTGTCAAAAGATCAAGTGTCAAAAAAAGAAAATGTGAAAAATGGTTGTTTATGATTTTGAATTTTTTGTATTATGACGTCTTGACATGTTTGGTACAATGTTGACTTTATGGAGCTTAATAATGTTCAAGCTAGAGCAATTGTATAGTTAAAGGGACTTGCAAATCATTGTATATATTATTAAGGATTTGGTTGTAAGATTATTGTTTTAATTATGTCTTTTTGCTTAATTTGATTAAATATTGTGGACTTAAATTAGGTGACTTTAACATGTTTTGAGTAATTAATATATGAGATACTTGAGGATAAGCATAAACTAAGTTGGGGAATTTATTAGCACGCATATTTGGCATGTTTTTGGATACTAATTCTAGTAAAATTGGGACATGAGTACTTATAATTCTAATAATTTGTGTTGATTCTTTATAGGTGCAATGTATGTAGCAAGGATACTACAATTTGGAGCCAATTTGTGTGGTTGACACATGATAATAGGTGACCATGGCATAGGAGACAATATGAATTCAATTAATAATTGTGGAGATTAGTTTTAGATAAAGAGTTGTTATGTATTTGGTAATTTAGGATTTCCCTTAGAATGATAAATATTATATCTAGTGGTTTTATCATTTCAGAATTTTTATTTTGTATTACTATTATCATTTTAGAGAGGAAGGTAAGGATAAAACTCCTTTCTATAAATGAGGAATTCAACAACTCCCAAGCGATGGGAGTTGGGAATACTTTTTATTTTAGTTAATTTTATTATTTTGGCAATTTCAAAATTATGAGTGGCTAAATTTCATATCTTTTAGTCAATGGTAGATAGAAGTTTCGATTTTGTTTAGGATTGTAAGATTCAAGTGATCTTCATTCTTTCTTATTCAATTGGTATTTACACATTCTCCTATTTATGTAATAGGTCTTTTACATCTTTTATTATTATTTTTAATATCGTTTACATTGCCCCAATTGTTTGGTATTTAGAATAGTAAACCGTTAGTTAGAATAACTAGATTTGTAATTGTGTTATTATTCTAACAATTAGTAACAAGTTAACATAATTTGATTGAAATAAGGTGTCCCAATTCTGTTATGGTAACCGTGTAATTGAGTTTGTTGATTAGATTCATATCTATCTACTTTGTAAGATTGTTAGTGAATTAAATTCTAGGAGCATCTCTTAGGATTATTTTAACTTGCAATGATTAATTTTCATGTTGTTCTTACAGTTAGTTTGCAATATAAAGAATGATTGATGGTGTAAAGTTCTTCTTCAATTACTATAACCAACTCATCATTGAATAAGAAGGAATAATATAATTCATGATGAATCCCCAATACCAAGACCAATGTCACATTGAGGCTGGAATTTTCATCATATTGGTTTCTTCATTATTTCAAATTTATGTTATTTTGCTTTATCTATTTCCTTATTTATGTTTTCTTTTTGGGACTAATTAAAAACTTTTTAGTTATTTTCCTTACAAATGACTTATTTGTGTCCATGATTTTGGTTACAATGGAATTTATTTCTTTTTATCTATGCGAGATTCAATTCTATTTCCTTATTTGAAAGTTTATTTTATTTTTAGATATAGGAAATTAAGCAGGATAAATTTGATTCCCATAAAAAAGTATATTTCAAACACCAAAACACCGGAGTCAAACCATTGATCATCATTAGCAAAAGTACCATACGTGTAAACCTTACACTATGTTTGAATTGCATTAAAACTAGGGAAAGGAAAGGAAAATAACATTATTTCCTTTGTTGGGATAGTTTCTTTTATTTGAGCAACTATTTTTTCTTAAGTTACTTTTTTTTTTTGAAACTAATATTTAGATTGGACATTATTATAATAGATCAAAATAAAAGAACATTAACTCTAGAGAAAAAACGAAATAGAGGCCCACAAATAAAGTTTGGCCCAGACATTTCAACTAGGAGACTAAGACAAAACTGAAATCAAAACCTAATAACAAAATTAAAGAAACGAAGGCCCAAAATAAATGTTTTTACTTATAACATTCAAAAAAAATAAAAATAAAAATCAAAAGACTCTAGAACCGTATTAAATGCCAATATTCTACCCAATCTGAAAATGATCTGTTGCCCGTCTTGTCTTATCATCTGCCATTTCTTCTTTAAGACACTTCCAGATTTCCAAGGAGAGCTTTTTCCACCAAGCCTATTGATTTTCCATTTCAAACTCTCCATTCTTTATCTTTTACCTTTCATTTTCAGTCTGGTTCTCTCACACTATCCCTTTATTTCTATTTTTTTTGCATATTCGGGGACACTTCCTATCAGATAAATCTCCTTCTTACTCTTCAGCATTTCAGTTGCAATAGTATGTGCTAAACTATTTGCTGTTTGTGGAGTGTATTCAAATCTGCATTTTTTAGACTTAAACGATATCAGTTGAATATCATGTATATATGCACCTACCAGTGACTTATCTTGACTGTTCGTCTTGCACTTTTTTATTACTGATAATGAATCGCCTTTGATAATAATGTTTGGCCATTGTATGTCAATGCCAATTTGTGTTGCTTTCGACACGCAAGTACCTCAGCAGCGAAAGCTGGTGCAACTTGTTGATGGATCTCCGAGCATGTTAAGAGAACCTGGCCTTCAATATTTTTGGCTGCAATTTCCACTGCCGACTGGCAAAATCTCCCGTCATATGCTGCGTCAAAGTTGATCTTCACAAACTGACCAGGTGGTGTTTCCATTTACTGACGATTGGAAAAACTTTGGGGCTTATCTTTTCAATCTCATTTAATTTTAAAATATAGCTATTAATGAAACTCACTATTTCCTTTCCAGATCTGCTGACCTTCTTGTGTATTCTAGTGTTCTTGTCTCCCCATATTACCCATAATACGTGATAAACTGTAAAAGTAACATATTTTAATCCCACATTTAATATGCTTTTTGATGATTTATTCCTTGATTTTTATAAAAAGGTGCTTTTAATCCTTTCTTTTAATGTCTTATACTCAGAAAAGCACCCACGGATGAAAAGAACATAAAACGGACTTAAAACGGGCCAAATGGGCCAATTCACGAAATTAACACGGCCTGGACCCCAATAAACACGGTCGTGCCTCATTAAAAAGTCCGAACACGGCCTGGCAACGATTCACACGGGCGTGTGCCATGGCCGTGTCCCTGTCCCTAGAAAGAGCAATTACATTCAGGAAAGGATACTTGGAGGCAAAGAAACACACTCCAAAGCCTATTCAAACACCCTATTAGGAATTCTACTTAAATTAGGATACTTAGGGGCCAAGTAAGGCATCTCAAAGTCTATATAAACACCTAAGGGGGTAACTTGAAAGGGGGTTCGGCAGAAGCCGAAATCGGCGGCAAAAGCTAGGCCAAGGAGCCAAGCCGAGAAGGTCAGAGTTAGGGAATAACGCGAGGATAATCAGTTGATTCATCCCAAGAAGCCGAAATTATTCTCAAGACGGCGAAATTCTCCTTCAATCCCGTCAGGAAGTTTTAGGATTTTTCTTATGTTTTGTTTTATCTTTTCTCTTGTGATGTTTTATTTTTACATTATGAACTAAATCCTTCAGATACCTGAAGGGGGATGAAACCTAGACAGATTTTATTATTTGATTTTTAAGTTATATGATAAATTACTTAGTTTGTTCTTAATTATGTTGCATAATCCAAATTTAATGTGCTTAGGTGGAGGAGGAATAGACCCTACCTAAGAGTAGATCTAACATAATTAAGCGGAGTTGATCAAACGCTTAGAGATAGGGTTACGAGATTTTGCCGAATTAGGGTGAAACCTAATATAGGAGTCCATTGATCGATTTACTGCTTTCCTAGGGGGTTATTATAAGCGAACGAGAGTTCCACTAAGTAACCTAGGATTAGACGTTATTCGCTTCGAGAGAGGGTTTAACATAGGTTAGGAAGTCTCACGGATCAAGTTAAGTAAACGAAATCATATAATTTGGGGTTAAATAATAAGTGAAGTCTAGGTGGATTCTTCCCAAGGGTATCATCAAAATCAATTTAGTCTTTTTCAAGTTAACCCCAAATTCATCTTTTTGTCTTTGTTTCCTTAGTTTAGTCTTCGTCAATATAGTTTAAAGCAACTTCACTATATTTTTAAGGCTAAATAATAAAAAACAAAGTTAGTATTAGTACTTTTAGTTCCTTTGGGTTCGATATCCGGTCTTGCCTAAGCTATACTACTGTTTGATAGGTACACTTGCCTTAATATCATTGTCAGAGTTAGTCTCCAGGTTTGATCATTCTTTTATAAATATTTAAAACTCTGATTTTACAACGATCAATACGCGACAAAAAATCCTACACTGGAATAAAGTGCTCGCTCAAAAACCCAAGTTAGCCACTGTAAAAACTCCAAATGAGGTTCCTGTAGAAAAGTCTAGCATGCTAGTTCTCTCCATACTGATACTGAAGTAGGACATTCACGAAATAGATGATCCATAGTGTATGTTCCTCTTTCACACCGGGGGCAGATTGTAGTTTTTGTTAACTTTCTATGTTGCATGTTGACCCGTATAGGAAGATAGTTCCATGATATTTTCCAGAATGTAATTTTTATTTTTGAAGTTAGATTAGGTAGCCATAAATTTTTATAAAATTCCTTGTAGTCGATTTGTAAAGCATAAGCTCTAGGATCTTCTTCAATTCTTTGTAATAGTTTATAGGCATTAGGCACTGTGTATTCTCCCGAAGGCTCACCGCTCCAGGCCAGAAAATCACCGTGGGGTTCAACTGCCAGTGAGAAGCGCAAAATCTTATCAGCTACTTCCTCTGGAAAGGTAGAAACTATCAGCTCCTTTTTCCATATTCTGCTACTGGTATCAATTAACTCAACAACTTTAAAATCACTCAAATTATTAACTAAAGATGATAATCTGAAATTTCTTGCATAAGAAATCCAAATGTCGTTAATAACTGAAATATCCGTACCCCTACCCACCTTCCAGCATAGTCCCTCCTCTAAAATGCCCTTCCTTATGCTTTTCCATGTATACGAACTATTATTCCCCAAATGCGCTTTTAAAAAATTTTCACTCGGAAAGTATTTTCCTTTTAAAACTTGTGCAACTAAAGATTTTGGATTGTTTAGGATTCTCCATCCTTGCTTAGCTAATAACGAGACATTCAATTGGGTCATGCTCCTAAACCCATTCCCACCTCTTCTTTAGGTCGACACATGTACTTCCACTGACACCAATGGATTCCTTTTTTCCCATGTGCTTTTTGCCACCAGAATTTCGCAAAAATGCTTTCTAATTCTCTACAAAGAGATTTTAGTAGAAGAAAATGGAACATAGCATAGGTTGGTATAGCCTGAAGCACTAATTTAATGAATACTTCCTTACCTCATTGTGATAATAGTCTGGTGCTCCATCTTTCAATTTTGGATTGAATCTTCTCTTTAAGATTTTGAAAAAACTCCTTCTTTTGTCTACCAACCACATTGGGGAGGCCTAGGTACTTTTCCATATTTGATCTTCTTATCCCTAAGATTGCCGAGACTTCACCTTTCTTCTCTTTTAATGTGTTCGAACTGTAGAAGATAGTAGATTTATTAAAATTTACACATTGGCTTGAGCACTTTTCATACTCCTTCATAATTCTTTTTAGTATCATCACTCCCCTGTCTGATGCTTCACCGAACAGTAAGCAATCATATGAAAAAAGTAAATGTGATACCTCTAGACCTCTCCTGTTAACCTTTTCACCTTTTAGGAAACCCTCCTTCACTGCCAGTCCCATCAACAATGAAAGTCCATCACTGCATAATAGAAAAAGGAAAGGAATTAAAGGATCTCCCTGACGTAAGCCTCTAATGGACTGAAAGATTCTTCCCCTTCCTCCATTTATATTAACTGCATAAGACGTTGTGGTAATGCATTTCATAATTAGTTCCACCTATTTCTTGGCAAAACCCATCTGTAACATTACTTCCTTAAGAAAACCTCATTCAACTCTATCATAGGCTTTGCTCATATCAAGCTTTACTGCCATATATCCTTTTTTCCCTATGCGCTTATTTCGAAAAATATGCAAAATCTCATAATCTAAAAGCAAATTATCCGAAATTAATCTTCCGAGAACAAAGGCACTTTGGGCTGTATCAATACATTTCCCAATTACTGCTTGAAGTTGATTAGTAATTGCCTTTGCCACAATTTTGTATAGGATCGGACACAAACTAATAAGTCTGTAGTTGGCTAGACTTGTGGGGTTTGGGATTTTTTGAATCAACACGATATCTGGTAGGTTGAGAGGGCCAAAACTCTTATCACTATTTAAAACTCCCAAACAGAAATTTGTAACATCCTTACCTACTATATGCCAATATTTTTGAAAAAATAGTGCTGGAAAACCATCAGGTCCTGGTGCTTTAGTAGGTCCCATCCCTTTCAAGGCCGAATGCACTTCCTCTTCTGTATAAGTTGACAATAAAACAATATTAATATCTGGTGAAATATTGTTTTCTATGCCCGTTAAGAGATAAGATAGGTCCCCAACTCCAATTGATGTGAATAACTTCTAAAAAAATAAGGTAGCAGCTTTATTGATCTCACTTACTTCAGCAGCCTCTCCTCCTCCATCAAGCTCCAACCTAGATATTGTGTTTATTCCTTTTCGAAAAGAGGCATACTTATGAAAAAAGGCTGAATTATTGTCCCCTGCGTTAAGCCAATTTGCCCTTGCCCTTTGCTCCTACTAGAGTTCATCTTTATCAATTCCCATATTAAGATAAATCTTGATATAAATAATTTTTGCTATCGTATCATCGTCCCTTTCTTCCACCATCAGCATTTCAAGTTCCTTAGTGAGCTTTTTCTTTAATCCCTCTCGCCCTTTTTTAATTGATCTGACCTATGCCGTTAAATCAGATTGTAATCTTTCAAATTGAGTTACTTTTTAATTTGGGGTAAAAGCTAAAGAAAAAAATTGAATAATTTTTAATATGCTAAATTATATTTTTATCCTATTAATTTTTTTACATGAATTATTTTACAAAAAGATATAATTGGAAAAATAATTATAATTAATCATTTCCTTAACTTTCTACCGTTTAATCGCAAATATTCCATCACTTTATTAATTCTATTTGTCAATACAAAATAATAATATCCTTTCTTTAACCTTCCTTTCTCTTCCTTTTTATTTTCTTTCATTTTTCTTCTTTTATAATTATTTACCCAAACATAGGGCTAATTTTACACGTACCTAGCTTTCTTTGATCATTGATAATCATCACACATTTATGAGATTTTTAATCGAATAGGTAAAACTAGAGTTTATTATGACAAATTAAATTTTAAATTTTTGAATGGATGAAGATATAAATTTCTCATAATTTTAATTTAGAATTATATAACTTGTAAAAGAAATAGATTTTTTTTTATTTTCACATATCATAATTGAATTATAAATATTTAAGAGGTTATAATCTAATTTTACTATTGTGTTAAATAAATAAATAAAATTCATTTTAAAAAAGATTAAAAAGAAAATTTTGATCCCCTGTGATGACATGATGGTCAGAGATTTTTATTATTCCATGTATAATCTGAGTTCGAGTCAAGTTTATTGTTTGAGCTTTATTCTAATTCAAAAAAGAAAAATTCTATTATGGATAAGACCCCTGCATAGTACTAGGTTGATTAAACATGAAGAAGATGTCTTAATTTACTTAAAAACATGAAAGTTTACTTGGGATTTAAACAACGCGGTTTCAACTGAAAATACCCAACAAAAGTATGTATCACTCTACACGCATGAACAAAGGGAGTTACCTGTCTCTCTCACAAGGAAACCTTTTATATTTTGTAAAAGCTGTCAATTTGAATATATTGGGATAGACGATAGGCAGGGCGTCACAATGTAATGGCTAATCTAAGAGCTTAGCCCTCCTTTTATCAACCAAATATATACATCCCAGTTTCAGACCTAGAAATTAAAATATATACTTTTTTCTATTGCAACTTTTTTTAAAAAAGGAAATTACGATCAGAAGCGTCAAAAAGCATGTAAAACTAAAATTTCCATTTCATTGACCATGCTTTAATTTTTTAAGTGCTTAGCGTTCTCCAGAGCTGAACCTTTCATAAAACTTGTGAAATAGAAGAATATATGTAATCAAGCTAGTAGAGGAAGAGCAGATTCCATTTTTGCCCCTGAAGTAGGGATTTTTTTTTTTTTTACTTGCAAAAAATAAGTAACCTGATATACATAGTTTTCAGTTTTGTATACGAAGCTTATACAAAGCCTTAGATCTATCCTCATAATTTAATTATGGCTAAGGATGAGATTCAAGTCATTCAACTTTGGTGATCTTTAAACATGTCGACCGTCTACTCTAAGTATATTCATACAATTCCAAATCACGATTAAACATGTGGATTTGGGTGAAGAAGTCAGTTGAATGGAAAAAAAGAGGGAACTGAGAGGGCACGGGGTGCAAACAGCAACAAGGAACACAAGGATCCGACAGTGGAAGGGAAGGTGGGTAGGGGCCAGTGTTGTGAATACAAAGCTGCATGGCCAAACCGCCACTTGCATTGCATCTTCTCGAGTCTTGAGGGACATGGAGGGTCAAATTTCCCTCATCTCCGCCTGTTTAGATTATGCATGCCACGTGCTATTCACATATGGTAGCCTGCTAAGTCAATCACGGAGACCTTCATTGCCTGATCTCTGGGTCAACAAGTTTCTGTTGTCGATGCTCTCTCTTTTAGTTCAATTTTTTGTCAGGTAGTTTCCATGGCGTGTGAATTGGGCATCTTGGCGAGAAACATGGTCCTGACCAATTCACAGCGATGTAGACGCACATCCAATTAACTCTTGCATATAATCTGTCTCCGATTGGGACCCTAAACTAAAACTCAGGTGGTACTATTAGCTAGGAGGGCGAGAGAGAGTTCGGTACAAAATCTAGTGATTAAAATTTTATTATACGTATTTCAAAAATGCATAAACATGGTTCAGATTGGTACGGGTTTATGTGATCATTATTTTATAATACATATGTACAACAATACATAGGACAAGAGTTCAATTTGATCCTAACATTTTGGTGACCGTCATCTTTTAAAGGTTAGATTTCAATAAGTGCTAAAGATGTAAAAGCATTGGGCTTACTTTTTTTTTTTATTTCTTCTCTTTTCTCAATAATTGAGACGGATAGGAAAGGATAATACTTTAAACGCAGATGTTTCAGCTCATAGTTACGACGTGAACCATATGTTCTTCCAGGATTTCGGCTAAGTTGTCTTCTTGTAGAAAGAGGCTCTTTATTATAGTGTTTAACATATGAGCAATATGGATTATGCAAATAATATTCGTGCTGAGTTGCAAACAACTGAAAACTAGAAATGTAAAATAAATGAAGATTTATTTAAGCTCAATTCTCACGCTCATTCTTGTACAATTATAAATATTCAACTCTTTTTGTAGTTTATTTATAACATAAAAACACTTACAGATATTCCTAATAATGAATGGATTGAGTTTTCTCGTTTTCACACCTAAAATCATAAAACAATAACCAATCCTAATATTAAAATTTTGGAGAATAATTAAAATTTTCAAAAATATATAAAAAAAATAAATTGTGGCAATTTCCATTTTTCTTTGGGTTACAGGCTCCTTTTAAGGATCTGCCTCCGTCATAAAAAATTTAATTACATATTGTTGGGACCGACCTGATTAAGCAACAAGTAAAAAAAATAGCAGAAGAAACTGAGAAATTGAACGCACAAATTTAACGTGGAAAAACCCCTCCAAAGAGGATAAAAACCACGGGCAAAGATAATTTTACTATAATGACAAAAGAATGAAGAGTACAAAAGATAGAGATAAAAACTAAACTCCGAAAACCCGAAAACAAAGAACCCTCAAAACGTAAACACAAAATTATCTAAATGTGTTATGAATTCTAATCTCTAATGGGTGTATTTTCTAAGGTTGTAAAAGAGCCTATTTATAGGCTAAATTCATAGGTCAAATAATAATAAAATAATCTATACTACCCAGAGTTTGATTGAAACAAATAAACAGAGTTTAACTGAAGATTATTTCTCAAATTTGACTGAAATAGAAGTCATACTCAACAAATCTCCACCTTGACTCATATTTCCACAATGCCATCTTTGCCAAAGCCCGCCATGGGCCTATCTTAAACTATGCACGGAATTAATTGAGTCGAATCTGTGTTTAGAAATTGGAAGACTTCTAGCCTTCGACTTGTACACTGCCAAATTAAAATTAACCCGGGTCTGATTTTCACGAACACAATGCCCTAACTTTTCAAAACCTGCATAAAAAGGAGAACCTCTTGATAAACCGTAATAGTAACATATTTTAATCCCACATTTAGTATGCTTTTGGATGATTTATCCCTTAATTTATGTAAAAAGGTGCTCTTAATCCTTTCTTTTCATGTCTTGTGCTCAGAAAAGCACTCGAGGATAAAAAGAACGAGGAACGGGCCTAAAACAAAGTAAATTGGGCCAAGGAGAAAATCGACATGGCCTGGACATTAGCCCACACGGCCGTGCCTCATCAAGCAACTAGAACACGGCCTAACCCCAGTCACACGGCCGTGTCTCATTAAAGAAGTCCGAGCACGGCCTGGCCATGATCCACATAGGCGTGTGCCATGGCCGTGTCCCTATCGCTGGAAAGAGTAATTTCATTCGGGAAAGGATGCTTGGAGGTAAAGAAACACATTCCAAAGCCTATTCAAATACCCTAGTAGGAATTCTACTTAAATTAGGATACTTAAGGGCCAAGAAAGGCATCACAAAGTCTATATAAACACCCAAGGGGGCAACTTGAAAAGGGGAGTTCGGCAGAAGCCTTCTGCCAGGGCTTTTTGTCAGGGCGGTTAGCTAGTCCAAGGAGCCAAGCCGAAAAGGCCAGACTTGTAGGAATCACTCGAAGATAGCCAGTTGATCCATCTCAAGAAGCTGGAATTCTACTCAAGACGGCGGATCTCTCCTTCAATTCCTTCAGGGAGTTTTAGGGATTTCTTATGTTTTGTTTTATCTTTTCTTCTGAGATGTTTTCCTTTATTGTTATGAACTAAACCCTTCAGATACCCGAAGGGGATGAAACCTATGATGAATCTTGTTATTGATTACTGAATTATGTGATAAATACTTAGTTTGTTCTTAATTATGTGAGCTTAATCCAAATTTGATGTGCTTAGGT
Source organism: Gossypium bickii (assembly GCA_025503065.1). Lineage (NCBI taxonomy): Eukaryota > Viridiplantae > Streptophyta > Magnoliopsida > Malvales > Malvaceae > Gossypium > Gossypium bickii. The sequence goes on along the minus strand of CP106712.1, from coordinate 122,161,087 downwards.
GGAGCAGCAAAAGTCCCTGCTTAAGAGTAAATCTAGCATAATTAAGCGGAGTTGATTGCACGCCTAGAGATAGGGTGACGAGATTTTGCCGGATTAGGGTGAAACCTAATATGGGAGTCCATAGATCGATTTACTGCTATTATATGGGTTATTAAGAGAGAAAGAGATTTCCATTAATCAATTATGGGGCAAGCATCAATGTTATGCCTTATAAAATGTTTGAACAACTAGGTCTAGGGAAACCCAGACAAACTAGGATGAGCATTCAATTAACTGATAAAACTACCAGAATTCCTAGGGGTATAATAGAAAATGTTCTAATTAAAATTGATAAATTCGTATTCCCAGTAAACTTTGTCGTTTTAGACATGGATGAGGACAATAATTGTAATATCCTGAAATAGGGGTTAGTTGTGATTGAATTGTTTTGCATGTGTTTGGACTGTTGTGATGTTGTTTGAGGTGATTTAAGATTTAGTTATAAGTCTAGAGCAGGCCTGAGTAGTAGGAAATTTTGTTTTTTTTAAGCTTTAAGTAAAGGGAGCTGAAGGAGCTAGGGGTTATATGTATTTTAAGGGGAATTTTAGCACAAGATTGGGCTTGGTAAAGTGGGAAGGAGGCGCCACTTAGGGCGTTGTGATTGACGCCATTAGCAGGGGAAGGAGATCTCAGGTTCGAGCAGCAGAAATCCCACTATTTGCTTATTATTTTGACGCCAAGGGGGGGGGAAGGAGTTGTGCTCAGCACAAACTCTGGCGGATAAAGATTGGACTCAGTCAAATTAATTCAAATGGGTGGCAAGGAGAAAATTTAGGAACTTGTGTGATTCAAGTTCGTTTGAATTAGTGGCCAAGAGGAATTTGAGGAAGTGGCCGAATTTTGAACTCCTACTTGAGGGGAGTGTTCAGTTTTGGGAAGCTGAGTGAAGGGAGGGTGCCGAATGTCCTTAGGTACCTCGTTGTGTATTTTCGGCTAGCCTAGGTTCTTTAGTGCTTAGTGTATCAAAAGCCGAAAACCATTCTTGAGCATTACCGATTTCCCCTAACGCACCATAGTGAACCAAAAGTCGAAACTCCATAGGTATTTGCCGATTTCTCCTTAGGCATTTGGCCGAATCTCTTTGGGAGCCTCCCTCTCATCTTTTATTTTTTTTGAAGCCGAAAGTAATCCTCTTTCCCTTCTTTTTCTTTTCCATTCTCAAGTGTTGGCCGAACCTCTCTTTCCTCCATCTCTCTTTCCTTTTCTTTTCATATGTGATCAAAAGCCACATCTTTTCTTTCACTTTCTTTTTGCCGAAACCTCTTAATTCCTTTTTCTTTAAGCCTAAGCCGAATACCCATAGTCTTTTCTCCCTTTCTCTCCTTTTTGTCTTAGCCGAATACTAATTGTTTCTCTTCTATTAACCATAGCCGAATCTCCCTTCATCACTCAACCTTTGTCGAAATCTTCTTTCTTTCTCCTAGTGTTACTTTGGCTGAATATCAGCAAGGGTAGATCTCTTTTGGGTTTCTCTAATCGGTTTTGAAGGGTAAGTGTTCTTGGTTCTTATTTTCTCTTTTCTCTGTCGACTTTCATAAGAGCAAAAGCTGATTTTTGGTATTTGGTGGTAGATTTCTAATCATCTTGTAGGGATCGATTTCTTTTAGGATCTCCGAGATTTTGAAGCAGTCAATCGAAGCCCTTTCATTCTCTGTCAATCGGATTTGGTAAGTCGAGTGGTAAGGATCTAGATTGGTTCATCATTCTTTAAGTTGTGAAAAGCCGAAGGCTATTGAGGCTAAGTTTGGTGTTGGCCGATTGTAGGGGGAGATCTGTCTCGTATCTCTTGTGTTGTGGTGAGCATTCGTAAGGTAGAAGGTAAGGGTTGGAGTTCCATGCGTTATCTCATCCTCCTGGCCGAATGGCCTTGTTAATGATCTTGTGGTTTGGCCGAATGTAGGGCAAGGAGATCTAGAGCAGTAGAACGGGTTTCGGGATTCGGTGGTAGCGCTAGTAACAGGTGTGTAACTTACACACTTTATAACTAGGTAATATGTTAATAACCTGAATGAGTGAAAAGCCGAAATTGTATAGACCTTGATATCATACCGTAAGGGTATGAGCAAGGATTCGGGTAAGTCCGTTTTGATATGATTTGTTATATGATGCATGAAAATATGATCTATGATATATTCACTATATGTTCATATTAGAGCATGATGGCATGATTTGCATGAGTATTGCATTGGTATGGGTGATACGAGTAGAGGGGGAAGTATGATATCCGTGACTTTGGGTCACCAGAGGTTTGGCACCTCCAGTGGTTTGGTACCACAGATTATTTTGTTACTTTGGGTCACTGGAGGTTTGGCACCTCATAGCGACTTGTCCCAGTGGCTTAGCACCACAGTGGGTTGTCCCCACAGTCGATCTTTTGGGATCATCGCCAGTGATTTGGTATCACACGTGGGTTGGCCCCACACTTGGATTATTGATATTTTGTGACTTTGGGCACCAGAGGTTTGGCACCTCATAGCGACTCGTCCTAGTGGCTTAGCACCACAGTGGGTTGGCCCCACATATGATATTACAGGATTGTCACCAGTGATTTGGTATCACAACGTGGGTTGGCCCAACAGATGGAATACTCGTGACTTTGGGTCACCAGTGGTTTGGCACCACCAGTGGTTTGGTACCACACAGGGTAGAAAAGGAGTTATGGATGGCTAGGTTTGGGTGCATTATTTATATTGCTTGGTTATGACTTGTGTAAGTGTGTTGCATTAATCGGGAGGAGGATTTATGCACTGAGTCTTGGTGACTCACCTACTCCCTTATCTTTTCAGGTGACTCGTAGATTGCGCATGAGGAGCCGGATGAACTCGAGGTGGCCATGCATTAAAAACATTTGGTATTACTTGGATTTTGAGTTGGATATTTATTTTCATTTTAGTTTTTTTTTGGGTTTGTAATAAGGCCTTTTAGATTATGTTTTTGGATTATTTCTATGCTTTGGATTGTTTTAAACATGGCTTGGGAATTTACTTGATTAAATTAATAATTTGAACCCAAGTTTTCTAAACTACAAAAACGCAAGGGTTTCAAAACTTTACCATCGGGTAATATTAATCATTTAATAATAAAGAGAACTCAAATAATTTCCAAACTTAAGTTTTCCACACCAAATTCAAACATTTTCAAATTAGCTAATCAAGAATCAATCGGGTTTTTATAACACAAACGTTTTTCTACTTATGGATCGACAACTAAGTTTTAAAGATTTATTTCAAAGTATATCATGGGTTTTTAACTAATCATGCACCTGATTTCTACAAGCACAAAACAACAAAGAGTTTTTCACTGAAATTTAACCGGTAACCTATTCTCTTCAAAACGATTTCCTCTGTGACATGCCAGATACGGTCGTGGTGTGTTGACTAGGTTTGGAGTGTTACAATTGTGGTATCAGAGCTAAGTTCAAAGGCTCGGCTATGGGCTCGAGGCCCAAAACATTTTAAATATGGGTTTCAAAATGTTTTGGTTGAAGTATATATGGTTTGAAAGGCATGGCATCGAGTCTCCGGCACCAATCCGCCCAGGTAAGTATCTCTAACCAATGGTTGTGTATATGATTATGACTATGTTAAGCTTTGGAAGACTAGTGATAGTGGACTACCCTAGAGACTGAAACTTGTTAGGACTCTATGGACTCGCGAAAACAAAACTCCTTAATAAGAATTATTCATAAGACTGTGCTTTAATAATAGTGGAATCATGACTAATGCATAAAACTTCTAAATCAGATAAGTCGAGACTTTAGACATGAGCACTCGAGGTGGTCGAGGTCGTAACACACGTGGACGCGGTCGGGTAGGATGACAGTTTCTGAACCAGTGGGGTCTAGTCAGGGGTTAGAGAATGAGAAACCAGCACCACCACCAGCTGTAGTTGGTGAGTTTCCGGATAAGACTGGGGATGACGCAGTGTCGCAGGCGATGCTACGAGTTCTTGATAGAGTAGCTGGAGTAGGTGGAGGCGTAGGAGCTCAAAAATTTGTATCTGAGTGACTCCGAGCCAATGGAGCTGAGGTATTCTGAGGTGTTTCCGGTGTGGCTCCCAGTACGGCTGCGTATTGGTTAGAGGCGACGGAGCGAATCATGGACGATTTGGATCTGACTACTGAGGAAAAACTGAAAGGGGTAGTGTCACTTCTCCGGGATGAGTCATACTAGTGGTGGCTCACAGTTCTGGATAGTGCTGCAGCGGATGATCTCACTTGGGACTATTTTAAGGCTGCTTACCAGAAGAAGTATGTTGGGTCTAGCTACATTGACGCGCAGCGGAAGGCATTTTTGAGGCTGGTTCAGGGGAGCAAGTCCGTATCAGAGTACGAGGCAGAGTTCTTAAGGTTGAGCCGGTATGCTAGGGGTATTGTGGCTACAAAACATGAGCGATGTGTCCGATTTGAGGACGGACTGAAAGATAAGCTGAGGTTGCTGATTGCTCTACAGCAGGAGCGTGAGTTTGCTGTCCTGGTAGAAACGGCTAAGGTAGCCGAAGGGGTTGAGGAGTCTGTGAGGTAGAATCTGGATACGAATAGACATAAGAGAAGCTTTGGATCATCTGGGTCGGCTGGTAATTCTCAGAAAAGAGCTAGGCAAAGTGGGTTTGAATCGATCACAGCTCACATCGCTAAATCGTGGACCAAATATGCAGCAGAACGGATGTGGGAAATCTCAATGGGGAGGATGTTGGATTGGTGGAAAAGGATGTTTTGAGTATGGCTCGCTGGATCATCGTGTGAGGGATTGTCCACGTAAGTTAGCCAGGATTCAGTCTGAGGGTTAGGGTCGTGCTCAGTTCAGAAATGAGGGACCGCCACCACAAAGGGGTCGTGGTAATGGTAGAGGAGGTAATGGTTCTGGTCGGGGCCGTGGAGCACCAGGCAGAGGTACAGGCAACACTAAGGCAAGACAGCCTGGATTGGTGTATGCGGCGAGACGCCAGAGGAGGGCGACGCACCAGACGTGATAACTGGTACGTTCTTAATCTTTGGGTTTCCATTTACTACTTTGATTGATGTGGGTTCGACGCATTCATATGTTGCTAGTAGCATAGTAGAGACCATGAACCTAGACTTTGAAACTACTTCTAGGGAGATGATAGTAATTAGCCCTCTAGATCACTCTGTAGAAGTGAATAAGCTGTATAGGGATGTACCCCTAGAACTCCAAGGGGTAGTGTTTGTAGCTGATCGGATGGAACTGCCGTTTGGGGAGTTCGATCTGATTCTTGGAATGGACTGGTTGGTTAAGTACCAGGCAAGTTTGGATTGCGCGGCTAAACGCATGGTTCTGAAGATGGTTGAGGGTAAAGAGGTGGTAATGATAGGTAATATGAGAGATTATCTGTCCAACGTGGTATCTGCTTTGAAAGCTGAGAAGATGGTCAGGAAGGGCTGCGAAGCATTTATGGTTCATGTGTGTGCCTTGGAGGCTAAGAAGTCTGCTGTGGGGAATGTTCGAACAGTAAAGGAATTTGCTGACGTATTTCCAGAAGAACTTCCGGGACAGCCTCCGGATCGTGAGGTTGAATTTGGCATAGATTTGTTACCTGGTACTGCGCCAGTGTCTATTGTGTAACAGACCGAATTTGACCCTAATCGGAACGGTAGTTTCGGGACCACGAATCCGAGTCTGAGAAATATTTTAATATTATATTTTGTGTTTTTTTATATGTGAATTAATGTGTGTGAAAGTCTCGTAGAAAAATTCTATCGTTTGTGTGTTTAATTTAGAAAAAAGACTTAATCGCGAAAAAAGTAAAAGTTTCAAACTATAGTGGAAAGTGCTAAATTGATTATGGCTTTTTAATATGAGGTATTAAAAGGGTAAATAACCCATTTTTGAGTTAGTGGGTGGCTTATTCCAAGAATAACCTTGAGTTTTATATTATGGAATTTTATATTATAAGGTTATATTAGTAATTATTTTAAATGCATGATATATGTTAAAATAACATAAAATAATAAACCATCATCTTTATGCTCTCATGGCCGAATGTAGATAAGAAAAAGGGGTTGAAGAAGCCTTGAATTTTCGGCAATTACTTGGTTCAATTAGGTAAGAATTTTAGCTCGGTTTTAGTTAATTTATACGTTTTTGAGATCGTTGCTTCGAACTGTAGCTGACCCATGTTAAAATTTTTAAGAATGATCATGTATGATGTTCGGCCTTTGCTATGATCTTGTGATTTTGGTGTTTTATGATTTTGTGTAAATGATATGTTAAAGATTAAAATATATTGAATTGGAAATTTTAGTAAATTTCAGTATTTTGGGCTAATTTGTAAAAATAAAATTTTTGAGGGACTTGTTTGCAAAATAAATGAAATGTATGCCTTGGTATGAAGGTATAGAAGATTCGGCCCTAGAGTATTATGTGCAAATTATGTGTATTTTGCGTTTTATGCAAATAGGACTAAATTGTAAAAATGTGAAACATTAGGGGTAAAATAGTAATTTGTCCATTTATGTGTTTTGGGACTAAATTGAAATGAAATGTGCTTGAATGAGATTATTTTTGATATGTTTAGATCAAGAACAAAGAAAAACGAATTTGGATCGGGGGAAGTCGAAAGTTATCGAATAGTCAGTATACGCGATTCGTCAGTAGTCGAGGTAAGTTATTAAGTTAAAGTTCATTAAATGAATAATTATGAAAATGTGAAATGAAATTATTTGATTAAATTAAGTAAGACATAGGTGTTAGCCGAATGTGTATATTCTATTTTGGGATGATTATTTTTGCAAGACAATATGAATTAGTATATTTGGCTTGACAAGTGAATTAGTTTTGTGAATATGAATTGATAGTGATGTATATGTTAAGAAATGTAAGTTAATGAATTGATTTGATAAACATATTCGGGCTTATTGCCTAGCAGGCCTCGTGCCGGTGACATATTCGGGCTTAATTACCTAGCAGGCCTCGTGCCGGTGACATATTCGGGCTTATTGCCTAGCAGGCCTCGTGCCGGTGACATTCGGGCTAATTGCCTAGCAGGCCTCGTGCCGGTGACATATTCGGGCTTATTTCCTAGCAGGCTTAATGCCAGTGTTTTAAGTTTCGGACTTGAGTTTCGTAGGCCTAGGGCCAGTATGTGAAGTTCAGCTAAGGCTTAGTAGGTAATATACCGGTGAGTGTTAAACTTTGACTTTCATGTATAAAGTAATGAGATCATGAAATGAATCTAGTAAATTTTGGTGCTTGAACGGGAAAATTTTAATTCAAAAATGAGGTATGAAATTCATGAATGTGTACTTTGATAGTGAGCAAATGAATTTATGGAAGGTAAATATTTCATGTACTTGGTTGAGACATTGTTATATATATGCAAAGTAATTTGCCATATGGATGCTTATAAATGCGAAAACTTGTGTAAGGTTAAGATTGGGTTCTTGCAAGTATATTCATTCAATGATTTTAGGTAATCATCTATGTATGTAATCGGCAATTGATATCCTAGGTATAGAAGTTAAAGTTACAAGTAATTTAAGTATGAGAAATTGTTGTATTGAGTTTATGTGTAAGACATAAATGCTTTCAGTTGTATTAAATCATTGCTTAAGACTTACTAAGCTAACAAGCTTACATTGAGTGTGTTTGATGTTCTATTTTTTTTAGATTTTGGATCCAGCTACTAGCTCGGGGAAATAATAGCAAGTCTACCGCACTATCAACCTTTTTGGTACAACAATAGCTTGGTTTTATTTTGATAATGGCATGTATAGGGTGTTTAATGTCTTTGTTTGAGTTGAATACTTGGACAATATATGTATTATAGCCATACGAATATGGCTTATATTCCTTGTCAATATGGTATTAATGTATGCTTGGTTAATGACCAATTGGAGTGTATTTATATGTCATTTTTGGATGCAATTAGTGGTATGGATATTAGGTTAGTTTATACTCGGTTATAGTACTTATACTTATGATAGGTATATTGTAGTTTTGTGGTCTAAGATAATGATTTGAGAAAATATAAACTAAGTTAAGTGTTTCTGATGGTTTAAAGTTTAGTTAAGTATTTATATAGCAAGACCTGTAAATAGAAAATATTTATTTGAGATCCGAGTATGTGTAAAGTGTTTACGGTATGCATGCATTTCATTATATATATATAGTAGTTCATATATTCGGTGAATTAAGGATGATCCTTGCGACCGTAGATATTCAATGTAGTTGGTTAAATGAGTGTAAGAAAAAGAAAAAGGTTTTGCATGGTATATCATACGCATGTATATGTATTCAGCCCTTATGCTTTGTGTAATTATAGAAGGTATAAATTTGTGTGGGTGTCTACGGCATCATTGAGCAGTATAGTTGCTAAGTTAATGCATATTGATTATTGTATTTAGGTTGGGTAAGAAATATTGAATCATACAAGGAATGTGATTTTTGGTATGTACAAAATGGCAAAATTGATTATGGTACTAGTGCTAGCTTGTCACGTTTGAGCATGGTCACATTAATTACATTTGATATTTGGTGATATGTGACTATAATTATCTAAGTTGGGTCTGTAATGCATGTAACCCTAATCTGACGTCAGATACGGGTTAGGGTGTTACATTTGATTGGTATCAGAGCTTATGGTTTAGTCGATTCTAGGACTATCGTAGCACGTGAGGGTCTAGCTATACATGCCTTTATTGTATATTTGATAGTGTGGTGACTTCTGACATTCTGAATTGTGTTTTATATAGTAAATAGACACTGATCCTGAAAGAGCTGTAGCGGATGATGTAGAGAGTGTAGCGCCTGACCGTGCACGCGGATCAGTGCCGGTAGACTCTCGACCAGTTTCGGGTAGCCACGAGGAGGAGGATAAACAAGCCTTCTATCAGATGATGAACGAGTGGTTTACCTAGTTTATTCAGACTAACCCAGCTGTACACCAACCTCCACCCCCGAATAATCCAACTCCGATACCTTCAGCACCCCCGATGATAGATCCGATGAGATCTAGTAGGCCTCCAGTTGATAAAATCAGGAAATTTGGGGCCGAAGAATTCAGAGCCAATGATGATGATGACGCAGAGCGAGCCGAAATGTGGCTTGATAACACTATTCGGGTACTTGATGAGCTATCTTGTACTCCAGACGAATGCCTGAAGTGTGCTATATCTTTACTTCGGGACACTGCATATCATTGGTGGAATACACTAGTATCAGTGGTTCCGAAAGAAAAAGTGACGTGGGATTTCTTCTAGAATGAACTCCGCAAGAAATATATCAGCCAGAGGTTCATCGACCAGAAACGTAAAGAATTTCTTGAACTAAAACAGGGGCAAATGACCGTGACTGAATATGAGCGAAAATTTGTCAGATTGAGCCGATATGCCCGAGAGTGTGTATCAATTGAAGCCATTATATGCAAAAGGTTCAAAGACGGTTTGAATGAGGATATGAAGTTGCTTGTTGGCATTCTTGAAATCAAAGAGTTTGTGACTCTAGTCGAGCGAGCTTGCAAAGCTGAAGAGCTCGGGAAGGAGAAAAGAAAAGTCGAGACGTGGCTAGAGACACTCGTAAGAGATCGTCGGGTAAGACTTTCCATTCCACATCTAAAAAGTTCAGAGATGACTTCAGCCGACATAAAGCTACTTCAGATTTACCTAGACGTGATCGATCTCTAATGGGCTCCCGAGCTACCTCGATGGCCAGTGTTGGTAACGTTCCACAGAATCGAGTTGAATGCAAGCACTGTGGGAAATGGCATTACAGGAGTTGTAGATTTCATGATCGGTCTTGCTTTAAATGTGGATCGTCAGATCATTTTATTAGGGAATGTCCGATGTTAGTTGAGCAGAATACAGTTCAGAACATTAAGTCGAGCAACACGTCGCGTCATAGCGCGCCACCCATATATCTGCAATGTAGGTGGTAGTCAGAGAGGAACGAAGAACACTGCAGTTCGATCTGAGGCTAGAGCACCAGCTAGAGCTTATGCTGTACGGGCCAGAGAGGATGCTTCGTCCCCAGATGTTATTACTGGTACTTTCACACTTTATGATACTACGGTGATTGCATTGATTGATCCTGGTTTGACTCATTCATATGTGTGTGAAACGTTAGTATCCAGTAAGACTCTACCTGTTGAGTCTACTAAGTTTGTGATCTGTGTGTCCAACCCTTTGGGTCGCTGTGTACTTGTTGATAAAGTGTGTAAAAGTTGCCCGTTGATGATTCGAGATTCTTGTTTCCCAGCTGAGTTAATGTTGTTGCCCTTCGACGAGTTTGATATAATTCTCGGAATGGATTGGCTAACTTTGTATGATGCAGTGGTGAATTGTAAAAGAAAGATCATTGATTTGATATGCCAAAATGGTGAGATCATCCGAGTTGAATCCAATAATTTGGATGGGTTGCCAACAGTAATATCCTTGATGTTAGCCTGAAAATATGTGAGAAAAGGGTGTGAAGCTTATTTGGCCTATATATTGGATAATAAAGTGTCTGAAAAACAAATTGAATCTGTATCGGTTGTGTGTGAATACCCAAATGTGTTTCCTGAAGAATTACCAGGTTTACCACCAGTGCGAGAGATTGAGTTTGGTATTGAACTAGTACCGGGGACGACTCCAATTTCGATAGCTCCGTATCGGATGGCACCTACCAAGTTAAAAGAGTTGAAAGTACAGTTGCAAGAGTTGACAGATAGGGGCTTTGCACGACCAAGTTTCTCTCCTTGGGGTGCACCGATTTTATTTGTGAAAAAGAAAGATAGGACTATGCGAATGTGTATCGATTATCGGCAACTAAATAAGGTAACTATAAAGAATAAGTACCCATTACCTCGGATTGATGACTTGTTTGATCAGTTGAAAGGGACCTCAGTATTTTCGAAGATAGATTTGAGATCGGGTTATTATCAGTTGCGAGTCAGAGATACAGATGTACCAAAGACTGCATTCTGGACGAGGTACGGACATTTTGAATTTCTGGTTATGCCTTTTGGACTCACTAATGCACCTGCTGTATTTATGGATCTAATGAATCGGGTCTTCAGACAGTTTTTGGATCGGTTTGTAGTAGTGTTTATTGATGATACACTGATCTACTCCAAAGATGAAACTGAGCATGCCGAGCATTTGAGATTAGTGCTACAAACTTTGCGAGATCAACAGCTGTATGCAAAGTTTAGTAAATGTGAGTTCTGGATGAATGAAGTCAGTTTCTTGGGTCATGTTGTATCAGCATCAGGTATTCGGGTGGATCCAAACAAAATAGCGGCTATACTCGATTGGAAACCTCCAAAGAATGTTTCCGAGGTTCGAAGCTTCCTTGGCCTTGCAGGATACTACAGACGGTTTGTAAAAAGCTTTTCTGTGATAGCTACATCTTTGACAAAGCTACTACAGAAAGATGTCAAGAAAAGTTTTGAGCAGCTCAAAGCCCTTTTGACCGAAGCTCCAGTGTTATCTCAGCCTGAATCCGATAAAGAATTTGTTGTTTTTAGTGATGCTTCTTTGAATGGTTTGGGTTGTGTTTTAATGCAGGAAGGCAAAGTTATAGCCTACGCTTCGAGACAATTGAAGCCGCACGAAAGAAATTATCCAACCCATGATCTGGAATTAGCAGCCATTGTTTTCGCATTAAAAATTTGGCGTCATTACTTATTCGGCGAGAAATGTCACGTTTTTACGGATCATAAAAGTGTAAAGTATTTGATGACTCAGAAAGATCTAAACTTGAGACAACGTAGGTGGTTAGAACTGTTGAAAGATTACGAATTGGTAATTGACTATCATCCGGGAAAAGCTAATATTGTTGCAGATGCACTAAGTAGAAAATCATTGTTTGCTCTTCGTGTGTTGAACGCACATATAGTTATGGCTGGTGTTGGTTCTATCATAGCTGAGATGAAGGCTAGACCGTTGTTTATTCAGCAAATTAGTGATGCATAGAAAGTTGACAAAGATATGACTTCTAGACGAGCACAATGTGAAAATGATACAGAGTCAGAATTTCGAATTGATAAAAATGGCTGTTTGAACTATAAAGGCCGATTGTGTGTACCGAGAAATGCTAACTTGATTCAAATGGTTTTGAATGAACTCATAATATTCAAATGTCGATACATCCGGGTAGCACAAATATGTATAATGATTTGAAACAGTTCTATTGGTGGCCGGGCATGAAATGGGATATATCTGAATTTGTTTCAAAATGCTTAGTTTGTCAGCAAGTAAAAGTTGAGCATCAAGTGCCATCCGGGCTACTTCAGCCAATCATGATACCTGAATGGAAATGGGATAGAGTTACAATGGATTTTGTATCCGGTCTCCCTATGACACCGAGTAAGAAAGATTCGTTTGGGTTATAGTTGACAGACTGACTAAATTAGCTCATTTTGTACCAGTTCGTACAGACTATTCACTCGATAGACTTGCTGAATTGTACGTATCACAGATTGTGAGATTGCATGGTGTACCGAGTTCCATTGTTTTAGACAGAGACCCGAGATTCACATCGCGGTTTTGGAAGAAGTTGTAAGATGCTTTAGGTACTAAACTTCATTTTAGTACAGCCTTTCATCCGCAGATAGACGGTCAGTCTGAGCGAACTATTCAGATACTTGAGGACATGTTGAGATGTTGCATTCTCGAGTTTGAAGGTACGTGGGAACGATACCTACCTTTGATTGAATTTGCTTACAATAATAGCTTTCAATCTAGTATCAAAATGGCGCCCTATGAAGCTTTGTACGGTCGTAAATGTCGAACACCGTTGTATTGGACTGAGCTCAGTGAAAACAAATTACACGGGGTTGATTTGATCAAAGAAACTTAACAAAAAGTGGCTGTAATCAGAGATACTTTGAAGGTTGCCTCAGACCGACAAAAGTCTTATGCCGATTTAAAATGTAAAGATGTTGAATTTCAAGTCGGAGATCGAGTGTTCTTGAAAGTTTCTCCGTGGAAGAAAGTACTCCGATTTGGTCGGAAGGGCAAGCTTAGTCCGAGATTCATCGGACCTTATGAAATCACTGAACGTATTGGGCCTGTTCCTTATAGATTGAAGTTGCCCTCTAAGTTAGAAAGGATACATGACGTATTTCACGTTTCGATGCTTCTTAAGTACAGATCAGATCCGTCTCATGTGATCACACCGCCTGAGATTAAAATCCGATCCGATTTGACATATGATGAAGAACCGATCCGTATCTTAGCTCGAGACATGAAAGAGTTAAGAAACAAGAGAATACCATTAGTGAAAGTATTATGGAATCGGCACAGAGTTGAAGAGGCTACGTGGGAGCCTGAAGATTCCATGAGGCAACAATATCCGACGTTGTTTAACGGTAAGATTTTCGGGGACGAAAATCCTTAGGGGGGGAGAGTTGTAACAGACCGAATTTGACCCTAATTGGAACGGTGGTTTCGGGACCACGAATTCGAGTCCGAGAAATATTTTAATATTATATTTTGTATTTTTTTATATGTGAATTAATGTGTGTGAAAGTCTCGTAGAAAAATTCTATCGTTTGTGTGTTTAATTTAGAAAAAGGACTTAATCGCGAAAAAGGTAAAAGTTTCAAACTATAGTGAAAAGTGCTAAATTGATTATGGCTTTTTAATATGAGGTATTAAAAGGGAAATAACCCATTTTTGAGTTAGTGGGTGGCTTATGCCAAGAATAACCTTGAGTTTTATATTATGGAATTTTATATTATAAGGTTATATTAGTAATTATTTTAAATGCATGCTATATGTTAAAATAACATAAAATAATAATCCATCATCTTTATGCTCTCATAGCCGAGTATAGCTAAGAAAAAGGGGTAGAAGAAGCCTTGAATTTTTGGCAATTACTTGGTTCAATTAGGTAAGAATTTTAGCTCGGTTTTAGTTAATTTATACGTTTTTGAGATCGTTGTTTCGAACTGTAGCTGACCCACGTTAAAATTTTTAAGAATAATCATGTATGATGTTCGGCCTTTGCTATGTTCTTGTGATTTTGGTATTTTATGATTTTATGTAAATGATATGTTAAAGATTAAAATATATTGAATTGGAAATTTTAGTAAATTTGAGTATTTTGGGCTAATTTGTAAAAATAAAATTTTTGAGGGACTTGTTTGCAAAATAAATGAAATGTATGCCTTGGTATGAAGGTATAGAAGATTCGGCCCTAGAGTATTATGTGCAAATTATGTGTATTTTGCGTTTTATGCAAATAGGACTAAATTGTAAAAATGTGAAACATTAGGGGTAAAATAGTAATTTGTCCATTTATGTGTTTTGGGACTAAATTGAAATGAAATGTGCTTGAATGAGATTATTTTTGATATGTTTAGATCAAGAACAAAGAAAAACGAATTTGGATCGGGGGAAGTCTAAAGTTATCGAATAGTCGGATATCGCTGTTAAATCAGTAGTCGAGGTAAGTTCTTAAGTTAAAGTTCATTAAATGAATAATTATGAAAATGTGAAATGAAATTATTTGATTAAATTGAGTAAGATATAGTGGTTAGCCGAATGTGTATATTCTATTTTAGGATGATTATGTTTTGCAAGACAATATGAATTAGTATATTTGGCTTGACAAGTGAATTGGTTTTGTGAATATGAATTGATAGTGATGTATATGTTAAGAAATGTAAGTTAATGAATTGATTTGATAAACATATTCGGGCTCATTGCCTAGCAGGCCTCATGCCGGTGACATATTTGGGCTTAATTACCTAGCAGGCCTCGTGCCGGTGACATATTCGGGCTTATTGCCTAGCAGGCTTAATGCCGGTGTTTTAAGTTTCGGACTTGAGTTTTGTAGGCCTAGGGCTAGTATGTGAAGTTCAGCTAAGGCTTAGTAGGTAATATACCGGTGAGTGTTAAACTTTGAATTTCATGTATAAAGTAATGAGATCATGAAATGAATCTAGTAAATTTTGGTGCTTGAAAGGGAAAATTTTAATTCAGAAATGAGGTATGAAATTCATGAATGTGTACTTTGATAGTGAGCAAATGAATTTATGGAAGGTAAATATTTCATGTACTTGGTTGCGACATTGTTATATATATGCAAAGTAATTTGCCATATGGATGCTTATAAATACGAAAACTTGTGTAAGGTTAAGATTGGGTTCTTGCAAGTATATTCATTCAATGATTTTATGTAATCATCTATGTATGTAATCGGCAATTGATATCCTAGGTATAGAAGTTAAAGTTACAAGTAATTTAAGTATAAGAAATTGTTATATTGAGTTTATGTGTAAGACATAAATGCTTTTAGTTGTATTAAATCATTGCTTAAGACTTACTAAGCTAACAAGCTTACATTGAGTGTGTTTGATGTTCTATTTTTTTTAGATTTTGGATCAAGCTACTAGCTCGGGGAAATAATAGCAAGTCTACCCCACTATTAACCTTTTTGGTACAACAATAGCTTGGTTTTATTTTGATAAAGGCATGTATAGGGTGTTTAATGTCTTTGTTTGAGTTGAATACTTGGAAAATATATGTATTATAGCCATACGAATATGGCTTATATTCCTTGTCAATATGGTATTAATGTATGCTTGGTTAATGACCGATTGGAGTGTATTTATATGTCGTTTTTGGATGCAATTAGTGGTATGGATATTAGGTTAGTTTATAATCGGTTATAGTACTTATACTTATGATAGGTATATTGTAGTTTTGTGGTCTAAGATAATGATTTTGAGAAAGTATAAACTAAGTTAAGTGTTTCTAATGGTTTAAAGTTTAGTTGAGTATTTATATAGCAAGACTTGTAAATAGAAAATGTTTATTTGAGATCCGAGTATGTGTGAAGTGTTTATGGTATGCATGCATTTCATTATATATATAGTAGTTCATATATTCGGTGAATTAAGGATGATCCTTGTGACCGTAGATATTCAATGTAGTTGGTTAAATGAGTGTAAGAAAAAGAAAAAAGGTTTTGCATGGTATATCATACGCATGGATATGTATTCAGCCCTTATGCTTTGTGTAATTATAGAAGGTACAAATTTGTGTGGGTGTCTACGGCATCATTGAGCAGTATAGTTGCTAAGTTAATGCATATTGATTATTGTATTTAGGTTGGGTAAGAAATATTGAATCATACAAGGAATGCGATTTTTGGTATGTGCCAAATGGCAAAATTGATTATGGTACTAGTACTAGCTTGTCACGTTTGAGCATGGTCACATTAATTACATTTGATATTTGGTGATATGTGACTATAATTATCTAAGTTGGGTCTGTAATGCATGTAACCCTAATCTGACGTCGGATACGGGTTAGGGTGTTACATATTGCCCCGTACAGGATGGCGCCAAAGGAATTAGTGGAATTAAAGGCTCAGATTCAGGAGTTGTTGGACCGAGGTTTTATTCGGCCAAGTGTTTCGCCTTGGGGAGCATCGATACTTTTTGTCAAGAAGAAAGATGGTACAATGTGGATGTGTATAGACTATCGCCAGTTGAATAAGCTGACGATCAAAAACAAGTATCCGCAGCCGAGGATCGATGACTTGTTTGACCAGCTTAAGGGTGCATCGGTATTCTCAAAGATTGATTTAAGGTCTGGGTATCATCAGCTAAAGGTGAAAGAGGCTGATATCCATAGGACGGTGTTTCGTACTCGGTATGGGCACTACGAGTTTCTGGTAATGCCATTTGGGTTGACCAACGCGCCGGTGGCATTCATGGACATGATGAATCGGGTATTCCAGCAATATTTGGATCAGTTGTCGTAGTATTTATAGACGACATCTTGGTATCCTCAAAGTCAGAGGAGGAGCATGATGCGCATTTGCGAACAGTGTTGCAGATTCTGGGGGAGATGCAGTTATTTACAAAATTTAGTAAGTGCGAGTTCTGGCTTAAGGAGGGTAGAGTTGTAACACCCTGAAAATCCGAGTAATTTATTTTCATTGTGTGCTTTGAGTAATTATTCTAGAAGGTGGAATTTCTTTATTTATTTTTGTGTTTAGTATAGTCCTGAAGAAGAATTAAAATTTATTGGGATGGAATAATATTAATTTTGAGAATTTATGGAAGTGGATTAAGTGGCTATGACACATAAGTTAATTTAAGTGTCAAAGTGAAGCATAAGATGAGTTAATGGCCAAGTGGTGATGGCGCATGGGTTTAAGCATGAGGGACAAGGTTCGAATCCCTTGTTTAGCATCTAGGTGAATTTTATTTTTAATTTTTCTCGCACATGTATAGCAAGTGTCGGCCAAGAGCATTTATGGAAAGAGTTGACCATGTTATTTTTGGTTAGTATATCAAGGATTAAGGAAATTGTTAACTTAAGGAAGGGAATCAAGAAAATAAGGAAAGATGTGAAGATATGGGGCAAGTATCAAGGAATTGTTTTTGGAAACAATATCTTGGCCATTAGACCATGCATAGGGACTGCAAAGTGGACTATAGGGAGCCGAATTTTTGGTGTAGTTTGGCTAGGAAATTTTAGTCTTTTGTTTTGGTCATTTTTTTGTTTTGTGCAAAATTTTGCAAATTCTCTCAACCTCTCTCTCCCTTGGCCGAATTTGATCCTTGGTAAGCCTTGATTATTTTGACCATTTGGTCATTTTTGCACATCAATTGGTATTCTTTTTGTGCCTTATTCTCATTAGTGCCGAAATCACCTACATCAAATGACCATTCCTTTCTTTTCTCTCTTTTCTCCATTGCCGAATGTGTCTTGATCCTAATCTCATCTCTTTCTTTCTCTTTTATTTTCTTTGAAAGCCGAATTCACCATCATCCCTATTCTCTTATTTTTATTTTCTTTTCAATCAATATTTTCTCCAATATTTCTCTCATGGCCGAATGTTAAGGGGTCTATAAACCAAATTTATTTTCTCTTCTCCTTAATCCTACATAGCCGAATCTTTCATCAATCAAACACCATTCTCAATCCTTTCTTTTCGACATGGAAAATAGTGCAATAACGGAAGTTTGGAAATCAAGAAGTCGTGGGTGACACAATCGTGGGAATCGATTTTTGTGGTAAGAAAATCACATCTTTAAACCTTGGTATTATTTTGAAATTTATTTTAGTTTGGAGTAACGAACTTTGTCTTTGAAGACATTCAAAATAGGGAAAAAAAGGGCGGTGTTCAGTTTCCGGAAGAGGGGAGGTTCCGTTATTTCCCCTAAGTATAAGCAAAGGGCTATTTCGGGAATCCGG
This sequence comes from Gossypium bickii, assembly GCA_025503065.1. NCBI lineage: Eukaryota > Viridiplantae > Streptophyta > Magnoliopsida > Malvales > Malvaceae > Gossypium > Gossypium bickii. The sequence continues at coordinate 122,142,891 of CP106712.1, read as the reverse complement.
GATTTTCCACCGGGTTGCGGACGTTCAACCGAGGAAAATCAATTGTTCGAAGTCGTTCGTACTCCCGAACCATTATTCGTTCGTGGATTCGATTCGGTTAGCGAACCATCAATCGGGGAGAAATCGCAAGTAGAAGAACTACGAAAATCCGAGGGTGTTGACGAGCGGGAAAGTGTAGTTCTCTCGATCACCAGGTGTGTAACTTCACACTCATTTTCGGGTTAGATATCAAGTTGTAAGTACTGTGATAAAATCGTAAAAATGGCAAAAACGGGAAAATACGTAGTAATTCATACTTTTGAGTAAATGCATGAAAAATGGTTTAAGTTGGAAAAATTGCGATAAATATTGCTAGATCGATAAACTGGGCCGTAATCCTGCTAGATTGATAAATTAGGCCAAAAGATTGCTAGATTGATAAATTGGGCCAAAATACTCTAGTTCGATAAATTGGGCCAAAATACTCTAGTTCGATAAATTGGGCCAAAATACTCTAGTTCGATAAATGGGCCAAAGCCCACTAAATTTGTTAAATGGGCAAATTGCTAAATTATTATTATTTTTGGGCCTAATAAAATGTTTAATGATAAACCCACCAATGTTATGGAATAATCGAAAATTTGTTATATGACTATATTTTGGTTATACACACATGATTGCATGGGGTGGGATATATGAAGAGAAGAATGGCCAGTTGCCACAAATTTGGCTCAATGCCTCTAGTTCGGTGGCTTGCCACAAAATCGCTAAATGCCTCTAGTTCGGTGACAATGTCACAATCTAGTTGATGAGTGCACTACAAAATTATTTAAAGGCTTAAAGCCTATGATCGGTGTGTTTGGCGGGGTGGGTTGACTTGATCCCCACAGTGTGTGTCGGTTGATGCGGGGTGTTAGCGGATGGAAAATTAGGTTTGGTTGGGAAATTTCATTTGTACATGCATTTTTAAATTATGTTATTTCATTTTATGATATATTGTTGAAATCAGTAATTGGGCTCAAGCCCGGCATGATATCTTGACGATCCGCCCAATAATGGTGGTAAGTGAGTTGCACACTGAGTTCTTCGTAACTCACCCAATTTTATTAACCATTTCAGGTAATGGAAATTGACGTGGACTTGGGCCGGAGATGACTTGGTGGAGGCCATACTACAAACTTGGGTTTTTATAAACTATGACTTTATTTAAATTATTATCTTAAATTTACTCATTATGGGTTTAATGTAATAAGGCCTCTTATTATGTTTTTATGAATTTTATTGTGTGGATGGTTTAAATTTTATTTCCAAACTTTTAATATGGTTTTATCTTAAATATGTTAAGTTTTCTTAAGAACATTGGTTTTATAACAAATTTTTGGACACTTTAATTATTTAAATTCTTTCAAAGTTCTTTTAAACTAACTTAAGATTTTGACATTTATATTTTGACGATAAGTTTTCAAACAAGTATTTTTCTTAAGCCACAAATTTCAAATCCTCGAGTTAAATTTTATTAAACTCTATTTTCGAAAGTTTTGTAGCACTATTTTATCTTAACCATTTGAAAATAAACGAATGTATGATTGGTGTGACAAACCAAATCTCGTCTAAACGCATAGACCGGGTTTGGGGTGTTACATTTAATGGTATCGAGCCCGCCAAAACTCACCGTGGTTTGGGTTCGACAATGAAATCTGTTTGAAAAATAATTTAAATTTCTAGATTTTTTTGATTTAAAGGTAGTATGGCACCATGAGCATCCCACGCGAAGTCAAGTAAGTATCTCAGATCTTGATTGTCTCATTATGATTATGATATGATTATAAGAAACACTCTAGAACTTCTAGTTTTAGGTGTAAAAATCGTAGAGATTGAGACAATAGGATATGGTTGCGAAAACAACTCTATCTCTTTCATATCATAAAACATCGTTAATAAACAACTGAAATATTATTCTGATTCATAAAACTCTTAATCGATTAACTCGAATTAGTCGCTATGAGCACTAGAGGATGTGGTCGTGGGCGCGGACGTAGCGTGGCCGTGGTAGAGGACGAGGTGTTAGGGGCGCAACTGATGTGCCGGGTCATATGCCAGAAATGGATGCACCTGCGTCGCTCGAGAGTGAGACGGGATCACACGACTATATGGAAGACGATAATGCTGTGACACGAGCAATGCTGCGAGTACTTGAAAGGGTCGCTGGATCCAGAACTGGGCCAACAGCTCGTGGGTCGATATCGGAGCGATTGAAATCAAGTGGAGCTGAGGTTTTCAGAGGTGTTTCTGGTGTAGCTCCCAATGTCGCTGAATATTGGCTCGAGGCAGTGGAGCGAATTATGGACGATCTTGAGTGCACGTGGAGCAAAAACTAAGAGGAGTCAGTCTTTGTTAAGGGACGAAGCATACCAATGGTGGCTTACTGTCCGAGAAGGCACTGATGCTGCATTAGTTAATTGGGAATTCTTCAAGGTTTCCTTTCAAGGGAAATATGTGGGAACAAGCTATGTGGATGCCCGAAGGAAGGAATTCTTGAACCTGGTGCAAGGAAATAGGACGGTGACAGCATATGAGGCTGAGTTCTTACGTTTGAGTCGCTATGCTCGAACGATAGTGGCAACAGATCGTGAGCGTTGTGTACGCTTTGAGGATGGCTTGTAAGATGAGTTGCGGGTTCTGATAGCCCCACAACAAGTTAGAATTTTTGCCACGCTCGTGGAAAAGGGGAAGATAGCCGAAGAGGTTAAGAACTCGGAACGTCAGAATTGGGAACAAGTTCGAAGCAAGAGAGATCTGAAGAATTCGGGTTCTTTAAAAAGGTTTCCGAAGAGGCCTCGGAATGATGAGCCAGCTCAAGGTAGAACACCTGTAGCTGTTAATCAGAGTCGAGATTGTGCTGATTGTGGGAAATGACATCCTGGAGAATGCTGGAGGAAAACGGGTGCTTGCTATAAATATGGATCGACGGATCATCAATATAGGAATTGCCCTCGACGTATGGATACAACTCAAGAAGTTCGTACTACTGATGTACCACCAGCAAGAGGAGCTCAGCAACCACCGAGAGGTCGTGGACCGGGTCGTGGTGGTAATGGGGCTGGACGTGGTCAAGGTGCAGCGGGTCAAGGCAATGGTCCTAGAGGCAACGCAGATGCAAGACAACCCGGGATCGTGTGTGCGCAATGGGGAGGATGGCAATGCACTGATGTGATAAGCGATGCGTTCTTCATTTCTGATGTACCCGTTATTGCCTTGATAGATATTGGTTCTACTCATTCGTATATTGCTAGCACCACAACTGGAAACTTGAATTTAGACTCTGAAATTCCGATAATGAGATGAGGGTGATTAGTCCCTTAGGACAGTCGGTGTTGGTTAATAAACTGTTTAGAGACGTGCCCTTAGTAATTCAAGGAGAAACATTCTCAGCAAATTTGATGGAATTGCCTTTTGGCGAATCGATATCATTCAGGTATGGATTGGTTGGTTAAGCATCGGGCGCAATTGGATCGTGGCCTTTGGCGAATGTCGATAAGAACATGGAGGACAAGGAGATAGTTATGATAGGCGGCGGAGAAATTACTTGGCAAACGTGATTTCTGCGTTAATGGCGGAGAAGTTGGTGCGAAAAGGGTACGGAGCATTTTTAGCATTTATTAGTGCTTTAGATGCCAAAGAACTGTCAGTGGAAGATGTGAGAACTGTGAAGGAGTTCCCTGATGTTTTTTCCGAAGAACTTCCTGGTGTACCTCCAGATCGGGAAGTGGAATTTGGTATTGAGCTTTTGCCTGGAACTGCTCCAGTGTCCATTGCTCCTTATAGAATGCACCGAAGGAGTTGTCGGAGCTTAAAGCCCAAATTCAAGAACTGCTACATCGGGGTTTTATTCGACCGAGTGTGTGTCTCGTGAGAGCACCGGTCTTGTTTGTTAAGAAGAAGGATGGGTCGATGCGTATGTGTATTGACTACAGGCAGTTGAATAAGCTGACAATCAAGAATCGGTACCCTCTGCCGAGGATTGATGACCTATTTGATCAATTGAAGGGAGCTTGCTTTTCTCAAAATTGATTTAAGGTCGTTACCACCACTTAAGGTAAAAGAAGCGGATATTCACAAGACGGCATTTCAACCCGTTACGGACACTATGAGTTTTTGGTGATGCCGTTTGGGTTAACCAATGCACCACCGCATTTATGGATATGATGAATGTGGTCGTTCAACCATTCTTAGACCGGTTTGTGGTGGTATTCATAGATGACATTACGTTTTATTTGAGGAGTGAAGAAGAACATGACTCGCATTTGCGGTATTGCAAGTGCTTGAGATAATCGATTGTATGCCAAATTCGAGTAAATGTGAATTTTGGTTAAGAGAAGTGACTTTCTTGGGTCATGTGGTATCACCAAGGAATAAGGGTGGATCCTCGGAAGATTGAAGTCAGTATTGGATTGGAAACCACCAAAGTCGGTGAATGAGATCGGAGTTTCTTGGGTTTGGTGGTTACTATAGACGCGTTTTGTTGAGGGGTTCTCGTTGATTGCGCACCCCTAACTAAGCTTTTATGGAGGGAGTGCCGTATGTATGAACCGACAAATAGCAAGAAAGTTTTGAGAGATTGAAGAAGGTTTTAACGGAAGCACCGGTATTGATTCAACCTGAGGCTGGAAAGGAGTTTACAGTTTATTGTGATGCGTCACATACGGGTTTAGGTTGCGTATTGATGCAAAGTGGGAAAGTAGTAGCGTATGCTTCTCGTCGATTGAGACCGCATCAAGTAAACTACCCTACTCATGATTTGGAGTTAGCAGGCGGTGGTGTTTGCCTTAAAGATTTGGAGGCATTACCTATATGGTGAAAAGTCTATCATCTATACGGATCACAAGAGTCTTAAGTATCTTCTTACTCAGAAGGAATTAAACTTGAGACAACGAAGATGGGTGGAGCTGTTAAAGGACTATGATTTCTCAATTGAGTATCATCCTGGAAAGGCTAATGTGGTGGCGGACGCATTAAGTCGTAAGGTGGTATCTGATTTGAGAGCTATGTTTGCCCATTTGAGTTTGTATGAGGATGGTAGTTTGATAGCAGAACTTCAAGTGAAGCCTCTGTGGTTGGGTCAGATCAAGGAAAAACAGATATTAGATGAGAAGTTGGGACTGTTACTTCAGCAAGTTAATAATGGTGAAATAGAGAATTTTGGAATAAACACGAAAGGTGTGTTGTGTTTTCGTGGAAGGGTTTGTATGCCTAAGGACTCAGATCTGAGGCAAATGATTTTGAAGGAGGCGCATAGTAGCCCTTATGCTATGCACCCCGGAGGAAATAAGATGTATCGAGATCTTCGTGAACAGTTTTGGTGGCCTGGTTTGAAGCGTGAGATTTCAGAATTTGTGGGAAAATGTTTAACTTGTCAGCAAGTGAAAGCGGAGCATCAATTGCCGTCAGGACTTTTACAACCGGTAAAGATTCCTTTTTGGAAATGGGAGCGGATAACAATGGATTTTGTTAGTGGGTTACCTTTAACACCTACTAAGAAAAACTCTGTTTGGGTAATTGTTGATCGTTTGATGAAGACTGCTCATTTTCTACTAGTGCGTACGGACTACTCGTTGCAGAAGTTGGCGAAGCTGTATGTATCTGAAATTGTGAGGTTGCATGGGGTACCCGTGTCGATTATATCGGATCGAGATCCTAGGTTTACATCTCGATTTTGGAAAGCTTTGCATGAAGCTCTGGGTACAAAGCTAAACTTCAGTACGGCTTTCCATCCTCAGTCAGATGGTCAGTCGAAGAGAGTGATTCAGATTCTGGAAGACATGTGACGGGGATGTGTGATTGATTTCAAGGGTAGTTGGGAGGATTTTCTACCGTTGGCAGAATTTGCGTATAACAACAGCTACCAGTCTAACATTCAGATGGCACCCTACGAGGCATTGTATGGTCGTAGATGTCGTTCTCCTATTTGTTGGACTAAGTTGGGCGATCGGCAGATGTTAGGTCCTGAGATGATTTCTGAAACGGAAGAAAAAGTGAAAGCTATTCGAGCACGGCTAAAGGAAGCTTCGGATAGACAGAAGTCGTATGCGGATCTGAAACATAAGGATATAGAGTATGCCGTGGGAGATCAAGTTTTCTTGAAGGTCTCACATTGGAAGAAGATATTCAGATTCGGGAAGAAGGGCAAATTGAGTCCCAGATACATCGGACCATATCGTGTGATGAAGCGAGTTGGTCCAGTGGCCTATCAGATCGAATTACCTCCGGAGTTGAGCCAAATTCATAATGTTTTCCATGTTTCCATCTTTGAGGCGCTATAGATCGGATCCTTCGCACATAGTATCGGTAGAAGAAGTGGAGTTGAATTCGGACTTGTCTTTTGAGGAGGAACCGGTGGAAATCTTAGACCGAGATGTTAAGGTGCTAAGAAAGAAGACCATGCTGCGTTGGCCAAAGTGTTATGGCGTAACCATGGAGTGGAGGAAGCTACGTGGGAGCCTGAGGATGCAATTCGACAACAATACCCTCACCTTTTTCAACCAGGTAAATTTCGAGGACGAAATTTTCTTTTAGGAGGGTAGAGTTGTAACACCCTGAAAATCCGAGTAATTTATTTTCATTGTGTGCTTTGAGTAATTATTCTAGAAGGTGGAATTTCTTTATTTATTTTTGTGTTTAGTATAGTCCTGAAGAAGAATTAAAATTTATTGGGATGGAATAATATTAATTTTGAGAATTTATGGAAGTGGATTAAGTGGCTATGACACATAAGTTAATTTAAGTGTCAAAGTGAAGCATAAGATGAGTTAATGGCCAAGTGGTGATGGCGCATGGGTTTAAGCATGAGGGACAAGGTTCGAATCCCTTGTTTAGCATCTAGGTGAATTTTATTTTTAATTTTTCTGCACATGTATAGCAAGTGTCGGCCAAGAGCATTTATGGAAAGAGTTGACCATGTTATTTTTGGTTAGTATATCAAGGATTAAGGAAATTGTTAACTTAAGGAAGGGAATCAAGAAAATAAGGAAAGATGTGAAGATATGGGGCAAGTATCAAGGAATTGTTTTTGGAAACAATATCTTGGCCATTAGACCATGCATAGGGACGGCAAAGTGGACTATAGGGGGAGCCGAATTTTTGGTGTAGTTTGGCTAGGAAATTTTAGTCTTTTGTTTTGGTCATTTTTTTGTTTTGTGCAAAATTTTGCAAATTCTCTCAACCTCTCTCCCTTGGCCGAATTTGATCCTTGGTAAGCCTTGATTATTTTGACCATTTGGTCATTTTTGCACATCAATTGGTATTCTTTTTGTGCCTTATTCTCATTAGTGCCGAAATCACCTACATCAAATGACCATTCCTTTCTTTTCTCTCTTTTCTCCATTGCCGAATGTGTCTTGATCCTAATCTCATCTCTTTCTTTCTCTTTTATTTTCTTTGAAAGCCGAATTCACCATCATCCCTATTCTCTTATTTTTATTTTCTTTTCAATCAATATTTTCTCCAATATTTCTCTCATGGCCGAATGTTAAGGGGTCTATAAACCAAATTTATTTTCTCTTCTCCTTAATCTTACATAGCCGAATCTTTCATCAATCAAACACCATTCTCAATCCTTTCTTTTCGACGTGGAAAATAGTGCAATAACGGAAGTTTGGAAATCAAGAAGTCGTGGGTGACACAATCGTGGGAATCGATTTTTGTGGTAAGAAAATCACATCTTTAAACCTTGGTATTATTTTGAAATTTATTTTAGTTTGGAGTAACGAACTTTGTCTTTGAAGACATTCAAAATAGGGAAAAAAAGGGCGGTGTTCAGTTTCCGGAAGAGGGGAGGTTCCGTTATTTCCCCTAAGTATAAGCAAAGGGCTATTTCGGGAATCCGGATTTTCCACCGGTTGCGGACGTTCAACCGAGGAAAATCAATTGTTCGAAGTCGTTCGTACTCTCCAACCATTATTCGTTCGTGGATTCGATTCGGTTAGCGAACCATCAATCGGGAGAGAATCGCAAGTAGAAGAACTACAAAAATCCGAGGGTGTTGACGAGCGGGAAAGTGTAGTTCTCTCGATCACCAGTGTGTAACTTCACACTCATTTTCGGTTAGATATCAAGTTGTAAATCTTGTGATAAAATCGTAAAAATGGCAAAAACGGAAAATACGTAGTAATTCATACTTTTGAGTAAATGCATGAAAAATGGTTTAAGTTGGAAAAATTACGATAAATATTGCTAGATCGATAAAGCGGGCGTAATCTGCTAGATTGATAAATTAGGCCAAAAGATTGCTAGATTGATAAATTGGGCCAAAATACTCTAGTTCGATAAATTGGGCCAAAATACTCTAGTTCGATAAATTGGGCCAAAATACTCTAGTTCGATAAATGGGCCAAAGCCCACTAAATTTGTTAAATGGGCAAATTGCTAAATTATTATTATTTTTGGGCCTAATAAAATGTTTAATGATAAACCCACCAATGTTATGGAATAATCGAAAATTTGTTATATGACTATATTTTGGTTATACACACATGATTGCATGGGGTGGGATATATGAAGAGAAGAATGGCCAGTTGCCACAAATTTGGCTCAATGCCTCTAGTTCGGTGGCTTGCCACAAAATCGGCTAAATTCCTCTAGTTCGGTGACAATGTCACAATCTAGTTCGGTAGTGCACTACAAAATTATTTAAAGGCTTAAAGCCTATGATCGGTGTGTTTGGCGGGGTGGGTTGACTTGATCCCCACAGGTGTGTCGGTTGGTACGGGGGTGTTAGCGGATGGAAAATTAGGTTTGGTTGGGAAATTTCATTTGTACATGCATTTTTAAATTATGTTATTTCATTTTATGATATATTGTTGAAATCAGTAATTGGGCTCAAGCCCAAAGATGATATCTTGACGATCCGCCCAATAATGGTGGTAAGTGAGTTGCACACTGAGTTCTTCGTAACTCACCCAATTTTATTAACCATTTCAGGTAATGGAAATTGACGTGGACTTGGACCGGAGATGACTTGGTGGAGGCCATACTACAAACTTGGGTTTTTATAAACTATGACTTTATTTAAATTATTATCTTAAATTTCTGTTATGGGTTTAATGTAATAAGGCCTCTTATTATGTTTTTATGAATTTTATTGTGTGGATGGTTTAAATTTTATTTCCAAACTTTTAATATGGTTTTATCTTAAATATGTTAAGTTTTCTTAAGAACATTGGTTTTATAACAAATTTTTGGACACTTTAATTATTTAAATTCTTTCAAAGTTCTTTTAAACTAACTTAAGATTTTGACATTTATATTTTGACGATAAGTTTTCAAACAAGTATTTTTCTTAAGCCACAAATTTCAAATCCTCGAGTTAAATTTTATTAAACTCTATTTTCAGAAAGTTTTTGTAGCACTATTTTATCTTAACCATTTGAAAATAAACGAATGTATGATTGGTGTGACAAACCAAATCTCGTCTAAACGCATAGACCGGGTTTGGGGTGTTACAGTGACTTTCTTGGGTCATGTAGTATCAGCTGAGGGGTTTAGAGTGGATCCTCGAAAGATTGAAGCAGTGTTGGATTTGAAGTCGCCTAAGTCAGTGGCTGAAATTCGAAGTTTTCTAGGGTTGGCAGGGTATTACCGAAGATTTGTAGAGGGATTTTCTTTGATCGCAGCACCGATGACCAAGTTATTAAGGAAATGAGTTCCATTTATGTGGACTAAGAAACAACAAGAGAGTTTCAACAAGCTAAAGAAGATTTTGACTGAAGCTCCAGTTTTGATTCAGCCTGAGACAGGAGAGGAATTTACGGTATATTGCGATGCATCACATACGGGTTTAGGATGTGTGCTGATGTAGGAAGGGAAGGTAGTGGCTTATGCATCTCGACAGTTGAGACCATATGAGGTTAATTATCCGACGGATGACTTGGAACTAGCGGCAGTAGTTTTTGCTTTGAAGATATGGAGACATTACCTGTACGGAGAGAAGTCGATAGTCTACACGGATCACAAGAGTCTGAGGTATCTTTTGACTCAGAAGGATTTGAAATTGAGACAGCGCAGATGGATTGAGTTGTTGAAGGACTACGACTGTTTGATTGAGTATCATCCGGGCAAGGCTAACATAGTGGCAGATGCGTTAAGCCGTAAGGTTGTATCAGACTGAAGAGCGATGTTTACCCATCTTAGCTGGTATGACGATGGGAGTCTCTTGGCGGAATTGCAGGTTAAGCCGACTTGGGTAGAGTAGATCAAGGAGAAGCAGTTACTGGATGAGGGTCTGAATGCGCGGAGGTTGCAAGTTCACAATAGTGGTTTGGAGGGTTATAGCTTGTCCAGTGATGGGGTGTTGTGTTTCCAAGGGAGAGCTTGTGTGCCGAAGGATGTCTAGTTAAGGCAAAGGATTCTTCAGGACGCACATAGCAACCCATACGCTATGCATCCTGGAGGTAGCAAGATGTATCGGGATTTAAGAGAGCAGTTTTGGTGGCCAGGTCTGAAGCGGGAAGTAACAGAGTTTGTGGGTAAATGTTTGACGTGTCAGCAGGTCAAAGCTGAACATCAGTTGCAGTCAGGTTTGCTTCAACCGGTGAAGATCCCGCAGTGGAAGTGGAAAAGGATCACTATGGATTTCGTCAGTGGATTACCCCTTACGCCTAGTAAGAAGGACTCAGTCTGGGTAATTGTGGATCGTCGACTAAGTCGACTCACTTCATACCGGTAGGGGTTGATTACTCGCCTGAGTTTAGCTAAGTCGTATGTGTCGAGAGATACGAGGTTGCATGGTGTGCGAGTATCGATCATCTCGGATAGGGATCCCAGATTTATGTCGAGGTTTTGGAAAGCGTTGCATCAGGCTTTGGGTACACGGTTGGATTTCAGTACGGCATTTCAACCACAGTCTGACGGGCAGTCGAAAAGGGTTATACAGATTTTAGAGGATATGCTGAGAGTTTGTGTCCTGGACTTCAGAGGTAGTTGGGAAGAGTTTCTACCGTTAGTTGAGTTCGCATACAGCAATAGTTACCAAGCAAGCATCAAGATGGCACCATATGAGGCGCTGTACGGTAGGAAGTGTCGAACACCTACATGTTGGACGGAGTTGGGTGAACGTCAGATGTTGGGACCAGAGTTGGTTGCAGAGACTGAGGATAAGGTCAAACTGATTCAGGCTCGTTTGAAGGAAGCTTCAGACAGGCAGAAGTCATATGCCGATCTCAAGCGGAGGGATATCGAGTTTGCTGTGGGTGACAAGGTCTTTCTGAAAGTCTCGCCATGGAAGAAGGTATTGAGGTTCGAAAGGAAAGGCAAGTTAAGTCCAAGGTTTATTGGGCCGTATAAGGTACTGAGACGAGTGGGACCAGTAGCCTATCAGCTCGAGTTGCCAGCGGAGCTGAGTCAGATTCACGATGTGTTCCATATCTCCATGCTTAGGCGTTATCGTTCAGATCCATCGCATGTTGTAGCAGTGGAAGAAATAGAGGTGAGTCCAGATATGACCATGGAAGAGGAACCAGTGCAGATTCTGGACCGATATGTGAAAGTCTTGCGTAAGAAGTCTGTTCCACTGGTGAAAGTATTATGGCGGAATCGTGGCGTGGAAGAAGCTAGGTGGGAACCTGAGGATGTGATGAGACAGCAATACCCTCAACTCTTTTGACCAGGTAATTTCGAGGCCGAAATTATTTTTAAGGGGGGTAGAGCTGTAATATCCTGAAATAGGGGTTAGTTGTGATTGAATTGTTTTGCATGTGTTTGGATTGTTGTGATGTTGTTTGAGGTGATTTAAGATTTAGTTATAAGTCTAGAGCAGGCCTGAGTAGTAGGAAATTTTGTTTTTTTAAAGCTTTAAGTAAAGGGAGCTGAAGGAGCTAGGGGTTATATGTATTTCAAGGGGAATTTTAGCCCAAGATTGGGCTTGGTAAAGTGGCAAGGAGGCGCCATTTAGGGCCTTGTGATTGACGCCATCAGCAGGGGAAGGAGATCTCAGGTTCGAGTAGCAGAAATCCCACTATTTGCTTATTATTTTGACGCCAAGGGGGGAGTAGTTGTGCTCAGCACAAACTCTGGCGGATAAAGCTTGGACTCAGTCAAATTAATTCAAATGGGTAGCAAGGAGAAAATTTAGGAACTTGTGTGATTCAAGTTCGTTTGAATTAGTGGCCAAGAGGAATTTGAGGAAGTGGCCGAATTTTGAACTCCTACTTGAGGGGAGTGTTCGGTTTTGGGAAGCTGAGTGAAGGGAGGGTGCCGAATGTCCTTAGGTACCTTGTTGTGTATTTTTGGCTAGCCTAGGTTCTTTAGTGCTTAGTGTATCAAAAGAAGAAAACCATTCTTGAGCATTGCCGATTTCCCCTAATACACCATAGTGAACCAAAAGCCGAAACTCCATAGGTATTTACCGATTTCTCCTTAGGCATTTGGCCGAATCTCTTTGGGAGCCTCCCTCTCATCTTTTATTTTTCTTTGAAGCCAAAAGTAATCCTCTTTCCCTTCTTTTTCTTTTCCATTCTCAAGTGTTGGCCGAACCTCTCTTTCCCCCATCTCTCTTTCCTTTTCTTTTCATATGTGATCAAAAGCCACATCTTTTCTTTCACTTTCTTTTTGCCGAAACCTCTTAATTCCTTTTTCTTTAAACCTAAGCCGAATACCCATAGCCTTTTCTCCCTTTCTCTCCTCTTTTTCTTAGTCGAATACTAATTGTTTCTCTTCTATTAACCATAGCCGAATCTCCCTTCATCACTCAACCTTTGTCGAAATCTTCTTTCTTTCTCCTAGTGTTACTTTGGCCGAATATCAGTAAGGGTAGATCTCTTTTGGGTTTCTCTAATCGGTTTTGAAGGGTAAGTGTTCTTGGTTCTTATTTTCTCTTTTCTCTGTCGACTTTCATAAGAGTAAAAGCCGAATTTCGGCATTTGGTGGTAGATTTCTAATCATCTTGTAGGGATCGATTTCTTTTAGGATCTCCGGGATTTTAAAGCAGTCAATCGAAGCCCTTTCATTCTCTGTCAATCGAATTTGGTAAGTCGAGTGGTAAGGATCTAGATTGGTTCATCATTCTTTAAGTTGTGAAAAGCCGAAGGCTATTGAGGCTAAGTTTGGTGTTGGCCGATTGTAGGGGGAGATCTGTCTCGTATCTCTTGTGTTGTGGTGAGCTTTCGTAAGGCAGAAGGTAAGGGTTGGAGTTCCATGCGTTATCTCATCCTCCGGGTTTTATTGGTGTGGCCGAATGGCCTTGTTAATGATCTTGTGGTTTGGCCGAATGTAGGGCAAGGAGATCTAGAGCAGTAGATTAGGTTTCAGGATTCGATGGTAGCGTTAGTAACTGGTGTGTAACTTACACACTTTATAACTAGGTAATATGTTAATAACCTGGATGAGTGAAAAGCTGAAATTGTGTAGATCTTAATATGATACCGTAAGGGTATGAGCAAGGATTCGGGTAAGTCCATTTCGATATGATTTGTTATATGATGCATGAAAATATGATCTATGATATATTCACCATATGTTCATATTAAAGCATGATGGCATGATTTGCATGAGTATTGCATTGGTATGGGTGATACGAGTGGAGGGGGAAGTATGATATCCGTGACTTTGGGTCACCAGAGGTTTGGCACCTCCAGTGGTTTGGTACCACAGATTATTTTGTTACTTTAGGTCACCAGAAGTTTGGCACCTCATAGCGACTTGTCCCAGTGGCTTAGCACCACAGTGGGTTGTCCCCACAGTTGATATTTTGGGATCGTTGCCAGTGATTTGGTATCACATGTGGGTTGGCCCCACACTTGGATTATTGATATTTTGTGACTTTGGGTCACCAGAGGTTTGGCACCTCATAGCGACTCGTCCCAGTGGCTTAGCACCACAGTGGGTTGGCCCTACATATGATATTACCGGATTGTCGCCAGTGATTTGGTATCACAACATGGGTTGGCCTCACAGATGGAATACTCGTGACTTTAGGTCACCAGTGGTTTTGCACCACATTATTATTGGATATCGTGACTTTGAGTCACCAGTGGTTTGGCACCACCAGTGGTTTGGTACCACACAGGGTAGAAAAGGAGTTATGGATGGCTATGTTTGGGTGCATTATTTATATTGCTTGGTTATGATTTGTGTAAGTGTGTTGCATTGACCGGGAGGAAGATTTATGCACTGAGTCTTGGTGACTCACCTTCTCCCTTATCTTTTCAGGTGACTCGTAGATTGCGGATGAGGAGTCGGATGGACTCGAGGTGGCCATGCATTAAAAACATTTGGTATTACTTGGATTTTGAGTTGGATATTTATTTTCACTCCAGTTTTTATTTCGGTTTGTAATAAGGCCTTTTAGATTATGTTTTTGGATTATTTCTATGCTTTGGATTGTTTTAAACATGGCTTGGTAATTTACTTGATTAAATTAATAATTTGAACCCAAGTTTTCTAAACTACAAAAACGCAAGGGTTTCAAAACTTTACCATCGGGTAATATTAATCACTTAATAATAAAGAGAACTCAAATAATTTCCAAACTTAAGTTTTCCACACTAAATTCAAACGTTTTCAAATTAGCTACTCAAGAATCAATCGGGTTTTTATAACACAAACGTTTTTCTACTTATGGATCGACAACTAAGTTTTAAAGATTTATTTCAAAGTATATCATGGGTTTTTAACTAATCATGCACCTGATTTCTACAAACACAAAACAACAAAGAGTTTTTCACTGAAATTTAACCGGTAACCTATTCTCTTCAAAACGATTTCCTCTGTGACATGCCAGATACGGTCGTGGTGTGTTGACCGAGTTTGGGGTGTTACAATAATATTCCTTTAATTTTAGGAAGACCCTTTTTAGCAACTACCAGAGCTGAAATTGATATCGATGCAGGTGAACTCATACTTCGTGTAGGCGACGAAGCAATCACTCTTCAAGCTCTCGACTCAGCTAGGGCATCAAGTAATAAAGGTACGAACGTTAATTCTATCGATAACCAGTTGGTTCAACCTTCTTTACAGGAAGCTTCACGAAATCACCTAGCTGTGCCAAATCCTAGACTACGTACCCATAAAGAAATTCATGAAGAACGAAGGCTTAGGATCGATGAACCAGACGAGTGGAAGTCACACTTCAAAGAGAAACTAGGAATACACGAAGTGAAACTGAAGAAAACCCCAGACGAGCTGATAGGAACAACAAATCACTTCAAAATAGGGGAGCAGGTATTGTTGAATAAGGAAAACCCTCGAATCACCATTTCAGATCTCAAGGCAAACGAAGAAATCAATTTTGAGGTACTTAATGTCTTCCTATACGGCACAGTCAAGATAAGCAATCCTAAATTCAACACTTTTAAGGTAAACACTACTCGACTTAAACTCTATATCCATAACCGAATTGATCGCATGAGAAAGGATTTTCACCTCCTAAAACCACCATGACCATACGAATAAGAGGTAAGTCTAGCTCAAGACTTTAAACGAGCGCTTCTCGGGAGGCAACCTGATCACTGAAACCAGATCTTTAAAATTTTAAAAGAATGATCGAACCTAAAAACTAACTCTGACAATGATTAAAGACAAGTGTACCTATCGAACAGTAGTATAGCTTAGGCAAGACCTGATTATCGAACACAAATGAACCAAAAGTATTAATACTAACTTTGTTTTTATTATTTAGCCTTAAAAATAAAGTGAAGTTTGTTTTAATCTAAATTAACGACAACTAGGCTAAAGACACTAGGACAAAAAGAACGAACTGGGAAGTAACTTGAAGAAAAACTCAATTGATCACGACGATACCCTCAGGAAGAATCCGCCTAGACTTCACTTGTTATTTAACTCTGAATCATATGATTTATTTACTTAGCTTGATCCGTAGGACTCCCTAACATATGCTAAACCCTCTCTCGAGGTGAATAACGTCTAACCCTAGGTTAATTAGTGGAACTCTCGTTCTCTTATAATAACCCCCTAGAATAGCAGTAAATCGATCTATGGATTCCCATATTAGGTTTCACCCTAATCCGACAAAATCTCGTAACCCTATCTCTAGGCGTTCGATCGACTTCGCTTAATTACGCTAGATCTACTCTTAAGCAGGGTCTATTACTCCTCCATCTAAGCACATCAGATTTGGATTAAGCATGCATAATTAAGAACAAATAAGTATTTATCATAAAATTTAGAAATCAAATAACAAGATTCATGTAGGTTTCATCCCCTTTAGGTATCTGAGGGGTTTTGTTCATAACTAAGAAAGAAAACATCTCAAGAGAAAAGATAAAACAAAACATAAGAAATTCCTAAAACTCCCTGAAGGAATTGAAGGAGAATTCCACCGTCTTGAGTATAACTCTGGCTTCTTGAGATGGATCAACTGGCCAATTTCAAGCAATTCCCACAATTCTGACCTTTCCGGCTTGGCTCCTTGGCCTAGCTCGCCTCCCCCTTCATGGTGGAACTTAGAGGATATATATAGGCTCTTTGGAATGCGATTCTTTCTCCCTAAGTATCCTTTTCAAACTGAAATTGCTCATTCTAGTGATAGAGGCACGGTCATGGCACACGCCAGAGCGGCTCGACTTCAAGCCGTGTTCGGATTTCTTAATAAGGCACGGTCGTGTAAATCGGAGGAGAGGCCGTGCTCTAGGTGATCAGCGAGGCACGGCCGTGTGGGCTTTGGGCCAAGCTGTGTAGATTTCGTGCAAAATCCTCAACTTACAATTAAAACGAACTTTCCATGATTCATAATTCCTATCAACAATGCCTTATCCTAATTCATAGATAATTTATACATGGATAATTCAATTCAAAGAGTCCTAAAGATTCAAACAAGATAAGTCATTTATTTATTGCACGAAAACATAGGTGTTTCCCTTCATCTAAATAATTACCCTTGATTCAAAATCGACAAGGATTGACATCCTCACAAAAGATTCACTCAAATCACTCAAAAAGTGTTTAAGGGTCAAA
Source organism: Gossypium bickii (assembly GCA_025503065.1). Classification (NCBI taxonomy): domain Eukaryota; kingdom Viridiplantae; phylum Streptophyta; class Magnoliopsida; order Malvales; family Malvaceae; genus Gossypium; species Gossypium bickii. Next base: position 122,125,950 of record CP106712.1, on the reverse strand, counting down.
ATTAAGCACTCATAAGTCGAACCTGAAAAGTTAATCCCATAGGTTTGACTGAAAATCAAATCTCCACCACTGTAAAATGAAATGATAAACAAATCAAAAGGTCTTTGTTAGGGTTGTAACGGGGCTAGGGTTAAAGGTGTGGATAAAGGCTGAAATTAGAAGGCTAGAATCGAGATTGAATTGATATGTTACCTACCTAAAAAATTCTGAGATAATAATTACATCATTGAAAATATTAATAAACCTACTAATACGAGCTTTTTGTAACTTGATTTTAACTTTGTATAAGCTCACTCTTCATAATACTAATACTAACTATACTTTGTTTGATTTTTTTTTAAGAACAAACTAAGTAAAGATAATTTCAACTTATAACAAAAACTTAGGTAACTAGTCAAAACATATCTCGATTAAAGGGTAGTCAAAAGGAAGGGTGATAACAAATACAAAGGGTTTTTTGGGTTAACATTAGTGGGTTAATCAATAAAAAGGGTTGTTAAGGTTTAGGGTTTAGGGTTTTAGGGTTTAGGGTAACTTGTCAAAACATATCTCGATTAAAGGGTAGTCAAAAGAAAGGGTGATAACAAATACAAAGGGTTTTTGGGTTAACATTAGTGGGTTAATCAATAAAAAGGGTTGTTAGGCTCAACGGGGTTCACTAGGGGTTAATTGTGGAGGTAGGCTTTTTAGCGGAGTAGGTGGGTTAAAACCTAAGTGCCTTTATCATCTTGGTATATCAAATCATAACTGTGGTCTTGACATGTATAATCAAGGCAAGTTCAAGAATAACAATTCATAGTTGACACACTCATAATCAATAAAGTGAGCATGAAAAAGAATAGATGCTCTAAAGGGCTCAAGATCTCACAAAAATTATAGGTGTTTTTGACATCAACCTCGTAAATTTCAAACTTCAAAGTAATATTCAAATTCAGGTTAACAACCTAAAAATTTTAAATTTTAGAAAGTTAGACTTATCATGCTTGATTCCCTAGTATTCTTCAAATTTAATCATCAATGAACAATTAACTATGACTTATTCAAAAACATATCAATAAAAATCATAAACCATCAGAAATTTCATCTTAATTAGTAATATGAGAAAATTACTTTCAAACAAGATCAAATTCAGGGATTTTGAGAACAATGCAGAAAGTTAGGCATTTTTATCCTCAGGGTTTGAGAATAAAGAAGAAAGTTAGGCATTTTCTCAGAATAACTATTCACCCCCACACTTAAGATGTACATTGCCCGCAATGTATAAAGATAGATAATAACATTTAAGAGATAAATCAAAAGAGAAGGGGGAGGAATTACTCCCTGAATTGTGGATGTTTTTCCGAAGGAGTGTCTTTGGTGGCGGTGATGGTCGGTCTGGATGACGAACCTGCGCTAGATGAAGAAATTGGGTAGCGCTCTGAGAAGTAGCCAAGATTTATTAAGACATAATTAAAATAAAGTAAGTATAGAATTAAAGATAAGAAAAATAAAGAAAGAGGAAACAAAAATATAAACGAAATGAAAATAAAAGATAAATGGATGGAAGAGTCCTTATTGTTGGATGGTTCGCGAGGTGAGTGTGACCTCTTAAGGCTGGGGAGCTACCGGCGGTGGCGGAAGTGACATGGTTATTGTGGTGGTCGGGGTGATTCCCAAGCAGCCTGGTGAATCTGACACTAAGAAACTAAACTAAGTTAAACTAAATTAAGCATAAGAGTAGGAAAGAAAAGGAGAATGAAAGGAAAGAGAAACGAAAAATAAAAATTAAATGGTCTCAAAGACCCTTGGCCTGTTGGTTGGATGAAGCTGCCGGCATGAACTCTTGTACATTATCCTCCTTTATGGAGTTTGGCCTTTTACGCTTCTTCAGCATGGTTCTGGCGTAGCTCAAGAGTCTGGACACTAGCTTTAAGTAAAAGAGAGAAATTTTTAAAGAGAAAGCGGATGGAGGAAGTTAGGGGGTGATGGAAAAAGCTGTGGGGTTTTAAATAGTGTTTGAATTCTGGCACGTCCCCATGGTCGTGGTCCAAGCCCGTTTCGATTTACACGGCCGCCTTGCACGACCGTGTGTTAGAGTGTGTTGGTTTCCCATGCCCGTGTTTCAACCCACCATGCCCGTTTTTGTGAAGTCAGTATGTTGGCATGGTTGGGACGCACGAGCGTGTCTTACCCGTGCTTGATAAGTCAGTAGCTTCACACGATCGTGGGCACGGTTGTGCTGATTTGTCAGTGCCCATGGGGAGGGTGGTTGGATCCGTGACGTTGGAGGGAGGTTGGACTGAATTGCACAGCCTCTGCTCTGTCAGTGTGGTGGTTTCGGTGGTCCACACGGCCACGGACACGGTCGTGTATAAGGTCGTGTGGCCTAAAAAGATGCACTTCTGGTTAGTTTAAAAAGAAAAATAAAAAGGAAAAATAAAGTAAAATGAAAATAAATGCAAAATAAGTAAGGTTAGTGCTCGGGTTGTCTCCCGAGAAGCGCTCGTTTATAGTCTTAAGCTAGACTTTCCTCATGTTTGAAAAATTCAGGGAGGTTTAAAGGTTTGAATATCTTCCCTCATATTATCCATTTTATGTTCATTATGTGGTTCAGGTCGAGTAGCATTTATTTTAAGAGCATCAAAATTAGGATTGCTTACCTCGACTGTCTTGTGTGGAATAACATTGAGTACCTTAAAAGATATTTCTTTATTCGTAATAGGATCAGGAGGAGATGTTTGTGGGTCTACTGTGATGATGTAATGATCTGATTCATCTAGCTGTACCTGGTCTCCTATTTTGAAGTGGTTTAATGTTCCTACGAGTTCTTCTGAGTGCTCTTTTGGCTTGACTGAGTGACTCTAGGTCTTCCTCGTGTATCCCTAATTTCTCTTTGAAGTGTGTTTTCCACTTGTCTAGTTTGTTAGTCTGAATCCCTTGTTCCTTGTGAGTTATTTCTTTGTTGGCACTGAACTGAGGATCAGGTTTAGTCTTTCCCTTTTTCGGTGGTTCCTGAAAAAAAGGTGGGATTGAATTGTTATCAAAAGAATTTTCTTTCTCACCTTCGTTGATTGATGTTCTGACCGAGTCTAGGGCTTGAAGACTGATTGAGTCATCACCTACACAAAGTATAAGCTCGCCTGTGGCAACATCAATTTTAGTCTTGGCAGTTGCTAAAAAGGGTCTTCCTAGAATTAAAGGGATCGAATTGTCCTCATCCATGTCTAAGGCAACAAAGTCTACCGGAAAAACAAATTTATCAATTTTTACGAGAACATCTTCGATAATGCCCCTAGGAATTCTAACAGTTTTATCAGCTAATTGAATACTCATCCTAGTTTGTCTGGGCTTCCCTAGATCTAGTCGTTTAAACAATGTATAAGGCATGACATTTATGCTTGCCCCTAAATCAACTAACACATTATCAATAGTTAAACTACCAATTAAACATGGAATTGTAAAACTCCCTGGGTCTTTTAATTTCTGTGGTAGTCTATTTTGTAAAATTGCTGAGCACTTTGCGTTGAGTTCTACATGTGGCTCTTCATCTAATTTTCATTTGTTTGTCAAGAGCTGTCTTAAAAATTTCCTCGCGTCTGGCATCTGAAAAAGAGCTTCAAGAAGAGGTAAGTTAATGTGTAATTTCTTTGATGCTTCGGGATAAGGAATGCGAGGTTGGTATTCTTTGATGACTGGTTTTGGCCTTTCCTGTGTTACCTCTACCTTTCTTTCGTCTACCTTGTCTTCTTGTTGTGAGATGGGTTCGTCTATCTCTGCATTTTCCTGTGCTGTTATGGCTTGAATTTGCTCCTTTGGATTAATCTCAGTGTTACTTGGTAAACGTCCTTGCGGTCATTCTGACATGAGCTTTGTGAGTCATTCGACTGTACTGGTGACTTCTTTGACTGACTTAGTAATTTCCCCAATTCGGCTTTCGTTGCTTTTAATTGTTCTCTCAATTTCTTAGATATGTTTTTCTATGTCCGCTAAAAATTTTGCCAGTATCTCCTCGAGGGTTGGTTTCTTCTCTTGTGGATAGGGCTAATTTTGGAAGTTTTGAGGAGGTTGTTGCCTTTGATTTCCTTGATTTCCCTGACCTCCCCATGAAAAATTTGGGTGGTTCCTCTAACCTGGATTGTAAGTATTACTATAGGGATTATTATTAGATCTGAAATTATTACTTATATAGTTCATCTGTTCGCTCTCTGCTTCTGGTTGGTAGGGTGGGTACTCAGGATTCGCCATGGTTCCACTTGTATCACACTACATGACTGGATGTACCTGCGAAGAACACAAATTGTCAATCTTTTTATTCATCATCTCCATCTGCGTTGATAGCATGGTTATTGTGTCTATGTTGAAAGCTCCGGTTGATTTTGTCAATTTCGTACTTGTAGCTTGCCACTGATAATTATTTAGTGACATCTCTTCAATAAACTCGTATGCTGCTTCTGGAGTTTTATTATTCAAGGTTCCACGGTAGCTGAGTCGATTAGTTACCTCGTTGAGGGGTTTACACTGTTATAGAATCTTTGGACTTGTAGCCACAAGGGTAAACCATGGTGTGGACACCTTCTCAAGATATCCTTGTATCTTTCCCATGCGTCGTATAATGTCTCTATGTCCATCTGCACAAAAGAAGAGATATCATTTCGTAATTTGGCTGTTTTGGCCGGTGGGAAATATTTCATTAAAAACCTTTTGGTCATTTGATCCCATGTAGTGATTGACCCTCGTTGTAACGAGTTTAACCATTGTTGGGCCTTATTTCTTAATTAAAAGGGAATAACCGAAGACGTATGGCATCATCAGAAACGCCATTTATTTTGAAGGTATCACAGAACTCTAAGAAATTAGTTATATGAGTGTTTGGATCTTCGTCCTGCAAACCATCAAATTGAACAAACTGTTGAATCATTTATATTGTGTTAGGCTTTAATTCAAAATTATTAGAGGCTATAGCAGGCCTGACAATACTTGATTCTACTCTAGTTAAATGCGGTTTAGCATAATCAAACATGGTACGTGGAGCGTTGCGTTCCCCCACATCGTGTGGTGGTGGATTAGTTTCGTCCATCCCTTCAGTAAGATTGGATCTATCTTCTTCCCTTCTTTCAGTATAGTTTAGGGCTCACCTGATTTCTTGGTGATTCCTTCGAGCGGTAAATTCAATATCACTGTCGTATACTAAAGGTCCTCTTGGGTTCCTTCTAGTCATAAACTAGAGGTACCTGGAAAGAAAAGAAAGAAAGAAAAATTAGCAAAATTAAAAATTAAACTAAAAACAAAATAAATTGCTGAAAATAAAATAAAAATAATGGCTAAAGTAATAAAAATAGAGTTTTCTTAATATTTTAGTTCCCTGGCAACTGCGCCAAAAACTTGATCGCTGAAATCAGAGCTTTAAAATTTATAAAAGAATGATAGAACCTGAAAACTAACTCTGACAATGATTAAAGACAAGTGTTCCTATCGAACAGTAGTATAGCTTAGGCAAGACCTAATAATCAAACCCAAAAGGAACCAAAAGTATTAATACTAACTTTGTTTTTATTATTTAGCCTTAAAAATAAAGTGAAGTTTGTTTTAATCTAAATTAACGACAACTAGGCTAAAGACACTAAGACAAAAAAGAACGAATTGGGAAGTAACCTGAAGAAAAACTCAATTGATCACGACGATACCCTCAGGAAGAATCATATGATTTATTTACTTAGCTTGATCCGTAGGACTCCCTAACCTATGCTAAACCCTCTCTCGAGGCGAAAACGTCTAACCCTAGGTTAACTAGTGGAACTCTCGTTCTCTTATAATAACCCCCTAGAACAGCAGTAAATAGATCTATGGATTCCCATATTAGGTTTCACCCTAATTCGGCAAAATCTCGTAACCCTATCTCTAGGCGTTCGATCAACTCCGCTTAATTACGCTAGATCTACTCTTAAGCAGGGTCTATTCTTCCTCCACCTAAGCACATCAGATTTGGATTAAGAATGCATAATTAAGAACAAACTAAGTATTTAACATAAAATTCAGAAATCAAATAACAAGATTCATCTAGGTTTCATCCCCTTTAGGTATCTGAGGGGTTTAGTTCATAACTAAGAAAGAAAACATCTCAAGAGAAAATATAAAACAAAACATAAGAAATTCCTAAAACTCCCTGAAGGAATTGAAGGAGAATTCCGCCGTTTTGAGTATAACTTCGGCTTCTTGGATGGGTCAACTGGCTAACTTCAAGCAATTCCCACAATTCTGACCTTTCCGGCTTGGCTCCTTGGCCTAGCTCGCCTCCCCCTTCATGGTGGAACTTAGGGGATATATATAGGCTCTTTGGAATGCGATTCTTTCTCCATAAGTATCCTTTTCTGACTGAAATTGCTCATTACAGTGACAGAGGCACGGCCATGGCACACGCCCGTGTGGCTCGACTTCAAGCCATGTTCGGATTTCTTAATGAGGCACGACCGTGTAAATCAGGGGAGAGGCCGTGCTCTAGGTGATCGGTGAGGCACGACCGTGTGGGCTTTAGGCCAGGCCGTGTCGATTTCGTACTAAGGCCCATTTACTCCGTTTTGGTCCCGTTTTACGTTCTTTTCATCCTCGGGTGCTTTCCTAGGTATCAGACATGAAAAGAAAGGATTAAAAGCACCTTTTTACATAAATTAAGGGCTAAATCATCCAAAAGCATACTAAATGTGGGCTTAAAATATGTTACTTTTACGGTTTATCACAACCCGAGCACTAACCCCACTAATTTTTACATTTTTTATTTTTTACTTTTATTTTTCCTTTTAGCACCTAACCATAAACTAACCAAAGTATAGATTTCCATACCACACGGCCTTACACACGGCCGTGGCCGTGGCCGTGTGGGCACCACAGGAAGGAACACGGGCATAGAATGCATCTTTATTTAAACCCCATTCTTCCTTTCCTTTTCTGATATCGTTCTTCTTTCATTACTCACTTTTATTTTTATTTTTTTATTTTTTATTTTCTTCTTATGTAACATCCTAAATTAGGGGTTATTCGTTTGGAGCATAACTCAAGTGTTACTAGGCTTTAAGTGTGGTTGAGTATGTTTTAAGGGTTTTGAGAATCCAAGGATGTAGGAGGAAGTCTTGGAAAAATATTGGAATTTTATTTTTAAAGGAGAAGTTAGGTGAAGGAGGCCTTAAGGAAAATTTTTAGGAGTTTTTGGACATAAGAATCACCTTGGTAAAGTGGCTGCAAGGCACCACTTAAGGCTTGGGCAAGTGACACCTCAAGCAATGGGTAGAGGGCCTAGGTTCGAGTTGCGAAGGAAGCAAGAAGGAGCATTTTATTTTTGTGTGGAAGGCGCTTGGCTAAGGAGGTCTTAAAAGGAAATCTGGGCGAAGCATGTCACAACAAGTGCCTAGGTAAAGTGGCTTGGACGCTTGCGGGAAAGGGAGCTTCAGGAGGGCTCAAGTTCGAGTCTTGTGAGCAGCATAGGCGTGTTTTTATTTTTCCAGGTTGGCGCTAAGGGAGAAGAAGGCATTAAAAAGAATTGTTGGGGGTTTATGACACAAAGGAGCTAGCAGCGAAGTGGCTGGTAGCGTGTGGTGACTACTGCAGGTCCCATGTTCGAACCTTGTTGGCAGCAGTAAGTGTTTTTATTTTGCATTCTCAAAGTTAGGGAGAAGGAGCGATGGGACGACACATGGGACTTTCAATTGGATGAGGATTGAGTTTTTCTCCTTTTAATTTTCTACAAAGAATAGGATAAAGGTAGTTTTATTTTATTTATTTTATTTTAAGTTGGTGGATATAGGGGATAATTATGTGATTTATTTATTTTAAATAGGTAGGATAATTGTAGATTAAATTCAATTTAATTGAATGGGTGTTGAAGAGATAAAGTAGGAGATTAAATTGGGATATGATAATGAGTTGACGTGGTGGCCAAGTATGGGGCTCTTTTAGGTAAGCAAATTCGGCCATGAAGAAGAGATAGGGCCGAAACTATTTAAAGGGGTTATAGGTGTTTTTCGGGTTCTTTTTCTTCCTTTTAGTGTGTGCCGAAATTCCTCTACATACTCTTCTTCATCTTTATTTTCTTTCAACCCCAATTTTACACCTTTGCTTGAATGGCCGAATGACCCTTTATCATTTAAGACCTTAGCCGAATGTTTCATCTCCATTGAGAGCCATTGTCGAAATCTCTTAGCCACTTTTATACCTCTTTTCTTCCATCTACATCTACTTTTAAGAGATAACTGAATATTGAATCACCTTTTTAAGGGCTTAGCCGAATCTTCAGTGGCCATATTCTCTCTTCTCTGTCGCAAGTGATAGAAGCCTGAGGTGTCATTGGTTGAAGGTTGCTCCAATCGATTCTCTATAGTAAATAAAAGTTCTCTCCTAACCGTTCTTCTATCTCTTTGGTATGCTGAAATCAAGGGTGGTCTTTATTTCTATGGATAGCCGAATATTCATAGTGCCTTACCATTGTGTCTTTTGTATATAGCCGGCAAGAGGAGTATTAGAGGAGTTTTTGGATCTGAAGCGATTAAGGTAAGCAAGTATGGTATTCGGCCAAGGGGTCATGTGCATGGATTATTGTTAATAGCCGACTCTAATGATGGTTAATAGGCAGGGACTTCGATTACTCAAGGAACAGGTGTCAGTTTCGGGATTCAGGTGAGCTAGGTAAGTGTTTGTACTATTCGGCCATAGGCCATATTTAGTGTAATAGTGTTGACCGATTTGGATTATGGTTCTTAGGAGCAAATCGACAGGAGTTAAGAGAAGTCTTCGGGATTCTGATCCATCTCTGGTAAGGTTGATAAGTTGTAGTTTATTCGATTAAGATTTAGTACATTATCGTTTAATCAGGTTTTGATTAGATATCATTAATGGATGCAAGTGCCAGTCAAGAAGGAAAAGGGAAGGTCCCTATCCCGAAGTTTAAGAAAAGATCTGTCTCGGCGGTTCAGGATTGGCCATCGGGGTGTGGGCCAGTAGCAGGAGAAAGCTATAGGCAGATAGCTGTAGTTTCGCTTAGTGATAGCATCGGGATTGAGAGCTTAGAACTTCAAGTTATCAGGTGTGTAGTTAACCTACCGTTTTCCGGGTTTATGATAGTATGCGATATCTGTATGTGTGTTATGAATGTGCTAACTAGTGCAGTGGAAATTGTGATATGGGTACCCTCAAGGGGTATGTCGATAATCCGGTAAGTACCAAATCTGATGGAATGTGTTTATTAATATGAATATGTGACAATATGCTTGATGAACATACTCATGCATTATTATATTATATCATTATTTTATGTTACTTGTGCATGGGTTGGGATATGAAAGAAGGTATGGGTGTACTTCGAGTACGTGGTTTGATGTTAGCCTTGAGCTACATCGTGGATTGACGTTGACTGAGGTCACGTTGTGGATTAATTGCGATTTAGTTCGCGTGGCTTGATGAGTGGCTATGTGCCTCATCGTGGTTGATATCGGCTATGTGCCATATCGTGGTTGATGAGTGACTATGTGTCCCATCGTGGTTTTGGTGTTAGCTACGGCTACATCGTGGATTGGCGCTGACTGAGGTCACGTTGTGGATTATTGTGCTTAATTGCACGTGGACGGCATTGATTGCCTTTTGGAGTGAAAAGGAGAGGGTGATTTGATAATCCCCTGGTGTGTGGTGGCTGGATACGGGGGTGTGTAGAGGATGGACCCTAGGTTGGTTGGGTGCACTTTGCATATTGTATCTGATATGAGTATTTGATGTGAAAATGGGCCAAGCCCAGTTGATATGTGGATTAATGTGGAAAAGGGCCAAGACCAGTATATAAATGTGGATCAGTGTGAAAATGGGCTAATCCCGATATGTGGAAATTATGCAGTTAATTACCCTGTTACCTGATAAGTGATTTGAATATGGGCCAAGCCCAGAATGTGATAATATGTGAATATGATATTTGTTATCTGATATATGGGTTAATATGTGGGTGGAATTTAGTGGATTAATTACACACTGAGTCTGTATGACTCACCCAACTTTTTACCAACATCGCAGGTGATGTATGATGATCGGACCGGGTTGGAGTGGATACGAAGGTGGCCATGCAGAAGTTGTTTTCCATATTTAATAGAATTTATCATTTTCAGTATTTTCAGTATTTGAATAAGTATTTATTGTAATAAGGCCCAATTAAATTATTTGAGTATTTTTATTATGTTAAAGCAAATTGACGATTGAATTATTTTTTTGAAATCAGTTTATTTTCGGCAAACTTTATCTTAAAATATATATTAAGGTTTTAATCCGGATATTTTTATAAACACCACACTTTACTTAAGATTTTAAATGGTCCCCATTTTACAAACTCAATAAGTTGTCATGATTTTATCTTTAAGTCGAATCTTCTCAAACGTTTTCCGCAGTGACATACCAGATCCGGTCAGGGCTTGTGGGCCGGGTTTGGGGTGTTACATCTTATGCTTCATGCTATTTAGATTTATCTTAGGATACAATAAATCATACCGGCTAGTTCGAGGATTCAAATTCAAACGCTTCAAGGCGCTACCCCACATTCACCCCCAACGTATTTTCCACCTCTTCCAAGGATCTCATCCATAATTCAGGAAGTTTCACTTCTCTCCCTATCTTATGATTTTATGATTATTTTGATATTATCTATCTTTGTACATTGAGGACAATGTACATCTTAAGTATGGGGGGGTTAACTATAGTATTATTTGAAAATCCCTGAATTATGCCTCGTTCTAAAGTAAGTATCTCATATTATGATTAGAATGAAATTTCCTTTGATTTATGATTTTTATTGATGTGTTTTAGATTAAGTCATTGATAATTGTGCAGTGATAATTAAATTTGAAGAATACTAGAGAATTAAGCATGATAAGTCTAATTTTACAGAAATAAAAATTTTTTCTAGGATTGTCTACCTGAATCTGAATGTTATCTTGAAATTTGAAATTTACGAGGTTGATATCAAAACACCCATAATTTTTGTGAGATTTTGAGCCTTATAGAGCATATATTCTTTTTCTTGCTCGCTTTATTGATTATGAGTGTGTCAACATTGAACTGTTATTCTAGAACTTGCCTTGATTATACATGTCAAGACCACACCTATGATTTGATATACAGAAATTATAAAGGCACCTAGGATTTAACCCACTTACTCCATAAAAAGCCTACCTTCATAATTAACCCCTAGTGAACCCCGTTGATCCTAACAACCCTTTTATTGGCTCACCCACTAATATTAACCCAAAACCGTTTGTAATTGTTATCACCATTCCTTTTTAACTACCCTTTTTGTCGAGATTTGATTTTGAACAGTTTCTTAACTATGTTCTATATTTCAGTTGTAAAAGTTCTTTCTTATTATTATATTAATTTGTTCTAAAAAAAACACGAAGTATATTCATTATTAGTTTTTTGATTAGGTGAGCTTACACATTAAATTCCAATTATTGAAAAAGCTCATACTAAAGTATTATCAACAGTAGTATTATTAGTCTTCGATTGATGTAATTATTTAAGATTTGTTCATTTTTCTAGTCAGGAAAATTGTCAGGTCAATCTCGATTCTAACCTTCTAATTCAGCCTTTATCCACATCTTTAACCCTAGCCCCGTTACAACTCTGTTAAAGACCTTTTGATCTGTCTATCATCTCATTTTACAGTGGTGGAGATTTGATTTTCAGGCAAGCCTATGGGATTAACTTTTCAGGTTCGACTTATGAGTGCTCTTTTCCCTGAAGCTTAAACACTTTTTGAGTGATTTGAGTGAATCTTTTGTGAGGATGTCAATCCTTGTTGGTTTTGAATTAAAGGTAATCATTTAGATAAGTGGAAACACCTACGTTTTCGTAACCACAAATATATGGCTTATATTGTTTGAATCTTCAGGACTCTTTGAGTTAAATTCTCCATGTATAAATTATCTATGAATTATGATGAGAAATTGTTGATAGGAATTATGAATTATGGAAAGTTCGTTTTAATTGTAAGTTGAGGATTTTGCTTGAGGACAAGCAAAAGCTTAATTGTAGGGGTATTTGATAAACCGTAATAGTAACATATTTTAATCCCACATTTAGTATGCTTTTATCCCTTAATTTATGTAAAAAGGTGCTCTTAATCCCTTCTTTTCATGTCTTATGCTCAGGAAAGCACCCGAGGATAAAAAGAATGAGAACGAGCCTAAAACGAAGTAAATTGGGCGAATGAAGAAATTAACACGGCCTAGACATTAGCCCACACGGCCGTGCCTCATCAAGCAACTAGAACATGACCTAACCCCGAGTCACATGGCCGTGTCTCATTAAAGAAGTCCAAGCATGGCCTGTCCACGATCCACACGGGCGTATGCCATGGCCGTGTCCCTGTCGCTGGAAAGAGCAATTTCAGTCGGGAAAGGATGCTTAGAGGTAAAGAAACACATTCCAAAGCCTATTCAAACACCCTAATAGGAAGTCTACTTAAATTAGGATACTTAGGGGCCAACAAAGGCATCACAAAGTCTATATAAACACCCAAGGGGGCAACTTGAAAAGGGGAGTTCGGCAGAAGCCTTCTACCAGGGCTTTTGTCAGGGCGGTTAGCTAGGCCAAGGAGCCAACCCGAAAAGGCCAGACTTGTGGGAATCACTCGAAGATAGCCAGTTGATCCATCTCAAGAAGCCGGAATTCTACTCAAGACGGCAGATCTCTCCTTCAATTCCTTCAGGGAGTTTTAGGGATTTCTTATGTTTTGTTTTATCTTTTCTTCTGAGATGTTTTCCTTTATTGTTATGAACTAAACCCTTCAAATACCCGAAGGGGATGAAACCTATGATGAATCTTGTTATTGATTACTGAATTATATGATAAATACTTAGTTTGTTCTTAATTATGTGAGCTTAATCCAAAGTTGATGTGCTTAGGTGGAGGAGCAAAAGTCCCTGCTTAAGAGTAGATCTAGAATAACTAAGCGGAGTTGATTGCACGCCTAGAGATAGGGTGACGAGATTTTGCCGGATTAGGGTGAGACCTAATATGGGAGTCCATAGATCGATTTACTGCTATTCTAGGGGGTTGTTAAGAGAGAAAGAGATTTCCATTAATTAACCTAGGGTTAGACGTTATTCGCCTCGAGAGAGGGTTTAATATACGTTAGGGAGTCTTACGGATCAAACTATGTAAATAAATCGTCTAGTTCAGTGATAGATAACAAGTGAAGTCTAGGTGGATTCTTCCTAAGGGTATCGTCTAAATCAACTGAGTTTAAAAGTTATCTCCCCAATTTAGTCTTTTTTCTTTGCGTCTTAGCTTGGTAATTAGTTAGTTTTAGATTAATCAACCAATCACTTAATATTTAGGCTAGATAATAAGAAAAAAGTTAGTATTAGTACTTTTAGTTCCTTTGGGTTTGACAATCCGGTCTTGCCTAAGCTATACTACTGTTCGATAGGTTCACTTGCCTTAAATCATTGTCAGAGTTAGTTTCCAAGTTCGATCATTTTTTTATAAATTTTAAATCTCAACAAAACAACGATCACCTCTCTTCAACGAAACGGTCATACCTTTTTCCCTCCTATGACCAAGTTACCTCATCTCTAAACGAGTTGACTTCGACTCCGTAACGGATGAGGGACGTCTGATTTCACTTGTCACTGTAGAACCTTCCAGAATATAGAGACTGTTGGTTCTTTTACCTTTTAACAAAACGAGAGCTCCACGAGATACTTTAATGTCGCTCGACTCGATGTTGATTTTGCATCCTTTCTAGTCTAAAATACTCAATGAGATGAGATTCTTTTGTAAATTAGGTATATGCCTGATATTTGAGTGTCCTAATCATCCCATCGTGTATCCTAATTTTAACAGTACCAATTCTAATTTCCTTACTAGATGAATCGTTTCCCATGCGCACAACTCCACCTTCAACCTAACTGTATGTGGAAAACCATTCTCTATTGGGACACATGTGGAAAGAACATCCCGTATCTAGGATCCACTCAGACGTGAGCTTGGAGTTATCACTCATTGACACTAACAAGAAATCATCACTGCTTTCATCGGCCAAATTAATACCAGTTACGTCTTCCTCGTTACTCTCAGCAACTCTTTTATTTCACAGTTTATAAAAATCTGCTTTGATGTGACCTAACTTTTTACAATAGCGACACCTTTTGTCTCGTTTCTTTGATGCTACCAAAATAGAAGATTGCTTATCTGCCTTGCTATCCAAACCAAACTCATTGTCGAGTTTGTCTCTACTCAACAAATAACCTTTCATATCTTCGAACGAGAGTTTGTCTCTGCCATAAATCAGGGTCTCCCTGAACCTCAACATTCTTTAAATCATTTAAAAGAGTAATGAATTGACTGATGTGATCTCTAGAAAGCTCACCTTCGTTCATGCGACATGTAAATAGACGTTGTTTCAACACTAAACGATTAGCTAGAGACTTAGTCGCATAAATACCGTATTCGTGATGAGGTTTTCAACAAGGCGGATGAGGTTTTCTCCATAAATACCTCTTGTAATACCGTATTCGTTAGGCACAACTGGATTGTAGACAAGGCCGTTTCATCAAGCTCTTCCCATTCTGTTTGATTTAGATTCTCAGGCTTTTTCCCGATAACAACCTTTTTCAAGCCGGTTTGAACTAGATTGCCACAGATTGAAATTTGTCTCACCATTGAACTTTTCAATTTCAAACCTTGTTGCTGCTATATCTAAATGGGCTGATCTATGAAAATTGAACTAGCTCTAATACCATTTGTTGGGATCGACCCGATTAAGCAACAAGTAAAAAAATAGTAGAAGAAATTGAGAAGTTGAACACACAAATTTAACGTGGAAAAACCCTTCTAAAGAGGATAAAAAACCACGAGCAAAGGTAATTTTACTATAATGGCAAAAAAAACGAAGAGTACAAAAGATGAAAATAAAAACTAAATCCAAAAAATCCGAAAAAAAAAAAACCCTCAAAACGTAAACACAAAATTCTCTAAATGTGTTATGAGTTCTAATCTCTAATAGGTGTATTTTCTAAGGTTGTAAAAGAGCCTATTTATAGGCTAAATTCATAGGTCAAACAATAATAAAATAATCTAGACTAATTAGAGTTTGATTGAAACAAATAAACAGAGTTTAACTAAAAAATTACTTCTCAAATTTAACTGAAATAAGAGTCATACTCAACACATATATTATGAAAAAAAGATTATATGTAACAGACCAATTTTGACCCTAATCGGAACGGTGGTTTCGGGACCACGAATCCGAGCCTAAGAGATATTATAATATTATGTTTTGTGTTTGTTATGTGTGTGTTTTAGTAAGTGTGAAAATTTCGTGGAAAATTTTAGCTATCTGAGTGTTTAAATTGCTAAAAAGGTCTAAATTGCAAGAAGGACAAAGTAGTGGGCTCTAATAAAAAGGGAGCTAAGTGAATTGTCCATAAAATATAAGGATTTGCATGTCAATTTCCCACCTTTAAACAAGATGGACGGCAAGCATGCATATATGCTCTCTTTTTTATTTTTTGTATGACATTTAGGCAATATTATATTAAAGCATGCTAGGATTATATACTTTTTAATTATATATTTTGATTTTTAGTAAAATTTAAAAGAAAAAGCATGCTATAATTTATGTGGAAAGAAATAAATAAAACAAAAGAATAATTCTCTCACCCTTCATCCTTTCTTGCCGAATTCTACCTTGAAGAGAAGAGAAGAATTTCATCTTCCCATTCGGCCTTGCAAGCACTAGATTAGGTAAGAATCAAACTTGATAGGGCTTAAGTTCTTGATCATTTTCTTCTCTTTTGAAACAAGCAAAAGAAATTTGCTAATGTGGGTATGATGAGATTCGCCATGGATGTTAATTTTGTAGTTTGTTGTGTTAATAAGTTAGATAATATGAGAGGAAATGGCATGAACTTGTAAGAAGATTATGTTGATTTTACCATCATAGTTGGCCGAATAATAAGATAGATATTCATGAAAACATCTTTCTTGTGTTTTGATTTTCGGCTATGGGTGTAAATCTATAGTTATTGTGCAAGTGAAAATCTAGATACATGAGAAGATGTGGCATAAATTCGCAAGGAAATTAATTTAGTTTACACAAGGGAATGTTTTCATCCTTGGCCGAATGTGAGGGATTTATTCATGAATCCTATTCTCTAGTTTTGGTGTTCGATCAATTACCTATAGTATAATTGACCATGGATGAGAAATTATAAATTGTTGTATGAAAATAAATTTAGGCAAATTAAGAAGAAGTAGCTTGAGTATGTTAAGGAGATTGTTCTGATTTGGGCATGAAGATGCCCTTGTTTACGGCCGAATGAGAGACAACCATTCTTGAATTCTTTCCACTTGTTTTAATGTTCGGTTATACACTTGTTTTGTAATTGGACATAGATGAATGATTATAATTAGGTATAGTTATTGGGTAAATTAAGTAATGAAAAGATTTTAGCAAGCTAATATTTGGTGGGAATATGGAAACAAGTTGTGAGTAGTTAGCTTGGTACTTGGCTTTATGTTTAAGAAGATGTATGAGTGCATTAACTTGGCATATTCGGTCATAAGAGGGAATAAAAGAAAAACCTGGCCATGTTATTCGGTTATGTGTATATATATAGGTAATGTATGGCCATAGATAAGAAGGTAAGATATAAATTAAAATAAAGCATCAATGAGGTTATTGCCAAAGTGTTCCCAAATATTATTGAATCCATTTGAACAAAGTAGTGCATGGATGCCGAATGCAAATGTTTAAGTCTTGAAATTTTATATTATATGATTTTGCATTCGAATTGAATGGAAGTGTGGTTTAATTGGTTTAAGTTGAACCAAATTAGATCAAGATCAAAAGGAGAAGAAATTGGAGCGAGGAAAAGCTATACTAAACGAATAGTTGGAGATATCGATCTATCGGCCTCCAAGGTAAGTCCTTAAGTACTTATATGTTAAAGAGTTAATTATGAACATGTTAAAGGATGAAATTTAATAATGTTGACTATAAAACTTTGTGTTAGCCGAATGTAAAGGGCTAAATTGGGTTAAATATATTTTGTTAATGTGATTTGAACAAGTATATGGTTTCGATATGATATGTGAATGTAATATGATGTATATGATTTGGTTGTGATGTTAGCATTAATAAATATGTATCGAAGGCTTAATTATGTTGTAATTCGGGCTTCGAGCCTAGCAGGCTTTGTGCCGGTGAAATAATTCGGGCTTTTAGCCTAGCAGGCCACGTGCCGGTGAAACAATTCGGGCTTATTGCCTAGCAGGCTTAATGCCGGTGATATACTTCGGACCTTAAGTCCAGCAGGCCTAGTGCCGGTGAATGTATTTGAGCTCTAAGTGCATGAAAATCAAGTTATGAACATATCAAGAAATTTCGGTTTAGACGCATGATTCGTATAAATTCGACAGAGAGAGGTATGTATTTTATAAGCGTGTTACTCAATAAATGACAAACAAGTATTCGAGTAAGTGAAAGTTTTATACATTAATTTATTAGAGATGAATGAATATGTATATGCAAATCATATCATGTGATAGTAAATATTTGGAAGCATGAATGTATTTAGTTGATTGGATAAGCATATGATATGTACATAAGTCTGTGGTATACTTGATGATTGATGTATGTGAATAAGAAAGGTAAAGCTTAGTATTAAGTGCATCAATGATATTAAGTTGTTTCGGCTTTATAAATAAAAGAGGTTATGTATTATTTATGTTCGGATTAGTGATAGAGGATATTAATTCGAATGGTTGTATGTATTTTACTTAAATAAGTATATGTTTAATTAGGACTTACTAAGCTAGCAAGCTTATCGTGTGGAATGATTCCTTTGTTTTATAGATTTTGGTTACGTGAGCGGCTCGTGAAGGATCGTCAAGAAGTTCATCACACTATCGCCTTCCTTTGGTATTTTAAATTTTGGTTCACGAATTAGAAGGCATGTATAGGCTAGATGAAGTCTTAGAAATATGCGATATTTAACCTTGTAAGTGTTTATAATAGCCATGCGAAAATGGCTACAATTTTCTTAGTAAATATGATGTTGTGTTACGATATGTATGTTGGTACATGACGGCAATGTTCATGAAATTTTATATCCAGGTTTAATCGTTTTTGCTAAGAAATATTTGCATACATATAAATCCTTGAATTTGGGAAGTAGGTAGGTTCGGCTAGAAGTTTAACTTTCATAAAATTTAGCAGAACAGCTTGTAGTGGCAGCATTGATGTAAATTAGAAAAATCACTAAAAATTGGGTACATTGAATTTGAAAGTGAATGAGATATGAGATTAAACCTTATTGTGTCTATTTTTATATGAAAGAATCAGAATAGGCAAACGATTTATTTATTATGAGATAATTGAGTTCTAGTGAAACCTGCTCTGAATGCATTCGTGAGTCACTGTTCAGTTTTGGAAAAATTGCCATAAATTGTATAAAAATAATTAGGAATCATGGTTTATATGTGTAGAATCCTAAATGAGTCTATTTTTCATTGGTATAAATAAGAACACCATTGGAAAATTGTGCAATCAGATAACTGCAGTTTTATAAGGATAGGTCAGAACTGTCCAGCAGTGTAATAAGGGTAACTTTGAAGAATAAACTGTACATATTGGCCACATGAAAAATTCTAGAAAAATTATGGTGAATAGATATATGAGTCTACTTTCAAGGAAAATTTACGGATCTGAATTTCGAATTTTGTAACTCGAGTTATAGCCAAATTAGTCGGCACAACGCAGTTTGACAGCTTTAAGATTTTCATGTTTTGAACTTGTAGTCAAGTCTAGTAATGCCTCTTGCTTAATTCCGGCGATGGTCTCGAGTAAGGGGTGTTACATTTGATTGGTATCGAGCTTACGGTTTAGTCGATTCTAGGACTACCGTAGCGCGCGTGCGAAGTCTAGCTATACATGCCTTGTTATATGTTGATAGTGTGGTGACTTCTCACACTGAACTTTGTTTTATATAGAAAATGGATCACGATCCCGAAAGAGCCGTGGCGATGATGTAGAGAGCGTGGCACCGACCGTACCCACGGATCAGCGCCGATAGACTCTCGACCTGTTTCGGTAGCCACGAAGGAGAGACTAAACAAGCCTTTTATCGGATGATGAATGAGTGGTTTACCCAATTTGTTCAAAATAATCCTACTGTACCACAACCTCCACTCCCGAATAATCCAACTCCGATTCCTTCACTCCCCAATGATAGATCCGATGAGATCTAGTAGGCCCCAATTGATAAAATCCGAAATTCGGGGCCAAGATTTTAAAGCTAATGATGATGATGATGCTTTGAGAGCCGAAATGTGGCCGGATAACACTATTCAGTACTTAATGAGTCATCTTGTACTCCTGGATGAATGCTTGAAGTGTGCTATATCTTTTGCTACGGACGTGCATATCACCGTGGAATACACTAGTATCGATGGTTCCGAAAGAAAAAGTGACATGGGACTTCTTCCGAATGAATTTCGTAAGAAGTACATCATCAAAGATTTATTGATCAAAAGCGAAAGGAGTTCCCGAGTCAAACAGGGACGAATGATCAGAATCTAATATGAAAGAAAATTTGTCGCTCTCAGCAGATATGCCGAGAGTGTGTTACCACCGGCGATGATGTGTAAAAGATTTGAAGATGGTTTGAATGAAGATATAAGGATGTTTGTTGGCATTCTTGAAATTCAAGAGTTTGTGACCTTAGTTGAGAGAGCTTGCAAAGCCAAAGAGCTCGGGAAGGAGAAAAAGGAAGGTGAGACGAAGCTAGAGACTTTCGTAAAAGATCTTGGGTAAAGTCTTTCATTCCACGAACAAGAAGCCCGAGAGATGACTACGATCGACGTAAAGTCACTCTGGATCGGCCTAGACAAGATCGACCTCCTATGAGCTCCCGAGCTACCTCGATAGCTTGATGTTGGTAATATTCCACAAAATAGAGTCGAATGCAAGTATCGTGGGAAATGGCACTCGGGAGTTGTAGATTCCGTGATCGGTCTTGCTATAAATGTGGGTCGCCGATCATTTTATCGAGTGTCAAGGTTAATCGAGCGAATGCAATCCAAAACACTACACCGAGCAAAGTGCCAATGCGAGGTAGACCACCCGATACATTCGGGCAATGTAGGTGGTAGCGAGAAAGGAACAAAGAACACTACGATCGATCGAGGCTAGAGCTCCAGCTAGAGCTTATCTTTGCACGAGCCGAGAGGATGCTTCCTCCCGACGCGTCATTACCGTACTTTCACTCTTTATGATACTACTGTGATTGCACTAATTGATCCTGGTTCGACTCATTCTTATGTGTGTGAAAATTTAAAATTTGGCAAGACTCTGCTAGTCGAGTCTACCGAGTTTGTGATTCGAGTGTCCAACCCTTTGGGTAGATGTGTGCTTGTTAATAAAGTGTGTAGAAGTTGCCCGTTGATGATTCGAGATTATTGCTTCCCAGCTGATTTAATGTTGTTGCCCTTTGACGAATTCGATATCATCCTGGGTATGGATTGGTTAACTTCACATGAGGCAATAGTGGATTGTAAAAGAAAGCTTATTGACTTGAAATGCCGAAACGGTGAAACGATCAGAATTAAATCTTGTGACATAAATGGGTTGCCTACAGTAATATCTTCAATGGTAGCCCAAAAGTATGTGAGAAAAGGGTGTGAAGCTTATTTGGCTTATGTACTTGGGAAATAAAATGTCCGAAAAACAAATGGAATCGGTACCGATTGTATGTGAATTCACCGATGTGTTTCTGAAGAGCTACCGGCTTACCCTCAAGACGAGATTGAGTTCGGTATTGAGTTAGTACCGGGAGCGGCTCCGATTTCGATAGCTCCGTACCGAATGGCACCTATTGAGCTAAAAGAATTGAAAGCGCAGTTGCAAGAGTTGACAGATAAGGGCTTCGCGCGACCGAGTTTCTCTCCGTGGGGTGCACCAGTTTTATTCGTGAAAAAGAAAGATGGAACTATGCGAATGTGTATCGACTACCGACAACTAAATAAGGTAACCATAAAGAATAAGTACCCGTTACCTCGGATTGACGATTTATTTGATCAATTGAAGGGGGCTTCAGTGTTTTCGAAAATAGATTTGAGATCGGGCTATTATCAGTTGCGAGTCAGAGATACAGATGTGCCAAAGACTGCTTTCCGAACGAGGTACGGACACTATGAGTTTTTGGTTATGCCTTTTGGACTCACTAATGCACCTGCTGTTTTTATGGACTTAATGAACCGGGTCTTCCGACAGTTTTTGGATCGGTTTGTAGTAGTGTTTATTGATGATATACTGATCTACTCCAAGAATGAAACGGAACATGCTGAGCATTTAAGATTAGTACTACAAATTTTGAGAGATCAACGATTGTATGCAAAGTTCAGTAAGTGTGAGTTTTGGTTGAACGAAGTCAGCTTCTTGGGACATGTGGTTTCGGTGTCAGGAATTCGGGTGGATCCAAACAAAATAGCAGCCATACTCGAGTGGAAACCACCAAAGAATGTTTCTGAGATCCGAAGTTTCCTAGGCCTCGCGGGATATTATAGACGATTTGTAAAAGGTTTTTCCGTGATAGCTACACCTTTGACGAGGCTACTACAGAAGGATGTCAAATATGAATGGTCGAAAAAATGCCGGAAGAGTTTCGAGCAGTTGAAAGCCCTTTTAACCGAGGCTCCAGTGTTGACTCAGCCTGAATCGGGTAAAGAATTCATTATTTTTAGTGATGCTTCCTTTAATGGGCTGGGTTGTGTTTTAATGCAAGAGGGCAAGGTGATAGCCTACGCTTCGAGGCAATTGAAGCCGCACGAGAAAAATTATCCAACTCACGACACAGAGTTAGCGACCATTGTATTCGCCTTTTAAAAATTTGGCGTCACTATCTATTTGGCGAAAAATGTCACATTTATTCAGATCACAAAAGTTTGAAGTATTTGATGACTCAGAAAGATTTAAACTTGAGACAACGTAGATGGTTGGAATTGCTAAAAGACTATGAATTAGTGATTGACTACCATCCGGGAAAAGCTAATGTTGTTGCGGATGCGTTAAGTCGAAAGTCATTATTTACTCTTCGTGCACTGAATGCACGGGTGACTATGTCTGATGATGGTTCGATCATGGCCGAGTTACAAGCAAGACCAATGTTTATTCAAAGCAAGTTTGTGACGCACGTAAAGTTGATGAAAGGTTAGTTGCCATTCGGACTCAGTGTAAAAATGCGACAGAATCAGATTTTCAGATCGATGCGAATGATTGTTTGAATTATAAAGGCCGATTGTGTGTTCCTAAGAACTCAGATTTGATACAGATGATTCTGAACGAGGCCCATAATGGCCGAATGTCGATACACCCGGGTAGTACGAAAATGTATAATGATTTGAAACAGTTTTATTGGTGGCCTGGCATGAAACAAGATATATCCGAAATTGTCTCCAAGTGTTTAATCTGTCAACAAGTGAAAGCGGAGCATCAGGTACCATCCGGTTTACTTCAGCCAATCATGATACCTGAATGGAAATGGGATAGAATCACCATGGATTTTGTATCCGGTCTCCCTATGACACCTAGTAAGAAAGATGCCGTGTGGGTTATCGTTGACAGACTGACAAAATCAGCTCATTTTGTACCGCAGACGCACTCGACTATTCACTTGACAAACTCGCCGAATTGTATGTGTTGCAGATTGTAAGATTGCACGGTGTACCGAGTTCCATTGTTTCAGATAGAGACCCAAGATTTACCTCGCGATTCTGGAAGAAGTTGCAAGAGGCATTAGGTACTAAACTTCATTTTAGTACAGCCTTCCATCCGCAAACAGACGGTCAGTCTGAGCGAACTATTTTAATACTTGAGGACATGTTGAGGTGTTGCGTTCTCGAGTTCGAAGGTACGTGGGAACGATACCTACCTTTGATTGAGTTTGCTTACAATAATAGCTTCCAATCTAGCATAAAAATGGCACCTTATGAAGCCTTATATGGTCGAAAATGTCGCACACCGTTGTATTGGGTGAGCTCGGTGAGAATAAGATACACGGGTTGATTGGATTAAAGAAACCGAATGTAAAGTGGTTGTGATTAAAAGCAATTTGAAAGTCGCCGGATCGTCGTAAGTCCTATGCCGATTTGAAGCGTAAGGATATTGAATTTCAGTGTCGGAGACCGTGTTCTTAAAGGTTTCTCCGTGGAAGAAAATACTCGATTTGGCCGAAAAGGCAAGTTGAGTCCGAGATTTATTGGACCGTATGAAATCATCGAGCGAATAGGGCTGTTGCTTATCGATTGAAACGCCTTGACTTAGAAAAGATACACAATGTGTTTCACGCTTCGATGCTTCGCAGATACTGATCGGACCGTCCCCATGTGATCACCCCGTCGAGATTGAAATTCGATCCGATTTGACCTATGATGAGGAACCGATCCGTATTTTAGCTCGGGAAATGAAAGAATTGAGAAATAAGAGGATTCCATTAGTGAAAGTATTATGGAATCGTCACGAATTGAAGAGGCTACGTGGGAGCTCAAGAGTCAATGAGGCAACAATATCCGAACCTATTTAATCGGTAAGATTTTCGGGGACGAAAATCCTTAAAGGGGGAGAGTTGTAATGCACCAATTTTGACCCTAATCGGAACGGTGGTTTCGGGACCACGAATCCGAGCCTAAGAGATATTATAATATTATGTTTTGTGTTTGTTATGTGTGTGTTTTAGTAAGTGTGAAAATTTCGTGGAAAATTTTAGCTATCTCGAGTGTTTAAATTGCTAAAAGGTCTAAATTGCAAGAAGGACAAAGTAGTGGGCTCTAATAAAAGGGAGCTAAGTGAATTGTCCATAAAATATAAGGATTTGCATGTCAATTTCCCACCTTTAAACAAGATGGACGGCAAGCATGCATATATGCTCTCTTTTTATTTTTTGTATGACATTTAGGCAATATTATATTAAAGCATGCTAGGATTATATACTTTTTAATTATATATTTTGATTTTTAGTAAAATTTAAAAGAAAAAGCATGCTATAATTTATGTGGAAAGAAATAAATAAAACAAAAGAATAATTCTCTCACCCTTCATCCTTTCTTGCCGAATTCTACCTTGAAGAGAAGAGAAGAATTTCATCTTCCCCATTCGGCCTTGCAAGCACTAGATTAGGTAAGAATCAAACTTGATAGGGCTTAAGTTCTTGATCATTTTCTTCTCTTTTGAAACAAGCAAAAGAAATTTGCTAATGTGGGTATGATGAGATTCGCCATGGATGTTAATTTTGTAGTTTGTTGTGTTAATAAGTTAGATAATATGAGAGGAAATGGCATGAACTTGTAAGAAGATTATGTTGATTTTACCATCATAGTTGGCCGAATAATAAGATAGATATTCATGAAAACATCTTTCTTGTGTTTTGATTTTCTGGCTATGGGTGTAAATCTATAGTTATTGTGCAAGTGAAAATCTAGATACATGAGAAGATGTGGCATAAATTCGCAAGGAAATTAATTTAGTTTACACAAGGGAATGTTTTCATCCTTGGCCGAATGTGAGGATTTATTCATGAATCCTATTCTCTAGTTTTGGTGTTCGATCAATTACCTATAGTATAATTGACCATGGATGAGAAATTATAAATTGTTGTATGAAAATAAATTTAGGCAAATTAAGAAGAAGTAGCTTGAGTATGTTAAGGAGATTGTTCTGATTTGGGCATGAAGATGCCCTTGTTTACTACTTGAATGAGAGACAACCATTCTTGAATTCTTTCCACTTGTTTTAATGTTCGGTTATACACTTGTTTTGTAATTGGACATAGATGAATGATTATAATTAGGTATAGTTATTGGGTAAATTAAGTAATGAAAAGATTTTAGCAAGCTAATATTTGGTGGGAATATGGAAACAAGTTGTGAGTAGTTAGCTTGGTACTTGGCTTTATGTTTAAGAAGATGTATGAGTGCATTAACTTGGCATATTCGGTCATAAGAGGGAATAAAAGAAAAACCTGCCATGTTATTCGGTTATGTGTATATATATAGGTAATGTATGGCCATAGATAAGAAGGTAAGATATAAATTAAAATAAAGCATCAATGAGGTTATTGCCAAAGTGTTCCCAAATATTATTGAATCCATTTGAACAAAGTAGTGCATGGATGCCGAATGCAAATGTTTAAGTCTTGAAATTTTATATTATATGATTTTGCATTCGAATTGAATGGAAGTGTGGTTTAATTGGTTTAAGTTGAACCAAATTAGATCAAGATCAAAAGGAGAAGAAATTGGAGCGAGGAAAAGCTATACTAAACGAATAGTTGGAGATATCGATCTATCGGCCTCCAAGGTAAGTCCTTAAGTACTTATATGTTAAAGAGTTAATTATGAACATGTTAAAGGATGAAATTTAATAATGTTGACTATAAAACTTTGTGTTAGCCGAATGTAAAGGGCTAAATTGGGTTAAATATATTTTGTTAATGTGATTTGAACAAGTATATGGTTTCGATATGATATGTGAATGTAATATGATGTATATGATTTGGTTGTGATGTTAGCATTAATAAATATGTATCGAAGGCTTAATTATGTTGTAATTCGGGCTTCGAGCCTAGCAGGCTTTGTGCCGGTGAAATAATTCGGCTTTTAGCCTAGCGAATACGTCTTGCGGTGAAACAATTCGGGCTTATTGCCTCAGCGTGCTTAATGCCTGATGATATACTTCGGACCTTAAGTCCAGCAGGCCTAGTGCCGTGAATGTATTTGAGCTCTAAGTGCATGAAAATCAAGTTATGAACATATCAAGAAATTTCGGTTTAGACGCATGATTCGTATAAATTCGACAGAGAGGTATGTATTTTATAACTGTGTTACTCAAGAAATGACAAACAAGTATTCGAGTAAGTGAAAGTTTTATACATTAATTTATTAGAGATGAATGAATATGTATATGCAAATCATATCATGTGATAGTAAATATTTGGAAGCATGAATGTATTTAGTTGATTGGATAAGCATATGATATGTACATAAGTCCATGGTATACTTGATGATTGATGTATGTGAATAAGAAAGGTAAAGCTTAGTATTAAGTGCATCAATGATATTAAGTTGTTTCGCTTTATAAATAAAAGAGGTTATGTATTATTTATGTTCGGATTAGTGATAGAGGATATTAATTCAATGGTTGTATGTATTTTACTTAAATAAGTATATGTTTAATTAGGACTTACTAAGCTAGCAAGCTTATCGTGTGGAATGATTCCTTTGTTTTATAGATTTTGGTTACGTAGCGGGCTCGTGAAGGATCGTCAAGAAGTTCATCACACTATCGCCTTCCTTTGGTATTTTAAATTTTGGTTACGAATTAGAAGGCATGTATAGGCTAGATGAAGTCTTAGAAATATGCGATATTTAACCTTGTAAGTGTTTATAATAGCCATGCGAAAATGGCTACAATTTTCTTAGTAAATATGATGTTGTGTTACGATATGTATGTTGGTACATGACGGCAATGTTCATGAAATTTTATATCCAGGTTTAATCGTTTTTGCTAAGAAATATTTGCATACATATAAATCCTTGAATTTGGGAAGTAGGTAGGTTCGGCTAGAAGTTTAACTTTCATAAAATTTAGCAGAACAGCTTGTAGTGGCAGCATTGATGTAAATTAGAAAAATCACTAAAAATTGGGTACATTGAATTTGAAAGTGAATGAGATATGAGATTAAACCTTATTGTGTCTATTTTTATATGAAAGAATCAGAATAGGCAAACGATTTATTTATTATGAGATAATTGAGTTCTAGTGAAACCTGCTCTGAATGCATTCGTGAGTCACTGTTCAGTTTTGGGAAAATTGCCATAAATTGTATAAAAATAATTAGGAATCATGGTTTATATGTGTAGAATCCTAAATGAGTCTATTTTTCATTGGTATAAATAAGAACACCATTGGAAAATTGTGCAATCAGATAACTGCAGTTTTATAAGGATAGGTCAGAACTGTCCAGCAGTGTAATAAGGGTAACTTTGAAGAATAAACTGTACATATTGGCCACATGAAAAATTCTAGAAAAATTATGGTGAATAGATATATGAGTCTACTTTCAAGGAAAATTTACGGATCTGAATTTCGAATTTTGTAACTCGAGTTATAGCCAAATTAGTCGGCACAACGCAGTTTGACAGCTTTAAGATTTTCATGTTTTGAACTTGTAGTCAAGTCTAGTAATGCCTCTTGCTTAATTCCGGCGATGGTCTCGTGTAAGGGGTGTTACATTATAAAAGTTTTTTTTTCAAAATTATTCAACCACGATGATAAATACATATTTTACTTAATTGAAATGAAAAATTCATCTATGCGAAACATGGGTAAATGGTAATCCTAACAAAAGCTTATAAAGAAAGAGAGAGAAAACTTGGTCTTTGGTTGCTTGATAATGGCATAAAATTAGGCTTTTATCTCAAGTACAAAGGATGTAACTAAAGGATCCTTAGAATTCAATATGGCCCTTTCCCGACCCAAAATTGTTAATAGGTACAATAGAAGCTGTAACACCCCAACCCGGCCCATGCGTTATGACTGAATCTGACATGTCACATGAGAAAAACGTGTTAAATCCTTTTTATTCGTACTAAAGTAGGTATTATTTTGTTATAATCAAGAAAACAAGTTGATTTGAAATATTTGATAAAGTACGACTAACCTCGAAGGTTGATTGATAAATCGATAATTTGAACTAGAGATTTTATAAACCATGACTTTTGAAACTATCGTTGATAATTTGAGAGAAAATTTCCAAGTTAAAATATTTGTGAAAGTTTGTTATGAAATCCATTTGTTAATCAATTTTGGAAAACCGTTGGTTATGCTTTTAGAAAATCCCCATTTAAAAATAATTCAAGCAACATAATAAATACGTCAAACATAATGCAAAATATAAAATATTCCAGAGGCCTTATTACATCTTAAAAACTCAAAATAGTAAAAGTAATAAAGTGAATGGAAATAGAAATCTAAAGTTCAATAAAAACCATTTCTGAAGTATGGCCTCCATCGAGTCATCCATGGCCCAAGTCCACATTACTGAGCATTACCTACAAGGGTTAAGGAAAAAGGGGTGAGTTACTAGGACTCAGTGCATAATCCCCTTACTATCATCCACTGAGTCCAAATCCATTTAGCATAATCTTGGGCCTAAGCCCATTTACATAACAATATTAAAATGAAGCACATGTATGCAACCCAACCCATCCAACCAACACACCCCCGTACCATCCAATCACACCTGTGGGGATCAAGTCAACCCACCCTGCCAACCACACCAATCGCAGGCAAATTGCCATTTATAATATATATTTTTGTGGTGGCCAAGCCACCAAAATCATAATGAAACATAATAATAAACACCAGGCTACACTTCTCTTCAACATTTTTCCCATCCTATGCAAAATATGTAAATGCAACATACATAGTAAAGCATAATATCCACTATATAAACAACAATCATTAATCCAAAGACTTATTATGGTGAATCAGCCCATTATAACACTTGTAATTCGGCACACTAAGGCATTCTAGCAAATCGACCCATTAGGGGAATTTTGGTAAATCGGCCCATAGGGGCATTTTCATAAATCGGCCCATAGGGGCATTTTCGTAATTTTAACAATTTTAATACCGATTTTGAAAAATCTTTGGTCATTATAAACTTTAAGCAAATTTCTTGTTTTATGCCATATTACGATTTTTAGCCGTACAATAATAATAATAATCTACCATCAAACATGATACCGAATCATGAATCTACGGGATTTTGGTGTGAGATTACACACCTGATTATGGTAAGTATTAAACTCTCTTGATTGTCGGCACCTATGACAACATAACACTCGATTAATCTAATGAACGAGATTTTTATTAATCTAAATCTAAACCAAGCAATATATTGAAACGCTTACCCTCGGTATTGTGAAAGACCATGATTTGTCTATTCTCACCGGATGATGGTCCACAACCCGGTAGGAAATCTCGAATTACCGATACCGCTCTACGCTTGAACTTAGGAGTAGGAATCGTAGATCCACTCCTTTTGTGTTCTCCAATCGCTTTTCCTTTCAAATTAGTTCCACTTGTCTCCATTGGAAATCGTTTTAATCAAAACGATATTACAATGATATATATATCGATTGTATAAGGAAAAAGGGTTCGGCTTACCACTATTTCCGTAGAATTAACAAGCGAATATCAAAGACCGATATAGTCCCTAAAATAAACGTGTATACATAATCATCAATCTGTTTTAGCAGAATACCAAGTATTGAGATATTGAACCTTAAAGAAATCCCTTACCTTGACAATAATAGATCCACTTCTATCGTTGGGCGCAAGACTAGAAATGATTCGGCTAAGATGTGGTGTTCGACCAATCCACTAGAATACTACAAATAGAAGATTATCAAAAAATAAGGGAGTGTGGGAAAACACCATTTCGGTTTAGAAACAAGATGAAACAACCGAATGATGGGGAACACTCATTCGGCTAGGGAGAATAGAGAATGAAAAGATTAGAATAACGTCACTTACCCGATTTAATCAAGAAAGAAATGTCCAACTTGCAAGATAGAGAAGAGAAGATGATCAAGATTCGGCTATTGAAGAGAAAAAGGGTTGATGAAATGTTCAAAAAAAAAAAAAGATGAAGGAAGAGTGCTTTGTTGGTTTTGGCTAACAAAAGAAAAAAAATGAGCAAGAGTGGGTTGAGTGTTAAGGCAAAACAAGAGAGAAAAATGAACAAATGAACTAGGTGTTTCGGCTAAAACAAAAGGGAAAAAGATGTTGGCAAAGAAGAGTACCCAAAATGCTAAAAGAACCAAAACCTTAACATGCACAAAGCTTTGCAAAATGACCAAAGAAAGAAAAATTCGGCTCTCACTACACCCTAACCAAAACCGTGCATCACTTTACCTAAAGGAAGAATGTTGACCAAAATTCTTTCCAAAACATCTTCCACATTTTAAGCCAACATGTTCCCTACTCTTTCCTTTTCTTTTTCTTCTTTCCTTCCACTCATCCTTACCTTATTTCCTTAGCCATCTTTCCTTAAATAAAAAGTCTTCCTTACCATAATTGAAGCCTTGGCCGACACTATCGATAGGAGTACAAAAAAATAAATCCCAAAATTGCACAAGATGGGATTCGAACCTCTCCCCTAAAGCCCCTTCATGTGACGCCACAACCTCTTTGCCATATGCCCACTTATGCTAGCAAATTACTCACTTATTTCCATAAGCATTGATGCCACTTACCTTCTCCCCCTTAAGGGCTTAAACATACACAATTAATAATTTAACTAGCCTAATGCAAGATATAATGCAACACATAAAATTCTAAATTTTATGATGCTATAGAAGCAGTCCAAGATCCAAAGATCTAAAGTGGGTAAATATCATGTGTCTCATGATAGCATGCTTTCCGGCCTACAGTATAATCCATGCTCGAACAACTGTCCCAATTCCCAATGACCAGCGACAATGGTGGTGGTGAGAGTTTGACTAGTGAACAAAGCGGGTGAAGTTGGAAAGTTAGGATCATCTTTGAGTTTGAATGCAGCAGGGAAAAAGGCATTGATGGAAGGTTTCTAGGTGTAGACAAGGATGGAATTAGGATCAAACACTAGGGGTCAAATGTAAATTAAGGACACCTCAATTTGTCATTATTTTATTGGCTCTCAGTAATAAATACATTGCAGAGTTCATTCTTTTTGAATTAGAAAAGTATTGTTTGTTCATTACTAGAAAGTTTGAAAGTTAACGATTTTTTTAAACTTTTACAAAGATGCTTAAGCAGCTTAAATGTTCCATCTAGGCTTGGTTATAATTGGGTTTAAGAAGTTCTAACTATAGGGTTTTCAAGTTAGTAAGAGAGAGAAAAAAATATTGTCGAAACCATTTTTTAAGTTTATGAAAAACGGAAATCGACTTAAAAAAATGAAAATGGAGTCGCCACCAATCTTTTTTCGAGGTGTGATCGGGTCACCTTGAAATTGATCATTTTAATAAAAAAATTCAATTTATTAAAACAATGATTTTGGTCTACGAAATTCGACAAAATTGGTTCGGGAATCGGTTACGTATGAGGAAGGGTTAGCACCCTCGTAATGCCCAAAAATTGGTACCTAATTGATAAATTTGTCCTAGTGTCGAAAATTTAAAATACGATCCTTTTATTTGAAAGAAAGCTAAGATTCACTTATTTCAAAGAAATAAACTGTCACACCCAATGAGTTAGGATGCATCATTTCAAGACTTCGAAAACTAAGCTTACCCTTGTTTGTAAAAAAAATCCTTACCTCGAGTCACAAAATATCATATCCAATAAGTTAGGATATAACATCTCGAATTCCCGAGAATAAGCTTTTATTTAAAATTTGTAATTTTTTATTTCAAAAAGGATACTTGGCTATGTAAATTCAACGAAGAAAACTGAAACCCAGTAAGTTAAGGCACAATTTCCTTGAGACATCCAAATGCCAAATATTATTTTATTTAAGTAAGTACTTTTGAATAAATAGATGCAATTAAAATGAAAATACATTTTCTAAAACAATGATTTGAATGAAATGTGGCGTTAATATATTACCAAACTTAAATTTTAAAGGACATTTTACTAGTAAAAGTGATAATCATAACAAATAATATAATTAATGCAAGCAATATCACAATCATGTTAAGGTAAATGAAGATTACAAATTTATTCTTAAAAATATGAATGATCAAGAGATAGAAAGCAGACAACAAAAAAATCTATTTTAACAAAAGAAATTAAGGAATAAACATGAAATGTTTTTACAAAATTAAATGTATATAAAAGAAGGTGAATAATGTAAAAAGAAATAAAAAAATATGGCCAATTCTAAAAAAGATAATATATATATTCATGAGAAAATAAGTAAGATACATTTTTAAATAAATAAATAATATATAACTTTAAAAAATATATTTATAATACAATAATCTAACACATAAAAACTACATATTTAAAAATAAACAATATAAACAATATATGTTATACAATATACCAAATTTTGTACCATATTAAGGATAAAACAATTTAAATGTTATATAATATAATATAATAATATATAATATACAAAATTTTAAAAATATATAATATAATAACTAATATACAAATTCTAAAATGATATGTAATATATAAATAATATTAAACTTAAATAAAATAATCTAGTATAAATAATAAATAGTAATAATTTAATACATATATAATACTGAAATAATTAAAAATAAGAATAAAAATAAAAATAAAAGAATTAAAAATCAAAGAAACAAAGATCAAATCAAAATAATTAAAAAAACTAAAGTAAAATTGTAAAAAAGGATGATGTTGGAACGCGCGCCAAACTATAGGGACTTATTGGGCAATTATGCCCTATCTCCTAAATGGCACCGTTCCATCATCTGTCTTTAAAATGACCTTAGGGACCAAATTGAAACAAAGGCCAACTTTTAGGGTTGAATTAAAAATAAAAGGAAATTTAAATTGTACTAAATTAAAAATAATAAAATTGCGGAGGGACCAAAGAGACAAATTTCCCCTTTTATAAAAACACACGGATCCTCCCCGGGTGACGCCGTTTTGGTCATTAATTGATTACAGCAAAACAACGCCATTTTGCTGGCCTATATAAATCAACAATCTGTAAAAAAAAAACATTTTAAAGCTATCTAAAAAAAAACAAATAGAGCTTTTAAAAGCTCTCTCTCATTCTCAGTCTCCGGCCCTGGCTCCGGTGACAAACCGACGCACGCGCCATCGCACACGCCACTGTAGACGGCGGTCGGAGGCTAGAAACTTCGGTTTTTAAAAGTGAATCGGAAGGTTAACTAGTGCTCTTTATTTTTAGTATTGTTTTAAAAAATTTTGTATGATTCTTACATATTGATAAACCATAAAAGTAACATATTTTAAGCCCACATTTAGCATGCTTTTGGATGATTTAAGCCTTGAATTGCGTAATTTGGTGCTCTTAATCCTTTGTTTTCATGTTTTATACCCAGGAGAGCATCGGATGATGAAAAGAACGGAAAACGAGCCCAAAACAGAGTAAATAGGCCATATCACGAAATCTACACGGCCTGGGCCCAAGACCACACGACCGTGCCTCATTCAATAGGCTCGCACACGGCCTAGCCACGACTTACACGGGCGTGTGCCATGGGCGTGTCCATGTCGCAGGAAAGAAAAGTTTCACTCGGATTTGGATACTTAGAGGCAAAGTAACATATTCAAAAGCCTATATAAACACCCTAAGTATGACCAGAAAAGGGGGGAACCCAAGGCCTTAGTCAAGGGCTGTCCGATTAGGCCAGAGAAGGTAGATTTGTGGAGAATTACTCGAAAATAGCCAGTTGATCCATCTCAACAAGCCGAAATTATACTCAAGACGGAGGATCTCTCCTTCAATTCCTTTAGGGGGTTTGAGGATTTCTTATGTTTTGTTTTATCTTTTCTCTTGAGATGTTTTCTTTTATTATTATGAACTAAACACTGAGATACTTGAGGGGGATGAAACCTAAGATGAATCTTGTTATTGTTTTCTGAACTATATGATAAATATTTAACTTGTTCTTAATTATGTGCTTAATTCTTGTGTTGATATTTCCAGGATATTAATTCAAGAATGATGTGCTTAGGTGGAGGAGCAAAAGTCCTTGCCTAAGAGTAGATCTAGTATAGTTAAGCGAAGTTGATCGCGCGCCTAGAGATAGGGTGACGAGATTTTGCCGAATTAGGGTGAAACCTAATATAGGAGTCCCTAGATTGAGTTAATGCGATTCTAGGGGGTTTTAATTAGAAAGAGATTTTAATTAATCAACCTAGCGTTAGACGTTAGCCGCCTTGAGAGGAGGATTAATATAACTTAGGGAATCTTACGGATCAAGTCAAATGAATAAATCGTCTGGTTCAGAGTTAGATAACAAGTGAAGTCTAGATGGATTCTTCCTTGGGTGTCGTCTTAATCAATTGGTCTTTCCTCAAGTTATTTCCACAATTTCATTCTTCTTTGTCTTAGAGTCTTTAGTTTAGTAGTTAGTTAATTTTAGTTTAGATAAACAATTCACTTTAATTCTTAGGCTAAATAATAAAAAGAGAGTTAGTATTAGTACTTTTGGTTTCTTTGGGATTCGACATTCCGGTCTTGCCTTAAC
The DNA here is from genome assembly GCA_025503065.1 of Gossypium bickii. Taxonomy (NCBI): domain Eukaryota; kingdom Viridiplantae; phylum Streptophyta; class Magnoliopsida; order Malvales; family Malvaceae; genus Gossypium; species Gossypium bickii. The sequence continues at coordinate 122,091,705 of CP106712.1, read as the reverse complement.
TAAACTACTGTTCGATAGATGCACTTACCTCAAATCGTTGTCATAGTTGGTTTCTAGTTTCGATCATTCATTTTATAAATTTTAAGACTTTGACATTGCGAAACAACGATCACATATCTAAAAATAAATAATAAAAAAATAAAAAAATAAAATAATTATCGAGAATCACCTTTTGCTTTCGAAAATACTATATTTTATTTCTGTATATTTTTTTGTGTGTCTGCCTCCCGTTCATACAGATTGCCTTAGGGTTATTTATAACCCAAAAATAAAATTGGAAAATAAATACAAAATCACAATATGCTGCTACTGTCTATTTTCTTTCCTTGTTTTGCAGGTGAATGGCGAGAACCACGGCGGTGGAGCGCTATCCGTGCGCTGATTGCGGTACAACTGGGGGTTGTGCTGGGCACTTGATGCACCTAGGGTTTCAGAAACCCTAGGCTTCTGATTCTGTTTAGTATTTGGGCCCTTTTGGGCCCCGCCGGTTTTGGGTTTGTTGGGTTAGGGGGTTAGTTTTTTTGGGTTGTGTGGTTTGTAATGTGTTTTGGGTTAATTGGATTTGGGGTGTAATTTAGGTAATATTTGTAAATTCAGGCCTATAAATAGACTTTATTAATTATTATTATTATTTTTTTGGTTTTTGAATGGTATGGGCTCGGGCACAAATGGGCTATTACAGCTGCCCCTCTTTGCTCATTGTTGTGTTACGAGAATAGAGAAAAGACGATAAAAGGACCCATTTTACACGATCTTGTCAAATGACTGTATCTTCAGGGAGATAGGCTAATATCTTCAACCTACTTCACTGCAACTTCAGGAAGACGAGATTTACTATCTTTAGTCTGCTCCACTGCAAACTCAGGGATGCCAAACTAGTATCTTTGATCTGTTTCACTGCAAATCTTAGGAAAACAAGATCTGCTATCTTTGATTTTCCCCACTACAAACTTAGGGAGACAAGACTGATGTCTTTGATCTGCTTCACTGCAACTTCAGGATTGCCAGATCTACTATCTTCAGTCTGCTCCACTGCAACTTCAGGGAGGTCAGACTAGTATCTTCGATCTGCTTCACTACAATCTCAGAAAAACAAGATCTCTTATCTTCAGTCTACTCCACTGTAACTTCAGGGATGCCAGACTAGTATCTTTGATCCGCTTCACTGTAATCTCAAGAAGGTAAGATCTATTGTCTTTTAGCCTGTTCTACTGCAAACTCAGAGATGCAAGGCTGATGTCTTTGATCTGTTTCACTGTAACTTCAGGAAGACAAGATCTGATGTCTTCGATCTGCTTCACTGCAAATTCAAGAATGCTAGATCTACTATTTTTAGTCTGCTCAACTGCAAACTCAGAGAGACCAGACTAATATCTTCAATCTACCTTACTACATTGTCCTCTAGAGGACATAACCTGTAGAATGGGTATATGCTTATGCTTAATAATTAGGATGCCCCGATCGAAATGAGTCAAATGCTTCCTATTTAGACATGCTATGATATGTGAATGCAAAAATGTTATGAGAATGATTCCTATTTCAGGTGTCATCACTCATTTATTTGTCCAGGTTTCATCTTCGTTCTTCTTGAAGTATCATATTCTTGCTCAAATAATTTCCCTCATGGAAATTTTAGTGCCCACTCCATTTGATCCTTGGGAACACAAGACTTGTACCATCTTCAAACTATCCCACCAGAATCGAAACTTTTTTAATTTGTCCCTACTGCAATTTAAGGATACAAGATTTATTTCAACTTCAATTCATTCCTTCATAATTCAGGGTTTTGAATTTTCCCCATCAATTTGGTTTGTTATACCATTCCCCGAATTTTATGACCTAATAACATCGCTTACTTTCATCACATCAATTCATTATTTTGTCCAATTATCATTTGGACAAAGAATTCAAAAAAATAGTCTCCATCTAGACTCTTCTTTCTCAAATATTTCCAGTCCATGTACTTGGAAATTCTAAACAATTATCCTGTTTCAATTTCTTGTATCATCTAGAAATTTCCAAAGTAATATGTAGAACTTCTTTTGTGAAATTATTAGTTCATCAATCATTATTTCAATGCAACGTGCTTATGACTAATGGGTAACAAATAAATTGATCTCAAGGATAGTTAGAGTTAAATAAATTATCAGAAATACAAAGGAAATTAACTGGGAACATAGCTTTGAGAATAAAAAGAATCCAAAGATAGTAAAATGAATAGGACAAAGACCAGGTGCCCTAGATATCGCAGCTCGGGCTTCCATATGCAAACCCCATGAAGACTGCTTTTGAGCTTAACATGTGTTTAGGAGATGCAAAGTACTTTGTTGATGCCTAGATATGTAACATACTTCATTTCTTGTTGATTCAGGTATAGCAAGATCACTGCATGCCTAATCAAAATTTGAGCCACCCTTTTTGGGTTTTAAACTCAAAACCCATTTGGACTCAAGGCGCCCTTTTCGGGTTTTCGCCTAGGCCTCTCCTCTTTTTTTTTTTTGAAGTCTCAAAGTGCCCTTTGTGGGTTTTCATCTTGGCCTCTTCTCCTCTTTAAGCAAAATATTTTTTTGACTGAATCCGAGTTCACAGGATTGGGTAAGCTTTTCCCATCCATTTCGGTCAGAATCAATGCACCTCCAGAGAAAGCCTTCTTCACCAAATATGGTCCTTCCCAATTTGGCATCCATTTCCCTCTGAAATCCTTTTGTATGGGAAGGATCTTTTTCAGTACAAGGTCCCCCTCATGAAACTCTCTTGGGCGGACCTTTTTATCATAAGCTTGCATCATTCGTCTCTGATACATCTGACCATGGCGAATAGCCCTTAGCCTTTTTTCTTTAATCAAGTTCAACTGATAATATCGAGCCTGGATCCATTCAGCTTCATCCAATTTTATTTTTGACAAAACTCGAAAGAAAGATATTTCTACTTAAATAAGTAGAACTGCCTCTATCCCATAGACCAATGAGAAAGGAGTTGCTCCAGTAGAGGTTCTGATGGACGTCCGATAAGCATAGAGTGCAAATGGTAATTTCTCATGCCAATCCTTATAAGTTTCATCCATTTTCCCTACTATCTTCTTGATGTTTTTATTGGCCGCTTCCACTACCCTATTCAGTTTTGGACGATACGGACACGAGTTGTGGTGTTTGATCTTGAATTTACTACATACTTCTTCTATCGTGTTGTTGTTCAAGTTCAGTGCGTTGTCTGATATGATCCTCTCGGGCATTCCATATCGACAAGTGATCTCCTTCTTCAAGAACTGACTAACTGCTGACTTAGTAATGCTAGCGTAGGAAGCAGCCTCTACCTATTTCGTTAAGTAGTCAATAACCACAAAGATGAATCGATGCCCATTTGAAGCTTTCGGTGAGATCGGCCCAATAACATCCATGCCCCACATGGAAAAAGGTCATGGGAAAGTCATAACATGTAAAGGTGAAGGTGGTACATGAATTTTGTCTCCATAAATCTAGCATTTATGACATCTTTTGGCATAGTTGATACAATTTCCTTCCATGGTGGACCAATAATATCTGAATCTTATTATTTGTCTAGCCATTGTGAATTAGCGTGTGTTCCACAACGCCCTCATGAACTTCTTCCAAAATTTCCCTAGCTTCAATAGCGTCAACACATCTTAATAGTACTTGATCTTTCCTTCTTTTGTACAAGATATCCCCATCTAAAACGTAGTCAGAGGCCAGTCTTCTTAATGTCCTTTTGTCATTCTCAATTGCATGCTCCTGGTATTCACAATTTCTTACGTATCGCAATACATCATGATATTAAGGGTGGTCATCTTTTTCCTCCTCTTCCATGTTATAACAATGGGCTAGAACTTCAAAAATACTCATCTGAATAGGTCTCATATCCTCTGGTTTGTTTACTTTCATCACAGAAGCTAGAGTTGCCAAAGCATCTACCATCTGGTTTTTATCTCGTGGGAGGTAATTAAAAGTGATGGCATCAAACTCCTCAATCAGCCCCAGAACTATTTTTCGGTAATCGATTAGTTTAGGGTCTCTTGTCTCCCATTCTCCTTTAAGCTGGTAGATTACTAATGCAGAATCTCTATATACTTCTAGCACTCTGATTTTATGCTCTACTGCTGCTCTCATTCCCATGATGCATGCTTCATACTCTGCCATGTTGTTTGTGCAATCAAAATCCAATTTGCATGTGAATGGATAATGATCACCACTATGGGATACCAATATTGCCCCAATTCTATTTCCCACAACGTTTGACGCCCCATCAAAATTTAGCTTCCACAGACATTCTTCAGTAGTTATGTAACATCCTAGATTAGGGGTTATGCGTTTGGAGCATAACTCAAGTGCTAGTGGGTTTTAAGGGTATTTGGAGATGTTTTAAGAGTTTTTAGAACTCTAGAATGAAGGTGAAAACTTTGGGAAATAATTGGATTTTAGGTTAAAAAGAGGAAACTAGGCAAAGAGGCCTTAAAAGAAATTATGTGGGGTTTAGGACATAAGGAATTAATTGGCAAAGTGGCTTGGGGCGCTAAAGTGCAAGGGGACTTCAGGAGGGAAGGGGTTCGAGCGGCAGGAATCGCACTTGGGAGTTTTATTTTTAGCGTTAAAGGGGAGCAAGGCTAGGGAGGCCTTAAAGGAAAAATCTTCGGCGTGTTTGGCATAAATCAGGCCTTGGTAAAGTGGCTGCAAGGCACCACTTAAGGGCCTAGAAGTGACGCCTGGCGCAGGTCTTGGGTTCGAATTGCGGCGGCAGCAAGTAGTGGTTTATTTTTGCTTTTGGCGTTAAGACAAGGGGGAGCTAGGTGAAGGAGGCTTTAAAAGAAATTGTGACGAGTTTATGTCACAAAAAGACGCCGTGGCAGAGTGGCCTGGGGCGTTACCTGTAAGCTTGCTCCAGCAGGTCTCATGTTTGAACCTTGGGGGCAGCAAATGGGTGTTTTATTTTATGCTTTTGGCGCCAAGAGAGAAGGGAGTAATGGACGGCAATTGGACTTTTAATTGGGTGAGGATTAAGTTGGATTTTATTTTCAATTTCGGCTAGGATATAGGATAAAGGTAGTTTTATTTTATTTATTTTAAATTGGTAGATATAGGAGATAATTATGTGATTTGTTTATTTTTAAAAAAGGTAGGATAATTATTAAATTATTTTATTTAGTTTAAATAAATAGATAGAAGATAATTGTGGCTTTAGTTTATTTATGAGTAGATAAGGGATTAAGGTTGGATTATTTTATTTTATTTGACAAGATAATAGAAGAGATAATGTGATGGTTTATTTTATTTTACTTGGTAAAGTGATAAAGAAGGGATAATAGGAGATTTATGAGGAATTTGATAATGAATTGATAAGGTGGCCGAATGAGGGACTCTTTGGGGTGCCTAGTCGGTTTTGAAGCTTTATAAGGAGGGGGGTGCCAAATTTAGTTTCTTTTTCCCATTACTTGTGCCGTTCTTCCTCTTGTGCAAAAGCCATTTATATTTCTTTCTTTCTTGAATTTTCTAAGCGCCGAAATTGTTTGTTCATCTTTTAATCTCCATTGCCGAAATTCTTCTACTTTTCCCTTATTCATCTTTTTATTTCTTCCAACCCCAAATTCCTCAGTAGCCGAATATTTCTTGTGATTTAAAGCCTTAGCCGAATCTTATAGCTTTCTCCTTCTCCTTTCTTCTCTAGAGATCATAAAGTGCCGAACCACCATTGTTGTTCTCAGAAGCCGAATCTTTAAAGGAGGGTGCTATCGACTACTTACTTTAGGCTCTTCAAAGCAAACGTGTAATAGTGGGATTTCACTTCTCAAGGAGCAAGTGGTGATTCGGGATTTTCGTAAGTTAGGTAAGTGTTATGTGATATTCGGCTATAAGCCATATTTTGGATATTAAGGGTTGACCGATTGAGTACTTTGGTGTTAAGGGCAAATCGACAGGCATAAGGGCAAGTTTCAGGATTCAGATCATTGTGGTAAGGATATTTAGTAAGTGTAGTTTCAATTCGAAATATTTAGATTAAAGTATTAGTGTTTAACCGTTTGGTTACGATTAAGAAATCATTAATGAACATGGATGCCGAACGAGAAGGTAAAGGGATAGTCCCTATCCCCAAGTTCAAAAGGAGAGCAGTTTCTGCAGTTAGGGATTGGCCACCGGGGTGTGGACCAGCGTCAAAGCAAGAAAGTAGGCAAATAGCCGTAGTTTCGCTTAGCGATAGCATCGGGATCGAAAGCATAGTTCTTCGAGTTAAAAGGTGTGTGATTAATCCACCGTTTTTCGGGTATTTGTGTTATATGTGTATATGTTATGAATGTGCTAATTAGTGCAAAGTGGAAATTGTGATATGGATACCTCGCGGTATATCGGTAATCATGTAAGTACTAAATCTATGATGTGGTTATTAATATGTATATGTGATGATATGTTTGATGAACATGCTCATGCATTATCATGGCACTATTTCAGGTTGCATGTGCATGGGTGGGATATGATATGAAAGAAGGACAGGGTGTACTTCGAGTACGTGGTTTGATGTTAGCCTTGAGCTACATCGTGGACTGACGTTGACTGAGGTCACGTTGTGGATTATTTGCGATTAAGTTCGCGTGGCTTGATGAGTAGCTATGTGCCTCATCGTGGTTGATATCGGTTATGTGCCATATCGTGGTTGATGAGTGACTATGTGTCCCATCGTGGTTTTGGTGTTAGCTACGACTACATCATGGATTGGCACTGACTGAGGTCATGTTGTGGATTTTTGTGCTTAATTGCACGTGGACGGCATTGATTGCCTTTTTGGAGTGAAAAGGAGAGGGTGATTTAATAATCCCCTGGTGTGTGGTAGGCTGGATACGGGGGTGTGTAGAGGATGGACCCTAGGCTGGGTTGGGCATCATAATTGCATAACTTTGCATGTGAATATATGTGAAAATGGGCCAAGCCCAATATGTGATGTGGATTAATGTGAAATGGGCCAAGCCCAGTATGTGAGGTGGATTCACTGTGGTAATGGGCCAAGCCCAGTATGTGGAAGCATGTGGTTAATTACACTATTATAAGAATGTGATATGGTTATGGGCCAAGCCTAATACGTGAACTCTATTGATATGGATAAGGGCCAAGCCCAACAAGTGAACTCATGTGAATAATGTTGCATTACTATTTGTTATATGGGTTATTATATGGTTAACATGTGGGTGGAAATTCAGTGGTTTAATTACACACTGAGTTTGTATGACTCACCCAAATATTTACCAACATCGCAGGTGATCGTGAAATTGGACCGGGTTGGAGTGGATACAAAGGTGGCCATGCAGAAGCAGATATCCATGCAGAAAGATATTTTAATTAATTAAGTATTTATATTTTCAGTATTTCTGATTAAATGTTTACTGTAATAAGGCCCATTAAAGTATTTAATTATTTTTATTAAGTATCTTTATTATTATGTTTTAGTATGGATTGACAATTGAGATATCTTTCGCCAATGGTTTTATTTTCTTAAATCTGTATATAATAAAGTTTTGAACCCGGTATTTTATAACAATTAAATTTTTACTTAGAATGTTTTAAATTACGAAAAATGTTTTATTAAAGGCAACAAATTTTTAACCCTTTCTACTTTTAAGTACGAATAATTTCAACCATTTTCCGCAGTGGCATTTCAAATTCGGTCGTAACGAATGGGCCGGGTTTGGCGTGTTACAAGTTGCCACATACATTAGCTCTTCATTGGGAAACTCAAAACTTAAAGGTTCATAATCCTCTAAGGCTCTGCTATCCAGAAATTCTGCTATTGCACTCCCTTTTATAGCCTTTTGGTTCACATATACTATATCAAATTCAAAAAGCAAAATTTGCCACCTTGCCATTCTTCCATTCAGAGCAGTTGACTCCATTATATACTTTAATGGGTCAAGCTTTGAAATTAACCAAGTTGTATGATATAGCATATACTGTCTCAATCTCCGAATTGTCCAAATCAAGGCGCAACACAATTTCTCAATTAACGAATATCTCATTTCACATTCAGTGAACTTTTTTCTGGTATAGTATATTGCCTTTTCTTTTCTTCCTGACTCATCATGTTGACCAATCACACATCCCATAGAGTTATTAAATACTGTCTGTAACATCCCGAAATTGGGCCTAGTAGGATTCGGCCTAATGGGCTTTGGGTGTGGGAGTGTTTAAAATTTTTTGAGAACAAGAGAATGACATTATTTGTAGTTGGACTTTTTAAGAAGGTAATTTTGGAAGGTTACAAGGTTTCTATGAAGTATCGGGTTTAATTAGGCCTTAGGAAAAAAATTTGGTATTTTATCCCTTTAAGGAGATAGAGTAAGTGACCTTAAGGCTTATAGTAATGAATGAGTAAATGGTTAGCATAAGATGAGTAATTGGTAAAGAGGTTATGGCATTAAGTGATGTACCTTGAGGGAAGAGGTTCAAATCCCATTGTTTGCAAATTTGACTATTATTTTTGCTTTCCTTCCTTATGTATCGGCCAAGAAGTATTTTTGGTAAGTGTGGACTTCATTATTTTGGTAAGGTGGCTAAAAGAATATGTCAAGGTTAAAGTTTGGGAAAGGAATCAAGAGGAATAGGAAAGAAAGGGGGACAAGAGGCTAATATCGGGGGAGGTGTTTTGGAAAGTATGGGTGGCCAAACTCTTATCCTAAGGGGGTATGCATGTGGACGGTTTTGAGGTAGATAGGTGGCTGGAAAATTTTATTTGGCATTTGGTAAAGTCTTAGCTTTGTTTTGGCCAAAATTCCTTTAACAACTTTGTGTCATTCTCTCCCAATTTTGCAACTCTCCTTGCCGAAACCTATTAGCACAATAGTGCATTTTCTTTCTCTTTTGTTTAACCACAAACTCATTTTCTTTCCACCTTCCTTGATAGCCGAAATTCTCCATTGCCTTTTGAATTAATTTTTGGTGCTTGTTAGGCCAAAAACTTTTCTCTTTGCACAATTTGGTACTCTCCAAATTTCTTTTGCTTTGTGCCGAATTTACAAGCCATTGGTGAGCACACTTTCTTCATTTTTTCCTTGGGAGCCAAAACCTTAATCCATCTTTCACCATTCTTTTTGTTGCCGAAATACTCACATTTCTTTTTGGTTCATATTTCTTTTAGTGTTGATCGAAACATTCCAAACACCTTGATACACCTTCTCCTTTCTTTTAATCATTTCTTCTCATTTGTGTTGACATTCACTCCTTTGATCAATCGAGTGATAGTGGAAGGCTGAAACTTTGACTCATCCGTAGCCATTGTACAATCGTTAGAAATGGAACTAATATCGTTAAGGTAAGGGATTCATCATGGTTCTTTTTGGATCTTTTTTGTTGACCGATTATTTTGCTTAATGAAATAGTGGTTGTGACTAATCGATTATATTTTTAGGGACTAAATCGCTCGATCTATCCCTCGTAATAAGAGACTCGGATTGTTGGTAAGTGTATAGATTGTTAATCAATTGAAACAATTGGTTGAAGTGGTAAATTCGGTTTTGGACTAATTGTTGACCGATTGTATCTTTAGGTGCCGCGGAGAATATCGTGTTACGGATTCCGAATAAGGTGTGTAATCCCGTACCTTCCGTATATGGTGTGTAATCTCACACTTTTCTGAAATTTTGTATGAAATATTCTGTGAATCGGTCGAAATACCGAAGAAAAATCAAAAACCGGCATCTGTGATCACTCGGGCGTGCGTATGATCGTAGTGGTAATCGTATTTTGTAATAAAACAGTTTCGGTAGGAAACAGTGTCATGTATTTGAAAAATCATGAAAAATAGGTGAAAAGGAATTACAAAGTGAACAAGATATCAAATTAAAGCTTACTGTGTCTATTTTAATATGGAAGAAATGGAGAAGGAAAAGGAATTTTATATTCTGAGATATGTAAATTTTAGTGAGACTGGTTCTGAATGATTTTGGGGTATTCTGTTCTGTGTTGGAAAAATTGTATAAAATTTTACAAAGTGAATTAAGAGTTATAATTGATATGTATGGATTCCTTAGTGAACCTATTTTCAATAGAAACAAGTGGGAGTAGTATATGAAAAGCGTACAGTAAGATATTTGAGATTAAGGTAAGAGAGGTCAGAATTATTAGACAGTGAAACAAGGGAAACTTCAAGGAATAAACTGTACTAAATGGTTAAGCTAAAAATTCTGGAAAATTAAGGAATAAACAGGTGTACTGGTTGGTACGGGTGGTGTGTAGCGGATGGAAATTTAGGCTTGGTTTGGGAATTGCATATCATATGCATATTATATATATGATTCATTTATATTATTGTAAATGGGCTTAGGCCCAAATATTTGCTTAATGGATTTTGGCCCAGTGAACAACGGTAAGTGGGTTACACACTGAGTTCTTGTAACTCACCCCCCTTTCTTTTAACCCTTGTAGGTAACGCTTGATGATATGGACTTGGGCTATGGATGAATCGAGGGAGGCCATACTTCAGAAATGGTTTATTTGGACTTTAGACTTCTTCCTCGGTTATTTTATCACTTTACTATTTTGGGTTAAATCTTGTAATAAGGCCTCTGGTTTATTTTATATTGCTTTATGTTTGACGTATTTTATATTTTGCTCAAATTGTTTTAAATGGGAAATTTTCTAAAAACTTAAATAAAGGTTTTCGAAAATCGATTAACAAATGGATTTCAAAATAAACTTTTACAAATATGATTTAACTCGAATTTTCTTTAAATTTTTAAAGACATTTTCAAAAGTCACGATTTTAAAGTTCAATTCCTTGATTTTTGATTCATCAATTAATTTCTCAAAAATACTTGTATTTTATCAATGTTTCCGCAATGTTTCAAGATGCTTTTGCAACTCTATTTCAAACGTCACATTTTCGTAAATCATTTATTTCAAATATGCTTTCGCAACCAAAAAGGTTTATTAAAGATAATTATATTTTCACGTAGATACAATTGCTTAAGTGTTTTGGGTTTTAACAAAGAGGCTATAATTCTTAAACAAGTTTTTAACAATTGCGAAGATGGTTTTGAAAAACACTTCATGTGGCACGCCAGATTCAGGCCTAACTCTAGGCCTGGTTTGGGGTGTTACACTGTCAAATACAGTATTAGTGGTCTATATGGATTAGGCGGAGATAGTACTAGGGCATTTGACAAATATTGTTTGACTTTGTCAAAAGCTTTCTGGCACTCATCGTCAAATATGCCTTGGTTGTGTTTCTTAAGAAGACGAAATATGAGATCACATTTCTCAGTTAATTGTGCAATAAACCGAGCAATGTAATTTAATCTTCCAAGAAAACCTCGAACTTCTTTTTGAGTGCGTGGTGGAGGCAATTCTTGTATAGCTTTGACCTTATCTGAGTCAATCTCGATTCCTTTCCCACTAACTACGAAACCCAGTAATTTCCCTGACCGAGCTCCAAAAGTACACTTTGCCTAGTTGAGCTTTAATTGAAATTTTCTCAATCTCAAAAGCAACTTCTTCAAAACTTCAATGTGTTCCTTTTCTGTTCGAGATTTGGCGATCATGTCATCAACATATACTTCAATCTCTTTGTGCATCATGTCATGGAATAAGGTTACTATGGCCCTTTGATATGTTGCTCCTGCAATCTTTAGCCCAAATGGCATCACCTTATAACAAAAGGTATAGGAAAGTATTTTTCTCCATATCATCAGGATGCATCTTGATCTGATTGTATCCCGAAAAACCATCAATGAAAGAAAACAGTGAGTATCCCGCCTTATTATCCACCAATGTGTCAATATGAGGCAAAGGGAAATTACCCTTTGGGCTAGCTTTATTTAAGTCCCTATAGTCTACACACATCCGAACCTTTCAATTCTTCTTAGGGACAGGAGCAATATTGATTACCCATTCTGAGTATTTTACCCCCTGGAGAAAACCAGCATCAAACTGTTTCTTGACTTCCTCTTTTATTTTTAACACCACATCAGGCCTCATCTTTTGTAGCTTTTACTGAACTGGCTTGCACTATTCTCTTATGGGAAGGCGATGCACTACAATATCAGTACTTACCCCAGGCATGCAAAGATGTCTTTGAATTCCTGTAATAACTCAACGAGGTCTTGCTTCGTCTCCTCGGCTATGCGCGTTCCAATTTTCACAACCTTTCCTTCCTCCTAGACTATATTCTCTACCACCTCTTCATGGGGTAAAATCTGTTTCCCTTCTTGCTTTACCATTCTTAATAAATCTGGAGACAAGTTACAATCTCTGTCACCTTCAAAATCCTGATATTCCTCTAAACACATGTCTTGCTCAAAAAAGACCTCTAAATCTGTAGTATTGTTGCTCATGTCATTATATCTAGGGACCTGTGGTAGGTACAAAAGAATGTACAAAGAACAAATGAATCCAAGAACAACTGTTCACATGATATGAATGAGAATAAATAAAAACAATTTGGAATGAAATTAGAAGATCAAAAGAATATATATAAAAAAATGAAAGAATATTTTCCCAAATTGATTATTGAAGATGTATTTTATTGAAACAAAAGATGTCTAAACATCAGCCTATTTCACAAAAGAAATCTTATTGTTCCTAGGCTTTAAAAAAACAAGTGTGCTCTGAACATTACTCTGTGTAATCTCTAAAAACTATAGGAAGTTCCTGTACAGTCCAATTGTTCAAAACGCTTCCAGGTTCATAAGGGCAAATGCCCAACAAGTTTTTTTGCCCAGTTTCCTCCTCGTGTATGGCATTGATGTAAAGATCTTCATTTTCCAATGATCCTCTCTCCGGTTGAATTACCCCTCCTGATACAAAAGTCTAGGATATATGAGGGAATGTCATCAATTCCCAATTGACTTCTTCCCCATTCATCCATGCCCTTCTTCTCTCTTGCTTCTTCTCTATTTCCCTCTCCCTTTGTCCAGCATCTGGCCTAATACCCAAGCCAAAACGGTCCCTTTTCTCTTTCAACATCGGAACTTGAATCTCTCCTTGAAGATGTCTGCCTAGTCCTTTTCCCGGTAAAGCTCTTTTCCCCACCCTCATTTGTAAGCCCATTCTCGTGGTCCTGAATATCCTAGGAATCGAAACCTCATTCCCTTCCAAAATGAATGTTGTGTTCAAAAACTCTAAAGATCGAAAGGAACACTCAATGGCCTCCTCATTTGCCTCTAAGTGTGGCGCGTCGTTGGCAACAGTTGCTATGATGTCCTCCTCTGCAGTTATAGTAACCAACCAACCCTCTGCTGCTAATTGCTGAAATCAGAGCTTTAAAATTTATAAAAGAATGATCGAACCTGGAAACAAACTCTGACAACGATTAAAGGCAAGTGTACCTATCGAACAGTAGTATAGCTTAGGCAAGACCGGATTGTCAAACCCAAAGGAACCAAAAGTATTAATACTAACTTTCTTTTTATTATTTAGCCTTAAAAATAAAGTGAAGTTTGTTTTAATATAAATTAACGACGACAAACTAAGGACACTAAGACAAAAAGAACGAATTGGAAAATAACTTGAAGAAAAACTCAATTGATCACGATGATACCCCGAGGAAGAATCCACCTAGACTTCACTTGTCATCTAACCCTGAATCATATGATTTATTTACTTAGCTTGATCCGTAGGACTCCTTAACCTATGCTAAACCCTCTCTCGAGGCGAATAACGTCTAACCCTAGGTTAATTAGTGGAACTCTCGTTCTCTTATAATAACCCCCTAGAATAGTAGTAAAATAATCTATGGATTCCCATATTAGGTTTCACCCTAATTCGGCAAAATCTCGTAACCCTATCTCTAGGCGTTCGATCAACTTTGCGTAATTACGCTAGATCTACTCTTAAGCAGGGTCTATTCCTCCTCCACCTAAGCACATCAGATTTGGATTAAGCATGCACAATTAAGAACAAACTAAGTATTTATCATAAAATTTAGAAATCAAATAACAAGATTCATCTAGGTTTCATCCCCTTCAGGTATCTGAGGGGTTTAGTTCATAACTAAGAAAGAAAATATCTCAAGAGAAAAGATAAAACAAAACATAAGAAATCCCTAAAACTCCTTGAAGGAATTGAAGGAGAATTCCACTGTCTTAAGTATAATTTCGGCTTCTTGGGATGGATCAACTGGCTAAGTTCGAGCGATTCCCATAATTCTGACCTTTGCGGTTTGGCTCCTTGGCTTAGCTCGACCCCTCTCAAAGGTGGCACTTAGGGGATATATATAGGCTCTTTGGAATGCGATTCTTTCTTCCTAAGTATCCTTTTCCGACTGAAATTGCTCATTCCAACGACAGAGGCACGGCCATGACACACGCCCGTGTGGCTTGACTTCAAGCCGTGTTTGGATTTCTTAATGAGGTACGGCCATGTAAATAGGGGGAGAGGTCGTGTTCTAGATGCTCAACAAGGCACGGCCATGTGGTCTTTGGGCCAGGCCATGTCGAATTCGTGATATGGCCCATTCACTCCGTTTAAAAGCACCTTTTTACATAAATCGAGGCTCAAATCATCCAAAAGCATACTAAATGTAGGCTTAAAATATGTTATTTTACGGTTTATCAAATACCCCCACACTTAAGCTTTTGCTTGTCCTCAAGCAAAATTCTCAATTTACAATTAAAACGAACTTTCCATGATTCATAATTACTATCAACAATGCCTTATCCTAATTCATAGATTGTAACATTCTGGAAATGGGCCTATGCATTTTTGATTTAATTATACGAAATGGCATGTCTTATGTGTTATGAATGTATAGTGAACATTTTTGGAAACTTGGAAATGTAAGGAAATGACTTGGAAATGTAAGGAAATGTCTTGCCTTGGAAATGTAAGGAAATGACTTGGAAATGGAAGGAAATGTCTTGTCTTGGAAATGTAAGGAAATGACTTGGAAATAAAAGGAAATGTCTTGTCTTGGAAATGTAAGGAAATGTCTTGGAAATGTAAGGAAATGTCTTAGAAATGTAAGGAAATGCTTTAGAAAAGTCAAGTTTAAAGTTTAAAAGAGGAAATTAAGGCAATATGGCCTTAAGAGAAAAAGTATGTGAAATTTGACACACAAGCAGGCTTGGAAAAGTGGCCTGGAGATGCCACTTAGGGCCTATGGAAATGGCGCCACATGCAAGGGGATTGAGCCTGAGTTTGAGTCACAGGGAAAGCAAATAAAAGAAATTTTATTTTGCTTCCAGAAGAAGTGAGGTGGACGGCACAAGGCTATAATTTAGGAGCCTTTATTCTTTTATTTTTAAGAGATAAATAGTGGATAAATAAGGGATAAATAATGGATTTATTTTAGATTATTTTCAAGAGATAAATGAGGAATTATTCTTTAATTAGGAAAATAAGGGAGAAATGATGGCCAAGTAAGGGACTTTGAGTTTAATAATTTCGGCTAAGTAAGGATAGTTGCTAAACTATCTTTTATTTTAGGAGATAATTAAAGTGATAAAGCTATCAAAATAGAAGAGTGATGGCCAAGTAAGGGATTCTAAGTTAGTAAATTCGGCTATATAAAGAAAAGAGGGCCATTCATCATTCTTTCTCTCAACCCTTCTCTCTGCCGAATTTCCTAGAGCATTTGTTCTTCTTCTTTTTGTTAGCCAAAGTTGAAAATTCAAGATATCACCATTAGCCAATTTCTTTTCTTTCCAATCCATCAAAAGCCGAATCTTTGAAGGGCTTCAAGCATAGGTGCAGTCGATTTCTTCAAGAAAGGGTAAGAACAAGTTTTGATTTCTATTCTTTTCTTTTAGATTTATCGAAATCTAGGACTAATCCCATCAATATTCTTATTTGCCAAAATTTGGAAGGATTCTTTCGAGATTTAAGATCCTTAAGGTAAGTGACTATGAATATTCGGCCAAGGCCTATTTTAGTAGTTAGATCTATTTTTATGTGTTTTAAGCCGAAAACTAACCGATTCAAGGGATCTAGTGATTAGTCGATTTCAAAGGGGAAGAATACAAGTTTCTGGGATTTGATTAATTATCAAATCGGTAGCAAGGGATTTAGGATCTAAAGGGATAGATCGGTTTTTCGGGATTTCAAGGAATTCGTTAAGCTAATCAGGTGTGTACCTCACACTATTTCTTAATAAGTTTTATGGCAATGTTTAAATATATGTATGTGATTTTAAGAATGTGAAAAGTATGGCTAAGGTACCGTACAATGGTACAAAGTACTCAGGTACGTTTCCTACTCCTACTAGGATTATGAAATATGTTATTTTTAACATGTGAAAAGTTATAAGAATGTGAAAATTGGCATATTAATGCATAATATATGATTTGGGGCATATGGGTTATTGAAAAGGGAAGTGAATATGGTGACCTAAGACCACGAACACGGTGACCTAAGACCGTGATATCTGAATGTGGTGACCTAAGACCACGAACATGGTGACCTAAGACCGTGGTATCTGAATGTGGTGACCTAAGACCACAGCAATCTGAATGCGGTGACCTAAGACCGCGATATTTGAATGTGGTGACCTAAGACCACAAATGCGGTGACCTAAGACCGCGATATGGAGTGTAGCGGAAGGAGGGTCGACTTAGTAGTCCCTACGGTGTACAGGTTGGTACGGGGGAGTGTAGCGGATGGCTTATTAGGTTTGGGTTTGGGAATGCATCATAATATGTATGCTATGATATGAATGTGTAATATTTGTTATGCCTGATTCTATTATGATTTAGTGTTGTGTACACATTGAGTCTGGTTGACTCACCCCGTTGGGGAATATTTTTTTCAAGTGATGATCAGTGATGGACCGGGTCGGCAGAAGCTTAGGGGTGGCCATGCGAAAATTCAGATTTTATTTTATTCTGGACTTTCTTTAATTTCTAAGTACCTTGAATTTTATTTTGGGTTTTAATTTGATGTAATAAGGCCATAGTGCACTATTTTATTGCTGTTTTATTTATTATGTTACGAAACTTTATTTCTTAAAGATTAAGTTAATTTCATTTAAAATAAACTCCAAATGTTTTGCCACCTGAAATAAATGGGTTTCCAATATAAAACAAGCTTGTTTTCAACTCGAGCCCAACCCACAAACAAACTTTCTTCAAAACACACAGTTTTTCCAAAGTAACAAAAGAATTTTGAATCGGTTTACTTCGGGGAACATACCAGATCCGGTCAAGGCTCGTGGGTCGGGTCTGGGGTGTTTCATAGATAATTTATACATGGATAATTCAATTCAAAGAGTCCTAAAGATTCAAACAAGATAAGTCATTCATTTGTAGCACAAAAACAGATGTGTTTCCCTTCATCTAAATAATTACCTTTAATTCAAAATCTACAAGGATTGAAATCCTCACAAAAGATTCACTCAAATCACTCAAAAAGTGTTTAAGGGTCAAAATTAAGCACTCATAAGTCAAACCTGAAAAGTTAATCCCATAGGCTTGCCTGAAAATTAAATCTCCACCACTGTAAAATGATATGATAAACAAATCAAAAGGTCTTTGTTAGGTTTGTAACGGGGCTAGGGTTAAAGGTATGGATAACGGCTGAAATTAGAAGGTTAGAATCGAGATTGAATTGATAAGTTACCTACCTAAAAATTTCTGAGATATTAATTACATCAACTGAAAATAATAAATCTACTAAAACGAGCTTTTTCTTTTGGTAATTAGACTTTAATTTGTATAAGCTCACTCTTCATAATACTAATACTGACTATACTTCTCTTTGATGAGATTTTTTTTTTGAACAAACTAAAAAAATAACTTCAACACATAATGAAAACTTCGGTAACTAGTCAAATCATATCTCGATTAAAGGGTAGTCAAAAGGAAGGGTGATAACAAATACAAAGGTTTTTGGTTTATTAGTAGGTTAATCAATAAAAAGGTTTGTTAGGATCAACAGGGTTCACTAGGGGTTAATTGTGGAGGTAGGCTTTTTTAGTGGAGTAAGTGGGTTAAAACCTAAGTGCCTTTATCATCTCGGTATATCAAATCATAATAGTGGTCTTGACATGTATAATCAAGGCAAGTTCTAGAATAACAGTTCATAGTTGACACACTCATAATCAGAAAGTGAGTATGAAAAGGAATGTATGCTCTATAAGGCTCAAAGTCTCACAAAAATTATGGGTGTTTTTGACATCAACCTCGTAAATTTCAAACTTCAAAGTAACATTCAAACTTAGGTTAACAACCTAAAGTTTTTTGAATTTTTGAAAATTAAACTTATCATGCTTGATTCCCTAGTATTCTTCAAATTTAATCATCAATGCATAAATATCCATAAAAATCATAAACCACCAGAAATTTCATCTTAATTAGTAATATGAGAAAATTGCTTAAAAACAAGACTAATTTCAGGGATTTGAGAATAATGCAGAAAGTTAGGCATTTTCTCAAAATAATTATTCACCCCCTCACACTTAAGATGTACATTGCCCCTAATGTACAAAGATAGATAATAAAATTAATATGCAACATTTAATAGAGAGGGAGAAAGTGGCACTCCCTGAATTAATGGATGATGTCCTTGGAGGATGGTAGATGTCGTTTGTCTGATGACTTGTGTAGTGGTATATTGCTCTTAGTGATGTTTTTGAAACTGCTAAGTCATCAGTTAGATGTCTTTTGGGGGCATAATTAAATAGATGTTAAGAATACTCGAAAGTTAGATGTTGATAGGAATGATAAAGAATTGTCAATGTATGAGGAAAATGATTAAACTTAAGATAAATTAAAATAACGAGAAAATAAATAAAAATAAAAACTTAAAAATAAGAAAAGGAAATCTAGATAAAGGGACTCAAGGGTCCTCATCATCGGCTGGGTTCTGCGGTGGTTATGATGAGATGTGGAGATGCTGGCATATCTGTTGAAGTGTAGTCTCTATCCCATCAAGACGTTGACAATTTTCAGCAAAATATAGCTCGAATTGGTCGAGCCGTGCAGAGATGTCTACTAATGAGGGTGTCAGACAGTGCGCCACTGCTCGACTTGGTGCCTCCCGTGATGGTGGGACATCATCGCACGTCCTCGGGCTCCTTCGCCGTGCAGTGTGTGCCACTATTCGGTATTGAAGGGGTTGGTCCCTCGGCGTTGTTTAATCATTCTTATATGCAGCATCGTCTGAATGCCTTGAGGTGCCATGTTACCTAACAGTTTGAGGGAAGTGGTCTGGGCCTCAGTGGGGAGGAGGCCAAAGCATCGAGCCAGCCTTGTGATGTACGGCCCCATCGATAAGACCCCCTTCCTGTGCGGCTCTATCTGGTGTTGAATTGCACAAGCGATGAATTATGCCAAGTCAAAAACATGCCCTTCAGACATGCACGATAGGTAGTAAACATCGTGTTTGTTTACTACGCCGGTGCTCTCTCGGTGCCCTGTGATAGTATGGGCGAGGATGGCATGGAGATACCTTAGGAGTGGTAGAAGGGCTGTTGCCTTCGAGCGACTGGGGTCGTAGACATTTGTGATGGGTTTTAAGTTTTGCCAGCATTGGAGGGGGTACAGTGGAGCTCTTGGTTCAGCTCGGATAGTGGGTTAGCTTCTATGAATTCTTGTGTATAAAGTCCTAGTGCCGAACTGAATTACGGTTCGCTCAATCGACGCACCATTCCCCCTAGGCGGAATTAGATGGTACCCAGATCGTCAAACTGCGCCACCACAGTCTGCAATGTGAAAGTGGTGTAGAATTCCAATGTGAGCTCCAAGTATGTGGGCTCATTGATTGAGAAGAACTGCTCCCACGGGTCAGTCAAAAGGCTCGAATATTGGGTGCGAGCCCTACTTGTTCTACTGCTGGCCAGTCGATGCATCTACCGGTGTCGACGTGTCTGTCTCGAATTGTTTTGTAATGTTCTTCTTGAATTGCTTGAGAGACTATGAGGAATGGGTGTCGAAGTTCCGAAAAAGCACTTGTGGACGATGATCCGGGCCCCTTTCTCTTTTTGGTGAGAGCGACTGTAGTTCATTTTGGTCTTGATGACGACATTGTACCTGAAATAAAATAATCAAATATAAAGCAAGTTCCTTAACAATAAGATAGCCAAAATATTCCGTACTAAATCAAGCAAAATGGTAATCAGTGGATATTATTTGACAGTGGTGATTCTTTCAAACAAAGAAGTATCAAAAAATGCAAAAGTTTATGCCTAAAATGGAGTCAATCATCAACCAACTCATCAGAGAGTTCATGAGTCTTTGAGATAAATCGTTAACCAGAAATGATGCCTAATACTAAACAAAAGTAAAGAGGATAAAACAAAATGGCATAATATTCAAGTTTTTGAGTCAAGAAATTAAAGCAGTGAAAGGAACTAGGGGTTAGGATGGTGTGAGATGATCAGACATGGGCAGAGCACGGTGGTGGCGCGGGTTCTACAGCACGAACACGGCGATGGCGGGGGCATGGCGCTCAGTAGCACGGCTGTGGTGCGGGCTTGTGAATGGTTTTTGGATAGTTTCTGGAGAGAAACGGCAATGGGGGCAGTTTTAGGTGAAGGATAATACAGGTGCGGCCGGATTTGGGGAGAAAGGATGTTGAAAATTGATTTTAGGTTTAGGGTTTGGGGAGGGACGGTTAAATTTTATATATAAGGGAGGGGGCACGGTCCACTGCCACGCCCGTGTGAATTTTAAATCGCCCGTGCTTTTCGCGATTTTCAGTATTTGGACGCGTTCAAGATTCTTTTTAATTAGCACGGCCGTGTTCGATAAGTCAATATGTTGGCACGGTAGGGTAGCACGGGCATGTATAGCCTGTGTGTGGCAAGTCAGTATCTTCGCACGGTCGTTGGGCACGGCCGTGTTTGTCCCGTGCTTAACCTAGCACTTTTAGTTAGCACGGGCATGGTATGCCCGTGGTGTGTAAGTCAGTAGTTTCACACGGTTATGAAGCACAGGCGTGTGATGCCCGTGCTCGATAAGTCAGTGACCTCGCACAGTTAAGTAGCACGGGCGTGGTCTGGTATCGTAGCCCGTGTTAATGAAAGAAATTTTTCCTATTTGGGCACGGCTCTTGGCATGCCCGTGGTTCATCCCCTGTCTTGTACACGGCCATTGACACGCCCGTGTTCAAGGCCGTGTTTAAAAACCTGCACTTCTATTGGACTATTTTAGTATGGTGTTAAAAAAAATGGAAATAAAATGTTAGTGGGTTAGTGCTCGGGTTACCTCCCGAGAAGCGCTTGTTTATAGTCTTAAGCTAGACTTTCTCTGTTTTTGGTTCTAAAAGATGGTTCATGGAGCAGAAGCTCCTCTCTCATATCTTCAAAATCTGCACCATTATAAATTTTGAGTCGGTGACCATTTACCTTGAATGTGCCCTTAGTGGGATGAGTTACCTCGATGGTGCCATATGGAAAAATTATTTTGATCATGAATGAGCCTGACCATCTTGATTTCAGCTTTCCCAGGAATAGTTTAAGCCTTGAGTTATATAGTAGGGCCAAGTCCCCTTCTTCGAATTGTTTTGATCTCTTGAGACGAGCATCGTGGCGTTGCTTTGTTGCTTCCTTGTATATTTTTGAATTCTCTTAAGCTTCCATTCTCCATTCGTCTAGCTCATTCATCTGCACCATTATTTTCTTTCCTGCAATTTTGAGGTCAGAATTCAAGAATTTTATTGCCCAAAAATCTTTGTGTTCTAATTCGAATGGTAGATGACAGCTTTTCCTGTATACAAGTTTGTATGGGGATGTCCCTAGAGGTATTTTAAATGCTGTTCTATAAGCCTATAAAGCATCATCTACTTTAACTGCCCAATCTTTTCTATTTGATTCAACCGTTTTTTCTAGAATGTGCTTAAGTTCTCGGTTTGCTACCTCAACTTGCCCACTGGTTTGAGGGTGATATAGGGTCGCTGTCCTGTGATATACTCCAAATTTCTTTAGAAATTTTTCAAATTGAGTATTACAGAAATAAGTACCCCTATCACTAATGATGGCTCTTGGTGTGCCAAATTAGGAAAATAGTTTCTTGAGAAATTTAACTACTACCCTGGCATTATTGGTAGGTAAAGCTTCTGCTTCTACCCATTTTGACATGTAATCAACTGCTACTAGGATGTACTTGTTCCCAAACGAACTAGAGAATGGTCCCATAAAATCAATACCCCATACATCAAATATTTCACATGACAACATATATGTTTGAGGCATTTCATCACGTTTAGAAATATTACCTATTCTTTGGCATCTATCACACGAGGTAACATACCTGTTGGCATCTTTAAATAGAGGGGGGCAATAAAAACCTAATTGGAATATTTTGTGTGCTGTCTTAATACCACTGTAGTGTCCTCCTGAAGGTCCTGAATGGCAATGTTCCATGATTTTGTTTGCTTCTGCCTTTGTAACGCATCTTCGAATTACCTGATCTGCACATATGTGGAAAAGAAAGGGGTCTTCCCAAAAATTATTTTTTACATCAATAAAGAATCGCTTCTTTTGGTGATGTGTTAATTTTTTTGGCAAGATGTTAACTGCTAAATAATTCGCAATATTTGCAAACCATGGTACCTCAGAATACGTTATAGAGAAGAGTTGTTCTTCGGGGAACGAATCATTTATTTCACTTTCATCGAGCTCTTTGGTATGTGGATTTTCGAGTCTAGAAAGGTGATCTGCTGCAAGATTCTCAGCTCCCTTCTTATCTTGTATTTCCAAGTCAAATTCCTGTAAGAGTAAAATCCATCGTATGAGTTTGGGTTTTGCATCAGGTTTGTTTAACAGATAACGAAGAGCAGAATGGTCAGTGTAAACGACAACTTTAGACAATATTAGATACTGTCTAAATTTATCAAAAGCAAAAACTACAGCTAGCAATTCTTTCTCTGTGGTGGTGTAGTTTTCTTGTACGGGTGTTAATGTTCTGCTAGCATAGTAAATTGGTTAGAAATGCTTGTCTCTTCGTTGTCCTAAAACTGCAGCCACTGCAAAATCACTTGCATCACACATTAGTTCAAAGGGTAAGTTCCAATCAGGTACGATTATAATCGGAGCATTTATTAATTTATCTTTAAGGATATTAAAAGCATCTAAACATTCCTGATTGAAATTGAAAGGAACATCATTTTCTAGTAATTTTGTCGAAGGCTTAGCTATTTTAGAAAAATCTTTGATAAATCTCCTATAGAACCCTGCATGTCCTAAAAATCTTCTAATAGCCTTAACAGAACTAAGGGGAGGTAGTTTTTCTATGGTTTCAACCTTTGCTTTGTCTACCTCAATCCATTTACTAGAAATCTTATGTCCTAACACAATCCCTTTTCTAACCATAAAATGACATTTTCCCAATTCAAAACAAGGTTTGTTTCCTCACATCTCATTAGAACTCGTTTTAAATTTTTAAGGCAAAGATGGAAAGAATTACCGAATACCGGAAAATCATCCACAAATACCTCCATGATGTCTTCCACGAGTTTGTCAAAGATTGCCAACATACAACACTGAAAAGTAGCAGGAGCATTACATAACCCAAAAGGCATTCTACAATAAGCAAACGTACCGTATGGGCATGTGAATGTTGTCTTCTCTTGGTCTTCAGGAGCTATAGGGATTTGGAAGTAGCCGGAAAGTCCATCCAAAAAACAGTAGTACATATGCTCGGATAGTCTTTCTAGCATTTGATCTATGAAGGGCAGAGGGAAGTTATCTTTTCTGGTGGTATCATTTAGTTTCCTATAGTCTATACAGACTCTCCAGCCTGTAACTGTTCTTGTGGGAATTAACTCATTCTTTTCATTGGGTACCACTGTCATCCCTCCTTTCTTTGGAACTACCTGTACAGGACTTACCCAACTACTATCAGAAATAGGATAAATTATTCCTACCTCTAGAAGTTTAATTACCTCATATTTAACCACTTCTTTCATGCTGGGGTTTAACCGTCTCTGGGGTTGCACACACGGTTTGTATTCTTCTTCCATTAGAATTTTGTGTGTGCAGAACGATGGGTTTATACCCTTGATGTCGGCGATTTTCCAAGCTATGGCTTTTTTATGTTCTTTTAATACCTTTACCAACTCTTCTTTTTCCTTGGGTTCTAGTTCTGAAGAGATAATTACCAGTAGCGTAGAATTGTCCCCGAGGAATGCATATTCTATGTGTTTTGGCAACTGTTTTAATTCCAATTTGGGTGGCTCATTGATGGAGGATTTCTGCTCTATTTCGTCATCGTTTTCAATGCTTTCTTCTTTTATTTGTCTAAATAACGATGTATTCAGATTCAACTCATCGCCTTTATCTTCTTCCCCCTCTTCTTGAGTCAGGCACATTTTCATCGTGTCGTCATTTATGATTTCCTGTAATGAATTTTGAATGATATGATCAGTAGTATCAACAAAATAACAGGAATCATCTTGCTCTTTAGAATATCGCATGGCATCATAAATTTGAAAAATAATTTCTTTATCGCCTATCTTTAATGTAAGTTTACCGTCACCTACATAAATAACGGCTCTAGCAGTAGCTAAAAAAGGGCGCCCCAAAATTAAGGGAACATTAATGTCTTCATCCATGTCCAACACAACAAAATTGAAAGGAAAAATGAATTTATCAATTTTCACCAAGATATCTTCAATAACTCCTCTAGTATATTTAATGGATCTATCTGCTAAGTGAATACTCATCCTAGTGGGTTTTGGTTCCCCTAGACCTAGTTGTTTAAACATTTTATAAGGCATTAAATTAATACTGGCACCTAGATCAGCTAGTGCTTTTTTTAATATTTAAGCTACCAATTAAAAAAGGGATAGTAAAACTTCCTGGGTCTTTTAATTTGGTTGGTAGCTTATTTTCAAGGATAGCTGAGCACTCCTCATTAAGTTCTACCGTCGACACTTCTTCTAGCTTCCTTTTATTCGTCAGGAGTTCCTTTAAGAATTTTGCGTACTTCGACATCTGTGAAATGGCTTCAACAAAAGGTAAGTTAATATGTATTTGTTTAAAAAGTTCAAGAAACTTACCATATTGGGCATCTAATCGTTCCTTTTGTAACTTTCTTGGATATGGGATTGTTGGTTTACTTTCTTTATGTACTGGATTTACATCCTCAACTCCCTCATCTCCTGTTTTGTTATTTTTGTGTGGGATTTGTTTCTTTGGTTCGACTAATTTCTTTCCACTTTTTAATATAACTGCTTTTACCTGTTCTGTCCCTTTAGAAGGAATTTTTGCCCGTATTTCACAAATCATCCCAGTAAGTAGTCCAATCGACTTAGTGATTTCTCCAAATGACTCAGTAAGTTTTTTAACTGACGCTCGTTGATCTTTAAGTGTTCTCTCAGTTTTTTGGATACGTTTTTCTGTGTCTGGCAAAAATTTTGCCAATATCTCTTCGAGGGTTGGTTTCTTCTCTTATGGATAAGGTTGAATTTGGAAGTTTTGAGGAGGTTGTAGCCTTTGATTTCCTTGATTTCTTTGGCCTCCCCATGAAACAATTGGGTGGTTCCTCCAACCTGGATTGTATGTATTACTATATGGATTATTATTGGATCTGAAACTGTTACCTATATAGTTCATCTGTTCACTCTCTGCTTTCGGTTGGTAAGGTGGGTACTCAGGATTCGCCACTGTTTCATTTGCATTGCACTGCATGTCTGGATGTACCTGCGAAGAACACAAACTGTCAATCTTTTTATTCATCATCTCCATCTGTGTTGATAGCATTGTTATTGTGTCTATGTTGAAAGCTTCGGCTGATTTTGTCGGTTTCGTCCTTGTAACTTGCCACTGATAATTATTCAATGACATCTCTTCAATGAACTCGTACGCTGCTTCTGGAGTTTTATTATTCAACGTTCCACCGGCGGCTAAACCGATTAGTTGCCTCATTAAGGGTTTACACCATTGTAGAATGTTTGGACTTGTAGCCACAAGGGCAAACCATGGTGTGGACACCTTCTCAAGAGATCCTTGTATCTCTCCCATGCGTCATATAATGTCTCTAAATCCATCTGCACAAAATAAGAGATATCATTCCGTAATTTGGCCATTTTTGGCCGGTGGGAAATATTTCACTAAAAACTTTTCGGTCATTTGATCCCATGTAGTGATTGACCCTCGTCGTAACGAGTTTAACCACTGGTTAGCTTTATTTCTTAATGAAAAGGGGAATAATCGAAGATGTATGGCATCATTACAAACGCCATTTATTTTGAAGGTATCATAGAACTCTAAGAAGTTAGCCATATGAGTGTTTGGATCTTCGTCCTGCAAACCATCAAATTGAACAAACTGTTGAATCATTTGTATTGTGTTAGGCTTTAATTCAAAATTATTAGCAGCTATAGCAGGCCTAACAATACTTGATTCTGCTCCTGTTAAATGCGGTTTACCATAATCAAACATGGTACGTGGAGCGTTGCGTTCCCCCACATCGTGTGGTGGTGGATTAGTTTCGTCCATCCCTTCAGTAGGATTGGTTCTGTTTTCTTCCTCTCTTTCTGTATAGTTTAGGGCTCACTTGATTTCTCGATGATTCCTACGAGCGATTGCTTCAATATCACTGTCGTATACTAAAGGTCCTCTCGGTTTCCTCCTAGTCATAAACTAGAGGTCCCTGGAAAGAAAAGAAAGAAAGAAAAGTTAGCAAAATTAAAGTTTAACCTAAAAAAATAAAAATAAATTACGGAAACTAAAAAATAATGGCTAAAGTAATAAAAATAGAGTTTTCTTAATATTTTAGTTCCCCAGCAACGGCGCCAAAAACTTGATCGCTAAAATCAAAGCTTTAAATTTATAAAAGAATGATTGAACCTGGAAACTAACTCTGACAACGATTAAAGGCAAGTGTACCTATCGAACATTAGTATAGCTTAGACAAGACCGGATTGTCGAATCCAAAGGAACCAAAAGTATTAATACTAACTTTCTTTTTATTATTTAGCCTTAAAAATAAAGTGAAGTTTGTTTTAATCTAAATTAAAGACGACTAAACTAAGGACATTAAGACAAAAAGAACGAATTGGGAAATAACTTGAAGAAAAACTCAATTGATCACAATGATACCCTCAGGAAGAATTCACCTAGACTTCACTTGTCATCTAACCCTGAATCATATGATTTATTTACTTAGCTTGATTCGTAGGACTCCCTAACCTATGCTAAACCCTCTCTCGAGGTGAATAACGTCTAACCCTAGGTTAATTAATGGAACTCTCATTCTCTTATAATAACCCCCTAGAATAGCAGTAAATCAATCTATGGATTCCCATATTAGGTTTCATCCTAATCTGGCAAAATATCGTAACCCTATCTCTAGGCGTTTGATCAACTCCGCTTAATTACGCTAGATCTACTCTTAAGTAGGGTCTATTCCTCCTCCACCTAAGCACATCAGATTTGGATTAAGCATGCATAATTAAGAACAAACTAAGTATTTATCATATAATTCAAAAATCAAATAACAAGATTCATCTAGGTTTCATCCCCTTCAGGTACCTGAGGGGTTTAGTTCATAACTAAGAAAGAAAACATCTCAAGAGAAAAGATAAAATAAAACATAAGAAATCCCTAAAACTCTCTGAAGGAATTGAAGGATAATTCCGGCTACTTGGGATGGATCAACTGGCTAACTTCGAGCAATTCCCACAATTCTGACCTTTCTGGCTTGGCTCCTTGGCCTAGCTCGACCCCCCTCAAAGGTGTCACTTAGGGGATATATATAGGCTCTTTGGAATGCGATTCTTTCTCTCTAAGTATCCTTTTCCGACTGAAATTGCTCATTCCAGCGACAGAGGCACGGCCATGACACACGCCCATGTGGCTCGACTTCAAGTCGTGTTCAGATTTTTTAATGAGGCACGGCCGTGTAAATCGGGGGAGAGGCCATGTTCTAGATGCTCAACAAGGCAAGACCGTGTGGTCTTTGGGCCAGGCCGTGTTGATTTCGTGATATGGCCCATTTACTTTGTTTTGGGCCTGTTTTACGTTCTTTTCATCCTCGGGTGCTTTCCTGGGTATAATACATGAAAAGAAAGGATTAAGATCACCTTTTTACATAAATTGAGGCTCAAATCATCCAAAAGCATACTAAATGTGGGCTTAAAATATGTTATTTTTACGGTTTATCAGTTACCAGTTTTAATTTTTGGTGCAGTGATTAGGCACTGCCCCTGCCGAATGAATCCAGGTTCTTCCTAACAAGCAATTGTAGGAAGGCTTGATATCCATCACTAAAAAGTCCACTTCATATGTGTTTGGCCCAATCAAAAATGATATGTCAATCCTTCCCATCACTCTTCTCTCAGTGCCATCAAATGCTCTCAATATGTTTTGGCATGTCTTAATGTGAAAATGTCTATAGGAAATCTTTTCAACATAGACAATGGTAAAACATTCAAAGACGACCCATTATCGATTAACACGCTTGGTGGAGTATATCCTTTGCAATGAGTAGTGATGTGCAAAGCCTTAATCGATCCCATGCCTCCAGGTGGAATTTCATCATCATTGAAATAAATAAAGTTATCGAAACTTATATTACTAACCAGTCGGTCAAGTTTATTGAAAAATATATCTTTAGAAACATCAGTCTCGTTCAACACTTTCATCAATGCCTCGTGATGTACTTCTGAGCTTAAAAGCAATGCTAGCACAAATATGCGGGCCAGTTGTTTGCGCAGTTGTTCTACCACACTGTATTCACTATGCTTCAAGAATTTTAGAAATTCTTTAGCCTCTTCTTCCTTTACCAGTTCATTTGTAAGTGCCTCAAGTCCTTTCTCTCGTTCTACTGCCAAGGTCTTGGATTTCACTGGTTCTGTTTTGACGTTTACTGAGTTGTAACGCCTTCCGCTACGTGTGTGAGATCCTTCATTTTGGTCCTCCTTGGAACCACTAGATAGAATTTCCCCTCCTGGCACCGTCACATTATAGTCATAATTCCAAGGTACCATTTTGTTATTCTTGTAAGGAAAGGAAATAGGTTTCTGGATTACGACCTTTGGCACCATTTGTGTTCCACCCTCCGTGCTTCTTGGTCGAGTGATAATGATCCTCGGATAATTGACTTTTTGGTTTGCCAATTCTCCTTCTATCACGCATATACTTCCATATTTTTTTCTTTCTCTCCCTATCTCTCTCTCTCTGTAATAATTTCAACTAATTAGGATCTTTATATGGACTTACATGCATATGATGTGATGTAATGCAAATGCATGAATGCAAAAAGAAGGCATCGATTCAGATTCAATTTTATTTAGAAAACTTTATTAGAAAACAAAATCCTTTACATAAAATGGATTACAAATATGCTTTCACCCTAATGCCCAAAGTCTTAACTTTCCTAAACAACAAGGCTAGCTCTTGACCATGATCTGACTGTAGCTCATATTTCATGCTCAATGTATCAGCTTGCACTGCCAAAATCTGTAAATGATCAGTTACCTCTCGAATCTGAACTATTGCTTCACCCATGAGATAATATCGATTTCTAACTTGATCATGGGAATGGTGGAGCTCTTCTTTCCAATGCCCTTCTCTTGTTTCAAGAAGCTCGATTCGTAGTTCACAATTTTGCAATGCTGATTCTAATTTTTCGATCTTGCCCTTCATTTCTTCAATCTTTTTCAGACTTGACTTCAGCTTGATTGCAGAATTACGGCTTGGATGGTGGTGAAGAGACCGTCCCAATTCAGCCACTCTAGCCTTTAATCCACATTTCCCCTTTTGGCTTTCTGCCAAACTCCATTCTAAGGCCTCGTTTCGCATCTGCATCTTTTGGAGCTTCCTTTCCCAATTGTCAGCTTTGGCCTTTTCCTCTTGAACCTCCTATTGCCACTGTTCCGAAGTCTTTCCCAATCTGGCATTTTTCATTGATAGACGTAGCTTCTTATATTCTGTCTTTAGACTATCCAGATCTTCCTCGACCCTTTTCTTCCCTTTTCTTAATTTTTCAGCCTCTAATTTTTGAACATCTACATCTAATCTTAGGTACATTTTTCCTTCTTCCAACTTCTCTATCCTCTTTCCGAGCTCTGAACTCATCCTTTTGAATCTTGTTTTAGAATCTCTAACCCTGATGGAACCACTTGCAAGTATTCCTCTCTTGATCGGGCGCCTTCTGGATTCAGCTCAGAGATGTTATCATTAACCCTTCTAATCCTCCATCCACTGTATTCTGGGGTCGTCATTAGGCCTGCGGATAATCTCTTCATCCTACGAATCTGATTCCAAACACTAGAAATCTCCTTAACCTTCTTCTTATAATTATCCCCTCTGTATGAGAACTCACATTTAGCCAACCCATATGTTGCCTGTACGAATTGTTTTGATCCATATTGCCTTAGTATGAGCAAAGGGGCATACCCAACAGCTCCCCAAATTCCAAGTAAAGGAACCTAATCAAAACTCCCACACTGATAAAGAATTTCGTCGGGAATCATCCGAGGAGCCCTCCACTCGATGTCTTCCTCTTGAAGGTTTTGAAGGAGCGCCATCCAGTTTTCCTCAAACACGTCTTCTCTCCTTGGTGTAGCCACTATCTCTTTTAATGGAGAACAATTCTTAGAGAAAACCCGATAAGAAACTTTCTCCACCTTCCAGAAATGACTGTGAAACCAAGCTAATAACAACTGCACGCATCCAATGAATCTACCCTCGCCTACTCTTCGACATGTATTCAAAGAACTGAATTTTTCGGCTAAGATTGTAGGTACAGGTGTGACCCCTCTGTCAAGTCAATCGAATAAATCAGTAACTAATTCATCTACATGTCTTAGAACTTTAGGGAAAATTACCAAAATACACAAGGCAAAGACGTCAATCTTCTTCTTTACATCTGGATGTGTTAGGATCCGGTCATTCAAACTCACCCAAGGAATGCATTTACCTTCACCTTTCTTCTAAATTCTGGCTACAACCCACTGTTCACTCATCCCCGTGATATTCATTAACTTCTTCACAAAAGTTGGGACATTGGCAGCCCTAGAATAAGCTTTGTCGACTTGGATCCTTGAATAGTGAAGCAAGGTTGTATATTCCTCCACCGTGGGTATTAAATCTACTTTCTCGAAAGTGAAACAACTATAGGCAGAGTTCTAAAACTGATTCGTAGCTCAGAACATATGCTTATTTACCTTGACGTCGAGCAAGTAGGGTAGATTGCAATAATTACGATAGAACAGCTGCTTAGCCTCATCATCCCACTGGGTCCAAATTTCTTTCAACTCTTGGAACTCATTTTGTGTAATACTAATACGAGTGAAATCCCATAGTTCCGATACATACCCCTCAGCTAAGCTATTCCCTTTCTCTAATTACGTTTGCTCTGACCACATGCGGACAGTTGCATTGTCTTCCACTTTATCCAGGAATTCGTTCTCCATAACCAGCTTTCTAACTTAAAGAACCGACCGTGAATCGATACTTCTTTAAAATATAAAATGACATGCACCAAAAATAAAGCACAACAAGTTAGTACCATGAAATAAAACATAAAGCAAATAAAACAAACAAACACCAACCTGGGTGACCACTAAGGTTTAGCATAGTTCTACTTAGGGTGAGTCCTTATGTTTTCTACGTGTGGTTTAGCTCTAAAGTTGAGGTACCTGAATCAGCAGATTCCTCGATCCTCACCCATTATAGGCTCATACAGATCGAGTTCAGTTCAGGGGAATACATTTCCCTATAGCCATGCGGAAGTGAAAACTTCACGAATATATAGGTACAGATGTATCTCGGAAGCAATCCACTAGCCCATGCGGAAGTGAAAACCTCACGAAGGCATAGCTTCTTGATCGCTGTAAATCAGAGCTTTAAAAATTTATAAAAGAGAATGATAGAACCAGGAAACTAACTCTGACAACGATTTAAGGCAAGTGCACTTATCGAACAGTAGTATAGCTTACGCAAGACCGGATTGTCGAACCCAAAGGAACTAAAAGTACTAATACTAACTTTCTTCTTATTATCTAGCCTAAATATTAACTGATTGATTGATTAATCTAAAAATAACTAATTACCAAGCTAAGATGCAAAGAAAAAAAGACTAAATTGGGGAGATAACCTTTAGAAAAACTCAGTTGATTTAGACGATACCCTTAGGAAGAATCCACCTAAACTTCACTTGTTATCTATCACTGAACTAGAAGATCTATTTACTTAGTTTGATCCGTAAGACTCCCTAACGTATATTAAACCCTCTCTCGAGGCGAATAATGTCTAACCCTAGGTTAATTAATGGAAATCGCTTTCTCTGTTAATAACCCCTAGAATAGCAGTAAATCAAACTATGGGCTCCCATATTAGGTTTCACCCTAATCCGGCAAAATCTCGTCACCCTATCTCTAGGCGTGCGATTAACTCCGCTTAATTATGCTAGATCTACTCTTAAGTGGGGACTTTTGCTCCTCCACCTAAGCACATCAAATTTTGATTAAGCTCACATAATTAAGAACAAACTAAGTATTTATCATATAATTCAGTAATCAATAACATGATTCATCATAGGTAGGTATCTGAAGGGTTTAGTTCATAACAAATAAAGAAAACATCTCAAGAGAAAAGATAAAACAAAACATAAGAAATCCCTAAAACTCCCTGAAGGAATTGAAGGAGAGATCCGTCGTCTTGAGTAGAATTTCGGCTTCTTGAGATGGATCAACTGGCTATCTTCGAGTGATTCTCCACAGATCTGGCCTTTTCGGCTTGGCTCTTTGGCCAAGCTAACCGCCCTGGGTTCCAGCTTCTGCCGAACTCCCTTTCAAGTTGCCCCCCTTGGGTGTTTATATATACTTTGTGATGCCTTACTTGGCCCCTAAGTATCCTAATTTAAGTAGAATTCCTACTAGGGTGTTTGAATAAGCTTTGGAATGTGTTTCTTTGCCTCCAAGTATCCTTTCCCGAATGAAATTGCTCTTTGCCACGACAGGGACACGGCCATGGCATACGCCCGTGTGAATCATGGCCAGCCTGTGTTCGGACTTTTAATGAGGCACGGCCGTATGGTCTTTGGGCCAGGCCGTGTTGATTTCTCTCTTGGCCCAATTTGGTCCGTTTTAAGCCCGTTTCTCGTTCTTTTCATCCTTGGGTGCTTTCCTAAGTATAAAACATGAAAAGAGAGGATTAAGAGCCCCTTTTTACATAAATCAAGGAATAAATCATCCAAAAATATGCTAAATGTGGGACTAAAATATGTTACTTTTATGGTTTATCAAATACCCCCACACTTAAGCTTTTGCTTGTTCTCAAGCAAAATTCTCAACTTTCCATAATTCAGAATTCCTATCAACAATGTCTCATCGTAATTCATCGATAATTTATACAAGGATAATTCAAATCAAAGAGTCCTAAAAATTCAAACAAAATAAGTCATACATTTGTAGTATGAAAATATAGGTGTCTCCCCTTATCTGAATAATTACATTTAATTCAAAACTGACAAGGATTGACATCCTCACAAAAGATTCACTCAAATCACTCAAAGTGTTTAAGGTTCAAAATTAAGCACTCAATAAGTCGAACATGAAAAGTTAATCCCATAGGCTTGCCTGAAAATCAAATCTCCACCACTGCAAAATGAGATGATAAACAGATCAAAAGGTCTTTAACAGGGTTGTACCGGGGCTAGGGTTAAAGGTGTGGATAAAGGTTGAATTAGAGGGTTAGAATCGAGATTGACCTGATAAATTTCCTAACTAGAAAAATGAACTAATCTTAAATAATTACATCAATTGGAAAATAATAATACTAATGATACGAGCTTCTTTTTTCAACATTTGGAATTTAACGTATAAGCTCATTTAATCACATAACTAATAATGAATATAACTTTTTTTTAAGAACAAACTATCATAATAATAAGAAAGAACTTTTACAATTGAAATATAGAACATAGTTAGGAAATTTTTCAAAATCAAATCTCGACAGAAAGGGTATTTAAAAAGAAATGGTGATAACAAATACAAAGGGTTTTGGGTTAATATTAGCGGGTGAGTCAATAAAAAGGGTTGTTAGGATTAAATGGGATTCACTATAGGTTAATTATGAAGGTAGGCTTTTTAGTGGAGTGAGTGGGTTAAATCCTAGGTGCCTTTATCATCTCTGTATATCAAATCATAATTGTGGTCTCAACATGTATAATCAAGGCAAGTTCTAGAATAACAGTTCAATGTCGACACACTCATAATCAATAAAGTGAGCAAGAAAAAGAATATATGCTCTATAAGGCTCAAAATCTCACAAAAATTATGGGTGGTTTGATATCAACCTGTAAATTTCAAATTTCAAGATAATATTCAGATTTAGGTTAACAACCTAAAAAAAAAATTACTTTTTTGAAAAATAAAATTATCATGCTTGATTCTCTAGTATTCTTCAAATTTAATCATCAATGGACAATTAACTATGACTTATTCAAAAATATGTCAATAAAAATCATAAATCAAAGAAAATTTCATTCAAATCGTAATATGAGAAACTTACTTTAAGATCAAGGCATAATTTAGGGATTTTCAGATAATACTATAACTAACCCCCACATTTAAGATGTACATTGCCCTCAATGTACAAAGATAGATAATAATCATAAAATCGTAAGATGGGAAGAGAAATGAAACTTCCTGAATTTTGGATGAAGTCAATGAAAAGAAGCCGAATAGGATTGGAGGTGAACATGGGGAAGCGTCTCGAACCGTTTGATATTGAGTCCTCGAAGCAGACGGTCGAATTTTGTTGTGTCCTAAGCGAAATCTAAATGACATAAATAATAAAAAGAAACTAATAAAGAAGACAAAAATAAAAGAACAAAAAATAAAAATAAAAGTAAAAAATAAAAAATAAAAATAAAAATAAAAGTAAATAATTGAATAGTGATACGGCCCACGCCCTTGTGCCTTTCTGTGGTGGCCATACGGCCACGGCCACGGCTGTGTGCAAGGCCGTGTGGTACGGAAATCTGTACTTTGGTTAGTTTATGATTAGGTGCTAAAAGGAAACATAAAAGTAAAAAAATAAAAAAAATGTAAAAATTAGTGGGGTTAGTGCTCGGGTGCCTCCCGAGAAGCGCTCGTTTAAAGTCTTGAGCTAGACTTACCTCTTATTCGTATGGTCACGATGGTTTGAGGAGGTGTGAATCCTTTCTCATGCGATCAATTCGGTTATGGATATAGAGTTTAAGTCGAGTAGTGTTTACTTTAATGGTGCTGTTTTTAGGACTAGTTACCTCGACTGTTCCATATGGGAAGATTTTGTGTACCTTAAGAGGAATTTCTTTGTTTACTTTCAGGCCTGATGTGGTGATTTGAGGGTCGGCTTTGTCTAACAGTACCTGGTCTCCTATTTTGAAGTGGTTTAATGTTCCTACGAGCTCTTCTGGGGGTTCCTTCGGTTTTACTTCGTGCGGTTCCGGTTCTTCTTTGATTTGTGTTTCCTGCTCTTTTAGTTTGTCGACCTTAAGGCTTCGGTCCTTATGTAATTCTTCTTTGTTGGTACTAGGTCCATGATTCAGCTCAGATTTGTAGTCTTGTGGTGTTCCCTGTGGTGAGGGTTGAACACATTGATTATCAACTGGATTGTCTTTCTTACCCTCGTCGATTGTTGTCCTGGCCGAGCCAAGAGCTTGAAGAATGATTGATTTGTCACCTACACAAAGTATGAGTTCTCCTGTGGCAACATCAATTTTGGTCTCGGCAGTTGCTAGAAAGGGTCTTCTTAAAATTAAAGGGATTGAATTATCCTCTTCCATGTCTAAGACAACAAAATCTACTGGGAAAACAAATTTATCGATTTTTACAAGAACAT
Source organism: Gossypium bickii (assembly GCA_025503065.1). NCBI lineage: Eukaryota > Viridiplantae > Streptophyta > Magnoliopsida > Malvales > Malvaceae > Gossypium > Gossypium bickii. Next base: position 122,056,005 of record CP106712.1, on the reverse strand, counting down.
CTTCGATAATACCCCTAGGAATTCTAACAGTTTTATCAGCTAATTGAATACTCATCCTAGTTTGTTTGGGCTTCCCTAGACCTAGTCGTTTAAACAATGTATAAGGCATGACATTTATACTTGCCCCTAAATCAGCTAACACATTATCAATAGTTAAACTACCAATTAAACATGGAATTGTAAAACTCCCTAGATTTTTTGCTTCCGCGATAGTCTATTCTGTAACATTGCTGAGCATACTGTGTCTAATTCCACATGTGGCTCTTCTTCTAGTTTGCGCTTGTTCGTTAAGAGCTGTTTTAAAAATTTCCTCGAGTCTGGCATCTGAAAAAGAGCTTCAAGAAGAGGTAAGTTGATATGTAATTTCTTTAAAAGTTTAAGAAACTTACCGAACTGTTCTTCTGTATCATCTCTTTTCATTGCTTCGGGATAAGGTATGCGAGGTTGGTACTCTTTGATTACCGCTTTTGGCTTTTCTCGTGTTACCTCTAGTTTACCTTTTTCTACATCGTTTTCTTGTATTGAGTTGGGTTCGTCTAGCCTTTTACTATCATGAGCTGTGATGGCTTGGATTTGCTCTTTTGGGTTAATCTCCATGTTACTTGGTAGACGTCCTTGCGATCGTTCGGACATTAACTTTGCAAGTTGTCCGACTGCCTTAGTGACTTCCCCTACTGACTTAGTAAGTTCCCCGACTCGGTTCTTGGTCTCTTCAACCAATGTTTGTTGACTTTTAAGTGTTTTCTCAGTATCTTGGAGACGATTTTCTGTGGCTGTCATGAATTTTGTCAGCATCTCTTCAAGGTTTGACTTTTTCTCTTGCGAATATGGTTGATTTTGGAAATTTTGAGGAGGTTGTTGTCTTTGATTTCCTTGATTTTCTTGACCTCCCCATGAAAAATTTGGATGGTTCCTCCAACCTGGATTATAATTATTACTATAAGGGTTATTATTAGATCTAAAATTATTACCTATATAGTTCATCTGTTCGCTTTTTGTGCCCGGTTGGTAGGGTGGGTACTCAGGATTCGCCACAGTTCCACTTGCATCATAATGCATCACTGGATGTACCTGCGAAGAACATAAACTATCAAGCTTTTTATTCATCATCTTCATCTGTGTTGATAGCATGGTTACTGTGTCTATGTTGAAAGCTCCGGCTGATTTTGTCGGTTTTATCCTTGTAACTTGCCACTGATAGTTTTTCAGTGACATCTCTTCGATAAACTCGTAGGTTGCTTTAGGAGTTTTGTTGTTCAAAGTTCCACCGGCAGCTGAATCAATTAATTGTCTCGTTGAGGGGTTTACACCGTTATAAAAGGTTTGGACTTGTAGCCACAAGGGTAAACCATGGTGCGGACACCTTCTCAAGAGATCCTTATATCTCTCCCATGCGTCGTATAATGTTTCTAAATTCATCTGCACAAAAGAAGAGATATCATTCCATAATTTGGCCGTTTTGGCCGATGGGAAATATTTTAATAGAAATTTTTTGGTCATTTGTTCCCATGTAGTGATTGATCCTCGTGGTAACGAGTTTAACCACTATTTGGCTTTATTCCTTAATGAAAAGGGGAATAACCGAAGACGTATGGCATCATCAGAAACGCCATTTATTTTGAAGGTATCACAGAACTCTAAGAAATTAGCTATATGAGTATTTGGGTCTTCGTCCTATAAACCATCAAATTGAACAAATTGTTGAATCATTTATATAGTGTTAGGCTTTAATTCAAAATTATTTGGAGCTATAGTAGGCCTAACAATACTCGATTTTGCTCCTATTAAATGCGGTTTAGCATAATCATACATAATGCGCGGAGCATTATTTTCTACCACATCATGTGGTGGTGGATTATTTTCGTCCATCCCTTCAATAGGATTGGATTATCGCTCTTCTTTTGTGTAATTTAGGGCTCACCTAATTTCTCGGCGATTCCTTCGAGCGGTTGCTTCAATATCACTGTCGTATACTAGTGGTCCTCTCGGGTTCATTCTAGTCATAAACTAGAGGTACCTGCTAAGAAAAAAAATTTAGCAAATTTAAAAATTAAACTAAAAATAAAAATAAATTGTGGAAAAAGAAAAAAAAAGAAAAAAATAATGGCTAAAGTAATAAAAATAGAGCTTTCCTAATATTTTAGTTCCTCGGCAACGGTGCCAAAAACTTGATCGCTGTGAATCAGAGCTTTAAAAATTTATAAAAGAGAATGATCGAACCTGGAAACTAACTCTGACAACGATTTAAGGCAAGTGCACCTATCGAACAGTAGTATAGCTTAGGCAAGACCGGATTCTCGAACCCAAAGGAACTAAAAGTACTAATACTAACTTTCTTCTTATTATCTAGCCTAAATATTAAGTGATTGGTTGATTAATCTAAAACTAACTAATTACCAAGCTAAGACGCAAAGACAAAAAGACTAAATTGGGGAGATAACCTTTAGAAAAACTCAGTTGATTTAGACAATACCCTTAGGAAGAATTCACCTAGACTTCACTTGTTATCTATCACTGAACTAGATGATCTATTTACTTAGTTTGATCCGTAAGACTCCCTAACGTATATTAAACCCTCTCTCGAGGCGAATAACGTCTAACCCAAGGTTAATTAATGGAAATCTCTTTCTCTGTTAATAACCCCTAGAATAGCAGTAAATCGACCTATGGACTCCCATATTAGGTTTCATCCTAATTCAACAAAATCTCGTTACCCTATCTCTAGGCTTGCGACCAACTCCGCTTAATTATGTTAGATCTACTCTTAAGCAGGGACTTTTGCTCCTCCACCTAAGCACATCAAATTTGGATTAAGCTCACATAATTAGGAACAAACTAAGTATTTATCATATAATTCAGTAATCAATAACAAGATTCATCATAGGTTTCATCCCTTTCAGGTATTTGAAGGGTTTAGTTCATAACAAATAAAGAAAACATCTCAAGAGAAAAGATAAAACAAAACATAAGAAATCCCTAAAACTCCCTGAAGGAATTGAAGGAGAGATCCGTCGTCTTGAGTAGAATTCCGGCTTCTTGAGATGGATCAACTGGCTATCTTCGAGTGATTCTCCACAGATCTGGCCTTTTCGGCTTGGCTCCTTGGCCTAGCTAACCGCCCTGGGTTTCGGCTTCTGCCGAACTCCCTTTCAAGTTGCCCCCCTTAGGTGTTTATATAGACTTCGTGATGCCTTACTTGGCCCCTAAGTATCCTAATTTAAGTAGAATTCCTACTAGGGTGTTTGAATAAGATTTGGAATGTGTTTCTTTGCCTCCAAGTATCCTTTCCCGAATGAAATTGCTCTTTGCCACGATAGGCACACGGCCGTGTGAATCGTGGCCAGCCTGTGTTCGAACTTTTAATGAGGCACAGCCGTGTGGTCTTTGGGCCAGGCCGTGTCGATTTCTCTCTTAGCCCAATTTGGTCCGTTTTAAGCCCGTTTCTCGTTCTTTTCATCCTTGGGTGCTTTCCTGAGTATAAAAACATGAAAAGAGAGGATTAAGAGCACCTTTTTACATAAATCAAGGAATAAATCATCCAAAAATATGCTAAATGTGGGATTAAAATATGTTACTTTTACGGTTTATCACTTCTCGCTCCCACTTAAAGGTGCGACCACAACGGTCATACAATGCAATGCGCGCAAGAAAATGACATAAACAAGTGCGACCAAAGGATCGTAATTTTCAAATCAAGTTTTCGAATTTTTAAATTTCTGACAAAGGACAGAAAATAATCAATTTTAATGGCTTGACTCTCTTATTATTTCCCCAGCGGAGTTGCCAAGCTGTCGAAACCATTTTTTAAGTTTTATGAAAAACGGGAATCGACTTAAAAAAAGAAAATAGAGTCGCCACCAATCTTTTTTCGAGGTGTGATCGGGTCACCTTGAAATTGATCATTTTAATAAAAAAAATTCAATTTACTAAAACAATGATTTTGGTCTACGAAATTCAAGAAAATGGGTTCGGGAGTCGGTTGCGTACGAGTAAGGGTTAGCACCCTCATAACGCCAAAAAATTGGTACCTAATTGATAAATTTGTCCTAGTGTCGAAAATTTAAAATACGATCCTTTTATTTGAAAGAAAGCTAAGATTCACTTATTTCAAAGAAATAAAATGTCACACCCAATGAGTTAGGATGCATCCTTTCAAGACTTCGAAACTAAGCTTACCTTTGTTTGTAAAAAAAAATCCTTACCTCGAGTCACAAAATATCATATCCAATAAGTTAGGATATAACATCTCGAATTCCCGAGAATAAGCTTTTATTTAAAATTTGCAATTTTTGATTTCAAAAATGATACTTGGCTATGTAAATTCAATGAAGAAAATTGAAACCCAATAAGTTAAGGCACAATTTCCTTGAGACATCCAAATGCCAAATATTATTTTATTTAAGTAAGTACTTTTGGATAAATAGATGCAATTAAAATGAAAATACATTTTCTAAAACAATGATTTGAATGAAATGTGGCGTTAATATATTACCAAACTTAAATTTTAAATGACATTTTTCTAGTAAAAGTGATAATCATAACAAATAATATAAATAATGCAAGCACTATAACAATCATGTTAAGGTAAATGAAGATTACAAATTTATTCTTAAAAATATGAATGATCCAGAGATAGAAAGTAGACAACAAAAAAATCTATTTTAACAAAAGAAATTAAGGAATAAACATGAATTTTTTTTACAAAATTAAATGTATATAAAAGAAGGTGAATAATGTAAAAAGAAATAAAAAAATATGGCAAATTCTAAAAAAGATAATATATATATTCATGAGAAAATAAGTAAGATACATTTTTAAATAAATAAATAATATATAACTTTAAAAAATATATTTATAATACAATAATCTAATACATAAAAACTAAATATTTAAAAATAAACAATATATGTTATACAATATACCAAATTTTGTACGATATTAAGGATAAAACAATTTAAATGTTATATAATATAATATAATAATATATAATATACAAAATTTTAAAAATATACATAATATAATAACTAATATACAAATTCTAAAATGATATGTAATATATAAATAATATTAAACTTAATAAAATAACCTAGTATAAATAATAAATAGTAATAATTTAATACATATATAATACTGAAATAATTAAAAATAAGAATAAAAATAAAAATAAAAGAATTAAAAATCAAAGAAACAAAGATCAAATCAAAATAATTAAAAAAACTAAAGTAAAATTGTAAAAAAGGATGATGTTGGAACGCGCGCCAAACTATAGGGACTTATTGGGCAATTATGCCCTATCTCCTAAACGGCGCCGTTCCATCATCTGTCTTTAAAATAACCTTAGGGACCAAATTGAAACAAAGGTCAATTTTTAGGGTTGAATTAAAAATAAAAGAAAATTTAAATTGTACTAAATTAAAAATAATAAAATTGTGGAAGGACCAAAGAGAAAATTTCCCCTTTTATAAAAACACGCGGATCCTCCCCAGGTTGGGTCAACGCGCGAATCTTCAACCTTGACGTCGTTTTGGTCTAATTGACTACACCAAAACGACGTCGTTTCGCTGGCCTATATAAATCAACAATCTGTAAAAAAAAAAAAAAGACATTTTAAAGCTATCTAGAAAAAAAACAAACAGAGCTTTTAAAAGTTCTCTCTCATTCTCAGTCCCCGGCCCTGGCTTCGATGACAGACTGCCGCACGCGCCATCGCACTCCCCACTGTAGACGACGGCCATAGGCCAGAAATTTCGGTTTTTAAAAGCGAATCGGAAGGTTAACTCGTGCTCTTTATTTTTAGTAGTGTTTTAAAAAATTTTGTATGATTCTTACATATCAAAAAAAAAAATAATAATAACTATCGAGAATCACCTTTTGCTTTCGAAAATACTATATTTTATTTATGTATATTTTTTTTGTGTGTCTGCCTCCCGTTCTTACAGATTGCCTTAGGGTTATTTATAATCCAAAAATAAAATCAGAAAATAAATACAAAATCACAATCTGTTGCTATTGTCTATTTTCTTTCCTTGTTTTGCAGGTGAATGGCGAGAACCACGGCGGTGGAGCGCTATCCGTGCGCTTATCGCGGCGCAACTGGGGGCCGTGCTGGGCGCTTGCGGCGCCTAGGGTTTCAGAAATCCTAGGCTTCTGATTCTGTTTAGTATTTGGGCCCTTTTGGGCCCCGTAGGTTTTGGGTTTGTTGGCTTAGGGGTTTAGTTTTTTTGGGTAGTGTGGTTTGTAATGTGTTTTGGGCTAATTGGGTTTGGGGTGTAATTTAGGTAATATTTGTAAATTTGGGCCTGTAAATGGACTTTTTTTTTTTTTTTTTTGAATGGTATGGGCCCGAGCACAAATAGGCTATTATAAATATCTAAATAGATAATTTAAAAAATACAAAAACTAAATGAAAAAAGGTCTTGTTCACTAACTAGGGTGAGGAATTAAAGCCATTATTTGTCATTTCCTTGTTCCCTCTCAACACCAAATACTTGTAGTGTTTTTTTTTTTTTTTAATTGTTTGGGAAGGATTGAAAACTAAAAGTAGAGGTATTTTTCTCCAGAAAACTAAAAAAACAAATGTAAGTATTCTTTAAAAAGGTTTTTAGAAATAGATTAAAGATAAAATTAATTAAATTATCTATTTTTAATTTGGATCAGCGTTTGAGTTTATAAACTACAATTAAGCCCACATAACACAAAAGAAATAATAAAACACAAAAGCTTTAACTCTCAAACTTTCACTTTTTAAGTTTCCCATTTTCATTTTTTCCTTTGTCGCTCACCCCATTTGTCTTTTTTCTCATTAATCTTTTACAAGTCCCCTTTTTTTCGTTCAATCTACGAGGAAACCACCTTTCAAAGTTTAAGGAGAGTGTTCAGTTCAACTCTGACTTTCATCTTTCTCATCTGTCTTTTTCGCTTGATTGATTCAATGTTGTAAGTATTAGGTTATTAGCAAAAAAAAAAAGGGGGGGATGCTGAGGTTTTTTTTCTAGATGTTGAGTTTGATCTGGTTATCTTGAGCATAGAAACCAAGTGTGCGGAGACAAAAAGTAGAAAAACTTCAAGGGATTTGGGCAAAAAACGTTTTCTTTTTGTAGTTTGGGTGAAGATATTTGATCCAAAATGTAAACAATGGATTCAAATGACTTCATCTACTTGATTTACTGATTTACAAGTTAATTAATTCTTTCCCTTATTCCGAATTGATGTACAAAATGGTTTTTGGTCTGATTTTTCTTTTAGGCAAAAAAATAAAATAGAAACAATAAATAAATAAAAGAGAGAGAGAAAAAAATTGGACTTGAATCTAATTGGAAGAAGTTTCTAAAATAAAAGTAAACAAATTTAAGTGCAAAAGAAATATAAGTTAAAAACAATAAATAAATAAATAAATGAAAGAAGGAAATAAATTTTAAAATTATATATATACTTTGATTTAAAGTGTAATTGTATATATGAATTTTAATTTGATGTAATTATATACGTGACACTCTAATTGTGATTCAAGTGTATACTTGAAACTTTAGTTTTGATTTAATCATGCACGTTTAAAGAAATAAATACATCAATTTATTTTATATTAGATAAATATAATTATTTATGTATGCAATATATAAACATAAAATGATATTATATCAATAATTTAGTTACAAAAATCGTATCAAATTAAAATTTCATGTATAAAATGGAACAAAATCAAAATTCATATATACAATTACACATTAAACCATAGTTCATGTATAACTTTGATATTTATCCCAATCTAATACGATGTAATTAAACAAATATAAATATTTTTTGTGTCAAAAGAAATGGGGATAAATATCAAAACTATGTATGAACTTTGATTCAATGTACAATGTTATAAATGAATTTTGATTTTGTGCAATTTTATACATGAAATTTTTATTTGATTCAATTTTCACAAATCATTAACAACATTATCGAATTAACACAATTTTACGTTAATATATTGCATATACAAACAATTATATTAATTTAATATGAAGAAAAGTATGTATTCATTTCTTTAAATGAGTACACTAGAATAAAAATTAAAGTTTCATGTATACATATGAATTACAATTTAAATTTCATGTATGTAATTGCATCAAATCAAAGTTCATGTATCAAATTGAACATTAGAGCAAACTTCATGTATATATTTGACATTTATCCCAAAGAAATATAAGTTAAAAGCAATAAATAAATAAGAAACTAGGCTTTCATCAAATTGAATTTAAAAAGTGAGTCGTGTTTTATTTGATGGCCCAACCCATGGGCAAATTAAGGCTTATAGGCCATTTTTTTAATTGCATCAAATCAAAGTTCATGTATCAAATTGAACATTAGAGCAAACTTCATGTATATATTTGACATTTATCCCAAAGAAATATAAGTTAAAAGCAATAAATAAATCAGAAACTAGGCTTTCATCAAATTGAATTTAAAAAGTGAGTCGTGTTTTATTTGATGGCCCAACCCATGGGCAAATTAAGGCCTATAGGCCATTTTTTTAATTAATTAGGTCTTTAGGCCAATTTTAAATATAATTGGAAAAATAAGTCATTTTTAGGAGAGAGAAACAAAAAGTGTGTCCAGCTGGGCGCATTTTCTATTTCTCTATCCAAGGTTAGGACTTTTTGTTTTTTTAGGGTTAAGGTTTATAGTTTTTAGGGTTTAAGGTATTTTAAAAGTGTTCAGGGTTTTCAATTGAAATGGTGGAAGTTCTTAGATAGTTTTAAGGGGATAGGGATGTAATAACGTGCCTCAACACACATAGATTTCATATGTTATGGCTGGATAGGACCATCACCTGAGAAACCAATCCTGGGGAAATCAGGTTTTGGGGGCACCAATGCTTGATACAATTAGATGTCGAAGTCTTGGTGGAAGTTCTAATCGGCGGCCATGATGCAATCACGGGTTCGAGTATAACTGAGAGTCCGGTGACAGTTATTACGCGGTCAGGAGTTCAAGCTTTTTTGATACCTGCAAATAATTCCCTATATATATCATACATAAGATTGATGCCACAATCATACGGAAAAAATTTGGGAACTTCTGGTGTAATCAACGTAATTTTTTTTCTATTTTCAAACAGCTAGTATCTTGAACCTTTTATTCTTGTCCAAAGGTTGACACCAATGTAGATATAAGAGGGCTCTTAGGAGGAAAGCGGATGCACAGTAGATGTCAAACTCGGGTTGACGCGACAGTGGTTGTTGTTATTAATGGGTTGTGTAATAACGACAATCGTCGTCGCCCTGGAATGAGCATCACCTTTACTGCACCACAATAGCTGCTCCCTGCCTGAGAGTCTTCTTGCGTCTACAATGGTGTCGACCTTTGAATAATAAGTAAGGTTAAAGGTACTGGTTGCCTAGAAATCGAGAAAAAAGAATACATCAATTATAGCAGGAAGCCCTAGAGTTTTTTCGTATGAATATGCCATCAAATTTTTGTACGATATTTATAGGGTATCATTTTTAGGTATTTGAAAAGATTGAGCTTGTGATCGCGTAACGAATGTCAACTGACTCTCCCGTTATACCTAGATCTATTACCATATAACGGCCGTCGATTGATACCTTTACGCCGACTTCCACCCTTGATCGTAGAAAGCAAAATCACCCCATAATCAATTTCCCTAGGATAGGTTTCAGAGGAAATGTTCCCATTTTGGCATGATATATGAAATGTGTGTAGCTCAGAGCGATATCGCATCACCAACGACTAAATAATACCTCAAACGCAAACCAAATATTTTTAACGATCAAAATTTTTAAGACTGAGAAATGGTTTATAGTAGAGAAATTGAAAGGATTGAAGAGAAATTATATGATTGAAGGATGATGAAGCTTAGTGTGTGTGAGCCATTTTATAGCAGTAGGGAAAGGTCTGTTGAGAAAAATGGTTCGTAAACGGGTGAGGATTGCATCCTACGATCCCACTCTCGATGCGTTACCCATGCCACAACACCCAGTCATTGTTGTCCTTCCCCCACATGTCTACCTTGTACAGATCCTTCAGGTCTTATGGTGGCGGTGAAATTTATTGCCTCCACCCGAACTGTCCCAACACTCAGTTTGATTTGTGCATTTCCATTGTCGCATACACTACCAACGACACCTTGGCATCCCACATTTGTCGATTGTCTAACACTTCTGGCATGATGAAAGATATGATATCGATGTCGGCGTATGACATCCATTCAAAATGAAAAGCAAAATAGTAAATATCATTATATATGGATTTTTTTTACAAATCATTATGTAATTAATATAGGTTTGAAAGAATAAGTAACTAACCTCGACTTTCCGAGTGTTGATATAACAACAACCTAATATCTTCTAACTCTTTGGATAGTCCCACATAGCTCGGCCCATGGTTCCACTTGTATAAGCGATATGATAGTCAAAACATATAATAAAAAATTTACTATACAGACTACGTATTTGTTAATATATGATGTTTACCTTGTCACCAACGGGAACATGTATGGGTCAGTCACCTTGGGATGTAGAAACGGTAGTCGCCACCTGGCCTACAATAGCAACAAAAGCACCATCGATCGATGTCGCACTCGGTTCAGTGGCTCGACACATCTCCTGGTAAAACATAGACAATACAACAAATCCCAAACTTAGTTTTCCGTACTCGTTGATGTCTACTAGATACAGTAACCACCTTACGTGCACCAAATTTCTAAATTTGTCGAGCATTAAAATGCCCCAATTAACCTCATGATGTATGCTCGAGCTTATTGTTCTACGACCTCCTTTGTTCGGTCTTTAGGAGCTCATCAAAATTATCATTCAACTAGTTCATCAATATCCAACCACCTTCGAACTTATTGGGGACCTTCCCCAACAGTGATTCGCAGAGGCCCACTTTACCCGGAATGATCGCTGATCCCGTGATGACTGGCCCATCCACCAATAGACTGAGTTGTAGCGCTACGCTTTCGAGTGTGATTGTTCACTCGCCGTATGAAAGGTGGAAAGTGTGTGTTTCGGGTCTCCATCTTTCCACCAACGCGCTGATTGGTGCCAAATCGAGTTTGCAGCCCCCGAACATGTGAGACGCATGTAAGAATCCAATTGCTTGCAAGTGGCCATGAATTTCAGGGATCATAGGTTTTCCCATTTTATGAATGAAGCCCTCCAGAACATGATCATCTGCCTATTTACACAATAAAAATAATTTCAAATTAAAAAAATAAATTTAACATTATTGAAATTAACAAAATTTAAATTTTTGTCTTACCATTACTGCTTGGGCGACAAAAATATGCTTGTTGTCGAAGTGGATTAGATAGGCGACAATTCGTGAAAAATCGTTTTTAAGAAATAAAATACGAGATAATTAATAAAATATTATTTTTAAAAGAAAATATCGAACATAATTAAAATGAGAGAGTGGAGAGACTTGAGAGGATTTGAAAGAATTGGGAGAAGGATGTGAATAAAAAAAAATGATATTTGGGGCGTATTTATAGGGTAAAAAAATGAAATTTGGGTTTGCTTTGAAGCATTTTGTTATATTAGATTAGTGCGATGTGCAACTTAGGTGTTTAATCTACTGTAATTGATTTTGCTAATTTTTTTTTTTTTTTGTAGTTTTTATTACTGACAAGTAAATTTTACTTAGCAAAACAAGACAGGCATGTATTGTGTTGAAATTTAAAATTGATCAATTTTTATTTATATCTATTCTTTTATATTTGTATAATATCATACTCGCATAGATTAAAGCAAAAACTGTTTTGGTCATGGTCGTATTCTTATGATGATTGAATCTATTAAAGTCATTAGATTAGATCAATGTGGAATTTTTGAATTGTTGGTGAAAAATAATTTTGAACATACCAACAAAACATAAATAATTATTCAGATAAAAAAATCAATCAATAGGAAATTGTGTGTATCAAGTCATTATTTTTAAGATTTTATTCATCTTTATTTATACTTGATGTGTAAATGGGTTTTAAGCAAATGAACTTCAAGGTTACAATGAAACCTTATAACTTTGTGTTTTACAATGATGGAAATAATTCACTAAGCACTTAAGAGAGTATAACAAGAAAATCATTTTTTTAAAAAAAAAAAAAACTCTACAATAATTCTTTATCTTTGTAGAACAATCTAAGAATAAGAATACTACTATTTATAGAAATTCTCATATCTATTGATAGACATATAACTTTTCAATAGGTATCTTTTCTGAATAATTAAATATATTAAATAAATATAACTATTAAAGTAATATCTCTTAAATAGATATAACTATTCAAGTAATATTATTTGAATAATTATAATTCTTTGTTAAAAAAATCAAGCGATATAACTCTTAATATATAAGAGACATAACTCATTCTTGATTAATAATCAAAAGTTGTAACTTTTTATTACTTATACCCTTTTATTTATAGTTATTGAAACATTATATTTATTTTGAAAATGTTCCAACAATCTTCCTCTTAAAAATATTCCAGATTTTGATAATATTAAAAATCAATTTGCACAAATGAAGATGTCTTACGGTTGACTTTACTTAGTGAAAACATGTTAAACTTAATCAAAATTGCATGGTAGGCTAAGCTTTGAACCAGTTATTACATTTGATTAACCAAACACATCTCACATAATGATTTCAACATTGGTCAATGTATGATATCTCGAGACACTATTATGACCATGTGTTTGTATCCTCTTTTGATGAGTGTTGTTAGAGCCAAGCCCTTGAGCTCCTAGAAGTAGTCACACTTCACACTCATCTATGTAGATTCCATCGAGAGTGTTCTTGTAATTATAATACTCTAAAATTTGTATGTTATGAGTTCATTAAGAGTACATTACTCATCATTCCCTTATCATTACAGGTATCTAGCACTTTAATTTTAGGATGAAATTATTTTATAGTGTTCTCTTAATTATAACACTCTAAAATTTGTATGTTATGAGTTCATTAAGAGTATATTACTCATCCTTCCCTTATTATTACAGGTACCTAGCACTTTAATCTTAAGTTTCCATCATGGTCACTCTAATTAATGGGCTTGAGTCTCATCCCTCTTGAGGTCTTGCTAACTACTTCTCTAGCAAGACATTTTGTCAAAGGATCTACCAAGTTTTCACTTGACCTCACAAAATTGATAGTGATCACTCCATTAGAGTTTAATTTTCGGGCATAGCTATGTCTTAATCTAATGTGCCTAGACTTTCCATTATATAGTTAGCTATATGCCTTTGCTAGAGTAGTCTCACTAACACAATGGATAGAAATAGATGAAATTGATTTAGGCCTTTAAGGTATATCATAAAGCAAATTTCTTAACCACTCTACTTCTTTAGATGCACCATCTAATGCAATAAGTTCAACTACCATATGTTGGGATCTAGTGCCTTTAGTGTAGTTTTTTTTTCATAACGAACTTGCATTTTTTTCAAAAAAAGAAAATGGTTTAATAAAATTTCATCATTTACATTAACATCGTTCATCTTTTTCCTCAATGGTTTTTCATACAAAACAAAATGAACAGGAAAATATTGGCTTATTGATTATCTAATGTTTAACTAATAGTAAATTGCATTATAAGGTCGGATCATAAAGCAAGGAGAGAACTTATATTAATAGATAATCTAAATGGTACATCATCTAATTGGAATTAAGTAAATTGATTAAAAGATTATTATGTTTTCTATCAAGTTCAGGTGGAAGATACATTGTCTTGGGTATCAAAGTGGATGACTCTCAAAATATAGAGACATAGATATGATTCTCCGGATTGACAATACATCGGATATGACCTAAGTAGAATAAATTTTAGATACTTTTTATGAATTTATTCGCTTGTGATATTCATAGTATGACTTACCTCAATCCTAAGTAAGTGATGGACTATGTGTGTGTGACTTGTATATTTTGATGTATTAAAAGCATGAGTTCAATTGATAATAGAACCGAAAGTTTGTATGTTGGGTATATGACTTTTGCATGACATAACTTTATTTACAATAGTGAAATTCATAGTCCAAGTAAAAACATAAATGATATCCTATAATTGCCATTGCATGATAGATGGATAAATAATATAACCATGAGTTATTTGTATAAATAAAAAGAAAAAAAAAGGGAGAGAAAAAAAAAAAGAGAAACAATTATCTCAGCCAGTCTAGACAAAGAATCAATTGAGAAGCTGTATAAATTACATCACCTTGCTTAAATTGAGTGAGGCGTGGAGAACTTGTTTTGAAAATTTTTGGATGACTCAAATGGTTGAACAAAAGGTATGCTTGGGGATAAACATCAGTTAAATAGAGGAAAATTGATATTATGCCCAATTAACATATTTGTGTGCTCAATTTTGATGAATTTTAGATATGATGCCACTGATTTTGAGTTCATTGCTTTTTTTTCGTTTCTTTTTTTTTTTTTTTTTTTTTTTTTTTTTGTCAAGGTGGGATACAAATATGAAAATATCGAGAAGAGTTAAAAACGTGAGTTGCTAAACGATTTTTGGGCACAAAATCAGTAAATGGACGAATAAAGACCTTTTAGATTTTTGAATATTTTTATTTTTCTATCTTTATTTTGAATTTTATTTGTAAAATATATATTTAGGAGTTTTATTAGGATAAAGTTTTATTTTTTATCAGATAATTCTTTAATTTTATCTTAAGAAATTTGATTAGGAGTAAGAGGTTAACAGTTAAGCCTAAAAGAACTATGGAAAAGAATAACGACACTTTTGATTTTGGCAGTGAATTGATAATCTATCATCTTTTTTCCCTTCAATTTTTTCCGTTGTTTTCCGCTAACTGTATAGTGGAGTTGACCACCTTTATGTTTCCTTTCACTTTCCATTTTTTATTAAATATCATTGTGTTTCTTTGATTGTTTTAATTGTTGTCTCTAGTTTGGACTGATAATTAATTCCGGTTAGAATTGTGAGACCTACAATTGTACTTAAAATTTTCATTTGGAGGTAAATTTAGTTGTCTCGTAATATTGTTTTAACATTAAGTTAACAAGGATTTATTGATTTAATGTTGGATAATATACTGTTGAAAAATTGATATGATCCGTAATTATCATAATCGATCCGTCATATAATAAATTAGCAAAATCAATTGAACAAGTGGTTTGATCTGTCAAGGAACTTAACAATAATGTTTAAACGACCCATGCAATTGAGGCCGTTGATTTGAGTTAGGTCTTTCTAATTCGCAAGGCTGCCGAGGAACTAAATTGTGAAAGCTGAATTCAAAATTGTTTGCTTGGTAAGAGATAATTGTTGGGTTGTTCTCGTAATTTGTTTACACACAAAAGGACTAGTGATCTGAGACTATTCCTTGATCATTATAACCAACTTATTGATTGAAAGAGAAAATCTATTATTCAAAACTAATTCGAAGTTGGAGCTAAAATTGTGCCTGAAACTAGAGTGTTGTTTGATAGATTTTTTCATTTTTATTTAGCTTTTTTTATTCTACTGCATATTTATTTTTACCTTTTATTATTTCTGTTATATAATTATATTTAGATTTAGTCATGGGCGCAAAAATTATCTACTGCGCATACTGGTTAACACAAACAATAAATTAAGATATTCAATCATTATGGGATGAACCCTACTTTTTATACTACTAATTTATATTTATATTCTATTTAGACTTAAAGATTTATTTTTAGTGAGTTCGATACCATCAACGTTTATCTCATTTAGGAATATGGTTAGAATACAGTTGAATATCAATATGATTTTTAAATATGGAAAGTGGGAACCCAAAATAAAAATCTGCTACGATGACTAGTACTGTTCAGCTTCAAAGATAGCGCATAGTGTGGGAGTGCATCCTGCAATTGTGGCCTTAATGAGAGGAAAGAGACTGGCACATCCTTGTCTTAATAACTATCCCGAAATCGATAAGAGAACCAGGTTTTTTTTCTTTTTTCAAGAAATAAAATAAATAATTAATCAGCATTGAGGGTTCGATTTTCGTCTTAAATATGAAATAATTTTAAAATTTGTAATTAATATTTATTCTTTAATGGGCATACAGGTGGAAGATTAATTACTGAATTCGTTCTTAAAAAAAAAAAAAGCAAAATAAATGGGATTGTAAATTAATTAGTGAAATAGTTGAAGTAAACCCAACTTCAAAGATGCCGTCTTCTATATATATATATATATATATATATATTGGCTCAAATAAAAAACATATTTTATCAAATTTCCATAATAACTAATTTTAGTTAGTTTTTTCTTGGTTTCAGTACGATATTACATTAATTTTATTAATTTCATTTTAAGAAAAATATTGAAATTGTAATAAACTTATAAGGGACCATTTGCAATATTATTCCTTTCTTTTAGTTGAGCGTAATAACAGCTTGTTTCTATGCTTTGGACTAAAAGTGAAATGTTATCACAATTGGTCTCTCATAATTTTATCAAACTTTCAAGACAAATTCTTTTAAAAAATAAATTTCACATTTACTTATAGTTCTCATCAAATTCTTGAATTGAAATCTATTAATATTGTTTTGAAACTGAAAAAAAAAAAATTAAAACTAACTAAAGGTAATTATTATGAAAATTTGATAAGATATAGGGACTATTTATGATATTTTCCCATTTTTCATTTGAGCTCAATATATATATAAGATGGCACCGCGAGGTGCCAACTTTGAAGTTGGGTGCTCCAGTTGCAACTTCAACTATTTCACTAATTAATCTACAATCCCATCTATTTTGCTAATTAATTTTTTTATTTCATATGTATGAAAAAAACCGAGAAAACCCCATTAATTATTATATTTGAGGAGATAGAAGGGAAAAAGGGAAGGGGAGAGAAAATATAGTGGTGGTGGGGCGTAGGGCTGTGTCGCTTTCCACTTCATAAAATGAATGGAGAGATTTTTGTTTAAGCATTCACATGGGCCTGGAGATAAATAAATCATCTTTTTTCACTGACATGTCCAAATCATGTTTTGCCTAAATTAATCAATTCAAAGAGACAGTGTCTGATGCCTCCTCCCTCTTTCCCCTCCACACAAAATCTTCTTTTGTTTAATGCATATTGTAAGTGAGAATGTGGACAAGGAAACACGACTACACGACCCCTCTTTTAGGTCTATGTCAAATACCTCCAGGCTCCGACACTGTCAGCCATTGACAAGTTCGTATTATTCATACAGCCTACAGGGAAAAGATGCAGAGATCCATTTCAGACAATACCAGTCTAACTACGGTTATTTAATTGTTTACTGTGTTATGAACCATGAAGAAGGACGGTGAAATCTGTATATATATAATCAGTGGTGGAGTCATGCTCGCCCCTAAATTGAAATTATTTTCATTTAAATCTTTTATAATTTATAAAATTTTAAATTAATAATAAAATTATATTTTAACTTTTAAAAATGATAAAAAACTAATTTAATCCTTTAAAAATTATAAAAATATATAATTTAATCTCAATCACTTTATAAAAAAAATTCTAACTTCATCTGCATATATAATGGTCTTTGTCGAAACCATCCTTTTTGGAAAAGGCGAGAATCGAACTTGGATTTTGAAAATATAAAAACGGGAGTCGCCACCGATCTTTTATTAGGTGTGATCGAGCCACCTATAAAATATTTTAGTCTACGAATTTTGAGAAAATGGGTTCGGGAGTCGATTACGTGCGAGGAAGGGTTAGCACCCTCGTCACGCCCAAAATTGGTACCAAATTGATCGATTAATGTCCTTATGTTGAAAATCGAAAATTATAAAAAAAAATGTGATCCCTTAAGAATATTTGACTTTCCTCGAATTAAGTATCAAGCTTTCATCGTTCCGAAGGAATAAAATATCACATCCAATACTTTAGGACATGATAATTTAAATCCTCGAATCCATGATGAATATTGCCTCGTTTAGAAAATCTTATTTCGAAATAACGGAATGTCACATCCAGTAAGTTAGGACACAACATATCGAATTCTCGAAAATAGGTTTTTATTTTTATTCCAAAAAAAAAATTTATTTTAGAAGATAATCCGTGATTTAGATTAAACGAGAAAAATCGAAACCTAGTAAGTTAAGGAACGATTTTTCCGAATTTCTAAACACGAAATGTTGCCTTGTTTTAAAAAGTTTCGAGTTTTAAACAATTAACGTACATGAAGATGAAAATATATGAGAGCGATTGAGATAAGCAATAGCATAAAATAGAACCTTCATAGGAAATAAGCTATATATATAAATAGATTCACAATATAAGAAAATATACATTCACAAATAAATTTAAAAAAGGGATATATATATATACATGTATACATGTATAATATAAATATATATAAATAGATTCAAAATATAAAACTATATACATTCATAAATAAATTTGAAAAAAGGATATGTATAAAAGTAACAAAAAGTAATAATAATAACAATAACAACAACAGTAATGATAATAATAATAATAATAACAATAATAATAATAATAAAATACAGTTAGTTAAACAAAATAATGGTAAAATATATAAAAAAATAGTAATAGTAATAGTAGATATACTAATAATAATATAGTAAACAATAATACTAGGAGTAATAATAAATAGGATAATAATATAGTATTAAATACAATACTAAATGTAAAGTATAATAATATATATATAAAAAGAAATTAATAATAAATAAACGAAAATAGTCAAAAAGGATGAAAATTGAGTTAGGAACAGAATATTGGGGTAAATTTGAAGTAAATAACGGAGGGAAGGACTTTATTGAAACACGCGTGCGAGGAGGGGGATCAGAATGGCAATTATGCTCGCGCCTACTCTGTGCTACCGCTGCTTTTCGCCAGCCGAATTGAAACGGGATAAAACATATTGGGCCAGATTCAAAAAAGGTGAAAGAACGGATTGGAAACATGAAGGAAAGCGGAGGGACCAATTGCATAAATATCCCTCTTAAAGCGGAAAGGCGCGGATCCGGGTCGCCAGGCGGGTCGATGCGCGGATCCTGCCCTCCTGAAACGGCGCCGTTTCCTCTTGGTTTAAAAGGCCCCAAAATTGCCCAAAAATTCATTTCAACATTCTTTTTTAAAAAAAAAAAATTCAAATCTCTCTCTGTTCTCTCTCACGCTCTCTGCAGGTGCACCAAGGGGCGATTTCCGGCCGCCGTCGACCCGCCGCGCCGGCCACCGCGAGCAGTGGCGGAAAAGGTAAACTCATCCCTTCTCTTTTTTATTTTATGAAATATATGTGTATGCGTTTCGAGATCAAAGAACGAAGAAAAAAAAATTATAAATCTAAGTATATATGCGAGTGGATTCGAGGAGAAGAGGAAGAGAACTCAAAAAATTCACCTTTGTTCGCTCTTTTGTATTGCTTGTTTTTTTTTTTTTTCTTTTTTGATTGAATGCTCCCCCTCCAAAAAAAAAGATCCCTAATACATCGTTCTTAGTTGGCTTTTATAGCCGAATATTGATGAAAATAAAACAAATAAACCCATCCTTTGGCTCGTGTCGGGTTGCTGTCCTCTTGTCCTTTTTGCAGTCGTGGCGGAGCCAAGGAGCGGAGGTGGCGGTAGTCTTCTGCAGTAGTGGACCGGTGCGCTTGTGGGGTGATGGGCGGTGGCGGAGGTGCCGACCGAGGCGCGCGTGGTGTCTTTGTAGAGACAAGGCGCGCGTGGCGTCCCACGGAAGGAGGCCAAAGGTCGGTGGCCAGTGGCAGACGAGGGGTTCACGGCACCAAGAAGCCTAGGGTTTTGGCTACTGACTTAGTTTTTTCAAGTTCTGGGCTTATTGGACTAGGGTTAGGTTTGGGTTAATTAGGCTTTGGGTCTTTGTAAATGGGTTTTAGATTTGGTTTTGGGCTAGGTGGAGTGACGGGGTTTTGGGCTCTTTTCTATTGTAATTGGACATTGGGCGTGTAAGGGACATTTTAAAAGGATTATTTTTTATTCTATTATTTTATTTTCTGCTCATTTTGATTGACTATATTTGGGCTTTTAATCTGTATTGGGCCCGGATGAAAATTGGGAACTACAGTCTTCCATTCCATTCCATTCCAGTACATCACATTTTTATATTATTTTAAAGATGGCAAAGTTAATTATAGAAAATGCAGAATTTAGATAATCAATGTTGCCAAATTAATTTTGAAAATTGAAGTGTCTGATAAGGTGCAGGCCCTGTAATGTTGCAATTATTTAGCCTATTTGTTTAATGCCAACTATACCACAAGAAAATAGAAGAAATCTGAATTCTAAGTCGTCAACCTGACAATCTGCTCAACAACCAATTACTCAACAATTGGACTAAAATATAAATGTTAGCTTTAATGCACATTACACGTTGTCTCTTTGTAATCAGTTTTAATAAAGCTTGAATATTTCCAATCATTTTTAATCATTTTCAAGGAGAAACAAAAAGGAACCTATTATAAAATTTAAATTATAAATCGATAAATTATTCTATGTAAATATTAAAATATAATTTTATATTCTTCATATTGAGGATTCAAGGTTTATCTTTTTAACAGTGTTGCCTCAAGGTTTAAAATTAAATTAATGGAAAGACAAGAATAAAAATTAAGATAATGATTTCAACTAAGATAATATAATTTTTTGTTCTTGAATTTAGCAATTAGGTTCATTTTGATACCTATACTCTTTTTTATCCACTTTAACACTTAAACTTGACAACTAGATCCATTTTGATTCTTAACTTCAAAAATATAAAAAATTGATGAAGTGGCACTCATCATCATTTTAAAATTAAAAAAAAAAAATTGAATTGATGATATGGTATAATATCAAAGTGTCACATTCAATACTTTAATAATTAGATTAATGGTTGAAAAGTCAAACTACAGGTTCTTGATTCAATTAGTTCGATCGATAGAATTGTCAGATTAATAATAATTAAATAAATAATTTAAAATTAAAAATATTAAATGTAGTGAATGTGAGGTTAATTAAAAAAATAATATTAGTGTAATAATAATGATAAATGGAACACAAAAAGTATGTGAGTAAATTGATATATATATATCGGTAAATAAAACAATGAATTACATAGAGTAGATCATAGTTAAATTATCGAAAGTACAATCTTCCTTCAATATTTCCTTAATCTCTAAAGGGGGTTCTTCAAATATGTGCAATGTTTCGTCCCTCATCAAAGCCATTTTTGCCAAAGTTTTTGCTACCTGATTAGACTCTCTTGGAAATAATTCAAGGACCACTTCTTTTCAAAGGCTAGTGTCGAAACTATTTTTTTGAAAAACGGGTCGACTTTGGTTTTGAAAATGAAAACAAAAAAAGGGAGTCGCCACCAATCCTTTTTAATGAGGTGTGATCGGATCACCTCGTAATTTGGTCATTTTAATAATAGATTTGATTTATTAAAACAACGGTTTTGGTCTACGAAATTTAGAAAAAGCGGGTTGGAGTCGATTCGTTTAGGAGGATTAGCACTCTCGTAACGCCCAAAATTGGTACCTAATTGATTAATTAACGTCTTAATGTCGAAACTTTGAAAAGATTTTAAAATACGATCCTTTTTATTTAAAAGAAAACTTGAATAAATTAAATTGGATGCTAAGACCCTCTTATTTCGAAGAAGTAAAACCAAGCTTGTCTTTTGACTTTTAAAACTCATGCATTTAAGTTTAAGAAGGATATTCGGTTATTTGGGTCAAATGAAAAATCAGAACCTAGTAAGTTAGGGCACAATTTCTCAAAATTCCAAATGCAGAATACTACCTTTATTTTTAGAAATCCTTACCTCGAGATAACAAAATGTCACATCCAGTGAGTTAGGACACAACATTTTTGAATTCCCGAGAATAAGCTTTTATTTAACTTATATGCTTTGATTTAAAAAGGATAATCAGTTCTTTAGACTCAATGAGAAAAATTGAAACCCAGTAAGTTAGGGTACGATTTTTTGAAGCTCCCAAATTCCGAGCATTGCCTTATTATGAAAACATTTTGAACCAGAATGTAGCAATAAAATGAAATGCATTTTTATTTAAAACGATGGTTTGTGAATAAAATCATTACACCAATAAATTACAATATACAAATACTAAAAGGAACACTTTGAGGAAAAGACGACACACTAATCTTCAATGCTAATACAAACAATCAAAAGAAAGTTTTATAACATAAAATAGCTAATAACACCAACAGGGCAATGTCAATGCTATTTCTAACATAAAAATAATAATAAAAGTGACGAAATAACAATGAAAATAATAATAATAATAATATGTTAATAATAATAATAACAATAATAATGATAGATGCCAAGAATCAAAATGAAATGAAACAAAACAAATAAAATGAAATAAAAAATTATTGAATAAAAAAATAAAAATAAAAAACATATAAAAAGGAGGAAATGGCAAATAAATAAAATAAACAGAACACAACAAATGGAAAATGAAACCTAGACAAAGCTAAAAGGATTAAATTGTCATTTTGAAATAAAGTTAAGGGTCGAAACCCAAGTAAAATAAATTTATAAATATAAGAGGGGCTAAAATTATAATAAAATAACCACGAAAGGACTAAATTAAAATTTATTTAGAAACTTGGGTAAAAATCGGGAGTAAATAAAAGAGAAAAGGATATAAAAGGACTAAATTTAAACGTAAATAAAAATTGAGGGAAAATTTAAATAATAAAAGAGGAAATGATGGACATAATTGTAACGCGCTAAAAGTACTATGGAGCAAAAGGGAAAATATCCTTGCCCCTTTTATGCGCAGCGCTTTGATGTAGTCCAAAATGCAATAAAAATAAAATTTTACGGCCAGATTAAAAGAATAAAAATAATAAAAAGGCAATCAGGGACCAAATTGCAGCGTGTTGCAAAAGCGGAAGGGTTTGTTGCGTAAATAACCCCATAATAAAAAGAAACACGCGGATCTCTCCCTGGCGGGTTGGGTTGCAGGTGGATGGCCTTGAAACGACGCCATTTTGGGCCTCTGTGGCTTGCCCCAAAACGACGTCGTATAGAGGGGACTACAAATACCAAAAAAACCAAAAATTTTCATTTCAGCCACATTTTAAAAAAATATTTTCAAACTCTCTCTGATCTCTCTTCCCCCCTCCGAATCCGGCGTCGGGCTCCATCATTGGACCACCGTGGCGGCCACCGATCGCCGGCGACGACACCGCTGTCCATCGTGGCTGGAGATAAAAAATTGTCCATTTTTGGCCTTGTTATCTCCTAATCCCGAAAAAGACCATCTTTCATCGAAGATGGTAGCCTCAACCTCCTCCATGACGGTGTAGTTGAAAATAATGGTAAGATTCGACCTCTTTTATTTCTTTGTTTAATTTCTTAAAAAAAAAAAAACTAGTAAAAAATAAGGTCAAGAAATAAGATCAAGAAATAAAAAGACAACCTTTGCGAAATTTCTTTTACTCTTCTATGTTTTCTTTTTTCTATATATGATATTGTGTGTATGTTGATTTTTGTCTTCCCATCAATTACAAAGGTTTTCTTCGGTTCTATATAGCCGAATCAAAAATGAAAATGAAAATAAAAATACAACATTTTTTCCTCTGTTGGTTTTTGTTTGCTGTTTGTTTTTCCTTTTTTGCAGGTACGGAGCGACGTGGCGTGAGGTGGGTAGAGGTACGGAGGCCGTACGGTGGTGGCGACGTGGAGCGGGCTGAAGGCTGTTGCGGTGCACCTTCGCTAGGGTTTTTTCTTGTTTTTTTTATTTGTTGTGGGCTAGGGTTAATTTTGGGCTTGTAATTGGGTAGTGGATTTGGGCTGATGTTGATTGGGTTTAAGTTGTAAAAGGACTGTTGATTGCTTTTGTTTGGGACTATTTTAGCCCGGGCCAAAATTAGGCCTTACAGATGCCTCTTTTTGCTCGTTGACGTGTAACGGGAATGGAGTCTACTTTTTTTGGTGCCTCTGTTCTTCGAGTAGCTTCATTTCATTCCACTACATCTTCAGAGGCATAGGAACTAGTGCTTCGATCCACTCTAATGTAATTTCAGGGAGAAGAGATTTGTAGCTTCGATCTACTCCGCTGAAATTTCAAAGAAATAAGAATTGGTAATTTCAACCTGCTCCACTGCAACTTCAAGAAGATAAGATCAGCCATAATTTGTAGTTTCAATCTGTTCCACTACATCTTCAGGGAAATAAGATTCGCTGTCTTTAGTCTGCTCCGCTGCAACTTCAGGGAGATAAGGCTGGTGGCTTCAATCTGCTCTACTGCAACTTCAGGAAGATAATATTTGCCATAATCCGTAGCTTTAATCTATTCCACTGCAACGCCAGGGAAATAAGATTCACTGTCTTCAGTCTACTCCACTACAACTTCAGGGAGATTAGGCTGGTGGCTTCAATCTGCTCCACTGCAACTTTAGGAAGATAAGACCTGCCATAATCCATAGCTTTAATCTATTCCACTGCAACACTAGGGAAATAAGATTCACTATCTTTAGTCTACTCCGCTGCAACTTCAGGGAGATAAGGCTAGTGGCTTCAATCTGCTTCGCTGCAACTTCATGAAGATAAGATCCGCCATGGTAGATTTGATCCGACCTACTGCAACTTCAGAGGTATAGGATTTGTGTGTTCATCGATCTTGCTACACCGCCCTCTGGGGACATAACCTGTAGAATCGATTTTATGGGCCTATGCTTATGCATAATGGTTGGGATGCAATGATCAGAATGAATCGAATGCTCCTAACTAGATGTGTTATAAATGATATTTGCATGAATGCAGAATGTTATGAGAATGATCCCTTTTTTAATGTCTGGGTTGTCATTACTCGTTGTTCTTTAGGTTGTATCACTGACGTAATGTAACATCGTGAAAAGGGCGGTTTAATTGTACGAAATGACATGTTTTATGTGTTATGAATATATTTTGAACATTTTTGGAAACCTGGAAATATATGGAAATGTTAGGTTTAAAAGAGGAAAGTGAACATTTTTGGAAACCCGAAAATGATTTGGAAATGATTCAAAAGTGGAAAGTGAACATTTCTAGAAACTTGGAAATGTAAGGAAATGTCAAGTTTAAAGAGGCAAACGAAAATTTTTGGAAACTTAGAAATGATTTAGAAATGTCGAGTTTTAAAGTTTAAAAGAGGAAATTAAGGCAAGGTGGCCTTAAGAGAAAAAGTATGTGAAATTTGACACGCAAACAGGCTTGGAAAAGTGGCCTGGAGATGCCACTTAGGGCCTCTAGAAATGGCGCCACATGCAAGGGGATTGGGCCTGAGTTCGAGTCACAGGGAAAGCAAATAAAAGAAATTTTATTTTGCTTCCAGAAGAAGTGAGGTGGACGGCACAAGGTGTT
The DNA here is from genome assembly GCA_025503065.1 of Gossypium bickii. NCBI lineage: Eukaryota > Viridiplantae > Streptophyta > Magnoliopsida > Malvales > Malvaceae > Gossypium > Gossypium bickii. Next base: position 122,030,662 of record CP106712.1, on the reverse strand, counting down.
TAAAAAGAAGAGTTTTATTCTCTTTAAATTTTGACTAATTAGGATAAATAATGGATTTTTATTTTAGATTATTTTTCAAGGAGATAATAAAGGATTATTCTTTAATTATTTTAAATTAAGAAGATAAAGTTATCAAATAAAAGAGTGATGGCCAAGAAAGGGACTCTTGGCCTAGTAAATTCGGTAATATGAGGAAAAGTGAGGCATTTTACAATTTTTTTTCTCTCAAGCAAGCCTCTCACAAAATTCTCTTGTCATCTTCCCAAATTCTTTTTCTCGACAAAATCACAAGTTTCCTCTCATTCTTTATTCTTTCTTCTTCTTCTTTTCTTTCCAATCCATCAGAATCCGAAACCCCAAAGAAAACCCTAGCCAATTATTCAAGGAAATCGAAATTTGGTGATACACATCTAAGCCATAGCCGAATATTTTCGTAGATCAAAGGGTGTTGCCGTTTTCTATATAAAAGGGTAAGGATCTATTATGATTATTTTCTTTCTTCTTTGAAAACAAAAAGGCAAGGTTTTAATGACATATTCATGTTGGCCGAAACTTTGAAGGAAAACTTCGGGATTTTGTGACTGTCGATTACAAGGAGGAAGGTTTTGGGATTTCTAAGATTCAAGGTAAGAAACTATAAGATTCGGCCAAAGGCCATTCATTATGTTTAATGTTAGATTAAACTCTAACATGTGTCTGTAGGGTTTTCGACAACAGTAAGGAAGCAAGGATCCAATTCGGGATTTAAGATTTGGAGGGTAAACACATAGGTATGTTCGGCCAAGGCCTGTTTTGATAACTAGATCTATTTCATAATGGTTTGAAAAGCCAGAACTAATTTGTTTAAGTGATTCAATGCTTGGCCGAATGCAAGAAGAGTATAGCAGAGATTTCGGAACTTGATTCTTAAGTCAATCGGCAACAAGGTAAGTTTTAAAGTATACTAATCCTACTGGGATTTGGATTTATGGCCGAATGGCTTTTTATTAAATTAGTAAGTGATTAATCAAATGTAGGGATTAAGGATCTAAGCGATAGATCAGATTTCAAGATCTCGAGAAATTTGCTAAGCGAATCAGGTGTGTACCCTACACTAATTCTTAATAAGTTTTATGGCTATGTCTAATTAAAATATGTGATATTAAGAATAAGAAAGTGGCTAAGGTACCATGTTATGGTACTAAGTACTCAGTGCACGCTTCCTACTCCTACTAGGAATATGAAATATGTTATTTGTAACATGAGAATAAGAATGTGAACTTTGGCATATTAATGCATATTACAAAATGGGGCATATGGGTTATTGAAAGGGGAAGTGAATATGGTGACCTAAGATCAGGAACACGGTGATCTAAGACCGTGGTATCTGAATGTGGTGACCTAAGACCACGAACACGGTGACCTAAGACCGTGGTATCTCGAATGTGGTGACCTAAGACCACGATGTCTGAATCGCGGTGACCTAAGACCGCGATATCTGAATGTGGTGACCTAAGACCACAAATGCGGTGACCTAAGACCGCGATATGGAGTGTAGCGGAAGGAGGGTCGACTTAGGAGTCCCCACGGTGTACAGGTTGGTACGGGGGAGTGTAGCGGATGGCTTATTAGGTTTGGGTTTGGGAATGCATCATAATTCGTATGCTATGATATGAATGTGTAATATTTGTTATGCCTGATTCTATTATGGTTTAGTGTTGTGTACACATTGAGCTGTTGACTCACCCCGTTGAGGACCATGTTTCTGTGATGATGAACAGTGATGGACCGGGACGGCGAGAACTTGTGGTGGCCATGCTCAGCTTGAAGTTTTATTTAATTTGGACTCTTTATTTCTTTTAAGTACTTTATAAATTTTATTTTAGGTTTTTATTTGATGTAATAAGGCCACAACTGAACTATGTTATTTTCTGCTTTAATTGCTTTGTTATGACATTTTTATTTATTAAAGAATAAGTCAATTTAATTTAAAAATAAACTTTAAATATTTTGTCACCATAAACAAATGGGTTTTCAATATAAAACAAACTTGTTATCAACTCAAGCCCAACCCAATTCGAACTTTCTCCCAAAAATCACTTTAAAGTTTTCAAAGTGCAACAAATTTGAACCGGTTTTCTTGAGGAACATACCAGATCCAGTCAAGACTCGTGGGCCGGGTGTGGGGTGTTTCAGTTTGGTATCAGAGCCCAGTTTTAAAACTCTCAGCCTGTGGGCTAAGGCCCAAAATATTTTCCAAACGAGCCCAAATAAGTTTTATGAAAAGCATTTCTAAAGTTAAGCAGGTTTTCTGGCATGGCACCTAAGTTTCCGACCCGCAGTCCACCAGGTAAGTACCCCTAACCATCTGTGTGATTATGTGAATTATGGAAGGGTAGAAATGGAATGGAACGTAGAATAGCATGATAGGAACTTGAACCCTAGGACTATTCTACTCAAACACAAACACATAAGACTTAATTCCATTAAACAAACCTATGGCTAAGTCGCCGAGTTAGGGTGTGGTAACCCCTGTGCGCATGTCTAGGATTAGATCCAGAAGAGCCTAGTATTTAAGCAGTCCTAGTGACTCACCTCCTCTTCGCAGGAATCCTACCTAGTGCGTAGCTTCGGTTCACCCTAACCCAGAGGGCTCAATGGGTGTGGCAACTTCTGTGCGCATGTCTAGGAATGGTTTCGGTGGGAGCTTGGTATTTAAGCAGTTCGTGTGACTCACCTCCTCTCCACTTGAATCCTGCATGGTGCGTAGCTTTGGTTCACCCTGACCAAGAGGACTCGGTCCTAGGCTAAACACAATAACTAAAACCCGAAAGGGAACTAGCTGTGTTTTTATAAAAACAACAAAACTCTAGTTTTAAAACTCTTAAAACTTTCTTTTAAATTTGTGAAAACCATCTTTACAAAATTTTTCGAAAGATTTCCGATTTATGAAATTACAAAAATGCCCCTAATGGTAAAATTACCAAAATACCCTTGGTTTATAAAATGTCCAACTACCCAACAATTTTACCAAAATTTCATTATTTTATAAACGCTCAAAAACCCTAATCCGCAAAATATCAAAATACCTAGATTTTGGAAAATTACAAAATTGCCTCTAACTTACAAAAAATTACCAAAATGACCCTTATTTCCAAAAATTTTTGCAACATCACCGTTTTGGAAAGAACAATTCTCAAAAAGAACCCTCAAAGTTTTGCAACTTTCGAAATATCCCTGATTTGTTAAATTTTACAAATTTACCCTGGTTTATTACCAAAATACCCCCGAGATTCAAAATTACTGAAATACCCTTGGATTTCAAATTTTCCAAAATACATCGAGAATTTAAAAATTCCAGAATACTTTATGACAGAATCATCAAGGAACTTTTTCTTTTGAAAAATTACAAAAATACCCCTGTAGGATAAAATTACGAAAATACCCCTGGGCAGTGGAGAAACAACAACAATGAAAACTACAACGTTTCTCTGAATGAACGAAAGTTCGTAATTGGTTGATGGATGTATGAATGAATGAAAAGACTGTGTGCATGTATGAATACGAAAGAACCACTCCTAAAACTCTTTTCATAAAATTTCTTCGCGGGTAATCAAGTGAAACAAAGACTAATTCACAAAACTTCTTAATCAAATATCGACGTTAGAAATGAGCTCTAGAGGACGTGGTCGTCGTGGACGAGGTAGAGGAAGGATGACTGTGTCAGAACCCGTTAGATCGGGTCAAGGGTCTGACAATGAGGTACCACCACCACCACCCCCAGCTGTTGGTGTTGAGCGACAAGCTCGGGCGGGGGGATGATCTTTGTGTCACGGTCGTACTCTGAGTTTTGGAGTTGGTGGCTGGTGCAGGAGGAAATTTGGGAAATCGAAAGTCTGTGCCTGAACGGCTCCGAGCTAATGGAGCCGAAATGTTTCGTAGAGTATCGGATGTGGCACCCAGTACAGCTGAGTACTGGTTGGAAGCAACTGAGCGCATCATGGATGAGCTAGATCTAACCCCTGAGGAGAAGCTGAAAGGAATGATGGCATTCCTACGCGATGAAGCGTACTAATGGTGGCTCACAGTTCGTGATGGTGCCACAGCTGAGGATCTGACCTGGGATTATGTAAAGGCCGCATATCAGAAGAAATATGTCGGCACAAGGTATACTGATGAGCAAAGGAAGGCTTTTCTGGGACTGGTTCAAGGGAACAAGTCCGTGGTGAAATATAAAGTCAATTTACGAGGTTGAGCCAATATGCTCGAGGAGTAGTGGTTACGGAGCATGAGCGATGTGTCTGATTTGAGGACGGATTAAGGGATGATTTGAGGTTGTTAATAGCTCCACATCAGGAGCGGGAGTTTTCTGCCTTAGTAGAGAAAGCTAAGGTAGCTGAAGGGATTAAGGTCTCTACAAGGCAGAACTCCGATCGAAATAGGCTAGAAAGAGGTTTTGGATCGTCTGGATCATCTGGGAATAAGAGGTCTAGAGTTGATGGGCCCCGAGGTCAGCAAGCTGCTACAGGATGGCAGTATCATCCTTGTGATCAGTGTGGAAAGAAGCACTTAGGAGAATGTTGGAAAAAGACAGGAGGATGCTTTAAGTGTGGGTCAAAGGACCATATGATTAAGGACTATCCTGTGGAACCAGGAAGAGTCGGCCGAGAACTCGGAATGTTAATCGGTGGTAGAGGTGGGCGAAGCGGCTCGGCAAGGTCGTGGACCGAACCATGGAGGAAATGGTTGGGGCCGGGGCGTGGAGCACCAGCGAGATCTTTGAAAGTGCGACGCGAGGCAACCAAGGTTGGTTTATGCGGTTGGCCGTCGCGAGGAGGAATATGTGCGAGATATGACAACGGGTACGCGTTCTTTATTTACGGAATACCCTTAACTGCTTTGCTTGTTATGGGGTTAGCTTATTCTTGTATTGCTAGTAAAGTGCACAAAGCGTGGATGTGAACCTAGAGAATGTGCCTAGAAAGTATGATAGTTCTTTAAGGTCAGAGTGCACAGCAATAGCGTAGTAGGGTGAGTTAGACCGTACGATTGTTCGTTAGTAAGTAATTTCGAGGACGAAATTATTTTTAAGGGGGGTAGAACTGTAACATCCTGAAAAGGGCCTATGCATTCTTGGTTTAATTGTACGAAATGACATGTTTTATGTGTTATGAATATATTTTGAACATTTTTGGAAACCTGGAAATGTATGGAAATGTTAGGTTTAAAAGAGGAAAGCAAACATTTTTGGAAACCCGGAAATGATTTGGAAATGATTCAAAAGTGGAAAGTGAACATTTCTGGAAACTTGGAAATGTAAGGAAATGTCAAGTTTAAAGAGGCAAACGAAAATTTCTGGAAACTTAGAAATGACTTAGAAATGTCAAGTTTTAAAGTTTAAAAGGGAAAATTAAAGCAAGGTCGCCTTAAGAGAAAAAGTATGTGAAATTTGACACGCAAACAGGCTTGGAAAAGTGGCCTGGAGATGCCACTTAGGGCCTCTGGAAATGGCGCCACATGCAAGGGGATTGGGCTTGAGTTCGAGTCACAGGGAAAGCAAATAAAAGAAATTTTATTTTGCTTCAAGAAGAAATGAGGTGGACGGCACAAGGTGTTTAAAAAGAAGAGTTTTATTCTCTTTAAATTTCGACTAATAAGGATAAATAATGGATTTTTATTTTAGATTATTTTTCAAGGAGATAATAAAGGATTATTCTTTAATTATTTTAAATTAAGGAGATAAAGTTATCAAATAAAAGAATGGCCAAGAAAGGGACTCTTGGCCTAGTAAATTCGGCAATAGGAGGAAAAGTGAGGCATTTTACAATTTTTTTTTCTCTCCAAGCAAGCCTCTGCAAAATTCTCTTGTCATCTTCCCCAAATTCTTTTAAACACAAAATCACAAGTTTCCTTTCATCCTTTATTCTTTCTTCTTCTTCTTTTCTTTCCAATCCATCGAAGTCAAACCCCAAAGAAAACCCTAGCCAATTATTCAAGGAAACCGAAATTTGGTGATACACATCTAAGCCATAGCCGAATATTTTCGTAGATCAAAGGGTGTTGCCGTTTTCCATATAAAAGGGTAAGGATCTATTATGATTATTTTCTTTCTTCTTTAAAAACAAAAAGGCAAGGTTTTAATGACATATTTATGTTGGCGAAACTTTGAAGGAAAACTTGGGATTTTGTGATTTGCTCGATTACAAGGAGGAAGGTTTCGAGATTTCTAAGATTCAAGGTAAGAAACTATAAGATTCGGCCAAAGGCCATTCATTATGTTTAATGTTAGATTAAACTCTAACATGTGGTCAGTGGGTTTTTCGACAACGATGAGGAAGCAAGGATCCAATTCAGGATTTAAGATTTGGGGGGTAAACACATAGGTATGTTCGACCAAGGCCTGTTTTGATAACTAGATCTATTTCATAATCGTTGGAAAAGCCGAAACTAATTTGTTTAAGTGATTCAATGCTTGACTGAATGCAAGAAGAGTATAGCAGAGATTTCGGGACTTGATTCTTAAGTCAATCGGCAACAAGGTAAGTTTTAAAGTATACTAATCCTACTGGGATTTGGATTTATGGCCGAATGGCTTTTTATTAAATTAGTAAGTGATTAATCAAATGTAGGGATTAAGGATCTAAGCGATAGATCAGATTTCAAGATCTCAAGGAATTTGCTAAGCGAATCAGGTGTGTATCCCATACTAATTCTTAATAAGTTTTATGGCTATGTCTAATTAAAATATGTGATATTAAGAATAAGAAAGTGGCTAAGGTACCATGTTATGGTACTAAGTACTCAGGTACGTTTCCTACTCCTACTAGGAATATGAAATATGTTATTTGTAACATGAGAACAAGAATGTGAACTTTGGCATATTAATGCATATTACAAAATGGGGCATATGGGTTATTGAAAGGGAAGTTAATGTGGTGACCTAAGACCACGAACACGGTGACCTAAGACCGTGGCATCCGAATGTGGTGACCTAAGACCACGATGTCTGAATCACGGTGACCTAAGACCGCGATATCTGAATGTGGTGACCTAAGACCACAAATGCGGTGACCTAAGACCGCAATATGGAGTGTAGCGGAAGGAGGGTCGACTTAGTAGTCCCCGGTGTGTGCAGGTTGAGTGCGGGGAGTGTAGAGGATGGCTTATTAGGTTTGGGTTTGGGAATGCATCATAATCCGTATGCTATGATATGAATGTGTAATATTTGTTATGCCTGATTCTATTATGATTTAGTGTTGTGTACACATTGAGTCTGTTGACTCACCCCGTTGAGGGACCATGTTTCAGGTGATGAACAGTGATGGACCAGGACGGCAGAACTTGTGGTGGCCATGCTCAGCTTGAAGTTTTATTTAATTTGGACTCTTTATTTCTTTTAAGTACTTTATAAATTTTATTTTGGGTTTTTATTTGATGTAATAAGGCCACAACTGAACTATGTTATTTTCTGCTTTAATTGCTTTGTTATGACATTTTTATTTATTAAAGAATAAGTCAACTTAATTTAAAAATAAACTTTAAATATTTTGTCACCATAAACAAATGGGTTTTCAATATAAAACAAACTTTTTATCAACTCAAGCCCAACCCAATTCGAACTTTCTCCCAAAAATCACTTTAAAGTTTTCAAAGTGCAACGAATTTGAACCTATTTTCTTGAGGAACATACCGGATCCGATCAAGACTCGTGGGCCGGGTGTGGGGTGTTTCACGTAATATCCTATCTTCTTGTTTAGTCGATATTTTTGATAAAAAATCCAAAGAAATAGTCACTATTTAAAGTTTCTGTAACAGGCCAAACTCGGCCCAAACACTACGACCGAATTCGGTATGTTACAGAGTAAAACATTTTGTGAAATCCCTTTAAGGCGATCTAAGTTTTGTTGAAAACCTTTCATTTTCTATTGTCTTGCTAAAACCACACTTAGTCCGTTAAAAATCATTTATTAAATCAAGTTGTTACAGATTTTGAATGTGCCCGATGGCACGGTAAAACAATTTCGATGGAATTTAAGAAAGCATGTGTACTTATTTTAATATCACCAAATAGTTTAAACAATTATTCAAAACATGTGAATAATAAAAATAATTCTAGGAGGCCTTATTACAAATTGAATAAAATAAAACCAACAATGAATATAAAATAAAACTTAAAGTCCATTTATCAAATTCCCACTGCATGGCCACCTCGAGTCCATCCGGCTCCTCATCCGTGATCTACGAGTCACCTGAAAAATGTTAAGGAGAAGGTGAGTCACCAAGACTCAATGCGTAACCCTTCCCCCGGTTTTAAGCAATTTCATACACAATTTATAATTAGCAATCATGCATAAAGTCCTGCACCCAACCTAGCCATCCAAACGCCTTTGTCTACCCCGTGTGGTACCAAACCACTGGTGGTGCCAAACCACTGGTGACTTATAGTCACAGATGTGATGCCAAATCACTGGAGGTGCCAAACCTCTGGTGTCCGAAGACACAAATCGATTGATAGGGCCAACCCATCGTGTGATACCAAATCACTGGCGTCAATCCCTTAATATAGTCTGTGGGGCCAACCCACTGTGGTGTTAAGCCACTGGGACGAGACGCTATGAAGTGCCAAACCTCTGGAAGTGCCAAACCTCTGGTGACCGTAGTCACAATGTGGTGCCAAACCACTGGTGTCCGTCGACACGAATATCACTGCCCCCTCCTCTCATCAACCCATATCAAATCATTATATACCAGATTTCATGCCATCAAATATTTAAGTCACATATATTAAACATGTCATGCTTTCCAAAAGCATCATAACCACAAGGACTTACCTGATTCCTTGCCTATACCGTTTCCGGTATTGGATCCCAAATCTACAGATTAGATTTAGCACACACAGCATACTTAGCATGTAAATAAATTATAAAGTGTGTATGTACACACCTGTCACCCACGATAGTCCTAAATCCCACTGAGTCAATCAGCCACACTCAATATCCTTGCCCTTATTATTCGGCCAACACAAGGTTAGTGCCATGGCCTATTCAGCCAAACCAAAGTAATTGCAAATGGTTCCTTGCGAACCCGAAACCTTACCCAAATGCTTTTGAATAATAGCCACCATCCTCCAAGTGTTTCTGCTTCCCTATAATCGGCAACCATTAGTAGCCATTTAATAGCCTTCGGCTTTTTAATCACTTAAAAGAATAATCTATTAAAAATAGACCCTTACCACCACTTACCAAAACCGAATGCTTAGAGATTAGGGACTTGGGTCGACTGCTTCACGATCTTGGGGTACCTAGAAGAGATCGATTACCAAAAAGCGTTTAGAAGCCTTGTTAACTACTGCCGAAATTGGCACTTACCCCTAATGGAAATCGGTAAGGAACAGAGAAGGAAAACCATGGAGTTTCGGCACAACTTACCTTCACCAAATCGATTGACAACGAGGATCCAAAGAGATCTATACTACTTTTATTATTCGGCCAAGGTGCTTCAAGATAAGAGAAAGAAATTTCGGTACAAAGATGAGATGTATATTTGGCTAGAGAGAGTTTAACAACAGGAAAAGGAATTTCGGCAAAGGGGTAAGGTGTAGGTTCGGCTATGGTTGATTTCAATATCAATCAAGGCTTGACTTTGAGTGAAAAGAGGAAGAAAAAGAGAGAAGAGAGTAGGGGAAGAATTCGGCTACTTACAAAAATGGGGAAAAGAAAATCAAGGTGATAGGTAGGTGCTTTTATAGGAATTCGGCACCCCCCTAATGCTTGCCGTCCACTCTTCCCATGAAGAGTTTAAAATTCGGCAATCTCCTTAAAATCCTCCAAGCCTCTCATTTGAATTAATTCAAAAGAATTTGAATTGTACAAATGCCTAAATTTTCTCTGGCCAACTCTTAAAAATTAATCAATTAATAATCTAATTTAATCTTAATAATATCCCTATTATCCCTTGTCATTTAAAAGAGTTTAAAAAATAAGAAAATCACTCCCCCCTATGTCGTCCCAATTAAGAGCAAAAAGAGGGATTTCCGCGACTCAAACACAAGCTCCCCTTGCTCTCCTTGTGGCGTCATCTACAGCTCTTAAGTGGCCTTCCTTTTGCCACTTTTCCAAGGCCATTTCTGTGTCAAATGTTCCCTACTTTAACTTGTAACCCCTACCTACTAAGGTTCCCTACCTTTAAAGCTTCTAAATAAAATTTTCTACTATCCCGAGCCAACTCAAGACCCCTAATTAAGTCTTATCATTCCATAAATAATATCTCAGCAATTCAAACTCAGGCAAAATAATGCAAACACGAATAACCCCAATTTTAGAATGTTACAGTTTCTTTCTCAAATATTTCCAACCCTTAGGCTTGGTGAGTTCTAAATAATAGTCCTGTTTCAGGTTCTCGTACTATGTAGAAGTTTCCAGAGTAATATGCAAAACTCTTTTTGTGAAAGTATTATTTGTCTATTAATCTTTACTTCAATGCAAAATGCTTGAGAATGATCATAATGATGGACAAAACTGAAATTTATCAGGAACAAAATCTGAAAAGAATGGGTTAATTAAAGAAAGCAAACATTGCTGGAATACAAAATAGTGAGGGGAAAAAATAGGTGCCCCAAATATCGCAGCCTGAGCTTCTCTGTACGAACTTTCTGAAGACCATTTTAAGCCCAATATGTGTTTAGAAGTTCTAGAGTACTTTGTCGATGCTCCAAAATGTTGCATATCCTCTCTTCGTTAATTCAGGTATATCAAGATCACTGCATGCCCCATCTTTGATCACAATTTGAGCCGCCCTTTTCGGGTTTTCGACTCAAAACCCCTTTGGTCTCAAGGTGCCCTTTGTGGGTTTTCACCTTGGCCTCTCTGTTTTTTTTTGTTTTTTTAGAAAATGTCTCAAAGCGCCCTTTGCAAGTTTTCACTTTGGCCTCTTTTCCTCCTTAAGTATAGTATTTATTGACTGAATCCGAATTTACAGGATTGGGCAAGTTTTTTTCCATCCATTTCGGTCAAAATCAGTGCTCCTCCGGAAAAAGCCTTTTTTACCACATAAGGTCCTTCCCAATTTGGCATCCATTTCCCTCTGAAATCCTTTTGTATGGGGAGCATCCTTTTCAATACCAGCTCCCCCTCGTAAAATTCTCTTGGGCGAACCTTTTTGTCATAAGCTCGCATCATTCGTTTTTGGTACATCTAACCCTAACGAATATCCCTTAGCCTCTTTTCCTCCATCAAGTTCAACTGATCATATAGAGATTGGATCCATTCTGCTTCTTCTAACTTTAGCTCTGACAAAACTCGAAGGGAAGGTATCTCTACTTTAATGGGTAAAACCGCCTCCATTCCATAAACCAATGAGAAAGGCGTTACCCCAGTGGAAGTTCTGATAGACGTTCAATAAGCATAGAGAGCAAATGGTAACTTACCGTGCCAATCTTTATAATTTTCATCCATTTTCCTCATGATCTTCTTAATGTTTTTATTAGCTGCTTCCACTGCACCATTCATTTTTGGACGATACAGTGATGAATTGTGGTGGCTGATTTTGAATTGACTGCAGACCTCCGCTATCATGCTGTTGTTCAAGTTTAATGCATTGTCAGATATAATCCTCTCATGCATTCCATATCGACATATGATTTCCTTTTTTAGGAATCTGTTGACTACCGACTTAGTAACACTGGCATATGAAGCAGCCTTTACCCACTTGGTGAAATAGTCGATGACTAAAAAGATGAATCAATGCTCATTTAAAGCTTTTGGCGAGATCAACCCGATGACATCCATGCCCCACATAGAGAAAGGCCATGGGGAAGTCATAACATGCAAAGGCAAAGGAGGTACATGAATTTTGTCTCCATAAATTTGGCATTTGTGATATCTCTTAGCATAATTGATGCAGTCTCCCTCTATGGTAGACTAATAGTACTCGAATCTCATAATCTAGCCATTATGAAACCATTAGCATGTGTTCCACAAACACCCTCGTGGACTTCTCCAAAACTTTCTAAGCTTCAACAGCGTCCACACATCTCAATAGTACCTGATCCTTTCTTCTTTTGTATAGGATCTCCCTGTCTATGACATAGTCAAGGCTAGTCTTCTCAATGTCTTTTTATCGTTCTTGGTTGCTTGATAGGGTATTCACGATTTCTCACGTATCGTAATATATCGTGGTACTAAAGGTGATCATCTCTTTCTTCTTCCTCCACGTTGTAACAGTGAGCTGGGGCTTCGTAAATACTCATTTGAATGGGTTTTACATCGCTCACTTTGATCATGAAAGCCAAAGTAGCCAAAGCATCTGCCATCTGATTTTCGTCTTGCGGGAGATAATTGAAAGTAATATCATCAAACTCCTCAATTAACCCAGAACTATACTTCGATAATTGATCAATTTGGGGTCTCTTGTCTCCCATTCACCTTTCAGTTGGTAGATCACTAGTACAGAATCTCTATATACTTCCAGCACTCTGATTTTGCGTTCTATGACTGCACAGACTCCCATGATACATGCTTCATACTCTACCATATTATTTGTACAATCAAAATCCAATTTGCACGTGAATGGATAATGATCTCCATTTGGGGATACCAAGACTGCCCCTATTCTATTACCTACAACATTTGATGCTTCGTCGAAGTTCAATTTCCAAAGGCGATCTTTTGTAGCATCTTCTTCAGTAGCTGCCACATACATTAGTTCTTCATTGGGGAAGTCAAATTTCAAAGGCTCATAATCTTCTAGAGCTTTGCTGGAAAAAAAATCTGCTACTACGCTTCCTTTTACGGCTTTTTGGCTCACATAAACTATGTAAAATTTAGAGAGTAGAATTTGACATCTAGCCATCCTTCCATTCAAAGCAGTTGACTCCATTATATATTTTAGAGGGTCCAACTTCGAGATTAGCCAGGTCGAATGGTACAACATGTATTGTCTCAACCTTTGAGTTGTCCAAATCAAGGTACAACACAATTTCTCTGTAACACCCCTAACCCATAACCGTCACCGGATTAGGGTTAAAAGGCATTACTAATCATTTTCGAACATTTCATATCATTCACAACCAAACATGTCAATTTACATTCATAAAGTCCTTTATATAGGTCAACGAGCCCTTCAACATGCTTTAAAATAGGGCCGGGACTAAACCGAACACATACAAAATTTTTTAAAATTTAAACATTTTTCTAAATTACAGAGATCATACACTCATGTGCCCAGCCCATGATCGCTACTGACTTGATCCACACGGCTAGTCACGCGCCCGTGTGTCTTGCCCATGGTTGAGTCTGACTTATATCAAATTACAAATTGGAAAGACACGGTCAAGCCACACGCCCGTGTGCTCGACTGTGTGGTCAATTATAGACCATTTTCAAGGCCAAATTACCATCCACGCTTTGAAATCACCTACAAGCTTTAAATCTGATGCATTTATACCCCAATTGGCAACCAAAACATACCATTATATGCACCAAATGATCATCGTCAACATCATCTACTTTTATACTCAAAATCATCACAAATAAGTCCATCCAAAATATCAAATGTACTTCTCCAAACATATTAAACAAGCATCATGCAATCCATACCATAAGTTCACATTTAGATCACAATACTCATCAACTAATTCAAACATAAATTATACCATTTCCATCCTCACTACTTCATACCACTTTCATCATTTTCAAAGTCTACATATATAAGCTTATATCATTCAACTTACAAGACATATCACATGGCAAGGTTCAAACATCCTAAAATCACTAGCTTATACATGCCATATACCACATATACCTACAACTTTCAAAATACCAAAATAGATGGCTGATAGTGTGGTTGAGTCGCTAACGATCCCCAGATTCAAGCTAGCTTTACTGACACTGTAAAATGGAGAAACACATCACACAGTAAGCTTTAAAAGCTTAGTAAGTTCGTAATATAATACATACTACTCAATAATGCAACATCAATACATAATTAAATCATCACATAGATAGATACACAATTAAGTACATTATCATTGATAAACCGTAAAAGTAACATATTTTTAGCCCACATTTAGCATGCTTTTGGATGATTTAAGCCTTGAATTATGTAATTTGGTGCTCTTAATCTTTTGTTTTCATGTTTTATACCCAGGAGAGCACCGGATGATGAAAAAAATGGAAAACAGGCCCAAAACAGAGTAAATGAGCCATATCACGAAATCCACACAGCCTGGGCCCAAGACCACACGACCGTGCCTCATTCAACAGGTTGGAACACGGCCTGGCCATGACTTATATAGGCGTGTGCCATGGGCATGTCCCTGCCGTCAGGAAGAGAAGTTTCACTCGGATTAGGATACTTAGGGGCAAAGAAACACATTCTGAAGCCTATATAAACACCCTAAGTGTAACCTAAAAAGGGGGAACCCAAGGCTTTAGTCAGGGGGCGTCCAGCTAGGCCAAAGAGAGTAGATTTGTGGGAATTTACTCAAAGATAGTCAGTTGATTCATCTCAAAAAGCCGAAATTATACTCAACACGGAGGATCTCTCCTTCAATTCCTTTAGGGGTTTTAGGGATTTCTTATGTTTTGTTTTATCTTTTCTTTTGAGACGTATTCTTTTATTATTGTTATGAACTAAACCCTCAGATACCTGAGGGGGATGAAACCTAAGATGAATCTTGTTATCGTTTGATGAACTATATGATAAATATTTGACTTGTTCTTAATTATGTGTTCTTAATTCTTGTGTTGATATTTCCGGGATATTAATTCAAGTATGATGTGCTTAGGTGGAGGAGCAAAAGTCCTTGCCTAAGACTAGATCCAGCATAATTAAGTGGAGTTGATCGCGCGCCTAGAGATAGGGTGACGAGATTTTTCCAGATTAGGGTGAAACCTAATATGGGAGTCCATAGATCGAGTTAATGCGATTCTAGGGGTTTTAATTAGAAAGATATTTCAATTAATCAACCTAGGGTTAGACGTTAGTCGCCTCGAGAGAGGGATTAATATAACTTAGGGAATCTTACGGATCAAGTCAAGTGAATAAATCGTCTGGTTCAGAGTTAGATAACAAGTGAAGTCTAGGTGGATTCTTCCTTGGGTGTCGTCTTAATCAATTGGTTTTTCTTTAAAGTTATTTTCCCAATTTCATTCTTCTTTGTCTTAGAGTCTTTAGTTTAGTTGTTATTTAATTTAAGATTAGATAAACAATCCCCTTAATTCTTAGGCTAAATAATAAAAAGAGAGTTAGGATTAGTACTTTTGGTTCCTTTGGGTTTGACATTCCGGTCTTGCCTTGACTATACTGCTGTTCGATAGGTGCGCTTGCCTTAAATCGTTGTCATAGTTACTTTCCAGGTTTGATCATTCATTATAAAGATTTTAAGACTTTGACATCGTATAAAACAACGATCAAGTTTTTGGCTCCGTTGTCGGGGAACTAAAATATTAAGAAAGCTTAATTTTTATTACTTTAGCCATTTTTTTATTGCAATTTATTTTCATTATATTTTTATTTTTTTATTTTATAATTTTTCCTCTATTTTGTTTTGGCAGATAATTTTAGTTTATAGAGAAGATGGCACTGAATAATTATCAGTGGCAAGTCATGAGGACAATTCCTACTAAAGCAGCCAGTGTCTTCAACCTCGACATGGTCACCAGGTTATCAAACCAGCTAGAGATGATGAATAAAAAGTTTGATGGTTTGCATAGTTTCTCGCAGGTACACCCAATAATGCAATATGACTCGAATCTAGGAGGCGTGGTGAATCCTGAGTACCCACTCTACGAATATGGCATGGAGAACGAACAAGTCCACTATATGGGTAACTACTCTAGACCTCAAAATAATTTTTATGATAACACTTATAATACAAGTTGGAGGTACCATCCCAATTTCTCGTGGGATGATCAAAGTAGCCAAAGACCAGAACAACCATCCCAAAACTTCCAACAACAGCCCTACCCACAGGAAAAGAAGCCGAACCTTGAAGAGATGCTAACAAATTTCATAGCAGCCTCAAAAACACGTTTCCAAAAGATAGAAACAAAACTTGAGGCATCAACACTGGAGATCAAGGATCAGTTTGGTCAGCTTACTAAGCTGATCTCAGAACAACTACAAGAAAGCTTGCCAAGCAACACTGAAACTAACCCAAAAGAGCAAATTCAAGCCGTAACAGCTCATGAAAGTGAAAGATTAGTGGAATCTGATCCAAGGCAAGAGCCTGTGGTAAGTGAAGGTAAGGTTGAGGTAAGCCATGATTTACCAAACCTGGTGATTACAGAGTACCAACCCCGTGTGCCATACCCCGATGCGACAAAGAAAGTCCACACAGAGGAACAACTCGGTAAGTCTCTTAAACTTTCAAAGAAATTTCATATTAACTTGTCGTTTCAGGAAGCTCTTTCATAGATGCCAGATCCTAGACCTCGTGTCGATAAAGAAGAAATTCATGAGGAACGAAGGCTTTGGATCAATGAACCAGACGAATGGAATACACACTTCAAGGAGAGACTAAAAACACACGAAGCAAAAACGAGGCAACTCCCCGACGAAATTAATGATGGGACAATCCAGCTTAAGATAGGAGATCAGGTACTCAAAATCTTCCCAGATGGAACAGTCGAGGAAACTAGTCCTAAAATCAGCTCCTTTAATGTAACAACCCAAACCCGGCCCGAACACTATGGCCGAATCTAGTCTGTTACAAGGAAAAATATTTTTGGAAACACTTTTGGAAAAATCGATTTTTAGTTGTCAAAAACCCTTTTCAATTGATTGTTTAATTAAAACCATACTTTGGTTTAATGTGAAAATTTATTAAGTTGAGTTATTTTAAAATTTCAAGTGTGCCTGATGGCACGTTAAAAATAATTTCGTTTTAACTTGGTAAACATGTGATTTGATTTGAATATTAATAACAAAGTTTAGAACAAGTATCCAACGTATAGAACAAAATATCAGGAGGCCTTATTACATTCACATAAAATAAAAACCCGGAAATAAAAATATCATGACAAAAATTAAAGTTCATTTAAATTAAATCCACTGCGTGGCCACCTCGAGTCCACCCGGCTCCACATCCGCGACGTGTCACCTGAAAAATGTAAAGGAGAAGGTGAGTCACCAAGACTCAGTATGTAACCCTTCCCCCGTGTTTAAACAATTTCATACACAGCATATAATCAATCATCATGTACTAAGTCATGCACCCAACCTAGCCATCCAAACACCTTGTCTAGCCCGTGTGGTACCAAACCACTGGTGGTGCCAAACCACTGGTGACATATAGTCACGATGTGTTACCAAAACACTGGTGTCCGTAGACACAAACCGATTGATGGGGCCAACCCATCGTGTGATGCCAAATCACTGGTTTCAATCCCTTAGTATAATCTGTGGGGCCAACCCACTATGGTGCTAAGCCACTGGGATGAGACGCGATGAGGTACCAAACCTCTGGTGACCGTAGTCACAGTGTGTTACCAAAACACTGGTGCCCGTCGGCACGAATATACTGCCCCCTCCACTCATCAATCCCACATCAAACATTTATATCACATAAATCATGCTACCATGTACTTAATCACATGTACAGGTTTTATCATCAGCCATATGCAATGTGTATTAAACATACCATGCTTCCCAAAAGCATCTTAAAATATTTCATAATCAACAAGGACTTACCTGGTTCCTTGCTTATACCATTCATGGTATTAGTCCCGAATCTACACAGATTCGGTTAGCACACACAACAGTTTAGCACATTTAATTAATTATAAGTGTGTATGTACACACCTGTCCCCACGAGAAGTCTAAATCCCGAAAGAAGAGTCGGCCACCCTAGATCTACTTGTCCCTATATTCGGCCATAATAGTGTTAGTGATATGGGCCATTCAAATAAACCAAATAATTCTTTTAGGGTTATTGCTTGAACCCGAATCCTTACCTTCACACCTTTGGATACTAATCGCAACACCAAACTCCCGAATGCTTCGATTCCATGAATCGGGAATCAATAAGTTAGTAGCCTTCTCGCTTAAACGAATACCAAATAACTAACTAAAGTAGATCTTACCATTACTTACCAAATATTGAATACTATGGATTAGAGGATTGGGTCGATTGCTTTCGATTCTGGAGTACATAAAAGAGATTGATTATCGAAAAGTGTTTAGAGGCCTTATTAACAACTGCCAAAATTGGCACTTTTCCTTGCAAAAGTCGATGAGAATATAAAGGAGAGACCCTAAGTATTCGGCCACACACTTACCTTTTTCCAAGTCGATTGTCCACCAAAAATCAAAGAGATTTTACCACTTAATATTCGGCCAAGACTATAGGATAGAGGAAGGGGAATTTTTGGCAACCCAAGGGGGTGGATTCGGCTATTGGAGAAAGAAAACAATGAGAGAAACCTAATGGAGAGGAAAAGATGATAAAAGTTTTCTGGCTAGAGGTGTTTGAGAGAAATGGAAAAATGAAAAAAAAATAAGAAGGAAAAGGGTTAGGATTTTCGGCTAAGCAAAAATGGAAAAACAAAGCAAAGTGGTCAATTGGTGCTTTTATAGGCATTCTAAGACCCCCTTTTGAGCTTGCCGTCCACTTCTCCTTGAAGTGTTTAAAATTTAACAACTTCCTTAATATATTCTAGGCCATTAGTTTAAATTAATTCAAAATAATTTGAATAATTTAAACACCTATATTTTCTCCTTAGCAATTATCAAATAAAAACCAATTAAATTATTAATATTATCCTTATCACCTCTTCAAAACCAAAAAAATAAAATAAAGAAGCCATGCCCCTCAACTTCCTTCCAGTAGAATGCAACCACAACAAGGAACCAAAGACCCATGTGCCATCCACTTTGCTCGCCAGTTCTTTGCAAAATAAAAGAAAAACCACCCACGCCCCCATAGGTCTCGAACATGGGACTGTTAGAACCCATGCAGCCAAGTAAAGCCCCAGGCCACTTGGGCCAGGCGTTGTTTTGTGATACAAAATGCACCATAATTCTTTTAGGCCTTCCTTCCTTAGTTCCCTTCTAACGCTAAAAACGAGAAAAAGAGATAAAATCCCCACTGCTTTGCTTGGTTCGAACGCAGACCTATTACCATGACCCTCTCTTATTCCAACGCCTGTGCCACTCGGCCTCATTGAATTTCATGCCAAAATGCCATAACATTTAATTTTAAGGCATTCTTCCATTTGTAACGCCAAACCCAAAATTTAAAACACCCCTTGCTACTACCGTGCCTTGAACCCAGGCCCTTGCTGGTGTTGCTTCCAGCCCTTAAGTGGCACCTTGTAGCCACTTTGCCAAGGCCTACTTTGTGTCATAACTCGCCCAAAAATTTTATTAAAGCCTTTGCCAAGGCCTACTTTGTGTCATAACTCGCCCAAAAATTTTATTAAAGCCTTCTCTCCTCTAGCTCCCTCCTTTATGGTACTAAAAAAAAATATTCTAACACTAGATCAGGCCTAACTCGGGTTTAATTCTAGACCCTAAAATACGCCAAATAAATCATAATATTTATTCTTTAGGCACACACATGGGAAATTAGCTAAGTTACAAACAACCCCTAATTTAGGGTGTTACAATTCTACCCCCTTAAAATAATTTCGTCCTCGAAATTACTTATTATCTCTCAATCGTGCATCCTTAACTCGTCATCCTACGTTACTGCTGCGCACTCTGATCTTAAAGAACTATCATACTTTCTACACATTCCCTACGTTCATAATCCAGGTTCCATACTCTTTACTAGCAATCATGAGAATGAACTAACGTAACTACAACCAAGACAATTGAGGGTATTTCGAAAATAAAAAATTTACCCGTTGTCATGTCTGGCACATCTTCCTCCTCGCGACGGCCAACTGCATAAACCAACCTTGGTTGCCTTGCCTCTGCACCTTCAGCACCTCGGCCACGTCCGTTACCATTATCATTACCTCTAGCTGCACCTCGACCCCTCTGTGGTGGTCCTTCATTTCTAACCTGAGCACGGTTCTGACCCTCTGGTTGATTCTTAGCTAACTTTCGAGGACAGTCCCTTACACGGTGATCCAACGATCCACACTCAATGCACCCTCTACTTCCTGCTAAACATTCTCCCGAATGGGATTTCCCACATCTAACACACTGAGGTGGCCACTGAGCAGGCTTTGTGGTTCTTTCTGATTCCCCAAATCTAGCCCTCTTCTCCACATTACTGCCCGATCCAAGCGATCCAAAGCCTCTCTTCTGGTTTGTTCCTATCATGCTTCTGTCTTACGGTCTCCTTGATCCCTTCGGCTACCTTAGCCTTTTCCACTAGAGACGAAAACTCACGAACCTGCTGCGGAGCAATCAGCAACCTTAAATCATCTCTAAGCCCGTCTTCAAAGCGGACGCAACGCTCATGTTCAGTAGCCACGATGCCTCTAGCATATCTACTTAGCCTTAAGAATTTCGCCTCATATTCGACACTGACTTAGTTCCTTGCACCAATCCCAGAAAAGCTTTCCTCTGAGCATCAGTGTAGCTGGTGCCCACATACTTCTTCTGAAAAGCAACTCTAAAGTAATCCCACGTAAGATCATCCACCGTGGCACCATCTCGAACAGTGAGCCACCACTGATATGCTTCCTCCTTCAGAAGCGACACTGCTCCTTTCAACTTCTCATTAGTCAAGTCAAGATCGTCCATGATCCTTTCCGTTGACTCTAGCCAGTATTCCGCTGCACTGGGTGCCACTCCTGATACACCCCAGAATACCTCAGCTCCGTTAGATCAGAGTCGCTCGGGAACAGATTTTCGAGCTCCCAAATTTCCACCAGCTCTAGCCACCATTTCCAAGACTCGCAAAACAGCTTGCGATACAGCCTCACCACCGGTCTGATCCTGCTCCTCAGCTCTAAAAGTAGGAGGTGGTAGTAGCGGTGGTACCTCGTTTTCAGAACCTTGACCCGACCTGACGGGTTCAGACACCGTCATCCTACCCCTACCGCGTCCACGGCGTCCACGTCCTCTAGAACTCATTCTATCTACCGCGCTTTTAATCTGATTAGGAAAATTTTTATGCGTTAGCATTTGTTCCACTTTATTATTCCCGAAGAAGTTTTATGCAGGAAGTTTAGTTAGGGATTCTTTCGAGCAAACAAGTTTTCAAGTATTCTAGCCTAGTTCACACAAAGGAGTACATACATCCATTCCCTAATACTTTCCATACCTATTCGCTCTTTCTTTCTTTTCTCACTTCTTTCTAACCTGTGGTATTTCCGTCATTTTCCTACAGGGGTATTTTCGTAATAAAAGAAATTTTAAAACTTTAGTAAAGTAGGTCATTTTGAAATTCCCAAAACTGGAGGATGTTTCCGAAAATTGGCAAAATTTAAAGATATGGCATCGTTTTGGAAACTAGGGGTATTTCGATAATTTTGTCAATCAGGGGCAATTTTGAAATTTTGATAAATCGGGATATTTCCAACTGTTGTAAGACTTCGAGGGTTCCCTTTTTGAAAACTTTCCCTTTCAAGTGGTGATGTTTGTAAAGATTTTCAAAGATCAGGGTCATTTCGGTAATTTTGCAATTTGAGGGCGTTTTCGTAATTTTTCAGAACCAAAATATTTTATTGATAATTTGCAAAACAGGGTTCTTGAATATTTGTGAAATATTTGAAATATTTGAACAAACCATTGAGTTGATATTTTATGGGCCAAGGGCATTTTAGTAATTTTTCACAAATCATTTTTTTTTCGGGAAAACATTGTAAAAGTGATTGTTCTCAAATTCAAGAGGAGATTTGAAAAGTTTTGAAAACATTAGGGTTTTGTTGTTTCATTCTTTTTCAAAAACATGGCTAATTCCTTTTCGGGTTTTAGTCATTATGTTAAGCTTATGACCGAGCCCTCTTAGTCGGGGTGAACCAAAGCTACGCACTGTGCGGGATTCGAGTGAAGAGGAGGTGAGTCACGCGGATCGCTTAAATACCAAGCTCTCACCGAACCTTTCTGAACATGCGCACCGAGGTTACCACACCACCGAGCCCTCCGAGTTAGGGTGAACCGAAGCTACGCACTGGTGGGATACTGCGAAGAGGAGGTGAGTCACGAGGATCGCTTAAATACTGTGCTCTTCCGGATCCAATCCTCGACATGCGTCAGGGGTTACCACACCCTAGCTCACTGACTAAGCCATAGGTTGGTTTAGTTCTTTAAGTCTTATGTTCCGTTTGTGTGTTCGAGTAGTCTAACCCAAGGTTCAAGTTCCTATAAGTCTATCTACGTTCCATGCTTCCTACCCTTCTACGAATATAATTCACAAAGAGGTTTCGATGTACTTACAGGCGGATCGGTCTGGGGAGACTCGGGCCATGCTGTGTTCAAAAACCAAAACTCATTCCATAAGGCCTACCAAAACATTTTTGGGCCTTGGGCCCCCACAGCCGAGCTTTGAACTGGGCTCTGATACCAATTTTGTAACAACCCAAACCCGGCCCGAACACTATGGCCGAATCTAGTCTGTTACAAGGAAAAATATTTTTGGAAACACTTTTGGAAAAATCGATTTTTAGTTGTCAAAAACCCTTTTCAATTGATTGTTTAATTAAAACCATACTTTGGTTTAATGTAAAAATTTATTAAGTCGAGTTATTTTAAAATTTCAAGTGTGCCCGATGGCACGTTAAAAATAATTTCGTTTTAACTTGGTAAACATGTGATTTGAATATTAATAACAAAGTTTAGAACAAGTATCCAACGTATAGAACAAAATATCAGGAGGCCTTATTACATTCACATAAAATAAAAACCCGGAAATAAAAATATCATGACTAAAATTAAAGTTCATTTAAATTAAATCCACTGCATGGCCACCTCGAGTCCACCCGGCTCCACATCCGCGATCTACGTGTCACCTGAAAAATGTAAAGGAGAAGGTGAGTCACCAAGACTCAGTATGTAACCCTTCCCCCGTGTTTAAACAATTTCATACACAGCATATAATCAATCATCATGTACTAAGTCATGCACCCAACCTAGCCATCCAAACACCTTGTCTACCCCGTGTGGTACCAAACCACTGGTGGTGCCAAACCACTGGTGACATATAGTCACGATGTGTTACCAAAACACTGGTGTCCGTAGACACAAACCGATTGATGGGGCCAACCCATCGTGTGATGCCAAATCACTGGCGTCAATCCCTTAGTATAATCTGTGGGGCCAACCCACTGTGGTGCTAAGCCACTGGGACGAGACGCGATGAGGTACCAAACCTCTGGAGGTACCAAACCTCTGGTGACCGTAGTCACAGTGTGTTACCAAAACACTGGTGCCCGCGGCGACACGAATATACACGCCCTCCACTCATCAATCCCACATCAAACATTTATATCACATAAATCATGCTACCATGTACTTAATCACATGTACAGGTTTTATCATCAGCCATATGCAATGTGTATTAAACATACCATGCTTCCCAAAAGCATCTTAAAATATTTCATAATCAACAAGGACTTACCTGGTTCCTTGCTTATACCATTCATGGTATTAGTCCCGAATCTACACAGATTCGGTTAGCACACACAACAGTTTAGCACATTTAATTAATTATAAGTGTGTATGTACACACCTGTCACCACGAGAAGTCTAAATCCCGAAAGAAGAGTCGGCCACCCTAGATCTACTTGTCCCTATATTCGGCCATAATAGTGTTAGTGATATGGGCCATTCGGCCAAACCAAATCATTCCTTTAGGGTTATTGCTTGAACCCGAATCCTTACCTTCACACCTTTGGATACTAATCGCAACACCAAACTCCCGAATCTGCTTCTGATTCCATGAATCGGCAATCAATAAGTTAGTAGCCTTGAACTAAACGAATACCAAATAACTAACTAAAGTAGATCTTACCATTACTTACCAAATATTGAATACTATGGATTAGAGGATTGGGTCGATTGCTTTCGATTCTGAGTACCTAAAAGAGATTGATTACCAAAAGTGTTTAGAGGCCTTATTAACAATCGCCAAAATTGGCACTTTTCCTTGCAAAAGTCGACGAATATAAAGGAGAGACCCCTAAGTATTCGGCCACACACTTACCTTTTTCCAAGTCGATTGTCCACCAAAAATCAAGAGATTTTACCACTTAATATTCGGCCAAGACTATAGGATAGAGGAAGGGGAATTTTCTACCAAGGGGGTGGATTCGGCTATTGAAGAAAGAAAACAATGAGAGAAACCTAATGGAGAGGAAAAGATGATAAAAGTTTTCTACTAGAGGTGTTTGAGAGAAATGGAAAAATGAAAGAAAAATAAGAAGGAAAAGGGTTAGGATTTTCGGCTAAGCAAAAATGGAAAAACAAAGCAAAGTGGTCAATTGGTGCTTTTATAGGCATTCGCACTCCCTTTTGAGCTTGCCGTCCACTTCTCTTGAAGTGTTTAAAATTTAACAACTTCCTTAATATATTCTAGGCCATTAGTTTAAATTAATTCAAAATAATTTGAATAATTTAAACACCTATATTTTCTCCTTAGCAATTATCAAATAAAAACCAATTAAATTATTAATATTATCCTTATCACCTCTTCAAAACCAAAAAAATAAAATAAAGAAGCCATGCCCCTCAACTTCCTTCCAAATTAATGCAACCACAACAAGGAACCAAAGACCCATGTGCCGTCCATTTGCCGCCATTTCTTTGCAAAATAAAAGAAAAAACCACCACGCCCATAGTTCTCGAACATGGGACTGTTAGAACCCATGCATGCCAAAGTAACGCCCCGAGCCACTTGGGCGGCGCGTTGTTTTGTGATACAAAACGCACCATAATTCTTTTAGGCCTTCCTTCTTTAGTTCCCTTCTAACGCTAAAACAGAAAAAGAGATAAAATCCCCACTGCTGCTTCGGTTCGAACGCAGGACCTATTACCGCAGCCCTCTCTTATTCCAACGCCCAGGCCACTCGGCCTCATTGAATTTCATGCCAAAATGCCACAACATTTAATTTTAAGGCATTCTTCCATTTGTAACGCCAAACCCAAAATTTAAAACACCCTTTCTGCTTCTTGCGCGTGCCTTGAACCTGTGCCCTTGTCAAGCGTTGCTTCCAAATTTCTTAAGTGGCACCTTGTAGCCACTTTGCCAATGCCTACTTTTTGTCATAACTCGCCCAAAAATTTTATTAAAGCCTTCTCTCCTCTAGCTCCCTCCTTTATGGTACTAAAAAAAAAAATATTCTAACACTAGATCAGGCCTAACTCGGGTTTAATTCTAGACCCTAAAATACGCCAAATAAATCATAATATTTATTCTTCAGGCACACACATGGGAAATTAGCTAAGTTACAAACAACCCCTAATTTAGGGTGTTACATTTAAAGTAAACACTACTCGACTTAAATTTTATATCAATAACCGAATTGATCGCATGAGAAAGGATTTTCACCTCCTCAAAGCACCATGACCATATGAATGAGAGGTAAAGTCTAGCTTAAGACTATAAACTAGCGCTTCTCGGGAGGCAACCCGAGTACTAACCCCATTAACTTCTACATTTTTATCTTATTTATTTTATTTTATCCTTTCTTTATAGCACCTAACGATAAGCCAACCAAAGTACAAATTTCCATACCACACGGCCTTGCACACGGCCGTGGTCGTGGCCGTGTGGCCACCACAGGAAGGTACAAGGGCGGGGCCAACTACCAGATCCATAATTTCTATTTAACCCCCTTCTTTCCTTCCTTTTCCCGTTATCTTTCTTCTTTCATTTTCCATTATTTACTTTTTTTTATTTTTTTATTTTCTTTATTATCTTCTTCTTATTCTTCTTACCATTTAGATTTAGCTTAGGATACAATAAAATCAGGACGGCTGCTTCGAGGACTCAATTTCAAACGGTTCGAGACGCTTCCCCACGTTCACCTTCAATCCTATCCGGTTTCTTTTCATTAACTTCATCCAAAATTTAGGAAGTTTCACTTCTCTCCCTATCTTTTGATTTTCTCACTATATTGTCATTTTATCTATCTTTGTACATTGAGGGCAATGTACATCTTAAGTGTGTGGGGGTTAACTATAGTATTATTTGAAAATCCTTGAATTATGCCTTGTTCTAAAGTAAGTTTCTCATATTATAATCAGAATGAAATTTCCCTGATTGATGATTTTTATTGATATGTTTTGGATTAAATCATTGATAATTATGCATTGATGATTGAATTTGAAGGATACTGAAACGCCCCAAACCCGGCCCACGAGACTTGACCGAATCTGGTATGTTCCTTGAGTAAAACATTTTCAAAATTCGTTTGTTACTTTGGAAAACTTGGGTGGTTTTGAAGAAAGTTTGATTCGTGTTGAGTTTATTTAAAAACATTGCTATTCTTGAAATCAGGGATTTATTAAAACCTTGTTTTTATTTTAAATTAAAAGACATGCCAAATTTGTTTAGAGTTTATTTGCACATTGGAAATCGTTTGTGTTTAAGTGTTAAAACATTTAACATTTATTTTTAAGAAAAGTTACTTAAACTTTAATTTGATAAAATCGCATCATACTAAAATAATTAAAAAGCATGCATAAAACAGTTAATAGCAACGGCCTTATTACATCAAAAACAAAACCCGAAATAAATCCAAAATACTTAAAATATAAAAAGTCCAAAATAAAGTAAATTCTGAGCTGAGCATGGCCACCCCTAAGTTCCTGCCGACCCGATCCATCTACTGAGTGTCACCTGAAAATATATCCCACAACGGGGTGAGTCAAACGGACTCAGTGTATAACCACCATCACAAAGTCCCAACGATTTAGGTATATCAGTTCATACATATATATAGCAATTATAGAAAATGATGCAATCCCGAACCCAAACCTAGGTAACCATCCGCTACTCATCACCCATACTGACCATCACACCGTGGGGACTACTAAGTCGACCCTCCATCCGCTACACATCATCGAAGGCAGTCGCTGCAGACGACTTGCACATTGCCCTTATAATTTTTGGCATAGCCACCAGATAATTAAAATGTGACATAAGTCACCACATTCAGATACGTGACATGAGTCACCAGATATTGTGGTAGAAACCACCTGATCACTTCCCCTTTTCATATCACCCCTATGCCCCATGTCATATAAATCATGAAAATATCATGTATTATGCCTTATTCCATATTCTTATCAATATTCACATATGTGCCATAGTCAGATGTGCATAACATTTATTAACGTAATATTAAAGATTACGTACCTGAATATTCTGTACCATTGTATGGTACCTTTAGCCACATTCACATATTTTCTTTAACACTTATATTAAAGGATTACCATAAATCTTTTTTAAGACTTAGTATAGGGCTACACACCTGGTTTATTTAACGAGTTCACTGAAATCCCGGAAATCCCGATCTAATGCTCTAGATCTCTAGTTCCTTGCTGCCGATTTGAATACTAGTCAAATCCCGAAGCTTTGTGATGTTCCCTCTTGCAATCGGCCAACTACTAAATCACTTAACTGGTTAGTTTCGGCTTTTGAACAATTAAGAAACATATCTAAATCACCAATTATGGCCTTGACCGAATATCACCTTTACTTACCTTGTGGATCTAAATCCCGAAATTAATCCTTGTTCCTGATGATGTCGAAATACCTATAGGTTCATGTTAGATCTAATCTAACATTTAAACACAATAAAATGGCCTTCGGCCTAAGATCTTATTTGCTTACCTTAGATTAGAAATCCCGAAAGATTTCCTCCTGAAAGTGGCTACAAGAGAAATCCCGAGAGATCCTTCAAGTATTCGGCCAAAGAACAATAATGGGATTAGTACCTTGATTTTTGACAATTAGGGGAAGAAAAGAACAAGAGTTCGGTTAGAGAGATCCTTACCAAAAAGATGACTAAAACGCAATTGATCACCACCCTCAAGAAATCGACAAGAGAGAGCTTGCAGGAGAAATTGATTCAAAGAGTGGCAACTTTCGACTTTTGATGATCACTAAAGAGATTGGGTTTCAACAAGGAAAGAAAAGAAAGGTATAGGACTTAGGGAGAATCGGCAATGATGGTCTTTAGGGAGAAGTTTTGGCTAGAACAAGAAAAAGAAGAAAAAGTAACGGTGTTGGAGAGAAAAGAGTAACTGAAAGAGAGGCCAAAATGCTTAATGAAATTCGGCTACTCCCCCCTTACTAGCTTGGCCGAAAATCACCTCCATAGAGTCCCTAGGCCGGCCAACCACTTCCCCTATCTCATCCCTTCCTTTTCTCCTATTTTCTCTCTTTTTGCTCATTCAAAATAATTTAAAATAAAATCATCATTTATCTTCTACTTAGCCGAAATTTTAAAAGGATTAGACCACATCTTAAACTCATCCCTTAGTGCCCCATTGCCGGCCACTACTGCTCAATCTTGCAGCAAAATAAAATTCTCCTTTTGCTTCCCTTGCTACTCGAACCCAAGCCCTTCTCTATTGCTTGTGGCGTCACCTACCAAGGTCTTAAGTGGCGCCTCCATGCCACTTGAACAAGCTGATTTTTATGTCATATTTCCCCTACTAATTTCCTTAAGACCTCCTCTGCCTAGCTTCCTCTTTTAAACTTTTAAAATGAAATAATTTCTAGGTCATTTATCTACCCTCTAAAGTTCTCAAGATTCATAAAACACCTTCAACATTCACATAGACATGCTACTTTATACAATTAAGCATCAATGCATAAGCCATAAATCCCGGATATTACAAATACTAGGGAATCAAGCATGAGAAGTCTATTTTTCAGAATTAAATTTTTTTTAAGTTGTCTACCTAAATCTGAATGATATCTTGAAGTTTGAAATTTACGAGGTTGACATCAAAAACCCATAATTTCTGTGAGCTTTTGAGCCTTATAGAGCGTATATTCTTTTTTTTGCTCACTTTATTGATTATGAGTGTGTCAACATTGATTTGTTATTTTAGAACTTGCATTGATTATACATGTCGAGACCATACCTATGATTTGATATATAAGAGATGATAAAGGCACCGAGGTTTTAACCCACTCACTCCACTAAAGGCCTACCTTCACAATTAACCCCTAGTGACCCACGTTGATCCTAGCAACCCTTTTTATTGACTCACCCACTAATATTAACCCAAAACCCATTGTATTTGTTATCACTATTCCTTTTGACTACCCTTATGTCGAGATTTGATTTGATTAGTTGCCTAACTATTTTATTTATTTCAATCATTAAATTCATCCTTTATATTTGACTTGTTCTAAAAAAAAAAATTATATTCATTATTAGTTGTGTGATTGAATGAGCTTATACGTTTGAATGCTAATTATTGAAGAAGAAAGCTCATATTAGAGTATTATTATTAGTATGACAAGTTTTTACTTGATGCAATTATTCATTATCAGTTCGTTGTTTCTAATTAGGTAATTTGTCAGGTCAATCTCGATTCTAACTCTCTAATTCAACCTTTATCCACACCTTTAACCCAAGCCCCATTACAACCCTGTTAAAGACCTTTTGATCTGTGTATCCTCTCATTTTTTTCTCTTTTTCTCATGAACTAGTCAATGCCGAGCCTTGACTGGGACTTACATGAAATCTCTTTCTGTTGATAGCTTTTTAATGCCAAGCTTACCTTGGACTTACTTAATATCTGTCCAATGCCAAGCTTGCCTTGGACTTACATGATATCTGTTCAATGCCAAGCTTGCCTTGGACTTACATGATATCTGTTCAATGCCAAGCTTGCCTTGGACTTACATTATATCTGCTTGATTGCCGATGCCATGCCTAGACTTGGTCTTATACGGACTTTCTTGTCTCATGTGATAGATAGAGTATCCTGGGCATTTCTTCTTCAATCGGGACTTGCTCAATATTTAATCTCATTGATTTCTTTATTTACAAAACATTAAGTATTCCATGAATACAATAGACATTATACTAAGCAATTTAATGATAGAAATCAATAAAGATCAGAAATCATACAAACTTACTTCAAAATACAAAATGTATGAAGATATGGAATTTAGTCCTCGACTTTGTTCTTGCCTCGGTTTCGATTCGGGCTTCATTTTTCTTGATCTATAGTCACAAATAGATCATTTAATACTCGCATTAACTAAATTGACTCATAACTCATACTTTGACAAAATTACTATTTTGCCCCTATACTTTCTAATATTTGCACTTTTACCCTTAGGCTCGTAAAATGATTTTCATTCAATTTCCTTAAACCTCATGCTTAGCTGAATCATTTTCTCTACAATAGCAATCATCAATTATTTCTATTTCTAGTAGGTATGACCAATTTTATAACTATTACAAAATGGTCCATACTACCATTTTTCATGAAATTCATTAAGGAAAAGAGGTTTATCAAGCATCAAACCTTCATAAACTTCCATAAAACATCATTTAGCATGCATGACAATCATGGGTAAATTTTCGAACATGCATCTTAGCTCATTTAATAGCTAGAAATGGCTAATTCATAATACGAGAACTCCGAAAATACGAAGAATATCAAAAACGGGACTAAGATGAACTTACTAGCAAGCTTGAAAAAAATGAAGAGCCCTAGCTATGGTGTCTCCACTTTTTCGGCAGCCACAAGGAAGAAGATGAGTGAATTTTTCTCATCTTTTTCCTATTTTAATTACTAATTAGGCAAATGACCAAAATGCCCTTCCTTTTAAAAATTTCTATTTAACACCATCTCAAGGCCAATTTTGTCCAAAATAATATTTTTGGAAAAATTACTATTTAAAGACTTCTAAGTACTATTCTAAAGCTATTTCACACAAAGAGCTTCTAGAAACTCATATTTTGCAACTTTTGCAATTTAATCCTTTTTGGACCAATCCACTACCATTTAATAAAATTGCTTCATGAAACATTCATACTAGCATGCAAACATGACATAAACTTTGTAAACTCATAATTTCACCTCGGATTTGTGGTCTCGCACCACTATTCTGACTAGGCCCTAAATCGGGCTGTTACACATTCTGAAACCTATATAAACAACCTAACTGTAACCTAAAAAGGGGAACCCAAGGCTTTAGTCAGGGGGCGTCCAGCTAGGCCAATGAGGGCAAATTTGTGGGAATTTACTCGAAGATAGCCAGTTGATTCATCTCAAGAAGCTGAAATTATACTCAACACGGAGGATCTCTCCTTCAATTCCTTCAGGGGGTTTTAGGGATTTCTTATGTTTTGTTTTATCTTTTCTTTTGAGATGTATTCTTTTATTATTGTTATGAACTAAACCCTCAGACACCTGAGGGTGATGAAACCTAAGATGAATCTTGTTATCATTTGCTGAACTATATGATAAATATTTGACTTGTTCTTAATTTTGTGTTTTTAATTCTTGTGTTGATATTTCCAGTATATTAATTCAAGTATGATGTGCTTAGGTGGAGGAGCAAAAGTCCCTACCTAAAAGTAGATCCAGCATAATTAAGCGGAGCTGATCGCGCCCCTAGAGATAGGATGACTAGATTTTGCCGGACTAGGGTGAAACCTAATATGGGTGTCCATAGATTGAGTTAATGTGATTCTAGGGGTTTTAATTAGAAAGATATTTCAATTAATCAACCTAGGGTTAGACATTAGTCGCCTCGAGAGAGGGATTAATATAACTTAGGGAATCTTACGGGTCAAGTCAAGTGAATAAATCGTCTGGTTCAGAGTTAGATAATAAGTAAAGTTTTGGCGGATTCTTCCTTGGGTGTCGTCTTAATCAATTGGTTTTTCTTCAAAGTTATTTTCCCAATTTCATTCTTCTTTGTCTTAGAGTGTTTAGTTTAGTTGTTAGTTAATTTTAGATTAGATAAACAATTCCCTTAATTCTTAGGCTAAATAATAAAAAGAGAGTTAGGTTTAGTACTTTTGGTTCCTTTGGGTTCGACATTCTGGTCTTGCCTTAACTATACTACTGTTTGATAGGTGCGCTTGCCTTAAATCGTTGTCATAGTTAGTTTCCAGGTTTTATCATTCTTTATATAAATTTAAGAATTTCACATTGTATAAAACAACGATCAATCATCCTCAACCATATTCTCAAATATCCATTCATTCAACCATTAAAACTATCATCAACCACATAGGTTTAAACATACCTTTGCCAACACTTAGTTAATAAACGTTCTTGCTATTTGATGCTCGATACCATATCTCATTCACTGCACGATATCTTTTCAACTCAGTCGCACACTTAGTTCCCAAACCATAGCCGAAGCTTAGTTAACATCGCACATTTAGTGTCGAGATACAAAACCGAACTTAATTCGGCATCGCACACACAGTTCCAATCAGTAAGCCGAAGCTTCCATTACTTCGCACACACAGTGCTATTCATCCCTGTCTCGATTTCAATTACGCACACTTGGTGCCACATTTCTCAATCTCATATTTAACATTTCTAATTAAATAATTATTCATTCATTCAATTCACAACACATAGATATAATTTAACAACAAGTATTATATCTGAACTTACCTCGGACGTCGAAATACCGAATCTAGCCGATTAATCGAGTACTTTGTCTTTGCCTCGATCTCGATCCGAGTTTCTCCTTTCTTGTTCTATACCTATTCAAATTTAACTTATTCAATCACCAATTTATTCAATTTAGTCCAAACACACATATTTAAAGCATTTTACAAAATAGCCCTCACATTTTCACATTTCGACACTTTAGTCCCTATTTCACAAAATCACAAAATACACAAAATTTCTCTTCACTTATGCCTAGACGAATTTTCCTTGTGCTTATACAAGCCCATATATTTCATTTATTTCACATTTTAGTCCCTCAAAATATTATTTTCACAATTTAGTCCAAATTACTCAATTTCACAAAAATTTCAAATACAAACTATGTTAACCCAACACCAAGCTTTCATATTCCACCAAATAACAACACAAAGCTCACATATTCATCAATGGCATATCTCAAAATCACTATCAATTTCTAAATTTAAAGCATGGGTTTGATAATACACTAAGCAACGATCACAAAACGTAGAAATCATCGAAAACTGAGTTAAAAACACATACCAATTTAAGCTTGAGCTTACCGAAACCTTCAAAGCTCTTAAACCTTTCTTTCTTTTCTAGTTTCAGTGGAAGAGATGAGAATATGCTCAATTAATTTGTTTTTTTAAATTATATTAACTTATTTTACTAATTACCAAACTAACCTTTTTCTTTTCATTTATATTCCACTATCTCTTGGTTTTTATGTCTATCTAATATTTCAATGGAATAATAACAACATAAGGACTCCTCACCTTAAAAGCCATAACAATCTAGCACTTTAACATTCAACACACATCTTTTGCATTTTATGCGATTAAGTCCTTTTTGCTAATTAAACACACAATCAATAAAATTTTCACACAGAACTTTCACATATGCTCAATCACATATTATAAACACCATAAATAATATTAAAATTCTTTTGACGATTTGACGCTACTTTCAAACTATCACGAATCATTTTTACTTTCTGTTCGGTCTATTTTATCAAATCAACCCTGTAAATCTTATTCTCACTCAGCTCAGTCCAATACAATGGAGTTCGACATTTTCGACCGTAAAAAACCTCATACGGTGCCATTTTAATACTAGATTAAAAACTGTTATTGTATGCGAATTCAAATAACGATAAATTCTTTTCCCACGTATTCTCGAACTCAAGAATGCAGCATCTCAACTTATCCTTAAGAATCTGAATGATCCGCTCGAATTTTCCATCCGTTTGTAGATGAAATGCAGTACTGAAATATAGCTTTCTGCCTAACGCTTTTTGCAATTTCTTCCAAAACCGCGAAGTAAATCTCGGATCTCTATCAGATACAATAGATAGTGGTACCCCGTGCAATCTCACAATCTCAGCAATATACAACTCGGCTAACTTTTCAAGTGAGTAATCTGTTCTCATCGGAACGAAATGAGCTGATTTTGTCAATCTGTCAACTATCACCCAGATTGCGTCTTTCTTTCCCGTAGATAAAGGTAATCCCGACACAAAGTCCATCGTGATTTTCTCCTACTTCCACTCAAGAATCATAATCAGTTGTAATAAATCGGATGAAACCTGATGTTCAGCTTTAACTTGCTGACAAACCAAACATCTCGAAACAAATTCTGAGATGTCCCGTTTCATGCCATGCCACTAATAAAACTGTTTCAAATCATTGTACATTTTTGTACTCCCTGGGTGAACAGTCAAACGACTATTGTGGGCTTCATTCAAAATCAACTAAATCAACTCTGAATTCCTCGGAACACAAATCTGATCCCTGAATCTCAAACAATCATCACTATCAACTCGATATTTCGAATCCGAATTCAAATCATATTGAGCTCATTTTGCTATCATTTCATCATCACTTTTTTAGGCATCACAAATTTGACGTATAACATCGATCTC
Organism: Gossypium bickii; assembly: GCA_025503065.1. Lineage (NCBI taxonomy): Eukaryota > Viridiplantae > Streptophyta > Magnoliopsida > Malvales > Malvaceae > Gossypium > Gossypium bickii. Next base: position 121,996,233 of record CP106712.1, on the reverse strand, counting down.
ACTTTCAACTCAGCCAAAACTGAACCATTATCACATAGATCAATCTGAGCACTCATAGCTCGTAAAGCACATAAAGACTTTCTACTCAAGTCATCAGCAACCACATTAGCTTTGCCTGGATGGTAATCAATCACAAGTTCGTAATCTTTCAACAATTCTAACCATCTTCTCTGTCGCAAATTCATTTCTTTCTGAGTCATCAAAAATTTCAAACTCTTGTGATCAGTAAAAACATGACATTTCTCAGCAAACAAGTAGTGACGCCAAATCTTCAATGCAAATACAATTGCGGCTAATTCAAGATCATGTGTCGGATAGTTCTTTTCATGCGGCTTTAACTGCCTCGATGCATAAGCGATGACTTTTCCTTCTTGCATCAGCACATAGCCCAAACCATTCAATGATGCATCGCTATAAACTATGAATTCTTTACCCAATTCAGGTCGAACTACCACAAGTGTCTCTGTCAACAATGCTTTCAACTGCTCAAAACTCTGTGGGCACTTTTTTGACCACTCGAATTTAACATCTTTTTGTAGAAACTTCGTCAACAGAGTTGCAATCATCGAGAAGCCTTTTACAAACCATTTATAATATCTTGTTAGTCCCAAAAAACTACAAACTTCAAATGCATTTCTCGGAGGCTTCCACTTAAGAATAGCTGAGATCCTACTCGGATTAACTCGTATTCCTGCAGCTGATACAATATGCCCCAGAAAACCAACCTCACGCAACCAAAACTCACATGTGCTAAATTTTGCATACAATTGCTTCTTACGCAGAGTCTGTAACACAATTCTCAAATGCTCGGCATGTTGCGTCTCATCATATGAGTAAATCAGAACGTCATCAATGAATACCACAACAAAGCGATCCAAATACGGTCTGAATATCCGTTTGATCAAATCCATAAATACTGCAGGAGCATTCGTTAGTCCAAAAGGCATAACTAAGAATTCATAATGTTCCTACCTCATTTTGAAGGTAGTCTTCGGTATATCTGATTCTTTAACTCTCAACTGATAATAGCCCGATCTCAAATCTATCTTACAAAACATTGTATCTCCTTTCGGCTGATCAAACAAATCATCAATACGTGGCAGGGGATACTTATTCTTTATTGTCACTTTGTTCAACTGTCGGTAGTCAATACACATCCTCATAGTACCATCTTTCTTTTTCAAAAACAACATAGGAGCACCCCAGGGCGAAAAACTCGATCGAGCAAATCCTCTATCGATCAACTCTTGCAACTGTGACTTTAACTCTTTCAATTCTGTCGGTGCCATTCTATACGAGGCTATTGAAATAGGAGTCATCCTCGGCACTAAATCAATACCAAACTCGACTTCCTGTATCGGAGCTAATCTCGGTAGTTCTTCAAGAAACAGATCTGGAAACTCACCTACTACAGGTACATATTCAACTTTCTTTTCTGTCACTTTTGTATCTATCACATAAGCAAGATAAGCTTCGCAACCCTTTTTCACATAATTCAAAGCTTGCATTGATGATATAACAGCTGGTAACCCATTAAAATCACTGGATTCAATACGAACCATCTCACCATTCTGACTTCTCAAATCAATGCTCTTTTGTTTACAATTCACAATAGCATTATGCAAAGTGAGCCAATCCATACCCAGAATAATATCAAATTCATCAAAAGGTAGCAACATCAAATTAGCCAGAAAGTAAATATCTCGAAACATCAACGGGCAGTTCTTACATACTTTATCAACCAAGACACACTTGCCTAAGGGGTTCGATACTTTAATCACGAATTCAATAGAGTCAACAGGTAGAGTCTTACTAGATACTAGATTCACACACACATAAGAATGAGTAGAACCTAGATCTATCAATGCAATGACATCAGTATCAAATAGAGTAAAAGTACCAGTAATGACGTCTAGAGATGAAGCTTCTTCTCGTGCACGTATAGCATAAGCTCGGGCAGGTGCCCTCACTTCAGATCCCACAGCTGTATCCGTAGTCCCTCTCTAACTTCCACTCACATTTTCGATGTTTCTGGGAGGTCTACCCCTAGCCGTTGTGTTACTCGGTCTCACACTCTGAACATTATCTTTTTCATCTAACTCCAGGCAATCTCGAATAAAATGATCTCGTGATCCAAACTTGTAACAAGTTCTATTGTTTTACTTGCCCCAACACTCTCCAACTTGTCGTCTTCCACACTGTTTACACATAGGCTTGTTGCTTTTAACACTACCAATACTTGATTCAATTGGAGCTTGAGTTCTTGGACCAACACTTTGTCTCACTCGATCTCTATCCGAATGTCCAAACGAAGCATTTGAACGATTGCTTGCATCTCTAATCTTTTCGTCAAAGGTTGGGACGACTTACTCATCAATCTTTTCCTTTCATCTCTAGCCTCAAAATCTGCTTTCTTCTTTTCTTTGCTAAGCTTCCCGGCTTTGCAGGCTCTTTCAACTAACACAACAATTTCATTCAAGTCAAGTATTCCAGCCAGTAATTTAATGTCTTCATTCAGCCCTTCAATGAAACGTTTACACATAATAGCTTCGATCGAAACATATTCCCACGCTTGTTGGCTCAGTTTCACAAACTCCCCTTCATACTCAATAACTGACACACGAACTTGTTTCTGCTCTAGAAACTCTTTACGTTTCTGATCTACGAATCGTTGACTGATATATTTCTTTTAGAATTCAACTTGAGAGAAATCCCAAGTGATTCTCTCTCTCGGAACCACAGATATCAATGTCTTCAACCAGTTATATGCTGTATCTCTCAACAAGGAAACTGCACCTTTAATGCACTCATCAGGGGTCAACGACATCTCATCAAACACTCGAATGGTATTCTCGAGCCAAAACTTAGCTCTCTCAGCATCATCATCAACTGTGGCTCTAAACTCTTCAGCCCCGTACTTTCTAATCTTATCCACAGGAGGTTTATTTAATCAGATCGGATCTGTAACTTTTGGCACAACCGGTACTTGTGGGGGTGGAGGTTGTGGAGCAGCCGGATTTGTTCGAACTTACTTTGAAAACCACTCACTCATCAAGGCTTGCTTAGCCTCTCCCTCTTGGCTACCATTATTCGCCTAGATGTGGCTGGTATTGTCCCTTAAGCGATAACAGGCGCGTTACTCTTTACATCATCAGCAACTGTTTGATCGAGATCCATTACTATATGAAAACACATTTTTAACTGTCAGGATTCACCACAATGTCGCAATTATATATATGGCATGTATAGATAGACTCACACGTGCTGCGTTAGTCCTAAAATCGACTAAACCGTAGCTCTGATACCAATAAAATGTAACACCCCTAACCCGTAACCATCACTGGATTAGGGTTAAGAGGCATTACTAATCATTTCCGAACATGTCATATCATTCAACACCAAACATGTCAATTTACATTCATAAATTCTTTTATACAGGTCAACGAGACCTTCAACATGCTTTAAAATAGGCTCGGGACTGAACCGAACACATACAAAATTTTTTAAATTTAATCATTTTTCTAAATTACAGAGGTCACACGCCCGTGTGGGCACACGGCCTCAGAGACGCCCGTGCATCCAAGACGTGGTAAAACAGGGCATACATACTGACTTGTTCACACGGCCAGTCACACGCCCATGTGTCTTGCCCATGGTCGAGTCTGACTTATATTAAATTACAAATTCGAAAGACACGGTCAAGCCACACGCCCGTGTGCTCGACCGTGTGGATAATTATAGGGCATTTTCAAGGCCAAATTACTATCCACACTTTGAAATCACCTACAAGCTTCAAATGTCATGCATTTATACCCTAATTGGCAACCAAAACATACCATTATATGCACCAAATAATCATCATCAACATCATCTACTTCTATACTCAATATCATCACCAATAAGTCCATCCAAAATATCAAATGTACTTCTCCAAACATACAAAACAAGCATCATGCAATCCATACCATAAGTTCAATTTAGTTCACAATAATCATCAACTAATTCAAACATAAATTATACCATTTCCATCCTCACTACTTCATACCACTTTCATCATTTTCAAAGTATACATATATAAGCTTATATCATTCAACTTCCAAGCCATATCATATGGCAAGGTTCAAACATCCTAAAATCACTAGCCTATACATGCCATATACCATATATCTACAACTTTCAAAATACCAAAATAGATGGCTGATAGTGTGGTTGAGTCACTGACGATCCCCAGATTCGAGCTAGCTTTACTGACACTATAAAATAGAGAAACACATCACACAGTAAGCTTTAAAAGCTTAGTAAGTTTGTAATATAATACATATTATTCAATAATGCAACACCAATACATAATTAAATCATCACATAGATAGATACACAATTAAGTACATTATCATCCTCAACCATATACTCAAATATCCATTCATTCAACCATTAAAACTATCATCAACCACATAGATTTAAACATATCATTTCCAACACTTAGTTAGTAAACGTTCTTGCTATTCGATGCTCGATACCATATCTCATTCACTGCTCGATATCTTTTCAACTCAATCGCACACCTAGTGCCCAAACCATAGCCGAAGCTTAGTTAACATCGCACACTTAGTGTTGAGATACAAAACCAAACTTAATTTGGCATCGCACACACAGTGCCAACCAATAAGCCGAAGCTTCCATTACTTCGCTCACACAGTGCTATTCATCCCTGTCTTGATTTCGATTACGTACACTTAGTGCCACATTTCTCAATCTCATATTTAACATTTCTAATTCAATAATTATACATTCATTCAATTCACATCACATAGATATAATTGAACAACTAGTATTATATCTGAACTTACCTCAGATGTCGAAATACCAAAACTAGCCTATTAATCGAGTACTTTGTCTTTGCCTCGATCTCGATCCGAATTTCTCCTTTCTTGTTCTATACATATTCAAATTTAACTTATTCAATTACCAATTTATTCAATTTAGTCCAAACACACATATTTAAAGCATTTTACAAAATAGCCCTCACATTTTCACATTTCGACACTTTAGTCCCTATTTCACAAAATCACAAAATACACAAAATTTCTCTTCACTTATGCCTAGCCAACTTTTCCTTGTGCTTATACAAGCCCATATATTTCATTTATTTCACATTTTAGTCCCTCAAAATATTATTTTCTTAATTTAGTCCAAATTACTCAATTTCACCAAAATTTCAAATACAAACTACGTTAACCCAACACCAAGCTTTCATATTCCTCCAACTAACAACACAAGGCTCACATATTCATCAATGGCATATCTCAAAATCACCATCAATTTCTAAAATTAAAGCATGGGTTTGATAATACACTAAGCAACATTCACAAAAATGTAGAAATCATTAAAAACTGAGTTAAAAGCACATACCAATTTAGGCTTAAGCTTGCCAAAACCTTCAAAGCTCTTAAAAATTTCTTTCTTTTCTAGTTTCGGTGGAAGAGATGAGAATATGCTCAATTAATTTCTTTTGTTTTAAATTATATTAACTTATTTTACTAATTACCAAACTAACCTTTTTATTTTCATTTATATTACACTATCTCTTGGTTTTTATGTCTATCTAATATTTCAATGGAATAATAACAACATAAGGACTCCTCACCTTAAAAGCCATAACAATAGAGCACTTTAACATTCAACACGCATCTTTTGCATTTTATGCAATTAAGTCTGTTTGCTCAGTAAACACACAATCGATAAAAATTTCACACAGAACTTTCACACATGCTCAATCACAGATTATAAACACTAAAAATAATGTGAAAATATTTTTTGACCTCAGATTTGTGGTCCCGAAGCCACTGTTCCGACTAGAGTCTAAACTGGGCTGTTACATTCTCAATTGGCAAATATCTCATTTCACACTCAGTGAATTTCTTACTGAGGTAGTATATCGCCTTATCTCTTCTTCCTGAATCATTGTGTTGATCCAACACACATCCAATAGAGTTATTAAACATTGTTAAATACAGTATTAATGGCCTATCCGGGCATGGAGGTGACAATACTAGAGGGTTTGACAAGTACTGTTTAACCTTATCAAAAGCTTTCTGGCATTTATCATCCCACACGCCTGGATTGTGTTTCTTAAGAAGACGAAATATGGGATCACATTTCTGAGTTAGTTGCGAAATGAACCGAGCAATGTAATTTAGCCTTCCAAGGAAACCTCAAACTTCTTTTTGAGTGCACAGCGGAGGCAATTCTTATATAGCCCGGACCTTGTCCGAGTCAATCTCAATTCCCCTTTCGCTGACTACGAAGCCTAACAATTTTCCCGATCTAGCTCCAAAAGTACATTTTGTTAGATTGAGCCCTAATTGGAATTTCCTCAGTCTCAAGAACAGCTTCCTCAAAACTTGGATATGTTCCATTTCTATTCGAGACTTTGCGATCATATCATCAACATAAACGTCGATTTCTTTGTGCATCATATCATGGAACAAGGTCACCATGGCCCTTCGATATGTCGCTCCTACATTTTTTAGCCCAAATGGCATCACTTTATAACAAAATGTACCCCATAAGGTTATGAAGGTGGTCTTTTCCATGTCTTTAGGATTCATTTTTATCTGATTGTATCTCAAGAAGCCATCCATGAAGGAAAACAGCGAATAGCCTGCTGTATTGTCTACTAGAGCATTAATGTGAGGCAAGGGAAATTGTCTTTCGGGCTTGCCTTATTTAAGTTTCTATAATTTACACACATTCGCACCTTCCCGTCTTCCTTAGGGACAAGCACAATGTTGGCTACCCATTATGAGTATTTGACCTCCTGCAAGAATCCGGCATCGATCTATTTTTTGACTTCCACTTTTATTTTTAGCAAAATGCCAGGCTTCATTCTCCGGAGCTTCTGCTGAACTGGCCTGCAATCCTCTTTTATGGGGAAGCGGTGTATAACAATGTCGGTGCTTAACCCGGGCATATCTTGGTAGGACCACATGAAGACATCTTTGAATTTTTGAAGTAACTCTAAGAGGCCTCGCTTCGTTTCTTAGGTTATACACGTTCTAATTTTCACTATCTTTCCTTCTTCCAAGGTCACAATCTTTACTATCTCTTTATGAGGTAGAATTTGTTTTTCCTCTTGTTTTACCATTCTTAACAATTCCGGAGATAAGCCACAATCTATGTCATCTTCAAAGTCTTGAGATCCCTCTAAACACATGTCTTGCTCAAAAGGAGGTTCTGATTCCTTAGCAGCGTTACTCATGTCGTTGATATTCGAGAACCTATTGTAGGTACAAAGGAATATACAAAGAACGAATGAATTTAAGAATAATCATTTATATGGTATGATTATGAATGAAATGAAAGAATGATCTAGAAAAAGGTCCAAGGAATGAAAGAATCTAACATAATTACTTATATAGAAAGAATGAAAGAATCTAAAAGAATGAAAGACTATTTACTCAAAATGATATCAAATATGTACTTCATAATGATGTTTGGACATAAGCATATTGATAAACCGTAAAAGTAACATATTTTAGGCCCACATTTAGTATGCTTTTGGATAATTTAAGCCTCGATTTATGTAATTTGGTGCTCTTAATCCTTTTGTTTTCATGTTTTATACTCAGGGCAGCACCCTAGGATAAGAAGAAAGAGAAACAGGCTTAAAACGGACCAAATTGGACCAAGATAGAAATCGACATGGCCTGGCCCAAAGATCACACGGCTGTGCCTCATTAAAAGTCCTAACACGGCCTGACCACGACTCACACGAGCGTGTGACATGGCCGTGTCCCTGTCGCTGGAAAGAGCAATTTCATTCGGAAAGGGATACTTAGGGGTAAAGAAACCAATTTCAAAAGCCTATATAAACCCCCTAAGTATAACCTAGAAGGGGATATGTTAGCTAGGCTAAGGAGCCGAGCCAAAAAGGTCAGATTTGCGGAGATTTACTCGAAGATAGCTAGTTGATCCATCTCAAGAAGCCGGAGTTATACTCAAGGCGGAGGATCTCTCTTTCAATTCCTTCAGGGGGTTTTAGGGATTTCTTATGTTTTGTTTTATCTTTTCTTCCGAGATGTTTTCTTTTATTGTTATGAACTAAACCCTCAGATACCTAAGAGGGATGAAACCTAAGATGAATCTTGTTATTGTTTTCTGAACTATATGATAAATATTTGACTTGTTCTTAATTATGTGTTCTTAATTCTTGTGTTGATATTTCTGGGATATTATTTCAAGTGTGATGTGCTTAGGTGGAGGGGCAAAAGTCCCTGCCTAAGAGTAGATCTAGCATAGTTAATCGGAGTTGATCGTGCGACTAGAGATAGGGTGACGAGATTTTGCCAGATTAGGGTGAAACCTAATATGGGAGTCCATAGATCGAGTTAATGCAATTCTAGGGGTTTTAATTAGAAAGAGATTTCAATTAATCAACCTAGGGTTAGATGTTAGTCGCCTCGAGAGAGGGATTAATATAACTTAGGGAATCTTACGGATCAAGTCAAATAAATAAATCGTCTGGTTCAGAGTTAGATAACAAGTAAAGTCTAGGTGGATTCTTCCTTGGGTATCGACTTAATCAATTGGTTTTCGCTCAAGTTATTTTCTCAATTCATCCTCCTTGTCTTTGCATCTCTAGTTTAGTTGATAGTTAATTTTAGATTAGATAAATAAATTCACTTAATTCTTAGGCTAAATAATAGAAAGAGAGTTAGTATTAGTACTTTTGGTTCCTTTGGGATTCGACATTCCGGTCTTGCCTTAACTATACTACTGTTCGATAGGTGCGCTTGCCTCTAAATCATTCTCATAGTTAGTTTCCAGGTTCGATCATTCTTTTTTTAAATTTTAAGACTCTGACACGCGATCAAGTTTTTGGCGCCGTTGCCGGGGAACTAAAATATTAATAAAACTTAATTTTTATTACTTTAGCCATATTTATTTATTTTATTTAATTTTTGTAATTAAATTTTATTTTTATTTTTCTAAATTTTCTTTCTTTCTTTTGTTCCTTTCAGGTACCTCTAGTTTATGACTAGAAGGAACCCGACAGGACTTCTACTTTAATATAGTGATATTGAAGGTACAGTTCGCAGAAATCGTAGAGAAATAAGGCGAAGCCTAAACTACGTAAACGAAGAGCAAGAAGCCGAAATAAATACCACAGAAGAGATGGCTGAAAATAATCCGCCACCTCCAGAGATGGCCAAAAATCATGCTGCACGCACTATGTATGATTATGCTAAACCTAGTTTAACAGGAACTGAGTCTAGTATTGTTAGGCCTACTATTGCTTGCAAATAATTTTGAATCAAAACCTAACACTATACGATGATACAACAGCTTTCTTCAGTTTGATGGTTTGCAGGATGAGAATCCTAACACACACTTAGCGAATTTTCTAGAATTCTGTGATACCTTCAAGATAAATGGAGTTTCTGATAATACCATCCGTCTTCGGTTATTTCCCTTTTCCTTGAGGAATAAAGCCAAACAGTGGTTACATTCTCTTCCACGAGGGTCAATCACTACATGCGACCAAATGACCGAAAAATTTTTATTAAAATATTTTCCACCGGCCAAAACTGTAACACCCTAACCTGTATCCGTCGTCGGATTAGGTTTATGGGCATTACAAAACAACCACAAGTCAAAACATATTTACGAAACTATCACAAATGATAACATTAACAACACTTTAACCAATTACTAACAATAACATACCACTATTCTTCTGGTGATATTTGCACCTTATATCCAACTAATTACATATCACTATTCATTATTCATAGAATTACTATACACCTTATTCGAATATCACTTATCACATATGTAATAATATTTGATATAACTTCCAAGTGAAGGTCAAAATATATCCAAATATTCCAACAATAATCCAAAATCACACATGGCTAAGTCACATCCAAATAAATAAATTGTCATCTATTTGCATCCCCTTCATTCATAAGACATTCATCCGGAATGTATAGATTAAAATACACCCTTTTCCCTAAACCTCATGAAGCATACATACCAAGACGTGTTTGAATAAAGATCGAAAGGCACATACACACATATATATATACCTCACCTTAAACATAACGGATTTAATCAACCCAAGCATAGTAGTGAAGCCATGTTCACATGGCATTTATACACATTTCCAACTAAAGAGGGCAAAATATTCAAGCTTATACATGCCATAATTTCCAAGGTTCTACGAGAAGTATTTGATAATGTGTTAGACTTCAATGCGATCCCCGATTGCGAGCTTCAAACCTTGAACCTAAAACAAACAAAGAATACACATCTGGTAAGCTATAATAGCTTAGCAAGTCATAAGTATAGGAAGGTAAGTATAACCAAGCATTATACAAGGTTCTATTCAACTCAACCAAATTCAATAATTAACTTATGGTATCAATCCACATACCACATTACCAATTCCTCATATCAAATTCGTTCAATCATCATAATCAATATTCGCATAGTAATCAACATATCTCAAAGACTTACCTAACTTACCAACTTACCATCTAACATATATTACATACATACCTGACGCTCACAAATACCTCCTTTAAGGGTTTTCATTATTTAAAAAAAGCCTGATGACTCATGTATTTAAAGTAATTCCTGTAACGTATCGCTCACATAGAGCCGTTACATAATATTTCGCACACATAGTGCCAACATCACGTAACGTATCGCTCACATAGAGCCATTACATAATATTTTGCACACATAGTGCCAACATCCCGTAACGTATCGCTCACATAGAGCCATTACATAATATTTCGCACACACAGTGCCTTACACCCGATTTGCACTCACAGTGCTCGGTATAACAATTCGCATGATACACATATACAAAGATTCATATTTTGATACATATGTCATACGCAGATACTTAAATTCGAATTCAATTCTTCTTCCTATATCTATCATCCCATTCGGATTCCTTCATATAGATACATAGGTAATTATTCATTTTGCATTCATAATCTAATTGAAAGTCCACGTTTTAGTCACTAATCCATCCATAATTCATGTCTCCAATCCAATTATAAATTTCCATACTTAATTTAACCCACATTCAAATTTTACATATATATTGAATTCCATACCATATCCCATTCGGCAATTTGTATACCAACATACCCAGCTCAACAATCAAAAGATTTAATTAATCAATTATATGTACCTGATAACATTACAGTCAACTAACACATTTACAACTTCATTTCCCATTCGGCAATTGTAACATTTATATATATACAAATTTGAATGAGAGGAAGCATTCCGCTATAAGAATTAATTTACTTAACTTCAATTACTTATAGACTTACCTTGATAGTTGAAGGGTAAAGATGTTCCGGCTACTCAATTAATTTAGCCTTCCCCCGATCCATTTCCAAATCTTTCTTACCTTGATCTAAACAAAGTTCGAAAAGAGTCCATTCAAATAAATTTCATTCATTCCAACAAGTAACAATTCATACACTTTTGAGCTATAACCGAACACTCCTCAAGTTCATTCAAGTCCCCTTATAACATTTAAATTTAATTATAATATGTAACTTACCAATTTACCAATTTGCAAATTTACCAATTTACCCCACCAGTTTCATTTTCTTGTAATTTAGTCCCCAAACACAAAACTCACAAAATATTCAAATTTTGAATCCAATCCTTAATGGCCGAATATTACTCCCCCTTGTACGAATCCATACAACCCAATTATTATGCATTTTAGACCCTTCACTAATTATTTTGTTTCACAATTCGAACCATCATGCCCTACTTCATTTACAACTTCCTTATCAAAATATGTTAATCTAAACCATATATAAACTATTTTTCTCCATCAAGCAAAACAAATCAAGAACATTCAAGAATGGCCGAATTCATAGCATGCTTAATCTCAAAAATTCCAACATGGGTTCAACAATGCTCAAGACAAAGGACTCAAAAATGTAAGAAGTCTCAAAAATCATGTTCAAATACTAATCTTAGGATAACATGCAAGTGCCGAAAATGAAACTTAAGCTCTTCTTTCTTTCCTTCTAAAATTCGGCAACGAAAAACCAAGGTAGAAGATGAACATTCCACTAGTTGTTTTTATGATTCTTTTTTCTTTATTTTAATCAATTATATAATGCAAATTAAATACCACTAACTAAAAAAATAAATTTAATATATGCATCAATCATGATGCCGTCCACTTCAATTTGTTTTAGGCTTATTTGACATGCAAGTCCTATGATATAAGAAACAATTCAATTTAATCACTCCTTTATACAGGTTAGCTATTTCACTAATTATGCACTTTAATCCTTTCATCTAAATTAGTCACCCAAACAAAAAAATTAATACATAATATTTTAACACATGCTTGACCACATAACATAAATATCAAATAAATAATTAAAATTACTTTTCTGATTCGAATTCGTGGTCTCGAAACCACTGTTCCGACTAGGGTCGTAGTTGGGCTGTTACAAAAATGGGCAAATTAAGGAATAATATCTCTTCTTTTGTACAGATAGATTTAGAGATACTTTACAATGCATGAGAGAGATACAAGGATTTGTTGAGAAGGTGTCCACATCATGGATTACCATTGTGGCTACAGGTCCAAACTTTTTACAACGGTGTGAACCCTTCAACAAGACAACTAATTGATTCAGTCGCCGGCAGAACCCTGAACAACAAAACTCCTGAAGCAGCTTACTAGTTTATAGAGGAGATGTTACTGAATAACTATCAGTGGCAAGTTACAAGGACAAGGGCAGCCAAAGCAGCCGGAGTTTTCAACATTGACGCAGTAACCGCTCTATCAAATCAGGTAGAGTTGTTAAATAAGAAATTTGATAGTTTCTATGGTTCTTCGCAGGCACATCCAATTATGCAGTGCGACACAAGTGAAGGAGTAGTGAATCTTGAGTACCCACACTACGGACAGGGCATGGAAAGCGAGCAGATGAACTATATGGGTAACAATTTCCGTTCTAACAATAACCCTTATAGTAATACTTATAATCCAGGTTGGAAGGACCACCCCAATTTCTCATGGGGTGGTCAAAGAAATCAAAGGCAACAACCATCCCAAAACTTCCAACAACAGCCCTACCCACAGGAAAAGAAGCCGAACCTTGAAGAGGTATTGACAAACTTCATAGCAACCTCAGAAACACGTTTCCAGAAGGTAGAAACAAAACTTGAGGCATTGTCACAAGAACTCAAGGATCAATTTGGGCAACTTGCTAAGCAGATTTCTGAGAGACCACAGGGAAGACTACCGAGCAACACCGAGGCTAACCCAAGGGAGCAGTTCAAGCCATAATAGCTTAAGGCTAACCCAAGGGAGCAGTTCATTTCCATTTTCATTTCCTTACATTTCTAGGTTTCCAAAAATGTTCATTTCCATTTTTATTTCCATGCATTTCTAGGTTTCCAAAAATATTAAAAATTTATTCATAGTACTGAAGACTTGTCATTTCGTACAAGTAAATCGAAAATGCATAGGCCCTTTCCAGGATGTTACAGTTGTCATAGTTAATTTCCAGGTTTGATCATTCTTTTTAAAAATTTTAAGACTTTGACATCGCGAAAACAGCAATCACATGGGTTTTGAAGTATACAAAGCAACGATTACAAAAACATAGAAATGATCAAAAACCGAAAAAATTACATACCTTAATCAAAGAATACCGAGGCTGAACCCTATTTACTTTCTTTTCCTTCTTTTTCTTTCAATTTCGGCAATAGATGATATATTATGGCCATCTTTTTTGTTTGTTTTATTATATTATACATTAATAACCAAATTTACATATTTAACCTTTATTAATACATTATAATGTCCACTAACTTTAGGCATTAATGTCCATCCATATTTCCAATGGTCCAATTGCATTATAAGGACCTCACATTTATAAAGACATGACACATAGGGGCTTTTGACATATGGCATGCTAATTTTGCATTAAATGCAATTTAGTCCTGTTTTTCTAATTAAGCACACAAATAATCAAATTAAATCACAGAAAATTCACACATACTAATTCACATGCTACAGACACAGAAAATAATATTAAAATATTTTTATAATTTGGATTTGTGGTCCTGAAACCACTATTCCGGTCTAAACCGGACTATGACAATTCTTTTCCTTAGGGATTTTCGTCCCCGAAAATCTTACCATTGAATAGGTTTAGATATTGTTGTCTCATTGTCTCTTCAAGCTCCCATGTAGCCTCTTCCACTCCGTTTCGATGCCACAGTACTTTTACTAACAGAATTTTCTTATTTCTCAACTTTTTCACTTCGCGAGCTAAGATACGGATTGGTTCTTCTTCGTAAGTCATATCAGATCAGATTTCAATCTCAGTCGGAGTAATCACATGTGATGGATCAGATCTATATCAACGAAGCATTGGTACGTGAAATACATTATGTATATTTTCCAACTCTGGTGGCAACATCAATCTATATGCAACAAGTCCAACATGCTCAATAATCTCATACGGCCCGATGAACTTCAGACTCAATTTGCCTTTACGTCCGAATCTGAGTACTTTCTTCCATGGAGACACTTTCAAAAACACTTTGCCAACAATATCAATTTCAATATCTTTTCTTTTCAAGTCTATATAGGACTTCTGACGATTAGACGCTGCTTTCAAACTGTCATGAATCAATTTCACTTTCTGTTCAGTGTCTTTTATCAAATCAACCCCGTGTATCTTACTTTCACTGATCTCAGCCCAATACAGAGGTGACCGACATTTGCATCCATACAAAGGTTCTTAAGGTGCCATTTTGATACTCGACTGAAAACTGTTATTATATGCAAATTCAATCAATGGCAAATATTGTTCCCACGTACTATTAAACTCAAGAATGCAACATCTCAACATATCCTTAAGTATCTGAATGATCTGCTCAGACTGGCCATCTGTTTGCGAGTGAAAAGCTGTACTGAAATGCAATTTTGTGCTAAAGCTTATTGAAATTTCTTCCAGAATCGTGATGTAAATCTCGGATCTCTATCTGACACAACAGACAGTGGCACCCTATGCAATCTTACAATCTCATAAATATACAGCTCAGCTAACTTATCAAGTGAGTAATCGGATCGTACCGGAATAAAATGGGCGAATTTCGTCAATCGATCAACTATGACCCAAATTGCATCTTTCTTTCTCAGAGTTAAAGGTAACCCAGAAACAAAATCCATTGTCACTCTGTCCCATTACCATTCGGGAATCATTATCGATTGTAACAAACCAGATGGAACCTGATGTTCAGCTTTAACTTGCTAGCAGACTAAACATTTCGAGACAAAATTGGAAATATCTCTTTTCATACCAGACCACCAATAGTGTTGCTTTAAATCATGATACATCTTTGTACTTCCCAGATGAACAGATAAGCGACTATTATGAGCTTCATTCATAATTAACTGCAATAACTCTAGATTTCTTGGAAGGCAAATTTGATCTCGAAATCTCAAGCAATCATCATCATCAACTCAAAATTTAGAATCTGAATTCAAGTCACACTGAGCTAGTTTCGCTAACATTTCATTACCAACCTTCTGAGCATCACATATTTGTTGTAAAAACAATGGTTTCACTTTCAATTCAACTAGAACTGAACCATCATCAGACAGATCTAAATGAGCATTCATAGCACGTAGTGCAAACAATGATTTCTGACTCAAAGCATCAACAACAACATTTGCCTTACCCCGATGATAATCTATCACAAGCTCGTAGTCTTTCAACAATTCTAACCACATTCTCTATCGCAGATTCAAATCTTTCTATGTTATCAAATATTTCAGACTTTTACGATCCGAAAATAAATGACATTTTTCACCAAAAAGATAATGGCGCGAAATCTTTAATGCAAATACAATCGCAGCTAACTCAAGATCATGTGTCAGATAATTGTTTTCATGCGGCTTCAATTGTCTCTAGGCATAAGCTATAACTTTGCCTTTCTGCATCAAAACACATGCCATACCATTCCATGAAGCATCACTGTAATTCATGAATTCTTTACCCGATTCTGGTTGTACCAAAATTAGAGTTTCAGTTAATCGAGTTTTCAACTAATCAATGCTTTTCTGACATTTATCAGGCCATTCAAATCTCACATCTTGCTGAAGCAATCTAGTTAATGGAGTAGCTATCATCGACAATCCTTTTACAAATCGGCGATAATAACCAGTGAGTCCCAGAAAGCTACAGACTTTAGACACATTCTTCGGAGGTTTCCATTCCAGAATAGCAGAAATCTTACTCGGATCAACTCGTATTCTAGAGGCTGATACAATATGTCCCAGAAAACTAACTTCTCGCAACCAAAATTCACATTTACTAAACTTTACATACAATTGCTTATCTCGTAGAGTTTGCAAAACAATTCTCAGATGCTCAGCATGCTCAATCTCATCACGTGAATAAATCAAGATGTCGTCAATGAATACAACAACAAATTGATCTAAGTACGGTCTAAAAATTCTGTTCATCAGATCCATAAAAATAGCAGGAGCATTTGTTAGTCCAAAAGGCATAACTAAAAACTCATAATCCCCATACCTCGTTCTGAAAGCAGTTTTTGGAATATCTGAATCTTTTACTCGCAACTAATAATACCCGGATCTCAGATCTATATTTGAAAACATAGTGGCTCCTATAAGCTGATCAAACAAATCATCGATTCTAGGCAGAGGATATTTATTCTTTATAGTCACTTTGTTCAATTGACGATAATCGATACACATTCTAATCGTGCCATCTTTCTTTTTCACAAATAGAACAGGAGCACCCCCAAGGTTAGAAACTTGGTTTTGCGAATCCTTTATCAGTCAATTCTTGCAATTGTGACTTTAACTCTTTTAACTCTGTCGGTGCCATTCTATACGGAGCTATCGAAATAGGAGTCGTTCCCGGTAATAGCTCCATACCAAATTCAACTTCACGTATCGAAGGTAATCCCGATAATTCTTCAGGAAACACATCAGAGAATTCACAAACAACTGGCACTGATTCAACTTTCCTTTCAGTCACTTTCGAGTCAATCACATAAGCAAAATAAGCTTCATAGCCCTTTCTCAAATAATTCTGAGGTTTCAACACAGATATCACAGTAGGTAACCTAATCAAATCATTAGACTCAACCCGAACTATTTCATCATTCTAACATCTCAAATCAAAGGTCTTTCTCTTGCAATTCACAACAGCATTATGTAATGTTAACCAGTCTATACCCAAAATTATATCAAACTCATCGAATGGTAATAACATCAGATCAGCTGGAAAAAAAAACATCTCGAAACATCAACGGACAGTTCTTGCATACTTTATCAACTAGGACACTTTTACCTAAGGGGTTCGATACTCTAACAACAAATTCAGCAGACTCTACAGGCAAAGTCTTACTAGATATTAAGTTCATGCATACATAATAAGTATCATAAAGAGTAAATGTACCCGTTATAACATCTGGAGATGAAGCTTCCTCACGAGCTCGGATGACAAATGCTCTGGCAGGCGCTCTAGCTTCAGATCTCGCAACTGAGTCTTTCATAATTCTTTGATTACCACTGACATTTCTTACATTCCAAGAAGATCTATATCTCATTGAAACATTATCGAATCTCAGATTCTGAACAATCTCTTACTTAACAGATTCTGGGTAGTCTCGGATGAAATGGTTTAACGATCCACATCTGAAACAAGCTCGATCAATTAATCTACAACTACTTGGATGTCTTGTAATGCCCCAAAAATTGGGCCTCGAATAAATGGGTCTCGTGTGTCTAAAGAATTGATATTTTCGATTGAGAAAAAAAGAGAAAGGGAATAATGAATTAAGTGTGTTTAAAAAAATTTATGATTGCATGTTTAGTTTAATTTTTAGGTGATTTAGGAAGGGTTGGTAGAGTTGGAAAAGTCCTGGGCTCGATCTAGGGCTTTAGCAAAAAATTTGTTTTTACCCTTAAGTGAGGTTGGGGTTCGTCAGAAGGCTTTTAAAATAGTTTTGGGTTAAAAAATAGCAGAAGGAAGTAGGTGGTCTGGTGGCCTGGGGCGATCTGAACAAGCTGGTGGTTAAATGTTCAAGTCCTGGACTTGGCAAAAAAGTTTTATTGCGCATAAGTTAGTATGAAGGTGATCGTTGTTTTATGCGATGTCCAAGTCTTAAAATTTATAAAGAATATGATTGAACCTGGAAACTAACTATGACAACAATTTGAGGCAAGAGCACCTATCGAACAGTAGTATAGTTAAGGCAAGACCGAAATGTCGAACCCAAAGGAACCAAAAGTACTAATACTAACTCTCTTTTTATTATTTAGCCTAAGAATTAAGGGATTTGTTTACCTAATCTAAAACTAACTAACAACTAATCTAAAGACTCTAAGAGAAAGAAGAATGAAATTGTGAAATAACTTGAGGAAAAACCAATTGATTAAGACGACACCTAAGGAAGAATCCACCTAGACTTCACTTGTTATCTAACTCTGAACCAGACGATTTATTCACTTGACTTGATCCGTAAGATTCCCTAAGTTATATTAATCCCTCTCTCGAGGCGACTAACGTCTAACCCAAGGTTGATTAATTGAAATCTCTTTCTAATTAAAACCCCTAGAATCGCATTAACTTGATCTATGGACTCCCATATTAGGTTTCACCCTAATCCGGCAAAATCTCGTCACCCTATCTCTAGGCGCGCGATCAACTCTGCTTAATTATGCTAGAACTACTCTTAGGCAGGGACTTTTGCTCCTCCACCTAAGCACAACACACTTGAATTAATATCCCGGAAATATCAAAACATGAATTAAGAACACATAATTAAGAACAAGTCAAATATTTATCATATAGTTCAGAAAACGATAACAAGATTCATCTTAGGTTTCATCCCCCTAAGGTATCTAAGGGTTTAGTTTATAACAATAATAAAAGAATACATCTCAAAAGAAAAGATAAAACAAAACATAAGAAATCCCTAAAACCCATAGAAGGAATTGAAAGAGAGATCCTCCATCTTGAGTATAATTCCGGCTTCTTGAGATGGATCAACTGGCTATCTTCGAGTAATTCTCCACAAATATACCCTCTTTGGCCTAGCTGGACGCCCCTTGACTAAAGCCCTGGGTTCCCCCGACAAAAGCCCTAGTAGAAGGCTTCTGCCGATCTCCCCGCTTAAGTTGCCCCTAGGGTGTTTATATAGGCTTTGAGATGCCTTACTTGGCCTCCAAGTATCCTAATCTGAATAGGATTCCTATTTGGGTGTTTATATAGACTTTGGAATTTGTTTCTTTACCTCCAAGTATCCTATTTCGAGTAAAACTCCTCTTGGTTGCAGCAAGAACACGCCCGTGTAAGTCGTGGCCAGGCCGTGTTCGAGACTGTTGAATGGGGCACGGCTGTGTAGTCTTGAGCCCAGGCCGTGTGGATTTCGTGATATGGCCCATTTACTCAGTTTTGGTCCCATTTCTTGTTCTTTTCATCCTTCGATGCTTTTCTGAGTATAGAACATGAAAACAAAGGATTAAGAGCACCAAATTACACAATTCAAGGCTTAAATCATCCAAGAGCGTGCTAAATGTGGGATTAAAATATGTTACTTTTATGATTTATCAAATACCCCCACACTTAAGCTTTTGCTTGTCTGCAAGCAAAATTCTCAACTCACAATTAAAACGAACTTTCTTGATTCATAATATTTATCAATAATGTTTCATCATAATTCTAAGATAATTCATACATGGATAATTCAACTCAAAGAGTCCTAAAGATTCAACCAATCAAAGTCATACGTTTATAGCCTGAAAACGTTAGGTGTTTCCCTTTACCTAAATAATTACCTCTGATTTGAAATCTACAAGAGTTGGCATCCTCACTAAAGATCCACTCAAATCACTCAAAGTGTTTAAGGTTCAAAATTAAGCACTCAAAAGTCAAACATGAAGAGTTAATCTTATAGGCTTGCATAAAAATAAAATCTCCACAACTATAATATGAGATGATACACAAATCAAAAGGTCTTTAACAGGGTCGTAAAGGGGATTGGGTTAAAGGTGTGGATAAAGGCTGAATTAGAGGGTCAGAATCGAGATTGACCTGACAAATTACCTAACTAGAAACAACGAACTAATAATGAATACTTATATCAAGTAAAAACTTGTCATACTACTAATAATATTCTAATACGAGCTTTCTTCTTCAATAATTGGCATTCAAATGGATAAGCTCATTCAATCACACAACTAATAATGAATATAATTCGATATATATATTTTAAGAACAAGTCAAGTATAAAGGATGAATTTAATTATTGAAATAAATAAAATAGTTAGGCAACTTAATCAATTCAAATCTTGACATAAGGGTAGTCAAACGGAATGGTGATAACAAATACAAAGGGTTTTGTGTTAATATTAGTGGGTGAGTCAATAAAAAGGGTTGTTAGGATTAAACGGGGTTTATTAGGGGTTAATTGTGAAGGTAGGCTTTTAGTGGAGTGAGTGGGTTAGAACCTAGGTGCCTTTAACATCTCTGTATATCAAATCAAAGGTGTGGTCTCGACATGTATAATCGATGTAACTTCTAGAATAAAAAATCAATGTTGACATACTCATAATCAATAAAGTGAGCAAGAAGAAGGATATATGCTCTAAAAGGCTCAAAATCTCACAAAAATTATGGGTGTTTGATATCAACCGCGTAAATTTCAAACTTCAAGGTAACATTCAAATTTAGGTAGACAACCTAACAAAATTTTTAATTTTCTTAAAAATAGACTTATCATGCTTGATTTCTCTAGTATCCTTCAAAATTAATCATCAATACACAATTATCAATGACTTAATCTAAAACATATCAATAGAAATCATAAATCAAAGGAATTTTCATTCCAATCATAATATAAGAAAATTACTTTAGAATAAGGCATAATTCAGGGGTTTTCAAATAATACTATAGTTAACCCCCCCACACTTAAGATGTACACTGCCTTCAATGTACAAAGGTAGATAATGATAATATCATAAGAAAATCAAAAGAGAGGGAGAGAAGTGAAACTTCCTGAATTTTGGACGAAGAGAAACGTAGGGAGTGCCTCGAGCCGTTTGACTTGAATCCTCAAAGTAGCCGGTCTAATTTTATTGTATCCTAAGCTAAATTTAAATGCCATGGAGAAAAAGAAGAATGTAATAACAATAAAAATAAGAATAAAAGTAAATAATGAAAAATGAAATAAGAAAGTAACGGGAAAAGGAAAGGAAGAAGGGGGTTTAAATAGAGATGCATACCACGCCCGTGTTTCTTCCTGTGGTGCCCACACGGCCACGACCATGGTCGTGTGCAAGGCCGTGTGGGTATGGAAACCTACGCCTAAATACAAAAAGAATTAAAATGGAACTAATTAGTAGAGTTAGTGCTCGGGTTGCCTCCCGAGAAGCGTTCATTTATAGTCTTAAGTTAGACTTTCCTCTCATTCGTATATTCATGGTGGTTTGAGGAGTTGAAAGTCCTTCCTTGTAACACCCCTAACCCGAAAACCATCGCCAGAATAGGGTGAAGAGGCATTACCACACAATAGGATTAATTACAACCCAATTACGGCACATAATCAACCATCATCAAACATAAACAATTAATCCATTATTAAGGTCTATAAGACCTTAAACACATTGCTATAGTGGGGTCACGACTAAATCGAAGTACATACAGAAACTTCTCAGAAATTTAAAACTTTTCTAGGTTTTAGGGGATACACGCCCGTGGGGGTTGGCCGTATGCCTCCCATGACTACTAGACACACCCGTGTGACCTCCCCGTGGTTGAAAATGACTTAGCTCCCACGGCCACCAAGCATGCCCGTGTACTTTGACCGTGGTCGATCCTGCCAAAAACCACACAGCTACCAGATACCAGGCACGTCCGTGTGCCGATGCCGTGTGCTCTTAGGCCATAGACTGACTTACGCCCACAGTCACTAGGCATGCCCGTGTGCCACAACCGTGTGACAAAATAGGCCATTCGCAAGGCCAATTTGCCACTCACATGGTTCAATCCTACAAGCACTTTTGAGCATCTTTATACACACAATTTGGCAACCAATTTCATGTCAAGTGATCAACATAACATCTCATACAATCTCATTTCTAAACATGTCAACTTAGAAACTAACATCCACCACTTGAATATATCCATTACCAACCATGATTCATTCCCAAATTCACCAAATCATACTAGCATAATACCAACACAAAGTTTACCATTCATAAGTCATTCTCTTTACGTACAAGCCCTACAAAAATATGCACCACATATCAAATCCATTCATGCTTAATGCCATCATATATCGAGCCACGTCACATGGCTATTTACACATCTCAAATATGTCTCAAAATAACTAGCCTATACATGCCATATTTCAACTATGTACATCTTTCCAAAGGTACCAAAATAGAATGCCAATAGTGTGATTAAGATGCTGAAGATTCTCAGATCCGAGCTAGCTTTACTGACACTGCAAAGCAGAGAAACATATCACACAGTAAGCTTTATAAAGCTTAGTAAGTTCGTAACAATAAAACAATATACTAAACCAAACATCACATAGATCAACTCTTTATTAAACATACCATATCATCCATAGCTAAAATTATTCATTCATCCATTCATAGCTTTATCTAGAAACTCATAAACCACAAAGGTTCAATACATACCTTAGCTAACACATAGTTATTCAATTCCTAAGCTACTCAATGCTTGATGTTACAAGTCGATCATCCTCTGATATTCTTTCAATTTAATCGCACACTCAATGCCATATACATGGTCGGTAAATATTAGTCATCAAACACTTAGTGCCTAATCTTTTAACTGACTTATCTCGGTAACGCACACACAATGCCAAATCTATAAGCCGAAGCTTTCATAACATCGCACACACAGTGCTATTCATTTCTATTTCGATTTTAATTTTGCACACTTAGTGCCATTAACTAAATCTTGCACATAGCATCTCAATTTCATACACATATACACATTCATTTCATAATACTAAAACATATCTTAATAACATGTATTATATCCGAACTTACCTCGGATGTCAAAATACTGAAACGGTCGATTAATCGAGCACTTTCTCTTTACATCGATCTCGATCTGAACCTCTCCTCTCTTAGTCTATACACATTCAAATTCAATCCATTCAATCACCAACTCATTCAATTTAGTCCACACACACATATAGGGCATTTTACAAAACAGCCCTCACATTTTCACATTTCGACACTTTAGTCCCTAATTCACAAAATCATCAAATTCACATAATTTCACTTGGTTCAAGCCTAGCCGAATTAACACCATGCTTATACAAACCCACACATTTCATTTATTTCACATTCTAGTCTTTAAAAATGTTATTTTCACAATTTATCCCTAATTAGTTAAATTCATCAAAAATTCAAGAACAACACATGTTCATTAAACACATATCTTTCATTTAACACCATAAATCATCACAAAGCTCAATATCTCATCAATGGCATATCTCACAAACATCATCAATACATAAAATTCGAGCAAGGGTTTTGTAAAGCACAAAGCAATGATTATGAAAATGTAAAAATTATCAAAAATCGACTCAAAATCATACCTCAATCAAGATGAACTATGGCCGAATATCACAAGCTTTTGCTCCTCTTTTCTTTTTGTATTTTTTGGTGAACAAAGATGGACATATTCATCTTGTTTTTATCCTTTATTTGTTTATTAAACATATTGTTATTCAAATTACTAAATTATCCTTTCATTAAACATATAAGACAAAAATATAATAAGGCTAATATGTCATTTAACTTGCTATTAACTTATAACTGGTGTATTAACAACAATAGGCCTCCATCTTAAAAAGCCATTAACAAATTGAGACTTATGAATCAGCACACAACTTTTACACTTTATGCAATTAAGTTCTTTTTCATAAATCAGCACACAATCGATAAAATTATCACACAGAATTTTCACACATACTATTCACACAGAAAATAATATTAAATTATCATTCCGAACTTAGATTTGTGCTCTTGAAACTACTGTTCCGACTAGGTCTAAACTGGGCTATTACAACTCTCCCCTTTTAGGGATTATTGTCCCCGAAAATCTTACCAGTGAATAGGTGCGGATATTGCTCTCTCATAACGTTTTTAGATTCCCACGTAGCCTCTTCAACCCCATGTTTGTGCCATAACACTTTCTTGTTTCTCAATTCTTTAATCTCTAAGGCAAAAATTTAGATCGGTTCTTCACTGTAACACCCCAAACCCGATCAATACGCCATGACCGAATCTGGCATGCCACAGAGGAAAACATTTTGAAAAGAATCAAATTTAACAAATAAATTTTTAGTGAGAAACTCTTTGTAATTCTATATTTGTAGAAATCAGGTGTAAAATAAGTTAACACCAAAAATTTACTTGAAATGTCTTAAATAAAAACTTTAAAAATTAGTTGATAAATCATAGGATAGAAAACATTTATATCTTTTAAGAAAAATCTGAATTATTACTTTGGAAACCGATTGCATTTGAGTCTAAAAACTTGAATTTTGGAAATCACTTAAATTGTAGAAAGCACTTAATTTATAATTTTGCCTACAAACAATTTGTATTACCCGATGGTAAGATTTTAAAACCATTGCGATTTTATAGTTTAGAAACTTTGGGTTCAATTATTAAATTAACCAAGTAATTTATAAATCATATTTTAAAACATGTCCAAAACATATAAATAATCCAAAAACATAATTTAAAGAGGCCTTATTACAAATCCATAAAATATGAAAACCAAATAAAATAAGTACCCAAATAGAAGTTCATATAAAACCAACTTTTATTGCATGTCCTCCTCGAGTTCATCCGGCTCCTCGTCCGCAGTCTCACAAATCACCTGAAATGATAAGGGAGAAGGTGAGTCACCAAGACTCAGTGCATAATCCCTCACCCGGTAAATGCCACATACTTATACAAATTATAACAAAGCAACATATATGTATAATGCACCCAACCTAGCCATCCATAACTCCTTTTCTACCCCGTGTGGTACCAAACCATTGGTGGTGCCAAACCACTGGTATCTCAAAGACATAAATGTGATACCAAATCACTGGTGACCGTAGTCACAAATAATCCATCTGTGGGGCCAACCCACTTGTGATACCAAATCACTGGCGACGATCCCATATCTCAAAAGTGGGGCAACCCAGGGTGGTGTTAAACCACAGGGACAAGTCGCTATGAGGTGCCAAACCTCTGGTGTCCGAAGACACGAATGTGATACCAAATCACTAGTGGTGCCAAACCACTGGTGACCAAAGTCACGAATCATCAAGTTGTGGGGCCAACCCACGTGTGATACCAAATCACTGGCGACAATCCCATATCTCAAAAGTGGGGCCAACCCACGGTGGTGTTAAACCACAGGGACGAGTCGCTATGAGGTCCCAAACCTCTGGTGTCCGAAGACACAAATGTGATACCAAATCACTGGAGGTACCAAACCTCTGGTGTCCGAAGACACAATATCAATCTTCCCCCTCCTCTCATATTGCCCATACCAATGCAATAGATAGACAAATCATGTCAATATACTTTGATATAAATCACATAATGAAAATATCATAAATTGTAGATCATGATTTCAATCCACATATATCAACAACATATAGAAACGGACTTACCCGAATCCTCGTTCATACCATCATGGTATCATATCAAGATCTCATCGTATTTCCCACTTTGTTAATATGATCAGTAAATTAATAATATTATAAGTACATATACAAAACCGAGTTATAAAGTGTGTAAGATACACACCTTTCACCAAAAGCAAATACTAACGTCCGAAGATCCGATCTACCACATTAGATCACTTGTCCTACAATCGGCCAAATCATAATATTTTAAACAAAGGCCATTCGGCCAACATCATAACACTTTAATCCCAAAAACTTTAGTCTTTTCAAAAGAATGATGAATCGACAAGAATCCTTACCCCCTAGACTTACCAACCTTAGATTGCTAGAGAGATAGGGCTTAAATCGATTGCTTCCGAAATCCCAATGAGCCCTTTTTATCCAAAATCGATTGAAGAAACCAAAGAGAGTCTACCCTTGAATAATCGGCCAAACTAAAACTAAAAGGAAGTAGAAGATTCGGCTATTTGGTTATGAGAGAAGAAAACAATTGATTTGAGTCTAATAGGATATGAAATACGAAAGTAGAAGAGAAGATAAAATGAGAGAGAGAATTCGATTTTTAGCAACAATGGAAGAAAGAAAAATGAGTTTGGAGAAGAGAGAGATTCGGCCAAAAGGAAGAAAAAGAATAAGAGAGAAAATGGGGTTGAGAGATTCGGCCAACTCCTTGTTTGCCAAAAAGAAAAGTGCACAAAATGACAAAATGAACTTTTGGTTTCAAAAGCAAAGATGAAAGAAAGGAAATAGCATTTTTGGTTCAACAAAATGAAGGCTTAAACAAAAGCAAAATTTGCACAAAATGCACAATAAACATTCGGCCAAGGAGGAAGTTTTTGGAGAGGAAAAACAAAAATGTAAAAAGATGCACAAAAGAAAAATTGGCCAACTATCCCCCCCAATGTACCTATCAAAATTCGGCCACCCCCTAGCCTTACATGCCGTCCACATACATGCTCTAAAGGCCCAGGAATACTTTCCAAAACATCCTCCTAAAACCAAGCATTATGTCTCCCCAACCTTCCATAACTTTAAGATTCTTATCCCCAATTTCATGCTTTCCTTAAACCAACATTCAACTTACCAAAAGATGATAATCCAACCTATCATAAACATAGGTTGACCGTCCATAAATGCTATGAAGAAAAATAAAATCATCAAAATGCTTTCCATGCTACTCGAACCACTAACCTCAAGCAACCCTTCAAGCATCCTAACCACCTTGCCACTAACTCCTCTTGTGCTTTAATTACTTAAGTGCTAAGCTCACTTAATCCACTTCATTAAATAAACCATACTAAAAATTATTCTAACTTCCTAAATAAAATCAAGCCTTCACAAGACTATGCTAACACACAAAATTCATACCCGAGCCAACACAAATGATACTCAAATTTTGGGATGTTACAATTCTACCCCCTTAAGAAAATTTAGTCCTCGAAATTACTCGCTCAAAAGAGTTGAGGATCTGCTTTGCGCTCATCACATCCTCTGGTTCCCACGTAGCTTCTTCTACGCCATGATTACGCCATAAGACCTTCACTAAAGGAACTGTTTTCCTCACAAAAACTTTCACATCTCGATCTAGAATCGCACACAGTTCCTCTTCCACCGTCAAATCTAGACTCACTTCTATTTCCTCTCTCGCCACGACATGCGATGGATCGAGCGATAAGCGTCTAAGCATGGATACATGGAACACATCGTGAATCGACTCAATTCACCGGCAACTCTCAGTGATAAGCTACTTGTCCCACTCGTCTCAACACCTTAAACGGTCCAATGAACCTTGGACTTAACATGTCTTTTCTTCCAAATCTTAACACTTTCTTCCATGGCGAGACCTTCAGAAAAACTTTGTCACCCACGGCAAACTCTATATCCCTTCGCTTGAGATCGGCATACGAGTTTTGCCTATCCGAAAGCTTCCTTCGATTTGAGCTCACCATCTTAACCTTATCCTCGGTCTCTGCAACCAACTCTGGTCCTAACATCTGACGCTCACCCAACTCTGTCCAGCAAGTAGGTGTGCGACACCTCCTACCATACAACGCCTCATATGGGGCCATCTTAATGCTTGCCTGATAACTATTGTTGTATGCGAACTCAGCTAACGGTAAAAACTCTTCCCAGCTGCCTCTGAAGTCCAAAACACATCCTCTCAACATATCCTCTAAAATCTGAATAACTCTTTCCATTGCTGTCGGTCATGGATGAAATGCGATCGAAATCCAACCGCGTACCCAAAGCCTGATGCAACGCTCTCCAAAACCTCGACGTAAATCTGGGATCTCTGTCCGAGATGATCGACACAGGCACACCGTGCAACCTCACTATCTCTGCCACATACAACTTAGCTAACCTCTGAAGCGAATAATCCATCCTAACCGGAATGAAATGAGCTGACTTAGTCAGACGATCCACAATCACCCAAACTGAGTCCTTCTTACTAGGCGTAAGAGGTAATCCACTGACAAAGTCCATAGTGATCCTCTTCCACTTCCACTGTGGAATCTTCACCGGCTGAAGTAACCCAGACGGCAACTGATGTTCAGCCTTGACTTGCTGACACGTCAGACATTTACCCACAAACTTAGTTACCTCCCGCTTCAGACCTGGCCACCAAAACTGCTCTCTTAAATCCCGATACATCTTGTTACCTCTAGGATGCATAGCATATGGGCTGCTATGTGCGTCTCGAAGAATCCTTTGCCTCAACTTAACATCTTTCGGCATACAAGCTCTCCCTTTAAAACACAAAACTCCATCACTGGACAAACTATAATCCTCTAAACCTCCGTTCTGAACCCGTAACCTCCGATCATTCAAACCATCATCCTCCAACTGCTTCTCCTTGATCTGATCTAACCAAGTCAGCTTGACTTGCAATTCTGCCAAAAGACTCCCATCGCCATACAAGCTAAGACGAGCAACATCGATCTTAAATTCGATACAACCTTACGGCTCAATGCGTCTGCCACCACGTTAGCCTAGCCGGGATGATACTCGATCGAACAGTCGTAGTCCTTCAACAGCTCGATCCATCTACGCTGCCTCAAGTTCAAGTCCTTCTGAGTCAAAAGGTACTTAAGACTCTTGTGATCCGTGTAGACTATCGGCTTCTCTCCGTACAAATAGTATCTCCAAATCTTCAAAGCGAAAACCGCAGCAGCTAATTCCAAGTCATGCGTTGGATAATTAGCCTCATGCGGTCTCAACTGCCGAGATGTGTAAGCCACTACCTTCCCTTCTTGCATCAGCATACATCCCAGACCAGTATGTGATGCATCACAATAAACCGTGAATTCCTTGCCTACCTCAGGTTGAATCAAAACCGGAGCTTCAGTCAGAATCTTCTTCAACTAGTCGAAACTTTCCTGCTGCTTCTCGGTCCACACAAATGGAACTCCTTTCCTCAACAACTTGGTCATCGGTGCAGCGATCAAAGAAAATCCTTCCACAAATCTTCGATAGTACCCCGCCAGACCTAGGAAACTCCGAATCTCAGCCACTGACTTAGGCAACTTCCAGTCCAACACCGCTTCGATCTTTCGAGGATCCACTCTAATCCCCTCGGCTGATACAACGTGACCCAAGAAAGTCACCTCCCTAAGCCAAAATTTGCACTTACTAAATTTGGCATATAGCTGCTTTTCCCTCAAAATCTGCAAAACTACTCGCAAATGCACATCATGCTCCTCCTCTGACTTCGAGTATATCAAAATATCGTCTATAAAAACCACAACAAACTGATCCAAAAACTGCTAGAATACCCGATTCATCATATCCATGAATGCTGCCGGCGTGTTAGTCAACCCAAAAGGCATCACCAAAAACCCGTAGTGCCCATACCGAGTGCGAAAAGCCGTCTTATGGATATCAGCCTCTTTCACCTTTAACTGATGATATCCAGACCTTAAATCTATCTTGGAGAAAACCGCAGACCCTTTAAGCTGATCAAACAAGTCATCTATCCTTGGAAAAGGATACTTGTTTTTGATCGTCAACTTATTTAACTGGCGGTAGTCTATACACATCCGCATCGTACCATCTTTCTTCTTGACAAAAAGTACCGGCGCTCCCCATGGCGAAACACTTGGTCGAATGAAACCTCAATCCAACAACTCCTGAATCTGAGCCTTCAATTCCATCAATTCCTTCGGTGCCATCCTATACGGAGCTATAGACACTGGCGCCGTTCCGGGTAACAGATCTATACCGAATTCAACTTCACGATTCAGAGGCAGTCTCGGAAGTTCTTCTGAAAATACATCAGCATATTCCTTTACAGTCCGAACATTCCCCACAGAAGACTCCTTAGCTCCAAAGCACACACATGAACTATAAACGCCTCGCAGCCCTTCCTAACCATCTTCACAGCTTTCAACGCAGATACTATGTTGGATAGATAATCTCTTCTATTACCTATCATGACCACCTCTTTACCCTCAACTGTCTTCAAAACCATGCGCTTAGCAGTGCAATCCAAACTTGCTTGGTACTTGACCAACCAATCCATTCCAAGAATTAGATCGAACTCCTCAAACGGCAGTTCCATCAGATCAGCTACAAACACTACCACTTGGAGTTCTAAGGGTACATCCCTATACAGCTTATCTACTTCTACAGAGTGACCTAGAGGACTAAGTACTGTCATCCTCCTAGAAGCAGTCTCAGAAACTAAGCTCATAGTCTCTACTATGCTACTAGCAACATATGAATGCATCGAACCCACATCAATCAAAGCAGTATATGGAACACCAAAGATTAAGAATGTACCAGTTATAACGTCCGGTGCGTCCCCCTCTGCACGACGTCTCCCAGCATATACCAAACCAGGCTGCCTTGCCTCAGTGTTGCTTGCACCTCTGCCCGATGCTCCGCGGCCTCGACCAGAACCAATACCACGACCTCTCTGCGGTGCTGGTTCCTCCTTTCTGAACTAAGCACGACCTTGACCCTCAGATTGATTCCTAGCTTGCTTACGTAGACAATCTCTCACACGATGATCCAGCGAGCCACACTCAAAACATCCTTTCCCTCCGGTCCAATATTCGCCCCAATGATACTTCCCACATCGGTTACACTGTCGCGGCCTCGATTAGTAGTGCGAGCCTCCCAGGTGACTCGACCCACTCACTGCACTAGCCTCTTACGAGCATTACCACTGACCGGATGATCCATAACATTTCTTATGCTTGTTTCGGTCGTAACTCTGCCTTGCAGATTCCTTGATTCCTTCGGCTATCTTAGCCTTTTCAACCAAAGCAGCAAACTCTCGCTCCTGATGTGGAGCAATCAGCAATCTCAACTCGTCTCTCAAACCATCCTCAAATCGGACTCAACGCTCGTGCTCCGAAGCCACAATGCCTCCAGCATACCGGTTCAATCTTAAAAACTCAGCCTCATACTGACGTACTGATACAGATTTACTCCCTTGGACCAAATTCGGAAATGCCTTACGCTGCACATCAACGTAATTAGACCCAACATATTTCCGCTGATACGCTGCCTTGAAATAATCCCAAGTGAGATTCTCCGCTGCAACACCATTCCGTACCGTGAGCCACCATTGATATGACTCATCCCGAAGAAGCGATACAATCCCTTTCGGCTTGTCCTCAGTATTCAGATCCAAGTCATCCATGATTCGCTCCGTCACCTCTAGCCAATATTTAGCCGAGCTGGGAGCTACACTCGAAACACCTCGAAATACCTTGGCTCCGTTGGCTCGGAGTCGTTCAGGTACAGATTTCTGAACTCCCGCGCCTCCACCTACTCCAGCTACCCTCTCAAGAACTCGCAGCATCGCCTGAGACACTGTGTCATCCCTCGTTTGATCCTGATGCTCAACTCCAACCGCTAGTGGTGGAACTGGTGGTACCTCATTCTCGGATCCTTGACTCGACCTCACTAGCTCAGACACAGCCATCCTACCTCGACCACGTCTATGCATAACACGACCTCGACCTCGAGTACTCATGTCTAACGTCTCTTCTTATCTAAGTTAAAAGTTTTATGCATTAGTCATTATTCCACTTTCTTTAAAGCACAGTTTTATGAAAAGTTTTAATGAGAGGTTGTTTCACGAGTACACCAAACCTATAGTTTTGGGTCTCTACAGTAGTTCCTACTACTATACAGTCATGCCAACATCATCATATCATCAAAATCAACAGTTTGATGTACTTACAAGGGTGGATCGGTGCCGGAGACTCGGTGCCATGCTTTTCCAACCATAAAATTTTAAACAGTAACATTTTAAAACCATACTTTAAAACATTTTGGGCCTCGGGCCCACAGCCGAGCTTTTAAACTTGGCTCTGATACCAATTTGTAACACCCCAAACCCGATCAATACGCCATGACCGAATCTGGCATGCCACAGAGGAAAACATTTTGAAAAGAATCGAATTTAATAGATAAATTTTTAGTGAGAAACTCTTTGTAATTCTATATTTGTAGAAATCAGGTGTAAAATAAGTTAACACCAAAAATTTACTTGAAATGTCATAAATAAAAACTTTAAAAATTAGTCGATAAATCCTAGGATAGAAAACATTTATATCTTTTAAGAAAAATCTGAATTATTACTTTGGAAACCGATTACATTTGAGTATAAAAACTTGAATTTTGGAAATCACTTAAATTGTAGAAAACACTTAATTTATAATTTTGCCTACAAACAATTTGTATTACCCGATGGTAAGATTTTAAAACCATTGCGATTTTATAGCTTAGAAACTTTTGGATCAATTATTAAATTAACCAAGTAATTTATAAATCACATTTTAAAACATGTCCAAAACATATAAATAATCCAAAAACATAATTTAAAGAGGCCTTATTACAAATCCATAAAATATGAAAACCAAATAAAATAAGTAC
Source organism: Gossypium bickii (assembly GCA_025503065.1). NCBI lineage: Eukaryota > Viridiplantae > Streptophyta > Magnoliopsida > Malvales > Malvaceae > Gossypium > Gossypium bickii. The sequence goes on along the minus strand of CP106712.1, from coordinate 121,963,554 downwards.
CCAAATAGAAGTTCATATAAAATCAACTTTTATTGCATGTCCTCCTCGAGTTCATCCGGCTCCTCGTCCGCAATCTCACAAATCACCTGAAATGATAAGGGAAAAGGTGAGTCACCAAGACTCAGTGCATAATCCCTCTCCCGGTAAATGCCACATATTTACACAAATTATAACAAAGCAACATATATGTATAATGCACTCAACCTAGCCATCTATAACTCCTTTTCTACCCCGTGTGGTACCAAACCACTGGTGGTGCCAAACCACTGGTGTCTCAAAGACACAAATGTGATACCAAATCACTGGTGACCGTAGTCACAAATAATCCATCTGTGGGGCCAACCCACGTGTGATTCGGCTATTTGGTTATGAGAGAAGAAACCAATTGATTTGAGTCTAATAGGATATGAAATACAAAAGTAGAAGAGAAGATAAAATGAGAGAGACAATTTGATTTTTAGCAACAATGGAAGAAAGAAAAATGAGTTTGGAGAAGAGAGAGATTCGGCCAAAAAGAAGAAAAAGAATAAGAGAGAAAATGGGGTTGAGAGATTCGGCCAACTCCTTGTTTGCCAAAAAGAAAAGTGCACAAAATGACAAAATGAACTTTTGGTTTCAAAAGCAAAGATGAAAGAAAGGAAATAGCATTTTTGGTTCAACAAAATGAAGGCTAAAACAAAAGCAAAATTTGCACAAAATGCACAATAAACATTCGGCCAAGGAGGAAGTTTTTGGAGAGGAAAAACAAAAATGTAAAAAGATGCACAAAAGAAAAATTGGCCAACTATCCCCCCAAGCTACCTATCAAAATTCGGCCACCCCCTAGCCTTACATGCCGTCCACATACATGCTCTAAAGGCCTAGGAATACTTTCCAAAACATCCTCCTAAAACCAAGCCTTATGTCTCCCCAACCTTCCATATCTTTAAGATTCTTATTCCTAATTTCATGCTTTCCTTAAACCAACATTCAACTTACCAAAAGATGATAGTCCAACCTATCATAAACATAGGTTGACCGTCTATAAATGCTATGAAGAAAAATAAAATCCTCAAAATGCTTTCCATGCTACTCGAACCACTAACCTCAAGCAACCCTTCAAGCATCCTAACCACCTTGCCACTAACTCCTCTTGTGCTTTAATTAACACTTAAATTAACTTAAGTGCTAAGCTCACTTAATCCACTTCATTAAATAAACCATACTAAAAATTATTCTAACTTCCTAAATAAAATCAAGCCTTCACAAGACTATGCTAACACACAAAATTCATACCCAAGCCAACATAAATGATACTCAAATTTTGGGATGTTACATTCACTATACGACAAGTCTGAATGAATCTCAACCTCAGTAGGAGCAATCACATGAGACGGGTCTGATCTGTACCATCGTAACATCGACACATGAAACATGTTTTGAATATTTTCTAACTCAAATGGTAATCTCAATCTATAAGCAACCGGCCCAATTCGTTCAATAATCTCATACAGTCCAATGAACTTCAGACTCTGCTTGCCCTTTCGGCCAAATCGAAGTATTTTCTTCTACGGAGATACTTTCAGAAACACTTTGTCACCAATTTCGAATTCAATATCATTTCGTTTCAAATCTGCATAAGACTTCTGATGATCTGAGGCTGCTTTCAAATTGTCATAAATTACCTTCACTTTCTGTTCAGTCTCTTTTATCAGATCAACCCCGTGAATCTTATTCTCACTCAGTTCAGTCCAATACAATGGAGTTCGACACTTTCGACCATAAGGAGCCTTATATGGTGCCATTTTAATACTAGATTGAAAACTGTTGTTATACGCAAACTCAATCAATGATAAATGCTTTTCTCACGTACTTTCAAATTCAAGTATGCAATATCTCAGCATGTCTTCAAGGATCTGAATGATTCGCTCAGATTGACCATCCGTTTGCAGATGAAAAGCAGTACTGAAATGCAATTTCATGCCTAAAGCATCTTGCAATTTCTTCCAAAATCATGAGGTAAATCTCGGATCTCTATCAGACACTATAGATAATGGTACTTCGTGCAATCTCACAATTTCATCGATATACAGTTCAACTAACTTATCTAAAGAATAATCAGTTCTCATTGGAACGAAATGAGTTGATTTCGTCAATCTGTCCACTATCACCCAGATTGCATATTTCTTACTCGGAGACAAGGGCAAACTCGACACAAAGTCCATCGTAATTCTCTTCCATTTCTACTCAGGAATCATAATCGGTTGTAACAAACCAGACGGAACTTGATGTTCAGCTTTGACTTGCTGACAAACTAAACATTTTCACACAAAGTCAGAAATGTCTCTTTTCATGCCATGCGACCAATAGAACTGTTTCAAATTATTATACATTTTTGTACTCCCCGGATGCACAGTTAAATAACTATTGTGAGCTTCATTCAAAATCATCGAAATTAACTCTGAATTTCTCGGAACACAAATCTGTTCTCTAAATCACAAACAATCATCGCTATCTACTCGAAATTCTTATTCAACATTTGATTCACACAGAATTCGTTTACTCATCATTTCAACATCCCTTTTTTGGACATCACAAATCAGCTATATGAACATCGGCTTAACTTTCAACTCAGCTATAACTGCACTATCATCACACAGATCTATCTGTTTACTCATAGCTCGCAAAGCATATAACAATTTCTGACTCAAGGCATCAACTACAACATTAGCTTTACCCGGGTGGTAATCTATCACAAGTTCATAGTCTTTCAACAATTCTAACCATCTTCTCTGTCGCAAATTCAAATCTTTCTGAGTCATCAAATACTTTAAACTCTTATGATCAGTATAAATATGACATTTCTCACCAAATAAGTAGTGACGCCAAATCTTTAACACAAACACAATCGCAGCTAACTCAAGGTCATACGTCGGATAATTCTTTTCGTGCGGTTTTAACTGCCTCGAGGCATAAGCAATGACTTTTCCTTCTTGCATTAGCACATAGCCCAAACCATTCAATGATGCATCACTGTAAACTATGAACTCTTTACCTGATTCGGGTTTAATTAAAACTGGTGCTTCCGTTAACAACACTTTCAACTGCTCAAAACTCTGCTGACACTTTTCTATCAACTCGAATCTAACATCTTTCTATAACAACTTTGTCAACAGAGTCGCAATCATAGAGAAACCTTTCACCAACCGCCTATAATATCCCGCTAGTCCCAGAAAACTACGGACTTTAGACACATTTCTCGGAGGCTTCAACTCCAAAATGCATAGATTTTACTCGGATCAACTCTTATTTCCGCAGCTGATACAATATGTCCCGGAACCCAACATCACGCAACCAAAATTCACATTTACTAGACTTTGCATATAACTGCTTCTCACGTAGAGTTTGAAGCATGATTCTCAAATGTTCAGCATGCTACGTCTCATCACACGAATAAATCAAAATATCATCAATGAACACCACAATAAAGTGATCCAAATACAGTTTGAATATTCGATTCATCAAATCCATAAACACTGCAGGAGCATTTGTTAGTCCGGAAGGCATCACTAAGAATTCGTAATGTTCGTACCTCGTTCTGAAAGCAGTTTCTAGCACATCAGTTTCTTTAACTCTCAACTAATAGTAGCCTGATCTCAAATCTATCTTAGAAAACACTGTAGCTCCCTTCAGCTGATCGAACAAATCATCAATACGAGGCAACGGATATTTGTTCTTTATCGTCACTTTGTTCAATTTTCGATAATAAATACACATTCTCATAGTTCCATCTTTCTTTTTCACAAATAACACAGGAGCTCCCCAGGGTGTGAAACTCGGTCGTGCAAATCCTCTATCAGTTAATTCTTGCAACTGCGATTTTAACTATTTCAATTCTGTTGGTGATTGTGGTTATCAGAGTCTTAAAATTTATAAAGAGAATGACCGAACCTAGAAACTAACTCTAACAACGATTAAAAGCAAGTGTACCTATCGAACAGTAGTATAGCTTAGGCAAGACCGGATTGTTGAACCCAAAGGAACTAAAAGTACTAATACTAACTTGCTTTTTATTATCTAGCCTAAAATAGGTGAAGTTGTTATTTAACCTAAATTAACTACTACTAAGCTAAGGACACAAAGACAAAAAGGATGAATTGGGGAAATACCGTTGGAAAAACTCAGTTAATTAAGACGATATCCTTAGGAAGAATGCACCAACACTTCTCTTGTTATCTAACACTGAACCATACGATTTATTCACTTGAGTTGATTTGTAAGACTCCCTAACGTATACTAAATCCTCTCTCGAGGCAAATAACGTCTAACCCTAGGTTAATTAACGAAAATCTCTTTCTCACTTAATAACCCATAGCAGTAAATCAATCTATGGACTCCCATATTAGGTTTTACCCTAATCAGGCAAAGTTTTGTCATATCTCAGGCGTGTGAACAACTCCGCTATAATTATGCTAGATCTATGAATAGGCAGGGACTTTTGCTCCACCACCTAAACACATCATACTTGAACCAATATCCGTAAAATATTAACACAAGTATTAAGCACACATAATTAAGAACAAATCAAGTATTTATCTTATAGTTCAGAAAATAATAACAAGATTCATCTAGGTTTTATCCCCTTAGGTATCTGAAGGGTTTAGTTCATAACTATAAAAGAAAACATCTCAGAAGAAAAGATAAAACAAAACATAAGAAATCTCTAAAGCCCCCTGAAGGAATTTAAGGAGAGATCCGCCGTCTTGAATAAAATTCCGGCTTCTTGAGATGGATCAACTGGCTATCCTTCGAGTAATTTCCACAACTCTGACCTTTTCGGCTTGGCCTCGTTGACCGCCCCTTTTTCAGGATACACCTAGGGGGTTTATATAGGCTTTCAAAATACGTTTCTTTCTCCCTAAGTATCCAAATCCGAGTGAAATTACTCTTTCAAGCGACAGGGACACGGCCATGGCACACGCCCGTGTGGATCGTGGCCAGGCCGTGCTCGGACTTCTTCAATGAGGCATGGCCCTGCAAGTCGAGGTTAGGCTGTGTTCTAGATGATCAGTGAGGCACGGCCGTGTGAGCTTAATTCCAGGCCATGTCAATTTCCTCTTTGGCCCAATTTGGTTTGTTTAAGGCCCGTTTTTTCGTTCCTTTTATCCTCAGGTGCTTTCTTGGGTATAAGACATGAAAAGAAAGGATTAAAAGCACCTTTTTACATAAACCAAGGGAGAAATCATCCAAAAGCATACTAAATGTGGGATTAAAATATGTTACTTTTACGGTTTATCAAATACCCCCACACTTAAGCTTTTGCTTGTCCTCAAGCAAAATTCTCAACTTACAATCAAAATGAACTTTCCATAATTCATAATTCCTATCAACAATCTCTCATCGTAATTCATAGATAATTCATACATGGATAATTCAACTCAAAGAGTCCTAAAGATTTAAACAAGGTAAGTCATGTATTTGTGATTATGAAAACGTAGGTGTTTCCCCCTTATCTAAATAATTACCTTTAATTCAAAACTGACAAGGATTGACATCCTCACTAAAGATTCACTCAACTCACTCAAAGTGTTTAAGGTTCAAAATTAAGCATTCATAAGTCGAACATGAAAAGTTAATCCCATAGGCTTTCCTAGAAATCAAATCTACACCACTGTAAAATGAGATGATAAATAGATCAAAAGGTCTTTACAGGGTTGTAACGGGGCTAAGGTTAGAGGTGTGGATAAAGGCTGAATTAGAAGGTTAGAATCGAGACTGGATTTACAAGTCACCTATCTAGAATAATGAACTAATCCTAAATATTTACATCAATTTAGAACTAATAGTACGAGCTTTTCTTTTGATAAATCTACTTTAACTGTATAAGATCACTTTTCATAATACTTCTACTGAATATACTTCGATTTATTTTTTTTAAAGAATAAATCAATAATAAAGGATGAATTCAACTGCTGAAATAGTAAAATTAGGTAACTAATCAAATCAAATCTCGATATAAGGGTAGTCAAAAGGAATGGTGATAACAAATACAAAGGATTTTGGGTTAATATTAGTGGGTGAGTCAATAAAAAGGGTTGTTAGGATCAACGGGGTTCACTAGGGGTCAATTTGTGGAGGTAGGCTATTTAGTGAAGTAAGTGGGTTAAATCCTAGGTGCCTTTATCATCTCTGTATATCAAATCATAGGTGTGGTCTCAACATGTATAATCAAGGCAAGTTCTAGAATAACAGTTCAATGTTGACACACTCATAATCAATAAATGAGCACGAAAAAGAATATATGCTCTAACAGGCTTAAAGTCTCACCAAAAATTATGGGTGTTTTGATATCAACCTCGTTAAGTTCAAATTTCAAGGTAATATTCAGGTTCAGGTAGACAACCTAAAAAATTTTATTTTTGAAAAATCAGACTTGTCATGCTTGATTCTCTAGTATTCTTCAAATTTAATCATCAATGCACAATTAACTATGACTTATTCAAAAACATGTCAATAAAAATCATAAATTATCAGAAATTTCATCCTAATTAGTAATATGAGAAAATTACTCAAGAACTAGATATAATTCAGAGATTTGAGAATCATGCAAAAAATTTGAGAATCATGCATAATAATTATTCACTCCCCACACTTAAGATGTACATTGCCCTCAATGTACAAAGATAGATAATAACATGTAAGGGATAAATCAAAAGAGAAGGGGGGAAAGAATACTTCATGAATTTTGGATGGATTCCTTGAGTCGGAGGTTAGAAGAGTCGGTCTGGATGATGATCTTGTGCTAGATGATGAAATTGGGGAGCTAGTGAAGAATTAGCCAGGGGTTATTAAGACAAATTTAAAATAAACTAAATATATATGTAAAGATAAGAAAGATAAAGAAAAAGGAAACAAAAATGTAAACAAAATGAAAATTAAAGATGAATGGACCGAAGAGTCCTTATTGTTGGATGGTTCGCGAGGTGGGTGTGACTTCTAAGGCTGCGGAGGTGCTGGCGGTGGCGGAAGTTGCGTGATTCCCTAGCAGCCTTTTGAACCTGATACTAAGAAAGTAAAAGAAGTTATACTAACTTAAGCAAAAAAGAATTAAAGATAAGGAAATTGAAGCAAAAGAGAAAAGAAAGATAGAAACTAATTGGTCTCAAAGACCCTTAGCTTGTTGTTTGGATGAAGCGGCCGGCATGAACTTATGTATTGGGTCTCCCTTGAGGAGACTATGCTCGACTTCTTTCACTTCTTCGACATGGATTTAGTGTAGCTCAAGAGTTATTGAGAATTTATATGGAGAGGGGAGAATTTTTGAGAGGAAGGGGAGGAAGGAAAAGAAGTGATCAGTAGGTGGAAAAAAATGGAGGAAGGGAGGTTGGTTTTAAATAGAGTTTCAATTCTGGTACATTCACATGCCTGTGGACTGAGGGCATGTCGATTCACACGGCCACTTCGCACGGCTGTGTGTTTAGGTGTGCTGGCTCACCCATGCCCGTTTTGTAGTTTGCCATGGCTATTGGTGATAAGTCAGTATGTTGGCACGGTTGGACGGCACGGGCGTGTTCTACCTGTGGTTGGCAAGTCAGTAGCTACACACGATCGTGGGACACAGCCTTGCCACTTTGTCGGTGCCCGTGGGGGAGTGGTTGAGTTTGTGATTTCAAAAATTAGTTGAATCTGACTTGTACCGTCCTGCCATATTAATACCAAGATTCTTGAGGTACGCATAGCCTCGGCCATGGCCGTATGCAAGGCCGTGTGGCATGGAAATCTGCACCCTTGGTTATTTTTAAAGTTAGGTAAAAGAAAAAATAAAATAAAATAAAATAAAAAAATAAAAAACATAGAAGTTAATAAGGTTAGTACTCAGGTTGCCTCCCGAGAAGCGCTCGTTTATAGTCTTAAGCTAGACTTTTCCTTGTATATATAAAAATTTCGGGGGGTTTAAAGGTTTGAATATCTTCTCTCATGCTTACAGTTCCATTTTCTTGATAAAGTTTAAGTCGAGAAGCGTTTACCTTAAAAGTTCCGAATGTTGGATTGCTTACCTCGACTGTTCCGTGTGGGAAGATATTGTATACCCTGAGAGGAATTTCTTCGTTTACTTTCAGGCCTGATGGTGTAATTCGAGGGTAGGCTTTGTCTAACAGTACCTGGTCTCCTATTTTGAAGTGGTTTGATGTTCCTACGAGCTCTTCTGAGGGTTCCTTCGGTTTTACTTCATGCGGCTCCGGTTCTTCTTTGATTCGTGTTTCCTGCTCTTTTATTTTGTCGAATTTAAGGCTTCGTTCCTTATCTGATTCTTCTTTGTTGGTACTAGGTCCATGATTCAGCTTAAATTTGTAGTCTTGTGGTGTTCCCTGTGGTGAGGGTTGAACACATTGATTGTCAACTGGATTGACTTTCTTACCTTCATCGATTGTTGTCCTGGCTGAGCCAGGAGCTTGAAGACTGATTGATTCATCACCTACACAAAGTATGAGTTCTCCTATGGCAACATTAATTTTAGTCTTGGCAGTTGCTAGAAAGGGTCTTCCTAAAATTAGGGGGATTGAATTATCCACATCCATGTCTAAGACAACAAAATCTACTGGGGAAACGAATTTATCAATTTTTACAAGAACATCTTCGATAATGCCCCTAGGAATTCTAACAGGTTTATCAGCTAATTGAATACTCATCCTAGTTTGTTTGGGCTTCTCCTAGACCTAGTCATTTAAACAATGTATAAGGCATGACATTTATACTTGTCCCTAAATCAGCTAATGCATTATCAATAGTTAAACTACCAATTAAACAGTGAATTGTAAAACTCTCTAGATCTTTTTGCTTCCGTGGTAGTCTATTCTGTAACATTGCTGAATATACTGCGTTTAGAGCCACATGCATGTGGCTCTTCGTCTAGTTTGCGCTTGTTTGTTAAGAGCTATTTTAAAAATTTCCTCAAGTCTGGCATCTGAAAAAGAGCTTCAAGAAGAGGTAAGTTGATATGTAATTTCTTTAAAAGTTTAAGAAATTTACTTAACTGTTCTTCTGTATCATCTCTTTTCATTGCTTCGGGACACGGTATGCAAGGTTGGTACTCATTGATTATCAGTTTTGACTTTTCACGTGTTACCTCTATTTTACCTTCTTCTACCTTATTTTCTTGTATTGAGTTGGGTTCATCTAACCTTTTACTCTCATGAGCTGTGATGGCTTTGATTTGCTCCTTTGGGTTAACCTCCGTGTTACTTGGTAGATGTCCTTGCGGTCGTTCGGACATTAGCTTTGCAAGTTGTCCGTCTGCCTTAGTTACTTCCCCTACTGACTTAGTAGGTTCCCTGATTCGATTCTTGGTCTCTTCAATCGATGTTTGTTGACTTTTAAGTGTTTTCTCAGTATCTTAGAGACGATTTTCTATGGCTGCCATGAATTTTGTCAGCATCTCTTCAAGGTCTTGCTTCTTCTCTTGCGGATATGGTTGATTTTGGAAATTTTGAAAAGGTTGTTGTCTTTGATTTCCTTGGCCTCCCCATGAAAAATTTGGGTGGTTCCTCCAACCTGGATTATAATTATTACTATAAGGGTTATTATTAATTCTGAAATTGTTACCTATATAGTTCATCTGTTCGCTTTCTGTGCCCGATTGGTAGGGTGGGTACTCAGGATTCGCCACAGTTCCACTTGCATCGCACTGCATTACTGGGTGTGCCTGCGAAGAATACAAACTACCGAGCTTTTTATTCATCATCTCCATCTGTGTTGATAGCATGTTTACTGTATCGAGATTGAAAACTCTAGCTGATTTTGTTGGTTTTGTCCATGTAACTTGCCACTGATAGTTATTCAGTGACATCTCTTCTATAAACTCATAGGCTACTTCAGGAGTTTTATTGTTTAGGGTTCCACCGGCGGCTGAATCGATTAGTTGCCTCGTTGAGAGGTTTACACCGTTATAAAAAGTTTGGACTTGAAGCCACAAGGGTAAACCATGGTGTGGACACCTTCTCAAGAGATCCTTGTATCTCTCCCATACGTCGTATAATGTCTATAAATCCATCTACACAAAAGAAGAGATATCATTCCGTAATTTTGCCGTTTTGGCCGGTGGGAAATATTTTAATAAAAATTTTTCGGTCATTTGCTCCCATGTAGTGATTGACCCTCGTGGCAACGAGTTTAACCATTGTTTGGCTTTATTCCTTAATGAAAAAGGAAATAACCAAAAACGTATGGCATCATCAGAAGCGCCATTTATTTTGAAGGTATCACAAAACTCTAAAAAAATAGCTATATGAGTGTTTGGGTCTTCGTCTTGCAAACCATCAAATTGAACAAATTGTTGAATCCTTTGTATTGTGTTAGGCTTTAATTCGAAATTATTAGCAGCTACAGCAGGCCTAACAATACTCGAATCTGCTCCTATTAAATGCGGTTTAGCATAATCAAACATGGTACGTGGAGCATTGTTTTCTCCCACATCATGTGGTTGTGGATTATTCTCGTCCATCCCTTCAGTAGGATTGGATTTGCCTTTTTCTGTGTAATTTAGGGCTTGCCTGATTTCTCTGCGATTCCTACGAGCGGTGGCTTCAATATCACTGACGTATACTAAAGGTCCTCTTGGGTTCCTTCTAGTCATAAACTAGAGGTACCTGCTAGGAAAAGAAAGAAAGTTTAGCGAAAATCAAAATTTAAGCTAGGAAAAAAATATAATTAAAAGTAAATTGCGAAAAATAATAATGGCTAAAGTAATAAAAATAGAGCGTTCTTAATATTTTAGTTCCCCAGCAACGACGCCAAAAACTTGATTGTGGTTATCAGAGTCTTAAAATTTATAAAGAGAATGATCGAACCTGGAAACTAACTCTGACAACGATTAAAGGCAAGTGTACCTATCGAATAGTAGTATAGCTTAGGCAAGATTGGATTGTCGAACCCAAAGGAACTAAAAGTACTAATACTAACATTCTTTTTATTATCTAGCCTAAAATAGGTGAAGTTGTTGTTTAACCTAAATTAACTACTACTAAGCTAAGGACACAAAGACGAAAAGGATGAGTTGGGGAAATACTGTTGGAAAAACTCAGTTGATTTAGACGATACCCCTAGTAAGAATCCACCTAGACTTCACTTGTTATCTAACATTGAACTATACGATTTATTCACTTGACTTGATCCGTAAGACTCCCTAACGTATATTAAACCCTCTCTCGAGGCGAATAACGTCTAAACCTAGGTTAATTAATGGAAATATCTTTCTCGCTTAATAACCCCCTAAAATAGCAGTAAATCGATCTATAGACTCCCATATTAGGTTTCACCCTAATCAGGCAAAGTTTCGTCACCCTATCTCTAGGCGTGCGAAAAACTCCACTGTAATTATGCTAGATCTATGAATAGGAAGGGACTTTTGCTCCACCACCTAAACACATCATACTTGAACCAATATCCACGAAATATTAACATAAGAATTAAGCACACATAATTAAGAACAAAACAAGTATTTATCTTATAGTTCAAAAAACAATAACAAGATTCATCTAGGTTTCATCCTCTTCAGGTATCTGAAGGGTTTAGTTCATAACTATAAAAGAAAACATCTCAGAAGAAAAGATAAAACAAAACATAAGAAATCCCTAAATCCCCCTGAAGGAGTTGAAGGAGAGATCCGCTGTCTTGAGTAGAATTCCGGCTTCTTGAGATGGATCAACTGGCTATCCTTCGAGTAATTCCCACAACTCTGACCTTTTCGGCTTGGCTCATTGGCCTAGCTGATTGCCCCTTTTTCAGGAAACACCGAGGGGGTTTATATAGGCTTTCGAAATACGTTTCTTTCTCCCTAAGTATCCAAATTCGAGTGAAATTGCTCTTTCCAACAACAGGGACACGACCATGGCACACGCCCGTGTGGATCATGGCTAGGCTGTGCTCGGACTTCTTTAATGAGGCACAACCGTGCAAGTCGAGGTTAGGCCGTGTTCTAGATGATCAGTGAGGCACGGCCGTATAAGCTTAAGTTCAGGCTATGTCGATTTCCTTCTTGGCCCAATTTGGTTCGTTTAAGGCCCATTTCTCATTCTTTTTATCCTCGGGTGCTTTCTTGGGTATAAGACATGAAAAGAAAGGATTAAGAGCACATTTTTACATAAATCAAGGGATAAATCATCCAAAAGCATACTAAATGTGGGATTAAAATATGTTACTTTTACGGTTTATTAGTTGGTGCCATTCTATACGGAGCTATAGAAATGGGAATAGTCCCCGGCACTAATTCAATACCAAATTCCACTTCTCGATTTGGAGGTAATCCCGGCAGCTCTTTAGGAAACACATCCGAAAACTTACATACCACAGGCACAGATTCAATTTTCTTTCCGACACTTTTGTATCAATCACATACGCCAAATAAGCTTCACAACCTTTTCTCACATAATTCATAGCTTCCATCGCATATACAACAGCTGGTAATCCTTTCATATCATTGGATTCAATTCGAACTATCTCACCCTTCCGACTCTTCAACTCAATACTCTTTCTTTTACAATTCACGATGGCATTATATAGAGTATGCCAATCCATGCCCAGAATTATGTCAAACTCATTGAATGGTAGTAACATCAAATTGGCCAGAAAACATATATCACGAAACATCAATGGGCAATTCTTGTATATTTTATCCACCAAGACACACTTGCCTAAGGGGTTCGACACTCTAACCACAAATTCAGTAGACTCAACAGGTAGATTCTTATTCAATACTAAGTTTATACACATATAGGAATGAGTTGATACTAGATCTATCAATGCAATGACATCAGTATCAAATAAAGTGAAAGTACTGGTGATGACGTCTGGAGATGATGTTTCTTCTCGTGCATGTATAGCATAGGCTCGGGCAGGTGCTCTCGCTTCTGACCTCACAGCTGTGTCAGTTGTCCCTCTCTGGCTTTCACTCACATTTCTGCTATTTCTGGGTAGTCTACCTCTAGCTGTAACATTACTCGGTCTTTCATTCTAAACATTTTCTTCCTCGACCATCTTTGGGCAATCTCGAATAAAATGATCTCGGGATCCACATTTATAACAAACTCTACTATTGTACTTGCCCCAGCACTCTCCCATATGTCGTCTTCCACACTGTCTGCATTCAGGTTTGTTACTCTTAATGCTACCAGCACTTGATTCATTCGGAGCTTGAATTCATGGACCAGTATTTTATCTCGAACAATTTCTACTTGGATGTCCAAACGAAGCATTTGAACGGTTGCTTGCATCTCTATATCTCTTTTCTGAAGGTTGAGAGAACTTATTCATCGATCTTTTTCTTTCACCTCGAGCCTCAGAATCGGCTTACTTTTTTTCTTTACTGAGCTCCTCAGCTTTACATGCTCTTTCAACTAACACAACAAATTCATTTATATCAAGTATCCCAACCAACAATTTAATGTCTTCATTCAATCCCTCTATGAAACGTTTGCACATAGTAGCTTCGGTCGAAACACATTCTCTCGCGTATTGACTTAGTCTTACTAATTCCTGTTCGTACTCAGTAACAGACAAACGACCCTGTTTCAATTCTAGAAACTCTTTACGTTTCAGATCAATGAAACGTTGACTGATATACTTCTTTCTGAACTCGGCTTGAAAAAAGTCCCAGGTGATTCTCTCTCTCCAAACCACAGATATCACTATTTTCCAACAGTTATAAGCTGTGTCACTCAACAAGGAAACTACACACTTAATGCACTCATCAGGATTCAATGACAACTCATAGAATACTCTGATTGTATTCTCAAGCCAAAACTCGGCTCTCTCAGCATCGTCATCAGATGTGGCCCTAATGTAACACCCCAAACCCGGACAAGACACTACGTCCGAATCTGGTATGTTACGGGGAAAACGTACTTAAGAGGTTTAGATTTTTCGTTTTAACACTGGATGAAAACTCTCCACCATGAAGTGTATTTGAAGAACTTAGAGTAGACTTGTTTGAAATCAATGGTGTATTTGAAACCCGAAATTTTTTTTGAAAACTCAGTCAACATGTGTAGTTAGAACGAGTTTATTCCATTTAAAACTTCAATAGTTTCTTAGTGTTACATAAAACATTTTTTTTTTGAACTTAACAGAAAGCCGTGTTTGATTTGAAAATCATTTGAGTTTACTTTATATCAAAACGTAGTGAGATACCCGATGGTATAGTTTAAAACACATTGCGTTAAAATTTTGAAAACATCATCTTTCCCAGTTTTAGTAAAAATTTCAACCCAATTATTTTGATAAGGCATATTAAAATCTAATTTAGAACATAAACATCATAAGACATAATTTAAAGGCCTTTTACAATCCAAAGTAAGACCCAAATAAAAGTAATAAAACCTAAGTACCCAAATGATAGAGTCTGAGTAAAACTTTATTAAGCATGGCATGAGCACCCCGAGTCCATCCCGGCTCCATGTCCGCGTCTACGAGTCACCTGAAATGTAAAAGGAGAGGGTGAGTCGAATGACTCAGTGCATAAATCCCGCTCCCGATAAAGCAACAGGCTAACACACATCATACATAGCAACACAATTAGTGCAACCCGATCCTAACCATCCGTATCTCCTTTTCTACCCCGTGTGGTACCAAACCACTGGTGGTGCCAAACCACTGGTGACCCAAAGCCACGATATCCATAAGTGTGGTGCCAAACCACTGGTGACCCAAAGTCACGAATAATCCGATGATGGGGCCAACCCATCGCGTGATACCAAATCACTAGCGACAATCCCGTATCTCACATGTGGGGCCAACCCACGGTGGTGTCAAACCACAAGGACGAGTCGCAATGAGGTGCCAAACCTCTGGTGTCCCAAAGACACATGTGGTACCAAACCACGGGTGACCGCAGTCACAAATCCGATGATGGGGCCAACCCATCGTGTGATACCAAATCACTAGCGTCAATCCCGTATAATCAATCAGAGGGCCAACCCACCGTGGTACTAAGCCACTGGGACGAGACGCTGAGGTGCCAAACCTCTGGTGACCCAAAGTCACAATAGTCAATCTGTGGTACCAAACCACTGGAGGTGCCAAACCTCTGGTGACCCAAAGTCACAGTGTCCCAAAGACACGGATATCATATCCCCCTCCTCTCAAATCACCCATCATGTCATATCGATGCAAATCATGTAATACATGCCAACATGCCCCATAATGCATCTTATAACATACATAGCATAAATCATACTATCACGGTATCACAATAGAACTCATAATAAGATAGACTTACCCAGATCCGTACACATACCCCATTTGGGTATCCAATTATCCATCACACTGTTATGATTTTTAACAGGCAAACAGGTTTATTAACAACATTACTAAGTAGCAGTGTGTTAGTTTACACACTTGGTATATACGAGTCTAAAGATCCCAACGAAACGATCTAAGTCCCTTGATTATCTGGCTCCTATAACATTCAGCCAACATAGGGGTTAGGCACTAAGACCATTCGGCTATAGCCATTTAAACCAAAAGGTTCTATCGAATAACCCTCACCTTGCACACCTTTGGTTTCGTACCAACCCGACCCAACAATGGTTCCTCCTTCAACAATCGGCACCCTATCAAAATAGTTAATCACAAATCACCTTTGACTTAATCGAAATCATAAGATTGGACTAACAATAATATATCTATCACTTACCCAACACCAAGGATCGATCAACCAAACAAAATCCCCTTCACTAATATTCGGTCACCACGGCACTTCTAAAAGAGAGGGGAGTTTCAAATGAAGGCTTCAAAAGAAAGAAAAGGATTCGGCTTATAGGTGTTCAACACCCTTAGGTTCGGCTTTAAGAGAGAAAAAAGAGAATAAAAATTTGTGAGATGAGAATGGAATTTCGGCAGTGGGATATTAAGAAGAAAAGAAGTGGATAGAATGAAAGTATTTTCAGTTTAGAGAAGGTGTGTTGGAGAATATAGTTTCGGCTAAGGTGTTTTCAAAAGCCAAACAAGAAAAGAAAATGTGAGAGAAAAAGAGAACTATCTTTGGTTTACACAATTGAAGAAGAAAGGGAAGTGAAGATGCTTGAGCACTTTCGGCCACACCCCCTCAAAAGGCAAAACAAATTCGGTACATGGGAGCTTTGAACTTTCGGTTTTCCAAGAAGAAAAGAATGAGAATTTTGACAAAAAGAAAACTTTGTTTGACACCAAAAAGTGACCGAAAATGCACCAAGTAACCTAAATGAAATTCGGCACACTCCCACTCCCCTATACCAAGCCGTCACTCCCCCTCCAACCTCCCCTAAAATTCGGCCATAATCCCACCAATTGCTCACCTCCACTAATTCAAAATGGTTGAACTAGTCAACCTCCTAAACTCACTCTCCACCTATCATTCAAATGGGAAGACTTAGTCTTAGGCAGAGTTTGAACTGCCACAAACTCCTCCCTCCATGCCGTCAAAATGAGTGCCAAAAAGTGGCCACTCCGCAGCTCGAACACAAGGCCTACACCCTTGCATTAGGCGTTACCCACACAAAGCCTTAATGGCGCCTAGCTTGCCACTACACCAGCTCCCTTTTTGTGATAACTCTTGCCAATTAAAACTCTTAAGCCCCAGCTACCTCTGCTCCTCACACCTTAGCTCAAAAACTAAAATTTTTCCACCTATTCCGGCTTACTTCTAGCTCACAACTAAGCCCTTAAAACATAGAATCAGCAACATAGCACACCAACACATGTCATTTTATGCAACAATAAAATAACCCCCTAACCCGGGATATTACACCTAAACTCCTTGGCCTCGTATTTTTGAATCTTGTCTACAGGTGATTTATTCAATCTGATCGGATCTACAACTTGTGGCACAATAGGTACTTGTGGGGCTGGAGGTTGTGGAGTAGCCAGATTCATTCGAATGAACTCTGTAAACCACTCGTTCATCACTCGAAAGAAGGCTTGCTTAGCCTCTCCTATCTCACTACTATCATTTGGCCGAGATGTGACCGGCGCTGTCCCTTGAGCGGGAGCAGGCGCATTGTTTTCTACATCGTTAGCAACTACTCGATCGAGATCGATTACTATATAACAACACATTTTCAACTGTCAGAATTCATCACACTGTCGCAATATCAAATATGACATGTATAGCTAGACTGACACGCGCTACGTCAGTCCGAGATGACTAAACCGTAGCTCTGATACCAATAAAATGTAACACCCTAACCCAAAAACCATCGCCGAAATAGGGTTAAGAGGCATTACTAGACAATAGGATTAATTACAACCTAATTACGACACATAGTCAACAATCATCATAATACATCAAACATAAACAATTATTCCCTTTATAGCATGTGTTTAAGGTCTTATACACCTTAATAAGGGACTAATTATTTATGTTTGATATATTATGATGATGGTTGACTATGTGTCATAATTGGGTTGTAATTAATCCTATTGTCTGGTAATGCCTCTTAACCCTATTCCGGCGACAGTTTTCGAGTTAGGGGTGTTACATTCCTCATGCTACCAATCCTATTATCATGGTGAAATTCAAGTCGAGTAGCGTTTACTTTAAAGGTACCGATTGTAGGATTACTTACCTCAACTGTTTCGTATGGGAAAATATTGAGTACCCACAAAGATATTTCTTTATTTGTATTAGGGTCTGGAGGAGGTATTCGAGGGTCTACTTTATCTAACAGTACCTGATCTCCGATCTTGAATTTGTTTGTTCCATGGAGTGGCGTTGGTTCTACTTTGTGTATTCCTAATTTTTCCTTGAAGTGTGTCTTCCACTCGTCTAGTTCATCGATCTGAAGCCTTCGTTCCTCATGGGTTATTTCCTTGTTGGCATGAGGTCTAGGATCTGGCTCAATTGTGTAGTTTCGTGGTGCTTTCTGAAAAGAAAGTTTAACCGAATGGTTATTAATAGAATTAATGTTCTCACCTTGATTACTCGATGTCCTGATTGAGTTGAGAGCTTGAGGATTGATTGATTTGTTACCTACACAAAGTATGAGTTCACCTGCACTGACATCAATTTTAGTCCTAGCAGTCGCTAAAAAGGGCCTTCCTAAAATTAGGGGGATACTATTGCCCTCATCCATGTCTAAAACAACAAAGTCTACCGCGAATACGAATTTATCAATTTTCACTAGCACGTCTTCAATTATACCCCTAGGAATTCTAATAGTTTTATTAGCTAATGGAATGCTCATCCTAGTTTGTTTGGGTTTCCCTAAACCTAGTTCTTTAAACAATTTATAAGGCATGACATTTATGTTTGCCCCTAAATCAGCTAAAGCATTATCAATAGATAAACTACCAATTAAACATGGAATTGTAAAACTCCCTGGATCTTTTAATTTCTGTGGTAGTTTATTTTGCAACATTGTTTAGCACACTGCATTTAGTTCCACATGTGATGCTTGGTCTATCTTTTATTTGTTCGTCAATAGATCCTTTAAGAATTTCCTAGAATCTGGCATCTGCGAAAGAGCTTCAAGTAACAGTAAGTTAATATGTAATTTCTTTAAAAGTTTAAGAAACTTACCGAACTGTTCTTCTGTGTCGTCTCTCTTTATTTCTTCGGGATATGGTATGCGAGGTTGGTACTCTTTGATTACCGGTTTTGGCTTTTGTTGGCTTACCTCAACCTTACCTTCCTCTACCAAATTCTCTTGCTTTAAATTGGGCTCGTCTAACCCTTCACTTTCTTGAGCTATTATGGCTTGAATTTGCTCTTTTTCCCTAGGTACGCTTTCCGATCGTATTTCAGAAACTAACTTAGTAAGTTGCCCGATTTGATCCTTGAGCTCCTGTGTCGATGCCTCAAGTTTAGTTTCTATATTTTTGGAAATGTGTTTTTGTGGCTGCTATGAATTTTGTCAGCATCTCCTCGTGGTTCGGCTTCTTTTCCTGTGGGTAGGGCTGTTGTTGGAAGTTTTGAGATGGTTGTTGCCTTTGATTTCCTTGACCACCCCATGAGAAATTGGGGTGGTTCACCCAACCTGGATTATAAGTATTACTATAAGGGCTATTGTTAAATTGTTACCCATATAGTTTATTTGTTCGCTCTCCATGCCCTATCCGTAGGGTGGGTACTCAGGATTCGCCACTCCTCTACTTGTGTCGCACTACATAATTGGATGTGTCTGCAAAGAACCGTATAAACCATCAAACCTTTTTTGTAACATATCTACCTGATTTGATAGCATGGTTACTGCGTCGAGGTTGAAAACTCTGGCTGCTTTGCTGGCCTTGTCCTTGTAACTTGCCACTGATAGTTATTCAGTGACATCTCCTCTATAAACTTGTAAGCTGCTTCAGGAGTTTTGTTATTTAGAGTTCCGCCAGCAGCTGAATCGATTAATTGCCTTGTTGAGTGGTTCACACCGTTGTAAAAGGTTTACACCTGTAGCCACAAGGGTAATCCATGGTGTGGACACCTTTTCCACAAATCCTTGTATCTCTCCCATACGTCATAGAGTGTCTCTAAATCCATCTGCACAAAAGAAGAGATATCATTCCTTAACTTGGCTGTTTTGGTCGGCGAAAAATATTTTAACAAAAATTTTTCGGTCATTTGATCCCACGTAGTGATTGATCCTCGTGGAAGAGAATGCAACCACTGTTTGGCTTTATTCCTCAATGAAAAGGGAAATAACTAAAGACAGATGGCATCATCAGAAACGCCATTTATTTTGAAGGTATCATAGAATTCTAGAAAATTCGCTAAGTGTGTATTAGGATCCTCATCCTGCAAACCATCAAACTGAACAAACTGTTGTATCATCTGTGTAGTGTTAGGTTTCAGTTCAAAATTATTTGTAGCAATAGTAGGCCTAACAATACTTGACTCAGTTCCTGTTAAACTAGGTTTAGCATAATCATACATAGTTCAAGGAGCATGATTTTCGTCCATCTCTGGAGGCGACGGATGATTTTTAGCCATCTCTTCTGTAGCATTTATTTCGGTTTCTTCCTCTTCTTCTATGTAGTTTAAGCTTCGCCTTATTTCTCTACGATTTTTGCGAACGGTACCTTCAATATCACTATCGTAAAGTAGGGATCCTGTCGGGTTCCTTCTAGTCATAAACTAGAGGTACCTGAAAGGAACAAAAGAAAGAAAATTTAGCAACATTAAAAATAAAAAATAAATTGCAAAAAATAAAAATAGCTAAAGTAATAAAAATTGAGATTTCTTAATATTTTAGGTCCCCGGCAACGGTGCCAAAAACTTGGTCGTCGTTTTTTGCGATGTTAAAGTCTTAAAATTTATAAAGAATATGATCGAACCTGGAAACTAACTATGACAGCGATTTGAGGCAAGCGCACCTATTGAACAGTAGTATAGTTAAGCCAAGACCGGAATGTCGAACCCAAAGGAACCAAGAGTACTAATACTAACTCTCTTTTTATTATTTAGCCTAAGAATTAAGAGATTTTTTTATCTAATCTTAAATTAACTAACAACTAATCTAAAGACTCTAAGACAAAGAAGAATGAAATTGTGAAAATAACTTGAGGAAAAACCAATTGATTAAGACGACACCCAAGGACGAATCCACCTAGACTTTACTTGTTATCAAACTCTGAACCAGAAGATTTATTCACTTGAATTGATCCGTAAGATTCCCTAAGTTATATTAATCCCTCTCTCGAGGCGATTAACGTCTAACCCTAGGTTGATTAATTGAAATCTCTTTCTAATTAAAACCCCTAGAATCGCATTAACTCGATCTATGGACTCCTATATTAGGTTTCACCCTAATCCGGATGTAACACCCCTAACCCGTAATAGTCGCTGGTCTATGGTTAAAAGGCATTACCAGACAATCGAAAACTTTTACGGACATTTCAAAACATAATTTGAGAAATCACATCAAAGTGTCCCTTAAATAGGTCCTCGAGACCTTGAACATGCTTTAGAATAGGTCCAAGACTAAATCAAACACATACAAAAATTCTCAGAAATTTAAAACTTTTTCAAAGTTACAAAGGTCACACGCCCATGTGGGTAGGCCGTGTGCCTCACACGACCTCAGACATGTCTGTGTGTCTAAGCCGTGTCAGAACAGGGCATACATACTGACTTGTCCACACGACCGTGGACATGTCAGTGTGCCTCACCCATGGTCGCTACTGACTTGCACCACACGGCCAGTCACACGCCCGTGTGTCTTACTGGTGGTCGAGGCTGACTTGTTTTGAAATGCAACCACGAAGGACACAGTTGAGCCACACGCCTGTGTGCTCAACCGTGTAGGTAATTATAGGCCATTTTCATGGCCAAAATATGTAACACCCCAAACCCGGACAAGACACCACGTCCGAATCTGGTATGCTACGGGGAAATTGTTTTTGAAAAGTTAAATTTTCCGTTTAAAAGCTGAGTGAAAACACAGTGTGTTTGAAACAAATTTGGAGTAGTCTTGTTTGAAAAACGGTTGGTGTAATTGAATCCCGGAGATTTTGGAAACTTATTCAGAATGTGTAGGTAAAACGAGCTTATACCCTTTAAAACCTCATTAGTTCCTTAGTGATACATAAAACACTTTTAAACTTAGGAGGACCACAAGTTTGAGTTGAAAACCATTTGTATTTGCTTATCACAAAGACTTAGTGTGATACCCGATGGTATAGTTTAAAACACATTGCGTTATGATTTTGAATTCGTTATCTTTCCAAGTTTTAGTGAAAATCATACCAACTTATTTTGTTAAGGCATATCAGAATTTAAGTAAAACATAAGCATCGTAAATCATAAATTAAAGGCCTTTTACAAATCCAAATTAAACCCAAATAAAAGTAAATAAGTTAAAATACCCAAATGCAATAGTCTGAGCAAACTCTTATTAAAGCATGGCATGTGCACCCCGAGTCCATCCCGGCTCCATGTCCGCATCTACGAGTCACCTGAAATGTCAAAGGAGAGGGTGAGTCGAGTGACTCAGTGTGTAAATCCCGCTCCCGAGAAAACAACATGCTAACACACATCATACATAGCAACATAATTAATGCAACCCGATCCTAACCATCCATACACCTTTTCTACCTCGTGTGGTACCAAACCACTGGTGACGCATAGTCACAATGTGTTACCAAAACACCGTGTCCCAAGACACATTATCCATCAATGTGGTCCCAAACCACTGGTGTCCCAAAGACACAATTGTGCTACCAAAGCACTGGTGACCGAAGTCACAAATCCAATGATGATGGGGCCAACCCATCGTGTGATACCAAATCACTAGCGGACGGTCCCGTATCTCAAGTGGGGCCAACCCACGGTGGTCAAACCACAGGGACAAGTCGCAATGAGGTGCCAAACCTCCGTGTCCCAAAGACACAATGTGCTACCAAAGCACCGGTGACCGTAGTCACAACCGTGATGGGGCCAACCCATCGTGTGTTACCAAAACACCGCGCCAATCCCGTATAATCATCAAGTGGGGCCAACCCATCGTGGTACCGAGCCATCGGGACGAGACGCGAGGTACCAAACCTCTGAGGTGCCAAACCTCTCTGTGACCCAAAGTCACAAAGTGTGCTACCAAAGCACTGGTGCTCGTCAGCACAAAATATCACTGCTCCCTCCTCTCGTATCACCCATACATATCACACTCATGGGGTTATGCATCTCATACAAGTCATGCATATCATGCTAACATATCAAGCATTACAACTCATAACATGCATAACATAAATCATGATATCATGTATTATCATTAATACTCATCATAGAAACGTACTTACCCGAATCGTACATACATACCCCTTTTTGGGTATCCTTTTATCCTTCTCATCGCTTTCAATCTTATTAAGCAATCAAGTTTATTAACAATGTTACTAAGTAGAGGGTGTGTTAGTTACACACCTGGTATACACGAGTTTAACAATCCCTACGAATAACTCTGCGTCCCTTGATGACTAGCTCCTTGAAGGTGATTTGGTTTCCTACCAAATCCGAGTCAAGCAGTGACTCTCCTTTAACAATCGGTTCCCTATAAAACCAATAGTTAACCACTAGCCACCTTTAACTTAATCAAAATCAACTGATTGTACTAGCACAAATACTTCAACTGCTTACCCTTTACTTACCAATCGGCCACTTGCAGTCAAGGCTTCAATTGACTGCCTCACCTAAATACCACCACGATCAAAAGGCCCTAACACAAGATGATTAATAACAGATTAATTCCCTTCCAACCACAACCAATAGTAAGCTTTTATTCCAACCGAAATCAGCATAGGACTATAAAAGATGAACATGGCCATTCGGCCAAACACTTACCAATATCCAATATTCGGCCAAAAGAGGACTTCTAGGAGAGAAGATAGATTCGGCTACCAAGTTAAACACACCCCCCAAATTCGGTTTTTGAAAAGTAGAAGAGAAAGAATAGGAATGAGAGGAAAATAGGGGTTACGGTAACAAAGTGCTCTTGGAAGAAAGTTTCGGCAACAGGCAAATGAGGAGAAGAAAGAAATACAGAAAGAATAGAGGGAGGGTACCTTCGGTTTTGGAAAGAAAAGAAATAGATGAAGAAATGTCTTGGGTAAGATTCGCTACAAAGGTTCCAAGCAAAGAGGAAGAAAACAATTAAAAGCAAAGAAGAAGTAGTTTCGGCTTGCAAGATTGAAAGAAAAAAAGAAAAGATGGAAAGGGGTATTCGCCACAATGTACTCTAGGAACCAATGATGCAAACTTTAATGCTTGTTGAGGTTTGGTCTTTAAGTTTCAAAAGATGTAAACCGAACAAAGAAAATGAAGGACACCCTTAGAACATTCTTGCTACAAATGACCCCAAGAAGAGACTTTTTGCTTGATAATCCAAAGACCGAAATTGCACCCAATATGCCAAAAATGCAAAATGAATTTCTGGCTAGCCCCTCTCCCCCCACTATGCCGCCCACTTCCCCCATTCCAAGCCCCAAATATTCGGCCATGATCCCCAAACAACTCCCATCCACACATTCAAAAATAGTTTGAACAAGTCCTCCTCCTTAATTTGCTCTCCACCATCCAAGTCACCCCTTGACCAAGTCTTAGGCAGAGTTCAAATTGCCACAAACTCTTCCCTCCTATGCCGTCCAAAAAGAAAGCACAATGTGGCCACTTTGCAGCTTGAACACAGGACCACACCCCCTGCAAGTGGCGTCACATTCACAAGCCCTTAGTGGCGCCTACAATGCCACTCCACCAACTTGTTTATTGTGCTAACAACCACCAAAAATAAGTTTAAAAGCCCCAGCTTCCTCAGCTCCTAATACCTTAGCTCAAAAACTAAAATTTTCCTATACACTCAAGCATTCACCTATGCTACAATTAAGCCCCTAAAACACTGAAATAGCAACACAGCGCACTAACACATGCAATAACATGCAACAACAAAATAGCCCCTAACCCGGGATATTACAAAATACCACCCACACATTGGGTTATCCCTACAAGCAACATACCAATTCAATTCATGCCAAAATAACCAACTTTTCCAAGCATTCAAAGGCACCTCAAGCATACCATTTTAAGCAACATTTAGCTCAACTTATTCACAAGCATTTCCAACATAATCTATTCATAAACTTACAATTAATAATATGCTAACTTGGCATCAAGTAACTTACCATTAACATGACCATTTCAATAGCCATCAAACCTCACCAAACAAAGCATCATATAACAAGATTACTAAATCATAACACAACCATATATCTAGCCATATCACATGGCTATGTACTTATCTCAAACATACTCCAAAACAACTAGCCTATACATGCCATATTTAATTATATTCACATTAGAAAGTACCAAAGTAGAGTTTGACAGTGTGGTGATGATCTGTGACAGACCAATTTTGACCCTAATCGGAACGGTGGTTTCGGGACCACGAATCCGAGCCCAATAAATATTTTTTTTTATATTTTACTTTGTGTCTATTATGGGTGAATTGTTGTAAGTGAATGTTTTGTTGGAGAATTTAACCGTTTGGGTGTTTAATTGGCAAAAAGGATTAAATTGCTAAAGGAACCAAGATAGCAAACATGAAACGAGTAAGGGGCTAAGTGAATTATGACTTAAACATAGGGATTTGCATGTCAAATTCCCCATGTTAGAGAGGTGGACTGCAAGCATGTAATAAAATAACTTATGGCTTTAAAATATTATTTTTGAGACATTATTATATGTAAGCATGCTAAGAATATTAAGCTTTCCTAAATATATTATAAACATAAGTAATATATTATACTAAAAGCATGCTAAAATAAGGTGTTAGTAGAATTAAACAAAAGGAAATTAGTTTACATCTCTTTCCTCATTCATTTACCCGAATCTTACCTTCAAGAAGAGAAGAAACTTATCTTCTTCATTCTACTGATGCATGTGTCTCTAAGGTGAGGTATCAAGCTTCATTTTTTGATGATTTTGCATGGTTGTGTGGGTAGTCTTATATACTATCGAATTCTTGTGCAAAACTTGAGATTTAAGCTCCCTTGATTCGCCATGATCTAGTTCTATGGCTTTTTCATGTTCGATGGAAACATGTTAGCTATGGTTAGTCTAATTGTTTGCTAAATAGAAAAATGGGTGGGTATTTTAGCTTGTTTTTAATAAGTCGTTTTATATAGTAATTGTTTGCGTTGGATGCTAATGAAAATCAAGTTAAAATTTTGGATTTTAACAAGCTAATATTCGACTGGGCTTTGGATGAATAAATTATGGTTAATTAGCTTGTTGCTTGGTATTATGTTGAAGAAAATGCGTGGGTACTTTGAATTAGCAAATTCGGCCATAAGAGAGAATGATATTAAGCAATTGCATTCGGTTATATATGTATACTTATAAAGTGAATGTATGGCCATAGATAAGAAGGTAAGTTTTAAGCTAAAGTACATTAAAGTGATAGAAGGAAGGGTTATAGAGAATCCTAGAGACCTAAGGGCCATTTGGCCATGGAAAAGAAATCCAAATGGGTTGAAATTATATTGTGGTGTGCAATAGGTTAAATTGAAAAAGTTAAATGCTTGAATTTGGTGTGGTTATTGTTTAAATTAAATAAATGAAGTAGGGATTCGGTTCCTAGTTTCCTTGAATTAAGTTATGTGCAATTTGTTTTGAGTTGAGTAAAAAGGGATAGGATGAATATGAGCAAAATTTATTTAACATTTTTTTAGATCGGGAACAAAAGAGAAGGAACAAGATCGAGGAAAAACAAAGGTTATCGAGTAGCCGATTTGCACGGCTTATCGACAACCGAGGTAAGTCCTTCAGTTTTAGTGTATTGAAGAATTAATTACGAATCTAGTGGACGATGATGTTTGATAAATTCTAGTATATATATAATTATGCCATAGCCAATGTATATAAGCCTATTAGAATGATTTCGATTGTTGATGTAAATAAGCTAAAGTAAATTCGATATGTAATATAGTTATGAAAAGTGTTAGCGATGAACAATTGTGTTAATGTGGTTCGGCTTTTAAGCCTAGCGTGCCTTGTGCCGGTGTACTTATCGGGCTTTACGCCTAGCGTGCCTTGTGCCGGTGTACTTATCGGGCTTCTACGCCTAGCAGGCCTTGTGCCGGTGTACTTATCGGGCTTCTACGCCTAGCAGGCCTTGTGCCGGTTGTACTTATCGGGCTTTTACGCCTAGCGGGCTTGATGCCGTGATGAAATTTACAAACTAGAAACCAAAATTTGTGTTCAAGGTGAATTAAAGCAAATATATCAAGTTAAAGGCTCAGGTACGCATATAAAGTAGGGGTGTACTTCTTACTTATTTTAAAACAAAGTAATCAAATGATCCAGTGATTCATTACAAATGGTATATGTTCGAGTGAAGTGGATACATATATATATATGTATGGTTATAATATTGTTATCGGCTTTATTAATGAATGATATGGATATCGTGACCTTGATTTCTTATTGTGTGGATGCCATGTTATCATAATTGAAATGTAAGTATATGAATGTTGGTATCTATAGTTACAAGATGACATTTTGAGTTTGAAAGATTGGTTTATGAATGAATATTTGATCATAAATATGTGGGTAAAGAGAAATTTCCCTATGAATTCATACTTGTTTACATGAGTATGAAATTGAAAGCTTGATAATAAATACGAGTATAAGCCTACAAGTTGAATTGTAGAAATTTTTAATTGTTGATAATTGAATGTTATTTATCTTTGTAATTAGGACTTACTAAGCTAGCAAGCTTATCGTGTGAAACGTTTCCTCTGTTTTATAGATTAGGTGCAAGCTACAAGCTCATCGGGATCGTTCGGAAAGCCACTCGCACTATCAATCTACATTTTGGGTACTTTTTCATTTCAGATTTTAAATGAAGGCATGTATAGGAAAGACGTAATCTTTGTTGGGTGAACTCTTGAGATATATGTATATAATAGCCATGCGAATATGGCTAAATTTTTAGTAAGTACGACGTTGTGTCTCGATATGGATGTTGGTTCATGATGGCGATGTTATGAAATTTTTAATCCGGGTTTAATTGTTTTTGTTAAGGAATGTTTGTATACAAAATGAATCCTTGAATTTGGGATATAGGTAGGTTCGGTTAGAAGCTAGTCTTTCATAAAATGCAACAAACAGTTTGTAGTAGCAGCAGTGATGTGAGTTAGAAAACTCACCAAAAATAGGGTATATTGAATTTGAAGGTGTGTGAGATATGAAATTAAACCTTATTGTGTCTATCTTTACATGAAAGAAACAGAGTAGGCAAAAGATTTATATATTATGAGATAATTAAGTTTTAGTGAGACCTGTTCTGAATGAATTCGTGAGTCACTGTTCTGTTTTGGAAAAATTGTCAAAAATTGTACAAAAATAATTAGGAATCATGGTTTATATGTGTAGAAACCTTAATGAGTCTACTTTTCATTGGTATAAACAAGAATAGTATATGAAAATTGTGAAATGAGATAACTGCATTTTTGTAGAGACAGGTCAGAATTAGCAAGCTGTGTAATAAGGGTAACTTTGATGAATAAACTGTACAAATTGGCCACATGAAAAATTCTGGAAAAATTATGGTAAAAATTTATATGAGTCTAGTTTCAAGGAAAATTTATGGATCTAAATTTCGAGTTTTGTAACTCGAGTTATGGTCAAATTATTTGGCATGACGCAGTTTGACAGCTTTTAATTTTTATGTCCTGAGCTTGTAGTCAAGTTGAGTAATGCCTCTTACTCAACTTCGGCGATGGTCTCGGGTAAGGGGTGTTACATTTTATTGGTATCAGAGCTTACGGTTTAGTCGATTCTAGGACTACCGTAGCGCGGGTGAGTCTAGCTATACATGCCTTTATTATATGTTGATAGTGTGGTGACTTCTGACAGCCTGAACTTTGTTTTATATAGTAAATGGACACCGATCCCGAAAGAGTCAGAGTGATGATGTGGAGAGCGTGGCGCTGACCGTACCTACGGATCGCGCCGATAGACTCTCGACCTGTTTCGGTAGCCACGAAGGAGAGACTAAACAAGCCTTTTATCGGATGATGAATGAGTGGTTTGCCCAATTCATTCAAAATAACCCTACAGTATCCCAACCTCCACCCCGAATAATCCAACTCCGGTTCCTTCACTCCCCAATGATAGACCCGATGAGATCTAGTAGGCCCCCGCTTGATAAAATCCAAAAATATGGGGCCAAGAATTTAAAGCTAATGACGATGATGACGCCGAGAGAGCCGAAATGTGGTTTGGATAACACTATTCGGTACTTGATGAGCTATCTTGTACTCCTGATGAATGCTTGAAGTGTCTCAGATCCTTATCATGGACACTTGATATCACCGTGGAATACACTAGTATCGGTGGTTCCGAAAGAAAAGTGACATGGGATTTCTTCCAAACCGAATTTACTTAAAGAAGTATATTAGCCAAAGATTCATTGATCAAAAACGAAAGGAGTTCCCGAGTCAAACAGGGGCGAATGACCGTGAATGGAATATGAAAGAAAATTTGTCGCTCAAATTGATATGCTAGAGAATGTGTTTCTACTGAAGCTATTATGTGTAAAAGATTTGAAGACGGTCTAAATGAAGATATAAAGATGTTTGTTGGCATTCTTGAAATCCAAGAGTTTGTAACTTTAGTTGAGAGAGCTTGCAAAGCTGAAGAGCTCGGGAAAGATAAAAGAAAGGCTGAGATAGAAACTAGAGACATCTGAAAAAGGTCTTCGGGTAAAGTCTTTCATTCCACGACCAAGAAGCCCAGAGATGACTACAGCCGACAGAAAGCTACTACAGATCTTCCTAGACGGGATCGACCTCCTATGAACTCCCGAGCTACCTTGATAGCCAGTGTTGGTAACGTTCCACAAAATAGAGTTGAATGCAAGCACTGTGGGAAGTGGCACTCAGGGAGTTGTAGATTCCATGATCAGTCTTGCTATAAATGTGGATCGTCAGATCATTTCATTAGAGAGTGTCCGGTTAGCCGAAAGGAATACGCTTTTAGAACACTAAACCGAGCAACGTGTCAATGCGAGGTAGACCACCCGCATATCTGTGCAATATAGGTGGTAGTCGAAAGGAACGAAGAACACTACGGATCGATCGAGGGCTAGAGCTCCGGCTAGAGCATATGCTGCGCGAGCTAGAGAGGATGCTTCTTCCCCCGACGTTATTACCGGTACTTTCACTCTTTATGATACTACTGTGATTGCACTAATTGATCCTGGTTCGACTCATTCGTATGTGTGTGAAACTTTAAAATTTGGCAAGACTCTGCTAGTTGAGTCGACTGAGTTTGTGATCCGTGTGTCCAACCCTTTGGGTAGATGTGTGCTTGTTAATAAAGTGTGTAGAGATTGCCCGTTGATGATTCGAGATTATTGCTTCCCAGCTGATTTAATGTTGTTGCCCTTTGACGAATTTGATATAATCTTGGGTATGGATTGGTTAACTTCACATGAGGCAGTGGTGGATTGCAAAAGAAAGCATATTGATTTGAAATGCCGAAACGGTGAGACAATCAGAATTAAATCCTGTGATGTAAATGGGTTGCCTACAGTAATATCTTCAATGGTAGCCCAAAAGTATGTGAGAAAAGGGTGTGAAGCTTATTTGGCTTATGTACTGGATAATAAAATGTCCGAGAAACAAATGAAATCGGTACCGAGCTTGTATGTGAATACGCCGATGTGTTTCGTAAGAGCTACCGGTTTACCCTCAAGAGACGAGAGATTGAGTTCGGCATTGAATTAGTGCTTGATGCGACTCGATTTCGATGGCTCCGCATCAATGGCGCCATCGAATTAAAAGAATTGAAAGTGCAGTTGCAAGAGTTGACAGATAGGGGTTTCGCACGACCGAGTTTTTCTCCGTGGGGTGCACGGTTTTATTTGTGAAAAAGAAAGATGGGACAATGCGAATGTGTATCGACTATCGACAACTAAATAGGGTAACTATAAAGAATAAGTACCCGTTGCCTCGGATTGATGATTTATTTGATCAGTTAAAAGGGGCTTCAGTGTTTTCGAGATAGATTTGAGATCGGGTTATTATCAGTTGCAAGTTAGAGATTCAGATGTGCCAAAGACTGCATTCCGAACGAGGTACGGACATTATGAGTTTTTGGTTATGCCTTTTGGACTCACTAATGCACCTGCTGTTTTTATAGATCTAATGAACCGAGTCTTTCGACAGTTTTTGGATAGGTTTGTGGTAGTGTTTATTGACGATATATTGATCTACTCTAAAAATGAAGCAGAACACATTGAGCATTTGAGAGTAGTACTACAAACCTTGAGAGATCAACGGTTATACGCAAAATTCAGTAAGTGTGAGTTCGGGTGAACGGTCGACTTCTTGGGTCATGTGGTTTCGGTGTCGTCGTATTCGGTGGATCCAAACAAAATAGCAAAAACATACTTGATTGGAAACCACCAAAGAATGTTTCGAGATCCGGTTTTCTAGGCCTTGCGGGATATTATAGACGATTTGTAAAGGGTTTTTCCGTAATAGCTACACCTTTGACGAGACTACTACAAAAAGATGTCAAATTTGAGTGGTCAGAAAAGTGTCGTAAAAAGTTTCAATGCAGCTTGAAGCCCTTTTGACCGAGGCCCCAATGTTAACTCGGCCTGAATCGGGTAAAGAATTTACTATTTTTAGTGATGCTTCCTTGAATGGGTTGGGTTGTGTTTTAATGCAAGAGGGCAAGGTGATAGCCTACGCTTCAAGACAATTGAAGCCACATGAAAAAAATTATCCAACTCACGATCCGGAGTTAGCGACCATTGTGTTCGTGATTGAAAATTTGGCGTCACCACTTATTCGGTGAAAAATGTCATGTTTATTCAGATCATAAAAGTCTAAAATATTTAATGACTCAGAAAGATCTAAATTTGAGACAACGCCGATGGTTAGAATTGCTGAAAGACTATGAATTAGTGATTGACTACCATCCGGAAAGCTAATGTTGTTGCGGATGCGTTAAGTCGAAAATCATTATTTGCTCTTCGTGCATTAAACGCACGAGTGGCTATGTCCGATGATGGTTCGATCATAGCCGAGTTACAAGTAAGACCAATATTTATACAAAGAAATTTGTGATGCACAGAAGTTGATGATGAAAAGTTACTATTACTATTCGGATTCGGTGTGAAACGTTACGTAATCGATTTCGGATAGATGCAAATGATCGCTTGAATTATAAAAGTCGGTTGTGTGTTCCTACGAACTCGCATTTGATACGAGATGATTCTCGAGTGAGGCCCATAATGGCCGAATGTCGATACACCCGGGTAGCACGAAAAATGTATAATGATTTGAAACAGATTCTATTGGTGGCTGGCATGAAATGAGATATATCCGAATTTGTCTCCAAGTGTTTAATCAGTCAACAAATAAAAGTCGAGCATCAGGTACCATCCGGTTTACTTTAGCCAATCATGATACCCGAATGGAAATGGGATAGAATTACCATGGATTTTGTATCCGGTCTCCCTATGACACCTAGTAAGAAAGATGCCGTGTGGGTTATCGTTGATAGACTGACTAAATTAGCTCATTTTGTACCGGTACGTACCGACTATTCACTTGACAAACTTGCCGAATTGTATGTGTCGCAGATTGTAAGATTGCACGGTGTACCGAGTTCCATTGTTTCAGATAGGGACCCAAGATTTACATCGCGGTTTTGGAAGAAATTGCAAGATGCTTTAGGTACTAAACTTCATTTTAGTACAGCTTTCCATTCGCAAACAGACGGTCAATCTGAGCGAACTATTTTGATACTTGAGGACATGTTGAGGTGTTGCGTTTCGAGTTTGAAGGTACATGGGAACGATACCTACCTTTGATCGAATTTGCTTACAATAATAGTTTTCAATCTAGCATAAAAATGGCGCCTTATGAAGCCTTATATGGTCGAAAATGTCGCACACCGTTGTATTGGACTGAACTCAGTGAGAATAAGATACACGGGTTGATTGGATTAAAGAAACTGAATGTAAGGTGGTTGTAATTAGAAGTAATTTGAAAGTCGCCGGATCGTCAAAAGTCCTATGCCGATTTAAAACACAAGGACATTGAATTTCGTGTCTGAGATCGGGTGTTCTTGAAAGTTTCTCCGTGGAAGAAAATACTTGATTCGCCGAGAAGGCAAGTTGAGTCCGAGATTTATCGGACCGTATGAAATCATCGAGCGTATAGGGCCCGCTGCTTATCGATTGAAACTACCCTTGACTTAGAAAAGATACACAATGTATTTCATGTTTCGATGCTTCGCAGATACGATCGGATCCGTCCCCACGTGATCACCCCGCCGAGATTAAAATTCGATCCGATTTGACCTATGAAGAGGAACCGATCCGTATCTTAGCTCGGGAAATGAAAGAGTTGAGAAATAAGAGGATTCCATTAGTGAAAGTATTATGGAATAAACATGGAGTTGAAGAGGCTACATGGGAGCCTGAGGATTCAATGAGGCAACAATGCCCGATCCTTTTTAACGGTAAAATTTTCGGGGATGAAAATTTCTTAATGGGGGAGAGTCGTGATGCACCAATTTTGACCCTAATCGGAACGGTGGTTTCGGGACCACGAATCCGAGCCCAATAAATATTTTTTTATATTTTACTTTGCGTCTATTATGGGTGAATTGTTGTAAGTGAATGTTTTGTTGGAGAATTTAACCGTTTGGGTGTTTAATTGGCAAAAGGATTAAATTGCTAAAGGAACCAAGATAGCAAACATGAAACGAATAAGGGGCTAAGTGAATTGTGACTTAAACATAGGGATTTGCATGTCCAATTCCCCATGTTAGAGAGGTGGACTGCAAGCATGTAATAAAATAACTTATGGCTTTAAAATATTATTTTGAGACATTATTATATGTAAGCATGCTAAGAATATTAAGCTTTCCTAAATATATTATAAACATAAGTAATATATTATACTAAAAGCATGCTAAAATAAGGTGTTAGTAGAATTAAACAAAAAGGAAATTAGTTTACATCTCTTTCCTCATTCATTTACCCGAATCTTACCTTCAAGAAGAGAAGAAACTTATCTTCTTCATTCGGCTGATGCATGTGTCTCTAAGGTGAGGTATCAAGCTTCATTTTTTGATGATTTTGCATGGTTGTGTGGGTAGTCTTATATACTATCGAATTCTTGTGCAAAACTTGAGATTTAAGCTCCCCTTGGATTCGGCCATGATCTAGTTCTATGGCTTTTTCATGTTCGATGGAAACATGTTAGCTATGGTTAGTCTAATTGTTTGCTAAATAGAAAAATGGGTGGGTATTTTAGCTTGTTTTTAATAAGTCGTTTTATATAGTAATTGTTTGCGTTGGATGCTAATGAAAATCAAGTTAAAATTTTGGATTTTAACAAGCTAATATTCGGCTGGGCTTTGGATGAATAAATTATGGTTAATTAGCTTGTTGCTTGGTATTATGTTGAAGAAAATGCGTGGGTACTTTGAATTAGCAAATTCGGCCATAAGAAAGAATGATATTAAGCAATTGCATTCGGTTATATATGTATACTTATAAAGTGAATGTATGGCCATAGATAAGAAGGTAAGTTTTAAGCTAAAGTACATTAAAGTGATAGAAGGAAGGGTTATAGAGAATCCTAGAGACCTAAGGGCCATTCGGCCATGGAAAAGAAATCCAAATGGGTTGAAATTATATTGTGGTGTGCAATAGGTTAAATTGAAAAAGTTAAATGCTTGAATTTGGTGTGGTTATTGTTTAAATTAAATAAATGAAGTAGGGATTCGGTTCCTAGTTTCCTTGAATTAAGTTATGTGCAATTTGTTTTGAGTTGAGTAAAAAGGGATAGGATGAATATGAACAAAATTTATTTAACATTTTTTTTAGATCGGGAACAAAAAGAGAAGGAACAAGATCGAGGAAAAACAAAGGTTATCGAGTAGCCGATTTGCACGGCTTATCGACAACCGAGGTAAGTCCTTCAGTTTTAGTGTATTGAAGAATTAATTACGAATCTAGTGGACGATGATGTTTGATAAATTCTAGTATATATATAATTATGCCATAGCCAATGTATATAAGCCTATTAGAATGATTTCGATTGTTGATGTAAATAAGCTAAAGTAAATTCGATATGTAATATAGTTATGAAAAGTGTTAGCGATGAACAATTGTGTTAATGTGGTTCGGGCTTTTAAGCCTAGCAGGCCTTGTGCCGGTGTACTTATCGGGCTTCTACACCTAGCAGGCCTTGTGCCGGTGTACTTATCGGGCTTCTACGCCTAGCAGGCCTTGTGCGGGCTTCTACACCTAGCAGGCCTTGTGCCGGTGTACTTATCGGGCTTTTACGCCTAGCAGGCTTGATGCCGGTGATGAAATTTACAAACTAGAAACCGAAATTTGTGTTCAAGGTGAATTAAAGCAAATATATCAAGTTAAAGGCTCAGGTACGCATATAAAGTAGGAGTGTACTTCTTACTTATTTTAAAACAAAGTAATCAAATGATCCAGTGATTCATTACAAATGGTACATGTTCGAGTGAAGTGGATACATATATATATATATGTATGGTTATAATATTGTTATCGGTTTTATTAATGAATGATATGGATATCGTGACCTTGATTTCTTATTGTGTGGATGCCATGTTATCATAATTGAAATGTAAGTATATGAATGTTGGTATCTATAGTTACAAGATGACATTTTGAGTTTGAAAGATTGGTTTATGAATGAATATTTGATCATAAATATGTGGGTAAAGAGAAATTTCCCTATGAATTCATACTTGTTTACATGAGTATGAAATTGAAAGCTTGATAATAAATACGAGTATAAGCCTACAAGTTGAATTGTAGAAATTTTTAATTGTTGATAATTGAATGTTATTTATCTTTGTAATTAGGACTTACTAAGCTAGCAAGCTTATCGTGTGAAACGTTTCCTCTGTTTTATAGATTAGGTGCAAGCTACAAGCTCATCGGGATCGTTCGGAAAGCCACTGCACTATCAATCTACATTTTGGGTACTTTTTCATTTCGGGTTTTAAATGAAGGCATGTATAGGAAAGACGTAGTCTTTGTTGGGTGAACTCTTGAGATATATGTATATAATAGCCATGCGAATATGGCTAAATTTTTAGTAAGTCGACGTTGTGTCTCGATATGGATGTTGGTTCATGATGGCGATGTTATGAAATTTTTAATCCGGGTTTAATTGTTTTTGTTAAGGAATGTTTGTATACAAAATGAATCCTTGAATTTGGGATATAGGTAGGTTCGGTTAGAAGCTAGTCTTTCATAAAATGCAACAAACAGTTTGTAGTAGCAGCAGTGATGTGAGTTAGAAAAATCACCAAAAATAGGGTATATTGAATTTGAAGGTGTGTGAGATATGAAATTAAACCTTATTGTGTCTATTTTTACATGAAAGAAACAGAGTAGGCAAAAGATTTATATATTATGAGATAATTAAGTTTTAGTGAGACCTGTTCTGAATGAATTCGTGAGTCACTGTTCTGTTTTGGAAAAATTGTCAAAAATTGTACAAAAATAATTAGGAATCATGGTTTATATCTGTAGAAACCTTAATGAGTCTACTTTTCATTGGTATAAACAAGAATAGTATATGAAAATTGTGAAATGAGATAACTGCATTTTTGTAGAGGCAGGTCAGAATTAGCAAGCTGTGTAATAAGGGTAACTTTGATGAATAAACTGTACAAATTGGCCACATGAAAAATTCTGGAAAACTTATGGTAAAAATTTATATGAGTCTAGTTTCAAGGAAAATTTAGGGATCTAAATTTAGAGTTTTGTAACTCGAGTTATGGTCAAATTATTCGGCATGACGCAGTTTGACAGCTTTTAATTTTTATGTCCTGAGCTTGTAGTCAAGTTGAGTAATGCCTCTTACTCAACTTCGGCGATGGTCTCGGGTAAGGGGTGTTACATGATCCTTGACGATTCCCGATTCTTTCTTAGCTTCGACGATATATAAAACAAAGCAAACACACACAAAGTAAACTTTCAAAAGCTTAGTAAGCCATATACAAATAAACTTAACATAAATTGCAGATAATCACATTGATACAATATCATTAATATTTCTCATTTGAAAATTCATATCATTTTATTTAGCTTATTAGCTTAGCCATTGCTCTCCCACATATCATATCTCAAATATCACTTTTGCTTATTGCACATCCATATGTATATCACATTTTATTCATTGCATCTAGGTACATATACTCACCTTTCATGCTTATACAAATCATACTCATCAAACATACCTGAAACGAATATACATTTTACCTAGCCTCTTATTTCTCAAAATTTCCTGTTGAACCATTCGGAATCAAATATCGATGCCAGACGTGGCCTTACATGTAACCAGATATCGATGCCACTGTCCCAGATAGGGTCTTACAGGTACATCTCAAATCCATGCCAACGTCCCAGATGTGGTCTTACACAATGTCTCATATCGATGCCATTGTCCCAGACGTGGTCTTATACTATATCTCAATCGGACACCTATGTCATGACATATGCAATCCTACCTATTCCTAAGTTCGTACGGGACTTTTTCAGATGTTGACACCAGGTCGATACTATCTCGGATTTCATGTGCCCATCATCTCTTACACATTCATCATTATGAATTTTCATATGAACATACATATATCAATGTAATACATTTATTTGTATATTGACTTACCTCGAATTCGGATAAACAGAAACGAACTCGGCTACTCAATCACTTTCGACTTTCCGCGATCTAAATCCATTTTCTTCGGTTCTTGATCTATATATATTCAAATTTAACTCATTTATTCACTAATTCATTCAATTCAATCCAAAAACACATATTTAAGGTAATTTACAAATTAGCCCTCACATTTTCACATTTTGACATTTTAGTTCCTATTTCACAAAATCGCAAAATCACAAGACACACAAAATCTCAATACACCCATGCTTAGCCGAGTTCTATATAGGTCTCTAGCAGCCCATATTTTTCATTTATTTCACAATTTAGTCCCTCAAAATATTATTTTCTCAATTAAGTCCAAATTACTCAAATTCATAAAAAATTCAAGGACAAACTATGTTAATCTATCACATATCTTTCATATTTCATCCTCAAACATCACAAAGCTTGCAAAATCATCAATGGCATATTTCACATTCATCATCAATTCTCAAAATTGAAGCATGGGTTTTGAAGTATACGAAGCAACGATTACAAAAACATAGAAATTATCAAAAACCGAACAAATTAC
Organism: Gossypium bickii; assembly: GCA_025503065.1. Taxonomy (NCBI): domain Eukaryota; kingdom Viridiplantae; phylum Streptophyta; class Magnoliopsida; order Malvales; family Malvaceae; genus Gossypium; species Gossypium bickii. Next base: position 121,925,813 of record CP106712.1, on the reverse strand, counting down.
ATACCTTAATCAAAGAATTCCATGGACAAACCCTATTTTCTTTCTTTTCCTTCTTTTTCTTTCAATTTCGGCAATTGATGATATATTATGGCCATAGTTTTTGTTTGTTTTATTATATTATACATTCATAACGAATTTTACATATTTAACCTTTATTAATACATTATAATTTCCACTAACTTTAGGCATTAATGTCCATCCATATTTCTAATGGTCCAATTGCATTATAAGGACCTCACATTGATAAACCGTAAAAGTAACATATTTTAAGCCCACATTTAATATGCTTTTGGATAATTTATCCCTTGATTTATGTAAAAAGCTGCTCTTAATCCTTTCTTTTCATGTCTTATACCTAAGAAAGCACCCGGGGATGAAAAGAACATAAAACGGGCCCAAAACGAATTAAATGGGCCAATTTACGAAATCGACACGGCCTGGACTTCAAGCTACACGTCTGTGCCATGCCAAACATCTAGAACACGGCCTCTCTCCCGATTTCCACGGCCGTGCCACAAGTTAGAAATCCGAACACGGCCTGGAGTCGATCCACACGGGCGTGCTACATGGCCGTGCCTCTGTCGTCAGAATAAGCAATTTTAGTCGGAAAAGAATACTTAGGGAGAAAGAATCGTGTAACATCCTAGATTAGGGTTATGCGTTCGTGCCTAATTCATGAGTTATTAGGTTTTGGCAGTGTTGGAAGTGTATTAAGGGTTTTTAGAATTCTAGGATGGAAGAAGAAAGCTTTGGAAAATTATTGGTTTTTAAGTAAAAAGGGGAGCTAGGTAAATGAGGCTTTAAAAGAAACTCCGTGTGAAGCATGACACAAGGAACCATGTGGTAAAATGGCATGTTTTATGAATTATGAATGTGTTATGTGAATTCTAGAAATAAGGAAATGTATGGAAATGGAAGGAAATGTAAGGAAATGTATGGAAATGTATGGAAATGTAAGGAAATGTAAGGAAATGTGAGGAAATGTATGGAAATGTAAGGAAATGCAAGGAAATGTAAGGAAATGTCTTGTCTTGGAAATGTAGGGAAATGTCCTGAAAATGTAAAGGAATAAAGAGGAAAGTGAACATTTATGGAAACTAGGAAAATGATTTAGAAATGATTCAAAAAAGGAAAGTGAACATTTCTGAAACTTGGAAATGTAAGGAAATGTCAAGTTTAAAGAGCCGAACGAAAATTTTTGGAAACTTGGAAATGAAAAGAAATGTCAAGTTTTAAAGTTTAAAAGAGGAAATTAAGGCAAGGTGGCCTTAAAAGAAAAAGTATGTGAAATTTGACACACAAACGGGCTTGGAAAAGTGGCCTGAAGATGCCACTTAGGGCCTCTGGAAATGGCGCCACATACAGGGGTAGTGGGCCAAGGTTCGAGTTGCAGGGGAAGCAAAATAAAAGTTTTATTTTGTTACAAGGATGGACAGAGGTGGACGACACATGGGTTATAATTTAGGAGCTTTTATTCTTTTATTTTTAAGAGATAAATAGTTGATAAATAAGGGATAAATAATGGATTTATTTATCATTATTTTCAAGAGATAATTGTTGGATTAAATTCTTTTAATTTGAATAAAGAGATAAATGAGGAATTATTCTTTAATTAGGAAAACAAGGGAGAAGTGATGGCCAAGTAAGGGATTTTGAGTTTAATAATTTCGGCTAAGTAAGGATAGTTGCTGAATTATCTTTTATTTTAGTGATAATTAAAGAGATAAAGCTATTAAAATAGAAGAGTGATGGCCAAGTAAGGGATTCTAAGTTAGTAATTTCGACTATAAAAGGAAAATTCTGCATTATTTTCTGTTCTTTGAAAGCCTCTGCCGAATTCTTTTCACCAAATCTTCTTCTTCTTTTATTTTTGCCAAGCCGAAATACCTTGTGTGCTAACTGAATCCTCCATCTTTATTCTTCCTTCTCTTTTCTTTCTAATCCCTCCAAAACCGAAAGTTGTGAGATCATCATCTAGCCATAGCCGAATCTCTGAAGGTTGAAGTAAAGGTGCAATCGATTTCTTCAAGTAAGGGTAAGATCTCATTCGATTTCATCCTTTTGCTTTTAAGATTTGCCGAAATCTAGGACTAACCCCATTAATATCTTGTTGCCAAAACTTTGAAGAGATCTTTCGGGATTTACTAAGTGTCGACTACAAGGAAGGAGAAGTTCTTTTCCCGAAGGTACACCATAGGCCACGTGTTCCCTAGTTATTCGGTGAGTTTCGGGATTTCTAAGATTAAGGTAAGACATATGTATATTCGGCCAAAGGCCATGTTTTATGTTTTAATGGTTAGATTAAATCTAACGTGTGAGTTATAGGAATTTCGACATTCCTAGGAAAACAAGGATCAATTTCGGGATTTGTTGGTGTCCCAATCGGCAACAAGGTAAGTTTAAGAATACTAATCCTACTAGGATTTGGATTTATGGCCGAATGGCTTTTTATTAAATTAGTAAGTGATTAATCAAATGTAGGGATTAAGGAATTAAGCGGTAGATCAGATTTCGAAATCTCAAGGAATTTGCTAATCGAATCAGGTGTGTACCCCACACTACTTTATAATATGTATTATGGCTATGTTTATTAATATATGTGTTATTAAGTATATGAAAGTGGCTAAAGTACCATGATATGGTACTAAGTACTCAGGTACGTTTCCTACTTCTACTAGGATTACGAAATATGTTATATTTAACATGTGAAAAGTGACATGAATGTGAGTTTAAGTATGATATGCATAATATGAATAATATGGGGCATTCGGGTTATATGAGAAAGGGGAAGTGAATGTGGTGACTTCGGTCTCACTATCTGAATGTGGTGACTTCGGTCACATTATCTGAATGTGGTGACTTCGGTCACATTATCTGAATGTGGTAACTTCGGTTACATTATCTGAATGTGGTGTCTCATGACACAATTATCTGGTGGCTATGCCACGAATTTATATGGGCGATGAGCACGCCGATGGCAAGGACTGCCTTCGATGGTGTGTAGCGGAAGGAGGTTGACTTAGTAGTCCCCACGGTGTGACTGGCAGGTACAGGGGTGTGTAGCGGATGGACAATTAGGTTTGGGTTTGGGAATGCATCATAACTTGTATTTTATGTTTTGAATGTGTAACTATTGTATGCCTGATTCTATTATGATTTAATGTCGTGTACACATTGAGTCTGTTTGACTCACCCCATTGTGGGACTTTTTCAGTGACGAACAAAGATTGGACCTGGCTCGTGAGAAGCTTAGGGATGGCCATGCACAAAGAAGGAATTTAATTAATGTGGATTTTATTTTTCTCAAGTACTTAAACTTAAAGTTTGGGGAATTATTTGATGTAATAAGGCCATAATGCCATAGTTGGTTTTCTTTAATTCTTTTACTCTTATTTATTATGTTTACAAATTATTATTTATGGATTCAAGTAAATTTATTTTGAAGTAAACCCTAAATGTTTATCACCTTAAATAAATGGATTTCAATGTAAGATAAATTGGTTTTCAATAAAAGCCCAACCCAAACAATATATTTTTTTAATCGCACAAGTTTTCTCTAAGTAACAAAAGAATTTGAAACCGGTTTTCTTGAGGAACATACCAAATCTGGTCAAAGCTCGTGGGCCAGATTTGGGGTGTTTCAGTTTGGTATCAGATCCCAGTTTTAAACTCTCGGCCTGAGGGTTAAGTGTAACACCCCAAACCCGGTCCAAACACCACGACCGAATCTGGTATGTTACGAGGGAAAACGTGTTTGAAAATTTCGAATTTGTACTAAATAGACTTGATAAAACTTTGTTTCTTTTTGAAAACAAGTTGTTTAATGTTGTTACTAAGACATTTAAACTTAGTAAAAGTTTGATTTCACGTTAGAAAACAATTGATCTTTATTGGTTTAGAAAATCAATGTGATACCCGATGGTATAGTTGAAAACGTATCGCTTTGTTGGTTTGAAAACGTCGTCTTTCCAAACTTTAATAAAATTTGTACCAAGTTATTTTGTTACAGCATATTAAAATCTAATGTAAAAATATAAACATCATAAAGCACATTTTAGAAAGCTTTTACAAATCCAAGATAAACCCAAATAAAAATAAATAAACTAAAGTACCCAAATGCAATAAACTGAGCAAAGCTTTTATTAGAGCATGGCATGTGCACCCCGAGTCCATCCCGGCTCCAAGTCCGCGTCTACGAGTCACCTGAAATGTCAAAGGAGAGGGTGAGTCGAGTGACTCAGTGTGTAAATCCCGCTCCCGAATAAACCACATGCTAACACACATAATACAAAGCAACATGATTAATGCAACCCGATCCTAACCATCCATATCACCTTTTCTACCCCGTGTGGTAGCAAACCACTGGTGACATACAGTCACGATGTGTTACCAAAACACTGATGTCCCAAAGACATAATATCCGTCAATGTGGTCCCAAACCACTGGTGTCCCAAAGACACAATTGTGCTACCAAAGCACTGGTGACCGAAGTCACAAATCCAATGATGGGGCCAACCCATCGTGTGTTACCAAAACACTAGCAGACAATCCCATATCTCAAGTGGGGCCAACCCACGGTGGTCAAACCACAGGGACAAGTCGCAATGAGGTGCCAAACCTCTGGTGTCCCAAAGACACAATGTGCTACCAAAGCACCGTGACCGTAGTCACTAATCCGGTGATGGGGCCAACCCATCGTGTGTTACCAAAACACCGGCGCTAATCCCGTATAATCATCTGTGGGGCCAACCCACGTGGTGGTACTGAGCCACTGGGACGAGACGCCGAGGTACCAAACCTCCTGAGGTGCCAAACCTCTGGTGACCCAAAGTCACAAAGTGTGCTACCAAAGCACTTTGGTGCTCACAAGCACAAATTCACACTGCTCCTCATCTCATATCACCCATCAACATACCATACTCATGTAATCATGCATCTCATGCAAATCATGCATATCATGCCAACATACCAAGCGATCTCTCATAACATGCATACAAAACATAGGTCATGATATTATACTTTATTAATAGTACTCATAATAGAACAAACTTACCCGAATCGCCCACATACCCCATTTTGGGTATTCACTTGTCCATCATACTGTTATAATTTTTTACAGGCAAATCGGTTTATTAATAATATTACTAAGTATCAAGGTGTTAGTTACACACCTGATAACACGAGTCTAGAAATCCAACGAGAACGGTTGCTAAGTCCCTCGAATCTGACTCCTACAATCGGCCAACATTAGGGTTAGGTATCTATGATATTCGGCCAACACCATTAAGACCAAAAGAGTTGATACCGAACCCTTACCTTGCTATTGGTTTGCTTTCCAAACAAACCCCGAACCAAAAGTGGCTCTTTTGACAATCGGCCTTCACCTAGAAATAGAACCATTAATCTCTTGTAGCCTATCTTAAAGAAATCAAATGAATGTAGTAATATCACTTACCACACTTACCTAATCACTTAACAAATGAAGATGGCCCTCTTGTTTGCTTGAAACCCTTTGATGTCCTATAATGAAGAGATTAGAATCCTTCAAAAATGACCATAGTCGGCCCTTAATCAAACCATAACCAACAAAGATCAAAAGAAGAAGATATGGCCATTCGGCCTACCACTTACCCCAACACCAACCACCAAGAATTCGCCACAAGAAACCCCTAGCAGAGAAGGGAATTCGGCTTCAACCACCCAAGAGGAAGAGGAAAACGGATAGAGTTTTGGAAGTAGAAACAAAAGAGATGTGATTCAAGAAGAGAAAGAAAATCGATAATAAAAGTTTAGAAGGGAGAAAGGAAAGATTCGGTCTAACCCCAAGAAAGGAAAACACCAAAAAGAGATGGAAGGAAGAAGGTGATATTCGGCCTATGCTCAAAGAAAAAGGAAACAAAAGTTTTGGCTAAGAGAAAATGCAAATTCGGCACAAGGGGTTGTAGAAAATGAGAAGAAAGAAATGATGGCTAGTTCCGATTTACTCAAATGAACAAGAAGAGAGACATGTAAGGAACATTCGGCTTAACAAAGCATATTGAGAACACAACACAAAAATTCGGCAAGCCTTAGAGAGGTTTTGATTTTCGGTTTATAAAGAAAGAAAAACGACAAAAGAATACAAAAGAGAATTCGACTACCAAAGACCAAATGAGAGAAAACTAGCTTCCTAACCCCTTGACCGAAACAACCAAAATTCAAAAATGAATTTCGGCATAGCCTTCCCACTTACTCACCACAACCGGCCACTCCCCAAAGCTCCCCCCAAATATTCGGCCATATCCCCCAAATTGCTCCCATTCACTCCTTCAAACATTTTGAATAAGTCTCCTTCCTAAATTCACTCTCCACCCTTCTTTTAAAACATTTGACTTGGTCCAAAGTAGAATTTAAACTACATACAACTCTCCCCCTATGCCGTCCCAAAAAAGAAAGCAAAATGTGGCCACTTTGCAGCTTGAACACAGGACCACACCCCCTGCAAGTGGCGTCACATTCACAAGCCCTTAGTGGCGCCTACAATGCCACTCCACCAACTCCTCTTTTGTGCAATAAAACTCCATTTTATTTTCTTAAGCCCCAACTCTATCAGCTCCCCACCTAAGGCCAAAAACTAAAATTTTCCTACCTACTCAGGCATACACCTAGCCTATAATTAAACCCCTAAAACCCCGAAATAGCAACACAGCATACCAAACACATGCAATATCATGCAACACAAAAATAGCCCCTAACCCGGGATATTACAGTTCTACCCCCCTTAAGAATAATTTCGGCCTCGAAATTACCTGGTCAAAAGAGTTGCGGGTATTGCTGTCTCATCGTATCCTCGGGTTCCCATGTGGCTTCTTCCACGCCATGATTCCGCCAAAGAACCTTAACCAAAGGCACGGACTTTCTACGTAGAACCTTGACATCTCGATCTAGAATCTGCACTGGTTCTTCCTCTATGGTCATATCTGGGTTTACCTCGATCTCCTCCACTGCTACTACATGCGACGGATCTGAACGATACCTCCGAAGCATTGACACGTGAAAAACGTCGTGAATCTGACTAAGCTCTGCTGGCAACTCAAGCTGATACGCCACTGGTCCAACTCGTCTCAATACCTTATACGGCCCAATGAATCTCGGACTAAGCTTGCCTTTTCTGCCAAACCTCAGCACCTTCTTCCAAGGTGAGACCTTTAAGAAAACCCGATCCCCACAAATAACTCTATATCTCTTCGCTTAAGATCGGCATAAGACTTTTGCCGGTCCAAGCTTCCTTTAAACGAGATCGAATCAACTTAACCTTGTCCTCGGTCTCGCCTACCAACTCAGTCCTAACAACCGACGCTCACCTAACTCGCCCAACATGTAGGTGGCGACACTTCCTACCATACAGCGCCTCATATGGTGCCATCTTGATGCTTGCTTGATAATCGTTGTTGTAGGCGAACTCGGCCAACGGCGAAACTCATCCCAATCGCCTCAAGTCCGTAACACAACCTCTCAACATGTCTTCCAAGATCCGATAACCTTTTACTGATCGCCGTCGATTTCGGGTGAAAAGCCGTGCTGAAATCCAAACGAGTACCCAGAGCTTGATGCAACGCTCTCCAGAACCTCGACGTAAACCTGGGATCCCTATCCGAGATAATCGAAACTGGAACACCGTGTAGCCTCACTATCTCTGACACATAAAGCTTCGCCAACCTCTCAAGTGAATAGTCCACTCACCGGAATGAAATGGGCCGACTTAGTCGACGGTCCACGATAACCCAAACTGAATCTTTCTTGCTTGGCGTAAGCGGTAAACCACTGACGAAATCCATAGTTATCCTTTCCCATTTCCACTGAGGAATCTTCACAGGCTGAAGCAAACCCGACGCAAATCGATGTTCGCCTTGACTGTGACAAGTCGACACTTCCCAACAAACTCTGTCACCTCTTTCTTCAAGCCGTGCCACCAAAATCGCTCTTTAAGATCCTATACATTTTACTACCTCCGGGATGCATAGCATAAGGATCATGCATGTGCGTCCTGAAGAATCCTCTGCCTCGGCTCAACATCTTTAGGCATGCAAGCCTTACCTTGAAAACACAGTAACCTCATCCTTAGACAAGTCAGAATCCTCCAAACCACCATTCTCGCACTTGTAACCTTCGCGCACATTACGTAACCTCATCCCCAATCAAGCTTCTCTTTGATCTGCTTCAACCCAAGTAGGCTTAACTCGCGGCTGCGCTGAATACTCCCGTGGTCATATACAAACTCAAATGGGCAAACAAGGCTCTTAAGTCCGAAACAACCCTACGGCTCAACGCGTGCGCCACACCACGTTAGCCTTGCCCGCATGATACTCGATCGAATGATCGTAGTCCTTGAGCAATTCAACCCATCTACGTTGCCTCAAATTCGATCCTTCGAGTCGGTGAGGTACTTGGACTCTTATGATCTATGTGTGACTATTGACTTCTCACCATACAAGTAGTGCCTCCAGATTTTTAGGCGCGAAGACTACAAACCGCTAGCTCCAAGTCGTGCGTCGGATAGTTGACCTCGTGTGGCCTCACTTTGCGAAGCGTAAGCCACAACCTTACACTCCCGCATCAAAGACACAACCCAAACCCGTGTGTGAAGCATCGCAGTAGACCGTGTATTCCTTACCACCCTCAAAGTTGAATCAACACGAGAGCCTCTGTCAAGATCTTCTTCAACTTATCAAAACTCTCCTGCTGTTTCTCGGTCCAAACGAACGGAACTCCCTTCCATGCGACTTAGTCATCGGTCTTTGCAATTAACGAGAAACCCTCAACAAATCTTCGATAGTATCCTGCCAAACCCAGGAAACTCCGAATCTCAGCGACTGACTTAGGAGGCTTCCAATCCAAAACCGCCTCAACCTTCCGAGGATCTACTCTAATCCCCACCGTGATACTACATGACCCAAAACGTCGTCACTTCACTAAGCGAACTCGCACTTCATCGAACTTAGCATAGAGTTGCTTCTCCTCAAAATTTGCAACACCACTCTTAAGTGTGCATCATGCTCTTCCTCCGACCTTAAATAAACCAAGATGTCGTCAATAAAAACCACGACGAAACGGTCCAGATACTACTGAAACACCCTATTCATCATATCCATAAAAGCTGCCGGAGCGTTAGTCAACCCGAACGGCATTACCGAGAATTCGTAGTGCCCGCTCCGAGTCCGAAACACTGCTTTTATGGATATCCGCTTCCTTAACTTTCAACCGATGGTACCTGGACCTCAAATCGATCTTCAAAACACCGATGCACCTTTCACCGATCAAACAAGTCATCTATCCGTGGTAACGGATACTTGTTTTTAATCGTCGCTTTATTCGGTTGGCGATGAGTCGATACACATCTCGCATCGAACCGTCCTTCTTCTTGACGAATAATACCGGCGCTCCCTCACGGCGAAACACTTGGCCTAATGAAGCCTCGATCCAACGGCTCCCGAATCCGAGCCTTAAGCTCCACCAATTCCTTTGGTGCCATCCTATATGGAGCAATAGACACTCGGCGCGATCCCCGGTAGCGAGATCAATCCCGAACTCTACCTCACGATCCGGTGGCAAACCCTAAGCTCCTCAGAAACACATCAAGAAATTCCTTAACAAGATTTAACCTTCTCAACAAAGGACTCCTTAGCCTCCAAGGCATACACATGAACCACATACGCTTCGCGACCCTTTTCTCGACCATCTTTACGACTTTCAAAGCGGATACCACATTGGATAAGTAATCTCTCCTATTACCTATCATAATCACTTCATCTCCCTTATCCGTCGATAGCACCATGCGCTTAGCCACGCAATCCACCTTGGCCTGGTACTTCACCACCCACCCATTCCGAGAATCGATCGAACTCCCCAAACGGTAGTTCCATCGGATCGGCGAAAAAAAGTGACCCCTTGGAGTTCTAGGGGTACATCCTTATACAACTTATCTACCACTACTGAGTGACCTGAGGGCTAAGTATCTTGTCATCCGCCTGAAGATATCTCGAGTCTAAGTCCATGGTCTCAACTATACTACTAGCAACATACGAATCGTGGAACCCAAGTCAATTAAAGCGGTATAGGAGAACCAAAAATCAAAAACGTCTCGGTGATTACGTCCGGTGCGTCGCCCTCTCGCGCGGCGCCTAGCTGCATACACACCATCAGCCGTCGTGCCTCGAGAACTACCCGCACCGCCCGGTGCTCCACGACCTCGACCAAATCCATTACCACCTCTGCCATTACCACGGCCTCTGTGGTGGCGGTCCATTACCTCTGATGCGATTACGCCCTCGACTCTCGGATCGAATCTGGCCAACCTACGTGGGCGGTCCCTAGTGCGATGATCCAGAACCACACTCAAAGCACCCTTTACCACCACCCAACAACCACCCCAATGAGATTTCCCACACGACACCATGCGGCGGTCCCTCGCCTAGCGAAGAACAAACCTAGCGGGCATCGATTCTCGCCCACTTGGTCTAGCCTCTTCTCGGGGGTTACTGGGCGAACCCAAGACCCAAAGCTCCTCTTAAGCCTACTCCTGTCCATGCTCTGTCTTACCGACTCCTTAACACCTTCGGCTACCTTAGCCTTCTCGACTAAGACAAGAAACTCGCTCTCTGCTTGCGTGGAGCAATCAAGACCTCAACTCGCCTCTCGCACCCATCCTCGAAACGAACACACCTCTCATGCTCGGTGGCTACAATGCCCCCGGCATACCTACTCGATCTCGGGAACTCGGACCTCGTACTCGAACAGATTTACTCCCCGAACAAGTCTCGAAATGCCTTTCTTGAGTCGATGTAACTAGCCCCGATGTACTTCTTTTGATAAGCAGCTCTGAAATAATCCCATGTCAGATCCTCAGCTGCCACACTGTCCCGAACCGTGAGCCACCACTGGTATGACTCATCTCGGAGAAGCGATACGATCCCCTTAAGTTTCTCCTCAGTCGTCAAGTCCAGATCGTCCATGATCCGCTCCGTTGCCTCCAAACCAATACTCACGCGGTGCTAGGAGCAACACCCGATACACCTCGGAAGAACTTCGGCCCGTTAGCCCGAGAGTCGCCAGAACATTTCCTAACTCCCGCACCACCACTTACACCAGCTACTCTTTCCAACACCCGCAGCATCGCCTGTGACACTGCATCGTCTCCAGTCTGATCTTGGAACTCACCACCTCCACCGTGGTGAATCCCAAGCATCTCATTTTCTGACCCTTGCCCAGATCCTACGGGCTCAGAAACCGTCATTCTACCCCTACCTCTACCACGAGTATTACGACCACGTCCGCCTCGAGTGCTCATGTCTAACGATCTACGTTTCGATTAAAAGATTTTTATGCATTAAACTGCGATTCCACTTTCTTAACCGCAAAGAAATTTTATGGATAGAGTTTATTCAGGGGTTCTTTCGAGCAACCAAGGTTTCAGTCTTCTATCCTATTCACCCAAAAGAAGTCATACATCCATTCCTTAACCCTTTCCATACCTATTCACCCTTCGGACATTGCTGCCCATTCTAGCCCAAGGGTATCTTCGTCATTTTCCCTACAGGGTATTTTCGTGATAAAAGATATTTTAAACTTTCGTAAAAACCGATCAATTTGAAATTCCAAAAGTTTGAGAGTGTTCTTTGAAAATTTTGTAAAATACTTCGTTTTGGAAACCAGGGGTATTTTAGTAATTTTCACAAACCGAGGCGTGCCAGTAAATTTCCAAAAAATCAAGATTTTGATTGATATTTTGTAAAATGTAGTGTTTGAATTTCGTAACATCATTGAAATTTTGGGCAAAATCATTGAGTTGCTATTTTATAAACCGAGGGCATTTTAGTAAATTTACCCTGGGGCATTTTTGTAATTTTCCATAAATCAGTTTTTTTTTTTTTTCAAGAAAATGGTTGTAAATGTGACATTTTCGGTTTTGAAAGAGTTTATTGCAAAAGTTTGAAAACATTAGGGTTGTTGTTGTATTTTTGAAAACATGGCTAATTCCCTTTTTTGGTTTTAGTCGTTAGGTTAAGTCTATGACCGAGCCTTCTTGGTCGTGGTGAACTCGAGCTACGCACCGGGTGGGATACTGCGAAGAGGAGGTGAGTCACGAGGATCGCTTAAATACCAAGCTCTTCCTGTTCCTCTCCTAGACATGCGTCATGAGAGTTACCACACCCTAGCCCCGTGGTTGAGTCACAGATTGGTTTAGTGCTTTAAGTCTTATGCTTTAGTTCAAGTGTTTGAGTGATCTAATCCTAGGGTTCCAGTCCTATAAATCTAACTACGTTCCATATCACCTACCCTTCTACAAATAATAATTCACAGAAGAGTTTAGAATTACTTACCTGGGCGAACTGGTGCCGGAGACTCGGTGCCATGCCTTGTAAACCATGTATTCCAATCCCAAAACACTTAAAACAAACTTTTGAAAACAGTTTGGGCCTCAAGCCCACAGCCGAGCTTTTGAACTTAGCTCTGATACCATAATTGTAACACCCCAAACCCGGTCCAAACACCACGACTGAATCTGGTATGTTACGAGGGAAAACGTGTTTGAAAATTTCGAATTTGTACTAAATAGACTTGATAAAACTTTGTTTCTTTTTGAAAACAAGTTGTTTAATGTTGTTACTAAGACATTTAAACTTAGTAAAAGTTTGATTTCACGTTAGAAAATAATTGATCTTTATTGGTTTAGAAAATCAATGTGATACCCGATGGTATAGTTGAAAACGTATCGCTTTGTTGGTTTGAAAACGTCGTCTTTCCAAACTTTAATAAAATTTGTACCAAGTTATTTTGTTACAGCATATTAAAATCTAATGTAAAAATATAAACATCATAAAGCACATTTTAGAAAGCTTTTACAAATCCAAGATAAACCCAAATAAAAATAAATAAACTAAAGTACCCAAATGCAATAAACTGAGCAAAGCTTTTATTAGAGCATGGCATGTGCACCCCGAGTCCATCCCGGCTCCAAGTCCGCGTCTACGAGTCACCTGAAATGTCAAAGGAGAGGGTGAGTCGAGTGACTCAGTGTGTAAATCCCGCTCCCGAATAAACCACATGCTAACACACATAATACAAAGCAACATGATTAATGCAACCCGATCCTAACCATCCATATCACCTTTTCTACCCCGTGTGGTACCAAACCACTGGTGACATACAGTCACGATGTGTTACCAAAACACTGATGTCCCAAAGACATAATATCCGTCAATGTGGTCCCAAACCACTGGTGTCCCAAAGACACAATTGTGCTACCAAAGCACTGGTGACCGAAGTCACAAATCCAATGATGGGGCCAACCCATCGTGTGTTACCAAAACACTAGCAGACAATCCCATATCTCAAGTGGGGCCAACCCACGGTGGTCAAACCACAGGGACAAGTCGCAATGAGGTGCCAAACCTCTGGTGTCCCAAAGACACAATGTGCTACCAAAGCACTGGTGACCATAGTCACTAATCCGGTGATGGGGCCAACCCATCGTGTGTTACCAAAACACTGGCGTCAATCCCGTATAATCATCTGTGGGGCCAACCCACTGTGGTACTGAGCCACTGGGACGAGACGCTGAGGTACCAAACCTCTGGTGACCCAAAGTCACAAAGTGTGCTACCAAAGCACTGGTGCTCGTCAGCACAAATTCACACTGCTCCCTCATCTCATATCACCCATCAACATACCATACTCATGTAATCATGCATCTCATGCAAATCATGCATATCATGCCAACATACCAAGCAGTCTCTCATAACATGCATACAAAACATAGGTCATGATATTATACTTTATTAATAGTACTCATAATAGAACAAACTTACCCGAATCGCCCACATACCCCATTTTGGGTATTCACTTGTCCATCATACTGTTATAATTTTTTACAGGCAAATCGGTTTATTAATAATATTACTAAGTATCAAGGTGTTAGTTACACACCTGATAACACGAGTCTAGAAATCCAACGAGAACGGTTGCTAAGTCCCTCGAATCTGACTCCTACAATCGGCCAACATTAGGGTTAGGTATCTATGATATTCGGCCAACACCATTAAGACCAAAAGAGTTGATACCGAACCCTTACCTTGCTATTGGTTTGCTTTCCAAACAAACCCCAACCAAAAGTGGCTCTTTTGACAATCGGCCTTCACCTAGAAATAGAACCATTAATCTCTTGTAGCCTATCTTAAAGAAATCAAATGAATGTAGTAATATCACTTACCACACTTACCTAATCACTTAACAAATGAAGATAGCCCTCTTGTTTGCTTGAAACCCTTTGATGTCCTATAATGAAGAGATTAGAATCCTTCAAAAATGACCATAGTCGGCCCTTAATCAAACCATAACCAACAAAGATCAAAAGAAGAAGATATGGCCATTCGGCCTACCACTTACCCCAACACCAACCACCAAGAATTCGCCACAAGAAACCCCCTAGCAGAGAAGGGAAATTCGGCTTCAACCACCCAAGAGGAAGAGGAAAGCGGATAGAGTTTTGGAAGTAGAAACAAAGGAGATGTGATTCAAGAAGAGAAAGAAAATCGGTAATAAAAGTTTAGAAGGAGAAAGGAAAGATTCGGTCTAACCCCAAGAAAGGAAAACACCAAAAGAGATGGAAGGAAGAAGGTGATATTCGGCCTATGCTCAAAGAAAAAGGAAACAAAAGTTTTGGCTAAGAGAAAATGCAAATTCGCACAAGGGTTGTAGAAAATGAGAAGAAAGAAATGATGGCTAGTTCCGATTTACTCAAATGAACAAGAAGAGAGACATGTAAGGAACATTCGACTTAACAAAGCATATTGAGAACACAACACAAAAATTCGCAAGCCTTAGAGAGGTTTTGATTTTCGGTTTACAAAAGAAAGAAAAACGACAAAAGAATACAAAAGAGAATTCGACTACCAAAGACCAAATGAGAGAAAACTAGCTTCCTAACCCTCGATCAAAACAACCAAAATTCAAAAATGAATTTCGGCATAGCCTTCCCACTTACTCACCACAACCGCCACTCCCAAAGCTCCCCCAAATATTCGGCCATATCCCCAAATTGCTCCCATTCACTCCTTCAAACATTTTGAATAAGTCTCCTTCCTAAATTCACTCTCCACCCTTCTTTTAAAACATTTGACTTGGTCCAAAGTAGAATTTAAACTACATACAACTCTCCCCTATGCCGTCCCAAAAAGAAAGCAAAATGTGGCCACTTTGCGGCTTGAACACAGACCACACCCTGCCAAGTGGCGTCACATTCACAAGCCCTTAGTGGCGCCTACAATGCCACTCCACCAACTCCTCTTTTGTGCAATAAAACTCCATTTTATTTTCTTAAGCCCCAACTCTATCGCCTCCCACCTAAGGCCAAAAACTAAAATTTTCCTACCTACTCAGCATACACCTAGCCTATAATTAAACCCCTAAAACCCCGAAATAGCAACACAGCACACCAAACACATGCAATATCATGCAACACAAAAATAGCCCCTAACCCGGGATATTACATTAAGGCCCAAAACATTTTCAAAGCGAGCCCAAATAAGTTTTATGAAAACATTATTTTGAAATAAGCAGGTTTCTGGCATGGCACCTAAGTCTCCGACCCGCAGTCCACCAGGTAAGTATCCCTATCTATTATGTGATTTATATTATGATTTGTAGAAGGGTAGAAATGGAACGCAGATTAGAATATTAAGTATGTGAATCCTAGGACTAGTCTACTCAAACACAAGTGCATAAGACTTAAGAACCATTAAACCAACCTATGATTAAGTCGCCGAGCTAGGGTGTGGTAACTGTTGTGCACATGTCTAGGAGTGGATTCAGTAAGAGCTTGGTATTTAAGCAGTCCTAGCGACTCACCTCCTCTTTACGTAGTAACTGTTCGCCCTAACCAAGAGGACTTAGTCATCGGCTAAAAAAACAATAACTAAAACCCGAAAGGGAACTAATAAAAACCCTAGTTTTAAAACACTTAAAATTTCCTTTTTAATTTGTGAGAACTATTTTTACAAAACTTTTCGAAAAAAAAATTCTGATTTATGAAATTACAAAAATACCCCTAGTGGTAAATTACAAAAAATACCCTTGGTTTATGAAATTCCCAAAATACCCACAGTTCTTATCAAGATTTCATTACTTTATAAATGTTCAAAAACCCTAATTTGCAAATTATCAAAATATCTTGATTTTGGAAAATTTCAAATCGCCACGACGCATAAAAATTACCAAAAATAACCCTGATTTCCAAAATTTTTGCAACATCACTGTTTTGGAAAGTACAATTCTCAAAAAGAACCCTCAAAGTTTTGCAACTTTTGAAATATCCCTGATTTACTAGATTTTACAAATTTACCCCGATTTGTGAAAAATTACCAAAATACCCCCAAGGTCCAAAATTACCAAAATACCCCCGGATTTCAAAATTTTTCCAAAATACCCCGAGAATTTAAAAATACCAAAATACTTTGTGACAAAATCACCAAGGAAATTTTTCTTTTGAAAAATTACGAAAATACCTCTGTAGGACAAAATTACGAAAATACCCCTGGGTAGTGGGAAAACAACGACAACGAAAACTACAACATTTCTCTGAATGAACGAAGGTTCATAATTGTTTGATGGATGGATGAATGAATGAAAGACTGTGTGCATGAATGAATACGAAAGAACCACTCCTAAAATTCTTTTCATAAAATTTCTTCACGGGTAATCAAGTGAAACAAGGACTAATTCATAAAACTTCTTAATCAGATCGCGACGTTAGAAAATGAGTTCTAATGGATGTGAACTTAGAGATTGTGCCTAGAAGGTATGATGGCTCTATTAAGATCAGAGTGCGCAGCGTAAGCATAGTGCGGTGAGAAGGATTGTACGACTGTTAGTAAGTAATTTCGAGGACGAAATTATTTTTAAGGAGGGTAGAACTGTAACATCCTAGATTAGGGGTTATGTGTTCGTGCCTAATTCAAGAGTTAGTAGGTTTTGGCAGTGTTGGAAGTGTATTAAGGGTTTTTAGAATTCTAGGATGGAAGAAAGCTTTGGAAAATTATTGGTTTTTAAGTAAAAAGGGGTGCTAGGTAAATGAGGCTTTAAAAGAAACTCCGTGCGAAGCATGACACACGGAACCATGTGGTAAAATGGCATGTTTTATGAATTATGAATGTGTTATGTGAATTCTAGAAATAAGGAAATGTATGGAAATGTAAGGAAATGTAAGGAAATGTATGGAAATGTATGGAAATGTATGGAAATGTAAGGAAATGTAAGGAAATGTATGGAAATGTATGGAAATGTAAGGAAATGTAAGGAAATGTGAGGAAATGTATGGAAATGTAAGGAAATGCAAGGAAATGTAAGGAAATGTCTTGTCTTGGAAATGTAGGGAAATGTCCTGAAAATGTAAAGGAATAAAGAGGAAAGTGAACATTTATGGAAACTAGGAAAATAATTTAGAAATGATTCAAAAAAGGAAAGTGAACATTTCTGGAAACTTGGAAATGTAAGAAAATGTCAAGTTTAAAGAGCCGAACGAAAATTTTTGGAAACTTGGAAATGAAAAGAAATGTCAAGTTTTAAAGTTTAAAAGAGGAAATTAAGGCAAGGTGGCCTTAAAAGAAAAAGTATGTGAAATTTGGCACACAAACGGGCTTGGAAAAGTGGCCTGAAGATGCCTCTTAGGGCCTCTAGAAATGGCGCCACATACAGGGGTAGTGGGCCAAGGTTCGAGCTGCAGGGGAAGCAAAATAAAAGTTTTATTTTGTTACAAGGATGGACAGAGGTGGACGGCACATGGGTTATAATTTAGGAGCTTTTATTCTTTTATTTTTAAGAGATAAATAGTGGATAAATAAGGGATAAATAATGGATTTATTTATCATTATTTTCAAGAGATAATTGTTGGATTAAATTCTTTTAATTTGAATAAAGATATAAATGAGGAATTATTCTTTAATTAGGAAAACAAGGGAGAAGTGATGGCCAAGTAAGGGATTTTGAGTTTAATAATTTCGGCTAAGTAAGGATAGTTGCTGAATTATCTTTTATTTTAGTGATAATTAAAGAGATAAAGCTATTAAAATAAAAGAGTGATGGCCAAGTAAGGGATTCTAAGTTAGTAATTTTGGCTATAAAAGGAAAACAGAGGCCATTCTACATTATTTTCTGTTCTTTGAAAGCCTCTGCCGAATTCTCTTCACCAAATCTTCTTCTTTTTTTATTTTTGCCAAGCCGAAATACCTTGTGTGCTAGCCGAATCCTCCATCTTTATTCTTCATTCTATTTTCTTTCTAATCCCTCCAAAATCGAAAGTTGTGAGATCATCATCTAGCCATAGTCGAATCTCTAAAGGTTGAAGTGAAGGTGCAATCGATTTCTTCAAGTAAGGGTAAGATCTCATTCAATTTCATCCTTTTTCTTTTAAGATTTGCCGAAATCTAGGACTAACCCCATTAATATCTTGTTGCCGAAACTTTGAAGAGATCTTTCGGGATTTACTAAGTGTCGACTACAATGAAGGATATGTTCTTTTCCCGAAGGTACACCATAGGCCACGTGTTCCCTAGTTATTCAGTGAGTTTCGGGATTTCTAAGATTAAGGTAAGACATAGTATATTCGGCCAAAGGCCATGTTTTATGTTTTAATGGTTAGATTAAATCTAACGCAAGGTTATAGGAATTTCGACATTCCTAGGAAAACAAGGATCAATTTCAGGATTTGTTGGTGTCCCAATCGGCAACAAGGTATGTTTAAGAATACTAATCCTACTAGGATTTGGATTTATGGCCGAATGGCTTTTTATTAAATTAGTAAGTGATTAATCAAATATAGGGATTAAGGAATTAAGCGGTAGATCAGATTTCAAATCTCAAGGAATTTGCTAAGCGAATCAGTGTGTACCCCTACACTACTTTATAATATGTATTATGGCTATGTTTATTAATATATGTGTTATTAAGTATATGAAAGTGGCTAAAGAACCATGATATGGTACTAAGTACTCAGGTACGTTTCCTACTTCTACTAGGATTACGAAATATGTTATATTTAACATGTGAAAAGTGACATGAATGTGAGTTTAAGTATGATATGCATAATATGAATAATATGGGGCATTCGGGTTATATGAGAAAGGGAAGTGAATGTGGTGACTTGATCTCACTATCCGAATATGGTGACTTCGGTCACATTATCTGAATGTGGTGACTTTGGTCACATTATCTGAATGTGGTAACTTCGGTTACATTATCTGAATGTGGTGTCTCATGACACAATTATCTGGTGGCTATGCCACAAATTTATATGGGCGGTGAGCACGTCGATCGCAAATGATCGCCTTCGATGGTGTGTAGCGGAAGGAGGGTTGACTTAGTAGTCCCACGGTGCAGTGACCGGCAGTGCACGGGTGTGTAGCGGATGGACAATTAGGTTTGGGTTTGGGAATGCATCATAACTTGTATTTTATGTTTTGAATGTGTAACTATTGTATGCCTGATTCTATTATGATTTAGTGTCGTGTACACATTGAGTCTATTTGACTCACCTCGCTGTGGGACTATTTTCAGGTGACGAACAGTAATAGACCGGGCTCGGCAGAAGCTTAGGGATGGCCATGCACAAGAAGGAATTTAATTAATATGGATTTTATTTTTATCAAGTACTTAAACTTAAAGTTTGGGGAATTATTTGATGTAATAAGGCCATAATGCCATAGTTGGTTTTCTTTAATTCTTTTACTCTTATTTATTATGTTTACAAGTTATTATTTATGGATTCAAGTAAATTTATTTTGAAGTAAACCCTAAATGTTTATCACCTTAAATAAAAGGATTTCAATGTAAGATAAATTGGTTTTCAATAAAAGCCCAACCCAAACAATATTTTTTTTAATCGCACAAGTTTTCTCTAAGTAACAAAAGAATTTGAAACCGGTTTTCTTGAGGAACATACCAAATCTGGTCAAAGCTTGTGGGCCGGGTTTGGGGTGTTTCAAATCGCATTCTAAGAGCCTATATATATCCCCTAAGTACCACCTTTGAAAAGGCGTCAAAGCTAGGCCAAAGAGCCAAGCCGAGAAGGTCAGAGTTAGGGAATAACGCGAAGATAGCCAGTTGATCCATCCCAAGAAGCCGGAATTAAACTCAAGAAGGGGGAATTCTCCTTCAATTCCTTCAGGGGGTTTTAGGATTTTCTTATGTTTTGTTTTATCTTTTCTCTTGCGATGTTCTTTTTATTCATTATGAACTAAACCCTTCAGATACCTGAAGGGGATGAAACCTAGATGAATCTTTTTATTTGATTTTTAAGTTATATGATAATTGCTTAGTTTGTTCTTAATTATGTTGCTTAATCCAAATCTAATGTGCTTAGGTGGAGGAGGAATAGACCCTGCCTAAGAGTAGATCTAACATAATTAAGCATAGTTGATCGAACGCCTAGAGATAGGGTTATAAGATTTTGCCAGATTAGGGTGAAACCTAATATGGGAGTCCATTGATCGATTTACTGCTATCCTAAAGGGTTATTATAAGCGAACGAGAGTTCCACTGTAACACCCCAAACCCGTATCTGTTGCCAAATTAGGGTTACGAAGCATCACCGTATAAAACACAGTTAAACACAATTATTCATCACCTTTCATGCACCAAAGAATAACGATACATTTATATCATTATCAAACTTGAATATCCATAATTCAATTATTTTAATTTAAAATACATGAATCATAATTCTAATTCGAATCAATTATACCTTACTAATCATGTATCACAATTAAACACATTTAAAGATTTTTTTTACTAATTCAATTCGAACATACATCAAAACTCAATTGAACATGTTCCATAATTACCAAATTCGAACCAATACATAAACAACTTAATATCTAATCACATATATGACATTATCAACATTACAATATGGCTGTACATACCTTTGAAATCATTATATTATATGCATTTACCCTAAAAGCTCTTTTCTATGTATATTTACCAAATCAGTAGTAACCTATTCCATTAATTAAGTCATGACTATATAATTTCACATGTTACGTATGTTTGTCTATGTTTAAACATCCACACGGAATAATAGGCATGCATATAAAATACACATGAACAAGCATATTCATTTAACTGCATATAATTATGATTATCACAAATTTTAAACACTATTACCAAAGAAAATCATACCAAAGTACTTATCTATCATATACCAAATTGTTTAATCACTAATATGGCATATTTTCAACGCAAATAAAACCTAACATTGTGATCTTTCATTATCGAACCTTACACAAAGCATATCGACCAAAACAATCATACAACATATTCATTATTTACCTTCATCAACCGTATCTATATAACCAATCGTTCAAGCATAATAAAGGTGCATACATCGCCATTACAAACAAAATCAGAATATCCTATACACATTCATACATATAATTTTCCTTTTATCAAATTTCTAATCCGAATTATGGATAACTTTAGCTTCCAACATTCATACACATACTTCATTATATACAATAAATATCACATAACCAAAATCATTTAAACTTAACATCATTTATTCTTACTAAATACATCAAGCATATATCATTTACCTTATTGCCAAAACACATAATTCGTCTATCATTAGCAAAGCATATTAAACAAATTACACATAAACTCACCTTAACCGAGATCATATACACAAACATAAACATAGAAACCATATTTTGCATATAATAAGTCAAAGGCAACTTGCTAAGCCAAACATATCAAGCACTTAACCATGTACACATAAAACCGAACTTAAACATAGTGATCAAGCCATTTTCACATGGCTATATATATACATGTTCCAAAATCAAACATTCCATCTATGCTATACATGCCATAAGCCCAAATTCAACTTAGTAAAATACCAAAAAAGCATCGATAGTGTGTGAGTAGTCTTGCTTGACGGTCCCCGAACTCGTAACATATATCCAAATCTATAAATAGAAATAAACAAGAATACACACAGAGTAAGCTATTTAAGCTTAGTAAGTCATAAGCAATTATATATTTACCAACTATTATAAATTAACACTAAGTTAGCAAAACCGAATATACATGTTCTCAAATACAAGGTTATCATATTATAGCACATATAGATTACCAAAACTGAATACAAATATTCTCACATAGCAAAACACTTATCTTTACATACTTAAGAAGGTAAAGCTTATCAATGTACATCAATGATTTAACATATTTATTCACATATATACAACCGGATATCAATTTACCATGTACATATAAGAAAATCCCCGATAACAGAATGTGTCCATGTATATATATAGATATATATATACATCTATGAAGTAATCTCATCTTCGTATATGAATAACATCTACTCAATATCATTTTATCCACATATCCAAGATGCCAAAAATACAAACACATTATCTATCAACTTACTTATTCGATAAACATCACATATAACATGTACTTATGTAAATATATACCTTATGGCCGAATCTCAAAGACACAGCCCAAAATCAAATTCCAATGTATTATATTCATTATTTGTAAAATCGAATGCACACATTAAAATCTTACAAATATTCCTCAACTATAACACATATTACTAGTATCGAATAGTAATATATCAACTTACCTTATTCCTTGCAACTATGAGGCTTATACGTACCTGAATATTTAGCTTATTTGCTGTAATTAAATTCCACATTGATAATATAATCCACGAATCCTCTGTTTATAATAAATCACCGGCACTAAGCCTGCTAAGCAACAAAGCCTGAAACGCACACTGGCACTAAGCCTGCTAGACCTGAGGTCAGAAATTTAATCACTAGCATTTAGCCTACTAGGCAATAAGCCCGATACACTTCACCGGCACAAGGCCTGCTAGGCTCGAAGCCCGAGTATGAATATAATTAACCATTTCATACACATTACATATTACCAATATCACATATCACACATAATTCATATTACAACCACATATCAAATTCAAATAAATTTAACTACATTTCATTATTAAAATCACGTATCATATTCGGCTTTGGCCTATTTCACACTTATAAATTCATAATTCAACATGTAATCAAGGTTGTAACCAATATTAACAATATTCAATTGCTTAAAGACTTACCTCTTGAAACACCCCACACCCGGCCCACGAGCCTGGACCAGATCTGGTATGTTCCTCAAGTAAACCGGTTCAAAGTTCTTTTGTTACTTTGGGAAAATAGAGTGTTTTGAAAGAAATATTATTTTGGGTTGGGCTCGTGAAACACCCCCCACCCGGCCCACGAGCCTGAACCGGATCTGGTATGTTCCTTAAGAAAATCGGTTTTCGAAGTCCTTTATTACTTAGAGAATATTGGTGTATTTTTAGAAAACTGTTCATTTTGGACTGGGCTTAGGTTAAAGACCCGTTTATTTAATTTAGAAATCATTTAATTAGGGTGACAAAATAATTTAGGGTTTAAATGTAAAGACATAAAATTTTAATATCATAAATGTAAAGTATTTCGAAGCATAATAATTGCAAGTAAATAATGGTAACGAAAATAAAACTATGGCTTTTAGGCCTTATTACATCAATAATTCCCAAACTCAAATTTTAAAGAACTTTATAAAAATGAAGGTCCAATTCATAAATATTTTCTTTGCTACGCATGGCCACCTTAGCTCCTGCCGACCCAGTCCATTACTGTTCATCACCTGAAAAATAGTCCCTCAAAGGGGTGAGTCAACAGACTCAATGTGTACACCAACTAACCAACAATATTTCAGCATACATATTCATATCGAAACATATACATATCAAAATGATGCAACCCAAACCCAAGCCTAATTATCCATCCGCTACACACCACCCGCACCGCCAATCACACCGTGGGGACTACTAAGTCAACCCTCCTTCCGCTACACACCATCGAAGGCAGTCGCAATCATTTGCGATCGACGTGCTCATCGCCTATATACGTTGTGTCATTAGACACTATGTTCAGATAATGTAACCAAAGTTACCATGTTCACTTAATGGGAGCGTAGCCACCATATTTCGTTGGTGAGACCGTAGTCAACACCTATTCTTCCCCTTTGACATATATCCCATATGCCCCAAATATTTATATCATGCATATCTTATTTCTCATTCATATTACATATTCAAATATATATATATCGTATTTGTAATCCTATCGAAAGTAGGAAACGTACCTGGGTACTTTTACCTCATTTGTGACACTTAGCCACATTCTTATTCGCATGCACATTCATATATATACATATAAAATAATTGCCGTAATATATTGGGAGTTAGTGTGGGCACACACCTTATTCGCTTAATGGATTCCTTGAATTCCCAAGTGAATCGATCACGATTCGGACTTTAGATCTGTTAACTCCTATATTTGGCCCATCATATATAAACATATTAATACCCTTTTGATTTTAAAACCAAATCCTACTAGGAATAGAATTACTAACACTTACCTTGTTTGCCAAATCAAATCCCAAAGTTGTGGTATTCCTCCCTGAATTTTGGCTACCCACTAGATCCACTGATTTGATAAATCTTTGATTAAAACGAATAGATCTAATTATTAAAGAGATAACCTAGGCCGAATATAAGTTCTTACCTTGAATCCCTGAGTTCCCAAAAATATTCCTTTTCTTGTATGTCTGTTGAAATCTGATAAACCCCTTGTATATTCGACCATTCACAACAATAAGATTAGTACCCTGATTTTGGTAAAAAGAAAAAGGAATAGAAATTGATTGACCACAGATCTTACCCTTTTGATGTTGTAGTTGATTGCTCCTTTACTTAGAATCGACAAAAATTTGGCTTTGATAGTAGAAACAGAGAAGAAAATAGAAGAAGAGAAGATGGATTTTACTTAAGGAAAAATTCGACAGAGAGGGGGAGAGCTAGGGAATTTCGATAGAGCAGAAAAAGAAGCAAACCGAGGAGTAGCCCTCCTTCCTTCCATTTATAGACAAAGTTATCAGCCAAGGAGTCCCTTACTTGGCCACCACTCCACATATGTGATAATATTATTCA
This sequence comes from Gossypium bickii, assembly GCA_025503065.1. NCBI lineage: Eukaryota > Viridiplantae > Streptophyta > Magnoliopsida > Malvales > Malvaceae > Gossypium > Gossypium bickii. The sequence goes on along the minus strand of CP106712.1, from coordinate 121,900,729 downwards.
AATAAAAAAAATATTTAATCCATCATTTATCTCCTCAAATAATCCAAATTTAAAAATCTAAAAAGAAATCTCTTATTTATCACTTAATAGCCGAATTTTAAAGAGAATAAACCTCTTTTTTTCAAGATGCTTGCCGTCCATTCCTTGTGCTTCTGGAAACAAAATTAAAACCTTCATTTAATTGCTTCCCTTGTGACTTCTAACCTGTGCCCATGCCTCTTGCACATGGCGCCATTTCCATAGGCCCTAAGTGCCATCTTCAGGCCACTTTTCTTAGCCCGTTTGTGTGTCAAAACTTACCAACTTTTCTTTTAAGGCCCTCTTGCCTTGATTCCCTATTTTAAACTTTAAAACTCATCATTTTAGGTCATTTCCAAGTTTCCTAAAATTTTCGATCGGCTCACACTTTGCCATTTTCTTACATTTCCAAGTTTCCTAAAATGTATACTTTCCATTTTTGGATCATTTCCATTTTCATTTCTTAGTTTCCAAAAATGTGTACTTTCCATTTTTGAACCATTTCCTTACATTTCTGGTTTTCCTAAAATGTTCATGTCCTAATGCATTTCCAGGTTTCCAAAAATGTTCAGGTTTCCAAAAATGTTTATTTTCATTTCCATGCATTTTCATACATTTCTGAGTTTCCAAAAATATCAAAAATTTATTCATAATGCTTAAGACTTGTCATTTCATACAATTAAACCGAAAATGCATAGGCCCTTTCCAGGATGTTACAGTTCTACCCCCCTTAGACAAAATTTTGTCCTCGAAATTTCCTAACTAAACAATTGAGGGTATTGCTGTCGCATTGTCTCTTCTGTCTCCCACGAAGCTTCTTCCGATCCATGGTTGCGCCATAACACCTTGACTAGAGGTACTGTCTTCCTTCGTAGGACTTTCACATCACGTTCCAAGATTTGAATCGCTCTTCCTCGTAGGATAGATCCGCCTTAGCTCCACTTCTTCAACAGTACCACATGAGACGGATCGATCGATAGCGACGTAGCATGGATACATGGAATACGTCGTGCATTTGCTGCAATTCTGGTGGCAACTCCACTCGGTATGCCACTGGTCCAACTCGTTGTAGTACTCAATAGGGCCCTATAAACCTTGGGCTTAACTTCCCTTTGCGATCGAACCTCATAACCTTCTTCCAAGGTGAGACTTTTAGAAACACTTGGTCTCCCACTTCAAACTCAATTTCCTTCCTCTTAAGGTCGTGCAGATTTACTTTTGCCTATCAAAGGCTTCCTTCAACCTTACCCGAGTTATTTCAACCTTCTCTTCAGTTTCTGCCGCGCACTAACTCCGGCCCAAAACGCGACGTTCTCCTAACTCACTCCAACAAGTAGGAGTTCTACACTTCCGACCATACAATGCTTCGTATGGTGCCATCCGAATGCTTGCCTGATAGCTATTGTTGTAGGCGAACTCAGCTAAAGGCAAATAATCTTCCCAACTTCCTCGAAATCCATCACACAGCCTCTCAACGATATCCTCCAACACTTGTATAACTCGTTCGGACTGCCCGTCTGATTGTGGATGAAAAGCCGTAGTGAAGTCCAACTTAGTGCCTAAAGCTTGATGAAGTGCCTTCCAAAATCGAGACGTAAACCTTGGTCTCTCATCGAGAGATGATCGACATCGGTACTCCGTGTAGCCTTACGATTTCCGCCACATATAACTTGGCTAACTTCTGAAGGGAATAGTCAATTCTCACCGGAATAAAATGTGCGGACTTGGTCAAACGGTCCACTATCACCCATACCGAGTCTTTCTTAGTAGGCGTAAGGGGAAGCCCACTAACGAAGTCCATGGTAATTCTTTCGCACTTCCATTGGGGAATCTCAATTGGTTGAAGCAATCCCGATGGAACTTGGTGTTCAAATTTAACTTATTTACGACACGTCGACACTTTCCCACGAATTCACCACTTCCCGCTAAGATCGGACCACCAAAATTGTTCTCTTAGATCTCTATACAACTTGATGCCTCCGATGCATAGCATAAGGGCTACCATTCGCTTCCCGAAGAATCCTTTGTCTCGACTCCTTATTCTTTGGCATACAGACCTTTCCTTTGTAGCACAACACTCCTTCTTCATTGACGCCATAATCCCCTAATTCTCCGCTCCGTACTTGTTGAAACTTAGCACTTAGATCTTTATCAGCCATTTGTCCCTCTTTCACCTCATTCACCACACGTGGGCTTGACTTGCAATTCGCCAACAAAGCTTCCATCATCATACTGCACTCAAGTGAGCGAACAAAGCCCTTAAATCGACACAACCTTCCTACTTAGGGCATCACTACCACATTCGCCTTGCCCGGTGATACTCTATCGAACAATCATAATCTTTCAACAACTCCACCCACCTTCGTTGCCTCAAGTTCAACTCCTTCTGAGTCAACAAGTACTTAAGGCTCTTGTGGTCCGTGTAAATTACTGACCTTTCTCCATAAAGGTAGTGCCTCCAAACCTTGAGGGCGAAAACCACTGCTGCTAGTTCCAAGTCATGGGTTGGATAGTTAACCTCATGAGGCCTCAGTTGCCTAGACGCATAGGCGACCACTTTTCCTTCTTGCATTAGCACACAGCCTAACCCCGTATGCGAAGCATCACAGTACACCACAAAGTCTTTTCCTACCTCCGGCTGAATTAACACTGGAGCTTCCGTCAATACCTTTTTAAGCTTTTCAAAGCTTTCCTGTTGCTTATCCATCCGCACAAAGGGTACTTCCTTCCTTAGCAACTATGTCAAAGGCGCGGCTATTGACGAGAATCCTTCCACGAACCTTCTGTAATAGCCTGCCAATCCTAAGAAACTTCGGATTTCAGCCACAGACCTAGGTGGTTTCCAATCCAACACTGCTTCAATCTTCCTAGGATCCACTCTTATTCCTTCTGCAGATACCACATGTCCTAGGAATGCCACTTCCTTAAGCCAAAATTCGCACTTGCCGAACTTGGCATAGAGCTTCTTCTCCCTTAACACTTCCAACACAACTCGGAGATGCTCTTCATGCTCCTCTTCTGACTTAGAATACACCAAAATATCGTCGATAAACACAACGACGAACCTATTAAAATAGGGTTGGAAAACCTGATTCATCATGTCAATGAACGCGGCTGGAGCGTTCGTCAATCCGAACGGCATCACCACAAACTCAAAATGGCCGTATCTTATCCTAAAGGCTGTCTTATGGATATCTGCCTCCTTCACCCTTAACTGATGATATCCTGACCCTTTCAGCTGATCGAACAAGTCGTCTATCCTTGGCAAAGGATACTTGTTCTTGATGGTCAGTTTGTTCAACTGACGATAATCTATGCACATACGCATAGTTCTATCCTTCTTCTTCACAAATAGGACCGGTGTTCCCCATGGAGACACACTGGGTCGGATGAACCCACGATCCAACAACTCTTGAATTTGAGCCTTGAGCTCCACCAACTCTTTCGGTGCCATTCAGTATGGAGCGATTGACACAGGAGCTGTTCTCGGTAACAAATCTATTCCAAATTCCACCTCCCTATCTGGGGGTATTCCTGGTAATTCATCAGGGAACACATCTACAAAGTCCCTTACCGTCCTAACTCCATTGACACCTTCATCTTTTCCTCCCAACGCACTTACGAAGGCTAAAAACGCCTCGCACCCCTTCCTAACCATATTCTCAGCCTTTAGCGCCGAAACCACGTTAGACAAGTAGTTCCACCTCTTTCCGATTATCATTACTACCTCATCCTCGGAGGTTCTTAGTTCCATACGTTTAGCCGCACAATCCAACACAGCTCGATGCTCTACTAGCCAATCCATTCCAAGTATAGCCCGAAAGTTCACTCCCTGAATCTCTAGGGGTACATTCCAAAAGATCTTGTCTACCACTACGGTTTGGCCTAATGGGCTTACTACAGTCATTTGTCTATC